>BSBM01001218.1:0-2400000 GCA_027924585.1 Larix kaempferi
TTGGTCAAAGGAAAGTTTGTA
Source organism: Larix kaempferi (assembly GCA_027924585.1). NCBI lineage: Eukaryota > Viridiplantae > Streptophyta > Pinopsida > Pinales > Pinaceae > Larix > Larix kaempferi. Next base: position 22 of record BSBM01001218.1, read on the forward strand.
TTCTTTAGAGATAAACTTGGAGTGGTGCATAATACCTTCCTCACTAAGAGGAAGTGTTGAAGTTTTGTAGCTCAGGACATATATTTCCACATGAGTTTGTGTCTAACTTGTGGAAATCATCATTAATACCTCTTAGAACTTTGTAAATTCACTTTATTAAGTTAATTATTAGAGTGAATGTCATTGTAGAATTAACCAAGGTTAATTTAGAAAATGCCTAAGTTTTTGGCATTAGTGATTTAAGTTAATTAATTGAATCTTAGCCCTTGATCTCAAGTGAGGTGCTAGATATAATCTCAACCATTGATCACTTTGGAGGTTATGGTTTTGGCTCATCTCAAGATTATAAAAAGACAAACAAGGTGAGAGGAGAAGACACAACACACAAGCATTGAGCAAGTGACTCATTTCAAAGAGTGGAGAAGGACTTTCACTTTCTAGATTTGACAGGAAAAAGAGGACAGTAGTCAGAGAATCTTTCTGGAGGCCGTATCAGCTAGGCAGAGGTCTCATATTTGTAGGTGTAGCCATATAGCCCTAGTAGGAGCTGTACAATAGTACGATATCTGTACAAGCCACAACAACCCAATGTATAATAGGCTGCGGGCCGTATAGGTCATATCGGCCATACATTTGGCTGTACGAATTGTACATCTAGCCGTACACGTCGTACATGTGGTCATGCATTGGTAGGAGCATGAAGAAGAGTTTTCTGGGGCAAATTTGCAGGCAAAGATTTTTCTTAGGAAGACAGATTTGCCAAGTTTGTTGTTGATTGTATTTTCTTCATTGGGCCATTCTCCTAGTGAGGGAGCCCTAGTATGCTTGGATATTATTTTAATGAAAAGTAGATTTGAAGGTCATAAAGTTTTTGTGCATGTGTTATTGAGAAGATCTCATTCCATTTTGCTTTCACTATTTAATTTTTGTTAATAAAATCCAGCCAGTATACATTATTCAGTGAGTTGCAATTAAATTATTGTGTGAAGGAAATCACTAGGAAATAATTATCTAGGTGTTGGGATTATAAAAATTAACATGTACAAGTGCGAAAGGAAGAACAATTTACTTGTAAAGATCATCATCCTGCACACATCTAGGCGAAGTCCTTGGACTTGCTAGATTACAATCATTGATAGTGCTTTGCTGTCCTTCAAATGCAACTCTACATTGAAGATCTATCATACAAGAAATTGGAAGAACATTTTCTTCAATCTGGGAACAAACAAAATATCATTCAACTCAAGAACATTAGTTGATGGCATCTGGAAGGAAATAGAGCCCAATCCATTCATATGATAAGTAGCATCATCACCCAATACTCTACTCTTTTTCCTCCTTGCTCTTGAAGCTTGTTGAAGAATTCCCTATTGTAAGACATGTCTCAATGCCCCATTGTCCACATACTATACAACACTTGATACAGTGTTGGAAGATAATAAGAGATCATAGAGAATGCAACCTTACATTATGATGCTAATTCATCCACTAGTACTAACACTCCTTGCACCCTTATTTTTGCTACTTGGCCTTACCTTCTTCGAACATTGGTTGGCATATCTCCCTTTTGGTGACACCTGAAGCATTTCACATTACTCAAATCCTTCTTACCTTGTCTTGATTCTTCCTTCGTAATTTTCGTGTACCATTTCTTGCTTCCCTTGCTCTCCCACCAAGGGCCAGGTCTTCTACTTCCTTTTGCTTTGTTGAACATGATTCCATCCTTATCTCTCCTTGCACAAAGTCATCCCAAAGCTTATCATAAGTAGGTAAATGCTCAAGAACACAAAGACCTTGGGCAAAGAGTTTCCAACATGGAATAAACTCATTCAAAGTAATGAATCGAACTCCATCCTCCACTTTTGTTCCTATGGCAAGCAACTCATCTCTCAACTCTGTGATCATGGCTAGGTAGCTCACCATTGTATTTGTGTCACTCGTGCATGTTTGGAAGCTTGTTTATCAAGGGCATCCTTTTAGAGACACTAGAACGCTAGTATAACCCAACCAAAGCATCATATATCTTTGTACTGGTCATATTCTTTGTTGTGTGAGTGAAAAAGTGATCCTTCACTGAATTAAAGAATGATTATCTTTTCCTTGGCCTTCTTATTCACATTCAAGGCTAATGGTTTAGAATTGGTACGTGCAACGATCTCTTTCTCAATATGTTGCCAAAGTTTGGCCTCCAAAAACATTTGTAACCAACACTTCCAAGGTGTAAAAATTTTAAATTGGAACACCTTCCAACATGTCGCACTCTTTAAGACTGAGAGTAGTTATCCTTGCAAATATGAAGCACACCTTAAAGCAAAATTAATGATAAAACAAGTAGAACAACCTTTATAGTGTTAATGCTTCTCCTAAGTGCACTAATTTCACACCAACAACCTATATCAGGGCAAGCACCTCTCCTAGGCGCGGAACATCTGAAACACCTAACTCCCTTGTCACTAAGAGAGCCATCTCAATGAAATCAGCTTTGATTCCATGTTGAAAGTCTCTCTTTACTACAATTAATGCAAAGTTAGTGATTTCACCTCAACCTTGAGGTTCACCATATCCATTCCTCGTGAACTTTCACCATTAGGACTAGATCTAAAATATAATTTACAATAGCATATACTTCACTTTTTTTCAACCACATACACAAGGCATCTCAACAAAATAAGTATCAAACAAGTGTACTTCAAGGGAACAATGTTTCCAAGCCCTTAGGGCACACTTCCCAACATAAACCAAATCTGAAAATTATCTATTACAACATATTTTTTATAGTTATAATGTGTTTTACAATTCACATTACAAAATTTGCTCAATGTCATGTCAAATCAACATTTATAACCAATGCTAGAAACTATTCAATCACCATGAGAACATAAGCTAAAAATTAGATCTGCAAGTACATAGTTTGAAAATGAAGCAGGTTTCATATATATAAGATGAAGTTACAAGCAAAAATCAATAGCTTAGTACAAGCTAGTACAAGTCATGCTCTTCAATCTTCACTAGGGAAACCATAAGAAAACCCTGGTCACCAACTCATGTGATTTAATATTCACTCCCAATTAAAGTTGGTTGCTGAACCAATGATCCACAATGAGCTAGCATGCACATCAACAAGTCCCCCTCGACACATACACTTGTGTCACAAGTGTACAAGAGAAAACAAGATAGTTTCTCACCATCTTATTTACATCAAGCACTCCAAATCTTTGCTCCTCTAGGGGCTTCTCCCAAACACCAACTTCCTTTGTCTTTTTAGGGAAAAACCTTAACCCTAGTCTTCTTGATTTAACTCAAGAACAATAGCAACCAAAGGCATAGAACAAAATACAACAAAGAAGAGTACAATGAAAAGAGTCAAATTCACTCTAGCTCTCACATCTCTAATATAAGTATGTGATCTATATGTTTAATGAATAGACTTGCATTTGGTTATTTATACGAAAGATGAGGGAGGTCAACAATAACCAAGTTGATAATGTACACAACAACCTAACCAATCACTAGATAGGTCCACATCTAAGTGCTCTAAGTGTCATCATCCTACCTAGGCTTGAATGCCCTCCTCCTAAATGCTCAGTGCTCCTCAAAATGGGTCGTCCTCCCAACCAAGCAACAAACCTCCTTGTGCATGCCTCAAGAATGTGACCAAGCTGCATAGGTCTCCAACCTAAAGTGTGTCACACAAGCTTAAATTCAAGGCATAATCATGAAGACCCCTCAATCATAGTATAAACACTTTTAGATTAACCCCTAAAAAACTAACAAAATTATTGTGCATTTGTTGATAATTTAAATATTAAAGAAGAAAATGCTAAGACTTCCCATACATTGTAACTTACAATATTGTTCTTGAAACCAACTTGATGGAGGTTGAAAATATTGTAGTCATTAGAGCAAATCTCAATAGTTCTATGAGAAACTTTTGCATATGGTAATAATTTTTAAAATCAAAGAAGATACTACTCAGACTTTCAGGCAATGTACTTGAAACATACTCTTGGAATTAACTTGATCAGGAGTTGGAGCCTACAATGATATATTGTGACAATCAAAGTTGTATCAAACTCTATGAGAATCCAATATTCCATGATAGGGTCCAAACATATTGAGATCATATATCACTTCATCCGAGATAGGAATCCAAAAAGGGAGCAATCGAGCTCTAATATATTTCCACAAATGAGCAGGTTGCGAACATTTTACCCAAACCTTTGGTCAAAGGAAAGTTTGTAATTCTTTAGAGATAAAACTTGGAGTGGTGCATAATACCTTCCTCACTAAGAGGAAGTGTTGAAGTTTGTAGCTCAGACATATATTTCCACATGAGTTTGTGTCTAACTTGTGGAAATCATCATTTAATACCTCTTAGAACTTTGTAAATTCACTTTATTAAGTTAATTATTAGAGTGAATGTCATTGTAGAAATTAACCAAGGTTAATTTAGAAAATGCCTAAGTTTTTGGCATTAGTGATTTAAGTTAATTAATTGAATCTTAGCCCTTGATCTCAAGTGAGGTGCTAGATATAATCTCAACCATTGATCACTTTGGAGGTTATGGTTTTGGCTCATCTCAAGATTATAAAAAGACAAACAAGGTGAGAGGAGAAGACACAACACACAAGCATTGAGCAAGTGACTCATTTCAAAGAGTGGAGAAGGACTTTCACTTTTCTAGATTTGACAGGAAAAAGAGGACAGTAGTCAGAGAATCTTTCCTGGAGGCCGTATCAGCTAGGCAGAGGTCTCATATTTGTAGGTGTAGCCATATAGCCCTAGTAGGAGCTGTACAATAGTACGATATCTGTACAAGCCACAACAACCCAATGTATAATAGGCTGCGGGCCGTATAGGTCATATCGGCCATACATTTGGCTGTACGAATTGTACATCTAGCCGTACACCGTCGTACATGTGGTCATGCATTGGTAGGAGCATGAAGAAGAGTTTTTCTGGGGGCAAATTTGCAGGCAAAGATTTTTCTTAGGAAGACAGATTTGCCAAGTTTGTTGTTGATTGTATTTTCTTCATTGGGCCATTCTCCTAGTGAGGGAGCCCTAGTATGCTTGGATATTATTTTAATGAAAAGTAGATTTGAAGGTCATAAAGTTTTTTGTGCATGTGTTATTGAGAAGATCTCATTCCATTTTGCTTTCACTATTTAATTTTTGTTAATAAAATCCAGCCAGTATACATTATTCAGTGAGTTGCAATTAAATTATTGTGTGAAGGAAATCACTAGGAAAATAATTATCTAGGTGTTGGGATTATAAAAATTAACATGTACAAGTGCGAAAGGAAGAAACAATTTACTTGTAAAAGATCATCATCCTGCACACATCTAGGCGAAAGTCCTTGGACTTGCTAGATTACAATCATTGATAGTGCTTTTGCTGTCCTTCAAATTGCAACTCTACATTGAAGATCTATCATACAAGAAATTGGAAGAACATTTTCTTCAATCTGGGAACAAACAAAATATCATTCAACTCAAGAACATTAGTTGAAGGCATCTGGAAGGAAATAGAGCCCAATCCATTCATATGATAAGTAGCATCATCACCCAATACTCTACTCTTTTTCCTCCTTGCTCTTGAAAGCTTGTTGAAGAATTCCCTATTGTAAGACATGTCTCAATGCCCCCATTGTCCACATACTATACAACACTTGATTACAGTGTTGGAAAGATAATAAGAGATCATAGAGAATGCAACCTTACATTATGATGCTAATTCATCCACTAGTACTAACACTCCTTGCCACCCTTATTTTTGCTACTTGGCCTTTACCTTCTTCGTCAACATTGGTTGGCATATCTCCCTTTTGGTGACACCTGAAGCATTTCACATTACTCAAATCCTTCTTACCTTGTCTTGATTCTTCCTTCGTATTTTCGTGTAACCATTTCTTGCTTCCCTTGCTCTCCCACCAAGGGCCAGGTCTTCTACTTCCTTTTGCTTTGTTGAACATGATTCCATCCTTATCTCTCCTTGCACAAAGTCATCCCAAAGCTTATCATAAGTAGGTAAATGCTCAAGAACACAAAGACCTTGGGCAAAGAGTTTCCAACATGGAATAAACTCATTCAAAGTAATGAATCGAACTCCATCCTCCACTTTTGTTCCTATGGCAAGCAACTCATCTCTCAACTCTGTGATCATGGCTAGGTAGCTCACCATTGTATTTGTGTCACTCGTGCATGTTTGGAAGCTTGTTTATCAAGGGCATCCCTTTTTAGAGACACTAGAACGCTAGTATAACCCAACCAAAGCATCATATATCTTTGTACTGGTCATATTCTTTGTTGTGTGAGTGAAAAAGTGATCCTTCACTGAATTAAAGAATGATTATCTTTTCCTTGGCCTTCTTATTCACATTCAAAGGCTAAATGGTTTAGAATTGGTACGTGCAACGATCTCTTTCTCAATATGTTGCCAAAGTTTGGCCTCCAAAAAACATTTGTAACCAACACTTCCAAGGTGTAAAATTTTAAATTGGAACACCTTCCAACATGTCGCACTCTTTAAGACTGAGAGTAGTTATCCTTGCAAATATGAAGCAACACCTTAAAGCAAAAATTAATGATAAAACAAGTAGAACAACCTTTATAGTGTTAATGCTTCTCCTAAGTGGCACTAATTTCACACACCAACAACCTATATCAGGGCAAGCACCTCTCCTAGGCGCGGAACATCTGAAACACCTAACTACTCCCTTGTCACTAAAGAGAGCCATCTCAATGAAATCAGCTTTGATTCCATGTTGAAAGTCTCTCTTTATACTACAATTAATGCAAAGTTAGTGATTTCACCTCAACCTTGAGGTTCACCATATCCATTCCCTCGTGAACTTTCACCACCATTAGGACTAGATCTAAAATATAATTTTACAATAGCATATACTTCACTTTTTTTTCAACCACATACACAAGGCATCTCAACAAAATAAGTATCAAACAAGTGTACTTCAAGGGAACAATGTTTCCAAGCCCTTAGGGGCACACTTCCCAACATAAAACCAAATCTGAAAATTATCTATTACAACATATTTTTTATAGTTATAATGTGTTTTACAATTCACATTACAAAATTTGCTCAATGTCATGTCAAAATCAACATTTATAACCAATGCTAGAAACTATTCAATCACCATGAGAACATAAGCTAAAATTAGATCTGCAAGTACATAGTTTGAAAATGAAGCAGGTTTCATATATATAAGATGTAAGTACAAGCAAAAATCAATAGCTTAGTACAAGCTAGTACAAGTCATGCTCTTCAATCTTCACTAGGGAAACCATAAAGAAAACCCTGGTCACCAACTCATGTGATTTAATATTCACTCCCAATTAAAGTTGGTTGCTGAACCAATGATCCACAATGAGCTAGCATGCACATCAACAAGTCCCCCCTCGACACATACACTTGTGTCACAAGTGTACAAGAGAAAACAAGATAGTTTTCTCACCATCTTATTTACATCAAGCACTCCCAAATAATATCAATGTTTCCCAAATGTTACAAAAACCTAGTCTTCTTTTCCCACAAGAACCATAAGAGCAAGTTGCTCCCCTTTGCTCCTCTAGGGCTTCTCCCAAACACCAACTTCCTTTGTCTTTTTTAGGGAAAAACCTTAACCCTAGTCTTCTTGATTTAACTCAAGAACAATAGCACCAAAGGCATAGAACAAAATACAACAAAGAAGAGTACAATGAAAGAGTCAAATTCACTCTAGCTCTCACATCTCTAATATAAGTATGTGATCTATATGTTTAATGAATAGACTTGCATTTTGGTTATTTATACGAAAGATGAGGGAGGTCAACAATAAACCAAGTTGATAATGTACACAACAACCTAACCAATCACTAGATAGGTCCACATCTAAGTGCTCTAAGTGTCATCATCCTACCTAGGCTTTGAATGCCTCTCCTCCAAATGCTCAGTGCTCCTCAAAATGGGTCGTCCTCCCAACCAAGCAACAAACCTCCTTGTGCATGCCTCAAGAATGTGACCAAGCTGCATAGGGTCTCCAACCTAAAGTGTGTCACACAAGCTTAAATTCAAGGCATATCATGAAGGACCCCTCAATCATAGTATAAAACACTTTTAGATTAACCCCTAAAAAACTAACAAAATTATTGTGCATTTGTTGATTATTTAAATATTAAAGAAGAAAAATGCTAAGACTTCCATACATTGTACTTACAATATGTTCTTGAAACCAACTTGATGGAGGTTGAAATATTGTAGTCATTAGAGCAAATCTCAATAGTTCTATGAGAAACTTTTGCATATGGTAATAATTTTTAAAATCAAAGAAGATACTACTCAGACTTTCAGGCAATTGTACTTGAAACATACTCTTGGAATTAACTTGATCAGGAGTTGGAGCCTACAATGATATATTGTGACAATCAAAGTTGTATCAAACTCTATGAGAATCCAAATATTCCATGATAGGTCCAAACATATTGAGATCATATATCACTTCATCCGAGATAGGATCCAAAAGGGAGCAATCGAGCTCTAATATATTTCCACAAATGAGCAGGTTGCGAACATTTTTAACCCAAACCTTTGGTCAAAGGAAAGTTTGTAATTCTTTAGAGATAAACTTGGAGTGGTGCATAATACCTTCCTCACTAAGAGGAAGTGTTGAAGTTTGTAGCTCAAGACATATATTTCCACATGAGTTTGTGTCTAACTTGTGGAAATCATCATTAATACCTCTTAGAACTTTGTAAATTCACTTTATTAAGTTAATTATTAGAGTGAATGTCATTGTAGAATTAACCAAGGTTAATTTAGAAAATGCCTAAGTTTTTGGCATTAGTGATTTAAGTTAATTAATTGAATCTTAGCCCTTGATCTCAAGTGAGGTGCTAGATATAATCTCAACCATTGATCACTTTGGAGGTTATGGTTTTGGCTCATCTCAAGATTATAAAAAGACAAACAAGGTGAGAGGAGAAGACACAACACACAAGCATTGAGCAAGTGACTCATTTCAAAGAGTGGAGAAGGACTTTCACTTTCTAGATTTGACAGGAAAAAGAGGACAGTAGTCAGAGAATCTTTCTGGAGGCCGTATCAGCTAGGCAGAGGTCTCATATTTGTAGGTGTAGCCATATAGCCCTAGTAGGAGCTGTACAATAGTACGATATCTGTACAAGCCACAACAACCCAATGTATAATAGGCTGCGGGCCGTATAGGTCATATCGGCCATACATTTGGCTGTACGAATTGTACATCTAGCCGTACACGTCGTACATGTGGTCATGCATTGGTAGGAGCATGAAGAAGAGTTTTCTGGGGCAAATTTGCAGGCAAAGATTTTTCTTAGGAAGACAGATTTGCCAAGTTTGTTGTTGATTGTATTTTCTTCATTGGGCCATTCTCCTAGTGAGGGAGCCCTAGTATGCTTGGATATTATTTTAATGAAAAGTAGATTTGAAGGTCATAAAGTTTTTGTGCATGTGTTATTGAGAAGATCTCATTCCATTTTGCTTTCACTATTTAATTTTTGTTAATAAAATCCAGCCAGTATACATTATTCAGTGAGTTGCAATTAAATTATTGTGTGAAGGAAATCACTAGGAAATAATTATCTAGGTGTTGGGATTATAAAAATTAACATGTACAAGTGCGAAAGGAAGAACAATTTACTTGTAAAGATCATCATCCTGCACACATCTAGGCGAAGTCCTTGGACTTGCTAGATTACAATCATTGATAGTGCTTTGCTGTCCTTCAAATGCAACTCTACATTGAAGATCTATCATACAAGAAATTGGAAGAACATTTTCTTCAATCTGGGAACAAACAAAATATCATTCAACTCAAGAACATTAGTTGATGGCATCTGGAAGGAAATAGAGCCCAATCCATTCATATGATAAGTAGCATCATCACCCAATACTCTACTCTTTTTCCTCCTTGCTCTTGAAGCTTGTTGAAGAATTCCCTATTGTAAGACATGTCTCAATGCCCCATTGTCCACATACTATACAACACTTGATACAGTGTTGGAAGATAATAAGAGATCATAGAGAATGCAACCTTACATTATGATGCTAATTCATCCACTAGTACTAACACTCCTTGCACCCTTATTTTTGCTACTTGGCCTTACCTTCTTCGAACATTGGTTGGCATATCTCCCTTTTGGTGACACCTGAAGCATTTCACATTACTCAAATCCTTCTTACCTTGTCTTGATTCTTCCTTCGTAATTTTCGTGTACCATTTCTTGCTTCCCTTGCTCTCCCACCAAGGGCCAGGTCTTCTACTTCCTTTTGCTTTGTTGAACATGATTCCATCCTTATCTCTCCTTGCACAAAGTCATCCCAAAGCTTATCATAAGTAGGTAAATGCTCAAGAACACAAAGACCTTGGGCAAAGAGTTTCCAACATGGAATAAACTCATTCAAAGTAATGAATCGAACTCCATCCTCCACTTTTGTTCCTATGGCAAGCAACTCATCTCTCAACTCTGTGATCATGGCTAGGTAGCTCACCATTGTATTTGTGTCACTCGTGCATGTTTGGAAGCTTGTTTATCAAGGGCATCCTTTTAGAGACACTAGAACGCTAGTATAACCCAACCAAAGCATCATATATCTTTGTACTGGTCATATTCTTTGTTGTGTGAGTGAAAAAGTGATCCTTCACTGAATTAAAGAATGATTATCTTTTCCTTGGCCTTCTTATTCACATTCAAGGCTAATGGTTTAGAATTGGTACGTGCAACGATCTCTTTCTCAATATGTTGCCAAAGTTTGGCCTCCAAAAACATTTGTAACCAACACTTCCAAGGTGTAAAATTTTAAATTGGAACACCTTCCAACATGTCGCACTCTTTAAGACTGAGAGTAGTTATCCTTGCAAATATGAAGCACACCTTAAAGCAAAATTAATGATAAAACAAGTAGAACAACCTTTATAGTGTTAATGCTTCTCCTAAGTGCACTAATTTCACACCAACAACCTATATCAGGGCAAGCACCTCTCCTAGGCGCGGAACATCTGAAACACCTAACTCCCTTGTCACTAAGAGAGCCATCTCAATGAAATCAGCTTTGATTCCATGTTGAAAGTCTCTCTTTACTACAATTAATGCTAAGTTAGTGATTTCACCTCAACCTTGAGGTTCACCATATCCATTCCTCGTGAACTTTCACCATTAGGACTAGATCTAAAATATAATTTACAATAGCATATACTTCACTTTTTTTCAACCACATACACAAGGCATCTCAACAAAATAAGTATCAAACAAGTGTACTTCAAGGGAACAATGTTTCCAAGCCCTTAGGGCACACTTCCCAACATAAACCAAATCTGAAAATTATCTATTACAACATATTTTTTATAGTTATAATGTGTTTTACAATTCACATTACAAAATTTGCTCAATGTCATGTCAAATCAACATTTATAACCAATGCTAGAAACTATTCAATCACCATGAGAACATAAGCTAAAAATTAGATCTGCAAGTACATAGTTTGAAAATGAAGCAGGTTTCATATATATAAGATGAAGTTACAAGCAAAAATCAATAGCTTAGTACAAGCTAGTACAAGTCATGCTCTTCAATCTTCACTAGGGAAACCATAAGAAAACCCTGGTCACCAACTCATGTGATTTAATATTCACTCCCAATTAAAGTTGGTTGCTGAACCAATGATCCACAATGAGCTAGCATGCACATCAACAAGTCCCCCTCGACACATACACTTGTGTCACAAGTGTACAAGAGAAAACAAGATAGTTTCTCACCATCTTATTTACATCAAGCACTCCAAATAATATCAATGTTTCCAAATGTTACAAAAACCTAGTCTTCTTTTCCCACAAGAACCATAAGAGCAAGTGCTCCCTTTGCTCCTCTAGGGCTTCTCCCAAACACCAACTTCCTTTGTCTTTTTAGGGAAAACCTTAACCCTAGTCTTCTTGATTTAACTCAAGAACAATAGCACCAAAGGCATAGAACAAAATACAACAAAGAAGAGTACAATGAAAGAGTCAAATTCACTCTAGCTCTCACATCTCTAATATAAGTATGTGATCTATATGTTTAATGAATAGACTTGCATTTGGTTATTTATACGAAAGATGAGGGAGGTCAACAATAACCAAGTTGATAATGTACACAACAACCTAACCAATCACTAGATAGGTCCACATCTAAGTGCTCTAAGTGTCATCATCCTACCTAGGCTTGAATGCCCTCCTCCTAAATGCTCAGTGCTCCTCAAAATGGGTCGTCCTCCCAACCAAGCAACAAACCTCCTTGTGCATGCCTCAAGAATGTGACCAAGCTGCATAGGTCTCCAACCTAAAGTGTGTCACACAAGCTTAAATTCAAGGCATATCATGAAGACCCTCAATCATAGTATAAACACTTTTAGATTAACCCTAAAAACTAACAAAATTATTGTGCATTTGTTGATAATTTAAATATTAAAGAAGAAAATGCTAAGACTTCCATACATTGTACTTACAATATGTTCTTGAAACCAACTTGATGGAGGTTGAAATATTGTAGTCATTAGAGCAAATCTCAATAGTTCTATGAGAAACTTTTGCATATGGTAATAATTTTTAAAATCAAAGAAGATACTACTCAGACTTTCAGGCAATGTACTTGAAACATACTCTTGGAATTAACTTGATCAGGAGTTGGAGCCTACAATGATATATTGTGACAATCAAAGTTGTATCAAACTCTATGAGAATCCAATATTCCATGATAGGTCCAAACATATTGAGATCATATATCACTTCATCCGAGATAGGATCCAAAAGGGAGCAATCGAGCTCTAATATATTTCCACAAATGAGCAGGTTGCGAACATTTTACCCAAACCTTTGGTCAAAGGAAAGTTTGTATTCTTTAGAGATAAACTTGGAGTGGTGCATAATACCTTCCTCACTAAGAGGAAGTGTTGAAGTTTGTAGCTCAGACATATATTTCCACATGAGTTTGTGTCTAACTTGTGGAAATCATCATTAATACCTCTTAGAACTTTGTAAATTCACTTTATTAAGTTAATTATTAGAGTGAATGTCATTGTAGAATTAACCAAGGTTAATTTAGAAAATGCCTAAGTTTTTGGCATTAGTGATTTAAGTTAATTAATTGAATCTTAGCCCTTGATCTCAAGTGAGGTGCTAGATATAATCTCAACCATTGATCACTTTGGAGGTTATGGTTTTGGCTCATCTCAAGATTATAAAAAGACAAACAAGGTGAGAGGAGAAGACACAACACACAAGCATTGAGCAAGTGACTCATTTCAAAGAGTGGAGAAGGACTTTCACTTTCTAGATTTGACAGGAAAAAGAGGACAGTAGTCAGAGAATCTTTCTGGAGGCCGTATCAGCTAGGCAGAGGTCTCATATTTGTAGGTGTAGCCATATAGCCCTAGTAGGAGCTGTACAATAGTACGATATCTGTACAAGCCACAACAACCCAATGTATAATAGGCTGCGGGCCGTATAGGTCATATCGGCCATACATTTGGCTGTACGAATTGTACATCTAGCCGTACACGTCGTACATGTGGTCATGCATTGGTAGGAGCATGAAGAAGAGTTTTCTGGGGCAAATTTGCAGGCAAAGATTTTTCTTAGGAAGACAGATTTGCCAAGTTTGTTGTTGATTGTATTTTCTTCATTGGGCCATTCTCCTAGTGAGGGAGCCCTAGTATGCTTGGATATTATTTTAATGAAAAGTAGATTTGAAGGTCATAAAGTTTTTGTGCATGTGTTATTGAGAAGATCTCATTCCATTTTGCTTTCACTATTTAATTTTTGTTAATAAAATCCAGCCAGTATACATTATTCAGTGAGTTGCAATTAAATTATTGTGTGAAGGAAATCACTAGGAAATAATTATCTAGGTGTTGGGATTATAAAAATTAACATGTACAAGTGCGAAAGGAAGAACAATTTACTTGTAAAGATCATCATCCTGCACACATCTAGGCGAAGTCCTTGGACTTGCTAGATTACAATCATTGATAGTGCTTTGCTGTCCTTCAAATGCAACTCTACATTGAAGATCTATCATACAAGAAATTGGAAGAACATTTTCTTCAATCTGGGAACAAACAAAATATCATTCAACTCAAGAACATTAGTTGATGGCATCTGGAAGGAAATAGAGCCCAATCCATTCATATGATAAGTAGCATCATCACCCAATACTCTACTCTTTTTCCTCCTTGCTCTTGAAGCTTGTTGAAGAATTCCCTATTGTAAGACATGTCTCAATGCCCCATTGTCCACATACTATACAACACTTGATACAGTGTTGGAAGATAATAAGAGATCATAGAGAATGCAACCTTACATTATGATGCTAATTCATCCACTAGTACTAACACTCCTTTCACCCTTATTTTTGCTACTTGGCCTTACCTTCTTCGAACATTGGTTGGCATATCTCCCTTTTGGTGACACCTGAAGCATTTCACATTACTCAAATCCTTCTTACCTTGTCTTGATTCTTCCTTCGTAATTTTCGTGTACCATTTCTTGCTTCCCTTGCTCTCCCACCAAGGGCCAGGTCTTCTACTTCCTTTTGCTTTGTTGAACATGATTCCATCCTTATCTCTCCTTGCACAAAGTCATCCCAAAGCTTATCATAAGTAGGTAAATGCTCAAGAACACAAAGACCTTGGGCAAAGAGTTTCCAACATGGAATAAACTCATTCAAAGTAATGAATCGAACTCCATCCTCCACTTTTGTTCCTATGGCAAGCAACTCATCTCTCAACTCTGTGATCATGGCTAGGTAGCTCACCATTGTATTTGTGTCACTCGTGCATGTTTGGAAGCTTGTTTATCAAGGGCATCCTTTTAGAGACACTAGAACGCTAGTATAACCCAACCAAAGCATCATATATCTTTGTACTGGTCATATTCTTTGTTGTGTGAGTGAAAAAGTGATCCTTCACTGAATTAAAGAATGATTATCTTTTCCTTGGCCTTCTTATTCACATTCAAGGCTAATGGTTTAGAATTGGTACGTGCAACGATCTCTTTCTCAATATGTTGCCAAAGTTTGGCCTCCAAAAACATTTGTAACCAACACTTCCAAGGTGTAAAATTTTAAATTGGAACACCTTCCAACATGTCGCACTCTTTAAGACTGAGAGTAGTTATCCTTGCAAATATGAAGCACACCTTAAAGCAAAATTAATGATAAAACAAGTAGAACAACCTTTATAGTGTTAATGCTTCTCCTAAGTGCACTAATTTCACACCAACAACCTATATCAGGGCAAGCACCTCTCCTAGGCGCGGAACATCTGAAACACCTAACTCCCTTGTCACTAAGAGAGCCATCTCAATGAAATCAGCTTTGATTCCATGTTGAAAGTCTCTCTTTACTACAATTAATGCAAAGTTAGTGATTTCACCTCAACCTTGAGGTTCACCATATCCATTCCTCGTGAACTTTCACCATTAGGACTAGATCTAAAATATAATTTACAATAGCATATACTTCACTTTTTTTCAACCACATACACAAGGCATCTCAACAAAATAAGTATCAAACAAGTGTACTTCAAGGGAACAATGTTTCCAAGCCCTTAGGGCACACTTCCCAACATAAACCAAATCTGAAAATTATCTATTACAACATATTTTTTATAGTTATAATGTGTTTTACAATTCACATTACAAAATTTGCTCAATGTCATGTCAAATCAACATTTATAACCAATGCTAGAAACTATTCAATCACCATGAGAACATAAGCTAAAAATTAGATCTGTAAGTACATAGTTTGAAAATGAAGCAGGTTTCATATATATAAGATGAAGTTACAAGCAAAAATCAATAGCTTAGTACAAGCTAGTACAAGTCATGCTCTTCAATCTTCACTAGGGAAACCATAAGAAAACCCTGGTCACCAACTCATGTGATTTAATATTCACTCCCAATTAAAGTTGGTTGCTGAACCAATGATCCACAATGAGCTAGCATGCACATCAACAAGTCCCCCTCGACACATACACTTGTGTCACAAGTGTACAAGAGAAAACAAGATAGTTTCTCACCATCTTATTTACATCAAGCACTCCAAATAATATCAATGTTTCCAAATGTTACAAAAACCTAGTCTTCTTTTCCCACAAGAACCATAAGAGCAAGTGCTCCCTTTGCTCCTCTAGGGCTTCTCCCAAACACCAACTTCCTTTGTCTTTTTAGGGAAAACCTTAACCCTAGTCTTCTTGATTTAACTCAAGAACAATAGCACCAAAGGCATAGAACAAAATACAACAAAGAAGAGTACAATGAAAGAGTCAAATTCACTCTAGCTCTCACATCTCTAATATAAGTATGTGATCTATATGTTTAATGAATAGACTTGCATTTGGTTATTTATACGAAAGATGAGGGAGGTCAACAATAACCAAGTTGATAATGTACACAACAACCTAACCAATCACTAGATAGGTCCACATCTAAGTGCTCTAAGTGTCATCATCCTACCTAGGCTTGAATGCCCTCCTCCTAAATGCTCAGTGCTCCTCAAAATGGGTCGTCCTCCCAACCAAGCAACAAACCTCCTTGTGCATGCCTCAAGAATGTGACCAAGCTGCATAGGTCTCCAACCTAAAGTGTGTCACACAAGCTTAAATTCAAGGCATATCATGAAGACCCTCAAGCATAGTATAAACACTTTTAGATTAACCCTAAAAACTAACAAAATTATTGTGCATTTGTTGATAATTTAAATATTAAAGAAGAAAATGCTAAGACTTCCATACATTGTACTTACAATATGTTCTTGAAACCAACTTGATGGAGGTTGAAATATTGTAGTCATTAGAGCAAATCTCAATAGTTCTATGAGAAACTTTTGCATATGGTAATAATTTTTAAAATCAAAGAAGATACTACTCAGACTTTCAGGCAATGTACTTGAAACATACTCTTGGAATTAACTTGATAGTCGGAAATATATTGTGTACATTTTAGCTAGACATAATTGACTCGTTAGAGTCTGAAATATTTTGTGCACAATTCATCATGATATATTTCACTTCCACTTTTTGATTATAAAAGGATTGGCAATAGAACAACAACCAAGCCACGTCAACTTTAAGAAAACTCCAATCCTCTCTTCCCTTAAGCTTAGGAGCACCAAAAACATATAGAGAGTGACAAGAATTGCAATAATCCCTACAACAAAAGCTAAATAGTACTTGGATGAAATGATTTCATGACAAAATAAAAGTGGCTTTCCATCCTTCAAATTTTTTTTCATAAAAAATGGAATTCTCTTTGTCTTTAACATTTCCTCTTGTAATATAATTTTAAAAATAAACTTTTTCCCTTTTTGGTATTATCTTTTGGTTAAGATTTAATATGCTAAGACAAAATATCAACATTACATTTCATTTCACAATAATAGCATATGCAAGATCACTGAAAGAACAACAAGCACAACATAAACACAAGAGACACAGATTTATCCTGGGAAACCCTCATGGGGTAGAAAACCCAGCAAAGCTTCCTCAATATAGATGACCAACAAATACAAAGATGTAATCCACAACCATAAGCTCCTTCTCCTCCATAGCAGATCTTTCTTTCACTTATGCGCTAATCATAAGTGAGTGAATGTGTGTTAAATGAGGAACACACCTCCTCTATTTATACACAACTCCGTCTTGTCTTTTACACTAACTAGGTTGGCCCCAACTTAACTACTTAACATAATGTGACAGGGTCGACCCCACTAGGGTGGTCTAATAACTCTTTAACCCACATGACTCATACAGGGCCGACCCCCACTAGGGAAGTTTAATAACCCAAGTTACCACATTCTCCACGGAGGAATAAAACATCTCCGGATATACAATAAGGTCTTCACGGAGGAATGAAACATCTCCAGAATAATAAAGTACAAATATAATATTCTTAGAAGTTACAATATTTCAACACTCCCCCTTAACGAGAATGATATTATAACAACATCTGCAGGAGCAAGGAGTCATCAACTACATGATACATGATACATCTATAAATCATTGGAAGCTTTTTTAATACATCATCATTAGTAACTCAAATAGTTACTGGAACATAATCAATACTGGAATATCAACATCATCAGTATTGAGTCTTCATCTTCTGCAGCACTTGATCAGCTACAACATCATCATCAACATCTAGATCATCTCGATCTACAACATCTGGATCATCTTGATCATCATTATCTGGATCATCTCTATCAACATCATTTGGATCATCTCTATCAACATCATCTGGATCATCTCGATCATCATCATCTGGATCATCTCGTTCAACATCATCTGGATCATCTCAATCATCATCATTTGGTTCATCTCGATCATCATCATCTGGATCATCTCGATCAACATCATCTGGATCAATCAACATCATCTGGATCATCTCGATCAACATCATTTGGATCATCATCAGCATTCTCTGCAATGTACAAGATCCAATTACGGGATGATCAATCCCTCTCACTTTAAGACACCTCTCATGTCTATGGACGATGCAATCCAGATCTATTTACAGGATGATCAATCCTGATTCATTTAAGACAAATCTCATGTCTAAGGACGATGCAGTTCTTGATCCTTTTAAGACAAATCTCATGTCTAAGGACGATGCGGTCCTTGATTTTTTTAAGACAAATTTCATGTCTAAGGATGATGCAGTCCTTGATCCATATAAGACAAATCTCATGTCTAAGGACGATGCAGTCCTATCACGTACATTTTGAACCAAGGGTTCATGGACGATGCAGTCCTATCACGTACATTTTGAACCAAGGGTTCCAGGATGATGCAATCCCCATCATGTCCACAAGGGACTACTTTCTCGGAGACGTATGTCTACAGATCTTTTTTAGGACATGTGTCCAAGGATGATACAATCCACTTGTCAACTTAGACCAAGTCTAAGGACCACTCATCGACCTCATTGTCGGTATCACCAATGCAAGTATCCACATCATCGACCTCACCGTCGATATCATCAATACATGTATCCACATCATCGACCTCACCGTCGGTATCATCAATACATGTATCCACATCATCGACCTTACTGTCGATGCATGCAATCTCATCATCAACGACCACATCACTCCCCCTTTCGAGGAGAGTCCTTTTGAACTACACCAAGCTTGTCTCGAATATACTCAAACTTTACTCGAGACTGAGGTTTTGGTCAATACATCAGCAACTTGTTCGTCAATGCTCACATACTCTAGCTTGATAGCTCCTTTTTGCACCATATCCTGTATATAAAAATATCGGATCTCTATGTGCTTTGACTTATCATGGAACACTGGATTCTCAGTCATCTTGATACAAATCTGATTGTCACACAAGATCACAGTGGGGTTCATCTCTAAGTCAAACAATCCTGATAACAGCTTCCGAAGCCATATTGCTTCACAGCTAGCAGAGCAAGCAGCTATATATTCCGCTTCGGTTGTGCTGAGAGCCACACTAGACTGCTTCCTGCTAAACCACGAGATCATGGCAGATCCCAGACAATAACATCCGCTCTATGTGCTCTTCCTATTTGATACACTTCATTCCCAATCAACATCTGTGTAGCCATACCATCAGAAGACATGATCTCCAAGATAACATAGATCAAAATCTATCGTACCCTTTAGGTACCTCATCACATGCTTTACAACTATCAGGTGAACTCGTATAGGTTCCACTAGATACTAAATCAAGGTGTTCACCGCAAAGCATATATCTGGCCTGGTATTCGTCAGATACATCAATGACCTAATAATCTGTTTGTACAGAGTCACATCCACTAACCATGATGAGTCATCAACTAACAACTTCAAGTTGGAATCCATGGGAGTGGCCATGGCTTTTGCATTCCAACATATCGAATACTTTCCCTAGTTGAGAAATATTCCTTCTGGGTCTTGCTATACTTCCAGACCTAGGAAGTAATGCATCAATCCTAGATCTTTCATCTCAAATTATGTAGCTAGCTTCTTCTTGCTTTCCATGATCTATTTCTCATTCCCTGTCCGAAAGAGATCATCCACATACAGTAATAGTATGACAGGTTCATCATCCATAACCTTAAGATAAAGGTTAGGATCAACTTTACTTTTGGTAAAGCCCAAGCTTGTCAAGAAGCTATCAATTCTCCCTCTGTGACTGAACACCATTCACACTCTGCATTGAGTGATCTTCTGCATATCTATCCGTGCCATCTCCCGTCAGATGGGTCTACTGATATGGGCCTCAAGATCATTTGAACTCTGTGGTGAGTTCCTTCTTGCATCCATCTAAGAGAAGAATGTCATCTGTATATAGACACCATCTTCAACCTTGTAGCAAAGGTTGAAATCCGCATCACCCATGGTGATCGTTAAGCTCATCAATTGACTATCAATCCTGGGTACCCGTACAGAGCCTGATTCACACTTCTTTTTCAATTACACCATTAAGAGAATTGTCTTATCTAGCCACTTTGGAGCAAACATCTCGTCATGATCCTCTTCCTTTTTCTAAGAGAATCTTCTAGCCACGAGCCTTCTATAGTATGTTTGATTTGTAAGTCTTCTTGTTGAACATCCATCACTTGTTCGGTGTTCGTCATTCTTCAAGATCTTTCGTACAAATCAAAGTTAATTACATGATTAGTAATACTTCATAATCATCAAATCATGTTGACATGATAACCTGTTATGCATATAGATATGATTCTCATAGTTATGCAACTATCTTGACCAATACTTTGGCACAAAACTTTTCCATATCCTGTATGCATACAGTGGCTATCTAGATGCCTTCCATCTCTACTAGAACACACTATCAAGAGCGTGCACAGCTCTCAGCATGTCAGCAAAGAGGTTTCATTATAGATAAACAACAATGGAATGTTTGTCTAACTTACCCATCATATGCATATTAGTAGTATATTGTTCAATGCTATATGAATGCTCACACTATGCATGATATATTTTAGGAATACAAATATGCATACAAGCAATATCATTTACTATTTCAGAGATTCAAATAACAACTCAAATATTTATCTTTTATGTTGAGTGGTTGCCTCCCGCTTGATCTCTATATGTCTTTGAACTTCTATTCATTCTGTACCACTATGCATGCTTAAGTGTGCACTAGTGTCATCCTCATGATCTCATACATAAACATACATTCATTAGTATAATCTCAATACTATCAAAACATTTTGTATGGTAATGATCATTTCATACACATGTACACTTATCTAAGATCCTATCACAAGGTAGGATTCTAACTTGATATAGGAAAACATACCCGGATTATCATGCTTGGTTATGTCTCAACACACCCAAACAATATCTTCTTTGTTCTCTTCAATGATTTAGAGACCTTGTGCTAGAACCTGCATATCTCATAGGTTAAGCATAGTAGAACAAAGTCATACATACCTCGTAAGTAGAGCTTCTATGTGATCAAAGATTATGGACGAGTCTTTGTCTTCATGTCATCATGGTCATAAAACTTGATTTGTCTTTCTTGATGTACCTGTATCTTGTTAGCAGACAACATCATCCTCATACAACACCACATGTACATTAGTACAATCATATAACCATAATCAATGAATGTCTTCTATCATTCACATGCATCCATACTTTTACTAGGGTGATAAGATAATTCTAAGATTAATCAAGATTGTACTAACCTCAATAATACGAAGACAAGCATATCATAAACTTCATCATGAACATATTTCAACACATACCTGTATCTCCTCAAGTCATACCTGTCAGGATTGCTTTTAACCCAATCCACTTTGATTTGCTGAAACTGGATCTGGAGCTGGATTAGGGTTTGTCAGAGAAACCCTAAAAATTCAAACTTTGAATTTCAAACTTCTGAATGGATGGAAAGATGTGGCTTTCTGAGCTGATCAAGCTGGTATAATTTAATTTTGAAAACTTCAAAATTTGACCCCTCAAAATTTCTTTTGAAACTTCTGGATTCACTGGACAGGACCCCGAACTAGGGTTTGATAAAGCCCACCCTTCTACCCAATCAAAAGGTTTGATCCAAAGCTCTAAACTTCGATTTTTCTAAGGAGCTTCCAGCCGTGGTCACAGACTTAAAAAAATTCCAACTTTTGCAGAAACCCTAATTTTCCACCTTTCCGATCAAAATCCTGAACTAGGGTTTGATCAAGCCCAGCCTTCTGACCAACCAAAAATTTCGATCTTGGTCTCTAAATTTTGATTTTTCTGAGAAGCATTCAGCCGTGGACTCCGATTCCAAAAATTCCAACTTTCTTCGAAGCCCTAAATTCCCGCAGCAGTGATAAGCCAAGAATGAAGGTGCTCAAAATCCAATTTTGTTTTGACAGAAATATGCATCTGATTGTTTCTAGTGCATCTCTGAAATTACGAATCCACAGGGTCTGAAAATTCGGCCTGTGGTAGCCTGACTTGTCATCTTTCCAACCCCACAGGTTTGACCTCAATTGGATTATCTGAGAGAGAGTTATGCCAAGTGTCGCAACGTGACCTGTTTATGGGATAAAACAGGAGAGCGAACTTGTACGGCGTGCCACGTGTCCCTGGTTCAACTTCGGCCTCTGAAAACCTTACCTGAGCAACTACAGTCCGTGCTCTACCTGTCACTTTTTACGAAATTTCATTTGGAGCTTCCTAGCCCAAGTTGTGACCTTTTTGCCCAGGTCACCTGTTTATGACTGAGATCTGGAAGAGGCAGAAACCCTAACTTGTACTAATCATAAATCACAAAGTACAACGAATTAGAGGTTTTCCTTTGGACACAAGGTACATGGGGATGTTATCTACGACCTGTAAAGGTTTCAGATCCTGAACCTTTGCTAAAATGGATTTATAGAGAAAGTTCCACGATGACTGGTTTTTGCTATATAAAACCCTAACCTTCAAATTGTCGCAAGTGAAGCAAGTGTCGTAAGTGCCATACATTGCCTTCCTTCAGGCTAGCTCTGATACCATGTTAAGATTTAATAAGCTAAGACAGAAAATATCAGCATTACATTTCATTTCACAATAATAACATATACAGGATCACTGAAAGAACAACAAGCACAACATAAACATAAGAGACACAGATTTATCTTGGGAAACCCTCATGGGGTAGAAAACCCAACAAAGCTTCCTCAATATAGATGACCAACAAACACAAAGATGTAATCCACAACCATGAGCTCCTTCTCCTCCATAGCAGATCTCTCTTTCACTTATGCGCTAATCACAAGTGAGTGAATGTGTGTTAAATAAGGAACACACCTCCTCTATTTATACACAACTTCGACTTGTCTTTTACACTAACTAGGTCGGCCCCAACTTAACTACTTAACATAATGTGATAGGGCTGACCCCACTAGGATGGTCTAATAACCCTTTAACCCACATGACTCATACATGATCGACCCCCACTAGGGAAGTCTAATGACCCAAGTTACCACATTCTCCACGAAGGAATAAAACATCTCCGGATATACAATAAGGTCTTTACGGAGGAATGAAACATCTCTGGAATAATATAGTACAAATATAATATTCTTATAAATTACAATATTTCCACACTTTTGTAACGTTTTTTTTTTTTTTTTTTTTTTTTGAAGATAGTTTCTAGGATGATGGTTGGAATACCAACAATAAAGTCATTTAAATACCAACACTAAAAAATGATGGCGATGTCTTGCAATTTCAATTACAAGATATTTTCATACATTAGCCTAATAATACCCTTTTCTTAAATTTAGGCACAAGCACGAGTAAACCATAAGAATATCATGTCATTGGGGATTTGAACTTTTTAGAGGGTAGTAAGTCATTAAGTACAAAAATTGATATTGGTCATGATAATTTTCATGAAGTGCAAGATTGTGAATGCAGGTGGAAATGAAACTTAACAATCATTGATTTTAAATTGGTTACCAACAATGCATTGTTTTATTATTCACTATTTTCGTATCAATCACCAAAATTTTTGTTACCAACAATGCATTGTTTTATTATTCACTATTTTCGTATCAATCACCAAAATTAAAGAGATTGCTATTGTATTAAGTTTTATATCTCAACAATGCGTTGTTTGGACATATGCTCACTTTGACCACATTTAGTATTTTGTCATCAAATTTTGTAGGTGTTATAAAAGGCCAAGGATCAATTAACATAGCATAGGGAAACTATTGTAAAATGTAACAAAATCTAAAAGTGGCAATCCTATGAAGAATGGGATGAAGGATATATAAACATGGCATACGGAAATTATTGTAAAATATAACAAAATCTAAAAGTGGCCTCACTAAAACAAAGTGGCAATCCTAGGAAGAATGGGATGAAGGATATATAAAAAAAATGACATATGATAATGTTCAATTGAAGGAGCACAACCAACACACAACTCCTTATAATGGAAATGAAACATGATAGACAATTTCAAATACATTAGAGAATTTTAATGCAATGCATTATAAGTTGAGAACTGAATGCTAATGCCTCATAGGATATGAGCTCGAGTGTAAACCCTCATTAAGATGAACACCATATTTAATATCTAATGGTAAGCAAAAAGGACAATATATACAAATGGAAACAATGACTATTATGTAGAATGGATATCTTGAGTCACAAAGAGTTTGGGAGTTATGAGTGATTTTTTATGATAGCATACTCGTTTTTTATTGCAAAAGTTGCCATTCGAACTCCATAAAAGAATAGTTGGTTTCATAAAATTAAAATTTTATTTACACAATTTAAGAATTTTTTCATTCAACTTTTCAAGTTTAGAAGTGTAGATGGATCCAGGTTTAGTCTATAATGCGATGGATGGTATAATTTCATTCATAATAACATAGAAATTCAAAAAGTAGGATCTTAGTAGCATGACGATAATAAAGCAAAAACATAATATGAAAAAATATGAATGAAATATGAACAAAGCTTAAGATTGTATCATTCTTTTGGGCTTGCAATATTATCTCTCTTGGTAAATTTGACAATATAATGTGATGGATGATATAATTTTATTCACAATAACATAGAAATTCAAAAAGTAGGAACTTAGTAACATGAAGATAATAAAGCAAAAACATAATATGAAAAAATATGAATGAAATATGAACAAAGCTTAAGATTGTATCATTATTTTGGGCTTGCAATATTATCTCTCTTGGTAAATTTGACAATGGAGGCCTGGGAGAGGGGTAGGTGTCCAATGCTTCAAAAAGGGGAAATCAAGGGGTCACATTAGAAGATATTAGAAGACATTAAGTTATAAATGTTAGAGGAATAACTACAATGTTTGCTTAAAGAGGTGTAAGAATTATGGAAAGCATAACTTTAAGGATCCATCTTATGTTTTAAGAAAGAAACTTAAGCCAACGTTACTAAATTTTAAACTAACAACTATATATATTTGGCAATATTTTCGTACAAATCTTCAAACTTAGAAGGATTTTATTTAATTTCGAAATTTTGTTTTGGCAAAATTTCAATTAAAATAATTTTATCCTATAAAAACTTGAGGGAATATTCATTTGAATTGCAAATCATTTTGAAAAGTTTAAAATTAGCCAAATGACAAAATCTAACTCTTAAAATTTTCTATGGCAACAAACTTTATCAAGTCCAAAAGGTCACAACAATGATATATATCAACAGATATCCATCTTAATCATGTATTTATAGGATTGAGAGGGATAAAAAAATTGGTGTAAACCTCTCATTCTTAAAATGAACTAGGGTTAAAATGGATTTATATTAGTTATTTTTTTAATATGACAAATACTATTTTTTTGATATTTTTAAGGTACACGTTGGACTTCCAACTTATACTTTATTAGGGCTACCCACCCACATATGTGACACATCTCTTTTACCTGGAACCTCATTTCTTTCAATGCAATTAATGAAATACCACATTCAAAAAATTAATTGACCACTTTTGAGATACATGTTAGCATATGTAGGTTTGACAGTTCTCATGTATCTAAACTTCTTTAGATTGTCCTTAATAATGCACATAGTATCTCATACATTAGAGAAAATTTGAGGTCTAAAATGGGCCTCATAAGGAAAATAATAAAATAATAAAATAATATTGATGAATTTTGGAGGAAAAGAAAAAAAACTATATATTTTCTTTGTATTTTCAATATATCTCTCCGTTGTTTTACTCAAATTTTGAGCAGGAGCACTCGTTGGATGCATAATTAAGTCTCGCATCCAACGAGTAGCCACACTGCATATTTTTTTTGAGGTACCCACCCCACGAAAAACGAGAAATACATTAAAAAAACATGTTACTTTGAAGTTGTTAGGGAAATTGGTGCACCTCACACTAATGATTATGACTCCTGGCAATAAATAAATGAGCACCTTCCAACCTATCACACTCTCTAAGACTGAGTAGTCATCCCTACAAATTTGAATAACACCTCAAAGCAAAATAAACAACAAATCAAGTTAATACGCATTTCCACCTCGGATTTACCAGGATGGAATCATCATTTTGTTGGTCATGCGATCACTGGTTTTATGCATGTGATTATAAAATATATATAATCTTCAACCGTCGATGCATACTTTGCCACCGTCGTAGAACAAGCCAAGGGTATAAATGACTGCATATATTATGAAAAGAACGAATTACACCAATCTTGGAAACAAACATCACATTTGTTGTTACTCGTTAGAATGCATGTATTGTCGCTGCAAATCATCCTAATGTCTGATTGTGCATGGATTGCATGTCAAAGTAAGATGTTTTTTTTTGATGTATTTCTCGTTTTTCATGAGGTGGGGTACCTCAAAAAAAAGTATGCAGTGTGGCTACTCGTTGGATGCGGGACTTAATTCCGCATCCAACGAGTGCTCCCGCTTGAAATTTGATCAAACGACAGGGAGATATGTTGAAAATATGAATTAAGAAAAATAGTTTTTTTAATGTTAAATATGCCATGTCAACCATTATGGTTTACTCATTTTTTGAAATTCTATTGGTTCTTGAATTCAATGGCTCGTTTTCTTACGAGGTTGCTCATATTCTTATGAGGCCCATTTTAGACCCCAAATTTGCTCTAATGAAGAACACAACCTTTTTTTAATGTCTAAAATTGCTTTCATATCTTGTTAATATAATACGATTCAAGTCTTCTTAAAGGGATGATGCTTTTCTCTTGATATAATCGCTTTGTTTTAATAATTTGTTTTTTGGAATTAGGTCGTTAACATTTTATCACACCATAGTCAATTTGTTTCATACCATATTTCTTGTCTATATATTTGAAAATCATATGATATATTTCTTTTTTTTCTTTCTTTTCTTAATTAATGTTGTACATAAAATTTGTTAAATTTGACTAATATTCTGGGGCTCTATGGCCATCAAGATTTGAATTTAGGCCAT
The DNA here is from genome assembly GCA_027924585.1 of Larix kaempferi. Classification (NCBI taxonomy): domain Eukaryota; kingdom Viridiplantae; phylum Streptophyta; class Pinopsida; order Pinales; family Pinaceae; genus Larix; species Larix kaempferi. The sequence continues at coordinate 27,478 of BSBM01001218.1, forward strand.
TATTGTAGTGATGCCTCGTCTCAATCATTGAGCCACAATTCAATAAACCCATGAAATATTTCTCAACTCTTCCCTTATACTTTTAAATGTCCCAAAACTTTATTTTGCTCCATGAGTTATGCAACAAAGTGTACATTGGGAAAGATTCTCAATATCTTTGCTGTACATTGGGAAAGATTTTCAATATCCGTTATTGTATGAACTTTGCCATATTGTCTTGTATAATTTTGGTAATTAGAGATAGAATAAAGAGATTACACAACATCATGGAATTTTTTCTCGAGGGACCAAAAATAGAAGTGGAATAGTGTTATGGAGTTATGTCTTTCTCCTTATGGTATCCCTAGTTACCAAAATGGAATAGAAATACTTTATCAATGGATCTATAAAGGTATGTGTCTTTTTTCTTTTCTCTTTGATCACCGAAATGAGATATTAGTTTATGTTAAAACAACACTTCCTCAAGAATGGGACATTGGACAATGTTCTTGTGGCTTGGGAAGCAAGCATGTGCTTGGATATATCAAGGGGGTTAAAAGAGTTATATGGAGATAATGTAACACCTTAGCTACTTATTTCCATTAAAATAAGGTACAGTTATCATCTATTCAATAAATTGAATTATCATCTAAGTTATAGATATATGATGGGGATCTCTCATTCCACTAGTGATAATACTAATTGAACTTAGGCCTTGGTTTATTTGGTGAACCATTTCTTACCTTCTCTTCCATAAAGAAGAGAATTAGAGATAAGTTTACAACATAGAGAGAGGAACTGAATGAAATCCAATTGAACCATTGTTAAGTTGAGGAGTAAGAGGAGTTGAATTAAATCCAATCGAACCATTGCTAAGCTAAGTTACCATGTTTTTACATACTAATTTAAGATTCAACATATTTAAATCTCTCTCTCTCTCTCTCTCTCACACACACACACACACACACACACATTTTCTTCCTTGGAAATAAATCCCCGTGAAACTTCCCCTCATTCAAGGATGGCACCCATTATAAAGTAGACAATGGAACAAGAGACCTGCACAAATAATCATATTACCAACAACATCCTTACAATAGCGACACCAATCAATTGAGATAACCCTCATAATTATATATATATACACGAAAGGTTTTGTAGGAACATACAATAGGTCGAATTGGAATGGAATAGAGGAAATAAAGATCGTTGAAGGAGAGGGAGTTGGATATTATGGTTCTCTATGGCATTGTTATGAATTTGGAGGAGATACAACTCGTTGACTACTTAGAGGACTTGTATGAGAATGGGACACTTTTTGTCTCTAGTGGGAGTCCTAAAAGATCCAAATCATGGAATACCCCCTTGAGTGATGTAGTAGGACAAAGAATGACTATATAAAATGGTCAAGAGTTGGTAAAAATGTGATTGGTAGTGGTATTAAGAGTTTTTGTCATCTGTCATGATGTAAGAGGTACATGGACATGTGTACTTGGCAAAGATTTGTGCCACAAACCTCATGAGGAAAACCTTGAGGAGAGCATAAGTAATGATCGACACCCTATTTAGCAAATTGTGAAGGGAAACAAGTCGAAGGTTTATGTACAAACTCTAAATGATGGTGGGAATGTCTAGGGGGGAGATAACCAGGGGAAGGAAGTGAAAAGTAGGCCACTCAAGTCAGTTTTACTAGTGTAAGGAGAAATATTCACAGGGAGTGGTTCAAAGTGGGAAACATTGAGTGCTTCTGAAGGGTTCTCACACCAGAAGATTACGGATTTGAATGATAAAAGAGACAAGAAATTGAGGAAGTGTGAAAAACAAAAGGTGGCCTTGACAAGGATGATTTTAGGTGATGATATTCATATGGACTAGATCTTGGAATATGAAGGGAAAGCATTGATTGGGAAGTTTCATGGGTGGAGCATTTCTAGTTATTCCCTCAACGATTAGATTCAATAGAATTGGAGCCTATTATTTGATATGGCCCATGGTTCAATCTAATGGTTAGAGGGTGGTTGGGATTTATTTTCAACTTTATTGAAGATGCTAAAACAATTTCAGAATCCAGATGGTGTATGGTTTTGGGTTCAACTTTGTCTTTACAAATGTGGGGTGCATGTTTTGACCATAGAACAAAGGTAGATTGAAGGAAACCAATATGGATTAAGCTTCCAAGTTTACCCATTGAAATGTGGCCGGAAAAGTCTCTTAGAGAGATTAAGAGTTGCTTGGGGAAAACACTTGATGTGGATCAATCTTTCAAGAGTCTAATGTAGTTAGAAGGGTGGCAAATGTTTTGGTTGAACTTGGCTTTCTAGCCATAGAGCAAATACTGTGATGGTTGGGGTCCCACTCCCACCCTTATCTATGATATTTCCAGTTCCATATGGTGAAGGTGAAGGCTTGAGAGGGTTCTGACAAATCATCCTTTTTTAACTACAAGAAAATGAATTCTCCAATAGAATTTTGGTCTCATCTCAAATCTGGTCCGTGAATGAAATTGAAAGATGGAATTTGTTTTTTCTTTGAAGTAAATGTGGTTATTTTGATGGAAACTATGTATACGAATATGTTCTGGATAAGTTAGGGATTTTTCCGAAGGATTGAAATGTCCTATTTATCTCTATATAGGCTCAAGTTGTGTGAGTGTACCCTTTGGGTTTATTACTGTAAAGTTATAGTTTTGTGGAGGATTGTTCTGCTTACTACTATAAGGTTTTATTTTAGTTTTGCTCTTGATTTGCTAAGGATTATATCAAATTTCTATACTAGAAATAAAAATAGCCTTTTTTCTAAGGAAAAAAAAGTAGAAGGGGAATAATCATATATCCAAGCATTGGATTATATACACATTCCATTTAGATTTTCCAAATGCCAAAATTATGGCCATGTCTTGGAGGATTGCGTGTGTCCCTTTGTTAGGAAAATATGGCAATGCAAAGAGAACCAAAGGAATAATGTTGTCTTAATGTTGTCTTAGTGTAGGCAAAATATGATAAAAAGGACATGAAAGAGAGAGGGGGCTCATAGAGTCCTAATTTTTTCGAGTTATCCAAAGAGGATAACATGATGACTTGAATGCAAATAGTGTGGAGCCTCCATAAAATTCTATGGACAATGCTGGCAATTAGAGACTTGAGTGTTCAAGTAATAGTTTCTAAAGGATGAGAGGTGATGCCTACAAGGTGAAGGAGGTGGCTTGAATCCCAATATTCATGACTATGAGAGTCGATACATTTCTCTTTGAAATTCCAAACACCTCTCTCAATTTGAAGAAGGTAAACATGGATTTTGGGAGTAGGGTTAGATGACCCACTTTGGTTGAGTCGTGTAGAGCTCCACTAGGGGTTTCAAAAATGATCGTAAAATTGTTAATCCCAAGGGTGGGAAATTTTTTCACTATTTGAACAAAACGGAAGAATGTGACATTGTTTCAAATTTTGGAGTTAGTCTAGGGAGTAGGGATTTGAAACTTTGTATGAGCCTCTTAAAATCCCTTGGAGAGGTACCTTTAGGTAAACCTTCCACTACTAGATACCACCTAAGGCTAAGGAGAGGATAAGTAACACGTGGAGAAGAAGGTATTGAGGAATTTGGGGTTAGACCAAGTTCAAGACCCTAGTACTATGTTAAATCTTCTGTAGATTCACTGTGTAGACATTTAGAACCGATCGACGCACGTTTCAACTGTACGCTCCACACATCTTCAGGATCATAATGAAACCTTTGAGAATAGAAAGGAAATCCAATATCAATAAATATTGAACAACAAAGAGCTCTACCTTGTTATTGGTGTCTAGGCATAATCCACATCAAAAGAAAATTAACCTATTATGGTTAAGAAATAGAATATCATCATAAAATAAAAGATGACTTATATTGACATCCTTGATATCTTAGCACCTTTAAATGTATTTTAGAGAATAATTTCTTTAGATATCTACTGAGTCCTTCTGCAACCAACAAGAGAGAATAACAAGTGCCACTGCAATGATGATGTCCCTGCCGTTTGATACATATGATACATAAAATGTGGCAATAGCCGTCCTCCAATGTAAGTCTACCATAGTATTGTCCTACCACATTGAGCCACGTAGCCTTTGATTGCACTTGCATTCATGTTGGACATTAAATTCCAAGTGGAATGAATCCATGCACCAATCATAACAAATAGAGCTAATGCACTATTAGCTTCAAAGTCCGAATTTAAATGTTATAACTAACGAATCCAAACCAAAATTAACATAGCACTATGTGGCTTGCAAAAGTCCATGCCTTCAAAATTTAGTATTGATATAATGGCAAACACAAACAACACAGAGAGTAACAACTACCCTTTCATGGTTCCACCGTGTTTCCAACCTGCCCCCTTACTACTTCCAATTTCGATGGTTCAAATCAGTTATGGGGAAGCAATCACTAAAAATCTGCATGGTGCTTAAGGTTTGCAGTGCTACAAGAGACTACGCTCTGGATCCCTTTTCTTTAAAAAAATGTTGATAGTTGAAAGAAGCATTTTGAGAAAAAAGAAGCAAAACACATAGATTGTACCTTGAGTTTTGCCCTCTCCCTGATCAGGGTAAGGGAAGCTTCCACAACACGGTTTTGGCTCTTCTCTATCATTTGTGATGGTAAGGTTGCCAAACTATGCTTCTGCAAAAGCCTCATCACCATTTTTCCCATGGAATCCATTGCTGAGTACCCAATTTCACCACAAGCATTCATTCACTCACATATTCAAAACAGTTTGAAGCTATTATGAGCAAATACAGTGAAAATCTAAAACCAACTACCTCTGAATATGGTTCCTTCATCAAAACAAACACAGTAGAATGAATATGTGTAATGTTCCATGATACCTCAAATGCAATGGCTTCGATAGTCTGGGGAGCCAAGGTTCCACAAACATTCATTCATTCACATATTCAAAACACTTTGAAGCTATTATGAGCAAATACAGTGAAAACTCTAAAACCAACAACCTATGAATATGGTTCCTTAATCAAAACAAATGCAATAGAATGAATATGTATAATGTTCCATAATACCTCAAATGCAATGGCTTCGACAGTCTGAGGAGCCAAGGTTTTTGGGCAACGATGATATTTGATGGTGCAGGAAATTATGACCGACTGATACAGGTGGCCAATTTTACAATGGCCTGATACGGCCTCAACTTAATGTGGCCACTTTATATTATTTTATATGTATGCGTATGGATTTATGACAGTGCCGCGATCAAGAAGAATAACTAAAATAATAACTTTCCAAAACCAAAGACAGTTGATATATTGTCTGTCCGCTTGCCTTGATAAGAATGTAAATATTGTCTGTCAGCCTTCCTTTCCAAAACCAAAGACTATTGAAACATGCCTCACTTAATGGTGTTTCCAGCTGGAAATATAGTGCCACAAAGACTATTAAAACAAGCCTCACTTAATGGTGTTGTGTGCCGAAAATATATTGCCGGAAAGTGATTGATTGATTGATTTTAATGATGTTACTAGGCCGAATAGCTAAGGGACCAAGAGAGTAATAATCTTAACTCATCTTCACACTGATTTTTTGCTATGGATCTTGATTAGAAGGCTAGCAATTTGGTTGATCTTATTCTCGTCAAATAGATAGTACATGTTGGTGACCTTTAAGCTGCTTTCATGCTTATATCTTTGTAGGCTACACATTCCATGACAAAGTGCCATTCCTTCTCCACCACACCCTTATTGCAAAATATGCAAATTTTCTCTTCCCAAACTTCCTTGGGTATCCTCCATCTACCTGGCTCACATCTAAGGTGATGTGAACCCTTCTAGGGTGGTGCCACTAACTGTGAAATTCCACAGGGGTAGATCAATACTTAGCTTGAACAAACCCCACAATTTCACTCAATCAATTGCAGAGAAGAATTAACAAGAAGGATGATCAAATTCACACATAAAACTCAAAAGATGTGAGAAATTGTTGTTGATACATTCATTAGTTGTTAGCTGGAAAAAATATGTCAATACAATAGAATGAATTCGATATCACTAGAAGGATTCGAATTCTCCTCAAGTCACGGCTTAGTTTGCATTGGAACCATCTCCCGATAAGGTCTAGTGGCCACCGATGGTTAATGATCAGTCAACCAGAGTAGAACTGAGCATAATTGAACCATGTGAGCACAATCATAGGGAAGGAGACTCCAAGGAGGGCGCATACTAGCTGTCAGTGGTCAAGTAGGACACTCCCACACTCAGTAGCAGTCAATCTAAGAGCTACAGTCGGTTAACTGAGTAATCAATCCTCAAATCGAGGAACTGACTGATAGATCTCCTAAATCTGTGGAAGAGGGCGCAGTTGTAACTCCAATGATGAGAACAAGGGCGCATCAGTGACTAGGAGGGCTAATGATGACCAGAAACAAGCTCCAAGGGGCCCAAAATAGGGACTAGGTGCTAGGAGACTCCACTGCTACTGACTGGATGCATGACGTGCTGCATGGAATGCATGCAATTCCAAGATGATGACGGTGAGAATATTCCAACACCCCCCCTTAAGTTGGACTATGAGGAAATATAACTGAAAAAATAGGGCCCTTGTAACTGAGACCAAAGGTCACCTCGTACAACAATCTAAATAAAAATGTGAGGAAATAGAGAAAACCCAGTGGGAACAAACCCCCCCCCTCAAGATAGACTGAATAAGGCTAATCAACCAAGGCATCACTCACCCCAAGAAGGGATCGGAGGTAAGTGAACTTCTTCACTGAAAAAGACTTGGTGAAGATATTTGCAATCTGCTTTTCCGTAGGACAGTAGAGCAGTGTGATGGTAGGATCATGAACCAATCCTCGGATGTAATGCATGCGTATCTCAATATGTTTGGTTCTCTGTCTCAGAATCGGATCTGTAGAAATCTTGATAGCACTCTAATTGTCACAATAGATGACTGGTGGAGTATTGTAGCGAATCCCAAACTTTGACAAGATGCCCCGCAACCAAATGCACCGTGTGGTTGCATTCACTGCACCTCCGTACTCGGCCTCAGCTGAAGAACAGACCAACAGATAGGACCAAATCCAATCATGAAAACAAAACTAGATGTAGACTTCAATCTGAGCTGTCTCCAGCCCAATCATAATATGTATACCCAACTAGATTCAATGGAGACCCAACTGCATAGTGAAGACCATAGGTCTTTGTCCCTTGCACATAATGCAAGATCCCCTTTTCTGCCTTCCAGTGAAGCTCATGAGGCTCCTGCATGTATCTGGAGACAACACTGACTGCATAGGATAGATAAGGGCGAGTATGTGTAAGAAACAAAAGAGTCTCGATCAACTACCGATACAAAGTACTATCCACCAAAGGTGAAGAAGAACCATCCTCAAGGCTGATCCCTGAAAGAAAAGGAAATGCTGCTGGTTTGCATTCTGTCATATGAAACCTGTCAAGTAGATCTGATGCATACTTGGACTGCGCAACCTTGATTCCTGAGTCACTCTGAGAGACTTCAAGACCAAGAAATTGCTTTAGCAGTCCCAGATCTGACATAGAGAAGGAGTTGTGCAAAGCTGTTTGTAAGAAGGAGTCCATCTTAGCATGCCAAGCTCGGGGAGCCTGCTTGAGCCCATACAAGGACTTCCTCAATCTGCACACTAGTGAAGGATCATCAATGTACCCTTCAGGTTGCTTCATGTAGATCTCCTCCTCTAGATCTCCGTGAATAAAAGGCACTCTTGACATCCATGTGATGCACTTCCTAGTGCTTGGATGCAGCAAGAGCAAGAACAAGACAGATGGAATCCATCTTTTCAACAGAAGCGAATGTCTCAGAATAGTCAATCCAATGAACTTGGGAGAAACCTTTAGAAACCAAGAGAGCCTTGTACTTGCTTGTGACCCCATCTGAGTCCATCTTTGTTCTGTATACCCACTTGCACTGAACAAGCTTCCTACTAGGAGGAAGAGAAACAAGCTCCCAAGTCTCATTTCTTTGAAGAGATTGATACTCTTCATTCATAGCTGTTATCCATCTCGAACCTTGGGAGGCCTCAAAGAAAGTTTTTGGATCTGATCCAATCATGAGAAAGCATCTGTCAACAAGAAATGGATATGTGTGAGAAAGTGAAAACCTTTCATTTTGAAAACCAGATCTAGTTATTCTTGGATCTTGTGGATCTCCAACAAGATCACCGACAGATTCAAGAGTTATGGCAGCCCATCTTGGAAGAGGAGTTGGATCTTCAGGTGCTAGATCTTCAGGTTCTTGTGGATCTGGATCTAGCATTCGCTCATCTTCACTTTCAGAGTCAGAATCTGAACTTTCATGAGAGGATGCTTCGCTATCTTGTTCAATAAGCAGTGGTGGTGTAGTTGGCAAGCTGTCTTCATCGACATGGTGGGCATCATGCAATGGCCATTCCTCAAACTGAACACTTCTCTCAAGAAATGTATGCATGGTAGATAGATCTAACAGTTTGTAGGCATTTGCACTCAGTGCATATCCAACCAATATGCACTCTTTGCTTTGTGGATCTAAGGCTCTCCCTTTCTCGGATGAAATCCTTGCCCAAGCTTCGGATCCAAAGACTCTCAGATGAGATACATCTGGTTTGTATCCCATCCATGCTTCAAAAAGAGTTTTACCTTGTAGTCCTTTGTGAGGAACTCTATTATGGAGGTAAGCAACACAGTTGAGCTTCTACCCAGAGACTAGGAGACAATCCTTTAGACTCTAGCAGGCAAGTTGCCATCTCTTTCAAGGTTCTGTTCTTTCTCTTTGCTACACCATTTTGCTGTGGTGTGTAGGGAACATTGTGCTGCATATCTATACCTTCATTTGCACAAAAAGACTGAAACTCATTCTTTACATACTTTCCTCCATTGTCAGTGCGAAGGACCTTGATCTTCTTATCAGAGAACTTTTCTACAGAAGCTTTGAAGAACTTGAAGTATCCAAAAACTTCTGATTTCAACTTAAGAAAATACACCCAACTGAATCTAGAATAGTCATCAATGAAGGTTAAGATGTATCTTGCATTGTTCAAGGATAGGTTAGGAAGAGGTCCTGAAATGTCACTGTGAATCAACTCAAGAGGTGAAGAGGCTCTCCTTGCCTTCCCTTTCTCAAACTTATGCTCCATATGCTTGCTAATCAAGCAACCTTTACAGGTGCCTTTAGCAAATTTGATGTTTGGTAGCCTTTCAACCATTTTCTGATTGTGCAATTCTTGCAAATACTTGTAGTTGAGGTGCCCAAACCTCTCATGCCAAAGTATGCTCACTTCATTTGGATGAGTAAGAAGTGCACTTTGTTTTGAGTAAGGTAAGAAGTGAGAAAACTCATAGAGTTTCGAATGGTGATCAACAATTCCTTGTGTAATGATATTTTCAGTTGAGATCTCTTGGATTTCGACCTCATTAGGAATAAAGATGACCTTCTTGGGAACTCCTGTATGGGTCATTTGGTAAACATAAATAAGATTAGCTGCAAGAGTAGGCACATAGAGTACATCATTGTAGTACCCATGCTCCAGATTGATGCTTCCAATCCCTTCGGAGGAGACTTCAGAATCATCTCCCATCAAAATAGAAGGTCCAACTGTAGATTCGAATTCAGAGAAGAGATTCTTGCAAGCAGACATGCGCCTGGATGCTCTAGAATCTATGATGAAGGAGGAGTCATTCGAAGTATCGGCCATGAGTGCATGGCACCTCTCTTTGTCCTCTGATTTTGGGTCAACTTCTTTTCTTCTAGCACCTGCAGGTACTGGGAGGTTGTTTTTCTCAAGAAGCTGGGCCATTAGATCAATGGTCTTCTTCATGCAAGCACTCTCAGGATGGAACCCTCTGTTACAATATGGACATTTGGTCTTCTTCTTCTGACTTTGCTTGCCTCTCTTAGGATTCAAAGTCCCTTCTGATTGTTTGGGAGTCTCTCTTGACTTCTGCTCATAAGAATTCTTTTCTTTACCCTTATGCTTCCCTTTGCCATTCGCATTCTTCCCTTTTGCAGTAGCAAGAGCTGAATCCCTCTTTGGTTTGATCACTCCCAATTGCACCAATTTGTCCTGCTCTTTTGAGAGAGAGAGAGGATGAATGCATCTAGAGTGGGAATTTTCCAATTTGGAATGGATAGCTTTGCTGATTGGAAGGTGGATACAAACACTGAGTAGTCTGCACCCAATTTTGAAAGAACAACAAGGATGAGCTACTTGTCGTCCTTCTCAATTCCACATTGCTTCAGCTGCACAACCAAGTTCTTGAACTTTGTGAAGAATTCAGTGATAGATTCGAAACTGCTGGGGCTTAGTGAGATTAACTCATTTTCCAGCTGATGCCCTCTCAAATCATCTTGCTACCCAAACAATGATTCGAGCTTTGTCCAAACCTCCTTGGAATTTTTCAGACCAGTGAGATGAAAAAGTAGATCACTAGAAATACTGAGGAGTAGAAGTCCAACTGCTTCATCAAGTTTTTTGAGATACTTGGCTTTCTCTGTAGCACCATTAGGTTCCACCTCAGTCCCATGTAACACTCTGGAGAGACCTCTGCTGAGTATGAAGATCTCTACTTTGCCCTTCCATTTGAAGTAGTTGAAGGAGGTAAGTTTTGGAAACAAGGAGAGATCCATAGTAGCTAATGAATGCGCTTCGGATGATGGAATAACTTGCAAAAACAATGAAATTTGTCTAGAGGATTGTTGCAGAATTAATGAACACTACTTTAGGATAGTGGGCACTTTTATCCAGATCCTTCACACCTGGATAGACCTCACTAGATTGCTCCAGTGAATTCAAGGTAATAACACCAAGATTTGCTGTGGAAATCTAGAGGCTTCTGGTGCCCTACTGAAAAACAACTGCTCAATAAAATGCTCAATAAACTGCTGCTACTGCTGCAACTTCAAAAGCTCTAACAAGCTCTGATATAGTGTGAAATTCCACAGGGGTAGATCACTTAGCTTGAACAAACCTCACGATTTCACTCAATCAATTGCAGAGAAGAATTAACAAGAAGGATGATCAAATTCACACATAAAACTCAGAAGATGTGAGAAACTGCTGTTGATACATTCATCAGCTGTAAGTTGGCAAAAATATGTCAATACAATAGAATGAATTCGATATCACTGGAAGGATTCGAATTTTCCTCAAGTCATGACTTGGTCTGCATTGGAACCATCTCCCGATAAGGTCTAGTGGCCACCGATGGTTAATGATCAGTCAACCGAAGTAGAACTGAGCATAACTGAACCATGTGAGCATAATCATAGGGAAGGAGACTCCAAGGAGGGCGCATACTAGCGGTTGGTGGTCAAGTAGGACACTCCCACACTCAGTAGTAGTCAATCTAAGAGCTATAGTCAGTTAACTAAGTAATCAATCCTCAAATCAAGGAACTGACTAATAGATCTCCTAAATCTATGGAAGAGGGCGCAGTTGTAACTCTAGTGATGAGAACAAGGGCGCATCAATGACTAGGAGGGCTAATGACGACAAAAAACAACCCATAATAGGGACTAGGTACTAGGAGACTCCACTGCTGCTGACTGGATACATGCAACGCTGCATGCAATACATGCAAATCCAAGATGATGATGATGAGAATATTCCAACACTAACAACTTTGTTTTTGTTTTTTCTTTAACAAATGCCCCTAAATATGTTTTTATATTTCTCTCTATGGCCACAATTTAAATTAAACTCTTTGATGTAATATGTTTTTTTATGCCCGTGATTGGTCCACATTGCACTCCTAAATTTTTCAATCATGAAATTTGTTATTTCTCTTTGGTGTTAAGACAGGATATTCAACTTAACCACTTTTTATTTTCCTTCCTCCATGTTTTCTTCCTACTATCTAACTCCTCCCCATGGCTATCTTGGGCAACGTGCGAAGTGCCTCTATCTTGCAGAGCGGAAAAGAACAATTGCCAAGTGCCTAACTTCTCCTCTATGGCTATCTTGGGCAACGTGCGAAGTGCCTATATCTTGCATAGAGGAAAAGAACAATTGCCAAGTGCCTAACTTCTCCTCTATGGCTATCTTGGGCAACGTGCGATGTGCCTATAATTGCCAAGTGCCTGTATCTCTACATTTGTCCGTCGCTGGAATAATAAATTTGAGCCGCACCATGGACATCCATGTTATTTTCAAAGACGAGTTTGGCTCGCTGGCGACTACTATCAACGAAGTATGTGTTTTGGGAAATTCAATTTCCTCATGCACTGTAACTTTTACCTGCAGTCTGCCATGTGCGATGTGCAGAACGTGTAAGTGACATGCACCAAGCCACATTCTGTGGTGAATATCGGAGGTTGCCTGCCGCCCACGACATTAAAGCCGTCCTCTGCAAACGGGCTGGCCCCTGTTTCGACCAACGCACCTGTCAACGTTACATGATAGAGCCTTCACCTGTCAACGTTTACTAACTTGCACAGACTATTACACAGAATAAGACTGTGTTTTTTTGGGCTTTTTGGGTTTGAACGAAACCGACAGATTCCTACAGAGATAAGGGCAACAGAGGCAAAAGCGCTTTGATAATTTCGTATAAAAATCGTTTTTATGATTGTCACAGGCTTATAGAGAACATTATTTTCAGCGCCGGTGTAATTCCTATACAATTCCTCAAGAATCCTTCATTAAAACTCGAGTAATATAGTATTTTATTTTTTTGTTTATTGCATCACAACGAAAGCTACAGAATTCACACAATTACATTTATAGTCAAGGTTTGACAAATAAATTGGATGAAAGCAAAGCTCTAGGAAGGCAATGACAGACAGGTTGACTGGATAGTTATCCATTAAGGTACGTTTTGTCACAAAGTCTGAAGAAGTATTGCTTCGTTTTCGAAGTTACGCATTTTTTTTTGTTTAAAGCCACCGATTTTGGTACTTTTTACTGATTATGGCCGTAATTTTCCGCAGAGTTCAGGGTCACATGTGGGGAATAGTGTGTCCGTGGTTTCCTGACTGCAATGGTGTCGATCCGTAGCGAGGTTTCCTTATACCACCCATTACTTCTCTTTTTGGATGTTTTTCTGCTTCTGGGTTTTCGTTCTGGGCTTGTTCGGAGACCATTTGTTTTTCTGTTTTTTTTGCTGTGTTTCTTCTTGTTGATAGTTTTTCTGGGCCGAGTCCGCCCTTTAAGACGAGCTTGAGCTTGCCTCCCTTAACACGCTCGTAGGGGCTCGACATGGGAAAGAAAGGGCTTCTTCAGTAATGAAAACCCTGGTTTCTCTTGTCCGAATTTTGTAAAACACTTATTGAGAAAGCTTTGGAATCACGGTTCAAGTAATACTCGTAGCAATATATCGGCTTATGTATTAAATATATTCTCTTACATATGCAGCCTGTCCGATTTCCCCACCTTCATGTCATGTCTTTTGGCCTCACTTTCTTTTGCTTACATTCTTCCTTGGATTGTAGTTTTGTCTTGTGTGAGCAGCTTAGCTTCGTCCTCCAGTCCCATATGAACGTCCACTATTGCACACTACATTTGTAAATTTCTGCCACAAATTTGTTTTGAAGGTGTATTCAAAGCCTTGAGATATACCAATTCATCCCAACTAGTTCAGTAAAGGTATACATCAATTGACGAAAAAACTGCTTCAACCATAGATCATAACCTTGAACGGGTTCTCCCTTTATCCAACAGAGCCCTCATAGCTTCGTGACTGTCGCGGCTTGGTTTTGGGTATCCATACTCATCCCAAAATTTCCAGACTACATTGTCCCACCCTTTAAAAGTGCTTTGTCTAGTACCACTACAGTGTCGTACCGTGCAAAGTCCCTTTGAATTGAGTCCATTTGGTCAGGGTTTCCATGTTCCATTCACCCTCCCAGTGGGTGCTCAAAGTGAATAAGTGGTCTGGAGCGCTCACCATGCCACCAAAAGTTGGCAATTTGGACATGTCGGGTTTATGCTTGTCCTGATAGATCATATGTCTCTGTTGTTTGGCACCAAATAAATCCGTACACAGTTCTTCAAACATGGTTTGCTAACCTTTTGCATGTTTTTGCATGTTTCTTCCTCTTGAGCAACTTCGAAGGTTTGTTGGACTGCTTCGGTAAATCATTTGGGTATTCAGGTTTACAAAAACCCAGAGGATATTGCAGCCTCAGCTGTGTAATAGTTGTCAGCACAGGTATTTCAGGTAATTTCTATTGCATGAAGGCAGAAACAAATGTATTGAGGAATTGACCATCTTTCTGTTTCTTCTATTTGCTTATCCTTTCATTTATTTCATTTAAAGGAATGAACATTTCAGCAGAAAAGAACGGTAAGGGAGCCAAAGATTTGGATAAAGAGAAAGATCTAGTACCACGATAAGATCCATCCATTGAAACAGCCGGAGTAGCAGTTAAAGGTCCAGTAGCATCCTGATCAGTTGTAGATCGAAACCCGATAACATACATATGCAACAACATATCCAGCAGCAAAAGAAGCAGTTCGAGATCGATAACTAACATTAGACTTTGATCCAGTAGTACTTGTGGAGGTGTCTCTTTGAGCAGCTAAAGGTGCTAAGTTACCAGTTCCAAGTCCAACAGCAAATGGAGATTTTTCTGTTCATGAAGCAGTAAGTAGAACTCCATGCGCAACAATGGTTTCAAATGTTTACGGTGGTCAGCACATTGGCACCTGCTTCCCATCTGCTACAATTTTGCAGCTACTTCCGTTAAGACTTGCACCAGATGCAAGAAGGAAGGGGATGCACGACAGCTTTAAGACTTGCACTCGAGAACTACTACACCTAGAGGCTGTGGCGGTGGGGCGGTTGTGAACTGTTGAAGCGGTTCAACCAGGCCCTGACATGGGCTGAACATGCAGGCCCTGAGAACATGTCAGTGTATTTAGTCATTTACCATAAAGTTTGCTCCGATTTCATGCATAGCTTGTGGAAGGGCGAGTATGCACCAGACAGACTCGCCTTCAAGGCGACCCCGTCAGGTGCCAAACCCATCCGCACCAGGGATCAAAATTGAACATGTCACAGCACGTCAAAGGGCTCTCAGCACGTCCCAGAAGTGTTGTAAAAAAATTGGACGTAAAAAAAAAAGAAGATTTTTAATTTTGAAGTTTTACAAATAAATGTAATAATTGTAAAAAAAATGGACGTAAAAAAAAAAGAAGATTTTTAATTTTGAAGTTTTACAAATAAATGTAATAATTATGTTAAAATTTCATTAGAAGTGCTATGTTTAAAATTGCCCATCAAAATTTTTACAGCATAGGCACGGGCACCTGCTGCCCTACCCTTACTATCAGGATTTAAATCGATAAATTAAACTTAAAGGGTAGTTTTGGAAAAATACAAAGTTTGATATTATAAAAAAAAATACCAACTGCAAGTTGTACGAGGACGATGAGTCATCAAAAGGGAGGGATGTCCGTAGGTACTGTGGTGACTCATGGAAATACGAAGGGCCATCTCGTTTAAAGAAGTGTCAGAACAATAACTATTCTCACCTTTGAGGAGTACCACACTTCAATCTTAGCCTCGGTTAGTGGTTTTAGGGATGAAGCATTCATTATCAATCTTCCAGCACTATGAGTTCTGATCTAGAACCTAAACTTATTTTTGTTATCACTTGAGGTCTGAAGAATTTCTGCCCTTACCGTTCAGAAGGAGGAGATTTTTCTAGCTGGAATGCCCAACTCACAGGTACTCTAAGTTCTCGACGCAGCTTCGGAAATGATCCAGGTCTCTGTCCTGAAGAAATGGTAAGTCTCCTCATCTTTCTACTGCACTTACTATACTTAAGCAAAAATGTTTGAAGAGTCTCAATCTTTTGGCTCTTCGTGGTCTAACCCCATTTCCTTTGGCTTGGCAGGCTGCTCGGAGATTTACTCAACTCGCGCAAGAGGAACTTCACTAATTGGGTAAGCAGCATACTTCTAGTGTTGTGCTAAAGGCTGATTAGGAAGATTCCTAAGTGGGGAAAGACCTTCCTTAAAGTCTTTACAAGAAGGACCAGAACCTTCCTTAGTTCTTAATAATTTTACTTTTCTTTACACTGAAAATGTCAGTTTTGGCGTTTACGCCATGGAAACTAGGAATACAAATCAAATTACTGTTGTTGTACTTGGGCATTTCAGTTCTCGACCCAGTGCTTATTTAAACAATCTCCTAATACTGAGTTAAAAGCGATGTAATACAAAAAGCCCAATGAAAATAAAGATAAAAAAGAGGCAAAATCATTTGCCTGAACCGATTTTCTAAGTGATAATTTTAGGACTGGTTAAGAATATAAATTTTAATATAAAATTCTCAATAATGTTAGCTTTACATTCTCGGATAGCTTTTTCTCAATGTATATCTGAAACAATTTGTATAATGTATGCAAAGGGATGATGTTCTACATTATGCAAACAATTTGTATAATGTATGCAAAGGGATGAAATTCATTCCATTATTAAGAATAATTAATAGTTACCGGAATGGAATGAATAATTTATTCCATTGAATACAGATTACTTTGTTTCTATCTAGCTCAATAATCAATGCACCATTGGAAAGAACTTGGTTTTCAACAGAGTAGAAGAATTCATATCCTAAAGAAAAACATGCCCACGAAATTCGGAACTCTTCTCTTTAAGAAAAGGATTTATTGCTCTGTAGGAAAGCTTAAACAATAACAAACAAATGCGCAAACCAAATTCTGTTCGAAGTCACATAATTTCAGGTCATGGATTCATTTGGAGTTACTGGAACTCACCAATTGTCGATTGAGACCATGCAATCTGTGAATCCATGGGAAATGGATTCATGCCCATCCTTATTGTCAAGGCTTGTTGCAGCAAGAGAATAAGAATGGAGATGGGCACTCACTACAATCAAAAAGTAAATTATGTTATAAAGAAGCAATAAAACTAAATTAGTCTCCAAATATTCTATTACTAGGTTGGTTTCCGGTGATGCCAAGAAACAGAGTAATCTGTATTCAATGTTTTAGTAAATATAAAAAATTAAAATGTTATATTTCAAATCAATTTATAATTGAAAATTGATTTGAAATGTAATATTTTATTTAACATATTTTTAATGAAGTGCATGATTAATTTATTATTGTCAATTGAAAAGCAAAATTTTTTAAAGCTTTTCATCTTCGAAGTGTGCAGGAATATATACCCTTCAAATTTAAATTAAGACTAGCCCTTCAAATTTGATCACTGATCCGCACCCATCCATGGCATGAGGTATGGACGTTCATGGTATCCATCGGCTCCGGCCACAGAAAAATTCCATGTTCAATCTGCCTAACACTTTACTGCTCGTCCAGGACAACACAGAGGAAAACGTGCAAATAATACTTTACTGCAGGACAACACAGAAGTAAACGTGCAAATCAAATCTCAGATCAGTGATGCGTCATGTGAAGTTTGTCAGTGTCAGTGGCATTCAAGTGAAGTGATGCTGACGCTCCATGTGAAATTGTCAGTTTACTGTGTTATTCAAGTAAAGTGATGCTGTGATGGAGGTGAATGAATGTGAGCAGTAAATAACCCCCCAGGTGAATGGATGTGCGCAATCAATAACCCCACAATGACCATGTTCATGCGCGTATATGGCATGAACATTGGTGTTTCTTATGGCTGGAGAATAATGGCAATGTTCATGCGCGTATATGGCGTGGAGGATGAGAGCTGCTATCGATGGATGCGAGGATGCCTCAGACACCTTTGGTAAAATATGTAATATGCTACTTTCACGCGGATGTCCTGTCTATTGCCTTGCAACCGACAATCAAATCAAGCAAGTGAAGCCTCGACCATCAAATCAAGCAAGTGAAGCCTTAATCAAATCAAGCAAGTGAAGCCTCGACCATCAAATCAAGCAAGTGAAGCCTCGACGCCTGTAGAAAGCAAATTCAATGAGATTTCTAGGATCATAGTTATTTTGATAGTCTCAAATGCTTATAACCAGTTTTAAATTCAATGTTTAAAAATATGTGAAAAACAGTTGGTCCACAAAAGTATTCATCAAATCTGATACCCATCTTCACTTCTCGCTTGAGAGGCATCTGTATTGGTGTTGATGATATATGCGATCATATGACTGGTAAAAAGGATTTGAACATTTTGAGAGGCATCTGTATTGGTGTTGATGATATATGCGATCATATGACTGGTAAAAAGGATTTGAACATTTTGTTATTCGATCATATGACTGGTAAAAAGGATTTGAACATTTTGTTATTTGAGCAAAGGGAAATGTGAAATATGACTCAGATTGCTTTTTCTTGTGCGAATGGATCACCGTTTACTTCTATCTATAATCTCAGCAACTCCACCGTTTACTTCTATCTATAATCTCAGCAACTCGATTGGAACATAAAATCTTTTACAATTCACCCTTGACCCTTGATGCAGAGACCAAAACAAACAGGGTGCACAACTTACTAGGGGAAATTTGGTGAAATACGTATATGCTACCTTCACGCTGTGGATGCCTTGTGAACTTCTCCAGATATGAAGCTGGATGAGCTCACCTTCTTGGTTAGAATGATCCGGGGCCTCTGCCTCTCTGGATTAAGCAAAATTTTACATGGTCTATTGCCTTGCAATCGACAATCAAATCAAGCAAGTGCAAATCAAAATTAATGATGCGCCATGTGACAATCAAATCAAGCAAGTGCAAATCAAATCTCGGATCAATGATGCGCCATCAGGCAAATTGCATTGGTGTTTCCAATGGCTAGAGAATAATGGCCATGTTCATGAGCGTATATGGGATGGAGGATGGGAGCTGCTACGAGGATGCCTCTGACACCTGACAGGCTTGCCTTGAAGGAAAGTCTATCTGGTGCATAAGGCTAAAGGCGAGCCTGTCAGGTGTCAGAGGCATCCTCATAGCAGCTCCCATCCTCCATGCCATATATGCTCATGAACATGGCCATTATTCTCTAGCCACCGGAAACACCAATGTAAATTTGCCTGAGTGCGGGGTTATTTACTGCTTGCATCGATTCACCTCCATCAGAGCATCACTTTATTTGAATAACATTGACAACTTCACATGGCGCATGAGCATCACTTCACTTAAATGGCACAGACAACTTCACATGGCGCATCATTGATCTGAGATTTGATTTGCACTTGCTTGATTTGATTGTCGGTTGCAAGGCAATAGATCATGTAAAAGTTTGCTTAATCCAGAGAAGCAGAGGCCCCAGATCATTCTAACCAAGAAGGTGAGCTCATCCATCTGCTTATCTGGAGAAGTTCACAAGGCATCCACAACGTGAAGGTAGCATATTATGTATTTCACCAAAAGTATTTTACCTTCCTTTCCCCTAAGCTGTGTGTCAAGGGTGAGTTGTAAAAGATTTCATGCTCCAATCGAGTTGCTGAGAGATAAGAGTAAACGGTGATCCATTCGCACAAGAAAAAACAATCTGGTCATATTTCACACTTCCCTTTGCTCAAACAACAAAATGTTCAAATCCTTTTTACCAGTCATATGATTGCATATATCATCAACATCAATACAGATGCCTCTCAAGCGAAGTGAAGATGGGTATCAGATTTGATGAAATCATCTAATGATTTCATACTTTTGTGGACCAATAAATTGAAATTTTTGTGGACAGATGCTTCCTTTTGTGGACCAATGATTTCATACTTTTGTGGACAGATGCTTCCTTTTGTGGACCAATGATTTCATACTTTTGTGGACAGATGCTTCCTTTTGTTTATTTTCAGTACAACGAATAAATTGAAAATTTTTAAAATGTCACATTCACAAAAATCTATTATAATATTATTTTATTATTATTTTTCGTATACCAGATATCTTAATAATATTTTTTTGAAATGGTAGTCACACCAATAAAATGAAAAATTAAAATTTCAAGTTCACAAAAGGAAAACGTAATTTAATCTTACAATACTATTTTGTTACTACTTTTTTTATACCAGTGATTTTAATAGTTGTTCTTTGAAATGGTAGTAAAATTTTAAAATATTAAGTTCACAAAAGGCCAATATAATTTAATCTTACAAGACTATTTTGTTAATTTTTTTTTTTCTAGTCATATTAAGGGGCCGTAATTATAATTTAATCAAACAAGACTATTTTGTTATTTTTTTAAGGGGCTGTCATCTTAATAGTAGTTCTTTGAAATGGTAGATTGGATTTCGTGATTGATGAACTGAATCTACTTATCAACAAATTGGAAATAATTTAGAAAATTTAAAAATAAATCTAAAAATGTTTGTAATTTGGTTATAATTTTGATTATTTATAAATGAATAAAATTATTATTTGAAGGAAAGATTTTGAAAATAAATTTAAAAATATTTATATATTTATATTTACATCATTTAAAAAATATTATCATTTTTTTATTAGATTTAAAATAATTAAAATAATTTTTAAAAACAATATAGAAGACAATATGGAAGACAATATGGAAGACAAATCTAATCGGAAAGAAAATAATATGGAAAACAAATTTAGTATGAAAAAAAGATCTAGAGTACAAAAACCTCAAGCAAAACATGTATTCTGCCTAAATAATTAAAATTATAAATTATCATCTAAAATAAAGATGTCATGATAAAATGTGTTTAAAATTATTAATTGTCTTTTAAATATAAATATAATATAATAAAGTAATTGTCTTTTAAAATTATTAATTGTCTTTTACATTATTAATTAAATAGTGTAAATTTATGAAATCAAGTATTATTAACATATTTATTGAAGTAGTCTATTTATTTAAAATTTTAGATATTTAAATGTGTATGGAAATAAATTGAATATATGGATTAAATAAATTTTTTCAATAATATTCATAATTTTTACTATATAATTTATATTCATATTTATTCATAGATATTATTATGAAATTCATATGAATTCATATTTATTAACTATATAAAAAGTATATTTAATAAAAGATAATACATTAAATAAACTATTGAAGCTAAACAATTTATTTGTTACTAGTCGAATATCCACCCTTCACTTTAATAGAGATAAATGGTTTTTCTTTTTCTCACCAACCCCTCTCCAAAAAGTCTACTCTAAACATCATAAGTCAAAACTAAATGGTTTTTATTTTCCCCACCACCCTAAAATCCCTATAAGTTTCTCTTCACAAAATAATCCAAAATGTTAATATTCAAACTACAATCAAAATAGAAAGACAATAGAATATCCACCCTTCACTTTAATAGAGATAAATGGTTTTCCTTTTGCACACCAACTCTTCTCCCAAAAGTCTACTCTACATATCATAACTCAAAGCTAAAAGGCTAATTTTAGATGCTCAGGTTAAGAGTTTTGCAAAATTATGATGGATTTAAAAGGTCTTTCTAGATCCTTATAAGTCTCACCAACCCCTCTCCCAAAAGTCTAGTCTACATATCATAAGTCAAAGCTAAAATGTTTTTTTTTTCCACCACCCTAATTATACTCACTAATAACTAATGCTTATTTTAGATGCATAGGTTGGGAGTTTTGCAAAATTATGATGGATTTAAAAGCTCTTTCTAGATCCATACAAGTTTCTCTTTACAAGATAATCCAAAATGTAAATATCCAAGCTACAATCAAAATAGGAAGACAATAGAATATCCACCCTTCACTTTTGGTTTTCCTTTTTCTCATCAACCCCTCTCCCAAAAGTCTAGTCTACATATCATAAGTCAAAGCTAAAATGTTTTTTTTTCCACCACCCTAATTATACTCACTAATAACTAATGCTTATTTTAGATGCATAGGTTGGGAGTTTTGCAAAATTATGATGGATTTAAAAGCTCTTTCTAGATCCATACAAGTTTCTCTTTACAAGATAATCCAAAATGTAAATATCCAAGCTACAATCATAATAGAAAGACAAGAGAATGAAATATTAAATGCAATTCTACATCATTTCAAGAATTTAACTGGAAACCTAATAAATGATACCCTATAGCTCACACAATACATTTAATAAATCCTCCAAAATCACATCCCCTCTTAATACTTGATAAGAGCATGGGACATCATCACGGTAAACTTTAAAGTCTAGAAATCATCATAATCATGTGTTATTAGACTATCAAGAAATATTAACCACATATAGTTTTCTTATTGAATTCTTTAATTAACTAACTTTTAAGTTAAATATGAACACTAACACCCATATCATTTTGAATTGATATGCATAAACAATATATAGCATTGTAATAAATTCATACATTGTCCATTAGATTTACAACACCACACATCGTATTGCAAATAAGGAATAGTTAAAAAGCATTGCCTTTAACTTTTTGCAACAATACATCCTTTTACTAGTATTGCCACCATTACTTCACCTCCCTCCTATCCCTTAGTAGATGATGTTAAAATCTTAGTTTTGGATCTTGATTCGAAATATTAGTATTTATTTTCATATTTATTTTAGTATAAATTTAGCATAAAATGTTGAATGACATATTTGGTTATAAAGTAATCAAAAGAAGAAAAAAAATCCATAAATTCTGAAACTTAATGTTTGTCTTCATAATATAGTAACAAACATCCTTGTGACAAATAGTGGGATCCTTTCACCAAATAATGTAAAGATAGCTTGGAAAAGGGAAACTAAGATTTCATAACTATAATATCACTTGATTCAGTTGAAAATGCACTGGTAAATGTTTAATGCCCGACATGACACAACAGAAATATCACTACGGTGGCACGACCATGTTGTTGGACTTCATTGGTCACAATTGTATGCAATATGAAAGCGATACAATTGAGATTGATTGAATAATCTTAATATCATTATATTAAGAGTATAGTTTTCTTTCAATTTTAGTATTCTGATTACTTCTTTTTGTTTATTTTCAATATCTTCATAGCTATAATCACTATTAAAATAACTATAATCTTAAAATTCCCGTTGAATTTGGTTTCTAGTTTCTAGAGATTTAACATTATTTTCTTGTATCAATTGCTTCTTTTTGTTTGTTTTCAATAAATCTAAACCAAATGTAAAAATATATTGATAGTTCTAATCATTATCATACCAACATTGCGAATCTTTTGAATTTCATATTCACATGTTTTCCTACTACACGATTTTACTAGTATATTGCTTATACCAAATAAAATGGTAGATAAGATTGAATCATTGATGAAATGAATTTAGTTATGGTTGAGGTCAAATAATTTGAAAATAAACATAAAATGCTATAATATATGTACATAAGGAGGATAGATCTATATATACAAAATAATTGGTAACAAAATTGGTGGTATATGGAATCCATGGGAGGGTAGAGTAAGGTTATATAGGAACTTGTTATTGATGAGCATTTCAACTTCATTTTTTAAGGATTTTATATCATTTATATCTTATTAACAATTAGTTCATTGAGAGTAAATATATTATAAAGTCAATTGTGAGTGGGGAGGATAACAATTTTTTCTCATAACCACTTGAATTACATCCAATTAACAAATTATCATTTGAGATCTTATATTTAAACATCATAGATATATAATATTTAATATTCTCAATAATATTAATTTGATTATATTTAGCTCGATGGGCTAGCTCAAGTGGTTGAGTGCTGTAAGTTGTAAGCATAAGGTCTCGGGGTCACATTCCCGGTGTACATTGTTATATAAGGGCCTCACTTGATGTCCCCATCGAGTTAGGCCCCGTAATCAGGGCCGATGTTTTACCTTGGGTACCATCCTCCAAATGAGGGGAAGTACCTGAGGGTTTCCCATGACATGTTCCTTGTAAAAATAAAATAGAATAAATTTGATTATATTTACTTATGCTTTAATGAGTAAGCCGAGTCCTCGAGTCTTTACCTTGCACCCTTTTCATCTTATGATGACTATTAGTCATTCTAGAAAAACTAGCACAAAGTCTCTCATTACCCAATTAGAGCAATTTTATTTATAATCTAGATATATATTTATGATTTTAATACAACTAGGTTCAATCAAAGAAAATCAAGGGAAAGGATATTTCATTATAGGTTATGAAGAGTCTTATCCCAATTCTAGAGTTTAGTGTTTTGACATTTATCTTTAAAATTATAGTAAGTTTTCTCATCACCAATTATTTTCTTCTCAACAATATGGTTACACTTTAAAACACAATTGAAATCTATGTCTATGCCTAAACATTTGTACAATTAAATCAACTCCAAATATGTAAATAGTAATACAATGAAAATGAAATAACTAAATCAAAGAAGTAACAACTTAAGCTTACATATGACTAATAGTTAAGATTATTATTATGAAACATATTTCCTTAAAATGATCAATTCTAAATATATAAATAATACAATCAATTCCTCTACTAATCAAATCAATATTCCCTTATTCTTGGACAAGAAATTTAACTTTATCTTTATTACAACATCCTTTACACAATAAATTATCTAAGTAATAAATCTTTGTATACATGTAGTGTACCCGGCACCAACATCGAAGCCAGAGACACCAAAACATCAGGGGGAAGGATGATTCAAGGTAATGCACAACAAAAATAAAGGTAACTAATCCTAGTCTCGCATGGGAAAGGCCATCAAAGTAATCATTCAACCCTTTAAAATGAAATGCAAGTATTCAAATGCATAACATTTCCCCAATGCACATGCTAAGGTAATGCAGATTTGAACATAATAATTGAACATATATTTAAACTGAGGATTTGATCTAAGTTGTGAGTTTTTTGTCATCAATCTGACTGCATATGTCTCATTCTCAATTGTAATTGTTCACGTTTACAATCTTCAACTTGTTAAGCAAACATGGTTTAGATAATGCAATGGTTTATATTTTTCGAAAGTTGTGTCCATTAAGCATGTGCAATGTATTATTTTTTTGTGTAATGCTGCAAAATTCTATTAAACGAGAAGAGATAAAAATACAATAGTAAGTACAGTCTGTGGTGGTCTTATCAGAAAGAGCCACCACCCATGGAGATCAACAGGGTCATAGAGGTTCTGATCAAAATTATACAAAAATCCTTGCCCAATGCAGGGAGACCAGGTAAAATAGTAGTAATGTCATGGCCATTAAATCCTAAAAACCAGTAACATACTATGTAACATACTAAGAAACATATTAAAATAAAGTTGTTGAAAAACACAGGGAGGAACCTCCTTAACGGGGCGTTGAAGGTGCTTCTACATCGGAGGGAGTTTCTTCCAGGATTGGGCAACCATAGTATTCTTTGTCCTCCGAGTCTTTCACATGTGGCTGAGTGTCTTTCACAGGGAGTTTAATTGGAAGGGGCACAGTCTTCCGGCTGGCGAGAGCATTTCCATCCTGTTCGCTTCGAATTATTTTGGTGAGAACAAGGCCCATGGTGGAGGGGATGGCGAAGGAGAGATGATCCAACTACTTTCCTTTCTGTTTGTCCATCTCCCTGCCCAGTGGAGTGACTAGGTCCTTTCCTCTCTGTTTTTTCGTCTCCCTGCCAAGTGGAGTGACCAGGTTACTAGGTGTTGCGTTGGATTTAGTAGCCGAGGGGTGACTCCATGAGTGCTGCCTCCCAGACATAAGTCGCGGTGGAGGTATCTGGTAGGGGCGTAAGAATCCCAGCTGAGGGTGTTCTCCAGAATGCTGAGTGTGTCTGCCATATTTGGCAGGGTGGCTCTCAGGGTCTGAGTAGCATGCCTTGTAGTGGCCCAATTGGAGAGCATTTCATCCATAAGTTCGCCCAACATATTCTTCACCAGCCAGTAAGGATCCCAGGGCTGTTCCTGACTCCCCTTGGAGAGATTGTCTGCAATCAACCTTGCTTCCCAATTATCGATGAGCAAGTGAACCAGAATAGAAACCTATGTGCCATAGCCTTTCCTGGTTTTCCCTATTTCCTGATGGATGTCGTTCTTCTTTTCCCCTCTAGTTCCTTTCGGTCGACCCATGGAATCAGTCCAGAGGATAGAGCGAATGTGAGCTCGTGGAGTGTGGGAGCAGGAGGAGCCCAATATAGAGTGATGATCATGGCTAAAGGCCGGGGCGAAATACCTTTGAAGAGACTAGAGTGACACTCAGTTGGAAATCTTAACATCGCACGCTGGAGAGACATGGGGATGGTGCAAGAACTACCAGGCCAGGCTGGTTGAGAAGACATTGCAAGCGGAAGGCTTAATGAGGCCAACGATACGACGTCGCTTCATTTGTAGGCCTAACGGTAGCATTGCCACGAGGTTGTTGCTCATGCCCAGGTGTCGTGCTAGTTGAGGCCTGTGTGTTGCTTCCACTGCTGCCACCCGCATCCGGGGATGTGCAATGTATTATTAGTTCACATTAACATACTGCATTTCTAAGCTTCAAAAGCACAACATAAACCATACAAAAGAAGATCTACAGGATGCCACCTACAACCACATAAACATCAACACAATCAGATCTAAAGATACCATTTACATCTATCTAAGCAACACTAAAATCAGAATACATGGCTGCCACCTACAACCATCTAAGCAATACTAAAATCAAAATACATGGCTGCCACCTATAACCATTAAAACCATAAAGAAACGATAGAGAAGGATGCCATCTATAGCTAGAAGATCCATGAGAGAGATAGAAGAGAGATGGACACCACTACAACCATAGAATCTATGAGAGAGAGAGAGAGAGAGAGAGAGAGAGAGAGAGAGAGAGAGAGAGAGATGCCATAGAGACTTGAACAAAATCATATTTTGAGATTTCGAAAGGAAGATCATCCATCCTACATTCAACTATTAACATAACAATCCATAAACATAAACATAGATCAAGTCAACCTCCAAGGGCGCATTAACATAAGAAAAATATACAGAATAAACATAAAATAAAACACTTATCTCAATGAAGTGCAACTTGCTGCAGCAAGACAACGTTCCACCCAACCATAGTCATGTCATGCTCATCAATCTCTCAGCATGATAGTCACCCCCACGTTGAGGCCATGGAATCCACAGGTAGAGGTACTCTAAGCTCTAAGCAATAGGAAAAACTCAAGCCACACAACTTGAGAAAACACAACTCATTCCCTCCCTATATACTTTCTCTTCCATCCCCACTACCTAGTGCAAAGAGACTCCCTTCACTACACAAGTCCCTCAGGACATCACCATCCACCTTTAGACTTCACGTGCAGGATTGGACAAAGATAAGCAATGGAGATGAGGAACTCTTGTTGTAGAATCAAAACTAAAAACCCTCAGGTATCACAACACAATCACAATATATCAACACATAGTCTCACAACCAACACACAAAGAACAATGAGATGAGATAAGCTCTCACATCACAAGTCTAGCCAAGACTCTTAGAAGGCTTCCTCCTCTTCACACACTAGTTCACAATAAGGTAGCACATGGATTTATAGCACAAAGAGGCCAATTCGAACCCAAAGAGACCAACTCGAATTGGTTAGAGAGAGATAGAGTGTGGTTAGGATCACTGACTCGAATTCATGAAGTGGAGGCTAAAATGAGGGGATTCCTTTACCCAGAATAACACCATAATGAGGGGTTATCACAAATCAAGGAGTGGAGGAAAAGAATATCTAAAGGAGGGATCACTAGTCAAGGGAGGAGAGAGAGAGGATACAATTGGAGTCATAAATGGACCGAAGCACAAAAATAGGGAGCACCTTCCATGAATAGAGGAGTGGGGTGTACTTGTGGAGGTGGAGGCTAAAATCAAGGATGTGGAAGCTAAAATCAAGGATGTGGAAGCTAAAAGCATGCTTCCATCTCCTAGAATCTAGGAAGAGGGCGCCTTAATGCACATGGGGCCCAAAAAAGAGCATCTTTCATTCAAGGAGGGTGCATTCACCAAGTGGGACCCACCAAACCTTCATGAGGGTGCACTAGTGCAAGTGGGGCCCACCAAATCTCCAAGAGGGGCACACTAGCCAAGAGGGGACCACTAAACCATGAATAAGGTGTAGTAGTAACTCCAAGGTATGAAATAATCAAGAATAGGGTTTGATGTATACTGTTTGGGTGACCCACAACTCCTAGTCCCCATTTCCCCTCACCTAGTGGAATCCATGTCCCCCCGATTCTCGTTTGTTGTCCATTTTGAGCTAGTCATTTTAATAATTACATAATAGGTCCCGGTCCTTAAAGACCATTGTCCCAACACCTAATGCCATGATAATAAACAAATAACAATTACATATGTCCGGGGCTTAAAAGTCAGGGTATTACAATACATAATTACAAGGGTAAGAATATATGAACAATTCAAAATGCTGCAACAAATCAAAAGGGTGATGGGTATATAGAAAGGAGTCCGAGCATTTCTAAAGACAAATAAGAAAGCTGAATGTTGAAGTAATAGAATTGCATTCTACGATGATTTAGGGTGTTTGATATTTATGTGGCATAGGGCCTTGTAAATTTCAATTAAAAAGTACATCATGTTGTTTGTAAGCACAATATCTATGTATGCTCCTTACTTGAAATGGCATTCCTTCTTTGAACATGATGTTTTGGGAAAAAACTTAGATAGTACAAAGGCAAAGGATGATGATGATATTCTCATGTCTAAATTAAGTGAGGAATATGAGTTTATAATCAATTATATGTATTGATTGTGATAAAATTGTTGCATTTCTTTATGTTGCAACTAGGCTTCTTCATTGGACTTGATGTAGAAAATCCATCAAATTTGATGAGTATAGAAATCATTTTAAAGTATGGTGGGATACCATTTTATTGGGTAAAAATGGCTAATAGAGACGAAGTTGACTCTTCCATCATATAGAGAAGATTACAATAAAATAGGTCACGACAAGGTCTTCAAGTGATTAAACAGGTTCTTAATATTTGAGAACTTAATGAATTCTTTGGAGAAGTTAAGGACATGGATAGAGGATAGAGGTGGGTCAAATCATCTTCCCATTATTCTAAAATTGAGAGAAAATACTCAAAGCTAGGTAACCCTTTTAAGTTTAACAAGGCTTGGTTGGAAGACGAGGAATGTATAAATTTAGTAAAGAATGAATGGATGGCACATGATGGGAATTCAAGAGACTCAACAAGCTTCCAATTTGAAACAACCTTGAAGAAGGTAGAGGAAGCATTGCCAATTTGGGTAGATAAGAAAAATAAAATGGTGGATGAGGAGTTAAAGGAGGTCGAAGAAAAAATAGTAGAGTGTTTTGATAAAAATGTATAAGCCGTGCTTAATTAGGAAGAGAATAAAACTTTAAGGAGGTTATAACTAACATTTTTTTTTTTTTGCTGGGAGGAGGCTAAATGTTGGATAAAAAGTAGGGTTGTTGGGCTGACAAAAGGTGATGAAATCAATTTTTTTCCATAATTATACCAGCCACATAAAGAGATTTAATACAATTTGGAAGATGGAGAAACAAGTTGGTGGTAAAATAAACAATTTTCATGACATAGTTAAATGGGGGTTTCTCACTGGTAGGCTATCTACAAAGAGCTAAACATAGCGAACATATAAGTTTTTTGACGATTTCATATTTTTTTTCTAGGTTTGTGTTAGAAGAGGCTAATTAGAATTAGGTGGAGGAGATTACAAAGGAGGAATTGAAAACTTTGTGACCATATTTTAAAAAGGATAAGAGCCCAGGGCTAGACGTATGACTTATTGAATTTTTAATAGGTTTGTATGACATTTTGGAAGAGGCTTTAATGAGGATTATTGAAGAGGCTAGGGTTTCAAGGAAGGTTTCATGAACCTTTAATTATACCTTTCTATCCCTTATTCCAAAAAAATACAGGCCAAGGTTTTTTTATAACTTTATACCAATACCCCTATGTAATTGCTTTTACAAAATCAAGAAAACAATAACAATAATGACCAAGAAAATACTATTGAAGGAAATCTCTTAGGAATATTTCATAGGGGATTCACCTTGTTGACCAATATCTTATCACATTCATTCATAAAGAGGGGTTTTTAAATTGTGAAAAATAAGGTCAATATATTGTAGGTATTTTGGGGGGAGTAGGGTCTGGGGGGTTATATGTATTGTGGGGTATAAAAAGGGGCATCTAGTAAAAATAGGGAATATCTTGTAAAAATATGGTTTTTTTAATTGGAAGTATGTATTGGGAGGGGGGGCTCAACAAAAGGATTTTGGTAGGTATTTATCAATATTTAGTATAATTAGGGGTATTCTTTAATATCCCATGAATGAAGGTGCTATGACATAATTTCACTGAGTAAAGACCCTGTGGAATATTTTGTGTTTCTTACTACTAGTATACATTTTCATTTTGTTGTAGGGGTAACCCAAGAGGATTTACACCATATTAAAACTATAAAAAAATCAAATATAATTTTGAAGTTAGTTGGACTTGTCCAATGACTATGATAGAGCCAACATGCTCTACATTAGGCTTGTTGTTTTTCCCATTGGATTCCATTTTCCTACAATAAAATGAATTATGGGGTGTATTACATCATTTTCATATGGAAATCTTGCTAATTGATTAGCATCCATGTTTTTTATTCCATTAAGAGGGATGAGGAAGGGGTTCCCATTATCCCTTTAATGCTTTTAATTGCAATAGAAGGTTTGAGTAGGGTCTTAATGGAATAGAAAAGGACTGAGGTTATCACCGAGATTGAGATTGGAATCAATTTAACTCTATCACGTCTTTTATTTTTTGATGATCTCCGTTTTAGTAATAATTCTCCCAGATAACCTCAAAAGTAGAAGAAAGTTTTAAATCTATACAATTTAACTATAAGCATGGAGATAAATGTACAAAAATATGGTATTGCTTTCAATGGAATAAAAGATATTCATTTGAAACAAATTTTCCCTTTCAATTCAATTGATTTTGAGGCCGGATTCAAGTATCTTGGTGTCTTATTAAAAGCTAATGGGAATGTGAAGCAAGATTGGAATTGGCTCTTGGAAAATATAAAAGGGAAAAATATCCTTTGGTGTAATAGGTGACTGTTAAGGGGTTGAGTAATGACTTTAGTCAAATATGTTTTGGAAGCCATCCTTATGTATTGTCATTCTCTAGCATCCATTCCTAAGGGTGTTCTGGAGTCTATTAGGAAAAAATGTTTTATGTTCATATGGCTAGGAAACAAGGATAATGAAGGGCTTTCTTTATTCAAATGGAGGAATATTTTAAAACCTATAGAGTAAGGAGGGTAGGGTTTAAAGAAAATCCATTTTTCGGGAAGTATTTGGTAGATAAAAGTCTTTAGAGGGTTATAAAATGAAAATGTCTTTGGAAAAAGATAATTGTTGGAGCAGTTTTGGACCTGTCTTGAAAGGCGCGCACTAGAGATGGACCATGAGACAACTCAACAATTGGACTAAAACTGCGTAGAAAGCGGGAGTTAGTTAGCAGTTAGTTAGGTGTTTTTTCCTCTTTGTAATAGGCTTAACCCATGTTGTGATGTATAAATATGTAAGGGTTTTAACGGTGAAGATAAATTTTTGCTGAAAATATGTTACTTATGCTAGAGTAGTGTCATGACATATGTTCTATTGTATGGTCATGAGTCATTGTTCTATTGTGTAATGAAAGGTAGTTGAAGTATGTAACATAGAATGGTTGTGCACTGCACAGTTTATGTAAGACTATCCTATTAATAATGAGATTGAGCACCTCTGTTTGTAGTACCTTGCACTTGTATTGGACGTGATGAATGCTTATGTCTAATGTGCACCTAGATGCTATGTTATGTTGCTATTGTGAATGTGTTATATATTCCCATGAGTAAGTCATATTATATTGTGCAGTAAATGAATGAATGGTAAATTTGTTAACTATTTGAATAATAGATCTATTGGATGAATGTTCACCTCCCTTCAACATTGTGGAAGCTTGGTTCCTGTAGTTCCTATAGATACCTTAGGTGAGACTTCACTTGCTTGCAGGTGATGCCGAAAGGGCCAGTGTCTTGGGTTTTGTTGGTGGAATTTATCATGAACCCTGGGTCTACTCGCACGCCAACAAATGGTTCCATTTCCGGGATCGATATCTACGCATGAAGGGATGTGCGACTTGATTGATGGTTTTGTGGAGATCAATGAGGGAAAAAATAGAATATTGGTTGAAATAAAATGAGTATGAGTTTTCCAAAGAACATAATAAGAACCTACAAATCAACAAAGAACACTGGTTGCAGAAGTATGTCTATAGAGATTTGTATGGAATTTTCTTCTGTGAGTTCCCCATACTTTTGGTGGAGTAGTTGCTAAGGCTAGTTGAATTGAACCCGATATATAATAGTGATTGTTCGAGGAACTGGACCCATCAATAGATCCAGTTAGTTAACACTGTAAGTAATCCTATATCACGCATAATAGACTATTGGATGGATAACATTTTGAAGGGGTATGTCATAGAATTTTCCATAGACTATACTCAATCTTACAACGTAGTCGAGAGGGAGTTCTTTAAGGGTCTAGGCGGAAGGTACTTGAAGTCGTTATATACCTAGATTAAGATGTTGTTGTGCGACAAGGGAACGATGATATTGGAATCATATTAGCCTAGTAGGGTGAAAACGTGAAGTTGGGTAACACATTTTTGAGAATGGAGCGGAAAAGAAAAATAGTGCACATGGATAAACATGCGAAAAATTCAACTTCAAACTCTAGGTCGAGAGTTTAAAAAACTATAAGCCAAGAGTTTATGAGAGTTCAAACTCTAGGCCGAGAATTTAAAAAACTCTATGCAAAGAGTTGAAACCAATCACAACATTGTATTTAAAAAAAATCTCTTAGTCGAGAGTTTGAACTAAACTCTCGGCCGAGAATTTGGAATATATTTTCTCGGACGAGAGTTCACGGTCAACAAAACTTATGAACATCTCCCGCATCTTTTTAGAGCCTCCAACTTCAACAAGGTCAAACCCCTACAAATTTTAAAGATTATTTGATGGACTTGGTACCAATGGATTTATCTCTGAATCTAGTTTCCAATGATATAAGAATTGTTTCATTTCATTTTGAATTTCTATTTATTAATATTTTTTTTCTAAACCTTATCCCTTAAGAATTTTATTGTTCTGAAAATCAATTGAAATGAAAATTCAATATCATAACAAAGGAAACACCAAAAAAATTGAAATCTTAATAGAGATCTTCCTTTTCCTCTCCTATTCAAAAGGGTACTTTTAGTTTTTTAATAAGAGTCACACTAAAAAGAAAATTGAAGGTCACCAACATGTGTTGATAATGCACCATTTTCTGAACATATGCCATTTCGATAAATAATAAAAAACTGGAGGCCATGTAGTTCACTCATTATCCATACCTTAATTTTTCAAGTATATGCCATTGGTGGCCTCCAAATTTGTACCACAATATGTCCATAAATTAAAAAAAAATACGAGTACAAAGATAATTCAATTATCTAAAACATTTATGTTTACTTCAAGGTGAAATTCCTAAGGGAGATATGGGTTTAAAGGGGTCGAAGTTGATTTTTTTTAACAATTTTTTGGTTAAAAAAACAAGCAAAAGTGTTACCCAACTTCATGTTTTCACCCAACAGTTAAGCACTTACACACGTAGTCGGGAAATGGGGGATGACCAAAGAACGATCTGAATGAAGGAAGGTGGGAATGAATGAAGAAAGGATGAGCTGAGGATGTTGAGCATAGAAGAAGGTGTGATAATAGAAGACATGGGAATATTGTGCGGAGGGAAAATATTTCAGAAATATAGTAGGAATCACACTAGTAGTAAATCTGGTGGAGGCTAAAATCAAGGATGTGGAAGCTAAAAGCATGCTTCCATCTCGTAGAATCTAGGAAGAGGGCGCCTTAATGCACGTGGGGCCCAAAAAATAGCATCTTTCATTCAAGGAGCGTGCATTCACCAAGTGGGACCCACCAAACCTTCATGAGGGTGCACTAGTGCAAGTGGGGCCCACCAAATCTCCAAGAGGGGCACACTAGCCAAGAGGGGACCACTAAACCATGAATAAGGTGTAGTAGTAACTCCAAGGTATGAAATAATCAAGAATAGGGTTTGATGTATACTGTTTGGGTGACCCACAACTCCTAGTCCCCATTTCCCCTCACCTAGTGGAATCCATGTCCCCCCGATTCTCGTTTGTTGTCCATTTTGAGCTAGTCATTTTAATAATTACATAATAGGTCCCGGTCCTTAAAGACCATTGTCCCAACACCTAATGCCATGATAATAAACAAATAACAATTACATATGTCCGGGGCTTAAAAGTCAGGGTATTACAATACATAATTACAAGGGTAAGAATATATGAACAATTCAAAATGCTGCAACAAATCAAAAGGGTGATGGGTATATAGAAAGGAGTCCGAGCATTTCTAAAGACAAATAAGAAAGCTGCATGTTGAAGTAATAGAATTGCATTCTACGATGATTTAGGGTGTTTGATATTTATGTGGCATAGGGCCTTGTAAATTTCAATTAAAAAGTACATCATGTTGTTTGTAAGCACAATATCTATGTATGCTCCTTACTTGAAATGGCATTCCTTCTTTGAACATGATGTTTTGGGAAAAAACTTAGATAGTACAAAGGCAAAGGATGATGGTGATATTCTCATGTCTAAAGTAAGTGAGGAAGATGAGTTTATAATAAATTATATGTATTGATTGTGATAAAATTGTTGCATTTCTTTATGTTGCAACTAGGATTCTTCATTTGACTTGATGTAGAAAATCCATCAAATTTGATGAGTATAGAATTCATTTTAAAGTATGGTGGGATACCATTTTATTGGGTAAAAATGGCTAATAGAGACGAAGTTGACTCTTCCATCATATAGAGAAGATGACAATAAAATAGGTCATGACAAGGTCTTCAAGTGATTAAACAGGTTCTTAATATTTGAGAACTTAATGAATTTTTTGGAGAAGTTAAGGACATGGATAGAGGATAGAGGTGGGTCAAATCATCTTCCCATTATTCTAAAATTGAGAGAAAATACTCAAAGCTAGGTAACCCTTTTAAGTTTAACAAGGCTTGGTTGGAAGACGAGGAATGTATAAATTTAGTAAAGAATGAATGGATGGCACATGATGGGAATTCAAGAGACTCAGCAAGCTTCCAATTTGAAACAACCTTGGAGAAGGTAGAGGAAGCATTGCCAATTTGGGTAGATAAGAAAAATAAAAAGGTGGATGAGGAGTTAAAGGAGGTCGAAGAAAAAATAGTAGAGTGTTTTGATAAAAATGTATAAGCCGTGCTTAATTAGGAAGAGAATAAAACTTTAAGGAGCTTATAACTAACATTTTTTTTTTTTTTTTTTTTTTTTTTCTAGGAGGAGGCTAAATGTTGGATAAAAAGTAGGGTTGTTGGGCTGACAAAAGGTGATGAAATCAATTTTTTTCCATAATTATACCAACCACATAAAGAGATTTAATACAATTTGGAAGATGGAGAAACAAGTTGGTGGTAAAATAAACAATTTTCACAACATAGTTAAATGGGGGTTTCTCACTGGTAGGCTATCTACAAAGAGCTAAACATAGTGAACATATAAGTTTTTTGAAGATTTCATATTTTTTTTCTAGGTTTGTGTTAGAAGAGGCTAATTAGAATTAGGTGGAGGAGATTACAAAGGAGGAATCGAAAACTTTGTGACCATATTTTAAAAAGGATAAGAGCCTAGGGCTAGATGGATGACTTATTGAATTTTTAATAGGTTTGTATGACATTTTGGAAGAGGATTTAATGAGGATAATTGAAGAGGCTAGGGTTTCAAGGAAGGTTTCATGAACCTTCAATTATACCTTTCTATCCCTTATTCCAAAAAAATACAGGCCAAGGTTTTTTTATAACTTTATACCAATATCCCTATGTAATTGTTTTTACAAAATCAAGAAAACAATAACAATAATGACCAAGAAAATACTATTGAAGGAAATCTCTTAGGAATATTTCATAGGGGATTCACCTTGTTGACCAATATCTTATCACATTCATTCATAAAGAGGGGTTTTTAAATTGTGAAAAATAAGGTCAATATATTGTAGGTATTTTGGGGGGAGTAGGGTATGGGGGGTTATATGTATTGTGGGGTATAAAAAGGGGCATCTAGTAAAAATAGGGAATATCTTGTAAAAATATGGTTTTTTTAATTGGAAGTATGTATTGGGAGGGGGGGCTCAACAAAAGGATTTTGGTAGGTATTTATCAATATTTAGTATAATTAGGGGTATTCTTTAATATCCCATGAATGAAGGTGCTATGGCATAATTTCACTGAGTAAAGACCCTGTGGAATATTTTGTGTTTCTTACTACTAGTATACATTTTCATTTTGTTGTAGGGGTAACCCAAGAGGATTTACACCATATTAAAACTATAAAAAAATCAAATATAATTTTGAAGTTGGACTTGTCCAATGACTATGATAGAGCCAACATGCTCTACATTAGGCTTGTTGTTTTTCCCATTGGATTCCATTTTCCTACAATAAAATGAATTATGGGGTGTATTACATCATTTTCATATGGAAATCTTGATAATTGATTAGCATCCATATTTTTTATTCCATTAAGAGGGCTGAGGAAGGGGTTCCCATTATCCCTTTATTGCTTTTAATTGCAATAGAAGGTTTGAGCAGGGTCTTAATGGAAGAGAAAAGGACTGAGGTTATCACCGAGATTGAGATTGGAATCAATTTAACTCTATCACGTCTTTTATTTTTTGATGATGTTCTCCGTTTTAGTAATAATTCTCCCAGATAACCTCAAAAGTAGAAGAAAGTTTTAAATCTATACAATTTAACTATAAGCATGGAGATAAATGTACAAAAATATGGTATTGCTTTCAATGGAATAAAAGATATTCATTTGAAACAAATTTTCCCTTTCAATTCAATTGATTTTGAGGCTGGATTCAAGTATCTTGGTGTCTTATTAAAAGCTAATGGGAATGTGAAGCAAGATTGGAATTGGCTCTTGGAAAATATAAAAGGGAAAAATATTCTTTGGTGTAATAGGTGACTGTTAAGGGGTTGGGTAATGACTTTAGTCAAATATGTTTTGGAAGCCATCCTTATGTATTGTCATTCTCTAGCATCCATTCCTAAGGGTGTTCTGGAGTCTATTAGGAAAAAATGTTTTATGTTCATATGGCTAGGAAACAAGGATAATGAAGGGCTTTCTTTATTCAAATGGAGGAATATTTTAAAACCTATAGAGTAAGGAGGGTAGGGTTTAAAGAAAATCCATTTTTCGGGAAGTCTTTGGTAGATAAAAGTCTTTAGAGGGTTATAAAATGAAAATGTCTTTGGAAAAAGATAATTGTTGGAGCAGTTTTGGACCTGTCTTGAAAGGCGCGCACTAGAGATGGACCATGAGACAACTCAACAATTGGACTAAAATTGCGTAGAAAGCGGGAGTTAGTTAGCAGTTAGTTAGGTGTTTTTTCCTCTTTGTAAAAGGCTCAACCCATGTTGTGATGTATAAATATGTAAGGGTTTTAAGGGTGAAGATAAATTTTTGCTGAAAATATGTTACTTATGCTAGAGTAGTGTCGTGACATATGTTCTATTGTATGGTCATGAGTCATTGTTCTATTGTGTAATGAAAGGTAGTTGAAGTATGTAACATAGAATGGTTGTGCACTGTACAGTTTATGTAAGACTATCCTATTAATAATGAGATTGAGCACCTCTGTTTGTAGTACCTTGCACTTGTATTGGACGTGATGAATGCTTATGTCTAATGCGCACCTAGATTCTATGTTATGTTGCTATTGTGAATGTGTTATATATTCCCATGAGTAAGTCATATTATATTGTGCAGTAAATGAATGAATGGTAAATTTGTTAACTATTTGAATAATAGATCTATTCGATGAATGTTCACCTCCCTTCAACATTGTGGAAGCTTGGTTCCTGTAGTTCCTATAGATACCTTAGGTGAGACTTCGCCTGCTTGCAGGTGATGCCGAAAGAGCCGGTGTCTTGGGTTTTGTTGGTGGAATTTATCATGAACCCTGGGTCTACTTGCACGCCAACAAACGGTTCCATTTCCGGGATCGATATCTACGCATGAAGGGATGTGCGACTTGATTGATGGTTTTGTGGAGATCAATGAGGGACAAAATAGAATATTGGTTGAAATAAAACGAGTATGAGTTTTCCAAAGAACATAATAAGAACCTACA
This sequence comes from Larix kaempferi, assembly GCA_027924585.1. Classification (NCBI taxonomy): domain Eukaryota; kingdom Viridiplantae; phylum Streptophyta; class Pinopsida; order Pinales; family Pinaceae; genus Larix; species Larix kaempferi. The sequence continues at coordinate 65,529 of BSBM01001218.1, forward strand.
AATCAACAAAGAACACTGGTTGCAGAAGTATGTCTATAGAGATTTGTATGGAATTTTCTTCTGTGAGTTCCCCATACTTTTGGTGGAGTAGTTGCTAAGGCTAGTTGAATTGAACCCTAGATATAACAGTGATTGTTCGAGGAACTGCTCCCATCAATAGATCCAGTTAGTTAACACTGTAAGTAATCCTATATCACGCGTAATAGACTATTGGATGGATAGCATTTTGAAGGGGTATGTCATAGAATTTTCCATAGACTATACTCAATCTTACAACGTAGCCGAGAGGGAGTTCTTTAAGGGTCTAGGCGGAAGGTACCTGAAGTCGTTATATACCTAGATTAAGATGTTGTTGTGCGACAAGGGAACGATGATATTGGAATCATATTAGCCTAGTAGGGTGAAAACGTGAAGTTGGGTAACACATTTTTGAGAATGGAGCGGAAAAGAAAAATAGTGCACATGGATAAACACGCGAAAAATTCAACTTCAAACTCTAGGTCGAGATTTTAAAAAACTCTAAGCCAAGAGTTTATGAGAGTTCAAACTCTAGGCCGAGAATTTAAAAAACTCTATGCAAAGAGTTGAAACCAATCACAACATTGTATTTAAAAAAAATCTCTTAGCCAAGAGTTTGAACTAAACTCTCGGCCGAGAATTTGGAATATATTTTCTCGGACGAGAGTTCACGGTCAACAAAACTTATGAACATCTCCCGCATCTTTTAAGAGCCTCCAACTTCAACAAGGTCAAACCCCTACAAATTTTAAAGATTATTTTTTGGACTTGGTACCAATGGCTTTATCTCTGAATCCAGTTTCCAATGATTAAGAATTGTTTCATTTCATTTTGAATTTCTATTTATTAATATTTTTTTTCTAAACCTTATCCCTTAAGAATTTTATTGTTCTGAAAATCAATTGAAATGAAAATTCAATATCATAACAAAGGAATCACCAAAAAAATTGAAATCTTAATAGAGATCTTCCTTGTCCTCTCCTATTCAAAAGGGTACTTTTAGTTTTTTAATAAGAGTCACTCTAAAAAGAAAATTGAAGGTCACCAACATGTGTTGATAATCCACCATTTTCTGAACATATGCCATTTCGATAAATAATAAAAAACTGGAGGCCATGTAGTTCACTCATTATCCATACCTTAATTTTTCAAGTATATGCCATTGGTGGCCTCCAAATTTGTACCACAATATGTCCATAAATTAAAAAAAAATACGAGTACAAAGATAATTCAATTATCTAAAACATTTATGTTTACTTCAAGGTGAAATTCCTAAGGGAGATATGGGTTTAAAGGGGTTGAAGTTGATTTTTTTTAACAATTTTTTGGTTAAAAAAACAAGCAAAAGTGTTACCCAACTTCATGTTTTCACCCAACAGTTAAGCACTTACACACGTAGTCGGGAAATGGGGGATGACCAAAGAACGATCTGAATGAAGGAAGGTGGGAATGAATGAAGAAAGGATGAGCTGAGGATGTTGAGCATAGAAGAAGGTGTGATAATAGAAGACATGGGAATATTGTGCGGAGGGAAAATATTTCAGAAATATAGTAGGAATCACACTACGACTGAGGTAGATAAGCAGTGCAACGAGTGCCAAGAAATATATTTTTGTGCAGGAACCCATATCGAAGGATTGTTGCACCCAGATAAAGAATAAGGCAGACAACTCAATCCGTTTGAAGGAGGTAGTAGTGTTCATATCAGGATTTGCATTGAACCCATGACCCCACGCACATCCCCAACGCTTGATGTAAGAAGTCCAAATCTATTATTTCATATTAATAACAATATCAATAATATTCAAAGTAGCGAAAGTAATTCCACTGGTAAGACACACTGTAACACCTAGTAACAGTACTACACATAATACGATGGCGAGGCTAGACCCTACCTTGAGGATGCTTTTATTCCATGGGGTGGGGGATAGACGATCCAGATCAACACTTGTTTGTATGTGAGGCCATATGGCAGTCCAAGCAAGTCTAGGATGATGCTGCGAAGTTGATGCAGTTGGTAACCACTTTCACAAATCGTGCAATGACATGGTATATGAAGAATCAGGTCATTGTACCAAACAAACTTTTGGTGGTGTCAAGGATGCATTGATAAAGGAATTTAAGAATCAAAATTCCAAGTCACAATATATTACTGAGTTAAAGGAGATTAGGCAGTTGTCAAATGAGACAATATGGGAATTTGACCAAATATTCAAGGCATTGATGGATAAGATGACATTTCAAATTCCCGAAGAGCAACATAAAGAATGGTTCATTGTAGGGATGTTGCCACATATATGCAGCCCCATGACACAACAAAATATCATAACATAGACATATGCATTGGAGCTGGCTATGAAGTTGGAATCGTCCCCGGTAGGAGAGAACAGTGCGGGGATGGCTCAGGTCCAGACACAGCTTGCTGTGCTGACGATCCAGTTGTAGGAAATTTCCAAGGGGAAAGAGAAGCACGAAGAAGTATGGTGTACCACCGCAGGAAGAAGGGCCACCATAAAAATGAGTGTCCAACATACAAAGAATATTTGGAAACGGAACATCCAAATCCATTTCCTATAGGAGGAGGCCTGTGGTGTGATATATGTAGAGGAAATCATTCTCCCCATGTTTTTTCGACGCTACAGAAGTATGCAAGTACCACGAGAAGCCTATTTTTCATTTTTTGCAAGTCTATGGGTCATGACGAGAAGGACTATTGCGCACTAGACCATATGAGAGAACACACATTAGATGCATATAGAGTGCAAGGGGAGGTTGCACCAAAAGGAGCAGTACAATAAAACAAGGGTCTGAGAAATTACAATCAAGGAGGTCATGGAGGATTTAGAGGCCAAGGTAGAGGAGGTTTTGGAAGAGGCAGAGGACCAATCATTTGTTATAATTTTGGGTAACAGGGACATTTTGCGAGAGACTACCAAAATCCATGCACCACAAGTACTTACTACAAACAGTTGGACCATGCGATAGAGGATTTCTCACTATTGGTTTCAAAGTGACAATAGAGGAGGAATCATAATCAAAATCAGATCCATAACCCAAACCCAATCCTGAACCAAAATCTAAATTAGAATCAAAACTTGAACTAGAATCTTAATCAAATTCCAAAATAGAAGCAGAGTACTGTCTGTACCTGGCACATAACTCAAGATATTGCAGTGTACAACTCACATGCGTGTGTTGAATATGAGTGGAATCTGACACGATTTTCAATGTAGACTTGAAGTTGCAGATAAGTGGGTTTCTGAAGTGTTTTTATTTGATGTTGTAAGATAGATTCTAAGTGTAGAATTTTTGAGTTTTACTCTCATAATACAAATTTCTTTCTTTGGGTTTTCCTCTTTTGAGGTTTTTCCCTAGGCATTGCTCTAAATTTCCGTGTCAATTTTCATTTTCAGTTTCTAAGATCCTGTTCTTTGAATGCTAAGTGTTTGTTGTTCAAGATCAGTAGTCTGCATTTTCAGTTTATTAAATGCATAGTAATCTACTTCAAACCTCAGTTCTGTTCAAAGTGTTTGACAAAAACTCTGTTAGAGAAATTTGGTTTTTTCCACTTAAATTCTTTAAGCAAAGAAGATCCAATTGTGTGCAGCCGCTACTTTAGTGGAAAAGGCCGATGGGATGATAGCAAAGATGACACTACAACAAGAAAATGAGAAGCTGCGCAAGGATCAACAAGAAGTAGAGAAGGAGAAAGAAGAAGTAGGGAAGAGAAAAGAAGAGGCGGTTTTGGAAAATGAAAAGTTGCAGCAGGAACTAGAAAAACTATATAACACAATTCCAAAGGATCAACTAGAGGTAGATATCCTAGTTGAAGAAAAAATCATGAAGATAAGTGAAGCAAATAAAGTATTTCAGGAAAAGATTGTGGAATTGGAAGCAAGGGTAACACCAAGTACACCACCAGAAGAAAGGTAGGAACATGAGCAGAGAGTTAGTGCGACTGCTGCAATAGAGAACAACAAGAACTTACATGATAAGTGCACAAATTTGCGTGAAGTAAGTACAGAGATCTAGACTCAATTGTTGGAGGGTACCGAGTTGCAGACAATAGAGCATAAGATACGTGCTACGCAAGAGAAGGCACATAAAATGAAAGATACAATGAACTCTCTTCCAATGACAGAGAGAGTATCCACATTGGTTGAAAATAGGAAACAAAAACAAGAGATTAGCCAGCTAAGGGAAGAGCGTCAGGACATCAAGAAACAATTGGAACTATTATAGGTGGAACCATAGAAAGTGACAACATAGATAGAAACCTAATGAGCAAGAAGGGTTGCTTCATGGAGGAGCAACTAGAGAAAGCGAGGTAATACCGACCAGTGAGTTGGAAAGATGGGAGTCCTAAAGGTCATGAGCTCAGACACCATTGATAATGTGAAGGCCAAGATCCAGTATTTTGAGCTATGTCTAAGAGGTGGGACAATTTGTTTTGTCAAGCGGATGGATGGTTGGAACTCTGCTCATACTAGAGAGTAACAACTCTATTTCAAAAGGTGTTATTCAGTAGTACTCAAGCTACTACATTGAAGAATTTTAGTCAAAAGAAGTCCACGCAACAAATGAAGTTGCTCGAGATGAGCAAAAGGTGAGTGTTGGGGGCCTGTTGGAGCGAGTTTTGGACTTGTCTTATAAGTCGCACAACAAAGATGGACTATGGGACAACTCATCAATTGGACCAAAAATGCGCATAAGGAGGAATTTATTTAGGTGTTTTGTCCACTTTGTAATGGGATCAACCCATGCTGTGATGTATAAATATGTAATCGTTTTAAGGGTGAAGAGAAATTTTGGTGAAATTCTATGACTTATGCTAGAGGAGTGTCATGACATCTGTTTTGTTGTATGGTCATGAGTCGTTGTTCTGTTGTGTAGTGCTGGGTAGTTGAAGTCTGTAACAGAGGATGGTTGCACGCTGCGCATGTTATGTAATACTATCCTATTAATAATGAGTTTGAGTACCTCTGTTTGTAGTAACTTGCACTTGTATTGGATGTGATGAATGCTTATGTATGATGCACACCTAGATGCTATGTTATGTTGCTATCATGAATGTGTTATCTATTCCCATGAGTAAGCCATATGATATTGAAAAGTAAATGAATGAATGGTAAATCTGTTAACTTAATGAATGATAGATCTGTTGGATTAATGTTCACCTCCCTTTAGCACTATGGAAGCTTGGTTCCTGCAGTTCCCATAGATACGTTAGGTGAGACTTCACTTGCTTGTAGGTGATGCCGAAAGGGTTGGTGGCTTGGGTTTTGTTGGTGGAATTTATGATGAACCCTTGTTCTCCTCACTCACCACCAATAATTGAGGATATATATCTCATACCTTAATCATATATTGGATAAGGAACCCAAGGAAAACTATAAGAAATGCATATTCTCATTAGAGGGTTCTAGTTCAATCTTATCCAATAATAGGGAACTGGCTAACATGGAGAGTAGGTGAATGATAGTAGGCGTGATTAGGTTTAGATCCATGGATTAGGTTCAAAAGTATGATTATATTTCCTGAAGATTTGATTTAACTTGTTCAATAGCATGGTTATTTTACTCTGAACCATTTGGTAGATAATGATTCAACAATAGGTTGGTAACAAGGTGGAAAAAATGCTTAGTCAATGGGACTAGATGGGGAATATGTTGTTTTGTGGAATGATTATGTTAATATCTTGAAAGGAAGATTCATGGCACTCAAGGAGGAGGATACTTTGGTGTGGTCCAAAAAACAACTTTGGGGGAATACACAACATACTTGAGCTATAGAGTTATGTTCTCTTCATAGGAACATGAAGTCTAGTGGTGGTGGAGAAAGATTTAGAAGTTAAAGGTTCCAAAGAAGTCCATAATCTTCCCATGGTTTGCTATAAAGGATAAGGTCCCGATTTGGTAATCACTTAAAAGGATGAACATAAATGATCCAAGGATATACATGTTGTGTAGAGAGGATGCAAAAACAACAAATCATTTGTTTGTTAAATGTTGGTTTGCTCAATAAGTATGGATATAAGCAAAACAAATCACAAGCTTAGAAAATGTGGATGGGGGATTTACTGGAGTCATATTTGAATAAGTGGTTTAACAAAAAAGAACTAAAGAAATTTAGGGCATTTCCTTGCTTTATAATATGAAGTATTTGGTTAGCCAAAAATTCCTAAATTTGAAGAGAAACATATACCTACTTTTTAGTTATCATCCCAAGTGATATCTATGAGTGGTATAAGTATTAACTTTATCATTCGAAAAATCCCTAGAGAAATTGGAAACCTAGATATTGATAAATCAAAAGGATGGAGATTCTTTGATGGATCTAGACAAAGTCTTATAGGTGTAAGTGGAGCAGGGAGAACTATATATATATATATATATATATATATATATATATATATGATTATTATGTGAGGTTCAAAGTAGGATTGGGAAATGAATCTAACAAACATGTTGGATGTATGTCTCTCAAATGCCTTCTAAATTGTGCAAAAGAAAAAAATGTTATTAAAATTCATAATTTTGGAGATTCAAGCTTAGTTATTCATTGGATGGATGGAAACATCCACCTGTAAAATATTTTCGCAATGCCTCTCGGATATTAGCTTAAGTTGGTGGAAAACACTTTTGATGAAGTCTCTTCACTCATATCTACATGGACTTCAAAGAGTTGAACAAAGAAGCATATGTTTTTTCCAAGGATGTTTTACAATTGACACAAGGTACTTTAGTCTTGGAGGAGCTCAGAGGAGGTTCGTTATGTTCTTTATAATTAGTTTGAGCTAACATAGGGTTGGATGATGTAAAATGGATGTTTATATTTCTAGAGAAATTCAATGGGGGTTGATGATGCAATTTGTCTTAGTCACTGGATTAAACATAGCCTTATGCTATTATTTATGTTTTGAAATGTTTTAGGTGTTGGTTTTCTAATATGCATTTAACTAGAAGGTGAAAAGTTAGGGATATATCAGAAGTAGAATACAATTCAATTTAGTTTGATGTGTGTGTGTGTGTGTGTGTGTATAGAGAGAGAGAGAGAGAGAGAGAGAGAGAGAGAGAGAGAGAGAGGAGTTCCAATTACTTAACCCCAAGGGGATCAAGAGAGTCAAACTCATGGCCTCACAATCTTGTGGTAGATATATTACGTCTAGCTCATGACTACTTGAGCTAACCCTCTGGGTTGTGTGTGTGTGTCTGTTTATACATACATACACACATACGTACATAATTAGAGGAAATTTGGGTAAAAAATGGGCCTCCTAAGGAAAATAATAGTAGAGAGAGAGAGAGAGAGTAAAAAAAACTACTTTTTTGGATCGTATTTTCAACTTATCTCCTTGTAGGTTTACTCAAATTTCAAGCGGTAGGACTCGTTGGATGCATAATTAAATTATGCATCCAATGAGTACCCATGTTCCATACTTTTAACAACATCCATACCATGAAAAATTGAAAATACATTAAAAAACATGTTTCTAGTGAGCGAAAACATGTTTTTTAATGTATTTTCGATTTTTCATGGTGTGGATGTTGTTACAAGTATGCAACATGGGTACTCGTTGGATGCATAATTTAATTATGCATCCAACGAGTCCTCCCGCTTGAAATTTGAGTAAACCCACAAGGAGATAAGTTGAAAATACGATCCAAAAAAGTAGTTTTTTTTCCCTCCAAATTTTTTAGGTGCTCCCTTTTTGAATTTTAAAGCATTTTGATTGGCTAATACATGATGACATGGAATTTGTATTATTTTTGGAAGGCCCATTTTAAATTGAAATTTTCTCTAATAGTATATACTAAGGGTTAACTCAAGAAATCATGAGCATGTAATATATATTTTCCAAGGGAATTTTTTTGTACCCTTTATTAATGGAAACAAAAATACATTGTTAGTTTGCAATAAAAAAATGAGCATGTACACTCTCAAAATAGAGATGGAATCAAATATACACTGAGAAAAAGTTTGAATAGTTCATAAATACAACATTAAAGTTAGATACTATGCCAAAAATGGCCAACTTAAACATACATGTATATTACCTTAGTTCTAGAAAAGTAAACCACAGGAGAACAAGAATCTTAAGAAAATCGAGAGAACATCATCATTATAAATTCTAAATTAGAAAATATGTTTCAATAAAGTAATTCTTAGGAAGTCTCATCACTAAAGGATGTAGTCCCAAGAACACCAAGTGGAAGTCATATAGCTTCCTTTAAAGGCTAATCATTATGGAATTGTTCTCCCTGTAAGTATCACTAAAGGATAGCATTGAAAATTGTTGCTTAATAGATTCAACTTTATTCAAAAACCCTTGTAGTGATAAGTTCCTACGTTAAAAAATCCATTCATCCATTGAAAAACCAACATGAATCTCCATACATTTTCATTCTTTCCACCCCTATCTTTCGATCCAATATCAATAAATATTTAACAACAAAGGGCTCTACCTTGTTGTTGGAGTCTAGGTCTAATCCACATCAAAAGGAAATTAACCTATTATGGTTAAGATATAGAATACCACCAATTCCCCCTATTCCTAGATTCCCTTATGAGGCTCCATCAAAATACCCTGACGGGTAAGATTGATCCACCTCCAAGGAACTGATATTTCTTACCTTCTTCCTTTTTGGTTCCATTACAATTGATGAGTATTTTTTTAATTAAATTTATTATTATTAATATTATTTTATCTCATAGAATACTTGGTTTGGCATAAGAAATGAACCTTGAAAGATTGCCTCATTTTATGCCAACCAAATTTCCCATAGGACTAAGGTGGGAAAGGAATGATGTTTCACCCTCATCCCCTTGTCCTCCATCCACCTACTCAAAGCCTTCCCCTACCATGGCACCTTCCCACTTACCTTTTCCCATCAACCAAAGTATTGGAAACTAATTAGTCCTCTTTAGCAATACCATTCAACATATACAATATATATTGATTCCTCAGAATGTCAACCCTTTATTAAATAATCAAATAGATCCATAGCTCTGTGTTATGGTGGAGTAACTAAAGAAATATCTCCACAAATCCAATCTATTTGATCTACAAATTTTATATGGGCATAAATTGGAAGGAAGTGAAAACTAAAAACTTACTAAATATATTGGATGGCTAAGAGTAAGTACCACCACAACTTCTATAATAATAGGTCGAATTCCATTCCCTCTTTTCCCAACATAATGCAACAAGGATTCTATCTGCATTGCCACAATGATTTGGTTGGCGGGTTTTCATCACTCTTTTTGGACAATTCCTTTTTTTGGCAGGTGATATATAAAGGTAAGGCAAGGGAGAGAATACACCATGAATGGCTAGGAAGCATGGGGAGGTTTCCTCCTATCAACAAGACACTATGTTGGTATGACCAACACGACTAACCAAATAAACCTCTACAATATCTCTCCCTTTTTCAACTAGAGACAATGAATACACTAAACAAAACACCATTAAGGTAAGTCTTTAAATGTTTCTATCTATTCTATTTTACCCCGAATGTCTCTCTTTTTAAGGAATTTTATTCTTACTTCCTTGGTTGCAACTTGCAAGTAGGTAGTGACTTAAGTGGATATACTCGTAATGAGATAAATAGTGATAATCTAGAGGAGTGGGTGGAATTAAATTGAACAGTGTGTCTTAATATACAATTGGTTTTACACATTAAACCATTTAAGGCACATTATTCTTACTTCCTTGGATGCACTCTTTATTACCATTTTAGAAATAGGTATATAATAAAAAGAAGACACAATTCTCTAAAATTTTATCCCACTCTTTGAGCCATCTTTCAATTTTTTGTGTTCATATAAATTTAATAAAGAGATCCATAGGATTATGTAATGTCCCCAATTTTTCACTATGGATCACTCCATTGTACTAGGGGGTTGCATTGGCCTAAGTCACTTGGTAAAGCCATGAAAAATTATGAATGTGGGTCAAATATTTGTATAGTTGATGTCCAAATTGTGAAATGATGCAACATTAGGCTAAATTGGACAAGGAAGGTGCATAAGGAGGTTGAGTTGGGCCCCGCATGAGTTGTGACTCCCTCAAATTTGAATTCTAAGGTGGAATTGGACACAATTGGGCAAGGATGGAGCATTAGTGGAGGAATGAATCCAAATATGTGGTGTAACTCCCATCCAAGGTGGAAGGAATAATAGCATGGACACATCTCATGGGTTGTATCTCCCAAGGATAAAAATAACAAATCTATGACAACCTATGACATCTATGAAAACTTATGACAATAATAAGGTCCTATTACAACTTATGATAGCCCATGACATGTTGCAGGCCCTAAATTTAGCCAAGGAGGGCGTTAGAGGAGAGGGTTGGGCCCACATGCTAGTGTAACTTTCCCAAAACCAAGTTAAGCCTCTCTAATTTGAATTTCCAAGGTAGATAAATTTATTATTTGGAAAAATAAAATTAGAGAGGAAGTAAATGAGTCCCAAGGTGTCATTATCTCATAAAAATAACATTTATTAAATATTTGAGAGAGAATTCTAGAATGAGGGGGAAATGCTCCATGAAGATTTATATAAAGGGTGAAGACCCAAGTGAAGAGGCTTTTGGTTATTTGAATTTTTGTATTGTAGAGTCATTGAGATTCTCAAGTTTGGGATATGTCCCCCTTGCTACAAAACTAGTTTCGGTGGAGAAAGATTCCACCCTAGCTAGCAAGAGAGGAGAAATCACTTAGATTCCTCAATTGTGCTTCATGTGAACGAGAGGCGAGTTGGAATCAATGAGAGTTATCAAATGAGATTTAGTTGATGCATATTTAGATATTGTTCTGTTTCTGGTTCAAATTCATCTACAGGTGTTTGGAATTTCAAGTTGTAGCAGCATATGTTTATGGTGTTTTCCAGGCATTTTGGTGTTGGAGTTGTGGATTCTTGCTTAAAGAGGGCGCACCATTGGATACAGTTTCACTTTAAGAGATAAGTGTTGGGATTTATATGACTTCTATGTGACAGAGGGTGCAATTTGGGAGGTTTCTCTATCAATGGGAGGTGTTTCTTGTTGATTTAGAGCTTGGATTGGTGAAGGAGGGCCAAAATGGTGGTTCTGGTTTCGACACTTATGAGCATTTTTGGGATGCAAGATCTATTCCACTGCATTCATAGCATTGTTTCAAGTTGGAAACACCTTTTTTTCCACTAAAAAAGTGTTCATATTACCAAGATGTGCCCATTTTATCAGATCTACTCCATTTTGTATCTCTTCTGGTAGAGGTTCGAACTTGTACAGTTGTAACTGAGTATTTCATCAGTTTCAAGATGTGTAAGAGACATGCACTATTGTAATTAGTGTCATTAATTTGATCATACAGTGAATAATAAATATCCAAGTGTTTTCCTCATATGGTGTTCATATTTAAGTAACCGATGATTCCATGTATAAATCTTTCTCATATGGTTATGCAATTTACAGTACTGATCGTAAAAAATTAATAGAAGTCCCTTTAGGTTTGTTACCGAGTCAATTATATTTGTTTTTATGTATTTTAGTATTATTGAATGTTTTTGTAAGGATTAGAGTCAATTAGGAGGTGTTTGGGTTAAGTTGAAAAACCAGTATTCCTATGTGGGGAAATCAAGCTAGTTTCTCACTAGTCTTGAGAGGGTGCCTTTCATACTTCCTTGGAAGTTATTTGGAGTGTATAAGTGGGTTATATAGTTGTATTTGAGTCCATTAAACTTATATTGGGTGAATTATATTCACTCTAGTGGTGTTTGGGGAGAGTTATAAACCTAGTGTTCGGTGTGGCCAAAATTGAACTAGTGTTCCTAGTTTCTTTACTAGCTTCCAATTTTATATCAGATCTGATTTGGAACACATATCAGTGGAATATAAACATATTAATGAGCTGAAAACATTTAATGGACATCATAAATACAAATATAATCCACTGTTTTTGAACGCGAACATCTCATAAGCCTTCATAAGCCATTGTTTGGGAAAATATTGAAAATCAACATAATTAAAGTTGGAACATTGGAGATAATATTCCTAATTTATAATTGAGAATATTAAAGTGGTATCAAATCATGTTCCTCAGTATCCATGTGAACTAAGAGGAACTTTGAATAAAGAAAAAAAACTTGGAGAAGCGTTGCATAGATGAGGTTGGAATCGGTTGGGTGAAAGCTTGAAGAGAGCTTAACATGGGAAGAATAATTTCTTAAAGATGGAACTTTTATTCCTTCAGTGGAATACAATGAAGGAGATGGAATAACGGATGAAGTCTTGCATAATCTATATGAGTTGGATGATTTTTTTTTGACAACATATACAAAGTGGAAGATGAAGCTTCTTCAATTGCTAGAATTGTAGATGGTGGAATGTTACCCATTTTCCTTCCTACATCGCCCATTAAGGAGGAAAAGATTGAGTGGGAAAGGGGAATGAAGGGCCATGATAAGTCATTGAAGCACTTTGATAAGACACAACGGGATTTAGAGCATAATTTGCAACATTGTCAAGCCTTACTACCAAAATTCTCTACATCAAAGCTTGTGGAGAAGATGTTTGGTTTCTCTAGGAAAGAGCATCCAAAGGTTCATACCATAATATTGGTTTATAGGGCAGTAAATTCACTGTCAAAGTTCAACCTTCAGATGACCATGAGGAGAAAAAAAATCAGCCATCATGTGCAAGACTCAAAGAAATTGAAGCCATATTCACAAACTCACCACGTCCATACAAGAAATTGGATCAACAGGAGTCACAAATTGCAACCTTGAGTCTTCTAGTTGAACACAAAGTGGAGTATCATGCCCGCATGGATCAACCACATGGGAATGATGAAGATGTGACACCAAGGTAGGACACAAATTTTGATTTTTTCAATAGTCCTATTTATTTGCATCATCAAGAGACAACATCCCTTCCACATGAGGATAATTGTATTGTAGAATCTTCTAATGTTGATTTGGATGTGAAATATGCATTATGTGCTGTGGATTCATGCCATAGGTATTCTAATTTTTTATATCAACCATTAGAAAATGTAAACAACACTCAAGACTTGGGAAATGAGTGGTTGCAAAGAGATATGGAAGCAAGTTTGTTGGTAGCCCAAAAAAGACAACATGAAGAAACCCATATCCCACCATTATTTCTTCCAATTGAAGAATGTGTAGAAGTAGACCTTGCATGGGAAAAAGATGATTTTGGGGAGGATGAAAATGGAAACAAATCATAAAATTTAGTGGAGGAATGTTCCCATGATCTGCAACTCTTAGCAATATAGTTGAAGGTAATCAAAGAGAATGTTAGGACAACCATGAAAAAATTTGATGACACAAATGCCTTGGTGACAGATTGTTGTTGGAGAGCTTCAAGAGAAGTTGATAGTTTGAAAGTAGAATATTCCCTTGCAGATTTTGAAGCAATTCGAAAGGCAGTGGCAGCCATGAAGACTAACTACATACACCTGCTCTCCAATAGAGACCATCTTCTTAGGTTTACTGAGATGTACCATTGTGCATTACAAGACAAAGAAGGTGAAGTTGAAAGGCTCACCCATGAGCTTGAGATCACTCATGATTCCTTGAAGAGCACACAAAAAGCACTTCAAGAATCAAATATGGAGGTTGAAAGCTTCGTAGGGAGTTGGAAAGATCACACCCTCCCTCCTACACTTCAAAAAACTAGTTGTATATGGCTGATTACATTCCCGGTTTGATGGAGGAGCCTCATGCGGGGGTTGAGCATCAAGAGATTTCATATTTGCAGGTACTTGAGGAGAGAGTTGACATGGAGAATGTTGAGAAAGTATTTGTTTTGCATCAGGAGGATCATGATTTTCCTATATGGGAGAGAGACTTAGTCATGGAGGAGACAGATGTGTACACTCTATAGGGACCATCCAATAGAGGAGAATACACATCCATGTATTTAGTGGATAGATGTATGGAAGAAGTGGATATAGATTGGGGTCAGAGCATATCAGTCAGTGTTCAGTCTTGTGAGCAGTAGTATAGGCATCCATTGATATTATTTGATGCCTTCATTATTCATGGAAGGACATGGAAGTTTCATCCGATTCAGTTGGATGGGACTAGTGTAATTGATGTGAGACATATGACTAGTGTGCAGATTGCACAATCTGAGCTTCATGTTATATTGGAGAGGATCATAGAGGTTCACATGAGCATTGAGAGTGATGAACTTCCAATTTGGTGGTGGGATCTTGGAATCCTTTAGAGTATTGGATTTTTTCGGATGACAATGATGATTGGAGGGGTACAACAATGATATTGGGATCTTGATATTACTTGGTTCAATAGTTTAGCAGCTGGAACATGTGGTAGAGCCATCCATAACTTTCATGAGCCTCTCCATTTGGAGCAGAGGATTAGTTTCCTTGGTGTGAGACCCTATGATGGATGGATATAGTGTTTTCCTTCTAGGTGGCTTGGGAGACCACATGAGTCTCTTTGTGTGGAGACTATGCAGTGCAGAGGTGGATGCAATAGACACTCTGCATTTCTCAGGTTCATTTGGGACCCTAGAATCATTCTTGGACTCAGTTCTTTCACCTGGTTTGATGGTAGGATAGTAGGATAGATGTAGCTATCTCTCGAGGGGATTGTTAAAGTTAATGAGCAGTCAAGAGTCATGGTTAGTGATTTAGACAAACTTCCTTTTCCTATATTCAATATAGAGTATGGAAGTAGAATGGTAGATTTCACTTAGATTCCTATGCATGCCACTATCCATGGTGGTAGATTTATTTTCCATAGATTTTTCAGTTTGGAGATCTAGGAGAGGGGGATGCAGATAGAGTATGACAGTGGGATGGTTATGATCAGAGTGGTGCAGTGGTAGCATGGTGGTCCCTTGTTGAGATTAGCTAGGGATCTTGGATTTATAGTGTTGGACATATTTTCAACTGCAGACATGGAAGTGAGATTCAATTTTGGATTTCACAAGATGATATTCCTATTAGACCAGTTTAGTGGGGAGTAGATTTAGTGGCAGCAGTATTGAGCCAAATTTTAGGGGGCATATGGTCTAAATTCGGATGTATAAGTCATAAAAACATTAAATGGGGATGCCACCCTCTCTCATTCATCATAAAAGTATTAAATGAAGAGGCCACGCTCTCTCATCCATGGTTTTGGAATCTTCCATGTAGGCCCACAGTTTAGAATACACCCATCCATGGTATTTGGTAGCCCATGGTTTTGTTCTATGGTATGGCTTCAAGGCACATTGTAATAATATTATATAAAAGGATTTATGCCTTCTCAATAAGGCAAGCTACTATTTTTGGCATCCTACCTTTCTCTTATTTTATTGAGTTATTGGTTTTGAGTTCATTTCTTAGAATAGTTTGAGAGGTGAGGATCAAAGAACCCTCTTTGAGCCTCACCCCTCCATGTGGCATATTTACTCTATGTTTCTTTGTCTAGGCTTTTCACAGCCCAGATATCATTGCTATGTCTTTCTCACAGTTGATCCATAGTCCACTTCATCTTTGAGGCTATCTCTTCTCCTCCTCTATCGGCATTCAAGTCTTCCGGGTCTCAGCCCCCAAGATCCGGATCAATGGTTTCAGAGCATGTACACTCTCCTTTGGAATAAGGGTTTGAAGCTTACTGCGGGTTCAAAGATTTTTCTACCCTCGGATCTTCGTTCACCATTACAAACTTAACCATATATGGATCTAATACATCCATTGGTATGCAAAATTTTCAATAATTTTACAAGGTGTCCATGCTTTCCATAGAGGTTCCCCAACCTCTACAGCAGTCTATGCTGCTCTACAAACCCTTGGCCCTCTACATTCGACACTCTCACATTCAACAAAATTTATAGGGATGATACAAACTATAAAGGAAGTTTTAGAGGATTTACCATATCTCATTTGAAATTTTTTTCCGTCATCTCAAATGGGTATTTCACGGAATTTCATTTCGTTTCCTAGTTTGTGAGATATGATTGTTTGAAGTAACACATGTTTGTACACAATGTGACCGCACGTACAACAAATTTAAACAAGTACTAAAGATTCCATAGACATTTTAAGAGTCTCTACCATATCTCATTGGAAAGGTCTTTCCATCAGTTAAAATGGTTATTTCGCGGTTTTTGATTTTGGCTTTCTGGTTTGAGAGATATCATTGATTGAAGCAACATATGTCTGCAAAATAGTGCGCTCACGTATCCTGAGCTTCAACAAACATTTTCTCACTCACTGGGCCACCACAGAGCAAGTGTGTTATATGGATGGAAAGGTCTCTTCGAGACATCAAATGGGTCTTCAACAGAATTCAATTTCATCGCTTGCATCATAAGATATGAGTAGATTTGAAGCAAGACATCAATTGCACCAAAGATCATGAATTTTTCAATTTTTGGACTTTTATGAAATCTTATTGTAATCATGGTTATGGGTTAACCAAAAAAAACCCATGGTTATGGGTCAACCACACAACTCACCATTATGTATTTTAATCATGGTTATGGGTCAACCACACAAAACCCACGGTTATGGGTTAACCACATAAACCCACGGTTATGGGTAAACCACACAAAACTCACGATTATGGGGAAACCACACAAAACCCACAATTATGTATTGTAATCATGGTTATGGGTCAACCACACAAAACCCATGGTTATGGGTCAACCACACAAAACCCACAGTTATGTATTGTAATCATGGTTATGGGTCAACCACACAAAACTCGCGGTTATGGGTTAACCACACAAAACCCTTCTCTTCATTGGTAACTAGCACATTGTAATCATGGATCTCTTTTTAACATGAAATGACGGGGACCATAATTTTCTAATGGGGGAGGAATGATCCGAATTTTAGGGGGCATATGGTCTAAATTCGGATGTATAAGTCATAAAAGCATTAAATGGGGATGCCACCCTCTCTCATTCATCATCAAATCATTAAATGAAGAGGCCATGCTCTCTCATCCATGGTTTTGGAATCTTCCATGTAGCCCACAATTTAGAATACACCCATCCATGGTATTTGGTAGCCCATGGTTTTGTTCTATGGTATGGATTCAAGGCACATTGTAATAATATTATATAAAAGGCTTTATGCCTTTTTAATAAGGCAAGCTACTGTTTTTGGCATCCTACCTTTCTCTTATTTGATTGAGTTATTAGTTCTGAGTTCATTTCTTAGAATAGTTTGAGAGGCAAGGCCCAAACAACCCTCTTTGAGCCTCACCCCTCCATGTGGCATATTTACTCTATGTTTCTCTGTCTAGGCTTTTCACAACCCAGATCTCGTTGCAATGTCTTTCTCACAGTTGATCCATAGTCCACTTCATCTTTGAGGCTCTCTCTTCTCCTCCTCTCTCGGCATTCAAGTCTTCCGGGTCTCAACCCCCAAGATCCAGATCAGACATGGAAGTGAGAGTCAGTTTTGGCTTTCACAAGATGAGATTCCTAGTAGGCCAGTTTGGTGGGGAGTAGATTTAGTGGCAGTAGTATAGAGTTACTCTTCTTATTGGCATTGGTCAAGAGGTTTACTATGTCAGTTCTTTGCAAGACCATACATTGAGCAGGGTATACTTCACCTCCTTTTGGTTGGTTTGGAGCCATGATACCATTTTCATCCTTAATGTGGCTCATATTTTGGACTATAGAGTTGATGAATTGGTCCACTTGAAATTGCATCCTTACCAGCATAGATTCATCTTAAACCCGTATCTATTAAGCAATGATAGAGATCCAATTTCTTGAGGTGTATTTCTTTTTTTAAATTTAAACTCAAGAAATTTGATCTCTCTTGATTTATAGATCCGGATTTAAGTTTTAGGTTTTTATTGTATAAACGAACATCTATTTTTTAATTACTTTTCATAATATTTTATTTTATGAACCAGCATGGATTTTTTTGCACCAAGTGAAACGAGGTGCTCTACAGCCCAGTATGGGGTAGATGTTGTAACGTGATGTAACATTTGTAACAAAATAATTAAAAAAATTCATGCCGGCTCATAAAATAAAAAAATTATGGAAAGTATTTAAAACAAAGTATGGGGGAGATGTTGTAACGTGATGTAACATTTGTAACAAAATAAGGTTTATAACAAAATAATTAAAAAAATTCATGTCAGCTCATAAAATAAAAAATTATGGAAAGTATTTAAAAAAAAATTCCATGTTGGTTCATAAAATAAAATATTATGAAAAGTAATTAAAAAATAGATGTTCGTTTATAAAATAAAAACTTAAAACTTAAACCCAGATCTATCAATCAAGAGAGATCAAATTTCTTGAGTTTAAATTTAAAAAAAGAAATACACCTCAAGAAATTGGATCCCTCTCGGTACTTGATAGATACGGATTTAAGATGGATCTATGCTGGTTTAAATACTTTCCATAATTTTTTATTTTATGAGCCGACATGACTTTTTTTAATTATTTTTTAATTAAAAAAATTACTTTTTATGTTTTATTAGATGTAATGCTACATGTAACACTACATAATACATGTTACAACATCTCCCCATACTGCGCTGTATTGCACCTCGTTTCACTCGGTGCAATGAACATTCATCATTAAGGAAGGAGGCAGAAAAATCAATGAGCATAAGTTGGGGAAGAAAGAGAAACATTACCACTCCCAAGTTTAAATTGCTTGAGGACAAGCAATCTTGGGCGGGGAGGACTTTAATGTCCCCAAATTTATGCTATGGACCATTCCCTTGGACTAGGGGGATGCATTGGCCTAAGTCACTAGGTAAATTCATGCAAAATTATCAAGGTGGTGATGTGGGTCAAATATTTGTATAGTTGATGTCCAAATTGTGAAATGATGCAACATTAGGATAAATTGGACAAGGAGGGAGCATAAGGAGGTTGAGTTCCCCCCCACATGAGTTGTAACTCCCTCCAGTTTGAATTATAAGGTGGAATTGGACACAATTGGGAAAGGAGGCTGCATTAGTGGAGGAATGGATCCAAATATGTGGTGTAACTCCCATCAAAGGTGGAAGGAATCCTCTCATGGAGGCATCTCATGGGTTGTAACTCTCCAAGATAAAAATAACAAATCTATGACAACCCATGACATCTATGACAACTTATGACAAGAATCAGGTCCTATGACTGCTTATGACAACTTATGACAACCTATGACATGTTGCAGGTCCTAAATTTAGCCAAGGAAGGCGCTAGAGGAGAGGGGTGGGCGCACATGCTAGTGTAACTTCCCCAAAATCAAGCTAAGCCTCTCTAATTTGAATTTACAAGGTAGATGAAGTTATTATTTAGCCAAATAAAATTAGAAAGGAAGCAAATGAGTGCCAAGGTGTCATTCTCTCATAAAAATAACGTTTATTAATATTTTATTAAATATTTGTGAGAGAATTCTAGAATGAGGGGGAAATGCTCCATGAAGAATTATATAAAGGGTGAAGACACAAATGAAGGGGATTTTGGTCATTTGAATTTTGGTATGGTAGAGACATTGAGCTTCTCAAGCTTGGGAGATGTGCGCCTTGTTACAAAATTAGTTTTGGTGGTGAAAGATTCCACCCTAGCTAGAAAGAGAGGAGAAATCACTTAGATTTCTCGCTTGTGCTTCATGTGAATGAGAGGTGAGGAGGAATCACTCAGATTTATCAAATGAGATTTAGTTGATGTTGGTTTAGATTTTTTTCTATTTCTGGTTCGAATTCATCTGTAGGTTTTTGGAATTTCAATTTGTAGCAACAGAGGTTTATGGTGTTTTCCGGGCATTTTGGTGTTGGAGTTGTGGGTTCTTGCTTGAGTAGGGTGCACCATTGGACCCATTTTAACTTGAAGAGATCATTATTTGGAAGTATGTGACTTATATGTGATATAGGGCACAATTTGTGAGGATTCTCTATCAGTTGGAAGAGCTTCTTGTTGATTTAGAGATTGGATTGGTGAAGGAGGGCGGAAATGGTGGTTCTGGTTTTGAAACTTATAAGAATTTATGGGATGTGAGACCTATTCAATTGCATTCAGAGCATTTTTTCCAGTTGGAAACACTTTTTTTTCACTCAAAAAGGTGTTCATATGACCGAGATGTGCCCATTTTATCAAATCTACTCCATTTTGTATCTCTTATGGTAGAGGTTTGGACTTGTACAATTGTAATTGAGTATTTCATGAGTTTCGAGTTGTGTAAGAGCCATGTAATATTTTAATTAGTTTCATTAATGTTCCCATTAAATGAATACTAAATATCCAAGTGTTTTCCTCATATGGTGTTCATATTTAAGTAATCGGTGATTCCATGTATAAATCTTTCTCAAGTGGTTATGCAATTTACAACACTGATCGTAAAAATTTAATAGAAGTCCTTTGAGGTTTGTTACTGATTCAATTATTTTTGTCTAGATGTATTTTAGTCTTATTGAAGCTTTTTGGAAGGATTATAGTCGATTAGGAGGTGTTCAGGTCAAGTTGAAAAACTAGTGTTCTTATGTGGGGAAATTGAGCTACTTTCTCACTAGTCTTGAGAGGCTTCCTTTCATACTTCCTTGGAGGTTCTATGGAGTCTATAAGTGGGTAATATAGTTGTATTTTATTATATTTGAGTCCATTAGACTGACATCGGTAGAATTCAAGTCACTCTGGTGGTGTTTGGGGAGAGTTGGAAACCTCGTGTTTGGTGTGGCCAAAATTAAACTAGTGTTCCTAGCTTCTTTACCATCTTGCAATTTTATATCAGATCTGGGTTGGGACACATATAAGTGGAATCTAAACATATTAATGAGATGCAAAACTTTAATGGAAATGATAAATATACATACACTCCACTCTTGTTGAACGAGAACATCTCATAAGGATTCATAAGCCATTGCTTGGGAAAAAGTTGAAAATCAACATAATTAAAGTTGGAACCTTGGAGATAATATTACTAATTTCTGATTGGGGATATTACAGTGGTATCTGAGCATGTTCCTCTACACCCGTGGGAAGTAAGAGGAACCTTGAAGAAAGAAAAAAAAAACTTGGAAGAAGGGTTGCAAAGATAAGGTTGGAACTAATTGCATGGGAGCTTGAGGAGAGCTTAATATAGGAAGAATCATTTCTTGAAGATGGTTTCATTCCTTCGGTGGAAGACAATGAAGGAGCTGAAATAATGAATGAAGGATTGCATAATCTATTTTTTGGATGATTTCTTTTGTGACAACATATACAAAGTTGAATAGGAAGCTTCTTCAATGGCTAGAATTGTAGATGGTGGAATGTTACCCATTTTCCTTCCTACATCGCCCATTAAGGAGGAAAATATTGAGTGGGAAAGGGGAATGGAGGGCCATGAGAAGTCATTGAAGCAATTTGATAAGACGCAACAAGAGTTAGAGAATAATTTGCAGCACTGTCAAGCCTTACTGCCAGAATTCTCTACATCAAAATTTGTGGAGAAGATGTTTGGTTTCTCTAGGAATGGAGCATCCAATGGTTCCTATCATAATATTGGTTTAGAGGGAAGTAAATTCACTGTCATTGTTCAAACTTTAGATGAACATGAGGAGAAAAGAAATAAGTCATCATGTGCAAGACCAAAATAAATATAAGCCATGTTCACAAAATCACCGTGGCCATACTAGAAATTGGATCAAAGGTACTCACAAATTGCAGCCTCGAGTCTTCCAGTTGAACACAAAGTGGAGCAGCATGCCCACACGGATCAACCACATGGGAATGATGAAGATGTGACACCAAGGTATGACACAAATTCTGATTTTTGCAACAGTCATATTTCTTTGCATCATCAAGAGATAACATCCCTTCTACATGAGGATAATTGTATTGTAGAATATTCTAATGTTGATTTGGATGTTAAAGATGCATTATGTGTTGTGGATTCATGCCACAAGCATTCTGATTTTTTAGATTAGCCATTAGAAAATGTAAACAATACTCGGGACTTGGGAAATGAGTGGTTGCAAAGAGCTACGGAAGCAAGTTTGTTAGCATCCCAAACAAGGCAACATGAAGAAACCTATCTCTTGCCATTATTTCTTCCAATTGTAGAATGTGCAGACGTACAAAATGCAAGGGAAAAATATGATTTTGGGGAGGATGACAATGGAAACAAATCATAAAATTTAGTGGAGGAACGTTCCCATGAGTTGAAACTCATAGTAGGGCAGTTGAAGGTAAGCAAAGAGAATGTTAGGACAACCATGAAATTTTTTGATGACACAAATGCCTTGGTGATAGATTGTTGTTGGAGAGCTTCAGGGGCAGTTTATAGTTTGAAAGTAGAATCTTTCCTTGCATATTTTGAATCCATTTGAAAGGGAGTGGAAGCCATGAGGAATAAATACATACACCTACTTTCCGATAGAGACCATATTCTTAGGCTTATTGAGATGTACCATTGTGCATTACAAGAATAATAAGGTGAAGTTGACAAGATCACCCATGATTTCTTGAAGAGCACACAAAAATCGCTTCAAGAATCAAATATGGAGGTTCAACATCTTCGTAGGGAGTTGGAAATATCATACCTTGCCTCCTACACTTCAAAAAACTAGTTGTATATGGATGATTACATTCCTGGTTCGACGGAGGAGCCTCATGTGGGGGTTGAGCATGAGGAGATTTCATATTTGAAAGTACTTGAGGAGAGATTTGACACAAAGAATGTTGACCAAGTACTTGTTTTTCATAAGGAGGATCGTGAGTTGCCTCTATGGGGGAGAGACATAATCATGGAGGAGACAGATGTGTACACTTTATATGGACCAACCAATATAGTAGGATACATATCCATGGATTTGGTGGATATATGTTGGCAGAGGTGGATACAAATTTGGGTCAAAGCATACCATCTAGTGTTCAGTCTTGTGAGTAGCAGCATAGGCATCCGTTGATATTATTTGATGCCTTCATTATTCATGGAAGGACATGGAAGTTTCATCTAATTTAGTTGATTGGGATCAATGTCGGTAATGTGAGACATATGACCAATGTGCAGATTGCACAAGAGGAGCTTCATGCTATATTAGAGAGGCTCACAGAGGTTCAAATGAGCACTGGGAGTGAAGAAATTCCAATTTGGTGGTGGTATCCTAGCATCCTTCAGAGTATTGGATTTTTTCGGATGACAATGATGATTGTAGGGGTACAACACATATAGTGGGATCCTGGTATTACTTGGTTCGGTAGTTTAGCAGCTGGCACATGTGGTAGAGACATCCATCACTTTCAATATCTTTTCCATGTGGAGAAGAGGATTAGTTTCCTAGGTTGAAGACCCTATGGTGGAGGGATACATTGTTTTCCTGCTGGGTGGCTTGGGAGACTACATGAGGTTCTTTGTGTGGAGACTATGCAATGCAGAGGTGGATGCAGTAGATACTCTGCATTTCTCATGTTCATATGGGATTATTCTTGGACTCAGTTGTTTCAGCTGGGTTGATGGTAGGATAGTAGGGGAGATGGCTCTATCTCTTGAGGGGATTGTTATAGTTCATGAGTAGTCGAGAGTCATGGCCAGTGATTTAGACAGACTTCCTTTTCCTATATTCAACATATAGTATGGAAGTAGGATGGTAGATTTATTAATATTTCATTGAGATTTGATATTTAATTCTTTGTGTGGAGACTATGCAGTGCAGAGGTGGATGCAATAGACTCTTTGCATTTCTCATGTTCATATGGGACCTTGGGATCATTCTTGGACTCAGTTGTTTTGGATGGGTTGATGGTAGGATAGTAGGAGAGATGGAACTATCTCTTGAGGGGATTGTTAGAGTTCATGAGTAGCCGAGAGTCATGGCCAGTGATTTAGACATAATTCATTTTCCTATATTGAACATAGAGTATGGAAGTAGGATGGTAGATTTATTAATATTTCGTTGAGATTTGATCTTTGATTCTTTTAGATGCCGAAACTTGAAACAATGAGACAATTTAGTCACATGAAAATCATATAACAATAACACAAGATATAACCTGGGGAAAATCCTCAAAACAATGAGAACAAAAAACCCTAGCAACTCTTCTCAGTATAATATAATGGATAGCAGAGAATGTCTTGCTTTTACAACATAACATATTGATTTCAGAATATAAGAGATCACCAAAACACTCTTGGTGAAGATACAGAAGCAATAAAGAAGAGAGATCAATAAGATGTGTTTTCCAATGTGCCCAACACATCAATATATAGTAAAAATTACTGCCATGCAAGGAATAGCGAATCAATGCATGAAGGACAAGCCTCCCATGCAAACTATAGCGCGTTATCTTCTTGGATAGTTGCAGTGCACTTCTAGTTTCTTCAATCATGCACCAACAATGCGCCATTCCTTTCTTCCTTAACTTGAAATCACGATTAACTGAATTTGGAGTGAACTAGCCTCATAACTGATGTAGGAGCACTTAGTTAACAAGCTAACATAATTATCATCATGCAATATGAGCAAATTTAGTGTTGTCTTTTAACTTTTAGTTTAACTAAAGTGTCATCATGCAAACCACTTTAAGTAACTAATTCCTTTTTAACACTTTAGTTAACTTTTCTTAGATGAAAATCATGCTGATTGATTTTACTGAAGTGATCACTAAGTTCTGCTTTAGTTAACTGATTGCATATCTTTAACTGATGCTTTAACTGAAGCATTGATTTAGGTATACATTGTTACTTAACTAAAGATTTATAACTGAAGCTTTAACAGTTCGAGTTCTCTTTAATTAGCTAAAGTGTCTGCATGAGAAATTTCGAATTCTATTGATCTCTATGCTTTATCTTTTATTTATTTATCTTTTACTTCATGGTCAATATGTGTTAACTTTAATTATCTATCACATTACATTATACTAAGAAGAATTATCAGATGTTGTGATCATATTATATTATTCTGGACCAAATGATCATATGCTAAAGTAATTCACTTTATAGGTGATTAGTCTCTAAAGGAGACTTAATAGCAACTGGTGATCATGGTTAATAATACATCACACAACATTAAATGATTTTAACAAGTAAATCATGACCTTTATGTGGAAGGTCCACCTCTATAAGGGAATTCCATCCCATGGACACCTTTATACTAAAGGTTCACATGAGAATCATGCCTTGACACACAAGTCCTAAGCCTTGTCCAGCAAGTCTTTACAACATCATTACTTTGATCAAGTACCTCTATATGGGATGAATAACCTTTACACAAAAGGAAATCAAAGTTCTCACCTCTATACGGGAGGATCAATATTGGTTTCACAATATTGGTTTGGACAATGTCTCTTGATCCTGTACATTTAACAAGATTTCACTTGGATGCCTATGCAGGCCACTATCCATGGTGGTAGATTCATTTTTCATAGAATTTTCAATGTGGAGATCTAGAAAAAGGGGATGAAAATAGAGTATGATAGTGGGATGGTTATGATCAGAGTGGCGCAGTGGTAGTAGGAAAAAACCCGAAGGGAAAACCCGTGAGAGAGATATTTTATTAATTTCTTCTTCAATAAAATGTACAACAGAATTTTAATAATATCAATCACAACTTATCTCAACCCGTAGACTAACATGCTACCTCGAATTCTATGCATAAATTTATGGGAAGTCGTCTCCTTCTCAAGCAACACAGAGATGTACAGACAACTCCTCGATTTTAGTGCCAAACTAAATCTTTTGCAAGGAAATTCGTGCCCAACAAAACAACACATAAATTATTTTTTTGCCTCGAAAAATGTGCCTATCTCACACCTCGATTTTCGTGCCACTGTATGGACTTAATTTTCTGTACCTATCTCAAAATTTGTGCCTTTGCTTGGAAATGCGTGCCACATTTTTCTTCTCGAAAATCATGCACAAAACTATTGTACAGTCTTGGAATCCGTGCTGTACCTAGCTTCTATCTCAAACAACCACTTTCTCTCTCTCAAACTCCAACTGGAACTTGCTTTCCAACTCTCTTGGAATATCTCCATTTCTCCAACTCTCGTGGGATGTGTGCAAATGAAGGAATGGGGTGCCTTATTTATTGTTTTTCCCTTGTATTTTCACTTCACCTTCCTGGGGTAGCTGAAAGGACATTAGATCAAGGGCTCATATTTAATCTAGTGTTTTCTCATCAATGGATGAGAAAAGTCACTTTTCTCTCCATTAAATATTTTCTATCTCAACCACAACTTAAATAAATTGAAAAGTCACTTTATAACTCTAAAGTGACATTAATTACTTTTCTCAAGAAATTAATGCAAGGGTTATGTACTTTGTCCCATTTTTAGTGACTTAGGAAAAATTCACTAGGGGAACACTTCCCTTGTACAAATTTCAACACTCCCTCTTACCAAGGAAGGTGTTCTCCCTCTCTCCCAACTTATCCCTGAAGAAGATAAACTGTTTCCCCACCAAAGCTAGTAAACTGCTCATGTGCTTCTCGCACAATATCAAAGTCTGCTCATGTGCTTTTCGCACAATATCAAAGTCTGCTCATGTGCTTCTTGCACAACGTCGAATATGCCCACCCTTTCTAAACTCTTCTCTAGAAAGGTCAAATCAAGTGTCCCTTCATGTTAGACATCATCACATGAAGGACATCATCCTGAGCTACAAAGCTTAGTGCTTCTGCTTCATGTGGGAATACCGTCTGGAATATCATCTGCCAGAACCTCTCTCCAGTCTCATACTATCAGCAGTAGAAGCTCCCCCTGTCTCTAGAATCTGTCCTGCATCCTTCACTGATGCCTCATGTCGGGGCATCTCATCTCACTCATCCATCAGTGAAAATTCATACCAGTTGACCCTCTTTCCATCACTATAGGAAATATCCTCTCGCTGTCTCCTCTGAATAGAATATGAACTACTCGGTACCACAATAATATCTAGAGCATCTCGCTCTCTCCTCTGAACTGTAGACTGACTACTCGACGCCACACCAATCCTCAAAGCATCTCGCTCATTGTCTGTCTCAGACTCAGGATTTTTTATCCACCCAGATCCTCCAACTGTAGGCTGACCATGCACTACATACTCTCCATCTCTCCGATGACCTATAAGCACAGGGTTGACCGGATCCACTCCCAATACATAAATGAGGATGTGTTCACTCTTGAAAAATATTGCATATCCTGCTCCCTCCAAGGTTGGAATTGAAAGTCTGTTGTCCTGCAACCTTGGAATATAACGTACTCCTGTAATCTCTAGAATATCTCCAAACTCAAGCTGGAACGGTACTCGTCCCAAACCTCTGCCTGCATGCACTGTCCCATCTCTATCCTGTACGATCTGCTTTGGAATAGTCTCAAAAGTGAGGAAGGCATCTCGCCTCCCAGTCATGTGACTGCAATAGGAACTATCCACAATCCACTTCCCATTATCAACTATCCTGCTACTATCGCAACTTGAAATAGTAGTGACAAGAGAGAACTATTTCTCGAATTGTGTAGCAAAACACTCAATCTCTGTTGTAGCTACAACCTGCTCCTGTTTCTCCTACTTTCCCTTCTTCTTCTTAGGACATTGGCCTGTATAATGGAAAAAATCATTGCATGCATAGCACCTGACTCTACTCAGGTCCGTCTTCTGCTCACCCCTCTGCTGCTTAGCCCCTTCCGGGCCCTTCTTGGACTTCTTGCCTTTAGTTGATAAGGAAACCTTCTGCTCATCAGTATCTTGCTCAGTCTTCCCTTGAGACCCTTCTTGGATCCCCTCCTGAGTAAAATTATCCCACATTCTTTCCCAAGAGGGAAAGTTCTCTCTGCCAACTACACACTTCACGAACACATCCCACTCCTTAGTGAAGCCTTTCAGGGCTATCCGCACTAGTTCGGGATCGGGAATCACCTAACGAACTGCACTCAGTTCATCTTTTTCCTGTCTAATTCTAGTGAGGTAAGAGGCTACATTCTCACCTATCGCCATCTTTGTGCCATGAATCTTATCCTTTAAAGCCATTTTATAATTTTCATTCTTGTTCTCATACAAAATTTTCAAAGTATCCCACATCTCCTTGGTAGTATGTTTCTCTGCCAAATGAGGAATGGGGTGATCTCGAACACCATCTAGAAGCAATCTCTGCGTTCTAGCCTCCTTCAACTCATGTATGTCAAGGGCTATAGCATCAACTGAGAGAGGAACCATTGTGTTACTGACAAAGGTCCATAACTTGTTCTCCTTGAGAACCATTGTCATCCGGGATTTCCACTGCAAGTAGTTGGAAATCCCTTCCAACCGATATTCATACCGGATACAAGCCATCATTCACTGAGAATAACAGTCCAATAAATCTGCTAGGTGAACAAAGACTAAATCTCCCACAAGTCTGAAAATTTCTGACTGTCAATCTGCCCTTAATAGGGCTTTGATACCATGCAGAAATTTCACTTCTCTAACAGGATTTCAAGTTAACTTAGATTAACAATGTTTAATAAACCATCTCATTCAACCATAGATAGTTGAAAATTAAATTTCACTCATAAACACATCTGAACTGGAAGCACAAAAAAAGTACTACCAAAATACTGAGAATAGAAAGAACATAACAACCATGCATATAAAATTTCAGACTCAGATATTTTAGCCAAAATGGCCTAGGAAAAACCCCGAAGGGAAAACCTGTGAGAGAGATATTTTATTAATTTCTTCTTCAATAAAATGTACAGGAGAATTTTAATAATATCAAGCACAACTTATCTCAACCAGTAGACTAATCGGCTGACTCGAATTTTGTGCATAAATTTCTGGGAAACCGTGCCCTTCTCAAGCAACACAGAGCTATATGGACAAATCCTCGATTTCAGTGCCAAACTCAATCTTTTGCATGAAAATTCATGCCCAAAAAAACAACACAAAAATAAATATTTTGCCTTGAAAAACGTGCCTATTCTAAACCTGGATTTTCGTGTCACTGTACGGATTGTACAGAATTGTACGGACCGTATGTAATTAATTTTCTGTACCTATTGCGAAATTCGTGCCTCTGCCTGGAAATGCGTGACACTATTTTCTTCTCAAAAATCATGCCCAGAACTTCTTTACGGTCTTGGAATCCGTGCTATACCTAGCTGTTATCTCAGACAATCACTTTCTCTCTCTCAAACTCCAACTGGAACTTGCTTTCCAACTCTCTTGGAATATCTTCACTTATCCAAGTCTCTTGGGATGTGTGCAAATGAAGGAATGGGGTGCCTTATTTATTGTTTTTCCCTTGGATTTTCACTTCACCTTCCTGGGGTAGCTGAAAGGACATTAGATCAAGGACCCATATTTAATCTAGTGTTTTCTCATCAATGGATGAGAAAAGTCAATTTTCTCTCCATTAAATATTTTCTCTCTCAACCACAACTTAAATAAATTGAAAAGTCACTTTATAAATCTAAAGTGACATTAATTACTTTTCTCAAGCAATTAATGCAAGGATTATGTACTTTGTCCCCTTTTTAGTGACCTAGGCAAAAGTCACTAGGGGAACACTTCCTTGGTACAAATTTCAACAATGGTTTCGACACTTCTGTGCATTTCATGGATGTGAGACCTATTCCATTAAATTCAAAGAATTTTTCCAATTGGAAACACTTTGTTTCACTAAAAAATCTGTTCATATGACCGAGATGTGCCCATTTTATCAGATCTACTCCATTTTGTATCTCTTCTGGTAGAGGTTCGAACTTGTACAATTGTAATTGAGTATTTCATGAGTTTCGAGTTGTGTAAGAGCCATGTACTATTGTAATTAGTGTCATTAATGCTCCCATACAATGAATAATAAATATCCAAGTTTTTTCCTCATATGGTGTTCATATTTAAGTAACTGATGATTCCATGTATAAATCTTTCTCATATGGTTATGCAATTTACAATACTTGTAAAAATTTAATAGAAGTCCCTTGATGTTTGTTAATGAGTCAATTATCTTTTTTTTGATGTATTTTAGTCTTATTTAATCTTTTTGGAAGGATTAGAGTCGATTAGGAGGTGTTTGGGGTCAAGTTGAAAAACCAGTATTCCTATGTGGGGAAATTGAGCTAGTTTCTCACTAGTCTTGAGAGGGTGCCTTTCATACTTCCTTGGAATTTCTATGGAGTCTATAAATGGATCATATAGTTGTATTTGAGTCTATTTGAGTCCATGAAACTTATATTGGGATAATTCGGCTCACTCTGGTGGTGTTTGGGGAGAGTTGGAAACCCTATGTTCGGTGTGGCCAAAATTGAACTAGTGTTCCTAGTTTCTTTACTAGCTTCCAATTTTATATCAGATATGATTTGGAACACATCTCAATGGAATCTAAACATATTAATGAGCTGCACACCTTTAATGTACATCATAAATACACATACACTCCACTTTTGTTGAACGCGAACATCTCAGAAGCCTTCATAAGCCATTGTTTGGGAAAAAGTTGAAAATCACTGTAATTAAAGTTGGAACCTTGGATATAATATTCCTAATTTCTGATTGTGGATATTATAGATTAAGAGATAGGTTTCTCTTTGAAAATTATTTTTCATATAAGAAAGTGATTAGATGAACCATTAGAACCATTATAAAAGAAAATTAAAAGAAACCAATATTTGAACCCTTTATTTATTCTTACTTTATTTTTCATAGAATGTTTCCTAGAAAGCTTTATAAAGATTCCTCATTTACCATCAAACCTAAAACCTAAAATTAGAATATGAAATTGAGCTAGAACCTATTTTCACAAATTTTCACAAGATAATTGTTAGTATAGAAAATGTAGTACAAAGTGAATGCAAGAGAAGAATATGTAAAAATATGTAACCAAGATCTATAATATCTAAATTCATATGGAAAACATGAAACAAATAAAGTATATATTAACAAGCAAGAGAGAGTAGACAAAAAAATTCTTGTAAAACCTAAAGATGGGGAAACACCCAAGAATGCAAGGCTTTCTATTCTTCAACAAATCCTCCCAATTACAATTGCTAGAGCACACACATATATGGAGTTCTATGGGTTCCATACAACTCTCAAGCATATATATATAGCCTAAGGACCAATAGGGTCCATGCTAAAAATCATTACCATAAGTCACCTCCACATTTCTTGATTCAAGACCAATGGATTGAATTTATAGTAACTAGGAGAAACTTGGACCATAGATCATAAATCACAATCAAGGGTAGAGATCAACCAATCCATAAAGGTTGATGATAATATCATTAAGAGATAAGCAAGAAGTGATGGATAAAAATGACTTAGTAGTGTAGGTCAATGTTACCCGAGTGATAGGTCACCACCAAATAACTCCCAAAACTATTTGCATGTGCATATATGCAATAGTACAAAACGTCTAGCGAGGCCAAGTAACATGTATAAATGCTCCAAAAATGATGTTATAATGATCATCATTATGACACCAAGCATGATATTACATCAACCCACTAGACAACATTAAAACATATTCTGACACCCCCCCATAATGTTGCTTAGTGGAATAAGCACCTAGTCCAAGGAAGAAGTTTTGTTACATAAGAATAATAGGCCAATAATGTGAGAAATTTCAGATCTCACAAGTCTAATGATATCTCAATGTGTGCACAAATGTCTCAGAATGACATTCTATCAACCATCACAATGATAACCTATACAATGGTAAATGTGGGCACTAGAAAACCATAACATCATGGATGTAACAAACACATTTGGAAAAAGTTGGCATTGCATGAAATTACCCCTTAATGACAACTTCAAACCAGGGTATTTTTTAAGGGTTCTAATATTATACTTTAGTGTAGTATTCTAGGCGATTATTTTGGATTGAAAAAACATATATATAGATAGGTAGGCGAATATTAAATATGAAACCTACAATTTACCACTGAAACATGTAAATTTTGGCGAATATTATGATAAAAAACATATTTTATGTAAGTATAGGCGATATTAGAGACTAAAAATCACCAAATAGAGAATTTATTTTTTGAAAAAAGCCCAAAGAATAGTCAATTAATGGTGAAATTTCGCCCCTAAAAATTACCCTACTTCAAACATGGATAAGTGGCAAAGATAGCTTCAATATTTGTTGTTGCCAAAGATAAGTTGTTGAGTGGAACAATGTAAGAAACCATCAATAAGTTGCAACCAAATCCTTACACGACAAAATTTGAACCCAAAATCCAACAAGAAAATCCGACGAAATTGACCATGTCGTCGGATTTCACCTTTATAATTATGAATTTTGCTTAAGTTTTTTAAAATTGACCTCTGCAGTTGTCGAATTTCTGACCCCAGTCGAATATCCGACATATATCGTCGGATATTCGATGGCGATCGTTGGATTTATGACGTATATATTATAACGGTAACTATGATAACTTCGTCGGAGATCCGACGAACATTTATTTTTAGAAACTATAAATTATAGAAATGTTCCGACATGTTTGATATACAAGCAACGGTTTGCGGAAATTATAATCTTTGCACGTACTGTTTTCCGTACAAAAACCCACAATTATTTCAATTGTTACTATGATTAAAAATAGTGAAGTGTGGATCTTGATTTTTTAAGATTGATAATCATCAATCAAGATCTGTATCAGAAAATGTCACATAACAATATTCCTGATCTAGACGAAAAAAATCGACAATTGCTTGCTAAATTGTGGGATGGACTGAAAAGAAAGGGTGATGGGAAATGTTATTGTCCATGTAGTCAATGCAGGGGCTTTAAAATGAGAATAATAAAGATCACAACAGCCATAAGACATGGTAGGGAACATGGAAACACCGAGGGGGGACATGAATATCGTCCATTGGCAAGTTTTTCATTATATGTCTTTATATTGATCGTTTTTGTAAATGTATGTATCATTTTAATATTTATTATATTAACTAATATCGATTGATGGTTTCATGTAATTATAAATGAAATACCTCCTATGGCATATTTCCCGAAGGATGTGATTTCAGAATAAGTACCGGAGGAACATGGAGCTATGAATAATGGAGAACAAGTTATCAGATCATATTGAAGAAGATGATCATACTGATAACATAGTTGAAGATGATGGTACAAATACATTGATCCGTGATACATTTAATGTTAGAATGGATGATGATGACGATGATCATGAAAATGATGACTTTGATGATGTTCATGATTTACCTCTTCTTGAGAAGGCATACGAACCTCTTTATAAGGGCTGCAACACAAATCTTCTCTCTGCTATATTGTTGATAATGAACTTGAAGGTTATGAATGGTCTTTTAAAAACATGAGTCACACGAATGTTAAGGTATGTAATATATTCCATCACATATATATGATCACGATAAAGGTTATCTTTGTTCCTCTAATAATTTTATTCTTAATTCATAAGTAAAATTAATACAGATGAAATATGTTTCATTAATATTATTTATATATTATATTAAATAGTTTTATATTTTAATTTGTTGTAGCCTGATAGTTGAATTTTTGTTACCACCATCAAATATTTTACCTCGCACATATCGAGATTTATTTGCCATCATGAAAGAAATTGGAATGCAATATGAAGCAATTGATGCATGCCCCGATGACCATGTTATATATTATAATCAACATGAATTTGAAACATAATGTCCGGAATGTCATATTAGTAGATATTGAACATATCAAGTAACAGAAAAGGTGCCTCGCAAGGTTCTTCGTTATATTCCCATTATTCCACGTTTGCAATGACTGTTCAGGTGAAAAAACATAGCGCAATTTATGGATTACCATGAACGAAACATAAGTCAAGATGACATTATTCAAATGCCTGCAGATGGTTATGCATTTAGAGATATGAAGGAAAAATGGCCACACTTTAAAGAAGAACCTCGTAATGTTAGGATTTCTTTGGTAGCATATGGTGTCAATCCATTTGTAGAGATGGGATCTATTTACTCGGTGTAGCCTATTTTTGTTATCAACAATAACATTCCTCCATGGTTGTCAATAAAGAGGGAGCACATAATGTTGGCAATGATTATTCCAGGTATGTGTCTACAACATTTTTTTTAATGTAGTGGCATCTCATTTGTTGCATAATGTCATATATATATATTTTATTTTTCTCTTGTGTATTATTTATATATCTAAATGGTTGTAATAATTTTATATTTTATATGTTCAAATCAATCAGGGAAGTACCAAGTTAAAGATATGAATGTATATATCGAACCTCTTATTAACGAGCTACTAAAGCTATGGAATGACATCACTATGTATGATGTATCTAAACCAATACGACAAAGGAAATTTCAATTCCATGCAATGCTTGTATGGATAGTACACGATGCCCCAGGGTTAACTCATTTTTGTGGTTTGTATTATAAGTTCCACTTTAATTGTATTTAATTTTATGAACTAGTTGATATATTATGCATGCATGTTTTTTTAAATAATCCATTCATTTTATATAATTATAATTGACATAGTTAATCCATCTCTTTATGTAGGTCTTCAAACAAATGGAAAATTTGCATGTCCAGTTTGTGGTCCTATGATCAAATCTCGTCGTTCAAAAAGTTTAGGAAATGAGGTGTTTGATGAGTATAGGCACTTCCTCTCTAAGAATCGTAGGTATCAAATTACCAGAAAACATCTATTCAATGGGAAGCAAGAGACTACATTAAAACCGTAGAGAATGACACCTCGCCCATGGAAGTTGCAATATAATAGAAATCATCAAGGTGCGTATGGATCAAATTGACTATCTATCTTCCTATATGAAATGTTTTGATTTTTTTTATTATTGTGTGTTGTTTACTGTAGACTACATTAAAACCGCAAAGAATGACACCTCGCCTATGGAAGTTGCAATATAATAGAAATCATCAAGGTGCGTATGGATCAAATTGACTATCTATCTTCCTATATGAAATGTTTTGATTTTTTTTATTATTGTGTGTTGTTTACTGTAATTGACATTGATTTATGTAATTTCTTTATAAATTATGATTCACGATGGCCGTCATGATCATGAAGGAATTAATGGGCTTCCACGAGGAATGAAAAGTTATCCTAAACAATTCAATTGGTTTCCCTACTATGAGCACCTACAAATTGCTCATTTGTTTGATACAATGCATATCAGAAATAGTGTGACTAAAACATTATGGCAAATATTGGATGGAAGGAGTGACAAAGAAAAAATTGTCAAAAATTGCAAGGACATTCAGTAATCCAACCATGCAATGAAAGACGTCATTCAATTACATAGAAACAAAGAGCAAATTAATATAAACTCACTTCCATGGTTGTTAACAGAGCAACAAAGTAATGTTGTAAAAGAAGTCATGCGAAAAATGAAATTTCCCACCGGATTTTGTTCAAACATGAAGAATATCATAACAAAGAAAGGTGATTTTGTGGGGGTGAAAACACATGATTGGAATATCTTCATCAAGGTAATTATTATGGTATGTATATTGTTATATATTTTTTATTCTAGTGCATATTGTTGGTATTTTTTTGTCTACTTTTTGTAAAAAAAAAATGAAACGATTTTTATATTGTTACAATATGTTCTACCTCTATCTCTCCCGGACAACTTCGACAACAATTTCAAACAAGTTATATATAATCTTGGAAAATACATGAGGTAAGTAGCGATATTTTGCATGCATAAAGTGTTTGTTTAATTCATTGTAGAACTTATATTTGACATTTGTTTTACTAATTGTTATGTAATATAATGTTTATTTTTGTTAAATATTGTGATTGGTTTGCATCACTTGTATATGGTTGTCATCTAAAGAAATCCATAAAGAAGATATAAAGTATTGGATGAGAGAAATTCCTCGTCTCGTGTGAAATGCAGAAGCATCTATCTTCGACATTTTCAATGCACAAGAACACTACCTCATACACCAAGTTGAGGAGATTGAATTGTGTGGACTTGTACACTCAAGGTCCATGTGGATGGTTGAGAGGCACTTGAAATTTTTGAAGGGTTTGGTTAGACAACAAGCATGTCCCGAGGGTTCTATGGTGGAGGGATATATGGTATACCATAACATGATGTACATTAGTGAATATCTTCCTAAATTAGCGTCAAAGCTCAATTTAGGTTGCATTTGTGATCCAGAATCCAATAACAATTTCGAAGGGGAGTACCTAAAGGGGAAAGGTTGATGGAGGAAGGTGAAAGGTAATTATTAGCTAGTGGAGATTAATTATAGTACATTTGAATGCTGATTTTTATGTATATATCATACTTATTTCATTTTTAATATTCAATATGCATCAATTAAAAGTGTATACTGTGTTAAGTGAATATACGTTTGTACTGAATTTTAATTTTATTTTCATTAAGCAGTTGGTCAAGAGTGGGATGCACTTCATTTATACATCACAAACAATCTTGATTAGATGAAGGTATGGATTGAACAATGTGAACAATCTGGTCATGGAATATCATGGGAAGGTGTGGCTTCATTAGTAAAAGCAGCTCATCGCAATAGAGATACCAATCTTACACAAAGGGAAATCGATTTAGCATATGGTTTAAAAGATAAGCAGGCAAGCATATTAATTAGCCATACTATTTTTTTTTTTCAAATATATTGATGTACACGTTGATTTTTTTCCCTCCAGAGCATAAACATGCACTTAATCATCAATTCATGATGTAATATTTATGTGTATGGCTTGTTGTAGGTAAAACACCATAACGCTATGTGGTGCAATGGTTGTAAATTTCGCATCAAAAATTTGGATGAAATAAGAAAACATCAGATTGTGGGATAACTCCAGTCTTTGAGATGACCAATGTTTCCTTTAGAAGAGACAAACATCCATAACTCTCAAAAAATCGATACTATGGGTATTTGGAAGATATTATTCAGTGTGACTTTAACTCCTTCAAAGTAGTTCTGTTCGTTGTCAAATGGTACATGTTACGATTGAATCAACGTCATCCCGATAAAACTATTATTGAACATGATAATGGATTTACCATGGTTAATGCAAGGTTGTTTGAGCCATGAACGGAGCCCTATGTTCTTCCAAGCCAATATGAACATGTATTTTACTCTGAGGTTCTAGGTAGAGGGGTTTGGTCATTTGTTGTGAGACATGATCCAAGGGGAAGGCCGATGAAGTATAACGTAAAGGAAGATAATGAAGATGGTATTGAAGAAGACGATGATGTTGAAGATGATCAGCATGAGTTAGATGATCATGTTCCCGATGAAGGTGTCAAAGAATTAGTCGAATCAGATGATGTAGAAGACAATGTCCATGAAGATGGTATTGACTATGGCATGATGATCGAAACTGACATCGATGATGATGATGATATGGCCAATCCTTACAATGTTGAATCTGGATCGGATGATACAGATGATGACTTGGATGAAGAAGATGATGAAGTCCAATGAAGTGTATGAGGTATGCGTTAATATATTTACTCTATATATTTTGAATTAATAATGCGATAGAATTATTGAATTGTATTGGTACGTATAAATTAATTATTTTAAAGTTTTTTTTTCCATTTTCTTGTATGTTGGCATATGTTATAAGAGACATTGCTTCTTAAGTATGACAAAAAACACAATAAATTATTTTTTTGTACATATATTTTGTTGGGTTATGGGGGAATGAGAGTGACGTGGGGGGGGGGGGTCAGATGAGCTTCCACCTTCACATGGTTGGCCATGTTTATTAGAGAATATTAAATTATTCTCGAAACAAAGAGAAGCTCGGTAAGGCAATGCACAATTATCATGCTAACCCAAAAGGCGTGCTTTCTCACGTACTTGACCACGCATATTATAACTATCATGTGATTAAACAAAGTTGACATGGTTAGAATAGATGTCAATGTTGAAACTGTAGGCGAGAAGCATAAGTCTATTATGAGACCCATAACATAAATATAACATTTATTTAACCTGTCTGTGTTAGTTTCAGCTACTACTACTGAGTTTCAGCTATTGCTGGCAAGTTTCAACAACACGCTACAGGAGTTTCAACAACCTGCTACAGGAGTTTCAACAACATGCTACAGGAGTTTCAGCAACATGCTATAGGACTTTCAGCAACATGCTATAGGAGTTTCGACAACATGCTACAGGAGTTTCAACAGTCCATTATTTAGTTCAAAACTTTTAATTAATCTAAAACTTAATTTGAAACAAGCTTACTAACTTGCTTAACAAACTTCATAATATTTTTCTCTTTATAATAAATTTATTCTTAAAAATGGAAAAAATACTTCCACGTTATCATATTCTTTCATTATTCTAACTACCAAAGTACATTCTTAAATAAACAAATTATATCAATAGTTTACTTTTCTTAAATAACCAATCCATGGTTTTTGTAAACCATACAACCAATTCATGGTTTTGCTTTAGTTAACTAAATCATCTCTTTAAACTACAAATAACAAACCAATTCAAAACAATCATGGTAATTATAACTCAGCTCATGGTATTTGTAAACCATGCAACTAATTCAGGCCATGATTTACATTTGATAATTTATTCCTCATTATAAATTGTCAACCCAGGGAATTCTGGTTATTTCAAAGGAAATCAATCAAAATATATGCATAAACACTCAGTAACTGATTCAGTAAACGATAAGTCACCCAATCCTTCAAATTATATCAATTCTGGAAATGACTGCTTCAAGAGAAAACAACTAGTTTACTTTTGTAATAAGTTAAATCCTAATTTACCAATGCAAGAAATAAAAGATTTATTCTACAGTTGCAGTGTACAACAATAAGGATCAAGCCTCTCGCTCAGGCCGAGCCATGCATAGTTCTACCAGTTTTAGCAGTTCATAAAAGAAAACAAACAGAAATGAAATTCAGTCACCGAGCACAGGTGTAACAATAATCATTCTACGTTTCAATAGCACACTTCAAAAAGGGGAATCACACACTATACAGTCAACTATTTCAACAAACCACACTTCTATCTAATCAAATGTTCAACAAAATGATAGGAGCTATGAATGAATTATCAAACCCCAAGTAATCACACTATTCACATATATTATTACAAAATAGAAAATGTTCCATAAACGTCTCTAATCTCAACAGATTGAATTGGTTCAACACCAAATGAGTTTCATCTAGCCACGTAAATGAGTAACTTAAGTTGCCTCTTGCAACGATCTGAGCTAGAGTCCTGAGAAGTTGAAGCTGCTTGCCACGTACTCTTCCATCTATGTGCATCAACATGTTGACACACTCGAAATCCTTGTGGTCTCGATTTCTTGCATTAATCCATCACAAGTTAGCTTAATTAAGACGCAAAATCCATAAACACATATAGACTTACCCAACAAAACCCTAAACCCTCATTTAACAAATTCTAGTGAATCTAAATCTAAATCTAGGTCAAAAATTCTTCTGTGGAAGTTGGTGAGATTGAAGGAGGATTCAATCTTATCTCCCCTATTCATGTATCCCTTGAAATCAACTAGTTCTGCCCAAAACTTCTTCTTTGCCTTTTTAGTCAAATTATATATGATCTTGTACTTCTTTTTAGGAAACCATATAAGAGTAAACCTAAATCTCAATCCCATCCAGTTCGGTCCGTAGTTATAAATTCACTTAACATACTCAGGAACTCGAGATAAGGAATAATTGATCTTTTGAAAACAATAAGGATCCCTTGTTCTCATAGGCTCAGAAGAAGCTTCCCATCTAGATTTACTTCCTTCTAATGCATAAGGTTGTTGCTGTGATATGATCCTTACAAATTTATTTATAACCTCGTTCTGAAGTACTGCCATCTGGTTATCCCTTTGTGGAGAATAGATGTATTCTTTATGTCTATCAATAATAGCAGTAGGGGATTGTGGTTCGCCTCGGATCCACATAGTAGAACTATCCTCGTTTCTTTGAATGGTCTGAGAGGCATTCCACCAATTCATCTGGTTAGTGACAAAGGAAGTAAATTCCCTTGTACATCCCCTATGAAAGGAACATGATTAAACTTAACATTCATGAAGCAAGATAACTCATGTAAATACAATTCACATAATAGATTTTGTTCAGAAAAATCACCATGAGCAAAAGTGTCAAAGAATTGAGGAGTTGTAACCAACTAATGGGGCCTTCCTTCCTTAAGATCCTTTAGCTTAAAAAGGGTCAATTTCTCATATAGGAAAACATAATAAGAAGGTGATGGGCCCTTGCAACTTAGTGACTCCTGGACAAGTGCATACATCTGCTCCTTTTCTTGCTTCATGGCTTTAAACTTCTTCAGTTCCTTCAACTCTTCTTGCAATTTCTCCCAGCGAAACCTTTGGAAATTCAATTCTTCATCCCATTTTTCCTTGAATTCCTTAATGACCTTCCTCTGTGTAAGCAGAGGAACCATCCCATCCCCATACAACGTAACTTGATGTTTCCATTTATTTATCTCAGCCTTCAACAGAGAAATTTCTTTTGCTATCACCTGAGCCTTTTCATCTTCTTCGTCCAATTCAATAACATCCAGGGGATTCTGAACCTTTGTATCATCATCGACCTCCCTGGATAGAGCTTGATCCCAAGTTGTTCGTTCTTGTGTTACAAAAACTAAACTTTGTGTTTCATCCTATTCTTTCTGTGCCACAAGATCGGGAATCTCAACAACTTCTTTTGGTGCCTCTGGTTCTTGTGTTTCAGTCGCTTCTTTCTCTTTTGTGTCACTGATTCTTGTTGCATGGTGGAATTATCTTGAGTTAATGGTTCTTGTATTACAATATCTCCTTCCTGTGTTACTAGTTCTTGTGTTTCAACGACCCCTATCTGCTGAGGCAACTCTTTATTCATAATAATATCCTCAAGCTCCTTACCCGCTAGTTCTTGTTTATTAGTGGTTAAAGGATCTGTTTCCATCTTCGGATTCTGAACATCACCCATCACTGGTTCGTGTGGGTCATTGGCAATGTATACTTGTACTTCTCCAACCCCATCTTGTATCAACTGTGCGAGTCCCCATACTGAGGGTTCCATGAGAGTAACCCTGTACCACGATTTCTTGAAAATATCTCCACATTCTATGCACAAGTACTCCTCATGCTCAACATATTCTAAATTAATGGAGGGTAGGATTCCAAACTGATCAACAACTACATCCAGAGTACTTAATTTACAATTTGCTTGACTCCTTAGCCTCTCCTTGAATATTTGCAGCTCCTCCCTAGGTATTTGCACCTCCTGTTTCAACGGGTCATTTTCTAGAAGCAATGACTCCAATTGAACTTGACTATCCCCTGTAGCAAGTTCTTGTGGATCGATAGACCTCGAGATTGGAATTGGGATGCTTCCTGGTTCTTGTGTTACAGGAGCATCCCATTGTTGTATATCTACACCCTCTGGTTCTTGTGTTACATGGTATGACCGAGGTTTTAAAATTGGAATTTCAATATCTACCTGGTGCACTTGTACTGCCTCTGCTGCAACAGAAGCTCGGGTCCTCCTTCTTTTTGATGGATGAGGTGATTGGACTTGGGTACCCAACCTATTTCTATTTCTACATGGAACAGGGGGGATGAATCCCTCTATAAGTACTTCAAATTCTTCTGGGATATGAGGAGGGGGATCATCCTTTTTTGATGATTCTCCTTTTAATCCTATGATTTCTTCATGTTTATTAGAAGGTCCAGCCTCCTGAGTCACTTCTGTCGGACTCTCAATCCCATCCATCATTCCTTTTTCACTAATTTCTTTCAGAAGTCCTTCCAAGCCACATTCTTGATTGGTTTCATGAGGATTCTCAGGAGTTGCTCTTAATTCATCATATACTATAGGAAACCCCTCATCAAATTGAGTCCTAGGTTCTTCAGAAAATTTTTCTATGTTACATTCCTCATTAATTCCTTGAAAATTTTCAGGAATTATCCCTTGGCTATTTGTCTGTGGAAGTGGGATTTCAATTGGCTCCCAATGGGTTATATTTTGAGGACCCTCCATAGTCGTAGTCTCCACCATATTCACTCCTTGATCAATCTCTACTCCTTGTTACCTATCATCTCTTTCTCTGTTTGACAGGATTCAATCATCCTCCTCTTCCATTTCACTATCACTTTCTTCCATGACCACAGGGTTGATCGCTGCCCAGCAATGAATTTCACCCATGATTGGTGTCTCTGCTCTAATTCCCTTAATATTATTAATTTAATAAGGCCATGTTTGGTAACAAAATCTTGGGGAGAGCATGATCTTCTTACATAATGTGCCATATTTTGCAGAGACCTAAAAAGGCAATAGGCCATATTGATCAATATGCCATGACGTAGATGAGACAATAAAACAAAATCACAGGTATAAACCACTCGGTACCTACCTTCACAGGTGATGTACTTTTTCAGGAACACTGCAACTTGATCCCAAGGGTGAGGAAAGTATTGCAATGTTGTCCCTCGTCCCCTTGATTAGACATTCTCCCCTGCTCCGAGGAAATCTTCTTTTGCATTTGGAATAGGAACGTTTCGGCCAAACCATCTCCTCCCGGTCATGGAAAAACCCGTCACCTATGCTATCACTTTTTTAGAAACTTCAATCCTTAATCCCCCAACCTTTGAACGATCTTCCATCAAATTCTGTGTGAACTGTAATGCAGTATCCTCGTTGAACCCATTCAACCTCTCAAAATTGGCTATCCATCCCACTTCCTTGAAAATTCTGAAAACCTCCCTTTTCTGGGGCAAGGCCTCCATTGTATTTGGTTCATGCTGAATTGTGAAGCCTCCCATGATGTCCTTATTCAACAATATCAGTTGTGCAAGCGATTTATTTTTCCCAAATTGGGATATCGGAGTTGTAGCATGCAAAAACAACAATGTACGATGGGAAATTTCGTCAACTATTTTTAGAAAGGTGGTATAATTATGGAATAGGATTGTGGGA
Source organism: Larix kaempferi (assembly GCA_027924585.1). Taxonomy (NCBI): domain Eukaryota; kingdom Viridiplantae; phylum Streptophyta; class Pinopsida; order Pinales; family Pinaceae; genus Larix; species Larix kaempferi. The sequence continues at coordinate 108,358 of BSBM01001218.1, forward strand.
AAATACATTGCATGGATTGTGTAAGACAACTAAGGTTAATAAGTACGGGCGAATAAAGGACTTGACTATGTAAATTGTTGACAAGGATGAGCGAAGGTGGTATAATCATAATTACTGGTCAATTTATGCTTAGTCATACCCATGGTTAGGATTTGTACCTTTGCACTTATGATGACATATCTTCAACAATCCGAAGTGGCCCACCTTTTCTATCAAATTTCTTTAATGAAGGTTCCCTTTATCACATGGCTTTGTGAATGTGGAGGTCCTCGTCCATAAAGAAAAATGAGTGTGTCCATGTAAGAATTAACTGTATCCGTGAGAAAAATTTGGTAGATTTATGGCATTTGGAAAATCAATGTAGCAGGAATGGTACTGGTTATTGAATTGGTAGAACTGCCCACCGTCGGAACCTCATTGAAAAGATGACGAATTTCACAAATGGTACAAGTTGAAAATTGGGAAGATTGGCAGATTTTCAACAGAAGAGATAGCGGAGTTTTGGAAAAAAGTGGAGAACTTGGCAGAGTTTCAGCTGAGGAAATGGTGGTATTTCGGCGATAAATGGAGGAACTGGAATAGTTCCAGCCGAAGAAATAACGAAGTTTCAGCAAAAAGTGGAGAAATTGGCGGAGTTTCAGCCGAGGAAATGGAGGTGTTTTGACAAGAAATGGAGGAACTGGTGGAGTTTCAGCTGAAGAAATAGAGGATTTTCGACAAAAAGTGGAGAAATTAGTAGAGTTTCAACTGAGGAAATGATGGTGTTTTGACGAGAAATGGAGGAACTGGTGGGGTTTCAGCCGAAGAAATTTCGATAGCATCCGAATAAAGTTCAATGGCCTTGACAGAAAATAGAAATTTTCCTTCACCGATCTTTGTAAAGGGATGTTCTGCAATTGGAAAGGACCACCAATAGTTCCTGCAATCGATTGGCCCAACATGATTGCTCTTTCTTAACCAGTTCCTTTGCATATATCCCTACACACAATTCCTGTAAACAAACCAATAAAACTGATCTAACATAAATCATCAAGCAATCTAAGGAACAAATAAAATCAAACTGAAATCAAACAAGTTTATTTCTCAAGGTTTTAATATCAAATTCAACAGGGAATACAACGTTTTTCCCGTACACTAGCTCATAAGGAGAGTACCCTGTGGTGCTACGCCACGTAGTTCTATATGCCCATAATGCTTCAGGAAGTCTTTTAGTCCAATGTCAACGATGACTCTTCACAATATTTGTAAGAATAACTTCAATAAATTTATTGGTACTTTCCACTTGGACATTGGCCTATGGATGATATGGTGAAGTGATTCGATGCTGAATATGATATTTATGTAGAAGAGATTCAATTTTATGAGACACAAACTGTGGTCCCCCACCTATGACTACCTCCTTAGGTACCCCAAAGCAGGTAAAGATTTCTTCAAACAAGAATTCTACAACAACTTGATCAGTATCCCTCACCAAGGCCTTGGCCTCCACCCATTTAGTTAAGTAATATGTACAAACCAGAATATAAACGTTTTGTCTTGAAGGAGGGTTGATGGGTCCTACAAAATCCAGGGCCCATCTATCAAAAGGTTCAACCACTAATTGTGGCTATAATGACATTTCATCCAACCTATTAGGCTTACCCATCCTTTGGAATCTATCACAAGCTTGCACATATTTCTTTGCATCATGAAATAGGGTTGGCCAAAAAAACCCATTCTTAATACCTCGTGTCCAGTCCTTTTATCAACAAAATGCCCCTTGCAGGGTTTGTCATGAAAATCCTTCAGGATACTGTGGATTTCATCTTCCCTTACACATCGTCTAATTTCCAAATATGGCCTTGTGTAAAAGAGGTATCCTTCTATCCAACAGTATCTATCACTCTGCTGTACAATCCTTCTTCTTTCCATTTTTGATAAATGCAATGAAAGCTTCCCTACATCAAGGTAGTTAGCAATGTCTGCATACCAAGGTGAGTGAGTTGATACTGCAAAGAGATATTCATGAGGTAAATAACCATGAGAGGATGGAGAAGGAGGGATATAAAGCCAATCTCAAGGAATAAATAAAGAAGACAATCAATATCATAGAACTAAAGAGAACTTAATAACAAAGGAGCTAAGACATGTAGATGGAGCTAACACCTTCTATTCTATTGGAGCCTTAATCTTATGGGATATAAAGCTAGGGTATGATCATGGATAAATGAGATTGATGAGTATTGAGATCAGTGTCATGCATTGGTCATAACACAAATTGGTTATTGTATCTTTGATGTTCCATGACAGTCGCGATGCTAGTGTTGGTGCAAGAGTTGAAGATCAAGCATGAAGACTTATATTAGATATTTTTTCAAAATATATGACATCCTAACTTGAACATTAAAAATTTGGCACCTCGGTTTTCATTTCTTCTCTAAACTTGGGAACATGGTACGCCATGGGAACATTATTTGCATAACCACTAAAATGTATAATATACAAACAACATTATACAAAACCTATTGTAATTCCATGAAATTTGTTGTTGGACTACTGGCCAAGGATATTTAACATTGTTTTGGATATGTTAATTAATCCTACCCGCAACATCAATATGGTGGAAATAATTGAAATGCCCTTTTATACAAAAAACTTGGAGACTAATTGTGCCTTATCTTCAAGTGAAATTCCTATAAAACTAGAGGAGTTTACTACACTTTTTTCATCAATCTTTTTCCTCTTTTGGTTTGGAACATAGACCCCACATTAGTTAGGAAGGTTTTGATGTATTTCCTAGTTTTAGTTTCTACAATAGCTTTAAAAATTATGAAACATTGTAAGGTTTCAAAACTTTTCTTCAAGAAAAAATTCCAACATATTTCATAAGTAATCACCAACAAATAACATAAAAAATGTATGTCACTAAGAGATACATCAAAAGGTCAGCACAAAACATTTTGAAATAATTCAAGAAAAAACTTAGCTCAATTCAATTTTCCACAATTATTTTCCAATTTGCGTTGCTTACCAACTATATAGCTAAATCATAAATTTTATGTTTCCTCTAGAGTTAGTAGTCCATAGACCATTTTATGCTTACTCAATACAAGCATATAAGAAATATGTAGATGCCAATTTAAACCAGGAATCCTCCAATGTGGACATTTTTTTGCTTGAGCAAGATATTGAGTAGGTTTTATATTAAAGATAATAATACCCCTTTTTTCTTATCCTTTTTCTACAATTTTACAATGTTTGGTGTTATCCCTCAACCAAAAATCTTTTGATAGTTTTTCATCTAAAAATCAACTCGCTAATTATTATCTAGCATTTGAATGACATAAATAAAGTTCTATTTCATTTCAAGGATAAATGGAACATTTTGTACTTCAAATATTCCATGATTGTGAGCAAGAGGAACAATAACATTAACTTTGATTTGTAGAGGAATTAATCTCTAAGGAATATAAATTGGAGATCAAACGTGATCCCGACGAAGTTTTTGGTCGTTTTATATTTTGAAATATGAATGCCCTTTCGAATTAATAACTTGTTGGCATTTCTCTCCCTCCCGCCATAGCCACATTTCTACTCTCTCGCTAGAGCTCGCAAGGTCACCAAAGGTGCAGTTCACATAAGAAGTGGAGAAGGTTGCAAATTTCGCCACGAAGGTCACAAAGGAGGTCTAGGAATTTGCATAGGAGGTCAAGGAGGTTGAGGAGGTCGCGGCGGAGGTCGAAGAATTTGAGGATGTCACAAAGGAGGTGAAGGCAGTCATCGAGGAGGTCGAGAATCCACAAAGGACGCAATGCCTCCCAAATCGGTTAGTACCCATTTCATTTTCCATTTGATTGATTGAATGCATGAACCCCATCCATGCCAGTGAAACATCAACACCAATGAACCCCAATGAGCCTCGATTGGATGCCCCAATGAACCCCCACGCGAGCTTCATATCTGATAAAAATCGGATTTTGGGTTATTGGGATTCATATTTGACAAAAATCAGATTTCTTCTTCCCTACCTTCTCGAACCCTACCTACATAATTTCATAACCCTACCTTCTCGGGTGAATTGGTAATTCCTAATGTGTTTCTATTTGTGCCTAGGTGTTTTTATCCATGTTGGGCAAGGTTAGTTGCTAATTGAGCATGTTATTATCTTGTTCAGGGATATATGCACCTTCCCTCTCAATGTTTCCCTCTCTAGCTAATCTATTTACCTTTCATATATCTATTATCCTTACTTATGAGACCCTAAAATCCATTCTATTGAGGAATGTCTCTTTGAGATCACATGTAGATGTTGGTGGGTGTGTTAAGTATTGTTGAAAACCATATTCACTCTATATGTTGAGAATTGGATTTTGTCATATACACTAATAGGTTAAATGGCTTATAATTTTATAGAATGGTTATCTTGGTAGATTGAATTTTAAAAGTGATCCTATTGTTGTAATGCATTATTATTGACATGTGATTGACCCTTCATGAAACCATGGAGGTATTAAGTGTATGTGGAAACCATTTGTTATAGACATATATTTTTTCCAGGTTTACCCATTTCCTTGTGCCTTTAGGAACTTGAGAGATAATTCTCATGAAGTTATATTGAGTGCATCATAACAAAATTGAGAGTGTTGTGACCATGTATAGATTCTTCTATCCACCAATTCAAGAAAACAAACCCGATTCATGATTTTGATTGCACATTCAACAAGCATGGTTTTATTGGTATTGTAGAATTGCCAAGTGCCTTGAGTTTGGAGTTTCAATCATTTGAACCAGAGATAAGCAAATAAAATCCTTGTAAACCATGTAAAAATAAAAATAAATCATTCTATATAAACTCAAAAGAAGACTTCAGCTCCTATAATTTTGAAGCTATGGGGTGTTATGAATAAACAGGTTCCCACATTCCCCATGTATGTTTCTTATAGAGGAATAATTATAGTGACAACATTTGTTTGGAGTGTCAATTACACTATTTGTAAATGGTAAGTATACCTTATCTACAAAATTTTGCAAAATAACCTAGATGACAATGATTGTCATATGTCTTGACACAAGTTTGGATTCAAAGGTGCAACATTGATTTCAACACTATTTAGTTGAACATCTATTGGATATAAAACTAGAAACATATGTGTGTCAATTAACAAGACTATATAGGCATATATCATTTTCAAGACGTTGTATATGGCAACAATGGTATTAGAATAAGTTATTGTGACCCTAATTCAAAAATGGTGCTTTAATTCTATTTATGGTGGCATTATTGTGACTACAATATGGTTTTAAGGAAAAAGAAAATTATACCACAAGATAATCTACAAACACACACACACACAAAAGTTCTTCATATTTTTCTAAATTTTTGTTATGATGCCTATTAATATCCAAATTGCATAATAATAGTGATGTTAGAAAAAACACACCATTAGATGCCAAAATATTCCTATTATCCACCCTATTTGATAGATTGGGGACTATCCTAAAAAAATTGAGAGGGCAACCTTGGATACAAATGCCAAATCACAAAAGATAACTATTCCATCATCACATGAGGAGGAATCCATCCTCCTTTCTAGCTACCCTAACCATAATCCATAACTATTGGAGGTTATATAATGACTAATAGTGGGATTTATCTAATACATAGTGGCCTTTTTGTATTGATTATGCCACTTTACACTAGTTATCTACCATACATCTATTAATCCTAACTCTATTGGACCCTTAGTGCTATCCCCAACCTCCAACTAGAAAAATGTGAAAGTTTCTTCTAGTGTAGTGGCCAGTTGAGTAAACAATTTGAATTGGCCAAGTTGAACGATTGGAGTTCAAATTTATAGAATAATGCCTATTACATCAAGGATGTCAACTAACATAGATTGTGTGCTAGAAACTTGAGTAAAAGTTGTGGAAGCCACTAGTGAGGGTTTGTATTCCTTCATATGAATTAGAACAACCATTAAATCCTTTATAACAACCTTTTTGAACTGTAATTGTTGCTTTCTCATAACATTCCTCTATTGAACTTAACTTCAAATTTGTTGTCTCGTGATCATCAAAAAGGAGAATATGCACTTCTTATAGTTTGCAATATGACTAGCATATCTTCTAGGAGGTATACTCACCCTCACAAAAGATCTTGGTGCTCCTACCTGACGTTAAGCATACTCAAAATATATAAGTTTTATCCAACATATCACTGGAATGTACAAGTGCCATAAGTTTAGCAATCAACCTATAAACAACCCCCTCTCTCATCCTTCTATCCAATGTCTTCATACTAGCTAGACTACATGTATCTACAGTGGATACCCCTCTTTGAACTCCAATGCGAGTTTTGGTTGATTTCTGTTGAAAATTTAAGGTGTTCGATCCTTCTTCATAGTGAGGAACCATGTGGACAACTTGAACATCTCTTTGATTCCTTTAATGACCTCTTTCCCTAGTGTATACTTTTTTTGGGTTTCTATAGGATGTTCAACATCTTGAATAATGGTTGCTATGATCTAGTGGCCTATGATGTTTATCCTTTTTCCTTTGTCTATTGAGTGTGGATTGGGTAGGAGATTCTTAGTCATCTGGTCATAGAATTCCGATGATGTTTTGTGTTTAAAAGAAAGTACATTATGGGTTCAAATTAGTGTTTTGTAGACCTCATGGCCAATGGAAAATGCATGCCTTAATGCCTTGTAATTTTCTAATATGAATTATGCATACCCAACAAGGTCCTATTTGAACTATTCCCCCATGGTGCAGGTAGAACCAAACATGTATTTGTAAGATCTGTCTTCCTAGAGCAAGGGGAGTTTAGGAAGAATAGAGGAAAGTGAGACATCCAGTAGGTCTACAAGAGTTATATCAACTAGATGTCAAAAGATCATAAGAAAATTCCATAAACGCATGGAAATTTTCTCACTAAAGGGAGATCATGTTCCTATGATGATGAGACAATAGGCGACATCAAGGTTCCCTTGAGGTACAAACATCTAGTGAAACAATGGGTACCCAAGGATCTTCCTCAACTAAACACATATTTTTGTGTGAACGAGAGGATATATCGAATTGCACCATCGTCATTACATGGTTTGGGGTTATTTTGCATGGATGGGATAAAGGTCAGTTATGACATATGTACTGAATTGATGGAGTATGTTGGACCTTTTTACAACTACAAAGATTGGATGAGACTGGTCCAATATACACAAAGTATGCACATATATGGATTGTCTGCAAATATTTACAACTGAAAGACAAGGATCAAAATAAAGGAGCAACGATGTACATTGACGGAAGCCCAAAAGCTACGGGGAATATTACAGGGTTTATAAGCAGTACAAAACCAAGGTCTACAATTAAGCAACCCAATTGCATATTTGAGGGGTGTGAATGAAACACTGTTTTTTTATGTGCCATTAAATCAATAGCTATAGGGGAAGAGTTGGTTATTAATTACAATTTGAATTGAACAGATACAAACATGGTTACTATGGGAGTGGTACATCTAACAATTTACCCAACATTTAATTAATGAATCTAACATCTTAAGTATTTTTCGTTAGTCTATTGTTATAATTTCGTTAAAATTTTCTATATTTATTTCGTAGGGTAGTGATCAGGGCATCTCTTCGACAACTGATCAGAGGAGTACACCATCCTCGAGGCAACATGTATGCATCTTTGTAATTGCACAAATATAATATGAACACAAGTTTTTTTTGTTGTGTTTTTTCATGAGTATATTCGTTTCGTTTGGATAATGTTATCTATATATTTGTTGCAGAGCGCTGATTGAGAAAACTACCCAGTTGTTGATCATATGACAACAACCTCGAGGAAATAGGTATACCTAATTGTTATTGTACAATTTAAATACAATCAATATGTTTTCTTATTATGTTTTTTTCGTGAGTATTTTGCTTTCATTTAGATAATTTTTTCTATATTTTTGTTGCCAGGTGTTGATCGGGGCACCTCCCTAGCAGTAGATCATACTAGACCAGCATCGAGGTAGCATGTATACATTGTTATACTTGTACCACTATAATATGCGCAATATGTTTTTTTAATATTTCTTTTCATGAGTATATTGGTTTCATTTTGACAATGAATTCTATATTTTCATCACAGGCTAGTGATCAAGGAATCTCCCCGGCAGCTTATCAGAGGAGTACACCATCCTTGTAGCGGCAGGTATACCTCATTGTAAATGCACAAATATAATTGTATGAGTAGTATAGTTTTTAATTATATTTTTTCATGAGTATACTGGTTCCATTTCTATAATGTTTTATACAATTTGTTTTTAGAGAAGTGATCGGGGCAAGTCCCCGACCGTTGATCAGATGAGTACATGATCCTTGAGGCAGAAGGTGTAATTGATTGTAATTGTACGAATATAATATGAACAATGTTTTTTTTGTTATGCCTTTTTCTTGTGTATATTGGTTTCATTATGATAGTGTTTCTACATTTTTTTTGCAGGGTGATGATCGGGGAAAGTCCCTAGTTGTGTATCAGACGACACCAGCCTCGAGGCATCAACTATACCTAATTGTAATTTTAGAAATCTAACCTGAGCAACATGTTTTTTTATTATGTTTTTTTCCTCATTCTATTGCTTTCATGTCAGTAATGTTTTATATACTTTTGTTGCAGACTACTGATTCAGCGTATGATCTAACATCAAAGCAATCAATAGATATTGATGTGGATGAGCTCATGCGCGATGCTGACATTGGATCTTCTCTAGACCCAATTAAGATGATAGAGAAGACCTTAAAAAAATTCACAAGGATATCCTTCGTTTTCTATTCATTCAGTTGTAGACAAATGAGATAAGAGCAAAGGTTGATGTTTTGGTAAAGAGATCTCAGGCTTTGAAAGTAAGTTTCGGGATCTTGAATTATAATATAAATTCATTTGATATTTTATAATGTTTACTTGTATATGATGGTCACAACTAAAATATGGTTTGTATTTACAGGACTTTTTGCACCCACACACTAGTGGTCAAGGCAGTGTTGGTACTAGTGATGCTCGTGGAGAGTCGTCACATGAGCAAATGACTCCACTTGCATCTCATGTGCCATTGTTTTCGACTAAATAGTCGGAAATACATTCTATGACACCCCTGAGGCCAGATGTGAGTGCACCCACTAGTGGCTAGTGCACGCTAGATCGTGCAGAAGAAGGGATCGATGTAGAGACTAGGATTGATATCCCTGAAGCAACATTTCCTAGATCTTCTCGTGTCACTAGCACAAGTACACTACATACCACAATTGTGGTGGGAAAAGAGATCATTCCCATAAATATACAGAAGATCCCAGGTATTTATACATTGTTCAAGTTATTGTTTATAATTTGATTGTAATATACCGATAAAGCATTGTTTTTCAACTAATGATGGCATGATCGTTTTGCAGAAAATTATGTTTTTTATAAACATCTACATGATTTGTAATTGGAGATATTTGGGCCCACCATCCGCACAAAGTGGGTTAAACGAAGTAAAAATTTAAAAGATGAGCTCACTAATCACTTGGTTGGCCTGTTCAACAACAAGACCTTTAATCGAGCGGGGGTCCTAAAGAAGGTTGGCCAACATATGAATATTGTGAGGGACCAATATAGGGATGATCTAGAAAGGAACCCTAGGTATGAGCGCCCTCAAATGATTCCAGGAAGAGAGTGGAAATCCCTAGTGGAAGATGGAAATGAGAGGCTTTTGAGAAAAAAAGGAAAGCTACCACTAGGCATAGGAATGTATGCAATACTTTCCACAATGTAATTATAAACCTTATTATTATTAATTTTTAGATCAAATTTGAAACATCTAACGTATTTCAACGTTTTCATACGCTGTCAGACACATCAAAGGAAAGACAAGAAAAAATTGGTCCGCACAAGCTTGGGCCTGGTGGTTATTCGAATTTGATAGCAAGAATTGTAAGTATCAAAAAACCAATATTGCATCCAAATAATAAATTGCAAATTATTTTCGTTTTATTGCACTGTAAAAGGTAAATTCATGACGTTATGGAAATATGCAGGCCGACCGATTCAAGGAAGTTCCCACAGAGGAAGACTTGAAGCTTGGCTTCCAGCACGGCTTTGGAGCTGTTGTTGAACGCTGAAAAAACTTGTCCGGGAAAACACAGTTTTCCTGTGATCCATCTTATGCACAGGTATATAAAATCAATATAGTTTAATGAAGATTTATTATAACTTGTGCAATATATTCATTATAAATATTTTCCACAAAATATTGACTCTGTTTTCAGCAGGAAAACAACTATCCACTTAATGTCGAGGATGGAGAACAACCAATCAAAGATCATGCTTCAAATCTTGGTAATGAATGTATTCATATGCTACAATTAAAATATTTCATTGCAAATGATGAATATTAATTGTACTTTTCCATGTTTCAATTGTAGAGCATGTAGAGGGTCACACTATACAAGATGAGCCTAGACAGGAATATGAAGTACATGATGTGGCCACATCAGGTAAAAAAAAAACCTCTATAATGTTTTTTTTTTAATGAAATACTTGTCATTATAATAACATAAGATATTAATGTAACATTTTTACATTATTGCAGCAAATATGGACCCCTTGCCGCAACATCCATGTCGCAAGTACTCTACCAGATAGACAGTACGACAAGTTGTAGATGCCACAAGAACTGAACAAGAAGTTGTAGAAGATGAGTTACTTACTGATTTTGTCAAAAGAAATAAACCTAGAAAGAAGTGACTGAGAAAACACTATGTATACTTATTTTTGATAATATAATGTCATGCATTATTTTTTGCATACTGAATGAATGAGAGGTTTAATGAATGTTATATTTTAATGAATGAATGGTAAATGTTTCTTTATGATGAAATCCGCATGTTTGCACTTAATTTTGTTTTTTAAGTACATGCATTGGGTATGGGGAATTGAGAGTGATGTGAGGGGGAGAGGGGCCATAAGAGGTTCTACCTTCACGTGGTTGGCCCTGTTCAGTAGAGAATATTAAATTATTCTCGAAACAAAGAGGAGCTCAATGAGGTATTTATACCTACCATCAATGAAGTAGCTTTGGTACCTATCATAAGTGAGACCACACTATTATGATCACAAGATCAGCTAGGTTTCAACCCATCAAATCCTTCACACATACAAGTTCTCATATCAATCACACATGGGTTTCACCATTAAACAACCACTCCTAGGTTCACCAACCGAAATATTTGTCCTTCAAAACAAAAGGAAGAAAATTTCAGCCCAATAAACCCGCCTTAGCTATAATAAGTCAATTCCAACCAAATTTGGTCACTTTGACATTCGTACCACAAAAGTGAACATCCAAGTACATCATCACATCACATTGCCAAGAAAGGCATCTCTCCAAAATCCATCAATCATAACATCACATCAAGCTCCAAGTCCTCCAAACAAAGCATCTCACCATGCTCGAGGTCTTCGCGTTAGTGCTCTTGTCGACAATAGGTCCATTCATCACCACTAAAACCTACCCTATACAATATATAGTCTTTCAAAAACTGGGTAAGTTTGACCATACTAGACCATACTAGAGATTACATGATTATGATGCCTAAATTTTCCCATACTTGAAAATATTTTGTGAACAAGTTGAAGGAATCATGCCTTCAACGGTTCAAAAACCATCTACATTTGTCATTCTCAAAGATACTGATGCAACTGCAGAAAGTAGTAATCCATGACATGGAGACTAAATTTAGCACACCTAGGTTCTATAAAGAATACAAAAAAAAATGTCTCAAAATTGCAAGCGATTCTGGTGCAACCAAACAAAGAAGATAAAAAAAATCCCTCACTAGCAAAGGCTAAACAAAGGAAAATTGTTATAAGTCTTAAAATATAGAAAAAACTTGTAAAATCATATAAGAAGTCGAATGCATGGAGGAAGTACAGAGAGGAGAGTGCCCAAGTAATTAAATTTGCTCATAACATTATATCATAATTAATAAACGATTCTTATGTTTTATTTGTGCATACTTAAATTGATTTGGTATATGTTTCAGTACAAGACTTCCAAGGCTAGGCTTTCCAAACTTCATGCCACACATCACAGTGGCCATAAATGTCCACAGGCCTTGATCTCTACTTTTGTAAGTATATTTAATTTGTGAAATGATTTTTTTAATTCCTAGAAAAAATTAAATTATTGCATAATAGTTAGTTTAACTAGTCCATGTGTCATGTGTTTTACAAGAGGAGAAACATGGTCGACATCCAACACCATATGAAAAAAAACGTTTCAAAGAAAAAAGTGGACCGACTTTGTAATATGGATGGAGAACGAGGTATCAATCTTTGACTAATAACTCTTGTTCATACATTTTACGTCTAATGTTATATAGGGATGGCTAAAGTTGGCTTTATGCACCCAAATAGAGTTTTGGAACTTCTTGAAGTTGACACATTTTTGGAATCTGAGGGCTCATAAGATTGAACCTCTTAAAATAATATCTTGCATACCCATTAACGAGTACTTTTATACCTTGCCAAATTGCAGTCAGTCGTATGATGGACCCATATATTGAATTGCCTTGGATTTTCACCCAGATGGTCAGATGTCAAATTTGTACCCAAATGTAGTAGTGGGGAGGGATTAAATTGTACATTTGTTTGTAATTTCCATGCATAGGAGTTCAAACAAGTTTTAGTAATGTCGAATGAACTTTGAATGTTCATGGGAATTGCTTGTTGTATCAATTTCACACCATTGTTTTGCTTTGGGATTATCAAGTTAAATACTCCTTATATTGAAGGCGCACTAGTTTCTATAGCTTTATACTAACCTAATTAATTTGTACCAAGAAAATTGTATTACTTGTTTGGATTGGCTTGTTCTATTAAATAATGTTTTATTTTAGACAACTTATGTCAATGTAACTTGGAGTCTTGGAATTTGTAGGACTTTTTGAATAAATGTTTCCATTCAAATGAATTTGGAGAATTTTGTAGCAAATTTATAGTCTTCCACTTGGATTTTACTAGGCGAACCCTTTCTTTTATAGCTAGTGTTGGAGTTTATAGCATGAATATGAAATGCTTGAATCTATGATAAAGGCTTGTTTTAGTTGGATTCTTAAGGGTATGCTATGTGATGACAATGTTTTCAATGATACTACTTGACTAAGATAGCATGAGATATCCTTGCTCATGATGATCATCCTTTATACTTCACCAATTGACCAAGAAATCATAAGAGCAATACCAATGGTAATTCTTTGTTGGAGATGAACCACCGAGATAGAGTGTGCTGTTATTAATCACCAATACATAGTGTGTTGCTTGTTGTAGTTCTCTTGTAACAGTCTTCCGTAAGCCATGAAGTCTTGAAACCTTAGACCTCAAAAAGAGAACTAGCAAGGAAAATGGAAGTGTCCATGTAAGAATTAACTGTATTCGTGAGAAAATTTTGGTAGATTTATGGCATTTGGAAAATAAATGTAGCAGGAATGGTACTGATTATTTAATTGGCAGAGCTTCCAACCATCGGAAACTCCTTCAAAAGTTGACGAATTTCACAAATGGTACAAGCTGAAAATTGGGAAGATTGACGGAGTTTCAACAAATAGAGGAGAAGTTGGTGGAGTTTCAGTGGAAGAAATAGCGGAGTTTTAGAAAAAAGTGGAGAAATTGGTGGAGTTTCTAGGTATGGAGTGTTTTTGCTAAGTTTATTTTGGAAGGTTATTATATTAGTTGGGATGATCAATAACAGATATTCTAATTGAACAATGTATTCTGATCTGGCAAAGTCAAATAAAGCATATGGTTTCTTTCCTAAGTGGATGGTAAGTTGGTCTTTCTTTCCACTTATCTATTGTTATAAGACTATATACAAGTTAGGAATTTTGATTTGGTTTATAATTTTATCTTTATGAGATATATATTTAGTATGTAAAATGTTAAATTAGAACTATCGTGTCTTATGTATCTTGTACTATTTTTTGGGTGCTAAGTGACTTATTCTTAATGAAAAATGGGTATTTATATGTTGTTAGGTGTGTATTACTCAAGTTAGGATATCTATCAAAAGTGATTTTGGGTGGTCAGGAACTATCATGAGGTCAACAAAGAGTTTTCCGATTATCTGCATAAATCTATGGTCCAAATGATTAAGCACATTGCATTCAATAATGAGAAGAGAAATATCTTTCATTTCAACATTGGTTAGTGAGAATACCCAAGGTTTTTTTTTTAAATTCCTCAAAATTTTGTAGTATTGGAAATGCAAAATTCTACAGTCAACCAGAAACAAATAAATCCATAAGGCTAGAAATGCAAAAATCCATAGAACTTTGTAACTTGGAATACAATGAAGTCTTGTAGATCAAGAAGTCTGCGAAACTATCTAGTTTCCTTCACAATTCCTATAGTTTTCAATCTATAAAGAAAAGTTACATATATTGTCCGCGCCTAAGATCTAAGATGCCTTTAAAACATTTCTTTGTAATTTCCATGCATAGAGGGCTTATATATTGATCTGAGTATGAGTTCAAACAAGTTTTAGCAATGTTGAATGAACCTTGAATGTTCAAGGGAATTGCTTGTTGTATCAATTTCACACCATTGTTTTGCTTTGGGATTATCAAGTTAAATACTCCTTATATTGAAGATGCACTAGTTTCTATAGTTTTATACTAACCTAATTAATTTGTACCAATAAAATTGTATTACTTGTTTGAATTGGCTTGTTCTATTAAATGATGTTGTATTTTAGACAACTTATGTTAATGTAACTTGGAGTCTTGGAATTTGTAGGATTTTTTGAATAAATGTTTCCATTCAAATGAATTTGGAGAATTTTATAGCAAATTTATAGTCTTCCACTTGGATTTTACTAGGTGAACCTTTTCTTTTCTTTTGTAGCTAGTGTTGGAGTTGATAGCATGAACATGAAATGCTTGAATATCTGATAAAGACTTGTTTTAGTTGGATTCCTAAGGGAATTCTATGTGATGACAATGTTTTCAATGATCCTACTTGACTAAGATAGCATGAGATGTACTTTCTTGTGATGATCATCCTTTATCCTTCACCAATTGACGAAGATATCATAAGAGCAATACCAATGGTAATTCTTTGTTGGAGACGAACCACCGAGATAGAGTGTGATGTTATTAATCGCTAAGACATAGTGTGTTGCTTGTTGTAGTTCTCTTGTAGCAGTCTTCCTTAAGCCACGAAGTCTTGAAACATTAGACCTCAAAAAGAGAACTAGCAAGGAAAATGGAAGTGTCCATGTAAGAATTAACTGTATCCGTGAGAAAAATTTGGCAATTTTATGGCATTTGGAAAATAAATGTAGCAGGAATGGTATTGATTATTGAATTGGAAGAACTACCAACCATCAAAACCTCCTTCAAAAGATGACGAATTTCACAAATGGTACAAGCTGAAAATTGGGAAGATTGGCGGAGTTTCAACAAATAGAGGAGAAGTTGGTGCAGTTTCAGCTGAAGAAATAACGGAGTTTTGGCAAAAAAGTGGAGAACTTGGCGGAGTTTGTAGGTGTAGAGTCTTTTTGCTAAGTTTTATTTTGGAAGGTTATAATATTAGTTGGGATGATCAATTACAAATATTCTAACTAAACAATGTATTCTGATCTGATCAAAGTCAAATAAAGCATATGGTTTCTTTCCTAAGTGGATGGTAAGTTGGTCTTTCTTTCCACTTATCTATTGTTATAAGAATATATACAAGTTAGGAATTCTTACTTGGTTTATAATTTTATCTTTGTGAGATATGTATTTACTATGTAAAATGTTAAATTAGAACTATCATGTCTTATGTGTCTTGTATTTTTTGGGCGCTAAGTGACTTATTCTTAATGAAAAATAGGTATTTATATGTTGTTAAGTGTGTATTACTCAAGTTGGGATATCTATCTAAAGCGATTTTGGGTGGTCAGGAACTATCATGAGGTCAACAAAGAGTTTTCCTATTATCTGCATAAGATTAAGTACATTGCATTCAATAATGAGAAGAGAAATATCTTTCATTTCAACATTGGTTAGTGAGAATACCCAAGGATTTTTATTTTTTTTAATTCCTCAATTCCGTCGCAAATCCGACGCCCACTCAACTAGATCCGACTAGGTTGCTATACGAGTCCGATGACAATTGTAGTCGGATTTTGTCTTCTAGCCGTGATTAAATATGTTGGATATGCAACGGCTTCCTGGACAATTATCCAACCATGTGGTAAGTAAATCGTGTCAGATATTCGACGATCTCTTGTTCGATTATCCGACCTTGTGGTAAGTAAATTTTGTTGGATATTCGACATGTTGTGGGTCGGTTATCCGACCTTGTGGTAAATACATGTTGTCGGATATTCGATGTATAGATTAAAAAGAAATGCGTAGGTTATTCGACAATGTGGTTTCGGTGATTCGACGAGACGTTGTTGTTGTTGGATATCCGTCGAAGTTTTACAGACGTTTAGAAAAAGAATAATTTGTCGGAGTGTAGACGAAGTTTTGTCGAAAATCAGACATATATACCGTCGGATTTTGGGTTCAAATTTACTTGTGTTAATAAGGAGCAAGGAGAAGACACCTGTGACCATCAAGAATCAATGCATAGTGACTAGAATGAAAACATAAATATGATCATGATGAAGTGCTAAATAACTCAAGATAGAGGAATAATCTACAAAACCAATATGTGTCTAAACACTTAGCACACACTGCTCTAGAAAAAATGAAGCAAATGGAGAGTTCATTACAATAATATCCTCCAAGATAAAATGCATGAATCATCATGGCAATCCCACAATGTGTCAAAGTAAAACCTCACCAACAAGACATGAAAGGTAGCAGAACACGAAGTTGAGTGCAATCCAATGTGCTTAAAGTGTCGAGGATCCACTGGCGCTTCATTGAAGAACTTGAACACCATATCACTGCAATGATAATCAAGTTCAACAAATGCTCAAATATGTACCACGTGCAAGTAATATAGTCTTCTCATCACATGAAATGCATTGTGCCAAGCAAAACACCAAATTTTTACAATCACGAAATTATATCAAACATACTATTGTCATACTCAAACAAATAAGATATCTTACTATTACCATCCTCATCAATCATATCGTCAAATCAACAGAAAGTGATATCACCAGTGCATATAGTATGATATTGTATACACTTTCAAAAATATCACTCAAATCTGTGTCTCTATTAGCAAGTTATGACCATTTTAAGTCACAAAATTAAGGTTTGTCTCTGGGTTTTTGGAAACAAATGAAAATCACCAACCTAAAAGTAGAGAATTTATTGGAGCCACTTATGTCACTTCCAAGAGGACTCATAAATACAAGAAATAAACTCTAAAGTAAAAAACTATACTCAAAACAGATGTATGCAAAAGTTATGAGTGATAGAAAATGATCTCATAAAATTGAATTACAAACCTTGTAGAGTGAGCCAAAAGTGTCACTTGGAAACCCTTGTATGGTATAAATTTATTTCATGATTGAGCATAAAATTGAGTCCTACAACTGAGTTCGCATATTTGTTTACGTATCAATGTTAAATGAATATGCAAACCCTGATCGACAAAGAGAGGGACGAAGTAGTAAGATGAACCAAGTGTGATAATAATAATAATAATAATTTATTTTGAAGGTCACAACCAAGCTAGACACAAATTTGGTGTATGATACCCCCTTGTTTGTGGGACAAGGGACCCCCTCTATGCAATAATGTAACTAGTAAAGTCTACAAAGGTGTACATACCCTACCCCTCTTTGGATTTGAACCTTTGACCTCCTAGGAGGAAACACATTAACTGATAGGCCTACTCGAAAAATATTTGAACCATAGTCTCCTTTATTCATGCACCAAGTGTATCAATCAGACCAGAGCCAAAATCACAACAAAAATAGGCCAATGTAGAGGCTGGAAGTTGTCTTTCCAGGAAATTACAAATGCTAGTATTATTCCATAATCTCAAAGCTCTCATAAATTCCAATCTCTCTAGGAATAATAGGATGAGAGATGAACACCAATTTTATATTGCCAAAAAAAATTCAACATCAGTTGTAAACCATGGGGTTGATTGATCTCCCCACGGAGGGTGTACAAGTTAGGGACCAGCATCAAGACTGACCATGTGACAGCCAACATAGCCAGCCACGCACCTACCTGCATGGCCATTAATCTGCCCACACCCTCTGGGAAAGAGCCTGAGCACGTGGTAACTCCAACCACTCGTGCGCCCTTTGATCAATATTAATGAACTCGAGTACCGCCTTGTCCATGGATCATTATATCGATGCCTTCGTGACTACTCCAGCGTGCGCCTAGTCCTCTCGGGGGTACTCCTATTATGACCATGATTAATCCCCTGTAGATGAATGAATTGTGTTGTACCATCGACAACATAAGGCCTGAAGCTTTGTTTTCTCAACATTCTACTTGGAGACGCCACCGCTTCGTTGATGCTCGGCTTCTTGTTGTGCTGCGCAAAGTTTCCACAAGCATTTGTCTCCACGGCCTTTACTTTGCCAATGTTCAGTCCTTTGATTCGCAACACCTCCTTTTATATGGTCCCTTGTGGTATGCCCTCCAGAATCTCCGTGGTATTAAGCTTGTTGTTCTCCCCGCACTCTCGGCTCTCCCGGCCTCTCCAGCGCTCTCAGCTCTTCCGGCCTCTCCAACCCCTCTTCCAGTCCACCCACGCGCCTCATGCGTGGGGTGGTGGAGAAGGCCCTCAGATTCAAAAATGAAATTCCTCAGCATGTGTAGGCCGATATTTAGGAAGCAGAGCATGATTCTGTCGTTTCTCGTGGTTTCCTCACAGATGAAGAAATTCGCAGGGAGTTCGAGACCCTGGTTCCCGACCCGGGGAACACTAGGGGCAAAGTTACCCTATATCAGAAGAATTTAGATTATTACTAGTCCCAAAAGATGGTGCTTGGTACTGCTCTTGCCGACAGGGATGAATCCAAAGCAGAAATTCTTATGCAATAGGACGAGATGGTGGACCTCCCTATGCAACAGCAACTAGCTCGCCATTTCGGGATCACTCTCGCCAAGGAACCTACCACCCAGCCAACTTAGGTTGGGAAAATGAGCCATACCAGCTATTAATTCAGTATATTTCTCTTTTTGCTTTGATGTTTGCTTATCTGCTTCAGAGGTCTGCTGCCTCTTCAGTTTGTTTGTTAAAAATTTTTATTGTGCACTGTCTATCTTAACTCAAAACTCAGTCTGCAACTCGTATTGGAGGTATGTTTTCTCGACTATGAGAGGGCCTTGGGGGCTTGTTTTCTTGTTTACGAGAGGGCCCGTTACTCTTCTATCTCTGTATATTTTGGTTCTTTTGGTTAAGGCAATATAAGGATCTGCATCTAGCTTATAAAA
This sequence comes from Larix kaempferi, assembly GCA_027924585.1. Taxonomy (NCBI): domain Eukaryota; kingdom Viridiplantae; phylum Streptophyta; class Pinopsida; order Pinales; family Pinaceae; genus Larix; species Larix kaempferi. Next base: position 127,776 of record BSBM01001218.1, read on the forward strand.
ATAAATGGGGTTGATTGATCTCGAAGAAGCACAATATGAAAAACAATAAGCCACAATTTGAAGTCCTCAACTCTCAGATTTTCTGTGAAGCTAGCACCTTCAGATCTCATAGACATAGAGAAGCGATATTTGACATTTGTTTTGCACATTAATTATCATCAATCAAACATCTCAATAATGAAAAATAAAATATCATAACCTAAAAGATGATATAGGTGTAAACACGAAAACACATTTTAGCACAAAAATGCTAAAAAAATAAATTAATGCCAACTGTCTCACCTTAAGGAGTTTCCCCATTCTTATGAAGAATGACACTTATTTTGCACATCGATTATCATCAATCAAACATTGCAATAATGAAAAATAAAATATTATAACCTTGAAGATGATATAGGTGTATCTATCACAAATTTTGTAGTTTTTACAAGAAAACAAATTCCATATTGTCGAGGGTTCAATAACTCAAATGGAGAGGAAGTAAGTTTCACACTCTACCCACCCAGGTTCAAATCCTCAATGAGACATTGGCGTATTGTGGTAAGGTTAGAAGGGTAGGTGCCCCATGGAGTGGGACCCCCACATTGTGTGTGACTTTGAACATCTTGACCCTTGCTAAGTCACGATTAGTTCTTGGTATATCCGGCTTGCGGTTTATAGTGGTAACTTCGTTAGCTTTTAAATTGATCCGCACCCATGTAATCCCAACAAATTATCAATTCCCATGATTAGAAAAGAGTAGTAACAACTGGTAACTGGTAACTCCATACTAAACTATGAAAATGTAAATTATACTAAAAAAACACGCTACTTGTATTACATCATTTAAAAAAAAAACTATATCTATAAATTCAAGTGAGAAAAAAATAGGTACATTGCAAATTTATCTTAAAAACACTTTCATTTCTTCCATATAAAAATAAAACATGGATGAAGCAAGAGAAAGTGTGAAAATAGATTTCTACACCTAAATATATTTTGTTAAAAGTTATGAACATATTACACTTAATGAATTTCAATTATAATTAATTGATGTTTAACAATACACACATCAAAGGCATTGGCAACACCTAAATATATAATTAATTGATGTTTAAATATGTGGAGACATTTTCTTATGGACAAGGATTTGAATTAAGGATTGAATATTACAAATTGATACATTTATTTAAGTAAATGTATCAAATTAAGTCAGTAATAATTTTTAAAGAAATATAATTTTAATATTTTTTTTAAATTTTTCTAAAAAATTATTATTATTATTTTTATTTTATGTAAATATTGAAAAAATATACTTTATACTTTATATATATATATAACAGTTAGTATATACAAAGTTTCAAACCAATCACCAAATACAAGGAGTATTTTAACAATATATTCTATACCCCATGAATACTATCCAAATTAGATTAAGTATAATAAATATAACATTCTATTTTTCTTATAAATTCAATTCACCTAACTTAAAGTTAGAAAAAAATAAGACTTGGTATCATATGCATTATGATAAAGATACAATATGTCAAAGGAAAAATTGGAACATTTATAATTTTATTCATTTATGAAAGCAATTTGATTAAGATCTAAAAATACATAAAATTATATTCATATTACTTTTGGCATTTGAATTGGCAAAAATTCAAAGTAATAGAAGATTTTAATTTTAAAAATAAAATAAAATTATAATTTTATTTATTAAATAAAAAGAAATTTTGATTAAAACATAAAAATACAAAAAATAGTTTATATTTATAGTAACATTAAGCAAAAATCATGATTGATGTTTGGTATTATATAAGTTATTGTTAGATTGTTATTGTAAATGACCATAAATGAAGCGATTCTCGAAACTCAAGCTAGGGTTTGGGGTTTCTCTGAAAATTTGGACAGGATGCTAATGGTCTGCAGACGACAAGATTTGGAGTTAAGCTGATCCTTCAGATCAATCCAGTACCAACCAAGAGAAAAAAGTGGGAATTGGTTTTTTCTCTTGTTGTCTCGTTCCTTATCTTTCTTCTCCTAGGTTTTTAGGTTTCCATACTAGCTTTGGTTTTGATTTTCCTTGGTTTCATCCTGCGGATTTTTTGACCTTGTCCTTGGCTTTCAGCTCTTGGTTCCTGGTTGCTTCCTCATTTAGCATTCTGTTCGTGGATCCTCCTTCACATTTTTTAGTATTTGCTGCTCTATTCTATGGTTTTGTCACTTTCCCTTTTTGGGTTGGGGGCCCGTTATTTTTTCTACCCGTCGCTTTCTGGATTGCGTTGATTGCCTAGACACTAGTATTGTCCTCTCTTTAAAGCTGCAGGCGATCCCTTTTTTTGACTTTTGGGCTTCTCCTATATTTTCTGTCCACGTGGTGGAAGGCCCATGTGATGGAAGTTGTTCATACTCCTTTGAGTCAGGTTATGACTAACCCTTCTCTTTCTACCCATTTTAGACCACATGAGGATCTGTGCTCGGATGGCTTAGTGTCGGGGAAGAATGTTTTTTCGCAAACCTTTCCTTTTGAATCCTCTGCTAAAAAGACTAGCCCTTCTGGTTTATTTGGTGAGTGTGCTCGATGAAGAAGAAAACATAAGATAGTCAAGGCTTGAGATGGTTTGCATAGATATGTGCTAGGGGTGATGTTAACCTTGAAAGGGTGGAGATTCTTGCAACCAGATCCCTATTCGGTGATCCAGCATGATCGTCTCAGTCGAATAATGAAGAAGGAATTCATTTTCTTTGCAGGTGATCATTCATTAAAGAGCTCGCAAAAAGATTTCAAATGCAACTTGAATGAGGTCAAAAGGAATTCGCATGCATAAGAAACTCCAGGTTGAAGTTACGACAGAAAGGAGTATTTCTTCGACAAATTGTTCATAAAAGTATTTCATGAACAAACTTTGTAATAGAGAATTTGATGTAGATGTGCACATTAATTCTCATTTTTATTTGTAAAAAGGAAATTAAAAGGTGAGAGAATCCACCTCATGAGTTAGTTTCCTAAACCTAAGGGGTGTTGAGATCCTCATGGAGGAAGATGAGGCATTTTCCTCCACATACCCCCTTAAGGTGTCTCCTGATCCTACTTTTGGTGATCATGGGAGAGATTTTCTCCTTCACATGGGTGATGACTAATCATCCATGAGGAAGCTATAAAATCCTCTCATATGGAGAAGGAGGTAGGCTTTGGAGAGAGTTGGTAGTAAGTATTGTGTGAAGAATTTAGTCCCAAGATGGGAGAAACATTTTAGTTCATGTGAGAGCCTTGGTTCCTCTTAGTAAGGAAGGGAAAAGCATCCCAGGATGGGAAAGAGCCACTTGAAGTAAGAGCATGCAATTGTACTTATGAAAGCTACATATCTTTGAAGGAGATAATAAAGCGACTAAAAGTTCCAATGAGTCCGGAGACATAGTAAGGAGGCTTGGCGAACTCCATTAACAAATCTAGTATGCATATCCTTTTCATATGTGTTTTGTGAAATCTTCAATTAGTTGCATATCATAATTTGTTTGATTATGCCAATTTCTTTATGTTTATTGAGAAATTGAGAATTTGATTAAGAATCTGTTAATGGAAGGAAAGTAAGTTGTCCATTTTCGGATCAGTTGGTCGCGTGGAATATGCGCGTTTGAACAAACTTGAGTTTACTGATTGGGTTAACTGTCACTGGTCTCAATTAATGGACTTTGCTCCTCGCATCAATCTTCTTCTAAATTGCTAGATTATCTTCATTTTTCCTAAAAATGTCTCACTAGAAGTTATTCTGAAGGAATTCTGGCTTTATAAGGAAGGGTCGCTCATCCTAAAACACTGACACACTACCTTTGATTCTGTTAAACAAAAAAAGTCTCAACGACATTTTAGGATGTTGGCTCGTGGCTTACCCATGGAAATATGGATTGAGAATATTTTTAAGGGTTTGGCCAACTCAGTTGGAAAATTTATCAAAGTTGACAATAATTCATTACATGGTATGGAAAAAAAGGTTGCCAGAGTCTTGGTGGATTTTGATATGGGTAAGGGTCTACTGGCGGAAATTGAAATGGTTTGGGGTGACAGAGTTTTTATCCAGAGGCTTGATTATTTTAAAATCCCCTTTAGATGTTTTTCTTGCTGTCAAAATGGTCATATTTGGGCACATTGCCCACTCAATATTCAGTTTCTTGATTTCTCTTCTTCCGAAGACTCTACTAATCTCATTTCACTTGATTCTGTGAAGAGAATTGATCCAAAGGCATCAACTTCACTTGATTTTGTGAAGAGCATTGATGCAAAGGAAACAGTTTCACCTTCCCATATGAATCATACTATTACGGGTAAGTCAAATTCTGGGTCCCCAAATTTATATGAAGATGTTTCAAAGGGAGAGTTAGCCTTTTATCTTTCTGTTGAAGAAAATTTAAATCGTAGGTTATCTGCTTCTGATAATTTACCTGGGGCCCTAGGTTGGGTTAATAAATTTTAAAATGACTCTGTTTGTTCTGGGATTGTGGACAAGTTGGATTCTATTCCTGTGGTGGATGGCTTTGTTGCATCTAAAGCTTTCGATTCTAACCCTATTAGGGTTTCCACTTCCCTCGAGCCAATTTGTTCCTTAAACCCTTCTGCCTTGACTGAAGACCTGATTGCTCTTTCTGGTTTGATTCCCCTTCATCCTATCCTGTGGTCTCTTCTCTTGAAAACTCTTCCATTCTGAAGGAAGAATCTCCTAAAGTTATGTCTGATAATTCTCTATTGTTAGAAAGCAGTTACAAATTATATGAGATTAATGCTTATAATTCCCCTCTACCTGTCTATTCTAAAAACCCTTCCCCTAACCCTAATACTTTGGGAATTCAATCCATCCTCTTTCAAAATGTGAGTATTAGAAAGAAAAAGAAAAACTCCTCCAATTTTGCTCAGTCGATTTCTGGAAATGTAGATTTCATCCCCTTGTCTGCAAGGCTTCTCCACTCTCCTTCAAATCTTCCCCCCAACAAAAAAACCGATTCTCCTAGGGCACTTAGAGCAAAGACGCCCTTTGAAATTGTTTCTTAATGTCTATTATTTCTTTGAATGTTAGAGGGTTGGGTAAGGCTGTTCGAATTAGGGCCTTATCTAAACATTTTAAAGATACTAATCTTGGTTTAATTATTCTACAAGAAACAATGTGTCCTGATTCTATTGCTATCGAGTCTATTTCCAATCTCCTTCCGGGTTGGGAAATTTATGCTATCAATGCATTGGGTATGTTTGGTGGACTCCTATCTTGTTGGGATCCTAAAGTGTTTCAGTTTGCTTCCTATAAAACATATTGGGGTTTACTTCTTGAAGGATATATTCATAATCTGGATTTCAAGATTTATGTCCTTAATATCTAACGAAGATTTAAATTCTACTACTTCTGCAACAAAAATATGGGGAAGCTCGGCCAAAATGGATTCTTCGTCTAGTTTCTTCATCATTCTTTTTGAGAGATTCAACCTTGTTGATATAACACCTACTATTTTAGAGCCTACTTGGAAAAATGGAAGATGTGGTGATGAAGGGATACATAAAAGACTGGAAAAGTTTATTTTGAAGACTTCTCTTTTACAAAATCTGTAGAGATTTAGAACATGGGTAGATCAAACAAAAATATATGACCATTGGCCCATTCTTCTACAATTTGATGGAGTGTCGTCTAACTTAAAATATCCCTTCAAGTTTAATAGTTCCTGCCTCCTGGATGAACATTTTTGTTGTTTTGTTAAGAACACTTGGAACTCTATCCAAAATGTCGACTTTATTAATCCTATGGATCTTCTGGTTCACAAACTATCCTCTATAAAGGGAAAAGTAAAAATCTGGATTCATGAAAAGAAGCTGAAAGACAAAGAAGATTTCCACCTCTTGCAAAATCAAATTCATCATATTTATGCTAAAAACTCGGATTACTCTATTTCTGCAGAAGACAAGATACTGATTCGGTCTCTTGAAGATAAGAAAGAGTACAAGTTGCTTAAGCAGGAAGAGATGGATTGGCGCCTCAAAAACAGGGCGCTTTGGATAAAGTTGCGTGATAATAACACGATATTTTTCCACTCTTTTTCCTCTCAAAGAAGGAACTCCAATGCCATCTGGGATCTCCTTGATGAAAATGACACTCCTATTAAAGGTCAATCAGAATTGCAAAGGCATGCTGTCAAACATTTCAAAGACATTTTTATGGAGAAAGATCGAAGCTCTCTAGAAGATCAACTTCAGGTTATAAAGTTGTTCCCTAATTTTTTTGAGGAGGATAAAGGTATTGAAATGGGGAAGGAGGTTACTATCGAAGAAATAGAATCCGCACTTCATCTTTTCTCTAAATAAAAAAGTCCTGGCCCAGACCGCTAGACAGTTGAGCTTTTTATCCATTTCTTCGGTATCATGGGTAAGGAACTTTTAGACATGTCGAGTTTTCCAGGACATAAGGAATTGTTTCAGGTGCTCTTAACTCAACTTTTCTTACCCTGATTCGTAAGTGCAATAAGCCAAATAAATTTTCTGATTTCAGGCCTATAGCCTTATGCAACCTTTCCTATAAGCTAATCACCAAGATTATCTCCATCATAATTAAGCCTTTCCTTTCAAAAATTTTGTCAAATGAGCAATTCGGATTTCTCCATGACAGACAAATTCTTGATGCCATTGGTATTACTCAAGAGGTAATCCATTCCATCAAAAAGAAAAATATAAAGGCCATTCTTTTGAAAATGGATTTGAAAAAATATTTTGATCGTGTAAATTGGGTTTTTTTTAGATTGATCTTAATTCAAATCGGGCTTCCACTTCTTGTCATCAACTGGATTCTTACATGTGTTTCCTCAACTCAATTTGCAGTGTTGATTAATGGTGCACCTTCTGATTTTTTCAAAAGCAGCAATGGAATCCATCAAGGTTGTCCTCTTTCGCCGCTAATCTTTCTTCTCATCATTGAAGGTCTTAGCATACTTATCCTAGATGATAAACAGAAAGGAAAAATGAAGGGCGTAAAAATCTCTACAGCTGTCTTTATCACTCATCTGCTATTTGTCGATGATGTATTAATCTTTGGTTCTGAGTCTTTTGAAGAATGGGATACATATCTGAAAATTATACATCTCTTATGTTTAGCCTCTGGCATGAAGGTTAGTGTGCAAAAGTCTACACTCTATATTCACAATTTGAGTGAAGGCTCTCTGGATTCTATCAGAAACATCCTCCCTTATAAGATTCATAATTTGGCGGATGGTTTCAAATATCTGGTATATTTTTTGAAACCGAATGGATATAAAGCTCAGGACTAGTTATGGCTTCTTAAAAAATTTGAGAACAAAATAAAAAATTGGACTTTAAGGCTTTTTTCTATTGGCGGCATACTTACTCTCATCTAAGCAGTCTTAACCAGTATTCTTGTTTATTGGTTCTCGCTCCTTCAGGTTCCAAGCTCTATTATCAACTCTTTGAGGAAGCTCATCTTCAATTACCTTTGGTGGGGTAGCTTGGATAGAGGAAAATTGGTCATGGCTAGCTGGGACAGACTCTCTATTCCAAAAGACTTCGGTGGTTGGGGTATAAAGAAATTTTGCTGGTTTAGTATGGCTCTAAGGATGAAAAGCTTTTGGCGAGGACTATTTGGTAACAATCTTTGGTCATATGTTCTGAGAGTCAAATATATCAAAAATGATAGTTTGGAGTGGATTAGAAATGAAAAGAAAAATGGTAGGAATTCCTCACCTATTTGGAATGGATTCCTAAAAATATATAGTTGGATTGGTAAAGACCCTTCTTGGAGAGTAGGTAATGGTAGAAATGTTATTGTTGGAATCGATCCAATCATTGGCATGGGGGAAGATTTCAAACTCTTTACAAGTATCATTAACTATCTTTCTGAAATTGGATATTCTACTTTAGCAGACATAAGGAAACGTAGATGGATTAATCAAGAGAATAATTATTGGTGCACTTCTAAAGAGCTTGGAATGGGAGGTTGTTGGGCTACAGTTTGGGATAATTTCATCTTCCGCCTCAATGCTACTGGTTGGAGACTAAATAACAGTTTGGATACTTTAATTTGGACCTCAAATTCTGAAAATGGCTCTATTACTGCTAAATCAACATATTTGGCTATTGTCAAAGAAAACTTATGCATTGTTCAGAACTGGTGGTTTCATGTTCTTTGGAATTGGAGCATTCCACTGAAATTTAAATGTTTTATGTGGTTTTCCCTTCAAAATTGTCTCAAGACTCGGGATAATTTAAAAAAAAAGGTTGGCAGGGTCCAAACATTTGTTTCCTCTGCAAAAAATATGAAGAATCGGTTAATCATCTTTCGATTAACTATAGCTACACAACATCTGTTTGGAATAGGGTCTGTTCTTCTCTCAATATCTCCCAGGTGTGGCATGGTGTCCATTTTGGAAAATCTTGCAAATATCGGCAATGTACATGCAAAGATTTGGATTTCCTTCCAGCTATTGTCTCTTGGAGAATTTGGAAAGCAAGAAACAAATACATCTTTGAAAACGAGCTTGATCAACAAGATAATATTGTTATGTAGATTCTTCTCTGGGTGAAGGAATTCAATTATGAAAATACTAAATTATGCAAATTCAGGAGTCTAAAACAAATCCATTTCCATAATGGAGCCCTTGGATTTTTTGATGGGGCAGTGCAGGATGGTAGGTGTGCTGCAGGTGCTGCTCTCTTTATCAACAGTAATCATAGATTCCATTTCAAACTCTTTTGTGGTTCAGGTACCAATATGAAGGCTGAGTTGTTAGCCTTATGGGTCCTTTGCAGAATGGCTTCAATTTTTGGCATTGTGTCCATGACAATTTATGGAGACTCCATAGTTACTATTAAATGGGCAAGTGGTGTTTACAAACTTCAAGTGATCAATATTTATCCTTGGTGTCACATAATCAATGAAGAACTCAAAAATTTCTTGCGTTTGGAACTTAATTATATTTATAGAGAACAAAACAGGTTGGTAGACTTTCTCTCTAAGGAAGCTTTGAAAGGCATTAAGGGACCCTACTCTGGGAAGAATTTTTGGATGATAGCCTTTCAGATTTGGGGAGCTTTCCTCTTTTTGCTGATTAGATTTTCCTTTGGTTCTAAGTTGTAAATGACTAGTTCCAGTCTATGGTTGCCTTAAGAATCTTGCTCGCACTCTATTTTGGACTTAAGTCTAATTTTCTGACTTCTGATCATCAATTTGAATCAGATTGTTATCGAACAATGTAATATTTTTCAATTCTAATAGAATGCCAAAAATATTGTTTTTTCCTCTAAAACAAAACATTAAGCAAAAATCAAAATAACCAGAAAGTTTTAATTCTAAAAAAATAAAACCAATTTACACATTGAAAAGGAAATCCAACCATATAACCTTGTGAAACCATATATAATTAAAATGCCAATAAATAAACCACAAATTGATTGAGATGAGTCTCTGCATAGCATTTTTCTAACAAATATATGCAACAAAACATGAAGAACCAATTGTTTGACATTATTAATTATGATTAATATATAGTTATGTATGATTAAGTAAATGCCATTGTAAACAACACAAAACATCATGAATTCTATCATAGGCCTTTCATTGAAAGGCTTGCGCAGAATGAAGGCTGATTCTGATCTCCAATTATTTTAGGTTAAGTCAAGTTTCAAGTTTTTTTTGTGATACAAGGACTATATTGACTTTGTCTATTAGTCTGATTTTGGTTCACACCGGTTTGTTAACAGCGTATGAACATACAGTGGTCTTTATATTCTCTATGTATTGGGTTATATATCATCTTAGTGAACAGTTGATGAATGATGTTCAATTTTTATTATAAGCAGTTTCTGGTCATGTATTAGAACAATTCTGATCTCTCAGTGATATCATGCTCTGTCACAGTCAAGGCACTCTTTTCTGCCTCAATATTCTGATGGCATATCTACAGTTTGTAATTTTGTTTCTCATAAATCAAATTACAAATTTTTTCTTTGGAAAAAACACATAAATATCATTATTTATGCTTTGAATATAATTATAAATTTTAATTTTAATTAAAATATTGAAATTGAAATTATTATATTCAAAGGATTGTAAATTAAAATATAAATATTAAATTAGAAATATGGTTTAGAAATATAATTGTGACATTATCTTTCTTTAAAAAAACATATTAAAGTGAGGACAACCATCGTTACTTATTATTAACTATTTGCTTATATCCAATCAAAAGTAGTTTTAGATCTTATTTTAAGACTAATAATTGTATCATTATCATTATGCTCTTTTATATTATTTTACATTTAAATTAATTGTATTTAATGAAATGAGGTGCTCTACAACCCAGTATGGGAGAGATGTTGTAACGTGATATAATGTGATATAACATTTGTAATAAAATAATTAACAAAATTCATGTCGGCTCATAAAATAAAAAATTATGAAAAGTATTTAAAAAAAAATCCATGTTGGTTCATAAAATAAAATATTATGAAAAGTAATTAAAAAATAGATGTTCCTTTATAAAATAAAAACTTAAAACTTAAACCTGAAATCCATGGTTCATAAAATAAAATATTATGAAAAGTAATTAAAAAATAGATGTTCCTTTATAAAATAAAAACTTAAAACTTAAAACCGAAATTCATGTTGGTTCATAAAATAAAATATTATGAAAAGTAATTACAAAATAGATGTTGGTTTATAAAATAAAAACTGAAAACTTAAACCCGGATCTATCAAGAGAGAGAGATCAAATTTCTTGAGTTTAAATTTAAAAAAAGAAATACACTTCAAGAAATTGGATCCCTCTCGGTGCTTGATAGATACGGATTTAAGATGGATCTATGCTGGTTATTTACATTTCTAAATTATTAATTTTTCAATTTTTTTTTTAATATTTATATATGAATACTTATATATATACATACGAGCACAGCTATTTAACTTATGGTAGGTGAATATCGATAGGTAAGTATATATATATATTTTTATAATTGTTTATTTTGAATTTTAAACAACACAGATAAATCAATCTGGAAAGTACACTTGTCCCATCCTCCTTCAATCTAGGAAAAACATAGATAGTACTGCAGATGGGCATTTTGCCAGTCAAATACGGCCTATATTTCTTACTAACCTCATAAAAAAAAAAAAAAAAACTGTGTCAAAACCAGTCATTTTTGACCGGGGAGATTTTTACCAAATTCCTGAGCTAAATAGTAATCCACCCCAAATTCTAAGCTGTATTGTGGTAAACAGTGTGCACATAACAGGTCATACTGGACATTGGATTTCCAGAAAAACACACTGAAATAATATGTACAGCTGAACAGTATCATCACCTCTGCAACCTGCGATGTAACGACCTTCACCCACTGAAAAAAATAGCTAGGTTTTGGCTTCACTGAACATTTATAAGAATCTCTGCACATTAAAATCTCATCTTTAATTATGTACCGAGTAGCCCTTTCCAACGGGCGTAACCCATCATTGCAAAGAAAAGCAAAAGAGAGCCGCCCACAAGAGATCCAACTAAAGGTACAAACAGGCCCTGTACCTGGTAGACAGGGATTTGTATATTCATTCCCAAGATTCCTTCTACATACGTTAAAATTACTATGACAAAGTTGAATATAGTAATAGTGAGCTGCAGCTGAATCAGTTGATTACGCCGGTTATTAAGCTCAATATTCACGTAGTCTTCCGTGTCTTCAATGTATTCACGAATCTGAATGCACACCAAGGAAAACAACACAACAATTGTTTCGATTCAAACAATACCAACGATTATAACCATTGCTTCAACTACAAATGCAAAGCAATCGAGAAGAAATCATGAAATTTCTACAGAAAATATAAATATGGAATTAGAATATAGAGCATTGGAATAAGACTGCATGTAAATCTATGTAATATTTCTTTTAGCCATGATTGCTGCAATGCCCTGGGGTTGTTTTGATTAATGTTACAATCTAGTTTGATTTATCATGTTTGATAAATATTAAAACACAACGATTTGCACCTTGGTGGTTGGAATTCGGCAACTTGATTTCCAGAGCTCTGATTGATTTTTTGAGCATCTGGGTCGGTTTAAAATGAGTCAAAACCCTCAGGGGATGAGTTCCATAGAGGAACTCTGCCACTACATTCTTGGAACTCTGCCCCTACCTGAAATTTCAACTCGATTTTGGTAAAGTTCTCATCAATCCGGAGCTCTGATTGATTTTTCGAGCATCTGGGTCAGTTTAAAATGAGCCAAAACCCTTCGGGGATGAGTTCCATAGAGGAACTCTGCCACTACACTCTTGGAACTCTGCCCCCACCTGAAATTTCACCAGATTTATAAAGGAACTCTGCCAGAAAAAACTACCCGAAAAGGGGAAAATCATTATTGTTTTAGACTACTTTAATATTAAATGTTTTAAAACTAAAATTTTAATTGATATGTTTTTTTGTAAGTTAATATTTACAGAGGGTTGAACCAGTAATCTAATACAAGGAGTACCTTAACAAGTACTTTAACAGTACACTTATTCATCATCTATTTTAAATTTCCTAAACACATTTGAATTCATATGTTCATGTCTTAGATTTTCCAATTTTATTTTTAATTATTCTTAATTTTTATGAACTTTTAAGTTCTGCTTCTAATTCTTGTTCATAGTGATAAATGGCTTTTTGGTGAATGTTTAAATTTTGTAGTTTACTGGTCCAATAAACTCATGGGAGGCTAACTGGGTACTTTGGAGTTGACTAGATTCATTTTGATCACATATAACGTGACTATGAGGGTATGCAACAAGACTGCATGGAGTAGTGATGGAGTAACGCTGTGTAATAGTGTGTTTTGAATCTTGCTTTTGGGTATTTGAAACAAGTTATTTTATTTTTGTATATTTTAATCAAATCTGATGTTACCAAGCATTTAGAATGGTCAAATTAGCTTGATGGCTCTTGTTTTTTTAGATTTGGACTCCTTTTTGAACACTTGTATCAAGTTAATTTTATTTTTGGACATTTTAATCAAATCTGATGTCACCATTGCATTTAGAAGGGCCAAGTTAGCCAGATGATTGTTTTGTTTTTTAAATTTAGATTTTGTTTGAAAAAAAAGGATAAAAATTCCATTTCAAAGGATATTGCTATTTTTTGAAAAATTATAATTTTTGGAAATTTATGTTTTAAGATGCGATTATTTCTCAAAAGTTTTTTGCTCTGAAAACATAAATAGATACTTAACATTTTTGAAATTTTTTGTTTTTTGGGAAGTCATTATTTCTTAAATGTTTCTAAGTTTTTTTTTAATTTCTTTTTTCTTACAGTAAATTTTATTTCTGGAAAGTTTCCTATTTTGATAAAAAAAAATTGAGAAATTTTTAATTTTGAAAAGTGGTTGCATAGCAGAATTCAAAGAACAAACTGAAAGGGCCCTAATTTTCTCATACCAGCTTCGTTTTCTATTTAGTTTTTTAGATAATATCTGGTAATTCTGTTAATAACATTTTTAAATATTTCAATGTTGTTAAGAACCTAGCTATTCACCCGGTTTTCACAACTTTAAAAAGTATAACTCATTCAACTTTCAGTGTGTTTGGGCGATTTTCACAACTTTAAAAAGTATAACTCATTCAACTTTCAGTGTGTCTGGGTGAAATGTTTTTTAAAGTTGGCTATTTTTTGAGCTCTTTCCCAGTATACAATGATGTTCTGAGTGGTTCTGCAATATCATTTCTATTTTGGGTGGATTCCTTAAAATGGTAATTTTGAGTGGATTCCTTAAAATGGTAAAACCTCCTGGGGCTTTATGATTTTTTGACTGGAGCATTATTAATTTTTAAATCCTATTGATACTTGTCTCATTGTGAACTTAGTATATTGAAGCTATGGGGTTCCTTATTAGAAGTGGGAAAAATTGATGATCTAAAAATGTCTCAAGGAAAATGATGCACCAGTTTCTCAACTTCATGGTGAAGTTATCTCCTTGCAAGTTACTAATGTCTCTTCGTAGGCCACTGTTACTCAGTGGAAGACAGAAAAATGGAGGACATAAGGAATGGGTTGACACTTTGGAGACTGAGGATGCGTTCTTGCAAGCCTTCACCTTTGAGCTTCATGATGACACTCCTCCACTCTAGGTAATGTTCATTTGTTTGATGAGTACCAGGTTTTGAGGAAAGATTATGATATTCTACTTTCTTAGATGCATGAGAAAGACAAGACGATCAAGGATTTGTGTGATCTCGATCAAGGCCTTATTCAAGAAGTCACCAAGTTAAGAAGTATTGAGGGTAATTTCAAAGATTACATCTGTAAGTCAAAAACTTTTTCTTTCAAAAGTATGATGACCTTGTTGAAAGTTGGATAGTTCATTTAAATGAGGTAGAAAAAATCAATTCTAATGTTTGTCAAGACCTCATGAATGATTGTTATGACAAGGAAGGGCTGCTTGATGTTTTGGAAGAAAATGTTAAATATCTTTCTCAGGCATATTGATGATGATGGTTCTCAAGATGTTTCTAATAATATTGCTAGTAGTAGCAATGTTTGTAAGAAGGATGCTATTGGTGATGTGCCTTCTCATTCTTTGATGGCTATTGATGCACTAGTTTCTCCTGGGTTTGAGAAATATCCTAGAGGTATTGGGTTTTGTATGTTGTATAAGATGGGATATTTAGGTGCCAGAATTGGGAAGAATGGATCGGGTATTGTTGTTCTGATTGTACCTGTTATCACATTTATAGTAGTCGGGGCTACCATATCTTCAGATCAGATTCCAGTCCTTTTTTCAGCAAGTCCTTTACATTGATATGCTTGAGATCAGCATCTAATGAGCATTCATTCTAGGATCATTCATATTTTTAGTCCAGCCCCTGAGCAGACAGTATAGCCTTATGCCATGACCGAGCCTCATGACCTCAGATTTGATGACTGATGTAGCCATTTTTCCATACAGAGCAGTATGCAATGCCCAGATGTGCAGCAACAGTGTTCCAGTTGACAGTTGATGGTTCAGATGGTTTGTACAGGTATATGACCCAGTAGGTATATTGATGTGCATTGGTTATGATGTTTTTCTCCTTTACTCATTATGGTAGCTTGACTTGGTATCTTGTAGTTATGATTTGACGGTATATATATGTTATATAGATATGTGTGTTTCAATGATTATCTAAAATGGTCTAATTTACTCTGAATATGAAATTCTTGTTTATATTCATTGGTTTCACCCTCCTTAAGAGAATGGACGTGATCATTCCACCATTCATGGCTTGCTAGTTTTGGCACCACCTTTCACTTTCCACATCCATTTGTTATCTTCCACTTCTTTTTTTTTTACCCTGACTTACACCTTAGCCTGTGGTATGGAGGACTTCCCCACTTTTGCCTCTTTGTTGGATAGCATCCCTGTTAGTTTGTGTCTCGACTCTGAGTTGGCAACAAAACTTACCCTTTGGTGAGTTGGATTTGATACCTTGATCTCTCTAGTCGGTTGCCTCGATGTTTGGTCTTGATTGTAGATACTCCCCCTAGGTTCATAAGTTGTGCTGGATAAAACCTGAAGCGAATAGTACTATCATCATTACATGCACGTGGAAACTTTATTATATCTTTTGTACAAGCCCATTGAAATAATCTAAAATTGTGCTTCTCAACACAATGAAAAAGGGATATGAAATGTAAATACCCTGGATAAAAATCTACAATTAGTTGTGCTTATAAGCACACAAGAAATCCAAAGGGTCATAAAGGCCTAAAGAAAGCAGTGGTTAAATATATGCAAAATCCAAAGACCGTTGGCCTTGAAATTAAATGTAATGATTAAATTCCTCACGGAACCTGCGGGTTGTGATGTGAGATGGAGTAAGGGACAACTAATTCTAAGTGTCCCCTAGAACCTCAAATTACGGTTAGCCGGGCACCCAGTCATGGAGGTTCTAGAAAAGATCCTCACGGAGTTGTTTCAGCTTGGATGTGAGAAGTAGACATTTTCCAAGGTTGAATAAGCACTTCTTAAAACAACTTATTCCATTTGTGAGACTCTGCCATTCCTTGTGTGTTTATTATCCAACATATGCTTAAGTGTGTATTCCATTCTCCCTTATCCAAAGTATCACAGTGTTGAGTTAGTAAAGTCATACCCTTTTCCTAGCCTTGCATTTTTCACCCTCACCCAATCCTAGCAAAATGATCACGACCATGAAATGAGTATATTCTTGAGGTTCTATTTTGAATAGTTGATTATTTTAACTTATATTGGATTGTTATTATTGCTTAAACCGCCAATGATATGCTACTTTATATTTTGTGTCTTGCTATTAGAATGATTAAAATGAGCATGATTTAAGGTCACATTTTGGTCAATTTTGACCTGGTCAAACCTAGTTTGACCAGGTCAACCAAAGGACTTGAGTTGAGTTGGACCAGTGATGTTTGATGTGGATGATTTGTGGTCCTTATACACCCATTAGATGGTTCCATGCGGTACACACAGGTTTCAGATGATGGTTTGATGGTTTTTATGGTTATTATTATTATTACAGACCATTATTTTTATTTGTCTGAGCATGGTCATGATTACACATGATTATACAGATAGCCACAGCATGTATGGGTACTCATATCTAGTACATTTGGACCTTATGAGTCCATTGGGATACTTATTTTTCAGTTTCAGGCACTTCCAGATGAGATTTTGCTCAAATTATCACTTTATTGCAGATTTGCCATTTAAAATGGCCTGGTAGCACAGTTTGATTTTTTATTTGGTTCACCTAGGGCGCTAAAGAGGGAGCATATGGGGTCCAACCACTTGTTATTACCATATTACGATGCTCCCAGACATTTTGGTGTAGTCAATTTTGGCCCTAGGGTACCAAGCAGTGAGCTATGGGCATTTTATTCTTTCACAGGTGATTTCTCTGAGGATAAAAATGGTAAAAATGGTTACAGAGGAATTCGATTTGGGCTATTGAGGCAAGGAAATGGTATGAGGTTGGTTTAGATTATTTGTGTGATGCTTCCCACACCTTCCAGAGAAGGTTGCAGCATTCAGTGGGGCCCACACACACTTCGGGCTTTTATATTATGATTTTATTATGTCATTGAGGGGGCACGATTTGGCCATGTGGTCACAATCTTGTATCATGATGATGTTATTATATGTTATTGTGCCATGGGGACATGCTAAGAAGGATAAGTACACCTCCTAGCCCCGCCATGAGCTTATGTTATGTTTCCTAGTCACTTTCATGTGGTGCATCTCCCCTAGGGCGACTTAGCTAGTGCGCCCCCTCTATTTTTGAGTTGATCCATGTACTTTATTTTTGGGCTCATCGTAGCCATTGATTATCTCTTATGTATCTTTTGATCTCAACCACTCGTTAAAAGGTGGTTAGGGTTTTGGTCTCTCTTATTCCTATTTAAAGGAGAGACCCCCCTCATTGTAAAGGGACTTTTGGCTCTTGGTTACTGGAATAGAAATATATTTTGCAAAACTCTGTGATCTAGTTTTGGGTGTTGGATATGTCAATTTAAATTGCTTTTTCATTGCATTGAAGATATTGGTGATTATTTTGCACATCTTTCGATCCACATTTTTATCTGCAGGTGAAGAGGGCGACATGGAGGAGGGACGCACTGGCTGAGGAGACTCACCTTGTTTCTCTCTCTTCATTTGGTTTGGTTCAGGGAGTGATAATGTCTTTGTACTTCTCATTCTTTGTGATCATTTTCGTCATTTGCATTTACCTTCATTGTTGCTTGCTAATTGAGTTTATCTCCTTGGTTTTGAAGGAAGAGAGGGGCGCATCAGTGGAACTGGACAAATTTGTAGAGGCAAGATAAAGCATCAAATCTTCACTTGATCTTTGCGGGAGTAGTCCTTGACATACCATCATCAATTTCCGTGATCCAGGTAGGCTTGCAAGGTACATAATCTATTCTTTTATCTTACCCATCTGTCATTTTCATTCAAACCCTAACTACGAAAAACTCTAAAAAATTCTTTAGCTGAAACAACTTAAAATCGTGGCGAACGATTTCTAGGTATTTCACTTTAAGCCTAACCCCAAGTGGGTTCTCAAGGGCCTCACCCTTGAGGAACTCCTCATGGCCCAATTTCCTAGGCACTGTTCTCTTTTCCATGTGCACTTCCTGTTTTTGCCTCTTTTCTGGGTTGTTTGATGACGTTTTTTGACTTGTGTGCTAAGATTCTGTCATACTCCTTATCAAGTCTAATCTAAAGGTACTAGATAGCCTCATCTTAATTTTAACCCTTCTACCTTGGACATGTTTCCCAAGGCAAAAAAAATCTTAATCATTTGCTAGTGCCTTGATCCTGGATCTTGATTTAAAACTCATAAGTCTCCTGTATTATCATATTGGGTCAATATTTATATCTCCTACGCCTCTTGATCCAACCTTAACTCATCTTTTGATTTCATCCTTAGATCTAGGGTTCACTATACCTCACACCTTACGTACTTCATTCATCTGATTTGATCTGGTGTTCTGGTTAGATCTCTCCTGTTAGGAGTTGATCTGGGTCTCCCCCATTGTTATCTAGGGCTTGGATAACATAAAGTGAAGAGTGCCTCGATTTGCGTGCCAACAATCCATCTTAGGAATCGAGGCCCTCTTGGTTCACCTCTTTGGTTGCCTATCCCCTCTACCATCCTATATAGGATTCATCATTTGGGGCAACTACAAGTTGTGTGATAACGGTACCTTAGTTGGTTCTGACTAGAGAAGGACTTGGGTATGCCGAGACTACAAATCGAGATAGAGGTCATAATACACCAACTGTATTTTGTTTTTTGCAAGTGGAAATCATTCTATTGAGTTGAATGAAACACATCCTACATTGACGACTACTGATGGTTATGATGCTTTGGTTGATGATGATATGCTAGAGTTGTAGTCAACTACAGATGACAATGAGAAGGGGGAATCTACCCCTGAACCTTTTGGTTGAGAAAAAACTACATCTTGCAACTTCTGTTTAGCAAGAATAAAACTCTTCCATATCGACATCGTAACCATCATGATAGGAGTTCCAGTTCCTCATCCAAGGATTGTGGTGGTAGTGATTCTTATAGATGTTTGCAGAAGAGGTGTAAGAGTCAACTACTAGGATTGATTGTGGTTGGACTAATGATTGGTGGTGGCATCATTTGAACATATGCTTGAAGTCTTCATACAAATTTGTATCATCAACTTACATCCATACATTGTTCCTCTTTAATCTTGTTGATTGATGCATTGTTGTGACAATCACTATTGTACTGTCTTGTTGACATGATTTTGCATATGGGATAGTTTGGATTTGATGCATTAATGTTTGTGAGCCTTATTGGCCATTGTGATGGTGCCATTTTTCTTTTTGATCCTTCAAGTTGTGTTGAAGGGGGGATGTTGTTGAGCTTGTTGGGATTGATAAATCCAACTTGATGGTTGATTGTGAATCGACTAGAGCATTAATGTCTAGTTGACTTAGACTATGACATTTTGTTGATATTATTTGATGGAAATTTCATTCCTATTCTGATAATTTGTGCATTGCTCTTGTTTCTTCACCTTTCAATGTGGGAGATGATTGTGTTAATTTTTTATTTTTTATTCAGAAATGCAATAGTACTTGAAATCAAATAACAATCATACACAAGCAATCACATTCTGTTAGAATTTTATACTCCAAGGATGGTTATGTTAGATCTTCAAACAATTTATATATTATCACAATAACCATATACAATAGGATCACTGAAAGATAGACAAGCACAACATAAACAAGAGTACACAAAGGTTTACCTTGGGAAAACCCTCTCACGGGAAAAACCCAACAAAACTTCTTCAATATAGATTCCTCACAAGTACAATGTCAATCAAGAGAAAAATCTCTTTCACACAAAGATCCCGAGAATAAGATAAGATAAAAAACCCAAGATAAGATGTCTTCAATGCAACTACTCTTTCTCCCAAGCGAACTTGTCTTTCTCTCTCTAATCATGCGGACTTGCTTGAGTGAGTGATGTGCCAAATGAGTTAGGCGCCACTCTATTGAAACTAGTCACAAACTGACCTTTTTATCTAACTGGGACGACTTGACTGGGGCAATTTTGCCCATTGTTTGGGGCAGTTTACCCACTGATTTATGTGGGGCTGACTTGTTTATTTTACTTGATTTCTTTTAGGGTTTTTTTACATGATCAAATACAATATGAATATTTCTCGAAGGGAGTACAATAAGAATATCTTCCGAAGTTACACAATCTTCAACACTCCCTCTTAATAAGGAAGATATTCTTCTGGAACGATCATCATCGTCATTATCATCATCATCATTATCACTGCTGCAACTTTGTACTCTTGACCATTGACTTGTGACATCTCTCTCAAATCTATACATCAATAGAAGTTATGTACGAGTAAGCCATCAAGTGGGTCCAACCTAGGAGCACACATTACGTTTCCAAAGCAAACACCTGCGCTACCACACTACGTGTCCAGATCATCTCGTGAGTGTACCCTAGGAGCCCAAATTACGTCACTGAAGTGACTACCCGCTAGCACGTCACATCTCATCATGTGGAGAAAAACTCAGGACCACGAATTACGTCACCCAGTGACCACCTATGTCTTCACACATCTCGGCAACACAAACCTCGTGAGTATAGCCTAGGAGCACACATTACGTCACCAAGTGACTACTTGCTATCACATCACATCATGTGGAGAACAACCCAGGACCACGAATTACGTCACCTAGTGACCACCTGAGTCTTCGCACATGTCGTGTACGCCCAACATAGCACCAATAGTCAGGAGACTCCATTATGTCACCAACGTGACTACCTACTCCATCCTCGTGAGTGTAGTCCGAGAGCCCTCATTACGTCACCGAAGTGACCACCCACTAGCACATCACCTCAAGTGGAGACCCACCCAAGAGCAAAAATTACGTCACTACGTGACTACCTGCATCTCACATGTGCTATGTTGCTCATCCCTCCCTCTTTCGAGGATCATCGATTTGGACAACTCCAAGCTTGTCCCTGAATTACTCAAACTTCACTCTCGACAGAGGCTTGGTCAACACATCGACTATCTGCTCATTTGTTGCCACATACGAGAGCCTCACTGCTCCTCTTTGCACCATATTCTTGATATAGTGGTACTTGATCTCGATGTGCTTCGACTTGTCATGAAACAATGGGTTCTCGGACAACTTCACACAACTCTGGTTCTATCACCATCGAAACGATTAGGAAACCCAAGGATATTAAAGAAATCAATGAGAGGACAATCATGGGAGACCCGAGAATCAGTTTCAATCCTTTTAATATTCATATCAAAAAAATTAGTGATCATGGAGAACGTCTCGTACTGAAAGAGTGGAGCCATCGAATAATGGGCTTAACATTTTATTGTTGCATGGGCTCATCTACACACAATCAATCTCAACAAGTTCATGAGATACAAGGGTTTTATCCCTTCAATGGAGTCGCCATGTGAGAAAAATATGCATCATAAATCTTTCACAAAATTTCTTATTTTTTTGCTTTTCTTTGTAAAAAAGGAAAAAGGTTAGTGGAGTTGCTAGATGAAAATTAAAGATCTACCCTAAACATTCATCAAACAAAGAAAAAACAAATATCCAGCTTTTGCAAATTAAAGATCTCACTCTAGATTGCTTCGTTTTGGGAAGATCATCAATTTGCAAGGCAGGCGCAAGTATATCTAGGTGTGTTTCAAATTGTTTTTATTGTTTTGGGATCCATTCCAATCGTCACCATTAAAACCCTCATTGTTAAAACCCTAGTTTTATAGATCTGGTGATAATTTGGGCTGAATAACTAAAACCCACTTCTTAAATAATTAATAAACCTTAGAGACCAAGTTTGGTGGAATTCCAACTCCATTTACCCTTTGAACCAAGCACTCACCATCTCTAGGGGAGGACGCATTTGTGGGTTCTTAGTCATTTTTGCAGATCTATCATTTGGGTGTTGCTATTTTGACCTTTAAACTTCAAATCTATCACTTAGTCACCCTCCTAGTGCCTTTCATATCGAAGTTTCACTAAGTGGGCCCCACCTCACTCCAGTTTGACTAAATCAAAGGTGGACCCCACTTGGGTCTTCTAAATTGGCATTAGATCTATCTAGATCTACTCATCTAACTCCTTCAGTGGCAACACCATACCATGGTTGAGAATTTACTTCTTGCATAAGCCTCAACCAAGCCCTAACTCCAATAACGACTTGTCTCTCCTACATCTAGATCTACTTACTCTTGATCTCTCTCTCTTTCTCACTTCACATCTCCCTAAAGTGTCTAGAGTAGGTTCGCTAGCCTTCATTAACTAGCTAGGGTCTCCCCCTTGATATTGCATTTGCTAGATCTAAAGTGAAGAGTGCCTCAATTTACGTGACAACATTTTATCCTTGGGAATCATGGCCCTCTTAGGTCACCTCTTTAGTTTCCCAACACCTCTACCATCCTGGTTAGGATCATCTTTTGGGGAAACTACAAGTTGTGTGATAACAAGGAACTCCATGGATTCACCTTCCATGAGGACCTCACCTTTCTTTGTTTCAAGAACTGGCAATGGAGCTCAACCTTCCATCTAGCCAGTGATTAAAAGAATAGAGAAGCATGAAGCATAAGTGTTGTGGGGAGGTGTCTTTTTTGAAGCAACATACCTTTGAGCAACACAAAGATCAATCCATTTCTCTAGCCAATGTATGATGCTATTACTATTGTTGGCCCAAGGTATAAGTGCCTTACCTACAAGAAGTTGCAGGAGCCAAAAAGTTAATCAAGCATGCCAAAAAGTTGGATCCTATTGTATATTCTAATTTTATTTATGCTCTTATAAGATTTAGGAAACAGTTAGGATAGCCATTGTACATACCCTTCCTCCACTAGCTTTTTTTTTTGTAAATAAGTTTATGTGAATATAAGAAGTATTAAAAAAAAAAGTTGTGGGAGCCAATTCTGCAAGCATGAAAGGATGACATCAATTTTAGATTGGAAGACCTAAGGAAGTCATGGGATTCCACTAGATGCACGGTGATGTTCGATGATTGGACAGATGGGAAGGGTGGGACCCTTCTAAAATTCTTGGTACATTGTCCTAAGGGTACAATGTTTATTAAATCCATTGATGCATCGACAGATGTTAAAGATGCAACATTGTTGTGTGAATTCTTGGATGGGTTCATCTGAGAGATTGGTTTGGAACATGTTGTGCAAATCATAATAGATAATGCAACTAATTATGTGGTTGTAGGAAAGATGCTAATAGAGCGGCAACCCACAATGTTTTAGATTCCATGTGCTTCCCATTGCATTGATTTGATGCTTGAGAATGTGGGAAAATATCTTTCGTCAAGGAGGTCATTGATTAGGCTAGGAGCACACAAATCCATGCATAACCATGAAATTTTTCTTATCCTCATGAGAGATTCACAAGAAATAGGGATTTGTTGCATCCTACAATCACACATTTTTCCAACAGGTACATTTCTTCTTAGTCTATGCTCCAATGTCAAATTAAGTTGAAGAAGATGTTTGTTTGTGATGAGTGGCATTATTGTGCATTTAGCACAAGGTATGATGAGAAAGTCATTGCTAAACTAATGTACACCAATTCCTTTTGGGAAGGATGTGAGAAGTGTGCATGGTTAGCAAACCATTGGTAAAGGTTCTACACTTGGTTGATGGGAATAAGCCCACAATGGGCTACTTGTGCTACTTGTATGAGGTCATGGACAGGGATAAAGAAGCTATCCAATATTATTATATGTGGGCCCCGGTACCCTGGATATAATAAATACATGATGATCTGGGATTTGATTGATAGTCGATGGATTGAGATGCTCCATCAGCTCATTCATGCAACATCACTTTTCTTCAACCTTTCCTATTCTTACTCATGCAACTTTTGATTTTGATGGTGAGGTGATGGAAGGGCTCTTGACATGTCTCCACAAGATGGTACCTAATGTCAATGCTCATAGAACAATTAATCACAAGATGGATATGTCTCGGGAGGCTAGCGAACAATTTGGCTTTGTTGATACTATCGCTGAAAGGAGTATCTTGATACCATGACAGAGACTAGAATTTAAAATTTTAATTATGTGTTTTATTTGAAAGTTGAATTATGTTTTAATGAAATCTACTTTAATTATTTTTATTATTATTTGTTGTAGATGTTTGGTGGTGAAATTATGGTACAAGAGCACCAAATTTATGGATTTGTTTCATTCAGGTACTTAGCCAAACCTGCAAGGCTTTAGGATGCAAGCACAATTGGAGTATGTTTAAAAAATACATTAAAATAAGTACAAGAAGTTAGAACTTCAACTAAACAATTACAATTATTATAATTTATTACCTTTTGACATATTTATGACCCTCAAGACTCATTAGATTTATTTATGACGTTCTTATAGGTTGGATTTCCCACGTCTCAATGATTTATTACATGTCCACCGCAATCCTTGACTGTGGGTGAGGTAGATGGAGAAGATACCTGATGTGGAAGCCATTTCATTGGACAATATTAACAAATTGTCTAAGTGTAGGGTGGAACACGAGGCACCTACATGGTTAGAGGAGGAGGAGCAACAACAACAAGCACAGGGGGTAGAGGAGGAACAACAAGAGTGAGGACCAAAGGAGGACTTTGACATCATGGAGGGTGATGTGGAAGCATTAGCACCACCTTCTACATTGATTCATATAGCTACACCCTCTAGTCGACATCAAAGAGATGATGCATGAACTTCTCGTGACAAACGAGCCATGAACTTTTCTCGTAAAAGGGGGAGAGGCCATTGATTCTCTAGGACAGCGAGCTGCTAGATTTATCATTGTAGATGACTCATGATGATTAGATACATTTATATATTTGATGTCCTTTTGTATTGGTTGTCCACTTTTGAGTCCTTGATTGGACAACTATCAGGGCTCAAGATTCAATGTCGACTTTGATGTAACATTTTTTATTTGGCATCCACTACATCATATATATTGGTGTTTTTCCCATATTTATTTGCCAATGTGTTTATTTGACTTGTTTGTTGGTTTATGTTTAAAAACTTGAAAAAATGAATTTAGTTTGTATTTTTTAATGCTTGCCATGGTTTGTCGAGTTTTTCCAATTTTTTTGCCAATGTTGCCAAGAAGTTGTTTTCCACCCCTCATCGATTTTTTTGTTGGAACACTGTAAATTATTGCAGAGATTGCATTGGATTGTGGTGCCAAGTTTGAAAACTATATTGCAATCAACTACAATATAACTTGTATTGCAAGGCCTATTGCAGAGATCGGGAGAAAAGAATTTGATTTGCAAGGAGCAACTAGTAGCAATTTGATTACGGAGGCTCATGCTTTCTAGTGGACCCGTGGCATTCATTGTCTGACCTGAACCCATAGTCATTGAGTTTGTGGCCTTAGCACCAAAACTGAGCATCATCAAAGGACTCAACTCAGAGCAATGTAAATCATTCATTTTGGAGTTCAATTCAAATTCATATTCAACAATATTTGTAACTTGCAAACTTTCATTTTTGTAAGTTCACTTGTATTTTGGTACTTGCAATTGTTTTATGTGAGTGTCAAAACAAAATAGAGTTGAATTGTAATACGGTGCACTTTCGGTAGAAGCTGACACCTTTCATTTTCTGAGTTGGAGTTTTAGTTGTTGATTCTTATTGTGAAAGGGGGGAGTTGCAAGAAACCCTTTGTGTCTTTTGTCAGTCCTTAAATGGCTCAAATTGAAAGATTATTAGAGTTATTGAACACTCTAATACTCACCGTTATTGGAAACCCAATCTTAATCATCAAGAAAACTCTCCAATATGTTCTAATTTATTTACAAGATTCACAAGACAATTGAATTTCTTCAATTTGAATCACATCTCCAACATGAGGAAATACAACAAAATAATCAACATTTTGGACCTATTCTTGTTCAAAACAATTAGTAGCCTCCACATTTAAATGTACATAATCAAATAATTGATGCCACTTCAAAATAAACTGAAGATGAAGTTTGTCATACACAGACCTGTTTTGCCTGCACTTTCCAATCCCATCATCAAACCTTGGGAAGAAATCATCCACAACAAGCATAGAATTGGTCTTGGATACGATAAGAAAGTGTCTTTTCACATTCATGATTATTCCAAACCTATTCAGTTCCATAATGATGGATTCCTTCCAGAAAATTCATCTTCACCTTCTTCAGATTTGCATAAGAAATGCCAACATTGTCATAGAGTTGGTCACATGGAAGATCGATGTTTTGATCTCCATCCTTGTGGAAAGCATACTCATTCTTCAGAAATATGCTTCATACTAAAGAAACCTGCAAGAGAGAAGATTCACTATGGGTGGGTTGCTTCTTAGCAATGGTCATCAACACCCAAGAATATATATATGTCATACCGAAGAGTTCATTCTCGAGAAATAACACATCTTGCAATTGAAAGAATTTCTACTTCTCATCTTGTTCCTAACAGGGGGGAATGATTGACCGCAAACAAATGGGAACAAACAAGCATGAACCAAAGCTAGATCCAACTAGCTAGAGTCAAAGCCATGTTCCACTTGAGCATGATTTGGTTTGTGGTCTTCCTAAAACCACCTATTTAGTAGAATACATCAGATTCTACTATCTTTCAGAATGTTCCAGGAACCTTTGAGCCTTAGAGCGAAGTTCTACAGTTCATGGTCATCGTTAAACCACCATTTAGTAGAAGAATTACAACTTCTTCTAGCCTTTTGAATGTTCCAGGAACCGCTAAGATAGAACCTGAGTTAGAGCTAAGTTATAGAGGGAATCGTTGAGCCAATACTAGAGTGAGCGCCAAGTGACAGAGTTTGTGGTCATCCTTAAACCACCTCTTCATAGCTTCGACTGGTTGTTGGTCATCCAAAACCACCCAGTCATCCAAAACCACCCATTTAGTAGAAGACATCAGCTTCTGCTAGCTTTTGATTCAGAGAGCACCTTTAGCCATTTGCAACTATCCTTCTCCAGATTTCAGCTCTCTACTTGGATTCATATACACCCCTTCGTATTAAGGGTGGAATGTTGGAAACATTAATACATTAGGGTTAATTACCATTGTACTTTGTTTTTACTATTCACATTAGTTTTCATAAGTGAATAGGAAGAGTCATTAGAAGTCCAAGAGACACCTTGGAATATGAAACCAAGGGTCACATCATTGTATTTATGTGTATACTATCGTAATGACAATTGTGCTTTCACCTATTCTTTTGTCTTTATTTAATCCTTGGGTGCTTGTCTACCTAGGCAATGGCATCCCAACATTTTTGTTCATGCCAATTTTTACAATAATGACTTTAACTGTTCTATGATGGGGTCATTATTAACCCAACAAGCAAAAATGTCAAAACAATTGAGTTATTCCTAGGATTGATAATGGTTATATATATATATGAACAGAGAAACAAAGTGAAACTTTAACATTTAACGATTAGAGGAAATTTGGGTAGAAAATGGGCCTCCTAAGGAGAATAATAAAATAATAGTAGAGAGAGAGTAAAAAAACTACTTTTTGGATGCATAATTTAATTATGCATCCAACGAGTACCCATGTTGCATACTTTTAACAACATCCACACCATGAAAAATCGAAAATACATTAAAAAACGTGTTTCTAGTGAGAGAAAACACGTTTTTTAATGTATTTTCGATTTTTCATGGTGTGGATGTTGTTAAAAGTATGAAACATGGGTACTCGTTGGATGCATAATTTAATTATGCATCCAACAAGTCCCCCCGCTTGAAATTTGAGTGAACCTACAAGAAGATAAGTTGAAAATACGATCCAAAAAAATAGTTTTTATTTTTTCCCTCCAATTTTTTTACATGCACCTTGTTTGAATTTTAAAGCATTTTGATTGGCTAATATTTGATGACAAGAAATTGTACTTTAAGGTTAAAAGGCCCATTTTTCATCCAAATTTCCTCTAATTGAACAGTATATTTGGACGGGCAAAGGGAAAATACTGACCGACAAGATCTTGTTGCGAGTTCCATCAACTTGTATGAAATAGGCCTCCAGTAGCATCTCAATATCATCAATGTCATTTTCATCTCTAGCAACGCTAGTAATAATGCTAGCATTAATGCTCAATTGTTGATCATTTATGCGAGACAAAAAATGTGTAGCTACTGAAGCTTCCAATTGTTGACAATGGAGATACTTCCGAGTTAAGTACAATTCAGCCATGTCCCGATTATCATTCAGAAGATGTTCCAATTCATCCCTCACCTATTCAAATGAACAGATTTAAGTCAGTATAAAAATATCCAAAGCTCTATTCAAAAAATTTATTTGCTTAAACTGAACTTGTAAAAATGCCTCTTAAATATTAAACAACACTTACATATGACACAAGAACAAATGTTGTTGCACAATGATGCAAAGCACATTATATAACTTAACATTATACAATTATAATACATCCTATAATAATAATAACAACAACAACAACAACAACAACATTTAGAATAGAAATGAGATTTTATTATATAACTTAATATTATACAATTATAATATATTATAATAATAAATTAAATAATATTAATGTTTATAATTTTTTAGTTTTATAATTATTTAATAGTTTTTATATGAATATAATTTGATCAAATTATTTAAACTGAAAAAAATGATCGAATTTAATAATTAAAAATATATATTTTTAACTATTATAAGTTCAAATTTAAAAAAAATAAAGTATTTTAACTATAACTCTAACATCTTATTATTATATAATAATCATTATTATTATATTATCACAATTTTTTTAAATATTATTTATATCATTCAAATACAAAATATTTTTTTTGGTTATTCCTTGTAAATTTTTTTATTTCTGTTTTAATTAAAAATAATAATTTTAAAAAAGAATAAAGTATTTTAACTATAACTTTAAAAATATATTATTATTATATAATCATCATTATTATATTATCGCAATTTTTATAAAATAGATTTTGTTTATTTTTTATGAATTATTTTGATTTTTTAACTAAAATATGTATGAAGTAAATAAAATAATTTTTTAATATATAAAAAAAATAAAAAGAAAATAATTATTATTATACATAAAATATAACTTTAAAAACATATTATTATTATATAATCATCATTATTATATTATCGCAATTTTTAAAAATAGATTTTGTTTATTTTTATGAATTCTTTTGATTTTTTTATAATTAAAATAGGTATAAAGTAAATAAAATAATTTTTAATATATAAAAAAAATAAAAATATTATTATATATAATATAATATTGAGTGGATGTATTAATTCAAAGGGAAATCAATAACATGTACATTTAGCTATTAGGTACTGCATAACTTGGATGGCAAAAAAGAAATTAACTATACCTAAGTCGGCAATCTCAAATGCATTCTTCAGCTTTGCCTTCAAACCAACTTTATACCTAAGTCTGCAATCTCAAATGTATTCTTCAACTTTACCTTCAAACCAACTTCATACCAAAAATTGAATTACTATTACTTCCAATATGTAAATATAGCTATTAGGTTAGTTCAACTAAATAAAATATAAAATAGTTTTTTAATATATAAAATAAAAAGAAAAGAATTATTATTATACATAAAATAAAAATAAAATAGTTTTTTAATATAAAAGTTAAAAAAAAAATTATTATTATATATAAAATAATGTTTCACAAATAATATTGAGTGCATGCATTGATTTAAATAATATATTAAAGAGAGAAAATAAATAATGTGTACATTTAGCTATTAGGTTAGTTCAAGTGGTCATCGTCTCTCCTTCCTCCAATGTAGGGAAGATCAAAGGTTCTATAATTGTATATAAAAATCATGGTTTAACCATACTTATCATATAAATTTATTAAGTCATGTTTATGTTTGAATTTTGTGACAATAAAATAAAATAAAAATGTTAGTGCAAACAAATATGATACAATTAACTATTTGATTTGACAAAGAGAATTAAGAAAATTTTGTTATAATTTATTGAAAATATATTAAAACATCATATGTTATTAAAAAAATTAATAAAACATGTATGTAAATTTTTGTTATAACTTTTTCCAAACATGTTAAAGCATCATATATTATTAAAAAAAATGTAAGATATGTGTGTATTTTTTAAACTTTAACTAAAAATGAAATGAATTATATTTTATGAGTTTTTAAAAAATACCTCCTCACTAAATTTGAAATTTTACTTTAAATTCTTTATCAAATTGTTTATTTGAGCTGTTATTGCTATGATTCAAAAACTTTTGGTTTTTCTAAAAACAAATTCTTGAATGTGGTGACTAAGCATACTATTGCTAAAATGACTCCTTTCACAACCCATCAAACAATCTTAAAAAATTGTCCAAAATTTAAAAGAACATTTTAACACCGCAAGGAATGAAATGAAGTAAGAAGGAAACCAACACCAAACATAAAGACAAGTTCAAGGATATTGAGACTTTGTGTGGCTTCAACCTTAAAGAAATAAAACTAGTTATAGATCCAATAATTATCTTGGATTTGCAATTCGCTCTTAAGGATTATATGAAGATATTAATAAAGTCAAAGTACTCAAATAATGACTTACATCTACTAATATCACAATGTTGAATTGTTCCTTGGATGACATGAATTTATATATGAAGTTCATCCATTAATATTTGTCCATTACTCGATTCCTCAATCCAAGGATTCTATGAAGATATTAATAAAGCCAAAGTACTCAAATAATGGCCTACGTCTACTAATATCACATTGTTGAATTGTTCCTTTGATGACATGAATTTATATAGGAAGTTCATCCATCGATATTTGTCCATTACTCATATCCTCAATCAATTAACATAAAGCAACAAAACATTCATATGGGGGCCTAGGTTTGAAAAAGCCTTTCAACATCTCAAAGATTCTCTCTACTTGACACTTGTGTTTGCATTTCTTGAAATAATTCAACAAGCTTTTGAGATAAAGACAAACACCTCCCAATTTTCCATTGGCACCACACATAAACATGGAATTCACTTAATGTGTATCATTCAAAAACACGCTCCTAAGCCAAACTAAACTATAACACATATGATAAGGAGTTCTCCATCTTGGATAAAGCACTCAAACATTAGTGATAGTTCTTGCTAAGGTGAGCATCTTGCACACATATGTCCA
This sequence comes from Larix kaempferi, assembly GCA_027924585.1. Classification (NCBI taxonomy): domain Eukaryota; kingdom Viridiplantae; phylum Streptophyta; class Pinopsida; order Pinales; family Pinaceae; genus Larix; species Larix kaempferi. The sequence continues at coordinate 158,991 of BSBM01001218.1, forward strand.
AAGTTTACAATTCCTCAACTCCCAATTCAAACTTCAAGACCATCATCAAGAGGGCATCTTAATTGTGGTAGTTCGACCTCATTATCAAATATGAGAAAAGAGACATGAATAAAGTAGCAAGTCTTGTCAATCACTCTCTTATGCTTACACTAACCAACATACTAGATGTAATATACAACATTTATGAGATTGGAAGAAACTTTCCCGTGAATTTAACAAACACTTGACCTTAGACCAAATATATGAACTTAAGCCAATAGTGGTTAATTAGATGCATTTTCTTGAATACAATCTTCAATACAAAATGCTATACAAGCTAAATATATATGCCTCGGATAGCACTACACATGCACTCTTACTAAAAGAAGCTCACTCCTCGTTATATCCAAGATATTTTAGAGTCCATGATATTCTATAACATCCTCAAAGATCCTCTACAAGTCATCCATGTGGAATAATTCTTAGGATTATGTCTACAGGTTGTTAGCTTTTAGGTTTACTACAAAAGTGTTGACACCATGCTTCGGGGTGTTTCATGCGTTGTGGGGTGCTTGGGTGACCCTTGGGTTGTATCGTCATGGACATACACATTGGAGTTGGCTTGGTCATGGATTGGTATGTCTTGTCTTGATTCTTGCGTGGCATTCTTCCTTTGAGTGTTATAGACCTATCGAGCATGATAACTTCTTCATGTATCCAACACATGGAGGGTGGTTTCTTGTTTATAAGGATGGATTTCCTTGGAGGAGGGTGTTAATCTTTAGATGGATTTGGTTGCTTGCATGGAAGCTTGTACTTGACTTCAGGATGCTTGGATTGAGGAATGATCATGTAGGTGGGGTGGACCCAAAGGTACTCATGGCTTGGGAGTTGCAATGGAGATTTTGGAGGCCATTGGAAGAGGAGCATTGGACATTGCTTAAGGGGTGTTTAGCCTTGGAGCCTTGCTTGTTGGACGTGCATGCCTTGGAGCTTGACATGTGTCACCTAATGTTGGAGCACTCCACATGTATGCTCACCTTGTGTAGAGTCAAGTTGCTTGTAGTGGACTAGGTCCACTTTGTATTGTTGGCCTCCCTCAACTCTCATATAAATAGAGAGAAGAGAGAAACATTTGAACACAAAGTACATGTTCACTCTCAAGATCAAATGTTTGAGCTAGAGATGTGATACTAGGGAAAACTTGTCTTCTTGTAATATTCTTCATGAATATTTTCTCTCTTTGTCTTAGACACTAAATTCTTGCAATAATTTCAAGGGAAAGTTTAGGGTTAAGGTTTTCCCTTAGGAGTAAAAGAAGACTAGGGTTTGGGATAAAACCTAAAGGAACAAAGGAAACATTTTATCTTGTAGTTTTAACTCTTGTGAGAGAAGATGACTAGGGTTTTGAGGCAATTGGAAACCCTAGTGCTACTTGATATGGTTTTCGTGGAGAAGAAGAGAAATAAATGTTTTATACACTGGTGGGATGAAAGTGTAGGTTCCTAGGATGACTTGCTAGTGGTGATGCTAAGTTGTTGAGGACTTTTAGTGGAGTGACCAACTTTGTTCAGGAGTGATTCCTAGATAGGAGTAATTGGTGGTTCGGGGTTTTTTATGATCTCCCTAGAAAGGATTTCAAGGGCTTGACTTGCACTAGCTTTGTAATAAAGTTATGGTATTTACTTGTACTTCATATCTTATATATATGTGAAGTTTCCAACTATCCAAATATTGTGTACTTGTAGATTTGATTTTCAACTTTTGTTATCTTCTTGATTGAATTGATTCTAGCACTCATTCTTCACGTTGATTTGACATAACATAGAGTTGAATTGGTTATGGGATTTAACATATATCTTTGATTCATCCCATGGATTGTTATTACTATACTCATCTTCCACGACTAGGGTTTTGAGACTTCTTCCTTATGCCAATTCCTAGATGCTACAACTTCCCATAAAACCCACAAAGAAAATTGCTTTGATACCAATATGAGGTGTAAACTATCATGGATATTCCACTAGAAATAGTTCATCACAATAGATCTTCTAATATTCTACAATCTCTTATTATGGTGTGTTTTGGTTTAGATTGCAGATTTTATATACTAGATGAAAGTTGAAAGTAAACTGAAATTGAAATGAGAGAAGCAAGCAAATAATATGGCATTCATGTAATGAACACATGATGTACCCTCAAAAAACCCAATATGGGAAAAACCCAACTAGAAGGTGAGGCCTATGCTCTGTTATTTGTTTCTCATTTATGAAATGCAAATACAAAGAAAGATGCGCTCACTATGGAGTTCCCATAGATATTGTGGTTGGTATCACTGCTAAAGGATCATCTACTTCCTCTGTTCTACTCCAAAATCCCACTCCCAAATGTTCTTCTCAACTATGGAACAATATGCAATACAATAAGAACAGAACCCCTTCCTTTCTTATTGGCCCAATATTTAACATAATCTGATACTCATTTAGGGTTAGAATTTTTGCATGCCTCAACCCCAAATGAATTTTAGGATTTTGGGCCCTCTAGAATCTTTCTGAAAGTCCACATGTGACTAGCTCCACATGTGTGAGTAATGGAATTTGGCATGGAATTCACTCAATACCATTGTGGTCAACATGATAGATCAACATCAGGGAGTGATTACCTATGCATGCAAACTCCGATTGAGGTGATTTTTTCACCATTAGAAAGTTGTTAATGTGTATAGCAGTGTCAATAGGTTGTGAGATATGCTTGCAAATTTTTGACCCCAAAAATGATAATTAAATGCCTCAAATGGGATCTGGAAGTTTCTTGACCCCAAATCACAAAGTGGGGCCTACCCATAAAATGGGCCTTACAAGTCAATAACTCCAATGTTTCCACCTAGAAAGTACCAAATAGATGACAAATAATAAAATGATCCATTTTAGATCATACCTCCCCATTCAGGGAGGCTTTTGGTTTCCAAAATATTTTACTGAATGAGATGAGGAAATTTTTCCTCTACCTTCTCCCTGTAGTACAATTTGGCCTTGCATGAAAGTTGTACTTTCAACCCAACCCGCCAGAGTTCATACTACCCTTGTCTAGTTAGTATGGACTTCTACAAAATTATGTCTCTACTACAATTTATTTGTTCTTGGAAACCCAGCCACAAAATCCATGGAGGTACTCTTCCAAGGTCTAGTAGGTATAGGTAAGGGGTGGTATAACCCTTGCTTTCTATTACTAGGCTTGCCAATACAACAAAATAAGCATCCTCTAATAAATCAAGCTATGCCGTATGGCACTCTAGGCCAATATACATATCTCTATAAGTTGGCAACTGTCTTCCCAACACCAAAATTCCCTACAACTTTGGAGGTGTGAGCCTCTCTAATAAGCTACAATCTTTCTCCTCTAAAAACAGAGAGATTATATAGCTTGTAGAGAAACCCACCATGGAGACCATAATCAAACTTACTGTCACTTTATGTTAATTTTTTATCTTTAATTCGAAAATTCAATAGTACTTGAAATCAAATAACAATGATACACATAAGCAATCACATTTGACCCATGAATTTACCCTGGGGAAACCCTCTATGACTTGAGGGAGAAAACCCAACAAAACCTTCCTTGGTATTGATAGATAACAGAGAATGTCTTTTACATCAAACACCCCTAGTGCAATTACATAGCAAGGGAAAGATAAAGAAGAGAGACTCAAAAAAAATATCCTACACAAAGAGAACTGCCTTGCCTTCAAGGGAGAAGAGAATTCGCTTCGCATGGAATTCAACAATCCTATATAACATATTTATATATTCTCCACACGCACCGACTTCTATTTTTTTCTTCTGACTTCATGATGAACTCGCCCTCCATCGAGATGTAACAATCTTGCATGAAGAAGAGCGACCTAATTCTTATGCAGCACATTAACTTGTTGAACTGAGTCTTAGGATGAGCATGCCCCTTAACTAAAATATTGCCCACTTAGTTAGGTGGCTAACTTAAGTGTCGTCATGCAAGTGTCGCAATTCAAGTGTCGTCTTTTAGTTTAACATAAGTGTCATCTTTTAGTTTAACATACTGTGTTGTCATGCAATAGCACTTAGTTAACTAGATCTTCTTTGTTATAACTTAGTTAACTCTCTTAACTGATTCTTTCTTGGTAACATCATTGTAGTGATCAATTTGAGTTCTCCTTTGATTTACTAAAGTCTTCACTGAAGTTTAACAATTTGAATTCTCTCTTAATTAATTCTTTTATGTGCAATTTGAATTCTCTCATGTCTGATCACATCTTATCTTTATCTCTTGTCTTATCTTCGTGGTCCACATGTGCCAGCTTAATTACATATCAAATATAATAAGGGTATTTTCCCAATGATGTGATCATATTGTTCTACTATCATTCCAAGTGGTTATATGCTAAAATAATTCACTCTAGAGGTGCCCAGTCTCTAGAGGAGGCTTAATAGCTCAACCATGGTTAGTAGTACATCACACACCATACATGCTTCGACATGCAAAGCATCACCTCAACACACGAGGATATATCTTAACCATCACTAGACCTTATCCTTGACTAGCAAGACTGTACAACATCATCACTTTGACATAAAAAGCAGTTTCCTCAACACATGAAGCTTAACCATTCTTGAGTCCAACTCAAGATTCTTCTCCAAGTTTCCTGAGTCCAACTCAGGCTCCTATAAGGCACTACCTTGACACATGAGGCTCAATATTGACACACAAGATTGACATGGAGAATAACTCACGATGTTGTAACTTTAACACTTTCGTCTACATGAACTTGGACTTGTACCTATTGAAACATCTATTTAAAGTCCTCATATCCTATGTATGCCTCTTTGTATGCATTATGGGTGAAAGGATCCATGTGCATAAGAGTTCCCAAAGTTTTGATCTTGGATATGGGTGGCCTTGAAAGCATGTCTACCAACTTATTAGTGTTTCCTTTATTATATTTGATGATTAAATGAAACTATTGTAAAAACCCATCCACTTGTAGTGTCTATTTTGTTGAAGCTTACTCTAGGCCTGCACATATTGCAATGGTTGGTGATTAATGTGGATGATGGTCTTCTTTCCCATCAAATAGTTCTTTAATTTCTTAACAACTTGAACCAAAGCATGGAGTTCCTTGTCAGATGTAGGGTAGTTAAGGACTCCACCATGAAAAATTCCATAATGATAGTATATTGGCTTACCACCCTACATCAAGACCGCTCCCATGGCATACCCACTTGCATCCATACCCACTTTGAAATCCTTTTTCAAACTAGGGAATGTAAGCATTGGTGCTTGATTGATCTTTTGTTTCAACTCTTCAAAATATTTTTGTTGTTTCTTTCCCCACAAGAAACATTTGTCATTGGTTTTTAGGGCATGGAGTGGTGCAGCCACAAATCAAAAGGATGCTATAAAATTTCGTAGGTACTGTGTTTCCCCAACAAATCTCTTAACCTTAGTGACATTAGTAGGAGTTGGCCACTTCAGGATAGCCTCCATCTTCACAGGATTTATATGGATTTCCTCTCCACCAATCACATACCCCAAGTACACCAATGACTGGTGGGCACACTCACATTTCTTAAAATTCACCAACAGTTGATGGTTTTTCAAAGTCTCTAACACCTACATAAGATGTGAGATATGATCTTTCCAAGTAGATATATAAAGCAATATATGATCTAAGTACACTATTATAAATAAATCTAGAAAGAGATGCAGTACATTAATCATCAAATGCATAAATGTAACTAGTGCATTACATAAACCAAAAAGAATTACCATCCATTCATACAGACCTTGCCTTGTCTTGAAGGTAGTATTCCAAGTGTATTCTTCTTTAACTTGTACCCAGTGGTATCTCGATTTGAGATCCAACTGGTGAAGTACCTGGCATGCTGAAATTGATCTAGCAAAGTTATTGATTTTAGGCAGAGGATATCAATTCTTGAGGGTGATATTATTCAAAGATCTGTAGTTGATACACATTCTCCAAGTCTCGTCCTTTTTTAGTACTATAATGGTAGGTGACTCACATGGTGAGGTGCTTGGTTGAATTACTCCCTGCTCCAGTACATGTTGAAATTGTTTCCTCACTTCATCTAATTCTAAGATGGAATATCTATATAGCCCAATGTTTGGTAATGGGGAATCATATAACAACTTTATCTCATGCTCCACTTCCCTCTTGGGTGGTAACCCTTGGGCTCCTGGAAAACTACTCGGTATTCCTGCAAAAGCCCCTCCAATTGACGTTTCTTATCTTTAGTACATCCTTATAGATATGCCTTTACTTTTAACAATTTATCTCATGATTGATTCTCTCTTAAGAAGAGTAATGCAAACTCCCTACTTGAATTGAATCATTTATTGGCTTGGTTAGCACTTACCAAATAGATCTTGGATTTACTTGTGTGCATTGGTGATGAAGGAGTTCCCATCCTCGATCAAGTAGTACTAGTTTTCTCTCCTCATGAAGATTGCATCCCTCATGTAGATGTAGAGGCTTCCAAACACTACATCACACACATCAAGTAGTACTACATCTACCTACACTTCTATAGAAAATTTGATCTTACACTACTTAGTGACCCTAATCTTTGAATCCTTATTTACCCATTCCAATGGATGTTGTGAGGAAAATGCACCTATAGTTCAGGGGAGAAACTACCAACTTACGGTGATAAAGATAGACTTATAAACATTTTGCAAGTACAACAAATAAGTGAAGAGATTAGGGTTTAGAGATGTATGCACCTTATTCAAAAGGTTGATCCTAGCTTTGCCTCCCTCGCTCTTCAATGCTTATCCAGTGTCGCAATGCCCAGACCTGCAAAACGACTTGATACCTTTCTCAAATACATTTGACTACTTATATAAGACTGATATTCATAACAGAAGAAAACATCAGACTATAAGCAAACTATAATCAAATCTGAGACACACATGAATAAGTCATATTTGGAAACGAAAGAACGTCTGATCTTTATTAATGAATGAAGCAAGTACATAATATTATACCTTCCTTCAAGCTTGGCACTTCATGAAACTTAGATTCAAGGTCTCCTGCTTCTGTTCTCCAAGGATCCCAACCTCTAATCAGCAGTGCTAAGGTTTATCAAAAACTGAGGCACAAGAGAGGGGGATGAGGGTCTCCATTCCTCCAGCATAACATTGTTATAGGCTTGGTCCCCTCACATGGTCCTTCTACCCTCCTTATATAGTCAGTGAAGGAGAGGAAAAGAAGTTATAACCGAGTAGGAGGTTCCCCAACCAACTTAACTTACCCAAATTTTGAGATTTTGACTAGTACAGGAATGTGCTCTACTCTACAGTAGACAAACTAGCGCACATGTGGAGGTGGGCGCTACTTTAATGAAGCAAAGTAGGGCATATGCGCTACTATCATGCTTGTGTACCAGCGCACATGTGAAAAAAATGGCCAAAAACAGGATTTTCTGCTCATTTTCAGGAGATGGTTTGGTCTGGAAAAATGTTCCTAAGGGTCATAAACATCAAAAGGGCCAAGAGTGAGGTAATTTCAACCATTTTTAGTGTCTCAAATGACCCCTCAATCCACAAATGTCCTGTTGTGTGACTAAACTTGATCTCAAGAAGTGTCGTCATGCGACCAAGGGATGCAAGTGTCGTCACGGATGGAGAGGTGCCATTTTAAGCTATAACAAATGCCCCCTAATGTATGAGGTCAAAGGGAGTGTGGGAAACGATGGCCAAAATACATTATAAATAACAAAGAGTTGAATCATGGAGGAACTGGAGAAACCAAGAATCATAGGCTCAAATGAAGTACCTGAAAGCAAAGGCAATGTCAGACAAACTCATCCTTGGGGTAATTGTCCATGTTCAAATAGTGAAACATGACCTCCAAGAGGATACAATAATGATCCAAAACTGATGCATATATCATGGCCACTAAAATACAAGCATGGATCCATGAGGAACATAAGTGTAAACATAGCCACATAAATACAAGGTGGATCTATGTCAAAACTGGAGAGCATAGCCATAGAGAACAAGCTGGATCTATGTCTCATCAAGAGCCAAAAAGAGTGTGGATTAGTCTTGCGCAACTTGGGCAATAACATAAATGAGGTGAAGCCATCGAGGATCCCAAGGTCTTCATCCAAAAACAACCCAAGGTACAAACCTATCCATGCGAATAAATGAGTTGATGTCGAACATGGGAGGTATCATTTGATTACCGGTCATTGATGTATACCGTTAACAAACGAGAGGGTGTCCACCAATAATGAAAATGGAACCCAAGGTACCTAGTACATTCAAGCAAGTGCGAATAAACGATCTTGCCGTCGAACACTTGAAGAATCCATCGGATAGGAGACATTGATGTATTCCCATCTATCCAATAGCGAGGGAAACTGCCACTAATGACTACAATCCCCAAGGTACTAACTGAAACTCTAAACTTCATTCCCAGAGCACAATGAGTTGAAGTCGATGGGAAGAAGTCCGTTGGAAGGGAGGCCTTAATGCATCCTCCACCATCCAACACGAGGGACACTCAACAGGTATGAGCTGATTTGGAGTAGGACTGAACACATGATGAAACATACTGACACCAAGGAATGGCCGACGCATGAGGTCAAGGCAACTGCAGAATGGCCGACACAGGTTATATCCTTGAACAGTGAGCACGACATAAGAGTGACTTAGGCAGCTTTTAACACAAAGAGACCACGATACAAATCTGTAATGTAGGAGACATTAACAGATTCTCCATATGATTGGAAGACTAACCAAACGGAGGAGTAAGAACTCTGAGATCAGTTTTACCCTAAGGCCAACACTAGAACCCAACTTGTTTGATAGACTCAAAACAGGTGCTTTGTTCAAGGAGATAGTTGACTTACTGCCATCATATTGAAAGATATTTTAACATTCTCCCCTTCCCTTTCCTTTTTCATTTTTTTAACGAGCTTGACAAAGAACTAAAGCATGCTCGATGGTATTTTCATGTTTAAGGAGTCTGAAAAACCTAGAAGAAAACTCCATACACCTATCCGTGGATTTTATATCGAGCTCGGATTGGTCTGTGCTCGGCGGTGTTTTCTTGCTTATAGAGTTGAAAAAATTAAACAATCCTCTATCAACCATCTCGTGGATTTCACATCGAGCCCGAGTAGGTGAATGCTCGCTTGGTGTTTTCACATTTCGAGAGTCTGAAAACCCTAAAGACGACTCCAAAGGTCCTTTTTCGTAAAGTTAGTCTCCTTCCCCGAAAAAGTGTAAAATAATGGACGAAGAACTCTTCTAGCGCATACCAAAGTATACCTAGAGTATACCTTTTCCGTAAATTATCCACCAAGGCCCGGAAAATGGGTAATTCTATACTTAAGTGGATGTTGGTTCAGTTATTTTAACGAGCCCGAAAAGACAACTATGCTCGACAAACTTTTCCTATTTAAGGAGTCTGAAAAGGGCTTAAAAGAACTCCATAGGGATCTTTTCCGTAAAGGTTTAATGAGTCCAAAAAAGTAAACTCATGACCTCCTTACTGTTTTTAATGAGCTCAAAGGAGATACAGAAAAATGCTCATAACTTCCTTACTGCTTTTAACGAGCTCAAAGTGAAGATGAAAGAAATGCTCAAAGCCTCCTTACTATTTTTAACGAGCTCAAAGGAAAGGTGGAAGAGTGCTCATAACCTACTTACTGTTTTTAACGAGCTCGAAGTAAAGGTAGAAGAATGCTCGTAACCTACTTACTGTTTTTAACAAGCTTGAAGTAAAAGAAAAATGCTCGAAATGGGAGGAGACGAATGTCAGGGACATGCAAAACTAGCTCCAAGCGCATGGAACAAAGCTATGCCTAATGCAAGGAACATGAGCAAGATAAGGACACTCAGGGTGTGTCTCCTCTAGGTAAAAGGTGTCAAATTGTGAAGGAAAAATGATACAGGGCTTAGCGGAAATGAGATCAGAGATGGAGACTTATATAACGAGCTAAAAGCGTGGAAGCCGACATCAGGCTCATTAGCACAAGCGGGATCATAACAGATGCATATGCAACTTGAACACAAAGATGGGAGCCTTATCAGGGATGGCCAGAAATATATGAGGAAGAAAGATATGAGGCTTCTTCTCAAAGTCATGGTAAATCTAAAAAGGCTCCCGAGCCTATGAGAAAAACTCAGCATGGGCACCAAAATGGCATAAGGGTGCTGACTAGGGTGACCCATGTTAGGTAGGCTCTGCTGTCGGACTGGTGCACAATGCATAAAGAGATGGCTAACACACCAATATCCAATAGGTTCGACCCTATGGTGAATTCGGATGGCAAAAGGTTCAAATGCAACATAACAACGGGGAAGCCTAAACCTACATGCAAGGTTCTGAATATACCTGACATGGTCACACAAGGTGTCGAAAAGGACTAGTAAGCAAGTATAAATCCAGCTAAGAATCCTGTCTCCAAGAAACATTAGTACCAAGATCATATCTAAAACATATGTAAAGAAAGACTCGATACAAGTCACTGTGGTAGAAATACTTTCAACTTCACTATCATCAACAACAGGCATAAACAAGGCAATGTTTTCAAATGAAGACTCTATGGTACCCAAGCCCAAGGACTTACAATCAACAAGATCGACTTCAGCATGAAGATCAAAGTTGAAGGACATGATGGAATCTGCAGAAACAAATTCATCATCACAGGAGTTGAAAATTCTAGAAGCAGAATCAAACTCAGCAGGAACACCGATTTGCGGATCTATAGGAGAGTCCAAAAACTCAACAGTAGGAAGATCAGACTTTAAGGTCAAACCGGGGCTGGACATGACTGCGACTGGACCAACATCTGAATGAATGGCAGACTTTACTATGGACTCTAGGAAAACTTCATCAGAAGGAAGTATATCGTCCCAGATAGAACACATATCTAAACATTCAAATGGAGGTGTCACTTGGTCAAAAGCCAGGACTAAGTCCCAAGAAGGTGAGCATGAACTCAGAGACTTCTTCTCAGTAGCAGTTGAACTCAAGGAACAATATGCCACATAAGTCCCATGTGACATAGTAGTGCCTAATGACGAGGGATCGAACTGGTCTACAGTTGGTTAATAAGGAGGATCAACGAATGCAAGCTGGTCGATAGTGACGATGCTTTCGTTATGAAGAAAATGCATCACACGAAAGAGTGTAGACACCACAGCATGCATAGCATAAACGTAATCACGCCCGATGATCATATCAAAATCCATAGGGTCCTTTAAAACCATAAAATCAACTAAGACTGTTTTTCCACCCAAAGTAACAGGTACTTGATGGAGGAATCTGATCGGTTCACTAGGTCTTCTATCGAAGGTCAACGGCCAATTAACAGTTGGAATAACATTAGAGAAACCCAAATCTCTCCAAGCATAAGCAGATAAGATACTAACAGAAGCTCATTCATCTACAATGCATCGATCAACTGTATGGTTCCCGATATCAACCTTTATCTGGAAAGGTGTCGAAGAAGGAAGACAAGGCTCGACTAGACTATTCCAATCAAAGGAAACGATCCTAAGGCTTGGTAGGGGTTCACATGGCATAGATGAAGTGCCCCCTTTTTCAGGAACATACAAACTGGTAATGCAGAAGACTTCCGCATTAGGTGCATCAATCTTTGCAGGACTGATGGGATCGGTGGAAGATTGCATCGTTTCAATCACTTCACTCTCCGAAGGAAGAGTGGGGTTGACCAAAGATTGCATTGGTTCAACCACTTTATCAACCAAAGGTTGATCTGACTGTAGGGAATCTATAGACAACTCAGGAACAGAGGTTCCTTCAGACATGGACCACACTCTTCGCGCCTCTGGAATGGCAGGGCATTGGTGAGTAAGGTAATCTCCCTTACAAAGTTTACAAGGGAACTTTGGTTTCCGTCCTATAGGTCGAGATTCCTTTACAACGTTGGTATTCTCAACATGACTAGCATTGGCTGATAGCTTGCCCCCAGCATGACTTGCAGTGGCTGGTTGCTCAGAAGCAGAAGACTGTTGAACTAAGGACCACACTTTTTGCACTTCTGGAAGTACAGGGAACAAGTAAGTAAGGTGATCTCCCTCGCAAAACTTACAAGGGAACTTAAGCTTCTGTTTGTTGGGTTTGTCGACAATGTGAACTCCCTCAGCATGACTTGCAGTGGCTGATCTAGTGTCTCCAGTATGACTCACAGGAACTGGTGACTTGTCATTAATATGACTAGCAGTGATCAATGATGTGTCCTCAACATGACTGACAGTGGTTGAAGACAAACTTTCAGTGTGATTTTCAGTGACAAATTTTTCTCCCAGCATGACCTCCAGAGGCTGGGTAGGTGCCCCCTGCATGATTTGCAGAGGCAGGGTGCTTGCCCCCAGCATGACTTACAGAGGCTGGATTGCTGCCCCCTTGTTTTGGCATCTTCTTCCCATTCTTCCTCTGTCTATTCCTTTTAGACTACTGGTTACTAGTATTGCTACTTTCCCCACATGAGGTAGAAGGAGGAGGAGAAAATGTTACTGGCAAAGGAGCCACAGGGTTCTTATGCTCTTGATTTGAGGTGCTTACAAAAGAAGAGTCAGGAGCATGCAAGGCATTCGGAGTGGAAAAAAACCAAACCGGCAGCCCTATGGTGAATCCAGGAAGATTCATAGTAGCCATTAAGGGAGTGCCAATGTTTCCAATGAATGGAACATCACAAGGATCCCCCGGAACAGGGGTACATTGATTAGCACTCGCCAGAACGCTAGACATAGTTTTCTGCTCAAATGAACAAGAAGTTCTCTAAGGAAAAATAAGACAAGTAGCACAAAGAGCACACCACTAAAAAAGGTCCTAGGTAAATCAAACCAGGCAAACAGATGCCTTCAGGAGAAGAGTCTGGGATGATGAGGACCCAAAACAGACCAACAAAGGATGAAGAACAGTTACCCGGGGTCCACAATACAATGACTAAGGGTGCAAGCGCTGGAATCACCCAACCGCCCTCCCAAAGACCTGCAAGGGATTTCCTTCCACGTCTGTCCTAGGTACAGTATATATAACCCTCCGTCGTCACCTGTGTATGAACCTATGGTTAGATACTAAGGATACCACCACACTGAAAACTCCTGGAGGAATAGTCTCTAGTCGAATCAGAAGGCATGGGCAGGGTAGCTGAGCTCGAAACTCAAAAGAGTCCCCAAACGCGATCCAATCCTGGTATATGCTCGAAACAAAAAGTAGGAGGTGTATTCCCAACAATCTGATCTCACAAGACCTACTGCATAGATCCCAGGCAAGTTTTGAATGAAGTGGGTTTACCTGTGATAGTCGAACTATGATTTTTGCGTAATGTGTGATCTTGGGTGGTTTAAGGTGTTTTAAACCCAAGATCCTAACCAAGACTAGTTGGTGTATAGTGTAACCTAGAAAAGAAAATGTTACTAGTACATTTTATTAGGGTTCATTTTAAAGGTTACTTGCTTACTCAAAAAGGTAGTGGGTGTGTAAGAGTGGTTATAACAGAAATAGAATACTGAAATGAAATGCTTACCACTAAACAAATCTTTTCTTTTCAATGCAAGTCTTAAAATTACGATCTAGAATGCATATGCAAATGCAATTTTTAATCTTTCGAATGCAAAAAAGGTAAAAATAAAGCCTAAATGTACAAAATTAAACTCAAAACCTAAGAATGCAGCTACTCAAGCAAATAGGTATGCAAAAGAAAATTTGTTCTTTTTGAATGCAAAGCACTCTTAAATCCTATAAGCCACTTGTAAGGTACTCTACTTAGAAAATAAATCAATTTTTTTTTGTGCTTTTCAAAAGGTGAGAAACAAAACTGAAATTGAAACTAACTTACTATCAAAGTAAAAGCAAAGGACTTTCAAGTTTCCTTATTGAAACAGTAAAATCTACCAATACGACTTTCATATTCTTATTGATGTAAGCATGCCAACCATTGGGAAAACCGTATGAAAACTACTTTTAGACCCAAACAAAGCAAATGACCTACAAAGAAGTATGGTTTGGTAAAGTCAGGTCTGCACATAAACAGTGCAGTCAAGGTCCTGAACAACAACAAGGACACTTGAGCTTTCACTAAAAAAAGAAAACTAAAAGCATAAGAGAGGATAAGAAACCAATCTAAAGAGAAATTTCACTCAAATAGATACAAACAGGGTCAAGTAGACTCAATAGGTTTCAAATCCAGTGGAAATGGAGCAAGCAGGTTCAGTCAGACTCAAATTAGGGTACAAAACACCAAACTGGTCCACAACCCCCCAACTTGGGTCAACAAGCCCCAAAAATTTCCAAACAAGCCCAAATTGATCAAAAGAGGTCCAAATCATGAACATAGGATCAGTACAAGGATAGGAGACCACTTACAGTGGTTTAACTCGGACCTAGGGTCATCAGGGACCCAAAAAATGCAGCCACAACCCCCAAATTTGGGTCCACAACCCAAAAACTCAAACCTAGAAAGTGTGCGCTACTGTGTTTGAGGCATACCAACGCCCATAACAGACGAATGCGCTACTGTGCAGAGAAAAACTAGTGCATGGGCACTACTGTGCTTCACAACAGTAGCGCACAGATGGGAAAAGTTGAAAAAATGGGGTTAAAACCCCCCAACTTGGGTCCACCAGGGTGTGAAAGGGCTAAGAAGGATCTGTAAGAGCCAAGGAGGGTCAAACAATGCCTAATAACTGATTCTAATCAAGAAATTGAAAAAATACCTTCAAACAAAACTAAAGAAATGACCTTGGATACCCCTAAGCAGTTAGGTTTTCCCCAGCGGAATCGCCATTCTGTTGTAAGGAAAATGCACCTATAGTTCAGGGGAGAAACTACCAACTTACGGTGATAAAGATAGACTTACAAACATTCTGCAAGTACAACAAATAAGTGAAGAGATTAGGGTTTAGAGATGTATGCACCGTATTCAGAAGGTTGATCTTAGCTCTGCCTCCCTTGCTCTTCAATGCTTATCCAGTGTCGCAAGGCCCAGACCTGAAAAACGACTTGATACCTTTCTCAAATACATTTGACTACTTATATAAGACTGATATTCATAACAGAAGAAAATATCAGACTATAGGCAAACTGTAATAAAATCTGAGACACAAATGAATAGGTCGTATTTGGAAAGGAAAGAACATCTGATCTTTTTTAATTAATGAAGCAAGTGCATAAGATTATACCTTCCTTCAAGCTTGGCACTTCACGAAACCTAGATTCAAGGTCTCCTGCTTCTGTTCTCCAAGGATCCCAGCCTCTAATCAACTGTGCTAGGGTTTATAAAAAACTAAGGCACAAGAGAGGGGGATGAGGGTCTCCATTCCTCCAGCATAACATTGTTATAGGCTTGGTCCCCTCACATGGCCCTTCTACCCTCCTTATATAGTCAGTGTAGGAGAGGAAAAGAAGTTATAACCGAGTAGGAGGTTCCCCAACCAACTTAACTTACCCAAATTTCGAGATTTTGACTAGTACAGGAATGTGCTCTACTCTGCAGTAGACAAACTAGCGCACATGTGGAGGTGGGCGCTACTTTAATGAAGCAAAGTAGGGCATATGCGCTACTATCATGCTTGTGTACCAGCGCACATGTGAAAAAATGGCCAAAAACAAGCCTTTCTGCTCATTTTCAGGAGATGGTTTGGTCTGGAAAAATGTTCCTAAGGGTCATAAACATCAAAAGGGCCAAGAGTGGGGTAATTTCAACCATTTTTAGTGTCCCAAATGACCCCTCAATCCACAAATGTCCTGTTGTGTGACTAAACTTGATTTCAAGAAGTGTCGTCATGCGACCAAGGGATGCAAGTGTCGTCACGGACAGAGAGGTGTCATTTTAAGCTATAACAATGGATATGGGTGATGATGGTCTTGAACTTCCAATCCAAGCTTTTTGACCATATATTTTACTATGAGGTTGACCTATGAACCAAAATCAATCAAAGCATCCACCTTTATCTTCTTAACCTGGATCTTAATATGGAAGAGTTTAGTCATCCCCTTCTCTTCCTTGGGATGGAGACTACTCAGATTGACCTCCTTTTGCATTGTAGTGCAGACAACCTTTTAATATACATTTGAGTTTCTCTCTAACTAGTTGCTTGACTCCACTACTAGCATGTTCTTCTTATTGGCATCATTGTTGCAATTATTTGGATTCATCTCAAGATGTAGCTTCCAAACACTTATCTTTGGTGTGACTATCGATATTACAATGGTTGTAATGGTTTCTTGGATGCTTACACTAATGTGAAGTAGTTGATGTCTTGTCTTTTCCTTCCCACTTCTTATATCCATCCTTGGAAATATCTTGGTAATACTTTTGCTTGGAACCACTTGATTTTCCTTTAGCCTTACCTATATTCTCCAAATATTGTGCTTACAAATAGGCTTCATCCATTGTCCTAGGTTCAAAGAGCATCACTTGCCTCTACAAATTCCTGTGTAGACCACCTCGATACTTAAGAAGTACATCCAAGTTCTTGGGAGATATACCCAACATAATAGCCACTTTTTTGAACTCGGTGGTGTACTTTTGCACACTCTATCGTTCCTTCTATTGGAAGTAATGGAAACAAATCCATTGATCCTCATTGTACCCAATAGGGTAACTGGGACTTAATAAGGGTTTTAAACACCTCCCGCTTAGTTACTTAGGGATCACCCTCTAGCTTAAGTGTCTCCATGTGGCTTTCCCACCAAGTTTGGGCATGACCTTTTAACTTCAATCAGGAAAATGAAATATTTTTCTCTTCTTTTATGTTATGGAAATTGAAATAAACTTATAACTATTTCAACCATTGATTCAACTTAATAGCATGAACCTCACCTTAGTAGGGTTTGATGTCCACTTTTTCTTTCAATTTAAACAGATATTGGGAAGAAGTGATGGCACTAGAACTTGGTCTCTCTTTCTTTGGCTCTTTTTTCGGTTCATTTTCTAAGTCTTCATTATATCCATATTTCCCATCCAATCCAACTTCTGAGTTAGAGTTACCCAATTCCCCAAAAGGTCCAAACTTGTTCTCCATTGTCGCCATGGGAATCTCAATATTGCAAGATATGTCAATGACTTGTGCGTACATCTTTGAAAATATATCCAATGACTCATCCCATGGATTGTTATTATGGTACACATCCACCATGACTAGGGTTTTGAGATTTCTTCCTCACTCCAATTCCTGGATTTTGCAACATCCCACATTAACCCAAAAGAAAACCACTCTAATACTAATATGATTTGTAAATTGTCATGGATAATATACTAGAAATAGTTCATCACAACAGACCTTATAATATTCTGCAATATCTTATGATAGAATATTTTTTACTTTAGATTGTGAATTTTATACTAGCTGACTGATGAAATACACTAAAACTGAAATGAAATAAGCAAGTCATCGCCCCCACCCCAAACTGGTGTGAATTATAGCATATTTTGATCATTTGTGGACATGAGTATAGTTTCGACTTCAATTTTCTGCATTAAAAGTTGGTTTGTGATCTGATGAATGGTGTTTTTCTTCCCTTTAATATCTCGTTACATTTATATGTTTCTTTTTTTTGTTTCATTAAACTTCCTTTAGATGCTTAGTGCTAAAATTCCACAGCTGGTTGCACTTGCTAGTTCCAAGTTATCGGAATACCCTTCTTCTAGTGTGATTCTAAAGGTGACTTTTGGTTCTCCTCTAGATGCTTAGTACTAAAATTCCACAGCTGGTTGCACTTGCTAGTTCCAAATTATCGGAATACCCTTCTTCTAGTATGATTCTAAAACTGACTGCTAAAGGAGAATGCCCAAATAAAAACCAGCAAATCAAATATTTACTGGAAAACAAGTTTCATTATTGCTTATGGAACTTGGGATATGTTACTAACAATAGCACTACTTCTAGACGACAATGAGCTCATGTTGTATACAAAGGATTACTAGAGATACAGTAACACATCAAGAGATGCAAGATGGTTGTTATATTAACCACTTTATATAGGTCTATATTATGAAAATGGGGAAGTCAGGAAAGCCCCAGGAGGTAACTATACAGTGCAAACATAGGATATTCAGACTTTCTATAGCCATTCAATGCAGCCAAGCTCAGTTGGAGTATTATAATTTATGAAAATTGTACTATCCAGAGTAGAACTAATCTAATTTTAAATCTACAAAATTCTATGCTCATTATTGTTGCTACTAGATCGTAAGAATATAATAAACATTTGGGCTAACAATATTTCAATAGTGTGCCAACTTCACCCATTGTCCTCTGATTAGTGCAGGAAGATGCAATGCACACCGATATCACTCCCATGACCTTTGGAGTCTTCTACTTTGATCTATATATGTTTATTGAATTCTTAACTTCTATTTCATCTTTCATCATATGAATCTCATACGAAGAAAACAACCATGAAACACCTAATGGATCTCCCACACAGATTAACAAAGTAATCATTTCCACATGTGCATATAAAAGCAATGAATCTCATGCAACATCAAATAACCATCAAAACTTTCAAGATTACCTTCTGAACCCGTGCATGGAGGCATGTAAGATTTGTTTTCAGGCTCCGAACATGCTCAAGGTTTTTGGTACTGACATTTTTGGCAAGTTTATCCAATGCAGGATAAGCCTCTCGTTCGAGCTCTGCAACATCTGAGTCCATGTAGGTGCAAATCACCTCCAAAGCAATTTCCAGCACACGGAACTCAAAAGGAAGCTCACGTTGCAGCCCTTCTGCTGCTTCTGGGTCAAGTAGCCACTGTCCAGGTGAAGTTTCAGCAGATATGCCATGTCTTTCCTGCTGATCTGTATGATGGCCTTCCTGAAATCTTGATGGACTTTTGAGAGGAAGTTGTTGCCTGAGTTGATCGACAAATGGAAGAACAGCCTGGTTCAAAGGATCAAGCACGAAGACCTCTTCAGCAGTAACAATGGCCTTTATAAATTCCAAATTAACCACCAAGGCTTTCTCCCTAGCTGTATATTGAATCCAATGAAAGCAATAGTAAGTGGCTTTCCTGCATTCCTAAAGGCAAAATCACCAGGAATCAAATCACAAAAGAAATGGAATACATCCGTCTTTGGAATCATCAATTCTTTTCATCTCAAATTGTTAAGGGGCATGGACTCAGATGCCACTGAATGTTCTGCTTAAAAAAAGGTAAATGCTATAATACATCAGTTACAAGAAAATCGAAGCACAATAATGAAAGATTGGATATCTGCAAATGATGTACAGGCAATATTACATGACGATGAATGACTAATATTCAAGGGATGTTCAAGCACTAACAAACGAATGAACATATAAACTTTTAAGTAAATTATAAATAGCATGAATGTTAAAAAATAGCGAAATATGTCATATGAAATAGGTTCCACTTCCTATATTGCATTGCTTGTATTCGGCTGCAGGGACAAACCTTCATAATATGATAGTTAACTTTATCTTCAAAAGAAGTTTTTGTCTAAAAGTAAAACATCAAAATTTCATCAGTTTCTTATCGTTTTGAAAAGCCAACCTTAGTGGATATACTATATAGTTATGCTTCCTTTGCAAACAAGTATACAACATCAAAATAAGCTTCCTAGTATCTAACTTGACTGCTGCTCTTGTTAATGAATAATTTAATGACAGGTTATGGGACGTTAATATTTGAGAAATTGTCATATGGTGCTGGCTTGCTTTTTGTACAATTTACCCAAATTCCCCTTGCAATAGCTGATCAAAAGAAGATCATGTTGGGAAACAACAGGTGGGCAGGTTAATTGGGGGTTTTGTTGCAATTTGAAGAAATGGAGTGGCTTGGGGATGATCAGTCATTCCATCAATCCCAAGCCCTATGCACAAAATGGGTGATCAGGTTCATGGAATGACAAGAGAATTGGAAAGTGCTCCTGCACAATTGTATCCCAAGTGAGGGCATTAGGGAAAAAGTGTTGGAGGAATCTAGTTGTTGCTGACCCTAACTAAAACCCAAATCCAGAGAACCTTGTTAATGTATTTGTAACTTCGGAAGATATTCAATTGTATATTTTATATTGTATTCATATGTTATTGTACTTCTGACGAAGAGGTTTTATTCCTCCAATTGGGAAAGTTATTATTGTATTTGAAAGGGTTATTAGACTCCCCTAGAGGGGTCGGCCCTGAGTTAACTGGTAATGGGTTATTAGACTCTCCTAGGAGAAGTCGGCCTAGTTAGGGTAAAATTCAAGTGGAAGTAAAGTATAAATAGAGAGGGTGCT
The DNA here is from genome assembly GCA_027924585.1 of Larix kaempferi. Classification (NCBI taxonomy): domain Eukaryota; kingdom Viridiplantae; phylum Streptophyta; class Pinopsida; order Pinales; family Pinaceae; genus Larix; species Larix kaempferi. The sequence goes on from BSBM01001218.1 coordinate 179,253, forward strand.
CCTCTCTATTTACACATTCACTCACTCACTCATTTGCGCATTAGTGAGAGAGAGGAGTTCGCACAAGTGAAGAAGAGAGAAGCTGTTGGAGACCATTTCTATCTTTTGGGGTTTTGTATTGTTGCTCGTTCTATCTCTAAGGAAGTTGCGGGGTTTTCTCCTTTATGGTTTCCCCGATGAAACTCTGTCTCTTGTGTTTAATTTACATGTTATTCTCTCAGATAAGATCCTAGATCATATTGAATTACATAGTGAAAATCTAACATGGTATCAGAGCTTACCTGAGAAGAAGACACTGTGCAACTACGGAAGCTAGGGCTTCTTAATTTTTGGGTTTCTCTCCACAGGTCATCAGCAAAAGGAGGCTGGGCTAACTCACCTAAGGAAGGCACATCTTTCTGTCGAAGCAAAATTGTGTTCTGAGCATTTTCACTTTTTGGCCTGTCACTACTGCGGGAAATTAGGGCTTTTCATAGAAGAAGAATTTTGGAGTGTAATCAGCACGGGATTGTTCTCCTCCTCAAAATCGAAATTTTGAGACCAAGATCGAAGTTTTTGGTTGGGTAGAACCCTGGGATAAGTCAAACCCTAATTTGACTTTGGACCAGAAAAACCAGAAAACCAGAAAAAGTCGGAAACTGCAGATCCGAAATTCGCAAGTCAATTTTCAAGGGTGAATTTTTGGAATCTTCAGAAACCAAGTGCACCAGCATACTTGCCTCATCCAGGAGAATCTTCCTGTGAAAGTAGAATTCAATTCCGAGAATTTTCATTTCTCTGCCCATCACTCCTGCAGAGGAAAACTAGGGCATCAGATATTTTGGGATTCTGTTCACTGATTTATGGAAGTGAGTACATTGGACAACTCTCCTTGAGGAGGCACATCTATCTGTCCAACCAGAAGTTCCAAATTCCCACTTTGGAAAATTAGGGTTTCTCTGACAAACCCTAGGCCATCCAGCTCTAAATCCAGTTTCAGCAAATCAAGTGGTAAGACCTAAAGCCTTTCTATTTCCATTTGAGTTTCTCATTAAATATTTCTCACCACACCAAGCTTGAGGATAAGCTTGAAGGGGTTGATAACTTCCGAGCATGGAAGTATAGGATTGGGCTTGTCCTAGAAGAGAATGAATTGGACACCTATGTGAATGAAGAGGTTCCAGTTCCAGAGGGAGATGAGGCTAAAGCCTTACACAAGAAGTACCTAGTTAAGGCTAAGAGAATCATTGCAGATTCTATCAAGGACCATCTCATACCACATGTGTCATCTCTGAAGACACCTAAAGAGATGTTCGATGCCTTGACCACCTTATTTGGAGGGAGGAATATAAATAGGAAGATGACATTGAGGAACCAATTGAAGAATGTCAAGATACAAAATGTAGAGACCATGCAGTCCTACTTTACAAGGGTCTCCCAGATAAAAGAACAACTTGAAGCTGTGGGAGAAGACATAGAGAATGGAGAAATAGTGGTGACCACCTTGAATGGTCTTCCTAGGTCATGGGATTCCTTTATTCAAGGAATCTGTGCAAGAAGAAAGTTGATCGCCTTCAGTAGGCTGTGGGAGGAGTGCTCACAGGAATAAGCTCGAATTGTAGCTCGAGAAGAAAAAATGGGTAATGAAGACCAAGCCCTCACAACACATACTAGGAAGAACAACAACAAGAGGGAGCATCCTCATCACAAGAAGGGTAAACACCACCACCAAAATCAAAGGGAGAACCTTGGAGGATCCAGGAGAGATTTTTCTCACATTCGATGTTATACTTGTGATGAGAAGGGGCACTATTCCAGAGATTGTCCTAGGAACAAAAGCAACTCCCACAAGAAGAAGAACAACAAGAAAAGACATCATGCTCACATTGCAGAGGATGGTGAACCTCCAAGGAAGAGAACCAAAGAAGACAGTGAAGATTCTTCAAGTGATGAAGAATATGTATTATAATGAAGGTAACCAGCTACAAGGGTTTATTTAGAAGGTTTCACCTCATAAGGTGAAGCTAGAGATGACTTTCAGTATTTCATGAAAGGAGTAGAAGAAGCTACTGTAGAGTCGGACTCCGAAAAACAAATAAATATCAATAATCTATGGAAGAACCTCTCATCCATTTTCAGCATTGGTTAAGGTGCACACTATCAGAGACTCCAGTAGTTCCTGCAAGGAAGCAAAGATCAAGAGGGAGCACACTCCAGTAGTTCCTACAAGGAAGCAAAGATCAAGAGGGAGCACACTCCAGTAGTTCCTGCAAGGAAGCAAAGATTGAGAGGGAGTCCACCCAACAACCAAACAAAGATAAGTATTTGAATTGTCATTTCTTGTATATATGATTACTTAAATGATGTTGTTCAGTCATGTACATACTTATGTTCCTAGATTTAGGATGTATATTATGCATGTTAGAAAAGTTGCATTAATGAACAAGATACTACTAATATGCAAGCAATGGGTAAGTGACCTATGGTACTGTACAACACTCCATTGCTACTTATCTAGATTGAAACCTCTTTGCTGACATGTTGGAGTAGTGCACACTCTTAACAATGTTCTGGTAGAGATGGAAGGCATCTAGAAAGTTATGGGATATGGATAAATGTTGTATTGAAGCATTGGCTAAGATAATTGCATGATTGTATGACCTATGTCTTTATGCGTAAGAATTTGTTCTGAAAACTATGAAATGTTTCTAATCATGCAATTGAACTTGACTTGTAGGAAAGATCGTATACCATCAGCTACAAGAGAGACTTGTTTCGAAGAACAAGCGACGAAGAATCAACATACATAAAAAAACTACCTATTGAAGATATTGAAGAACCTAAAGTTCTTAGGATCAGAAATATAGTAATGGAAGAAGCGATTCCAGAAGAATATGAAGCACGCGAGATGGAAGACCCACAGGAACCTGTAGATCCACCACGTGAGAAGAATTCTCACAAGAGAAAACCAGCATGGGTACGAGAAGCAATTCAAGATGCAGAGAGATATGGTGATCCAGAAGGAATGCATAGAGAAAGCAAGAGACCGAGACCATTCTCCAGTTATGTAACCCTGTTGTGTGACATCATTGACAAAGAACCTTCCAACAACGAGGAAGCAACTGAGAAAAAGAATGGAAGGATACCATGATCGAGGAGTACCAGTCGATCATGAAGAATGATTTCTGGGATGTGGTCCCGTGACCAGTAGGGAAGTCTGTTGTGACTTCCAAGTGGATCTACAAGATCAAGCATGCTGCAGATGGAAGCATAGAGAAACACAAGGCGAGATTTGTAGCACGTGGCTTCTCCCAGAAGGAAGGGATGGAATTGTTATCACCTATACTGTAGTTACCCCTATGAATATATCCAATCATGGATGGCAATAGGGAAGGGCAACTCAAAAGGTGCAACCACGATCACCTCGACCTCCAATATTATGGTTGTCACGCCAGTCGAGGCAACCTTCGCTTTATATTATCTAGCCCAGACAACAAAGGGGGAGACCCGATCTACTCCCGACAGGAGAGATCAAAACCAAGACACCAAATCAGGTTATTTCTAAGTGAAGTTAGGTGTATGGTTTATCCTAGACCTTAGGATGGAGTCACAAGACAAGTGAGGGGTTCAAAGAGTGTAGCTTTGGTTCATAGTTGATGTGAGTGTGACTTATAATAAGTGAAATGAGATCTAGGATTAGAGTACTAGTTCAATGTTGGAAAATCCACTACCTTGGGAACCGTGTCCAATGCAAGGTAGTTTAGGGGTTGAATTGGGGCTAACTAGTACAAGTGACAAGCTTGACCATGATACATGATGGCTTCAAGGGTTTGGTTCACCATGCAAAGGTCAAACCACAAGTTAATCCAACAATCTAGGAAAGTCGAATTGACTTTGAGAGAAACCAGTGCCTTGGGAATTGGGATAATGGAGTCAAAGTAGGGTTGACTTGTGGTTAAGGACTCCTATGGCATGAGACAAGTGGGCAATTAAGGTCTTGATGGATGAATAGGTCTAGATCTAGGTTTGACCAAAGTGGACCACAATCCCTTAAAATAAGGAATGCTATCCCCAAGGCAAGATTTGACAAGATGACACACTAGACCTGTCGCACTTGTCGATTAGTGGTTTTTTTTCCAGATCTATCATCTGGGTGTTGCTAGTTTATCATTCAAACCTCAAATCTATAGCTTAGCCACCCTCCTAGTGCCATTCTTACTTCAATTTCACCTTGTGGGCCCCATTTCACTCACTTTCCTTAATTTAAGGGCGGCCCCCAATTGGGTCTTTTTGATTGACATTAGATCTATCTAGATCTACCTCCTTAATCTCATAAGTGGCATATTCATTTCATGGTTGAGCATTTATCCCTTTTATAAGCCTCCTCAACCAAGCCCTAACTCCATTTGTCCATTTATATTCCCTAGATCTAGATCCACTTACTCTTGATCCCTCTCTCTTTTCAACTTCACATTTCCCTAGAAGGTCTAGAGTAGGTTCGCTAGCCTCTTTTGGTTAGCTAGGGTCTCCCCCTTGGTCATGCATTGTCTTGATCTAAAGTGAACAGTGCCTCGATTAGCGTGACAACCATTTATCCTTGGGAATCGTGGCTCTCTTAGGTCACCTCTTTAGTTGTCCAACACCTCTACCATCCTGGATAGGATCACCTTTTGGGACAACTACAAGTTGTGAGATAACAAGGCCATAGAAAGGTATTACTACCTCATTGGAAAGAAGGGTTTCTAAAGTAAATTTTAAATTATTTTCCTTTGTATCTATGCACATACGGGAGTAATTTTTGCAATGTTTTTTAAGTCAAAGGGTGCAATATTGGATTTTTTATGTGTATGGTGCACCCTCAAATCTAGAAAGGAAGTGGTTGTTTCAGTTGATCCCTTCCCTTTTAAATCTTAGCATGTTCTTGCATTTTATTAAGCAAGGCTTGGTTGATAATGAGACCTTTCCCCCTTAATGACATATGAGCAAGGACCTCTTAGATTGTTCCTCTATGATTCCATTTTGCCCCTTGCTTGACCAAGGCACTGGTCTCTTCAATGGTTTCTCTCTATCCTCCCATCATATGTCCTTTACCTTATGTTACAACTGTTTTGCTAGGGCATCCTCTTAAATCACCTTGCTCCTCATTTTCTTTGCCCTAGTGATCCTAGTTTAGGGAAGCCCTCCTCGAGTGGGAGAAGATCCAACCGAAAGTGTGAAAGGGGATTGGGGTTGGTGACATTGGCCTATTCCTCTTGGTTCCCCTCAGCTAGTTTTGCTTCTTCGATACTTTACTTCACGCATGTTAGTTTGGGTGGTAACACTTTCTTTGATTCCTTGAAGCACTATTGTTGATCTTTATCATTACAACCTCGATAAATGACCTTCAATTTCTACAAGATTCTTAGGTTGCTTGAAGCATTCTTGTTGACAACTGACAATTTTCTTTCTTTTTAGAACATATGTTTTTGATCTTTTAGCTTCAACACTTTCAGTTATCTTGACAACTATGATGGTAGCCTCTTTTGCTTCCTTTGTAAATGTGCATTTTATGATGGGATGCCATCTAGCACATGTTTTGTTTGGAGTATTGGTTCTTGGTTTGCTCAGATCATTCTTGTGGATCTTTGACACTTGCCGACAGCTTTGTTAAATCACTGTCAACCTCAACATTGCCAATTCATATGTCATCTTTTGGAGACTATTCCTTAGCAAACTGTATTTCTACTGCTAGGCATCCAATTCAACATCATCACACTACACATTGAGCCCTTGATAGGACTTCCTTTTACATCTTCAATCTATGTTAGGTATGACGAAAGTTGTCAATTAGGGGCAAAAGGCATAATGCCTCCTTCCTTCACCTTTTGTCACTTTGTAAATCCTCCTCCTTATCCCAAGTTGTTCTTAAACAGGGATGTTAGGATATTAGACATTAAAAGGTTACTTAAGACCAACTTGGTTTTCTTTTAGTGTGTTTCTTTAGCGTGATTTTGTATTTGAGTTATCTGATGGTCACCATTCTATCTTGTGCAAAGGATAATTTGACAATTCTTATATTCTTAGTATCCACATTAGTCAATCCATGTCTTATCACCTCCTTGGTCCATGATCTCTATTTAAGGGTCATGGATGGTCATTTGTCAGCGATGACAAACGATGATATGCCAGAGAGTATTGTACTAGATGTAAGCTTCATAAGCAATAATACGACTTTTTTGTTTCTCTATAGATGTTTCCCTCTATGAGGGTTTTACAACATAAATCTTGGTGTCTTGTTCTTTGATTTGTGTGAGTTGCTTTTATGTGATGTTTGTTCCTTAATATATAAGTGGCCAATATACAACCCACTAGGGCTATGATCTTTTCTACGAAATGTAGAAAGATAAAGTTTTTCATTTCTCTTCAAAAACTATGTATAAGTCTCTCAGCTATGAAATGTTGAAATGGTTAAAACCATGAACTCCTATAATGAATGAAATTTTGATGATGAAAGAAAGAAAACAAAAAGGCAGATAAGTTTGAAATTTTAGCGATGAAAGAGGGAAAAAAACATATAAGTTTGAAGCTATTATTCATTCATAAAAAATTAAATTTAGTTTTCTAAATGGAAGCATTTATCAAGCCAAATTTAGTAATATAAAAAAACATTAAGCAAACAACGCACAGATCAAGCCAAATATAAATGTTAATGGAGTCAAAAACCGGTCTACACACCAAATTCCTTTGAACTTTTGAAGTCCTTTGCCAAGAAAAGGAGCCAACATCTATCACCAATTAGGATTTATCTCAAAAGGAACTTGTTGCGCATAAACATTATTGCAGTCTCCAACATAGGGTAGCAATTCTCTCTTAGAGAAATTCATTTCACGTTAACCATGTAGATTGGAGTTTGTGCTGAAGACAGAGGAGCAAATAGAGGAAGCTGCACTTGCTTGCTCATTACTCATTAGATCAAAAGAATTATAAAATATTAAAATTATAGCAAAGAAATTAATGGATGAATTTTGAATTTGTAATATAAAACATGAAATTAATGGATGAAGGTGAAAGCAAAGAAAAGAACAAATGAATATAAAACATGAAATTAATGAATGAAGGTGAAAGCAAAGAAAAGAACAGTATGCCAATTTAGAGAAGCATTTATGAGGAAAACTAAAAATACAGACTGGAGCAAAGGCTAAGGAAAAGATTAATATGTTCCTTACATTTCCAAAGAGGAAAATTCCTGATGTTTAACTTAGAGTAAGTAATTGATACAGGAGTTAAGGAACCTTCCGAAATGTGACAAAGTTGACAAAATCCTAGTTACACAAAGGCTTAAAAATAGTGTAACTTAATAATCAAAATAATTTGGACACCAATCGAAATCTTGGATTTTCAAAATGAACTACAGGAAATAAGCTAAATGATCATTTTCAATTGCAACTTCCTCCCAAGTGCGGGGATTGAATTCTTGAGAGATGATTATTCTCTACTTTACTAGCTGGTTTCCTTAAATTAAGATGTGATTTCCTTATAAGATGTGCTGCCCCTTTAGAAACAGTTGCATTATCTTTTGATTCCTTGTGATAATCTCACAAAACCCATGTTTGGTTCAGATTTTGGAATTCTTCATCAAGGAACCAAGGGAAAATGGCAGGCCCCTCGTGGAATGACCTTATTCGTATATACACCAAAGCTTGAAAATCACGGGAAAAGGTAAAGCAGCTTTCACAACTTTCGTGGAGATTTTTAAACTAACTGGATCGTGTCTTTTGAAAATAAATTATTTATAGCGATATGACAAGAAATTTGCCAGTGTTTACAAAAGCTGACACTAAATTAAGTACAAGAATCTTAAAGAAATTGGCAAGTGAAGATAGAAAAGTTAATTGAAACAGTCGACGCTCTTTTGGGGCAGCTTCGCATGCCCCTACATCTCCAAGTAACTTTCTTCATTAAATATTTTCAGATGGATAAAAGAATAGATAAAATATTTTCAGATGGATCAAAGAATAGCATGAACCTCCAAAACCTACGAAGTAGATTATCAACTACTGTAAGAAAAGGAAGGAAAAGAAAAGTGCTTTTAAGCCATTTCACCGTGGATGGTTTCTATCTCGATATAATCTTCAATCATTTAAGCATGTCCTCGGCTATTTTCACTAATGAATAAACTTCAATTCAACTAGTCCTGGTTAATTATACTTAATGTTGGCAAAGCTCATGGGGCATGGCTTGTCAGAGCACCTACCCTATCAAGGTTTAATTACAGGTATGAAGAATCAGTTGAAAGAGGTCTAAGTTGTGGGTAATTATGATGGAACAGTGCTATTATGGTGACAGTTTAACAGAACATGCTTATACAGCTTAACCGAGCATACTTATATTTAATGATTCGCTCCTTGAAGACCATTTTGGGTGATTCTGAGGGAAGAGTGCCCTTATGGTGACAGCTTAACCAAACATGCTTAAATTCAATGGTTCATCCTTTGAGGATCATTTTTCTAGAGTAGGCAGGCTGCTTGTGGTGTCTGACCTGTTCGGGCCAACTAGAAGCAATTACAGAGATATTATCCGCTTAAAACCGAGATGCCCTTCAATGATAAAACATATGTTTTTCAAAAACCTTTCAGAGGGAATCCTTTCAGAAATTGTTGTTGGTGTGCTACTCCTCGCGTATGGAGCCTCGCAGATATTTGATTTTAACGCCGAATAAACGAATACGCGGTGTACAAAGTTCCCCCACGCTGAGTAAACCAAAGACGTACACAGATCTTTGAATAGAGTCAACCATGTAATACATAGCACCGCAGAACGCGGCTAGATGCCAGCCGACCCCAGCATTACTTTCCTACTTCAATACACGAATGCAGGCAAAAAGGACCATAAGCACTGAAGTTTCAATCCTGATGGCCAAGTTAATGATATTTGGATACAAAAGTAATCCTCTGTGTTCAACAACCTCTGGCCTTTCAACGGGGTTAAAAATTCAAAATCCTTTGGAGCATGTTCCCAATTTTTTTAAGACTCTAATATCCAAAATTATCAACTCATTTTAAGACTATAATATCCAAAATTATCAACTCAATTTTCACGGAGTGAAATAAATAACCAGACAAAAGTATGGTTGAAGCTTACCGAGAATGTTTGATGAATGGGAGAAAACAGGGCCCAGAATCCTCAAATCCCTTTTAGGAATGGAGACGCGTTTCATTATCGTTTGTTTATCGCATTCGAGCATCTCTGAATTCCCTCTTACATCAAAGCGCATCCATAGCCGAGAGCCCCGCTTCCTCTTGTACTTGACCACGGGCTGAAGGCCAAGCTCTGCCTGCGGACTGCTCTTAATGACCGCATATCCTCTTTTTATCCTCTTCAGTGCTGACTTCCTCATTTCTTAAAAATACAAATCTCATGGCAAACCATGCCACCGAGTTGGCATTACAATGAATCAAAGCTCTACAGAATTAACATTATCATGACTCAAATTGAATGAATGATGAACCAGGAAATGCCTGCTAGGCGTTGACCAACCTGAACCATTATACTATTAATTCTGTATAGCTTTAACCATACAAAGCATGAGCCAGTAAATGCCCGCGTTCGCTCAGCTTGAATCATTATCATATTTGAGTCCATGTCCGTTGCTAAAAAAAACAAAGTCGCAGCTTGGTTGAGATTGAAAGTGATTGTTTCAGTTCAATCCAAACCGTTATTGTTTTCAACAAGAAGAAGAGCTGTGTCATTTGGGGAAACAATTAGGGCTTTCTCATTTGAGGAAACATTTAGTCGTTGAGGGCAGGAGCCAGCTGGAGGAAACATTTAGTGGTGGAGGGCAGGAGCCAGCTGGGGACACACCATTTTTTAAAGACCTCGTGGGTATACTCCATTAATTGTTTTCAACCAGCAGAAGAGCTTTGTCTTTTAGGGAAATGATTAGGGCTTTCTCAGCTGGAGGAAACATTTAGTGGTGGAGGGCAGGAACCAGCTAGGGACATACCATTTTTTAAAGATCTCGTGGGTATGCTCCATTTATTGTTTTCAACAAGAAGAAGAGCTTTGTCATTTGGGGAAACAATTAGGGCTTTCTCATTTGGGGAAAAATTTAGTGGTGGAGGGCAGGAGCTGGAGGAAACATTTAGTGGTGGAGGGCAGGAGCCAGCTGGGGACATACCATTTCTTAAAGACCTAAAGACCTCGTGGGTATACTCCATTCAAATTATTGTAAGATTAAAAAAAATGAGTAAAGAAGTTTAAGAGGATTAAATTACTTATAAATAATGTTATGACATATGACATGTGACATTTGCAACGAATAATTACCTTATATAATTTTATAAGGATTAATATGTACTTGTAATTTTAGAAAGATCAATGTAGAATTTTTTTTTTTATTTCAATCGAAAATTAACTATATTTTTTATTAAAAAGGTATATATACATGTTCCAATACTTGAAATGATACTAACAGCCTGAGGTATGGAACCGTTCAAAACACAGATAATCATAGGATAAAGAGGCCCAAAAACGGACCACAAAAACCGAAAACAACCCACCGAATCAGAACATATTCACAGTAACATGAGACGATGCGTAGGTTGATCCAGAAGAAACAGGAAAAAAGTCCAAAAAGTTATTATATCCGCAAAAAAATATATATCGGATATATAGGAAAATAGTATATACAAATACAAAATATACAAAAAAAACCATGGACCCATCAGATCACACAGTATAGAAAGCTATGCTTCCAGCTGAAATGTGAAGATCTGCGTCCCATTCTTCAAAATGTATAAAACCTTCTACCACAGAGAGTCCTTTATGCGACAAAGAGTCTGCAACAACATTAAAATCTTTGTGGATATGGATAAGGGAAATATTTGGCAAGTCCTTGAGGAAACATTTTATATCCATCATCCAGGGAGTGAGAGCCAATGCCTAGATAATGCACTCATCTTTTGCCCATTCAATAATAATTTTTGAGTCACCTGCAATCTCCTGCAAAATAGAATAATGACGACTTGCAAAAAATAGAACCATCCATAGAGCTAACATCTCACCTTTTGTATTAGATCCGCAACCACAATTCATCCACAACAGATATCTTCTACTCTGGCCAAGAAGTAAAACATCACCTGCCCCACAAATATTAGCCTCGTGTTGTGAGGCACCATCAAATATAGCCCTGCAACCAGTAGAAAGCAGAATAGGAGAAATCATTTGGTTTGGGGACGAAAGAGGAAGTGTTGTAGTAGCTTCCACTAACTCTAGAAATCCCAAGATCGCCTTTTTTGCCACCCAAATTGGATGCTTCCCTATATCTTCAAATATGCTTGCATTTCTTGCAAGCCAAGTTTCCCAAAAATGCAACACTCAACTTCCCCAAATTTTATGTTGTGTAAGAACCAATTTTTTAAACAATCCTGGATAGTATCTCCATCCCAAGCCTGTATATTGGTAAGGAAGAGACCCATGGTGATCCATATTTTCAAGATAAAATAACAAGATAAAAAAAAATGTTGCACAGCTTCTTCATCGGATTTGCAAAGAGGGCATATGTTAGGACCACAAAAACCATGCTTTTGTAAGTTGTCCCAAGTTAATATCTTGTTCTCCAAAGTCAGCGATACAAAAATTCTGACCTTTGGGGAAATTTTCCACTTCCATATAGATGTGTGCCACCAAAAAGCACCCTACGGATAATCTGCCATAATGGCTTCATATGCTTGTTTTGTAGATAATGATCCATCTTTACAATTCCATGACCATAATAAATGATTAGAATGTTCCGATAATGTAACTTTGCCTCTGTAGAGTTCAATGATATAGACCTTCCACTCCTCTCCTAGTGTACCATATAATCCCAGTTGTGTGGAGTTTATCCATTTACCTGAATGACTGCGCGGAGACTAGTAAATCAAGGCTTGGTTGAGGGAGTAAATTCCTCTAGCATGTAGATGATGTAGAAGTTATTTTGACAACCTATAGTTCCTCGGACCTCCAATTATAGGGTCCTCCCCTACCTTAATTTGTCTGCCATTTCCAGGAGACCAAGCAAGCCAATTTGCAATTACATGAAAAGAAGAAAGGAGGCCCGCCCAAATGTTAGAAATGCCCTTCCTGTTTTTTTGTTTGAGTCTAATCCATTGAACCACATTCAATTTTTTTAAGTATTTTTCTTTTAAAATGCCGCTCCATAAACTGTCAACATTTAGCGCCCTCCAAAGACTTTTCACCAGTAGTGCAATGGAGAAATTGAAAATGTTATTAATAGACCAGCCCCCTCGATCAGCAGGACAAGCCAATTTTTTCCAATCCACAAGGTGGAATTTGTGTGCGTCATTTCCCAACCAAATAAAGTGGAATAACCTCTTTTGAATTGCTAATAAGATTGAAGTTGGGATCTTGTAGAGCGAGAGCCAATACACTGATAGGTTCTGTAATACTGATTTTGTCAACGTGAGCCTCCCACCAATGGAAAGCCACTTCCAACACCACAAAGTCATCCTTTTGTCAAAACATTTAAGGATCCAAATCCAATCCGCAGCCCTGTACCCATTAGGTTTTATATAGTATCCCAAGTATTTTGTATTCAATTTTTTTAAGTATTTTTCTTTTAAAATGTCGCTCCATAAACTGTCAACATTTAGCGCCCTCCAAAGACTTTTCACCAGTAGTGCAGTGGAGGAATTGAAAATGTTATTAATAGACCAGCCCCCCCGATCAGCAGGACAAGCCAAATTTTTCCAATCCACAAGGTGGAATTTGTGTGCATCATTTCCCAACCAGATAAAGTGGAATAACCTCTTTTGAATTGCTGATAAGATTGAAGTTGGGATCTTGCAGAGCGAGAGCCAATACACTGACAGGTTCTGTAATACTGATTTTGTCAACGTGAGCCTCCCACCAATGGAAAGCCACTTCCAACACCACAGAGTCATCCTTTTGTCAAAACGTTTAAGGATCCAAATCCAATCCGTAGCCCTGTACCCATTAGGTTTTATATAGTATCCCAAGTATTTTGTACCATCTGCAATATCACATACCTTGTAAGGCATATATGTTGTGATTTCCTTTAATTGCTCCACCCTTATGTTATGTTTTAAAAATAATGATTTCTTATCATTTATCATCATACCTGAAGACTTGCAAAAAAGATTTAGTAAATTTTTAAAAGAGATCCATTCCGGAGACTTTTGCAGTCCAAAGAGCATAACATCATCAACAAAGAATTCATGTGTTACATCAATCTTTTGATCAATTTTAAATCCTTCAATGAGATTTTTTTTCTTTTTCCTTGTGAATTAGGTGGCTTAAACCTTCTATGACGATCAGGAAAAGCAAGGGTGACAACATAAATCTTTGTCGAAGGCCCTTCAAACAAGGAAATAAATTTGTTGGACACCATTTATCAAAATGGCATAGTTCACAATTGTTATACAAGCCATGATCCATCTGAGGGCTAACCAAGGGAGACCAATTTGCATAAGCGCAAGTATGAGAAAACCCCAATTCACTTTGTTATAAGCCCTAGTCAAGTCCAACTGAAGAATTAAACCATTTAAATTCCTTGTCTTCACACTGTGAAAAACCTCTTGGGCCACTCCAATCACATCCAATATCTGCATGTTCTTAAGGAACCGAAATTGTTCCCTTGACATACATCTAGATAATAATGGTTTGATCCGATTTGCTATGATCTTGGCAATACTTCTGTACACTAAGTTGCAAAGTGAAATCGGACGAAACTACTCAAAAGATTCAAGCTTTGAGGTTGTTAGGATCAAAGCTATAAAAGTGGACTTTAATGTCATAGATACTTTACCAGTCATTCTAGTGTCTTCCACCATGGCAACTATATCATTGCCCATAATATCAAAAAAGCCAAGAAACAAGTCCACAGACCACCCGTCAGGTCCCGGGCTTTTTTCCTTTGCAAAGCCTCTTAAAAATTTATGAACTTAGTCCAACATAACCTTATTGAAGACCTGATCGCCTTCCTGAGCAATGAATAAATGTGGGTATTCTCTTATGACTTCAAATTGTTCTCTGATGGAATGGCCATCGGGATCTTCATAGTAGGAATTGAAAAAACATGAAGCCTCTGAATGGAGCTCCCCCTGCCCCCTAATCCATTCACCATCCGAGTTCTTTATAGCCCAAATTGCATTATGAACCCTCCTGCTATCTGCAAATTTATGGAGGAATTTATTGTTTTTGTCTCCAAGAGAAATCCATATGGCCAGAATTTTTAATCTCCAGGACTCCTCCTCCCGTGATAAGATTTTTTTTTTTTTTTTTCCAGCTCCAATATATCCTTTCTAGATTGTTCTGATAGCGGCCCTAAAAACATCTCCTTGTATGAAATTTCCAGTTGTGACTCCAGTCTGCATAGTTCTTCCTTTATAGACTTTTTTCTAGCCCTTTCCCATATTAGTACTTCTTTCTTAAGGCAAATTAATGTATGAACCAGAATGTGCGATGTAGACAAATGGATCCGAAACATATGATAACCATACCTTTCTGACCAATATTTTGAAATCCTCCTCACATAACCAAGTATGGTTAAATTTAAATGGATATGGGATCTTATCCCGTATAACTTCCAATTCAAGAAAGATGGGGGAGTAGTAAGATGCAGCAGAATGTTCCACCTAGGAACGATACATGTGTAAATTTTCAATTAATTTGTCCCCCATCATGAACCTATCCAGACGGTTAGATACTCCCTCCAAACCCGCCCTTCCATTAGTCCATGTTGGTGATAGTGGACTTTGGAGAGGGTTGAATGTCAGTTAAACCAACATTTGCAAAAATATTCTAGAAATAGTTGCTCAAAATATCCGACTGAGTTGAAACACCCCAAGTTTCAGCTGATGATAAAATAAGATTGAAATCCCCTGCAATGATAGGGTTTTGAAGATTTAGAAAACCGTCTGAAAATACTTGGTCCCAAAAAAAATTATGTTTGAATAAGGACCATATACATTTATGAGATTGATCTTGAGTGCAAACCCTATAATTCAATCGATTAGTAAAATTCCCAAGCTAATACGATGGGCTGATAAATTTAAGGAGTTAGGGTTCCATGCAGCAAGGAGACCCCCAAACTGTCCATCTGAGATCATAGCACATATCGCCCAATCATTCTTGATCTTATGAAAAAAATCCCTAGCTTTCTCGATTGACACCATGGTTTCTTGAAGGAAAATCATATATGTCTTTGTTTTCTCCAAATAACGGTTGAGGGCAAGTTTTTTATGAGCCCCCCCAATCCCTCGGATATTTAAATACATGAAGATCATATTTTACCTCTTGCGAGGGCTTTATAGTCTCTAAGGGCACCGGAAGAAGTAGATGGAGAGCTTACCAGATCATTTGGGGCAGAAATTAACTTTGAATCCCCCAAAATAGTTGGTTTTCCTTTTCTCGCACTTCTGGTTTTAACGGGTGAATAGTTTTGAGCAATGCCACCTTGTATAGTTGCTTTGGCACTCTTCTTAACCGCGAGACCATTATCAGCAACCCCAGTAACATTAATTTGGGGGAGGGGGGATTCCACTAGTATATTTCCAATATATGTAGTTAGTGTTTTCTTTTTCAACACTTTAGAGTAAGACAACGACCCCTGCGGAAGTCCCACATCCACTGACCTAGATGAACCATCTAGTGAGGGGCAGATCCAAACCTCAAAGGAATCCCCAAAAGTGTGAAGAGCAGCATGTGACAAATCGATACCCCCTTGAGGTGGATCAACGTAAGTAAAGTTATTTCCCAAAGTGGAGAAAGACTTTTCACAGAGTATAGGAGAGGGAGGAGGATGTGTAGTCTCAAGATAAGCATAGGGGATAAGTATATGGTCAAAAGGAATATTTAAGGATGGAGCAGTGGATAAACCTCCCACCTCATGGTTTTCCGTCAGGTTTTTCTCCAAATGGGACTTTTTTTCCTAGAAATTTTGTTCTAGACCCTTATAGAAGTAAGGACCCCCCCAACTAAATCTTCACCGATAGAATCCCTTTTTTCATCTAAAGAGGAAACATAATTTAATTCAGTTTCCGATAAGGATGAAAAGAAACAAGGTTTCAGAGCTTTTATCTTACCAAGCAACGATGAGGAAATTGAGATTGTATCCATGTCGGTTTTGTCAGGCTGGTGGACATTTGAACATTCCAATCCATAATCCTCATCTGAAGACAGGTTTTTGTTTGAGGTCCAGGCTTGAATCTCGTCTGAAGAATTTTCTAGATCTGATCCCGAGCTTCCCGAAGTACATTGGCACCATAGATGATCGACAACTTTACATCTGAAACACCTAAAAGGTAAACCCCGGTAGTCTAGGGGTTGGATGTAGGTCTTATCCCTCCACTCGATTTCTAGCTGCTCTAGGAGTCCCATGGACATATCTATTTCCACCATCATGCGGCCAATTATTTTATCCATACCTGTAAGAATGGCCTCATTGATGTGGATACATTTACCCAAATGGTTTCCCATTGCTTCGAAAGTAGGCTTATTCCACATTTCCAGTGGGAATCCCGAAAGGTGTACCCACAAGTGATGATATCTGACCCTTTCTGTATCTGGTTCAAACCCGGAATGCCAGTGTTGAAGCATTAAGCTGCCATTACCGTGTAACCAAGTTTTTCCCAGTATAAGGGTGGCATGTTCTTCTTTACAGAAAATAAATACGTACCAACCTTTTTCTAAAATGGCAATGTTTGATATGTAGCCAATCAAAGAAGCCCATGAGGTCGACACCCACTGAGCTATGTCTTTAGGGTTACATGCTCGATAACTAAAATTTCCAATAAGAGCCCTTAGAGACAGGGAAACGATACCCTCCAGACCAATATCCCTGCCAAGCATCATTTTACCTCCCTCCTTGCACATTCTCCATTTTCTAAATATGTTGTTTAAATTGTTTTGTTTGTAAGACGAACAGTGGTTCAGGGCTGTATTATGGGCATTTTTTGCAAGGGAGAAAGTCTTTTTATGAATAGTCTTAGTAGATTCCTTTCCAGAGGAACATTTTCCACACTCCTTGTCCCTATCATCATGTGAGGATCCTGCTTCTGTCAGGACTTTCACGGAATGTCACTACCCATCCGTCATTTCTGTAGAACCCCCCTCCCGCATGTGGTTGGAGCATGGCATGATAAAACTCATCTGGTTTTAAAATACCTTGAATTTCCCACCACTCGTCCGTCTGTCGATCTTTGTCCGGAGTGGAACCCCCCACCACTGGAACTTTCCCCTCCATCAAGCAAAATGTAAGCTTCACATAGAAACGGATGTGGGACAAAACTAGAAGGAATATGTCCCATGTAGGAGTATATAGTTCCCGAGTAATATTTCAGAGTGGTAAAATAACATATATTATCTCCGTAAGATGATAGATGAGTGAATTTATGACCTAGAAAATTTTCTGAAGATGTAGAAAATTGGGGGATTTTGAAATACAAAAGATAAACAGAGGTTTAAACCCTAAACGTAAAAGATAACCCTAAAGTACACTGAAATAATACCCTCTGAACCCTAAAAAAAAAACCTGGTAAGCGCACTGGATTTAAACGAAAGATTTCCAAGTACTCCGACCGAGATTTGCTCAAGCACCCGCTACCCACAATGGAAAACCCCCAACGACATATGCAACCCTCTCTATTTCCCGCTCCCTGCTGCAACTCCAAAGGATCATACAAATTTATTAAAGCATATTGCAATACAAGAGTAATAGTTGCAAAGCAATTAGTCCCTACCATAAAATTATGTTATGTTTTGTATAAATAAGATTATGTTATATTTTGTAAAATTGATCCTCCTATATTATATAAATTATCTTGTACAATTGATGATGATATTATATTAAAAATTAAGTTTTAGTTTTTAGTATTTTTCAAAGTTTTTATTTTTAATATTTAATATTTAATGATTATATTTTTATTAATAATTAATAATTAAGGTTTTTCAATAATAATTTAATAGTTTTTCTTATTTTTTTAAGTTTTTAGTTTTTTTAATAATTAATTTTTGCTTGCTAATTTTTTTAGTTTTAGTTGTTTTAAATTTTAAAATTAGTTTTTATTTTTATTTTTTTATTATGGTTTGTTGTAATTATATATTGATATTTTGTAGATATTAATAAAAAAATAGTTTAAGTTTTTAAAAGTAATTGGTAGATGCATTTAAGGTATATAGAAGTGAAATTACATTGAATTTAAAAAATGAGAGTACATGTAATAATAAGGAGGGACACTTGTGTATTTATTATCAATAATACAATGTACAAAAATGATAATATTCATTATCATTAATGAAACTTGTGGTACAAAGACCACATGTCAAACTAAGAATTTTTTTTTAATTTTTAAAATTTAATTAATATTTTGTTTAAACAATTTCACATTCCATGAGGGGTAATTTGTCACTTCATAGCTTTTAGCCAATCATAAAATAGAAATAACAAATTTTAAAATTTTTACAAAATATTTTATATTTTCAAAATATTAAGTTTATTATATAAATATTACAAAACTTTGAAAAACATTATAATTTTTTTTTATTAATATAAAAGTTTGTTTATGAGTGAATGATCACGATTGTCCTTGTCTTGGCGGGGACTAATAAAAATATGTCATATAGTAGAGTATCGAGAATATTAATATGGAAAGAAATTCCAATATAAAGATATGGTATTATAAATATACTATGCAACATTATGTATAATAATCACATTTAATTGGTTTATAAGATTTTTTGCATTAACATATATTTATTTTCATTAACTAAGATCATTATTAAGACTAAAAAGGTCAATGCTTATTAAAGATATGTTTAGAGTGAAGTATTGAAAATATGAATATAAAACATAATTCTAACATAGATATGTCACTATAAAAATATTTGACAATCACATAAATAACAACTACATTTTAAAATAGCTCACATGATATCTTTCACTATTGTCAATTTCCATTAATAACCAAGGTCGTTATTGAAGCCTAAAAATTTAATACCCTTACATTTAATATAGCTCACATAACTTCTTTCATATAACATCTTTCACTATTGTCAATTTTCATTAATTAACCAAGGTCAATATTGAAACCTAGAAATTCAATACTCTTAATATTAGTATGAATTGAACCTCAACACTCTCCTAAATATATTAATTGATCACAAGGTAGTAATTTGATTAAGGTAGTAATTGTAACAATCATTATTTTCATTATAAATGAAACAAGCTAATGGTGTCATAGCAAAGAATGGCTTTCCATGTACAATATTTGGCCTCATTTTTCTTTCTCACTTTTTCCTTTTTTGTTTTTAAATGAAAAGGTTAATAGGTGATTGAAAAGGACAAAGAAAAACTTATGCAAATAAATATGTAGAAATATCCAAAACAATAAAAAATAAATTATTGTTAAATGGACCACATCCTAAACTTAGAAATATGTTACTGTAAGGAAAAACGATAAAGATTGTTAAGAGGGTCACGGAGTTGTGCCTAATTTAAGTATAAGTAATGTTAGGATACATGGGGTTCATAGGGTATACTTATCTATATATGGCAAACATCTTTAACATTAACACTGTAAAAATACCTTATAACATCACAAGTATTAATATGAAACAAAATCTCAATACAAACATGTGTTGTAAAGTCGAACATCAAAGTTTTAATAAAAAACAAATTCCAACATAAAAATATACCATTATAAATATACTTAATAACATCGTAACATTACATAAATAACAATACATTTTAAAATGTCCCACAAAGCATCTTTCATTGTTACCATATAAACACCTTGATGTATTTCCATTAATTAACCAAAAACATTACTGACACCTAGAAGATAAATACATACTCTTAATATTAGTATGAATTAAACCTCACTCCACTCCTAACCATCTTAACTAATCACAAGGGAGTAATCAAGTATGGTACTCATTACAGGTGAGACAAACTAGTGATGTCATGGTAAAGAACAACTTTCTATGTATATTTATTTTGTTTCATGTTTCCTTCTCACGTTTGCCTTTTTTTTTTAATGCAATGCATATGGGCAATTCTTATGGGTTCACAAGTAATTGAAAAAGATAAATGTAAACTTGTGCAAATCAATATGTATAAATATACAAAACAATAAAATGTAAATCACTATTAAAATGGAACCCAATCCCCAAAAAAAAAACTAAAAAAACTATTTTAAAGAAAAGGGATAAAGAGTGTTAAGATGATAAACAATTGTGTTGAATTTAAGTGTAAATAATGTTAAGATATATAGGGTTTATGAAAAAAATTAAACATATATGACAAGCATATTTATCAATGTCATTATAGAGTTATCTTGTAACATCACAAGTATTAATATTCATATGAAACCAAATTCCAAGATATATCACTATAAAGATGCTTGATAACAGCTTATACATAACTATTACATGTTAAAATGGTCAAAAGGCATCTTTCATTACTACCATATAGAGATCACAACATAGCTTCATTAATTACCAAGACCATTATTGAATCGTAGAAGGTAAATGTTTACTCTTAACATTAGTATGAGTTGAATCTCAATCCTCTCATAGCCATCCTAACTAATCACATATGACTCTTCTCATTATAGGTGAGATAAACTAATGGTGGCATAAAGAACAACTTGCCATGCTCATTATTTGGTTTCATGTTGCGTTTTCACTTTCCCCCTTCTTGTTTTTTAATGCAATGTATATAGACAATTCTTTTCGGTTCATAGGTGGTGTTTTATTGTGGAGTAAGATCATGTCGGATCTAGTAGTTATGGTTGTTTCTTTCTTTAAGACACATCTACTAGCATCCTCCAACCACCTATCTCAAGGTTTTACTACTTTCATTGGCCACATAAGACTCAATGTCATGGAAATGCAAGGGTAGCATTTGATGCAAGGAATGTTTTAGAGTGTGTCTATTTGGAATTGTTTGAATTGTTCATTATGTTGACTCTTTATCAAGACCATCCTCATTGCTTAAAATTAAGCACTTATAATAACCTAGTGGCTAGGTGGACTTGGGGGTCTATTGTTTGGTCATATGCCTGCCATTCTACATTTACGGGCCTTTGTACTATATATCCCTATCTCTAATGGATCCAACAACCTCAACAATGTTGGTCACTTATGCAAGTGTTTGTGTCTTCAAGTCAACTCTTATTCCTCTCTCAATTTACACTAAGATGGTTTCCTAGTGATTTTTGGATGAATTGCTTTTATCTACCAATGCTTATTTGACCTCCTTTGACATGGTACATGCTACCTCCCCAACGAACTTGTGTGATTAAAGTCTTGAAGAATCAAGCTAGCTAAGGGGGACCAAGAGGAAAGGCCAATGTCACCACACCAATCCCCTTTGCACTTTTGGTTGGGTCTTCTCCAATTCAAGGGGGGCTTCCCTAGTATAAGATTACTAGAGAAATAAACAATGGGGTTAAAGGTGACGTGAATTGTAGTTCTAGCGAAATGGTTTTTTTTGTAGTATAGGAATATAACATAGGTGATGGGAGGATAAAGGGGACCACTCCAAGGACTAGTTCCAATCCAATCAAGGGAAAATGGAGTCAAAGGATCACCAACTAAGAGAGCGTTGCCAAATAGATCAAAAAGAGAAGAGAATTGCATCCACTAACCCCAATATAATTGGTGGATTGAAGATGAACTAGGGTTCACAAGGGAGGAGATCAAATGAAATATCCACTTCCTTTCAAGCTTTACGGGGTGCACTCTATAGATAAAGGTTTATGGCTACACAACCCAAATTAAGGCAAAGATACAACACATAAATCATGTATAAATAAGATGTAAGAAATGATGAAGTAGAGCTTAACATAAAACACCTTTCTCCAACGGGTTAATAGTACCCTTCTGATGGCCCAAGCAAAGCATAGAAATGATTTAGCAATGTAAAACACCTAGCAAAATTTTAACCATGAAGCTCAAAGCAAGAGAATTATGCCACACATGAGAAAGAAGGGAACCCTTAAGACAAAATTTGCTCTAAGAAAAAGATATGTCAATTAGGCACAAGAGAGAAAGAACTTTAGAAATCGAACCATGAGTACAAATGAGGAAGAGACTCTCTTATATAGGAGAGGAGCTCAACTTCCTTTACAATAAAATAATCATTAAATCCTATATATATCCTAGGGTGGAGTAAATAATGAATAAACTCCAGTAAACGCCAATAAAATCTAACAATATTATCCATAATATGAGGTGGTCAATGCCACATGTACAATGTCAAAGATACATAACCCCCCAAGAAAGAGGGAACCTCCATCAAATGAGGAAAAATAACAAGTAGATGTCCCAAACATAGCCTCCAAAGGATCCCCGTAAGGTAGCACTCCAAGAAAAAGGCTTAAAAGATGGAATGCTTCCTCAATAAGTTGAATGCTCCCCATGAAATGGCTCAAAAAGGCACACAAGGCAAAAACATGGCGTGAGCCTTTAAATGGTAGTTCTAGAATTGCTATCTTCCTCAATATTTATCAATTTTTCTATTATAACCAATTTTCAGAAATCGCATGGCCACTCTACTTCTAATGGATTTGACATGGAACAATTTTAGGCACTTTGCCAAAATATAAATTCTCTTGAAGCTAAGATGCCTCTCCAAAAACTCCCCATAAAAAATGGCCTAGTTGAGTGTAAAAACAACCCTCCAAAGGGTGGGTGCTCAACAATGAAAACCAATGAATGTGGAACAAGTCAACACGTGTAAGAGGTTACTTCCATACATCAAGTGGTCAAACCCTCAACCAACAAATAGATCAAGTGGGGAACAACCTCAACATGTGCAATGAATGTCCACATAACAATCATACCCCAACCTCCATGCCAACTCATCAACCCATGGACCAGGAGACCATTAATAAAAAATAGGATCACTTGACTCAAGAACAAGTGTCTACAATAGCCAACTAATACCTTGAAGAAGGGGATGGCCCCATCCATAAGTCAATAGAATGCCACCACACATGCCACAAGAAAGAAACGAGGAGGGTTTTCAACCAAAGATGATACCCAATAGTGCTATGATGCCATCTATGTATATGCATATATAAGAATAAGCAAGTAACCCAAACAAAACACCATGAGCACAGCAACAATCCACCATCAACAAAGGCATGAACATTATGAATTGCAACTCTATCACCAAGCATCCAAGACCATACAAGAGATACATCAACCTGCTTTGTGATGAAAATAACAAATGAAATTATTAGTAGACACCCATGCAGAATGGGGTGTAACAATACCTATCACCTATGAGTCACTAACTATGCCATCCCTCTTGTAGAATATTCTTCAAAAACTATTGTTGATGCATGTATAATTATTTCAAAATTTGAAAATGAGGTTTTTATTTAGATATTATCCATGCTACGATGCCTACCGTTTTGGATGCACTTCAATGTAATCAGAGTTACAATGGTTATCGTTGGTGACTCGATGATAATCTCCTTTCCTTTAATTGGTAGCACCAATGTACTCTACTTCACCATGTGGATGAGAGTAAAACTTTTGTTATGCAACCAATCTTAGTGTTCAATTTTTGACAATTTAAAAAAAAAATAGTTATTTTTTCAATTTCATTAATAATGTCGGTAATGGGTAGTGATCAATCTAAATCTCCTTTTAAAGGTGGAATATAAGAAAACTATGTGGATCCTCCAATTACATCCCCACCACAATAAACTTCTTTTGGGGTAGGATTACTTCTCTTATAATATATTGTATTATCACACGTTAATATGGTTATTTCCCTTAACATTTTTGCAGAATTTTAGGATTTACAATGTAGTTCTATACATGGAGAGTATGCACTCTCTTCAAATATAAGTTTAGATTTTGAGACTTTCTAAGTATATGAGACTTCATAATTAAAGTTTTAAGTTTATATTTGTTTCTTTTGTTATAAAAATAAAATAAATTTAAATTATTCATTCTACTTTTATAATAATAATAATAATATAATTTTATGATTATAAATTAATTAAGCATTAAATCAATTATGAAATCTTTTATTTATGAAATAAATAAATAACCAATTTAACTATTTAATATTAACAAATCAAAATAATAATCTGTCATTCAAAACATACCATATTCTTATCACCAATCAAATAAAAAACACAACACTTCTAGAGGACTATCCACAATATATATATATATTTAAAATCAATCACACTTGAAATAAAACAAGAAGAAAAACTACAAAGTGACGATATCCTACCTTTAAGTTCAAACTAACTTTTATATTTAACTCTTTTAATGATTTATAAACGATTTTTTGTAACGAGAGTCTCCGCAAGGGTTTTATGCAGAGATATATCTTAATAATAACCAGAATGTTCGATGAGATATAAAAAAAGGTATGAATAAATAAATTTTAGAATAAAACAATAAACGTCACAAGACTCTTTTATGATTAAAAAGTGTCACAAGTAAAGCACATTGATGTTGTCACAGCCATTAGAAAATTAGCACGCTTCTGTTGTAATACCCATACTAAGCGTGCAATAAATATAAAATGGTGTATTAAATTTTAATTTAATTTAAAAGGTCAAGAATGTTTATTGGTAAGTAGGTAATATGCATTTCTCAGTGTTGTAATCAATAATATATTTGGTTGTATATACACTAGCATTTGCTTCTTGAGGGGCAAAAATGAACGCCGGTAGGGAAAGGGGAAAGTTAGAAGGAACGAAAACACAGGCACAGGCAGTGAAGGATACTGGTAGGAAAAGAGCAAAATTTGTAACAATCTCAGATTACAAAGACATAGGCACTCAACCCATAGCTGTGTATAGGTCACCCCATTTGAGTTCTAGAGTGGCCCTTGTGATGGGTTTGGTGTCTTCAAACATTGTTTCAATTGGTATAATTGGAGTTGTTTCTACGTTAGGCTCAATCTGCTTTCCCTTCTTCTTGTTGGCTTTTTTAATCATACCTGATGTGAAAACATAAAGGGTGAATAGTGAGGAACTTGACATGTGTATAAGGGATATAATATTGAAGATTGAACAACTAAGAAGTGGTTAAACAACAATTGAAAGTTGATGTTGTTCGGCATAGGTATGGCGTGCAAGGCAAGGCACATGGCCCTTGGCAGGTTCTATTAGTGTATATAAATGTCTATGCTAGAATCTTCTTTACATAACATAGAAAAAGCAAGTTGAGAAGATTGAATTTCAAATACAATTTGGCTTACACTTAAGTGTTTGCATTGTTGACTTGCGTAAACTTTTGTTGTTGTTCTAACTATTTTTTTCTTGCACTCCTAATCACTTTTATTTATTCAATTGGAATTAATTCAGGCTGTATTGGACAACTTGAATCACTGTATCGGCACAAAGTTGCTAGAGTGCCGATGCGTCGCTGCGTTTTGGCGAGTTTGTGTTGATCATGATCGACACAAACGAGAATCAGGAACTCATAAAGCTTAAATCATTGAGCATTAGGATTTATTTTCATTACTGCAGAGAGGCATTAATAACATATCCTCAGCTCGAATTATGCGGCCTCTTATGGGTTTGGAGTAGCTGGTTGTAGTTATATCCATGGATAGCTACCTATAAATCTCGCAAAATGTCTTCGTTCTGGTTCACTGGAAACTGACACTTAGGTTCACTTAGAATGCTTGCAATGTGTTCTCTTTTGAAGGAAACTGCCCTTAACCATGTTTGGCTTTTTGGGCTAGCTGCGGATGGATTTGGTGCTACATGTGTCATGCTCGAAGGGAATGTCATAAGATTTGGCATTCGGTCTTATGGGTTGTGGCTTGCACTCTTATTTAATCAATGTCTATTAATTCAAGTTGTATTGGAGAGAAAGGCAGTGGCACAACAA
The DNA here is from genome assembly GCA_027924585.1 of Larix kaempferi. Taxonomy (NCBI): domain Eukaryota; kingdom Viridiplantae; phylum Streptophyta; class Pinopsida; order Pinales; family Pinaceae; genus Larix; species Larix kaempferi. The sequence goes on from BSBM01001218.1 coordinate 205,107, forward strand.
TTTGCTTGGAAGACATGTATAAAGTGTGTGTTATGTTAAGCAGTTTAAAGTTGAATTTATGTGTGTTATGTTACAGCTTAGAGCAAAATTGTGTGTTATGCTTCTAGAACTAAAATGTAGCTCTACCAATATTAAGTATATGAAAGTGGAGAATTTGATAACTGCTGCACCTTTTGGGGTTATGAGATCCCTCTAATTACCAAGCTAGGGTGCTTAACAATAATCAAATTTCAAATTTAAAAGGTTCAAATTTAAAAGGCTAGGTTGTATTTCAATTTGAAAGATATATATACATTTAAACTTTTAGATGAGAAGCTATATAAATAATTACATACTTTCATTGACAAGAGCAAGCTAACTACCCACTTCATAATTTAAAAATAAAATAAAATATTGTACTTGCAAATTCTAACAATATTAAAAATCAACCAACCACATGATACCAAAAAAAATTAAGTTCAATAAACTTTAATTATTATACACATTTTATTATAAACTTTACAAGATATCAACATAGAATTTGTAGCAAGATACTTGAAGATAGCAACAAAGCAAATTGTCAGAGCTAAAGCCATGTGAGTTTTGTTGAGTGAATCAAAGCTGTAATCACTATAGAAATCCTATTGGGAAAGCTTGTAACAAAACCTATGCGTCAAGCTTGTATAATTTTGTAGTAGATTGAACCAAGTAGAAACACTTGATAGAGCTTGCTAAATTTGTAGCAAATCAACCACCTTATAAATCTACAATAAAACAAGAGAAAAAATTGTGACAGAATATTAGCTTGTTGATACAACATAGGAGAGTTATTTGTTGTAGATTATGCTTATTAAAGTTGTATTTAAATATGGGAAGGGAGCCCATCAAAATTATAGCAAATTATAGATACCTTGTGTTAAGTTAAAATCAACATAGATTCATCTTAAATCTGAATCTAGCATAAAACATTGTTCTATTCTTGATGCAATGAGTTAAAGCCAACTCAAAGCCAAGCTTAGTAATAAAAAGATCACCTAAACTCCAAATTAACACTACAAATAATTAACACTCCAAATTAACAAACTGAAATCCCTAAAAGAAACCCTAATCACTCTACAAGTTATAAGTCATACTAAAAAACCAAAAAAAAATTCAAATAAGTTAGTCTCCCATTGTCCTCATACTCATTGAAATAAAAATCACATTTCCTTTATATATGTTATTATCATATAATAAATATTTAATATATGTAAATAAGTTAGTCTCTCATCTTTTTTATGCTAATTGAAATTAAAATCATATTACTTTTGTATATTTTATTATCATATACATAAATATTTAAACAAAAAAAATATTTTAATTTTGATAATAATTGAGTTATTTGTAAACATTTATTCTTATAACCACCTAAATTAATTTTAATTCACCATTTTATTTATGATTTATTAATATTTATTTTTTATTTATGGAAAACTTATTCTCATAATCATCAATGTTAAACTCATTAAACTCAATTGATAATATTTTTTTTCTTATTTACTCCTTATCTTTTTTATTTATTCAATACTTAAATTTAAAAACAATTTTTATAAACAATACAATTATTCCAATAAATTAAAATATTTAATCACTTTAAAAGTTAAAAATTATATCTTATTTATTCCTAATCTTTTTTATTTATTCAATATTTAAATCTAAATACAATTTTTATAAACAATACAATTATTCAAATAAATTAAAATATTTAATCCCTTTAAAAGTTAAAAATTATATAATATATGTCGAAAGAATAGATTATTTAGACTTTCAACAGTTTTTTACACCATAATGAATCATAGAATGAATTCGATCTTCCTATGATTGATACCATACATTGATTTTCTTATGTGTAGCATACAAATGGAAGAACACAGAGAACGAGGAAGACAGGGTGACGGAGAATTTTGAGAATTATTGGTGTAAGTGCATGAGAGTATAAGAGAACTTGGAGACGTTGAGGAGTGATGGGGAGGTCCTAATCCTCAAGAGAGAAGAGTGTAAATCCGTGAGATAGATCAGAGAATACTACAACATATAGAACGATTGCAAAGCTTTTCTCATCAATCCCCGGCACAAATGTAGGAGCTAGATCAGAAAATGATAGAACTCAATGAACGAAGAAAACATTTTCCTCATCAATCCACAGCACTCAGACGGTTACAGGGAGTCGTCGTGCTCTTGTCTCTGCCTACTCCTCATATATCTATTTCAGGCGAGCATTTCCGAAATAATAATATAATTTTCTCTTGTCTATTTTGCCCAGAGCGATTTCGAATAGGACAACAGGTTTGTGAACTTGAATGCCGTCACATGTATCGTTATAGTTGCATATTGTTATGGCTAGAAAACTCACACGTTCGTTGTCCTGGATGTAGTTTGGAATAAGAGAGACAGTGGAAGCAATGGCCGTTCGGCCATTACTGCCTCGGGAAATTATGGTGGTAGTGCCGCCATTAAGTGCTGCAATGGCCATTTCCATTTCAGGGTAACATATTACTGATAATAATAGTATCACTTCATCCAATTTGTGAAGAGGATTTTAAATTGGGAGAGGATGCAAATCAATTCGATTGTGGTCACCTGGATCACCCGCGACCAGCGATAGGTGACCAACGAATTCTGGATTGCCCCCCATTCATTTTCGGTTCGTGTATGCATCTCCCCGACGCGTCGCTACGCTCTCGTGAGTTTGTGCCAATCACCAGCGACCAGCGATCGGTGACCAGCGAAATCTGGATTGCCCCCGATTCATTTTCTGTTCGTGTATGCATCTCCCCGACGCGTCGCTGCTCTCTGGTGAGTTTGTGCCAATCACTGGCAACCAACGACGGGCGACCAACGAATTCTGGATTGCCCCCCATTTATTTTTTGTTCGTGTATGCATCTCTCCGACGCATCGCTGCACTCTGGTGAGTTTGTACCGATCACCAGTGACCAGCGAAATCTGGATTGCCCCCGATTCACCAGGGCTGGCATGAGGCCGTTACACCGATGACCAGCGACGGGCTGCTCTCTGGTGAGTTTGTGCCAATCACCGACGACCAGCGACTGGCGACCAACGAATTCTGGATTGCCCCCCATTTATTTTATGTTCGTGTATGCATCTCCCCGATGCGTCGCTGCACTCTGGTGAGTTTGTGCCGATCACCGGTGACCAACGAAATCTAGATTGCCCCCGATTCACCAGGGCTGGCATGAGGCCTTTACACCAGGTCTGAGGCTATGAGCCGAAAAAACACGCAGGCGAGGGCAGGTGAGGTGAAATGTGGACAAAATGAACATCACACACCAATGGATAGATTATTAATAATGAAAAAGTGTACGGTCGCCCAACAGAGAGGCCATGCAAGTGTAAAAATGCATCTCCTTAGGAAAATAAAAAACTCCCGTCTGCGGATAGTGGAAACAACTTGATCCCACCATTAAAGCAAGAGCATACACAACAAATGACAATGATTCTCAGGTCGAGTGACCATTCAACGAGCAATCCACCAAGATAACGCTCATGAACACATAGGACAATGTGGCATGGGGCACTGCAAAGGCATGCATATGGAGAGTGAGAGATGGAGGAATGCTTGACCACCATCCACAGCAGCCTGTGCGTAGAGGGCAGAGAGCTGTTGCACCAGAAACAACCATGCACAGGCGGGCGTTTGCTTTGCACTCTCAATATCGCCGTAAAAATTATGATTGTCATAACGCAAGACGCTCTCTTCGCATAACCATGGTATCAGCCTAAAAACATATCGCCACAAACTCGCGCAGCGACGGGTCAACGGGAGGCAGCTCGCGGAGAAGCACAACCATCCACATGGCACGATTCCAACCGCTCCATGAGCGAGGAATCTAATGACGTGGAGGTATTGCTTCTCCATGGTGAAAACGCCTATGACGTAATTATAAAAGATATAGTAGATATATATTTAATTGGTGATTGTCATATATGTTTATGGAATGTTATAATATTTTGTTTTTTTTAAAATAGAAATAAGAAAAGTTTTGTATTGTAACAGTTGAGCACAATTATTTTAATTTCTTCAAAATTATGTCTCCTAAAGACACAGTCCATTTTACATATAATTCTAAATAAAACAAAAGTTTGCCTACGAGTTTTTCATCTTCTTTTAGGGCATGTGAGTTATAGACTTTGATAAACTAATTACAGAGGAGTACAAAAAAAACATGAGAACATAGACTACAAAAATGAGACCATCTATTTATTTTTGCATGTCCAATCTTTTGCATATGGGCTAGACAATAGAGACTTTGTCCATAGGCCGAGCTTCGTTGAAGATAGACTCTTGACAATGGTTACAATGGTCCATCTTCACAAGTTGACTCAAATCTTTATTGAATTCATCAATTAGAGCTATTTGTTCTCTCATGTTGTCATCTAAGTCATCGATGCGTGATTCCAGACAGGCAAGACGACTGGAATTGTGATTTGCATCCTCGGACATGACTGAAATTGGAAAACCCTCTCGACAACTTCCTGAACAACCCAAAGCATCTTCTTGAAGTCTTCCAAGTTTCCTCTGAAGTTTGTGAAAATCTTCCTCTAGGAAGACATGATTCCTTCTGCTTCTTCTACGATGGGAGAGAAGCTTCTTTCTAAGGCTATACATTGCTTTCCCCACTGCTTTGCATGGTCTGAGATATTTTTGCTCCGGCTATGAGGGATAAGGAAATTTCCAAGAAGACAGATCTCAAAATCATTCTCTTGACCCAAAGAAATCTTCCCAAATTAAGAAAATGTATCTATCAACTCTGGAGTCTCTATTCCATAGAAGAACAAACTACAATGTATACCTTCTGCAAAGAAACTTGCCTTCTGGGATGTTCCTGAAATGCCATAAATATCCATATTCTCTCCTTGTCCGTTGTGTTTTATCACCATCAATTAGAATGTGCGAGCTTGCATGAAGGAGAGGAGGTTCAGACTAACAACTTCAATGGCATTAATGCCCATAGCATGCCCTGTTACCTTGTTATTTAACTTGCCTTGAGTTCGGATTGAATGGAGACCACCAATTGTCAGCCGATCGAGTTGAGCCTCGTGAGTGGAGCCTAGAGCGGGGTACATGTTTATCCCCCAAATTTTCTTCATGGTATTCAACCTTGTACCTACCACTTGGGTGCTTCTTAGGATCAAACTTGCGTCTAGTGTCATGGGATCCACTTCCTAATAATAGTTTGATTTTTGAACACTTTCATTCCTTGATCATTCTTTAAGCCTTGATTGGCCAATTCACCTACCAAACTATTATTCTCTCTCCTGATGTGATGAAATACCACAATGTTGGGGATGTCAAGATTAAGAATACGCTTTTGAATTCTTCCACAACTGGAGGGGTTTCCCTTGAAAGGTCTGCACATTTTTTGAATTACATACCTAGAATATCCAAATACATGTAGTTTTGGGATGCTTAATTGGGAGTGTAACATCCCGATATTTTCATAAAAATTTAAAATTTTTAAAACAACATTAAATGTAAAATAAATTACTAATGCGGAAATAATAAATGCTTAACAAGACAGCCTTGAATAAATAAGTCATTAATACAGAAAACAATTTAATTACTGAGTCTCATAACTAAAAATATTTTAATGACAGTGACGCGACACACTTCTTTTAACATGCTTAAGACATTAGTTCTGCTTGTGTTAATTGTAATTCAAATATCATGTGATTATGTTTTCTTGACAATGTACTGACAGTTTTGTTTTTGGATGGTGATGAAAGGGGTCCTACGAGATACCCTGAGGCTTACTTAGCTAAGTTAACTAAAGCATTTGTACCTGTCTCTCTTGCGCAGATTCACAGGTAAGAGTAATGTGACACTACAAGTATTTTTAAGAGTAAAATGCATTTCAATTTGTCGTCAAAGTTTGCTGAAAATTCTAAGTTATTCCTTGCTGTAGGTATGGATCTTTGTCTAACCTAGAAATGTTGTTTTGATCAATTTGACTTGTATAAGCTTTATACTATAGAACTACGAAGTTATTATATTTGTGAAAATAATTATAAAACTATACTATTTATGCATTCCCTAGTTTCGATTGTATGAACAACATTTTATTGGAAAGATACTTACTATAATACCTTGTCCTATATCGTAATTGAAATGAAACTAAGGGAAAATGCATAAAAGGGATTTAATCCAATCCTATTTCATGTTTGAGCCAAGTTAATATACTATGAGCTTAAGTGGAAAGAGATATCATTATAATGAATAAGAATGTTCTCTAAACTACACACCATGCAATAAATCTAAATCCTAATAGATATAATCCTTACATTTGAAATTCCATCGTAATGGAATGTATTGATTTAACAATATAATAATTTAAATTCGATGTATTAATGGAACTCATACTATACCCTAACTAGAGATTTATGACTTGTTATAAGTAATGCAAACAAAGTATGAACCAACGATGATTTGCAAACATTAGGAAAACTATGTAATGGATGTTGTAACCCTAACTTGATATCACTGGCAGGTGATAATGATGGCTATTGAATGCTTGGAGTACGAGTAAGCTGGCATCGTTAAAAGCAATGGCCTTGACATTTAAGTCTTTTGTCTAATGTAATGAGTGTGGTGATACGTGGATGCTCTCAAGGCTGAGTAACACGTGAAGGAGTTCACCAAAAGCACTTAAATCGTCGAGCTGTGTCAAGCTTTGATCCTAGGTTTGCTGAGTTGACAATGTCATGATTTCAACATTAAAAGCGGTATTTAAAGTAGTTGTTGCCCACTTTTCAACTTGCCTAGTTGGCAGCGATTCTCCTTCGTTGATCTGTGGATTCTTGAGATTGTAAAGAAAACCCTAACTGCATACTACATCAGCGTTGAAACAAGTTTCTTGGCATTCATTTTGTTGGGTAATGGTCTTAAGAGAGAGGCCGACAGGCCGAGAGTTTCTAGGGTTTGAAAACCAGGGTTTTCCAGGTTCGAACCTGTAACCTGTGAGCATTTAACCTGCAAGTGTTTTATAATTATGAAGCCGAGTAAAAGATGGAAGTTGCAGTAGCTAGAAGGTTGAAGGATTGAAACTTTAGCTAGTTTTTCTGCGTCAGTTGAGGGAGTGTTTGTTCAGGGTCTTTGTTGAAGTATTGGCACCCGGCTTTGATTCTCAAACAATGGTAAACTTGTTGTTCTCAGAACTGGAATCTTTCTTCCCTGTGTTGAATGGATGGTTTCGTTGAACTAAAATGCAGAAGTGTAACTCACGCGTAGGTAAAGATTCATCTTAATCGTTTTTATTGTAGTTTTAATGCATCACTAAGCATGTACCGTTCCACCATTAATCATTACTGAGTTTGTATGAAAGGTTTTGTTCATCGAAAGCTTACTTATTCGAGACTGGGTGGGAAAGCACTGTTTGTCCACTAGTAAGCCTCAGTGGTTACCTTACCTCGTTGGTTCTCCTGGTTCAGTTTGTATTCGATGAATGAAAGTTGATAAGGTTTTGGTGTTTGGAAAATCCTGGCACGATTATTGTCCAGTCTTTGTAATTTCTGGGAAAAATGTTGAAAGCCCGCTGCTAAGATTTTTAGATCAGCTAGTTGATACAGCGTTTACTGTAATCTTTGGTTGGAAGTACCTTGTTTGGAGATGTATTTGATGAAGGGATAAACCCTCGTTTTTAATGGAACATACAGTTTTTAAAACTGCATTTATTTACTATGTAATGTGTGGAATCCAATCTGTCGATGTAGAATGAATAGTAACTGTTTTGGTAACCAGTTTTGTATCGCTGGTTGGCTTATAACTATGAAAAGTAGGAATTTCATGCTGCGTAGGGTTTTGAATGGAAAACTGTGTTATGTTTATGGTAGAATACTAGAAGCTATACGTATGGCTACAGTTTTTGATCTTTCTTTTTGAATAAAAACTCTACCCTATAGGTAATAGCAACTTTGTTTAAACTAGGATAAAGATACTACTGTCAGATGTTATCGTGGAGTTAATACATCATTTTTAGTCTAAGCAAAACATAAAAGAAAAATTATAGTGACTGTAAAATACGATGGTGTAGGGATTTCTACCAAGTCTAAGTCGATAATAGTTTTTAACATTGAAATAAACTATCATACATGAATGAATAGAAGTTCTGCACAATTTTTAGGAAAAACAAGAGCAATTAACCATCCTTAATTAGTCTATTACTGTCGAAAGTAGAAACGTCGATAAAAGTAGTAAATGATATTCCATGTACTTTGTAGTTGCTATACATTTCTTAAATGTTTGAAGATGAATTAAAATGAAAGTATGAAACTTATACTGTTTCGAAAGAAAGTATCTATATATAATTTTTGATGTGTATCTACTCCTTTGATAAAGTATAATGCAGCTGTTAAAAACCCTATAATTTAATAAATACCTGAATTTGATGGAAAAGGGTTTGTTTTTCAAAGGTTGTTTGTAAAAGGCTTGAAAACTAGCCATATGCAGAAATAATACTTTACTTCTATTACAGTGAAGAACATAAATCTATTTTCTGAGATGTTGTTTTGTACTCTGAGAATTAAATGAAAACATGACATTTTTATGTTGAACATTTGATTGCAAACCAGAAAGAATATTTAGTAAAAGTTTGCAGTCCTAGACTGATGCAGAGATGTATTATTTTATTTTTATTCTAAGTAAGGGAATCTACTATAAGTCTGATTTCTGTGATAAACTATTTTGTATATTAGTTTAAACATGAAGAATTTAATAAATCAAAATTAAGAGAAAACATTACAGGATTATTCTATCCAATCATTTGGAAAATTGCCTATCAATCATCTTTCTTGATTTACTTCTCTATACTGGAGTACGATGCAAAAACAACATGGGGAAAAATATAGAGATGGTTATCGAATCAATCATTTCAGAAATCATTTTCATTCAGAATCATACTTAGATAAGAAAATAAGCAATTCCTTCTATATTCATTCAACTGCACTACTTAATGATAAATGCAGAATTTATTTGACTAAAAACAACCACAGAAAAATAGAACTTGATAATTTGTAGGAAAAACAAACCACCCGAGGAGCCTGTTCCACCAAACCTACTCCTGAAGACAGCCAAATTACTTGCCTTAGGACCCCCGAGCCTATTCACTGAACCACCAGGAGGAAGAGTCTGTTGAAGCTTTAGAACATCAACTTGCAGCAACAATGTAGATCATTCAGTCATAACGACTCAACAGTCAAAGGGACCTGCACCAGCACCAACACCTCTGGTTTTCCTTCTCAGAATAACTAGCAGTCTCACAATTTCACTCTCACATAGTCTCGCTATTCGAATCTCTCAGTGATCACCTGATACACCTGAGGAAATATTTCTGCAAATTTTTTTGTAGGAGCTGCCTGCTTAATTCGAATTGCCTTATCTAGGCTGCCTAGGCCTTTTAGTGGTTAATTGGTCATTAATGAGCTGACTGCTCTCTTCCACCCACCTGGGGGATAATGCCACAAATTTAGGGGTAGTTGTCCCATAACCAATAGCTAGTGGTGGAGTGCAAATGCTGCCATCTGACCCATACCTTCTAACAGCTTCCATTCCTCCTAGTGGGTCAGTGAACACTCATTTAACAGTTCCCTTGGGTGTTTGTCTCCTATTTAAATTTATTAAATAATAATAATAAGTAATTACAATCATCCTTGACCAAACTTGGTCATACTTACAAAACTTTGTAATTATAATTTAACATAAAGTATTTTGCAAATAAAATAATATTCTCAAAATTTGGGTAGGTGACATACACCCCCCCTTAAGTCTCAACATCGTCCTCGATGTTGTTTAATCACTCTCTGAGTGTTCCTGAAACAGAGTTGGGCATGCTGCCCGCATACTACTCTCCAACTCCTAGGTTGCCTCTTCTGGGCTGAGGTGCTTCCATTGCACCTTTACCTGCCCAATGGTGCGATTCCGGAGTAGAGATTCCCTCCTTTCAAGGATATAGTCCGGTTCCACCTGAAAATCGTCGTCATGTCCCACCTGTACATCATTCCAATTTACAACATGAGTAGCATCGTGTACATACTTCTTTAAAAATGATATATGAAAAACGTCATGTATCTTTAAATTTGGTGGCAGATCCAGTTGATATGCCACGGGTCCAACCCTTGACAAAATTTCGAAAGGACCACAATACCTGGGTGCCAACTTGGCACAACTTCCCAATTTCAATGAACTCTTTTTCAATCTTACCTTAAGAAAAACACGTTCACCAACCTGGAACTCTTTATGAGTCCTTCTAAGATCTACTTGACTCTTTTGCCTATCTTGGGCAGCTTTAAGATTTCTTTGTACCTGTTTCACAATTAGTTCTAATTCCTACAACAATTCAGGTCCTAAAATAGCTCTATTTACTGGGTCATTCCAAGAAACAGGTGTATCACATTTCCTACCATAAAGAATTTCAAAAGGGCTAAGTCTGGCTGATGCATGATAATGGTTATTATATGCAAATTCTGCTAAATGCAAGTAATCCTCCCACTTACCAGGCTGATCCTTAACATACATCCTAAGCATATCTTCCAATACCTGATTCACTCTTTCTGTCTGTCCATCCGTTTGTGGATGAAATGCTGTACTGAAGTTTAAGGTTGTATTCAACCCTTTAAACAAAGATCTCCAAAAGTTTCCAGTAAACTTAGAATCACGGTCTGAAACTATCACTTTCGGCATCCCATGTAATTGAAAAATCTGTTTCTTGAAGAATTCTGCAATATTTGGAGCCTTATGAGTAGTCTTTACAGGTATAAAATGTGTTGCTTTGCTGAGTTTATCCACTACCACCATGATAGAGACATTTTGTTTCTGATTTTTGGGTAGTCTGGTAATAAAGTCTATGCTTATAATCTCCCATTTCCAGCTAGGTATAGGCAATGGCTGTAACAGTCCAGCCGGATGTTGATGTTCAACCTTCACTTTTTGATAGTCAAAACACTTAGCTATGTATTCTGCTGCTTCATCATTCATTCTGGGCCAATAGTACTCTTTCCGTAACATAGTGATGGTTTTCTGATAACCTGGATGACCAGAATAATGACTTTTGTGCATTTCATCTAAAATCAGAATTTCTACTTTTGGTATGTTGGGTACATACAATCTATTTTTGTATAATAACAGTCCATTTTCTTTTAAACTGTAATCTGCCATAGAGTTTTCAGAATTGCTATTTGCTGTCTTTTCTTGTAATTTTCTGTATTCTTCATCCGTTTCAATCCCTTCAAGGATTTGATTTTCTAAATCTATTGAGTATGTACTGATGGCTGAAATAAAATTCAACTTTGCTTTATGACTTAATGCATCAGCAACCTTGTTCTCTTTCCCTTTAATATGTTGAATTTCAAAATCATATTCACTTAGAAAAGTTAGCCATCTAGCTTGTCTAGCATTCAAATTTGTCTGATCTAATAAATATTTCAGTCCCATATTATCTGTTAGCAAGGTAAATTTTCTGCCAATAAGATGGTGGTGCCACATTTTTAAAGCATGAATTACTGCTAATTATTCTAGATCATAAGTAGAGTAGTTCTTCTCATGTATTTTCAACTTTCTAGATTCGTATGCAACAACATGTCCCTCTTGTGTCAGGACTCCTCCAAGTCCATCATTACACGTGTCAGTGCATACTATAAAATCCTTATTAGGATCTGCTATCCTCAGAATAGGTGTTGTAGTTAGTAATTCCTTTAGCTTCTTAAAACTGTCTGAACATTTCTGGTCCCACACAGACTTCTTCCCCTTCTTCTGTAAGGAGGTTATGGGGTTTGCAATATTTGAAAAACTTTCTATGAATTTTCTATAATGTCCAGTGATACCCATAAATGATCGTACATCCGACACATCCTTAGGAACCGGTCAATCATTAATGGCTTTTATCTTATCAGGGTCAACTGAGATTCCTTCCTTAGAAATTATGTGTCCTAAATACTGAATCTTATCCTTATGAAAGTCACACTTACTAAACTTAGCATATAACTGATGATCTCTCAGAACTTGTAAGATAATATGCAGATGTTCGTCATGTTCTTCTTTGCTTTTAGAATACACTAGAATGTCATCTATGAACACAATAGCAAACTTATCCAAGTATTTGTGCAGAATATTGTTCATTAAACACATAAATACAGCCTAGGCATTAGTCAATCCAAATGGCATGACTACGAACTCATAATGTCCATATCGAGTTCTAAAGGATGTTTTAAAAATATCCTCATCCTTCACACAAACTTGATGATATCCTGACCTTAAATGAATCTTTGAAAATATCGTTGCTCCACGTAGTTGATCAAATAGATCGTATATGCGGGGAAACGGATATCGATTCTTGATTGTCATCTTATTCAATTGGCGATAATCTATACAAAGCCTTAGAGTGCCATATTTCTTCTTAACAAATATAACAGGTGATCCCCAAGGAGACACGTTGGGTCTTATATAGTTTTTATCAATCAGTTCTTTCAACTATGATTTCAACTCATTTAATTCCAGTATATTCATCCTATATGGAGCTTTAGAATTTGGTAGCGCTCTTGGTATTAACTCGATGATAAAATCTAGGTCTCTCTTAGGGGGTAATCTTGGAATCTCTTTAGGAAAAACATCTTTGAAATATTTTAGGACAGGTATATCTTCTAGTTTAAGTTTGTCCTCTTTAGTAATCAACTCATCATTCAATACATTCACTGCAAACATTTGACATCCTTTTCTAACTGCTCTTTTTACTTGCATAGCTGAAATCTGTCTAAGGGATGTCTTTCTTGGAATACCTTTTATTTCTACTGTTTCTCCTTCATCATTTAAACAAGTAAAACTTTTCTCATAACAATTGAGAATGACATGATGGGCTTCTAACTTGTCCATTCAAATTAGGATATCATAGGATCTTAAAGGTAAAACATTCAACTTGGTTTGTGTTTTTAACTGGTTCATAGATAAAACACAACTTTCAAAAAAATCAGATACTTTTCTTTTTGTTCCTGTTGCTAGTCTAACTGACCTGGATTTACTGAATTTTTCTGTTTTTAAATTAGAACATCCTACAATACCTGGTGATATATAACTCAGGCTAGCACCTGGATCAATCAAAATAGTAACAGGGTGGTTTTGTAGCATACCTTCAATCTCTACCATAGAGACTTGATGCTCAGCTTTCTTGTTGTCTAGTGCTGCATTAATTCTGGGCATCTCTCTTGCCAAGTCTCCAATAGTAGGTTCAGTCTGTATGGAATGAATATTGTTAGATGTTCGCTTTCTCTTGGGGCATTCTGAAGCATAATGATGACCTTGACACTCAAAACATTTGATAGGTGCCTTCTGGTCATTAGTCCTGGTAGCATTGGGAGTATTTCTAGGAGCTGTAAAATTCTGCTGCTGATTATTTCTGGGATTGTTTCCTTGAAAATTCTGATTCTGAAAATTTTTCTTTTGGAAACCAGAATTTCCACTAAACCTGAAATTTTTCTTTTTCAGCTCAAATTTTCTGGGTTTATGATTTTTCCAGTTAGATATCCCTTCTCTTTTCCGATTAGTGTCATAACAGAAAGTTTCCTTCCTCATGGCCTCTTCTAAGGTCTTTGAATTGTCATACTCTATTCTGTCCTTGATGTTGAAAGGTAGACAACTCAGGTATTTTTGAATCTTTGGTTTTTCTTCCACAAGGTATGGCACATACCTTAGCAAATTTAGAAATTTACTGTTCATCTCTTTCATTTTCATAGTTCACAGCTTTAAATCATAGAATTCCTTGGATTTTTCCTCATAGTATTGTTCAGATAAGAACTTTTTCTTGAAGTACCTTTTAAAAGTGCTCCAATTCACATCCTTGTCTTTGATGCCCTTCACTCTTTTGATGTCCTACCACCAAATATCTGCCTTCCCAATCAAGTTGTATATTGCCATCTTTGCCTTCAATGATTCAGAATAATCATAAATTTGGAAGTACTTCTTCATGCCGGACAGCCATGCTTCTGCTGTCTCTCCTTTTTCAGTTTCACCATTGAAGGTTGGGGGTTTGATTTTCTTGAATTCCCCAGAAATCTATTCATACTGTTTGTGACTTTTTCTTTTGGGTTTGTTGTCTCCTTCACTGCTATCACTTGAATAATTTTGTTTCTTTTTGCGTTTTTCATGGACAACTTTTGATGATGTTGAAATGCTGTTTTCATCATCAGTTTTCATTTTCTTACCCCTGTCTCGATGAGGTAAATCTTCAATCTTGGAGGTATTTTCAATTTCTCTATCCTGTTCATCAGTTGGACACTGTTCGAACACTACTTGATTAAGTTCCTCTTGTGCCTTCAGAATTTTCTCATTGTCTTGTTTTACAGATCTGATTTCTACTTTTAACTCTTGAAATGCACGTAACAATTTTGATGAATTGTCATTTAATTCGCCATGTGCTACTTCTTCATAATGCTGTCCCATGCTATGATTGTTGGGTCGAAATCTGTCCTCTATATGTTCAGTTGATCTTTCCATACCTATAACTTAAAAACAATTTCTGTATAACACAAATAGTTTAAATTTTTAATTAGTAAGATTCCTACTGTAATAAAATTTTCTGCTGCGTGTTTTTTGGACCTTTTAAGGCCTAGAGTTCGAACGTGAGCTCTAATACCACATGTAACATCCCGATATTTTCATAAAAATTTAAAATTTTTAAAACAACATTAAATGTAAAATAAATTACTAATGCGGAAATAATAAATGCTTAACAAGACAGCCTTGAATAAATAAGTCATTAATACAGAAAACAATTTAATTACTGAGTCTCATAACTAAAAATATTTTAATGACAGTGACGCGACACACTTCTTTTAACATGCTTACGACATTAGTTCTACTTGTGTTAACTGTAATTCGAATATCACGCGATTATGTTTTCTTGACAATGTATTGATAGTTTTGTTTTTGGATGGTGATGAAAGGGGTCCTAGAGATACCCTGAGGCTTACTTAGCTAAGTTAGCTAAAGAATTTGTACCTGTCCCTCTTGCGCAAATTCATAGGTAAGAGTAATGCGACACTACAGGTATTTTAAGAGTAAAATGCATTTCAATTTGTCGTCAAAGTTTGCTGAAAATTCTAAGTTATTCCTTGTTGCAGGTATGGATCTTTGTTTAACCTAGAAATGTTGTTTTGATCAATTCGACTTGTATAAGCTTTATACTATAGAACTATGAAGTTATTATATTTGTGAAAATAATTATAAAACTATACTATTTATGCATTCCCTAGTTTTGATTGTATGAACAACATTTTATTGGAAAGATACTTACTATAATACCTTGTCCTATATCGTAATTGAAATGAAACTAAGGGAAAATGCATAAAAGGGATTTAATCCAATCCTATTTCATGTTTGAGCCAAGTTAATATACTATGAGCTTAAGTGGAAAGAGATATCATTATAATGAATAAGAATGTTCTCTAAACTATACACCATGCAATAAATCTAAATCCTAATAGATATAATCCTTACATTTGAAATTCTATCGTAATGGAATGTATTGATTTAACAATATAATAATTTAAATTCGATGTATTAATGGAACTCATACTATACCCTAACTAGAGATTTACGACTTGTTATAAGTAATGCAAACAAAGTATGAACCAACGATGATTTGCAAACATTAGGAAAACTATGTAATGGATGTTGTAACCCTAACTTGATATCACTGGTCGGTGATGATGATGGCTATTGAATGCTTGGAGTACGAGTAAGCTGACATCGTTAAAAGGAATGGCCTTGACATTTAAGTCTTTTGTCTACTGTAATGAGTGTGGCGATACGTGGATGCTCTCAAGGCTGAGTAACACGTGAAGGAGTTCACCAAAAGCACTTAAATCGTCGAGCTGTGTCAAGCTTTGATCCTAGGTCTGTTGAGTTGACAACGTCATGGTTGCAACATTAAAAGCAGTATTTAAAGTAGTTGTTGCCCACTTTTCAACGTGCTTAGTTGGCAGCGATTCTCCTTCATTGATCTGTGGATTCTTGAGATTGTAAAGAAAACCCTAATTGCATACTGCATCAGTGTCGAAACAAGTTTCTTGGCATCCATTTTGTTGGGTAATGGCCTGAAGAGAGAGGCCCACAGGTCGAGAGTTTCTAGGGTTTGAAAACTAGGGTTTTCCAGGTTCGAACCTGTAACCTATGAGCATTTAACCTGCAAGTGTTTTATAATTATGAAGCTGAGTAAAAGATGGAAGTTGCAGCAGCTAGAAGGTTGAAGGATTGAAACTTTAGCTAGTTTTTCTGCATTAGTTGAGGGAGTGTTTGTTCAGGGTCTTTGTTGAAGTATTGGCACCGAATTTTATTCTTAAATAGTGGTAAACTTGTTGTTCTCAGAACTGGAATCTTTCTTCCCTGTGTTGAATGGATGGTTTCGTTGAACTAAAATGCAGAAGTGTAACTCATGCATAGGTAAAGATTCATCTTAATTGTTTTTATTGTAGTTTTAATGCATCACTAAGCATGTACCATTCCACCATTAACCATTACTGTATTTGTATGACAGGTTTTGTTCATCGAAAGCATAGTTATTCGAGACTGGGTGGGAGAGCACTGTCTGTCCACCGGTAAGCCTCGGTGGTTACCCTATCTCGTTGGTTCTTCTGGTTCAATTTGTATTTGACGAATGAAAGTTGATAAGGTTTTGGTGTTTGGAAAATCTTGGCAAGATTATTGTCCAGTCTTTGTAATTTCTAGGAACAATGTTGAAAGCCCACTGCTAAGATTTTTAGATTAGCTAGTTGATACAGCGTTTACTGTAATCTTTGGTTGGAAGTACCTTGTTTGAAGATGTATTTGATGAAGGGATAAACCCTCGTTTTTAATGGAACATACAGTTTTTAAATCTGCAGTTATTTACTATGTAATGTGTGGAATCCAATCTGTTGATGTAGAATGAATAGTAACTGTTTTGGTAACCAGTTTTGTATCGTTGGTTGGATTATAACTGTGAAAGGTAGGAATTTCATGCCGCATAGGGTTTTGAATGGAAAACTGTGTTATGTTTATGGTAGAATATTAGAAGCTATACGTATGACTACAATTTTTTATCTTTCGTTTTGAATAAAAACTCTACCTTGTAGGCAATAGCAACTTTGTTTAAACTAGGATAAAGATACTACTGTCATATGTTATCATGGAGTTAATACATCGTTTTTAGTCTAAGCAAAACATAAAAGAAAAATTATAGTGACTGTAAAATATGATGGTGTAGGGATTTCTACCAAGTCTAAGTCGATAATAGTTTTTAACATTGAAATAAACTATCATACATGAATGAATAGAAGTTCTATACAATTTTTAGGAAAAACAAGAGCAATTACCCATCCTTAATTAGTCTATTACTGTCGAAAGAAGAAACGTCAGTAAAAGTAGTAAATGATATTCCATGGACTTTGTAGTTGCTATAAATTTCTTAAATGTTTGAAGATGAATTAAAATGAAAGTATGAAACTTATACTATTTCAAAAGAAAGTATCTATATATAATTTTTGATGTGTATCTACTCCTTCGATAAAGTATAATGCAACTGTTAAAAACCCTAGAATTTAATAAATACTTGAATTTGATGGAAAAGGGTTTGTTTTTCAAAGGTTGATTGTAAAAGGCTTGAAAACTAGCCATAGGCAGAAATAATATAATACTTTACTTCTATTACAATGAAGAACATAAATCTATTTTCTGAGATGTTGTTTTGTACTCTGAGTATTAAATGAAAACATGACATTTTTATGTTGAACATTTGATTGCAAACCAGAAAGAATATTTAGTAAGAATATTTTCTCAGATGTATTATTTTATTTTTATTCTAAGTAAGGGAATCTACTATAAGTCTGATTTCTGTGATAAACTATTATGTATATTAGTTTAAACATGAAGAATTTAATAAATCAAAATTAAGAGAAAACATTACAGGATTATCCTATCCAATCATTTGGCAAATTGCCTATCAATCATCTTTCTTAATTTACTTCTCTATACTGGAGTACGATGCAAAAACATCATGGGGAAAAATATAGAGATGGTTATTGAATCAATCATTTCATAAATCATTTTCTTTCAAAATCATACTTAGTTCAAAAAATAAACAATTTCTTATGTATTCATTCAACTGCACTACTTAATGATAAATGCAGAATTTATATGACTGAAAACAACTACAGAAAAATAGAACTTGATAATTTGTAGGAGAAACAAACCACCCAAGGAGCCTGTTCCACCCAACCTACTCTTGAAGACAACCAAATTACTTGCCTTAGGACCCCCGAGCCTGTTCACTGAACTACCAGGAGGAAGAGTATGTTGAAGCTTTAGAACATCAACTTGCAGCAACAATGTAGATCATTCAGTCATAAAGACTCAACAGTCAAAGGGACCTGCACCAGCACCTCTGGTTTTCCTTCTCAGAATAACTAGCAGTCTCACAATTTCACTCTCACATAGCCTCCCTATTCGAATCTCTTAGTGATCACTTGATACACTTGAGGAAATATTTCTGCAGAAAATATTGTAGGAGTTGCCTACTCAATTCGAATTGCCTTATCTAGGTTGCCTAGGACTTTTAGTGGTTAACTGGTCATTAATGAGCTGACTTCTCTCTTCCACCCACCTGGGGGATAATGCCACAAATTTAGGGGTAGTTGTCCCATAACCAACAGCTAGTGGTGGAGTGCAAATGCTGCCATATGTCCCATACCTTCTAACAGCTTCCATTCCTCCTAGTGGGTCAGTGAACACTCATTTAACAGTTCCCTTGGGTGTTTGTCTCCTATTTAAATTTATTAAATAATAATAATCAATAATTACAATCATCCTTGACCAAACTTGGTCATAATTACAAAACTTTGTAATTATAATTTAACATAAAGTATTTTGCAAATAAAATAATATTCTCAAAATTTGTGTAGGTGACAGGGGGCCCATTTCCATACCTTGATAGAGAGTCAACCACTCTCCTTCATTGTTGGTTTTATTTCCTAGATCCCAAGCAAAGATGTTCATGTTTTTTCCTTCAGGATCAAAGATGACCCCTCCCGCTCCTGCCACCCCCTTACAGTGTTTTGTTTACTTTGAAGTAACATTGAAATTTGAATTGTTAACATCATTCAACAATTCATATTAAGCACTTTTCTTTTGTAGCATTTACAGTCATCATTCTCTACCATGGTACAGATAATCATAATTAGGAATTTCACTTTCCATCCTTCAGAGGTGATTTCCCCATAATACCAGCAAAAGAACCTCATAAAAGACTCAGTAGGGTGGGTAAACGAGACCAACAGAGACAAAATGGAAGACAATGACATATTGGTGAGCTTTGATGTGGTTTCATTATATACCAAGATCCCCATCGACGAAGCCATTGACATAATTAAGAATATGGTTTTCAATGACATTGCGAACTTAGTAGAGGTATGTCTAAGATCCACATACTTATGTTTCTGAGGTGAATTCTATGGGAAAATTGAAGGAGTAGCAATGGGTTCCCCTTTGTCTCCAGTAGTGGCAAATTTATACATGGAACACTTTGAAGAATAAGCCATTAAATCCTTTCTGCTCAAGCCAAAGAGATGGAACAAATTTTTGGACGATACCAATGTGGTATGGCCTCACGGTGAGAGTAACCTTCACCTATTTTCAACCATCTTAATAATTATAATGATAACATTTGTAATGCCCCATTTTGACTCCAGCATCTAAACTACTCTATAACCTACTTTTTATTTTGTTTATTATCTGTGGAGCTTAGCTAGAGTGACAACATTATATTACATAGACATATGGGCATACTTGTATTGCGAAAGATATATATATATATATATATTATGTTTATATTGTTAATGATGATTGTTATTTAATTTACTTCTAGCATGCAAATTTAAATGGAATGTTGGTACATGGATACCGGTTTAAATTAAATGTTGAATGAATAGATAAAATACCAAGTGCATGGTACATAGTTGAGCTTGTTCACACCATGCATTAGTTAGTAACATAGTATGTACATGTAAATGATTATATGGTTATGCATGAACATGTGTTCGATAAACTAACCTATACGTTAAATGGCCTAAGTGATGGTCGGGTAAATAAGGCATCAAAGTGATGTCGATGACATGGACCTTGAAGGAGGAATGATATGCTTGTGGAGCATTATATTTATAATTTTATCTGTTTGAGTACTAAGATGTGTGGTAAGGTGCATGGTTTCAATAAGCACAATTTCCAAAACTAGTTATTTGATGACGGAGCCCTAAGAACAACAATAGCAACACAGTATTCCAGTGTAGGGTGTTGACCCTAGTTCTATTAGGAGGGGTGGAGGTGTAACCCATCATTAATCCTCCAAAACCTGGAGTCGTGGGAGGGCTATGTTATCCATGCTCACCAAGATGTGTGATGATGACTAGTGGTTTCCTATTGGGGAAGCTTGGTTGATGTAATCGACACTTCCGCTTATGGGTTCTATCCGGGGTTAGGTCAATATAGTTGACGTTCCCAGATATTCTAGTAGAGGAAGGATAGGATGCAGAAGATAATGGTGTATCGAAAAGACGAAGCATGTGGGTAAGGATGTTGAGGAAGTTAACTTTAAAACAATTCATTACTTATGTGTGTATTAAAACTCTTGCTTTACCCTTGCATGATAGACTTAGTAATTGTGTACTTGTGTTATATTAATGTAAACTAGTTAGTAAAATGGATGATGTTTGGTCACTAAATTATTGTTTGTATGCTTGTTTATCATTAGTACCTACATAATATATGCATACTCTAGCTACACATACATACATTATGTATGTATGCTAGTACTATTAGAAGTATTTGTATTAAAATCTTATTTAATTACACAATGATTAATTTAATGTTTAGGGAAAACAAACATGTGTATATATAAATGTTTGAAAAATATCTAACTACATTTATTATTGTTGGCGGGGTTAATTATTTAAAGATGAGGTTTTCATAGATATTTTGGGGAATATGTCATTTACTTGGATGTACGTATTTCCTGACATTTATTTCATGATCATGTCACCACAACAAAACAAGCCATTAGCGCCGAAAATAGTGTCGACTTGTAGTGCAATTTTTTCCAAAGTTTGAGCTCATCATCGGGTGCTAAATTTAGCGATAGACTGATTTAAAAAAATCAGGTGCAAATTGCACTGGATGTTGCACCGACTTTAGCACTAGGTATGGTTAACGTCAGGATTTGATCCTAATTTAGTGTTGGGTTTTGGTATGTGTTTAGCACCGGGATTTGCTCCGTGTTTAACATCTAGTATGGATTCCCTTTTAGCGTCGAGTAATTCTTTTGAGTTTGTTTCCATTTTTGCTTCCTTATTAGCACCGAGTGGTGCTTCTCTTGTAGTGCTGAATTTTGTTTCAGTTTAGTGTCGAGTTTTGCTTTCTTTTTAATGCAAGATTTTTCTTCCAGTATTGTTTCCTTTATAGCTTCTCGTTTTGCTTCCAATATTGATTCCATTATAGTTTCCAGTATTGCTTCCAATATAGCTTCCAGTATTGCTTCCACTATAGCTTCTAGTATTGCTTCCATTATAGCTTCCATTTTTGCTTCCTATGTGACGTTGGTTGTTTCTTCTTATTTGGTACCGATTTTGGATTCCTATTCAGCGTCTGGTTTTGATTCCTTTTTAGCACCAAGTTTTGCTTCCTTTTAGTGTCAGGATTTACTTCCTATTTAGTGCCGAGTTTTTCTTCCTATTTAGCACCTAATTTAGCTTCCTATTTAGAGCCTAAAACAACACCTAGTTTGGATTCCATTTTCGTGACGAGCTTTGCTTCCATTTTAGCGCCACATTTTGCTTCCATTTTAGCACCTCATGTTGCTTCCTTTATAGTTTCCACTTTGTTATTTTCATTTTATTAATTTCAATTAAATTAATGAAATATATCGTAGTTCTTAAGTATCTTATATCAATATAAAAAGCAGATATCGCATTTCAAATTTCTAGCATAACATTTATAAAGGAATTTAAGGGAAATGGACAACATCCATCCTAACTAGCAAAAGCATCATACATAGTAAATCTTCATAAAAAAAACATCTACAAATTCTTGTTATAGAAATTAACAAGATAATTCTGATAACATCATCATCATCTATAATTAAGACAAGTGAACATCAAATATACCATTAAATCAATATCATGTCATGGACATCATTATAGAAATAGTAAAAACAACAAGTCAATACCAATATCATAAGAAACAAGATATTACTAATTTCAATTAAATTGATGAAATACATCATAGTTCTTAAATAACATATATCAATATAAAAAGCATATATTACATTTCAAATTTATAGCATACATTTATGATTAAGGGAAATTGACAACATCCACCCAAACTAGAAAAATCATCGTACATAGTAAATATCCATAAAAAAACATTGACAACTTCCAATATATATAAATTAACAACATAATATTGATAGCATCATCATCATCTATAATTAAAACAAGTGAAATTCAAATATACCATTAGATCAATATACAACAAGTCAATACCAATATCATAGGAAACAATATTTTTGATCTCCATATATATGCAAGTCAAAATGATATATGTATCATAATGATATATGAACAACAATCCATGATACAAGTCAATATGAACAATGTCACTGGCTACCACCTACAACATCATGATCATCCTCCTCCTCCTCATCATCATCTTCATCAACTTCTAGATTCAATCTAGTCTCAACATACTCTAGATCATCATCAATTGGATCACCCACTCCCATGTTCTACAAAAAACATTCAAAAGTAAAAGTTAGTATTAATTACATGCCATAATTCATATATGTGTTATAGTGCTAATATTACGTTGTATGAAAGCGAACCATAATCATATTTCATCATATGAAAGTGAAACATGATCAAATATGAGATAAGTTACAACTAAGATGTCATTCCAACCATGTATCAACCCTCTCATGTCATTATCTAAAAGTTTGTTTTCAACATTCACTTTGCAATGTACAAGTCTCCAATCAAATAGAATTATAGATGGCATATTCCAATTCAAGAGACCAATACTATCGTAAATGCAAGTTTACAATAAAATCCATCATATATGTACATGCCACACTCATAAATACCTGTTGTAATTTGTGGGATTACATGGGTTTACTAGTAGTACATCATGCACATAATATATAAAAGAATACACATATAAGATCACACACACATGAGGAGAGTCAGAGAGATACAGTAGAAGGGACCAATGAAACAAGTATATTTATTATCTCAATAGAGACAATATGTACAAAAGAAGTACTTTCTATCTTATGGCCCACCAACCTATTTATACAGATTACAAGGTGGTTAATTAGTTATAACTGTCTACCTGGTTGGCTAACTGCCTGAACAACTGCATTGGCCCAACTACGGTTGGTCGGGAGGACCTAGTTACCAGGATGACTAGGCTCCTCCAACATCTCCCCCACCCAAAAAATTTTCTTCATCCCAAAGAGAATAATGGATGGAGATTATGTAGATCGTCTGGTATTGAACAATATCTAAGCACTACGTCTGGTACTCAACAACATCGATTATCAATTTAGTCTTGCAGGGCGCCAAGGAAAATTACATCATGTTGTTTTAGAAAAGAAAATTCCCAAGGACATTGATGCCTTATCTAGTTGCAGTGCGTTATTTACTCAAGCTCGCAAATGAAGTGGTAGTGGTAGAAAGGGGCTTGAGGGAGTGGGAAGTGGTAGGAATATAAAAAAAAACTCTTGTCCGAAGAACACCGAGGCCTCTCGAAATGTTCATATATCATGAGCTGTGGTATTCTTGTCACTCATCGGTCTTCGAGATGTTCTTATATTGCAGATGGTGGTGGGGAGAGATCAATGGGGTTCGATGTATGGGAGATACTGAGGTTGAACTGAGAAGAGGTGAATTCTCATAAAATAGCAAAGGGAAAATCACGGGACTTGGTGAAGTGATTTGCATGACTCCAACAAGGTGGATCATAAAGGATAAAATTGCGGGTGGCATAGGGTGTTTGAATAGCTATTCATAGCATGAGCCAAGGGGAAGGGAGCGACTTTCTACATGAACTGGGTTAGATTGGAGAGGATGTGAGAACTATTTGATTATGGTGCAAGGATTGTCATGATTTTTTTCACACGGGTCATGGATATGCTGTGAGAATCATACATGTAGCAACAGGGACATGATGAGCGCTGAATCATATGGATGTGATAGTTGGGAAGTTGAATTGGGGCTTCTATAGCAATGGTGGATACTTTTAATGATGACACATTGATTGATGTAGACCATCGATGCCTTGCCACGAGTGTTGTAATGCAATGGTTTAGCTCTGGTGGCAACCTTTCACTTAAATTATTGGGCGATTATGAGTGATCTGGCTCTAAGTTATCATACTACACCGCCGTCTGCTACAACTTACTTAGTTTGGTCTCTTCTCTCTCCTTGCGTGCCCGGATTTTGTCCCTTCATATTTGACTAATGTGGGATTTCACTCTGCTTTGATTTTGGATGAATTCTTTTGTTTTCATGCTCCACCTATTCGATCAACCATCCTCGGGTCCCCTATACTCATATCCTACCAACATGCATGTCTTAGTTTTCTGTTTATACAATTCCGAATCAATTAGTTTTATAACCTTTAACAATTTAGTTAGCAAAAATAGAACGCAATTAATATGCAGAACATTGTGCAAACCTAGGGTGTGATGTTTGACTAGTGATGATACAGTCACTAATCAATGTCACACTTATTTCATACTTAGTAGCGTTTTAATCAAGGTCCCTTGATGTCATTTTTAAAGACTTGTCTTTTCTAGTCTGACTGGCTATACTATTACTGAGCTGTTTGACATGCTTTCTGATGTAGTTTTTGTACTTCTTGAGCATTCTCTGTTATTCGAACTTTGTAATTTCAATTATTTTGTTTTGGGGAGTTTGAGTAGTGTCCAGGTGCAATATTTGAGCAATAGTCGGAGCTAACTTTTTGAGATGCAAAGGAACAATTGCTTTTTTACCATAGCCAATTTAAATGATATCTGGCTTGTTGATCTTTTAAACGACGTTCTATATGCCCATAGTACTATAGGTATTTTGTTGTCCTAGTCGTCTTTATCAAGACTGCATATTTCAGTTAATCCTTTGGTCAACATTTTATTGAGCAACTTGACCACACCATTCAACTGTGGCTGGTGTGATGAACTTTTGGCCTTTAATTTGAAAAGGTCATAGTCAGAAAGTTGGTCACCTCTTTCGACTAGGCGTACACCATCCTTTGTACAACGGAGGTAGTCAAGTCCAATATTTGATTTGCCCAGTCATACTTGGTATTTGAAGTTCAAATGTTTTAAATAAACGTATCCTTCGACATGCCCAACTGTGGTATTTAGCGAGGGATGTTTGGGATAGGTTTGTAAGTGTGTCTGTGTTCAAATTCTTGAGATCAAGACATAGAGGCAGACAGATTCAATCATTCTTTTCTAGTTGAATGACCTTGTGACCGGTCCCTCCTGACTGGTTTACTAGGTGTCTTATACCAATGGGTCACATGTTCTCTAGTTGCTTCTTCAGTATGCTCTTGTATCTATGAGCTAGTTTGTACTGATACTTCTTTACAAGCTTATCGTCAGTCATTATAGCTATCTCTTGTGGTACTCCGTTCCAATCCTTGCAGTCGCGGGAAAAGATATCTCGATGCTCTTGTGTTAGGTTTGTTATCGTTTCAGCTTGTTGTTTGGATGCACAATTACCTATTTCCTCTATATTAGTTTCCCATTGGTTGAAATGTCGATTTTTTTTTGTTTCTAATCCATTGATTGGTCGATCTCCTTCCTTGGATTCTGTAAGGGAAGTTAGGAAATCTTTATGCTCATCATCACCTTCTTTGTTCTCAGTGGGTATTTGTAGGAATGGTTTCACTTGATTGTGGAAGTGGTTTCTTCCCCCCTGGAATATTTTCCCTATTATGTGCTCATTCTTCATAGCAGGTTGAGTCAGGAGATAATGTGACTGGTTTTTCTTCATTGTGGTTATGTTGTAACTTGAGCTAGTGGGGTTGATTTGTTTGTCTGCAACGAATAATTGCTTCTGCAGTTTGCTTATTTGTTCTATTTTTTGGGCAACCTCTCTTAGGAATTCTTCAATAAAATTTGTTGAGGCAATTGTCCACATTTGTATGCGTTCCTGATGGGTGTTCCACCATCGAGTCGCTTGGCCTATAATAGTTCCTGATAAGCGTTGCAGTCAGCTTTGTCCACCGACATTTTTAGGTACTTCATCAACATGCAAAATCAATGATGCTCATTCTTTTTATTGAGATGAAGGAAGCTTGGTTTGTTTTATTCTTTCTAGTACTAGCATCGAGTAATCCCTTGTTCTATTTTCGAATATTTTTGGTATGGTATATATTGGATAGCACTATTGTGTCGTCCAACAAGGAATAACTTCGATCAACTAGCGGTCTGTCGCATGTGACTCGTAATTTATTGCTTGCTATTCATATAGTTTTGAATCTGAAATTTTTCCCAACCGACATAGGAGAACCCAAGTGAATTTCGTCAAATTCAGTTGGTGCTACCAAGTCTTCATTTTTCTGCATGACTTGATATAATTTCCTTATATCTCTATCATTGTCATCTAGCTATACCCAGGGTTTCCATTGAGATGGATTAATAAGTACTATGACCTTTTTTCCTTCGCCTTTTAATTTTATTTTCTCATTTTCTAAAGAAATAGAAGCTTTCATTTTTAGACCCCAAGGACGATCGACTAATGTTGGAAAGGATATGGATCTTTCTCTTGGGTCGATCATTTCAAAGTCGATATGAGTGCTAATACCCATAATTGTAGTATTAACATTTTTCTAGACACCAATAGGTTCAATCAAGGGCCTTGGCTGACAATTTTAAGATAAATGCCCGACTCTACCAGTCATGGTTGACCCAAGTTTTCCCAGGTAGCCCTTGTCATTATGTTGGCTTGCAACCTGAAGTCAAGGATGACATGTGAAATGCATAATCCTTGGACTTCGAGGTCGATGAGAGGGTCAATATCAATTTTATCTTTTTTATTTAAACTTCAAATATTTTTGGCAATACTTTCATTCCCCTAATTGTTTCTGATAAGAGACATTAAGTTGGTAAGTCGTGCAACAACTTCTTCTTTCATTAGAAGTTGTAGTAACTCATTAAGTGTTTATTTATGGACTCTACAATATTTTCTTCAGAAGTAATTTCCTCAAATACTTTTGTAGCATTTTTAAATATTTATTTTTGCTTCAACGGGTTAGGACAATTATCTTCTTTTCTTTGTACTATTGTGATGGGGGGAGTATCCCCTCCAATCTTTATTCCTTGCCTGGTGATTACTTGCAAATTTTTAGTATTCAATGCTTCATGTTTAGGAACACTAGACAAGATATTAGCATTATTTTTATTATGAAGTGCTTCTAACATGATGGGGCACTCTTCTAAATTGTGTTCCACCACCCCACATTTTGTACAAAATTTGAGGTCCATTCTTTCCTTCTATGGGTAGTCGGGACTCAAATGTTCTTCATTGTAGTAGACGAAACAACATGGATTTTAGTGACCCGCTAGGTTTTTTCCTCGATTGTTGTATCTTTCGCGACCGTTATATCTTCCTTGTCAATTGTTTCCATAATTGCACTGGTCGTTGTTGTGGGATTCTTGACCTTTCTCCTCGAAAGTCTGTGTCTGGTACACTGTATGGTTGTTAGCCTTAGTCTTCAAGTTCTTGATACATTATGTAGTCATGTGCTGCAATGTCCGACATATGCCGCACCACTTTGGTTTTACATTGTCAGTATTGTAGGGGCATTCTTCCATAGAGTGGGGATCAAACCTTTTGCATATGTCACAGAAGTAGCTTGTATGAGTCATGTGAAAGTTCTCTGGTTTCGCTCTTCTGGGAATATTCCAGGATCTTCTTGGAGTTTGTTTAATTCTCTATGGTATGCATTTTTTTCATTGTGATACCTTCTTCACTCATCGTAGCGGTAGTTGTCTCTGGTATGTCCTTCCCCTAATCACGTAGTACACCATGAGTCGTTATGCCTCATGATGAGGTGCTAAAGTGATATTTGTATTGTTTATTTTTTTCTTCTTCTGGTCATTTGTCGATAGGTCCAGTCAAATAGTCTGCATTTGAATCGACTCTTAAGGATTTCTTTAAGGCGTTGTCATATGTTGTGTATTAATGCAATAGAAGTGGCGTTTTAATTTGTGGTTGCATACTTGCAACAAAAAACTGGATCACAACAGCTTGATCCATTTTGGATGGCATCTAACTGAGAAGATATTTGAATCTTCTATCATACTCTCATAGCGTTTCTTCTATTCTTTGCTTGATTTCTTTCAATTTATGTTTGACCAGATGCTTAGTGGCGTCTGCTTTGAAGCATTACAAGAAATTCATGTACCAAGTAGGTACTCGATTTTGGAGATCAAATGTAAACTATGCAATTTGTTGATTATCATCGTCGATGAGGTTAACTTGCCATAGGGATTCACATACAAACCAATGTTTCTTAGGATCCTCGTCTCCTTAAAAAATAGGGGTATTTACTAGAATCTGATAAGCCATGTTAACAGAACTGAGAGTTCTACCTTACGTTTGAATACTTACTAGAGTTAAATGACCAATTGACTGACTTACTATTTGACATTCACTACTAACTTCTTGTGGATGCAACTTGTACCATGAGAGATGTACTTCTTCTACGGACTCCTCGTCACTAGGTCCAATCTCTAACTGTCTGGTCACTTCCATCAATAATGTTGATGGCAGGGGGTACCTCCACATGGTTTGAATAGAATAAATTAAAAGTGTCTTCTAAACTCGGGTGTGAAGGTAATCCAGTTACCATGCAATGGTCACTGAATCATCAACCAATCTGTAATTCGTCCACAATGATCTAGTTGACTCCATATACTATTGTCGCCTGGTACCAGTCCCATGTCACACTCAACAATTTGTTTAATGGTCGACCCAATCATCATTATCATTGGTATAGACTCGATGGGAGTCGAGACATTTGGAATTTCCAAATGCAAAGATTGCGGGGTCAGTACCATCACATGTGACTGTTCTACCAGCGTCAACACCTAACCTTCTCTTTGATTTGGTTGACTTTCCCTCGACTCAGGCATGAATTTTGGTTGCTCGACCATCTCAACCGGTTTCTTCCTTGCACTTCTTTTTTTGTGTAAGGGAATTTCAATATCTCTCAGCTGCTCTTGTCGCTTGTATGTCTTTTCTTTGAATATCTGTTATTTGTTTATGAGTGGCTAGGAACTTATTTTATCAGAGCGGATTTGACTTCTTGTAGGGATTCATTCTTGCCTTTTTTTGTCAACTAGCATCAATCTTCTATTTAGATCACATGGTCGGAAAGCCCCCACTTCCTACCCGAATCTTATGAATCGATGGAGGAGGGCTTAGCAATGAATTTCATTTACTAAGAAAGTATTCCCACTTATGCTCTTTGAAAAAATGTTCCCAATCTTTTTGGTTTTTCTCCTAGTTTGACGAGGTAGGAACGTCCAACGAAGGTCATGGCTCGACTATGTGGCCGACTCATTATTAATTAAAAATTTATATAACAAGCTTGGTATTAAACAGAAAAATCCTTCTTGAAGGTCGGTATAAAATATGTTTCGGACTTGGTTGACTGAAGTTCTTTCTTCTATGGCTTGTTCTTCATAGAAGTATTCACATATCTTTTCGAGCCACTCATACAGATTCGTTGTTCCTCCATTGTAGATCTTGTGCATTAACAATATTTCATTCTTAGCATCCAACTTGCTCATGAACATCATCAAGGAATTTCTTTATCTCATGGGAAACAACTTCTAGAAATCATTCATGGGACTCAGTGAACAACTTTTCTAGGGTCTCTACAAGTTCCAACTTGTTCCTTCTAGCATAGTTATGCATATAATTTGGAATCTTCTGATTCCACCAATCTCTAATTTCTCTCTCACTCACCATTTACATATGTATGACTACTGCATGTCTTGGGTCAGTACTGGCAACCGAACCAATGTTGTAATCTATGGGATTACAAGGGTTAACCAATAGTACATCATGCACATAATATATAAAAGAATACACATATAATATCATACACTTAAGGAGAGTAAGAGAGATACAATAGTAGGGACCAACAGAACAAGTATATTTATTATCTCAATAGAGCCAATATGTACAAAAGAAGCACTTTCTATATTTTGTCCCACCAACCTATTTATATAGATTACAAGGTGGTTAATTAGTTATAACCATCTACCCAGTCGGTTAACTGCCCAACTAATTGGATTGGCCCGACTACAATCGGTTGGGAGGACCTAGTTGCCAGGCTGACTAGGATTCTCCAACACTACTAAAGCTAAGGGTTATGTAAGATAGTAATATAAGTCACAATTATGCAGTAACATAAATGCATAACCGTAGTACCATATTGCCAATAAATGTAGAGTTGCAATTGATGGTGCCAATAAATTTAAAGTCGTGGTTCCATACTACCAATAAATGTAAAGCATCGTATTGTATCAAAAAAATGCAAGGTCACTCAAGTCTCATCATCTATGCTATCTTGAGATATGAGTTTGTAAATTTGCAAAACATATACATGCCAAATGTGTTCTTATATCTACTAGGAATGCATCATATATAATGAACAACACTTTAATAACTTCTCAACATGCTAGGCATATAGCATAAGTTGTGAGCATAAAACTAACATGGTGATATTTGCTTCTTCTACATCATATAAATATCATAAAAGCACTCTAAAATATGTCAATATGGATTCTCAACCTATTGGTCATTCATAAATATATGAACTGAAATCTAATATGCCGAGATTGATTCTAATATGTAGTTATAAAATCATAAACAATAACCAAAAAAACCTTCTCTACATGTTGCATACACCCCAAACAATCATAAACAACACTCTAAATGGGGTACTAATGTCTTGACATCATGTGTATCCTTCAAAGGGAGTGCATTTAGGGTGTAATTTGGTTTCCAATATGTAATACCCAAAAGAGTGTTAGATGAAGTTGCTTGCTATCATTTGATGCCATCCAAACATCACAAATAACCTCCATCCTTATATAAAAATGTCTAATAGAGTGCAAGATGACTGGTGTATGTATTTTAAGCATTGAAATATGCTATCAATATGTCATTTACCTTCCATAATGAAGGCTTAGAGATTACCAAACATAAAGAGAATAAATGCTTCTTGTCATGCAAGCTAGTAAATATAGATCACAATTGTGCACTACCATAAATGCATAACCATAGTACCATATTGCCAATAAATGTAGAGTTGCAATTCATAGTGCCAATAAATTAAGAGTCGTTGTTCCACACTACTGATAAATGTAAAGCATCATATTGTATAAAAAATGAAAGGTCACTCAAGTCTCATCATTTATGCCATCTTGAGAGATGATTTTGTAATTTTGCATAACATGTACATGCCAAATGTGTTCTTATATATACTAGGCATGCATCATATATTATGAACATCACTCTAACAGCTTTTAAGCATGCTAGGCATATAACATATGTTGTGAATATAAAACTAACATGGTGATATTTGCTTCTTCTAAATCATAAAATATCATAACAACACTCTAAAATACGTCAATATGGATTTTCAACCTATTGGTCATTCTTAAATATATGAACTGAAATCTAATATGCTAAGATTTATTCTAATATGTAGGCATACCATCATAAACAACAACCAAAAAAACCTTCTCTACATGTTGCATACACCCCAAACAATCATGAACAACACTCTAAATGGGGTACTAATGTTTTGCAACCATGTGTATCCTTCAAAGGGAGTGCATTCGTGGTGTATGTTGGGTTGTAATAGTAATACCCAAAAGAGTGTTAGATGAAGTTGCTTGCCATCATTTGATGCCATCCAAACATCACAAATAGCCTCCACCTTATATAAAAATGCCTAATAGAGTGTAAGATGACATGTTTGTGTATTTTAAGCTTTGAAATATGCTACCAATATGTCACTTACCTTCCATAATGAAGGCTTAGAGAATCACCGAACATAAATAACATAAATGCTTCTCGTCATTCAAGCTAGTAAATATATGTCACAATTGTGCATTACCATAAATGCATAACCATAGTACCATATTGCCAATAAATGTAGAGTTGCAATTCATAGTGACAATGAATTTAGAGTCATGGTTCCTTACTACCAATAAATGTAAAGCATCATTATGTATCAAAAAGGCAAGGTCACTCAAGTCTCATCATCTATGCTATCTTGACAGATGAGTTTGTAATTTTGCATAACATGTAAATGTAAAATTTGTTCTTATATCTACTAGGCATGCATCATATATGATGAACAACACTATAATAGATTCTCAACATGCTAGGCATATAGTATATGTTGTGAATAGAAAACTAACATGGTGAGATTTGCTTCTTCTACATCAAAATATCATGTCAATATGGATTCTCAACCTGTTTGTCATTCATAAATATATGAATTGAAATCTAATATGATAAGATTGCTTCTAATATACAGGCATAAGATCATAAACAATAGCAAAAAAAAACCTTCTCTACATGTTGCATACACCCCAAACAATCATGAACAACAATCTAAATTAGGTACTAATGTCTTGAAATCATGTGTATCCTTCAAAGGGAGTGCATTCACGGTGTAAGTTGGGTTCCAATAGTAATACCCAAAAGAGTGTTAGATGAAGTTGCTTGCCATCATTTGATTCCATCCAAACATCACAAATAACCTCCACCTTATATAAAAATTCCTAATAGAGTGAAATATGATTGGTGTGTGTATTTTAAGATCTTATATGCTACCAATCTGTCATTTACCTTCCATAATAAAGGCTTAGAGAATGACCGAACATAAATAACATAAATGCTTCTCGTCATGCAAGCTAATAAATATAGGTTACAATTGTGCACTACCATAAATGTATAAGCATAGTACCATATTGCCAATAAATGTAGAGTTTCTATTCATAGTGACAATAAATTTAGGGTCGTGGTTCCATATTACCAATGTAACTCCCGATATTTTCATAAAATTTAAAAAAATTTAAATCGCCATAAAAAGCCAATATTGTAAAATGCGGAAATAATAATAATCAATATTCAGCAATTAATAAAAGTGTCACTTGGTAGGAACAATTTAATGGTTGTGTCTTTTGTCTTTTAATGACATCATGAAAATCAATTAATGATTCTGTACTTTATTCGTATGCTGGAATGATTGAAAATTATGATGCATTGGAAAACAGAATTCTTTTGACAAGTGTTGACAGTTTAACTTTTCTGGATGATGATGAAAGGGGTCCCACGAGGTGCCCCGAGGCTTGCTTAGCTACTCTGCTAAAGCATTGCACTCGTCCTTCATGCGCAGATTCGTAGGTAAGAGATAACGATAAAATTCAGAGTGTTTAATAACTGTGATATAAATCGAAACTGCTTATGAATTTTGATGCTACAGGTATGGTCTCCTTCCAATTTTGTAAGATGAACCTGTCTATCTCAAGGCTGCAGATAATGTCTATGTTTGTTATGAATGTTTCTGTTAATGTTGATGAATTTACGTATGGTCATTCCATAAATGCCTTGCGGCTGTTAAAGTAATTCTTTTTGTAAATTGACGGTGACAGGTTGATGACAAGGGCGCATGGTCTTAAGTCATACTATGGAGAGAGTGATAAGTTGGTTTTAAATCTCTATTGCCTAGGCAATTAAAATGGTGATACCTTAAGCATTAATACCCTACCATGCAATGAATGCGATGGGTCCTTGGGTGGCAACCATACCCTAATGATGTGTTGATATAACTTATGGTGTGGGCAAGCTTTATGAGCTCTACAATAATCCCTATGTTAAACTTTATAATGGACTTTATGTAATGGGTGGAGTCAATCCATGCCCTATGATTGCTCGCAACCTTAGTGGATATTCATATGCTATGTGTGTGTTTCGAAATTGATTATAAGGATCGTATGAGACCTTGGTTATATGCTATAGTGATCGTTATACATTGATAATATTTATATGTTGAAGCTATTAACGTTGATTCGTATGGGTTGGTAGGTGGAATGATAGTCCTGCAAAATCCTACGTATGAATCGAGGGTGTATTAAATGATTTGGTTTGCAATTATTGTGCCTGGCCACGGTGTTAAGGATATTGTTACGTGTAAGTTGTGATAGCTGACTCAGCATGTGAACGGGTTTGGAATGTTGAGTTGTAACGGGCCTCCTACCCTGCTGTCCACCGATATGGCAACCTCGTAGCTTAGGAGGTAGATGAGCAATTTAATGCTACTCCTGCCACCTTCCAACGTGGCTTGATGAGGATGGATCTCCGTCGTTGATCGTTGTGTATTGGGATGAGCTGAACCCTAGCGTAACTTACGGATTCTTGTAACGTTTCTTGTCATTGTTCGGTGGTAGGGTTTGGGAGGTGAGGCCAACCAGCCGAGAGGCACTTAGGGTTTGCTGGTTTTTCTAGCCTCCCTCAAGCTCAATCCTGAGACCGGCAACAACCTTGGTCTGTGAGTAATTGTTATCCGTGGAAGCCAAGTCTGGAAACGATTGTGTGGTAATCTACAGGTGGGATGAGTGCATCTGTTTTGACGTTGCAGTAGCTTGCAAGTTTGGGGTTTTAATGAAGTTGTAAGTTTTTTGGGAGGTATCCCTTGTCGTGGTCTTCGAGCTGGGTGCATCTCCTTCGCAGTGGATGGATGCAGGCTTCATCGACTCTCTGTCACGACTTAGGTAATATAACGTGCAAGGGTTTTCATACTATTCTTTGTTGCATGCATTTCTTTCTAATGATCCGATGCTTAACTTATTGTATGGTTGTTGGCAGGTAACCCACGGCGAATCCACAGGGTGCCAAAATAGCTGAAGGCGAAAAGAATTTAAGCGAACCCAATAGTAAGCTTCGGTGGTATCCCTCCTTAGTTGTTCTCCTGGAATCGGACTTGATGAGCAAGTGTTGGTAGAATGCCTTCGCGGCAGTGGCTTTTGTCTCATCTGCAGCATTTGGGCAACCTTCAGTTTTAAGTTTTGTTGATAGAGTAGGTGATGTAAATGTTTAAAATATATGGCCGGACATTCCTGGCATCGGCGAGCTTAGCAGGGTTGAACCCTCGTGTTTGCAAATAGTCTTACCTCTTTACGTTTTATGTCTTATCGTTTTGGTACTTCTGGGTTGATAAAAAAAAGACACATCGACTGTAATTTGCTTTGGCACTTGCTGTGTGTATAAATGGCACGGGGTTTCAAAAGGAACCTTCGACAAAGAAAGTGGCGACCGTAGGGTGCAACCACTATTAATTTAAATGGAAACGATTACTGTTTAGGGTTTAATGTTTCGTTTGGTGAATTGAACTTCTCATTTTTGTATCTAAATCTAACAAGCCTGTTTAAGATTTTTTAGGTTTCTTGACTGCGTATTGTGTTTTTATCTTCTCAATCTTGAACTCAGATCCAAGGATCGAAAGGCATGTTTTAAGTTGTTTAAATAAAATGTGGCTATAAGCTGAGAGTGATCTTCCTGGCTTATACTGCGTTTGAGCTTGTATGGTTTAAGCCGAGAATAGAAAGGAAATGGTTTTGTTTCAAAAGCATATGTGATAATGTTAAACCTTCGCTATCGATCTGAATGAAATCTGCTTGTCTTATAATGATGTTTTAAAAGAACAAGAATAATAACTCTAGATTCTGCAATTAAAATGTCTATGGTAATGAAACCTTCGATTTGGCAACTGTTTAAATGTTTATAAATAATAATGTGATGAGAACGTGTTAACGCCGGTTTGGGGGTAGAGGTACTGTAATTTAATCTGTCAATTTAATAAAGCTATGTTTGTCCTAGCTTTTAATAATTTGGTATTCTATGATGCAAGTTCTATCACATGCAATTGATAATTCAGAAAAAGAGAAGATAATAGTGCAATCGTCAGATTATTTGATTGCTTATGAATATAACAGTTTTTCTATTCTAACTATATATTCCTATATTCGTCCAATTTGGACCTCTGATGAAAGGATAAAATAACACAGTAGCTTTCTTTCCTTCTGTACAAGATAATACAGTGAAGACAATACTTTGTATAAGATCAATCAGATTCTAAAAACAATAAGAAGATAGAAAAATGGGAATGTGGACAAACCGAATGCATGGTATTGCTTTCTTTTGAAATAATTAGTAAAGATCAGTAACCCTAGTTGTTAACATACTGTTCACCTTCAGAAATAAGAAAAGAACCTATTCTATGACTAGTTTCTGGTAGGTTATTCAGCAAACAGATTTGAACAGTAAAAACATTGCATGTAAGGATCTAATTTATAGCTGCTAAAATATAAGATGCATGATAAACATAGGTCTGTGCATGGGTGGTCTTGGTTTAGATATTTAGATGCATGCAAGGTTTCACTTTTAACTAGGAAGATTTAATGCTACCTCTCTGTACTGGAGTATGATGCAGCTCCACGCATGGGGACAAAATGCAAAGGAGTCATTTGATCAGTTCAACAAATCTAACTTAATTAGGAGATGACATTTTCTACTATTGATTGTTAAATAACAATACTAAACCATTTTCTGAGAGCATTCATATGACTTAAAAAAAAAGAAAACACACAAGAATAGAACCTAAGTGTAATGGGAGGAACAAATCACTCAAGAAACCTGTTCCACCCAACCTGCTCCCAAACAGCCAAGATGTCTGCCTTAGGACCCCCAAGCCTATCCACTGATCCACCAGGAGGAAGAAGGTTTTGCAGCTTAGGACTTCTACTTGCAGCAGCAAGAAAATTTATATATCCAGCCTTACAGGCTTAGTAATCAATGGGACCAGCACCAGCACCTTTGGTCTGTCCTTCTCATAACATTTGCAGACTTATACTTGCACTCTCCACAGCCTCCCCTATTCAAATCTCTCAGCCATCACCTGATGAGCATGAGGAATGTTTCTGCAGAAAACATTGTAAGAGCTGCCTGCTCAATTCGAATTGCCCTTTATAGGCTGCCTAGGTCTTTTGTAACTAACTGGTCATTAGTGAGCTGCCTGCTCACCTCCCTCCACCTGGAGGGGGAAATGCCACAAAATTAGGGGGAGTTGTCCCATACCAACAGCTAATGGTAGAGTGCAAATGTTTCCATCTGTCCCAATCCTTCCAGTAGCTTCCATTCCTCCTAGTGGGCCAGTGGATACTCTTGTAATAGCTTTCTTGAGTGTTTGTCTCCCATTTTCATTTATTAAATAATAATAATGAGTCATTACATTCATTTTTGACCTACTTGGTCATAATTACAAACTTGTAATTATAATTTAACACAAAGTATTTTTTTTGCAAAAAGGATAATAGTAGAAAATAATTATTCAAAAATTGGGTAGGTGACATACACCCCCCCTTAAGCCTCAACATCGTCCTCGATGTTGCTTTATTCACTCCTTGAGTGTTCCTGGAACAAAGTTGGGTATGCAGCCCGCATACTACTCTCCAACTCCCAGGTAGCCTCTGCTGGGCTATAGTGCTTCCATTTCACTTTTACTTGGCCAACCGTGCGGTTCCGGAGTAGAGTTTCTTTCCTTGCGAGAATATAGTCCGGTTCGACCGTAAAATTGCTGCCTTGTTCCACCTAAATATTATTCCAATTTACAACATGAGTACGATCATGCACATATTTCTTTAAAAATGAAATGTGAAAAACATTATGGGCTTTGAGGTTTGAAGGTAGGGCTAATTGATATGCCACAGGTCCAACCCTGGACAAGATTTCGAAAGGACCACAATACTTGGGGGCCAGTTTGGCACAACTTCCCAATTTTAAGGAACTCCTTTTCGGCCTTACCTTAAGAAAAACATGTTCACCAACATGGAACTCTCTATGAGTTCTTTTAAGGTCTGCTTGACTTTTCTGTCTATCCTGGGCAGCTTTAAGATTCCCTTGTACTTGCTTCACGATTAGTTCTAATTCCTGCAACAATTCGGGCCCTAAGGTGACCCTGCTAATTGGATCACTCCATGACACCGGTGTGTTACACTTTCTTTCGTAAAGGATCTCAAATGGGCTAAGTTTGGCTGAAGCATGGTAGTGATTATTATACGCAAACTCTGCTAAATGCAAGTAGTCTTCCCACTTGCCAAGCTGATCCTTAACATACATTCTGAGCATATCTTCCAATATCTGGTTCACCCTTTTAGTTTGTCCGTCTGTTTGCGGATGGAACGCAGTGCTAAAATTTAAGGTGGTGTTTAACCCCTTGAACAAAGACCTCCAAAAATTACCTGTGGACTTCGAATCTCGGTTTGAAACTATTACCTTGGGTATGCCATGTAGTTGAAAAACCTGCTTCATAAAAATTTCTGCGATATCAGGGGCTTTATGGGTAGTTTTGATAGGGATAAAATGGGCTACCTTGCTAAGTTTATCTACTACCACCATGATGGAGTCGTGTTGTTTTTTATTCTTTGGTAACCCAGTGATGAAATCTATACTTATGAATTCCCATTTCCAGCTGGGTATAGGCAAGGGCTGCAGCAATCCGGCAGGATGCTGATGTTCCACCTTCACTTTTTGACAGTCAAAACACTTAGCTATGTACTCCACTACTTCATCCTTCATCCTGGGCCAGTAGTACTCCTTCCTTAGCATTGTGATGGTTTTTTGGTAGCCTGGGTGGCAAGAATAGTGGCTTTTGTGCATCTCATCCAAAATCAGAATTTTTACTACTGGTACATTTGGTAAGTACAATATGTTTTTGTACAGCAGTAAGCCATTTTCCTTCAAACTGAAATTTGTTACAGAATTTTCAGAGTTGTTTTCTACTGTCCTTTCCTGTAATCTTCTGTACTCCCCATCCTCCTTGATTCCTTCAAAAATTTGTTCCTCCAAATCTGTTGCGTATGTGCTGATGGCTGAAACAAAGTTTATCCTTGCATTGCGACTTAATGCGTCGGCCACTTTATTCTCCTTCCCCTTAATGTGCTGAATTTCAAAATCATACTCACTCAGAAAAGTCAGCCATCTGGCTTGCCTGGCATTCAAATTTGTTTGATCTAACAAATATTTCAGCCCCATATTATCCGTCATCAAGGTAAATTTTCTGTCGATAAGGTGGTGTCGCCACATTTTTAGAGCATGAATCACTGCTAACAATTCAAGGTCGTAGGTGGAATAGTTCTTCTCATGAATCTTCAGTTTCCTTGATTCATATGCTACAGCATGTCCCTCCTGCGTTAGGACTCCTCCCAGTCCATCATTGCACGCGTCTGTGCATACTACAAAATCTTTATTAGGATCTGCAATCCTCAAAATAGGCATTGAATTCAATAATTCTTTTAACTTTGCAAAACTGTCCACACACTTTTGGTCCCAGACAAACTTCTTTCCCTTTTTCTGCAGCGACGTTATGGGGTTTGTGATCCTGGAAATCCCTTCAATGAATTTTCTATAATAACCAGTGATACCCATGAACGATTGCACATCTGTCACATCTTTAGGAACCGGCCATTCATTAATGGCCTTTATCTTGGCGGGGTCAACCACAATCCCTTCCTCAGAGATTATGTGTCCCAAGTATTGAATCTTGTCTTTGTAAAAATCACATTTGCTGAATTTTGCGTACAACTGGTGCTCCCTCAGAACTTGCAAAATTATACGTAGATGTTCATCATGGTCTTCCTTGTTCTTAGAATATACCAAAATGTCATCAATAAACACAACTGCAAACTTATCTAAGTACTTGTGCAGAATTTTTTCATTAAGCACATAAATACAATAGGTGCATTAGTTAATCCAAACGGCATGACAACGAACTCATAGTGCCCATAACGAGTTCTAAAGGTTGTTTTGAAAATGTCTTCATCCTTCACACGGACCTGATGATATCCTGATCGTAAATCGATCTTCGAGAACACTATTGCTCTGCGTAGCTGGTCAAAGACATCATCAATGCGGGGCAGCGGGTACCTGTTCTTGATCTTCATTTTATTCAGTCGACGATAATCTATGCAAAGTCTTAGGGTACCATCCTTCTTCTTAACAAAAATGACTGGTGCTCCCCAAGGGGACATGCTGGGCCTTATATATTTTTTATCGATCAACTCCTTCAGCTGAGATTTTAACTCATTCAGCTCTAGTATGTTCATCCGGTATGGAGCTTTAGAACTTGGTACAGCACCAGGTATTAATTCAATAGTAAAATCCAGGTCCCTTTTGGGAGGTAAATTTGGGATCTCTTTAGGAAAAATATCTTGGAAATCTTGCAAGATAGGTATGTCTTCCATTTTTAGTTTGTCCTCCTTAGTACTTATCTCATCATGCACCGCATTCACAGCAAACATCTGACACCCTTTTCTAATTGCCCTTTTTACTTGCATGGCTGAAATCTACCGAACGAATGTTTTTCTGGGGATGCCTTTTACCTCTGCTGTCTTTCCTTCATCATCTAGGCAATTGAAGCTTTTTTCATAACAATTCAGAATGACCCGATGGGTTTCTAACCAATCCATACCGATTAGGATGTCATATGACCCTAATGGCAGAATGTTTAGCTTAACCTGCGTTGTTAGTTGATTCATAGATAAAGCAAATTTTCCACGAAATCAGAAACCTTCCTTTTTGTTCCTGTCGCTAATCTAACTAACCAGAATTTATCGAATTTCTCTGTTTTCAAATCAAGTCTTTCTACAACAACTGGTGATATATAAATTAGACTAGCACTGGGGTCAATTAAAATAGAAACTAGGTGGTTTTGCAGCATACCTTCGACCTCCACCATTGAGACTTGGTGTTCTGCTTGCCGGTTGTCTAATGCTACACTAATTCTAGGTACTTCTCTTGCCACATCTCCTACAGTAGCTTCAGACTATATGGAGTGAATATGGTTGGCCGCCCATTTCCTGAGGGGACAGTCTGAGGCATAATGGGGCCCTTGGCACTCAAAATTTTTTATAGGTGGCTTCTGTTCATTGGTCCTGGCAACATTGGGAACATTTCTGGGTGCTATAAATTTTCGCTGCTGATTATTTCTGTTCTGCTGAAATTTTTGATTCTGAAAATTTCTCTTCTGGAAACTGGAATTGCCGCCATATCTAAAATTCTTCTTCTTCTGTTCAAGG
This sequence comes from Larix kaempferi, assembly GCA_027924585.1. Taxonomy (NCBI): domain Eukaryota; kingdom Viridiplantae; phylum Streptophyta; class Pinopsida; order Pinales; family Pinaceae; genus Larix; species Larix kaempferi. The sequence goes on from BSBM01001218.1 coordinate 246,381, forward strand.
TTACTGGGTTTTGGGTTCTTCCAGCTAGGTACCCCTTCTCTTCTCTTATTCTGGTCAAAGCAAAAAGTGGCTTTCCTCATGGCTTCCTCTAGGGTCTTAGGGTTATCGTACTCTATCCTGTCCTTGATGTGGAAAGGTAGACAACTTAGGTACCTCTGGACCTTCGGTTTTTCTTCCACCATATATGGCACATATCTTAGCAGACTTAAAAACTTGTTGTTCAGTTCTTTCATATTCATCGTTCCCAGTTTCAGATCATAAAATTCTTTGGATTTTTCTTCATAATACTGCTCAGATAAGAATTTCTTCTTGAAGTGTCTTTTAAAAGTACTCCAACTCACATCTCGATCTTTTACACGTTTTACCCTTTTAAGGTCTTGCCACCAAATATCTACCTTCCTGGCCAGATTATAAATTGCCATCTTCGCCTTCAAGGACTCCGAGTAGTCATAGATCTGAAAATACTTTTTCATGCCGGACAACCATGCTTCTGCTGTCTCTCCTTTTTCTGTCTCGCCAATGAAAACTAGGGGTTTGATTTTCTTGAATCCTCCAGATATCTGTTCGTACTGTCTATTCCTTTTTCTTTTTGGCTTACAGTCTCCTTCACTGCTGTCACTAGAGTAGTTATGCTTCTTTTTACGTGGATGTTTGGCAACTCTTGATGATGTTGAGTTGCTATTTTCTTCAGCTGTTTTTGTTTGTTTGTTCTTGCCTTCCTAGGATAGCTCTTTAGTTTTAGAAGTATGTTCCAAGTTCTGTTCATATTTTGGATATTGGTCAAATAGTGCTTGCTTCAATTATTCCCATGTCTGCAGGATTCTTTCATTGTCCTGTTTTACTGACTGGATCTCTGCTTTTAATTCATGAAAAGCACGCAATAATTCTGACGAATCATTACCCCGATTGCCCTGGAATTGTTGTTCCATACTTGGGCTATTTGGCGGAAATATGCCCCTTATGTGTTCAGCTGATCCTTCCATATTTGTAAATCAAAGAAATTTTTTTTTCTGTATAGGACAAAATAATTTAAACTTGAGTTAGTGAAAATTTTCACAGTCATAAATTTTCTGTTTGCGTGTTTCTTGGACCGTCTTTAGGCCTAGAGTTCGAACATGAGCTCTGATACCACATGTAACATCCCGATATTTTCATAAAATTTAAAAATTTTTAAATCGCCATAAAAAGCTAATATTGTAAAATGCGGAAATAACAATAATCAATATTCAGCAATTAATAAAAGTGTCGCTTGGTAGGAACAATTTAATGGTTGTGTCTTTTGTCTTTTAATGACGTCATGAAAATCAATTAATGATTATGTACTTTATTCATATGCTGGAATGATTGAAAATTATGATGCATTGGAAAACATAATTCTTTTGACAAGTGCTGACAGTTTAAATTTTCTGGATGATGATGAAAGGGGTCCCACGAGGTGCCCCAAGGCTTACTTAACTACTCCGCTAAAGCATTGCACTCGTCCTTCATGCGCAAATTCGCAGGTAAGAGATAGTGATAAAATTCAGAGTGTTTAATAACTATGATATAAATCGAAACTGCTTATGAATTTCGATGCTACAGGTATGGTCTCCTTCCAATTCTGTAAGATGAACCTGTCTATCTCAAGATTGCAGATAATGTCTATGTTTGTTATGAATGTTTCCGTTAATGTTGATGAATTTACGTATGGTCATTCCATAAATGCCTTGCGGTTGTTAAAGTAATTCTTTTTGTAAAATTGACGGTGACAGGTTGATGACAAGGGCGCATGGTCTTAAGTCATACTATGGAGAGAGTGATAAGTTGGTTTTAAATCTCTATTACCTGGGAAATTAAAATGGTGATAGCTTAAGCATTAATACCCTACCATGCAATGAATGCGATGGATCCTTGGGTGGCAACCATACCCTAACGATGTGTTGATATAACTTATGGTGTGGGAAAGCTTTATGATCTCTACAATAATCCCTATGTTAAAATTTATAATGGACTTTATGTAATGGGCGGAGTCAATCCATGCCCTATGATTGCTCGCGACCATAGTGGATATTCATATGCTATGTGTGTGTTTCAAAATTGATTATAAGGATCGTATGAGACCTTGGTTATATGCTATCGGTGATCGTTATACATTGATAATATTTATATGTTGAAGCTATTAACGTTGATTCATATGGGTTGGCAGGTGGAATGATAGCCCTGCAAAAGCATGCCTACGAATCGAGGGTGTATTAAATGATTTGGTTTGCAATTATTGTGCCTGGCCATGGTGTTAAGGATATTGTTACGTGTAAGTTGTGATAGCTGACTCAGCGTGTGAAAGGGTTTGGAATGTTGAGTTGTAACGGGCCTCCTGCCCTGTTGTCCACCGATATGGCAACCTCGTAGCTTGGGAGGTAGATGAGCAATTTAATGCTACTCCTGCCACCTTCCAACGTGGCTTGATGAGGATGGATCTCCGCCGTTGATTATTGTGTATTGGGATGAGCTGAACCCTAGCGTAACTTATGGATTCTTGTAACGTTTCTTGTCATTGTTCGGTGGTAGGGTTTGGGAGGTGAGGCCAACCGGCCGAGAGGCACTTAGGGTTTGCTGATTTTTCTAGCCTCCCTCGGGTTCAATCCTGAGACCGGCAACAACCTTGGTCTGTGAGTAATTGTTGTCCGTGGAAGCCAAGTTTGGAAACGATTGTGTGGTAATCTACAAGTGGGATGAGTGCATTTGTTCTGACGTTGCAGTAGTTTGCAAGTCTAGGGTTTTAATGAAGTTGTAAGTTTTTCGGGAGGTATCCCTTGTCGTGGTCTTCGAGCTGGGTGCATCTCCTTCGTAGTGGATGGATGCAGGCTTCATCGACTCTCTGTCACGACTCAGGTAATATAACATGCAAGGGTTTTCATACTATTCTTTGTTGCATGCATTTCGTTCTCATGATCTAATGCTTAACTTATTGTATGGTTGTTGGAAGGTAACCCACGGCGAATCCACAGGGTGCCGGAATAGATGAAGGGGAAAAGAATTTAAGCAAACCCAACGGTAAGCTTCGGTGGTATCCCTCCTTAGTGGTTCTCCTGGAATCGGACTTGATGAGCAAGTGTTGGTAGCATGCCTTCGTGGCAGTGGCTTTTGCCTCGTCTGCAGCATTTGGGAAACCTTCAGTTTTAAGTTTTGTTGATAGAGTAGGTGATGTAAATGTTTAAAATATACGGCTGTCCATTCCTGGCATCGGCGAGGTTAGCAGGGTTGAACCCTCGTGTTTGCAAATAGTCTTACCTCTTTACGTTTTATGTCTTATCGTTTTGGTACTTCTGGGTTGATAAAAAAAAGACACATCGACTGTAATTTGCTTCGGCACTTGCTGTGTGTATAAATGGCATGGGGTTTCAAAAGGAACCTTTGACAAAGAAAGTGGCGACCATAGGGTGCAACCACTATTAATTTAAATGGAAACGATTACTGTTTAGGGTTTAATGTTTCGTTTGGTGAATTGAACTTCTCATTTTTGTATCTAAATCTAAGAAGCCTGTTTAAGATATTTTTAGGTTTCATGTCTGCGTATTGTGTTTTGATCTTCTCAATCTTGAACTCAGATCCAAGGATCGAAAGGCATGTTTTAAGTTGTTTAAATAAAATGTGGCTATAAGCCGAGAGCGATCTTCCTGGCTTATACTGCGTTTGAGCTTGTATGGTTTAAGCTGAGAATAGAAAGGAAATGGTTTTGTTTCGAAAGCATATGTGATAATGTTAAACCTTAGCTATCGATGTGAATGACATCTGCTTGTCTTATAATGATGTTTTAAAAGAACAAGAATAATAACTCTAGATTCTGCAGTTAAAATGTCTATGGTAATGAAACCTTCGATTTGGCAACTGTTTAAATGTTTATAAATAATAATGTGATGAGAACGTGTTAACGCCAGTTTGGGGGTAGAGGTACTGTAATTTAATCTGTCAATTTAATAAAGCTATGTTTGTCCTAGCTTTTAATAATTTGGTATTCTATGATGTAAGTTCTATCACATGCAATTGATAATTCAGAAAAAGAGAAGATAATAGTGCAATCGTCAGATTATTTGATTGCTTATGAATATAACAATTTTTTCTATTCTAACTATATATTCCTGTATTCGTCCAATTTGGACCTCTGATGAAAGGATAAGATAACACAATAGCTTTCTTTCCTTCTGTACAAGATAATACAGTGAAGACAATACTTTGTATAAGATCAATCAGATTCTAAAAACAATAAGAAGATAGAAAAATGGGAACGTGGACAAACCGAATGCATGGTATTGTTTTCTTTTGAAATAATTAGTAAAGATCAATAACCCTAGTTGTTAACATACTGTTCACCTTCAGAAATAAGAAAATAACCTATTCTATGACTAGTTTCTGGTAGGTTATTCAGCAAACAGATTTGAACAGTAAAAACATTGCATGCAAGGATCTAATCTACAACTGCTAAAATATAAGATGCATGATAAACATAGGTCTATGCATGGGTTGTATTGGTTTAGATATTTAGATGCATGCAAGGTTTCACTTTTAATTGGGCAGGTTTAATGCTACCTCTCTGTACTGGAGTACGATGCAGCTCCACGCATGGGGCAAAATGTAGAGGAGTCATATTATCAGTTCAGCAAATCTAACTTAATTAGGAGCAGACATTTTCTACTATTGATTATTAAATAACAATACTAAACCATTTTCTGAGAGCATTTGTATGACTTAAGAAAAAAGAAAACACACAAGAATAGAACCTAAGTGTAATGGAAGGAACAAATCACTCAAGAAACCTGTTCCACCCAACCTGCTCCCAAACAGCCAAGATGTCTGCCTTAGGACCCCCGAGCCTATCCACTGATCCACCAGGAGGAAGAAGGTTCTGCAGCTTAGGACTTCTACTTGCAGCAGCAAGAAAATTTATATATCCAGCCTTATAGGCTTAGTAATCAATGGGACCAGCACTAGCACCTCTAGTCTGTCCTTCTCATAACATTTGCATACTTATACTTGCACTCTCCATAGCCTCCCCTATTCGAATCTCTCAGCCATCACCTGATGAGCATGAGGAATGTTTCTGCAGAAAACATTGTAAGAGCTGCCTGCTCAATTCGAATTGCCCTTTATAGGCTGCCTAGGTCTTTTGTAATTAACTGGTCATTAGTGAGCTGCCTGCTCACCTCCCTCCACCTAGAGGGGGAAATGCCACAAAATTAGGGGGAGTTGTCCCATACCAACAACTAATGGTAGAGTGCAAATGCTGCCATCTTTCCCAGTCCTTCCAGCAGCTTCCATTCCTCCTAGTGGGCCAGTGGATACTCTTGTAATAGCTTTCTTGAGTGTTTGTCTCCCATTTTCATTTATTAAATAATAATAATGAGTCATTACATTCATTTTTGACCTACTTGGTCATAATTACAAACTTGTAATTATAATTTAACACAAAGTATTTTTTTTGCAAGTAGAAAATAATTATTCAAAAATTGGGTATGTGACAACCAATAAATGTAAAGCATCACGATGTATCAAAAAATGCAAGGTCACTCAACTCTCGTCATCTATGCTATATCGAGAGATGAGTTTGTAATTTTGCATAACATGTACATGCCAAATGTGTTCTTATATCTGTTAAGATTATATGCTACCATAAACTAGATTGCAAATTCATTAGCATTCAATACATTATTCACAATAGCGACATAATCAGGATCTCTGAAAGATACACAATCACAAAGTACAGAACAATATACCCTGGGAAACCCTCAAGGGGAAGAAACCCAGCAAGAACTTCCTTAATATAGATGATCAAGTACAATCCCCCAAAGATATGTCTCACAAATAAGAGAGACAAAAAGACCAAACTTTGGACTCAAGCCACTCCTTCTTCTCCTTCGCACATATCTCTCTCTCTCCACTAATGCGAATTGCACAAGTGAGTGAATGAATAAATGAAGGAGTCTCTCCTTCTATTTATAAATTAATTTTGACCTAACCTTTAACTCAACTAGGTCGGCCCCAGTAATACTAACTGGGCCGACTTCTACAGAGACACTCAATTACCACTTATATTACATTTACTTGGGTGCTAACGACCCGACTTACAATGGAGATTTAACCTCATGAACTTTACATGACCAAATGTAATAATGACATCCCCAACGGAGGTAAAACATCCCCGACGAAGTTGCAATAATAAAGTACAAGTAGAATATACTTCAAAGTTACATTAAATTAACACCTCCCGTTTAACAAGAAGGGTATTCTACTGACAACAATATCTGCATGTGTAACTGGAACATCAACATTGATACATCATCATCAACATTGATACATCTATAAATCTTTGGAAGTTCTTCAACATGATCATCTTCAACATTGGAGCATCCTCATCTTCACCACTGGAACATCAATATGTTCAGCACTGGAGCATCCTCATCTTTGACACTGGAACATCACCTACAACACTAGAGCATCCTCATCTTCAGTACTGGAACATCATCATCTGCAGCACTTGAGAATCCTGGCATCTGATCATCTGCAACATTGGAGCATCCCGGCATCTCATCATTTGCAGCACTGGAGCATCCTCATCTACAGTACTGTAATATCATCAGGAGCATCACCTGCATTACACAATATGATCCTTCCTTTCAGAACTAGGGATCATGGACAATCCTTCCTTTCGGAACCAAGGATTAAGTCCAACACTAGATCAACATTTAAGACTATCCTTCCTTTCGGAACTCGAGACCTTTGTCTAGGGATGATCAATCCCACCACAATAATTTAAGACTATCTCAGTCTATGGATGATCAGACCCAACACAATCATTTAAGACATCTATGTCTAGGTACAATCGATCCCAACACAATCATTTAAGACATATCTGTCTAGGGAAGATCGATCCCAACACAATCATTTAAGACTATCTCAGTCTAGGGATGATCGGACCCAACACAATCATTTAAGACTATCCCAGTCTAGGGATGATGAGACCCAACACAATCATTTAAGATATCTCTGTCTAGGGACGATCAATCCCAACACAATCATTTAAGACATCTCTGTCTAGGGACGATCAATCCCAACACAATCATTTAAGACATCTCTGTCTAGGGACTGTCGATCCCACCACAACTCAGGATCAACATTTAAGACAATCTCTGTCTAGGAATGATCAATCCCACTGCAACTCAAGATCAACATTTTAGACAATCTCTGTCTAGGGATGATCAATCCCACTGCAACTCAGGATCAACATTTAAGACAATCTGTCTAGGGATGATCAATCCCACTGCAACTCAGGATCAACATTTAAGACAATCTTTGTCTAGGGATGATCAACCCCACTGCACCACAGTATCATCAGCACTACTCCCCCTTACAAGGGAAGTCCTTTCAGATTATACCAATCTTGTCACATAAGTGCTCAAACTTCACTCAAAACAGAGGCTTAGTCAACACATCTACAACCTGCTCATTCATGCTCACGTATTGGAGCTTTATAGCTCCCCTCTGCACCATATCATAGATGTAGAGATACCGTATTTCTATGTGTTTTGACCTATCATGGAACACATGGTTCTTTGTCATTTTTATACAACTTTTATTATCACATAGAATCACTGTGGTATCCAATTCCAGATCAAACAGACATGATAACAACTTCCGAAGCCATATGGATTCACAAATCCCAGAACAAACTGCAATATACTCTGCCTATGCAGTGTTGAGAGCCACACTGTACTACTTCCTACTTAGCCATGAGATCATGGATGACCCCAGACTGTAACATCTACCTGAAGTGCTCTTCCTGTTTGAGACATTTCCATCCAAATCAGAATCTGTATAACCATACAGTCTGAACTCATGATCTCGAGTATAATTGAGACCATAGTCTATTATACCTTTTAGGTACCTTATCACATGCTTTGCAGCTACAATGTGCACCTGTCTGGGCTCAACCAGATACTGACTCAAGGTGTTCACATCAAAGCATATATATGGCCTCGTATTCGTCAGATACATCAACGACCCAATAATTTTCCTGTATAGAGTCACATCCACTAATTCTGACGAAGTATCAGATAATAACCTCAAGTTGGTATCCATGGGTGTGGCCAGGGATTTACACTCCAACATATCAAACCTTTTCAATATTTCCACTGCATACTTCCCTTGGTTAAGGAAGATTCCATCTGGGCTCTGCCATACCTCGAGACCTAGAAAATAATGCATTAACACAAGGTCTTTCATCTCAAATTCTGCAGCGAGCTTCTCTTTGCACTCTGAGATTCTCTTCTCATTACCTATCAGGAACAAGTCATCCACATATAGCAATAATATGATTGGTTCATCATCCATAACCTTGAAGTAAAGGTTAGGATCAACTTTACTCTTAGTAAAGCCCAAGCTTGTCAGAAAATTGTCAATCCTTCCATACCAATCTCTTGGAGCTTGCTTCAACCTCAAAACCTTGTGGTTGTTCTATGTACACTTTCTCCTCAATAACACCATTCAGGAAAGCTGTTTTCACATCCATTTGGTGTAACTTCCACTTCATCGTGGCTGCAAGTGCCATGATGGTTCTAATCGAAGTGTACCTTGCTACAGGAGCAAATGTTTCCTCATAATTGATTCCTTCCTTTTTGAGAGAATCCTCGAGCCCCAAAGCTAGCTTTGTATTTCTCAATACTTCCATCCGCAACATGTTTGATCTTGTATATCCATTTGTAAGATACCACACTTTTACCCTTTGGTTTAGGAACTATGTCCCACACATCATTCTTCATTATAGACTGGTATTCTTCCGTCATAGCTTCTACCCATTCTTTCTGAAGCAAGTAAGCTCTTTGTCTACAAGATCACACATTAAATCCACATGACTGGAAAATGGCTTTGGCCTCTTGCTTTCTCTTGTGGAGCCTTCTGGAGCTCCATACCTCTCTACATCTTGAATAATTTCATGAGCCCAAGTTGGTTTTCTCTTGTGAGAAATATAGTCATGGATGGAGGTTCTTCGGGCTCCAACATATCATGATCTTCCGGAGTCTCATCATCATGAGAGGGTGCAACCTCTGCAACTCTAGGAGGTACATCTTCTTCATATACTTCGATCACACCATGATTTTGGATATCTTGTCATAGTCGACTTCCTCTACTTGATTTCCCAAGTCTTGTTTATATTTGAACCATTGTCACTTGTTCTACGGAACAAGTCTCATCGTTCTTCATTTATAGGTGATTGTTGTACGATACTTCCTACAAATCAAATTCAATAGCGTGGTTAGAAACATTTCATAGTTTCCAAAAATAGATGCATAAAGCATAAGTCACAATGTCATAATGCTATAAATAACACAACATTTATTTATACCCCACATTCATATGGTAACTTTCTAGATGCCTTCCATCTCTACCAGGACATTATTAAGAGTGTGCACTACTCCCAATATGTCAGCAAAGAGGTTTCACTCTAGATAAATAGCAATGGAATGTCGTATAGCACCATAAGCTACTTATCCATCACATGCATATCAATGCAAACATGCATAACACACATCCTAAATAAAGTGTACACAACTGGACACTATCATTTAAATGATTCGAAAGAAATGACAATTCAAATACTTATCTTTGTTTGTTTGGTAGGATCTCTTTTGATCCTAGTCTCCTTGCAAGGATTACTGAAATGTCTAATGGTGAGCTCTACTTCATCATCATAGTTCCTGAACCAATCTTGTATGTTGCTTCTCCTATTCTCCTAGTGAAGCTTTCTGAGGGGAGTCATTTTATTCAAGATTGGAGAGAGTGCTTTGAAGCACCACTATTACAAGACATATTCTTCGAATTCTTCTTTTGCAACCTTCCTGGGATGTTCTTCTTCTTCATCTTTGGCAAAATGAGCATGATGTCTTTGATTGCTCTTCTTCTTGTAATCTTCTTTTCTGTCTTTTCTTTCTGGAGAATCTTTCGCAATATGTCCCATCTTATCACAATGAAAACATAGATAAGAAGAGAAGTCTCTTCACTTGTAGTTTCCCTTCTTATACTTTTGAAACTTCTTAGGAGGATGGAACTCCTTATGATTTTCCTTCTTAAAATAAGGATTTCCCTTTCCTCTCTTTGTATGGGTAGCTAGAGCGTGATCATCATCCCTGAGTAGTGCTTCTCGATTTGCTACTCTAGCTTCCTCCTGGACACATTCTTCCCATACAACTTCGAATAGTAGACTTTCCTTTCTTGCACACATAGTATGGATAAAGGAGTCCCAAGGTCTAGTAAGACCATTGAGAGCAGTCATCACCAACTCATCTTCATCAACCCTTGTAAAATATTCCTGGATAGATTCTCCTTGGCTCATCTTTGTACTTTTGGGTTGAGCTCTCAAATTCATCTTCCGATTTATATTTCTTCCTTCATACATTCTAGTTAGGGCATCAAACATCTCCTTTGGAGTCTTATTAGAGGACACTTGAGGAATCAAGTGATATTTAATGGAGTCTGCTATAATCCTCATAGCCCTAATCATATCCTTCTTGTGCTTCTCCTTAGCTTCAGCTTCTTTGGGTTCAGGTACAACTTCTTTAAAAAACTTGGTAAGGTCATTCTCTTCTAGAATGAGACCAATCCTATACTTCAAAGCACAAAAGTTCTCTATGCCTTCTAACTTGTCATCAAGATTGGTGCTTGGTTCCATCTTAACCCGGGGAGCAGAGAATAACCAAAAATAAAAATTTCTCAAAATAAAAAACTGAACTCACCAAAAGATGCGCTTGACTGAGGCGAGTATGCTGGTGTACTTGGATTCTGAAAATTCCAAAATTTTACCCTTCAAGATTGACTTGCGAATTTCAGATCTGCAATTTCTAGCTTTTTTTGGTTTTCTGCAGTTTCTGGTCCAAAGTCAAACTAGGTTTTGACTTTTCGGGAGTTTCACCCACTCAAAAATTTCGATCTTGGTATCAAAATTTCACTCTTGGAGAAGCGCACTTCCCTATGCCAATTGCACTAAAAAATTCCACTTATGTGAGAAGCCCTAATTTTTCACTTCCGGAGAGAGAGAGAGAGTTTTACCTTGTGAAAGTTTATCTTTTCAGGAAAGCTCTGATACCATGTTAAGATTATATGATACCATAGACTAGATTGCAAATTCATTAGCATTCCATACATTATTCACAATAGCATCATAATCAGGATCTCTAAAAGGTACACAATCACAAAGCACAAAACAATATACCCTGGGAAACCCTCAAGGGGAAGAAAACCCAACAAGAAATTCCTCAATATAGATGATCAAGTACAATGCCCCAAATATATGTCTCACAAATAAGAGAGACAAAAAGACCAAACTATGGACTTAAGCCACTCCTTCTTCTCCTTCGCAGATCTCTCTCTCTCTCTCCACTAATGCGAATTGCACAAGTGAGTGAATAAATAAATGAAGGAGTCTCTCCTTCTACTTATACATTACTTTTGGCCTAAACTTTAACTCGTCTAGGTCAACCCCAGCAACCCGAACTGGGATGACTTCTATAGAGAGAACCAATTACCACTTATATTACATTTACTTGGGTGCTAACGACCCGACTTACAATGGAGGTTTAACCTCATGACCTTTACATGAACAAATGTAATAATGGCATCCCCGACTGAGGTAAAACATCCCTGAAGGAGTTACAATAATAAAGTCCAAGTAGAATATACTTCGAAGTTACATTAAATTAAAAACATTTACTAGGCATGCATCATATATGATGAGCAACACTCTGATAGCTTTTCAACATGCTAGGCATATAGAATATGTTTTGAATAGAAAACTAACATGGTGATATTTGCTTCTTATCCATCATAAACATATCATAACAACACTCTAAAATATGTCAATATGGATTCTCAACGTGTTGGTCATTCATAAATATATGAACTGAAATCTAATATGCTAAGATTTCTTCTAATATGTAGGCATAACATCATAAACAACAACAAGAAAAAATATTATCTACATGTTGCATACACCCCAAACAATCATGGACAACACTCTAAATGGGGTACTAATGTCTTGCAATCATGCATATCCTTCAAACGGAGTGCATTCATGGTGTAAGTTGGGTTCCAATATGTAATACCCAAAAGAGTGTTAGATGAAGTTGCTTGCCATCATTTGATGCCCTCCAAACATCACAAATAACTTTCATCTTATATAAAAATGCCTAATAGAGTGTAAGATGACTGGTGTGTGTATTTTAAGCTTTGAAACATGCTACCGATTTGCCATTTACCTTCCATAATGAAGGCTTAGAGAATGACCAAACATAAATGCTTCTTGTCATGCAAGCTAGTAAATATAGGTCACAATTGTGCACTACCATAAATGCATAACCATAATACCATATTGCCAGTAAATGTAGAGTTGCAATTCATAGCGCCAATAAATTTATAGTCGTGGTTACAAATTACCAATAATGTAAATCATCATATTGTATCAAAAAATGCAAGGTCACTCAAGCCTCATCATCTATCATTATCTTGAGAGATGAGTTTGTATATTTGCATAACATGTTGGCATGCCAAATGTGTTCTTATATCTACTAGGCATTCATCATATATGATGCAAAACAATCTAATAGCTTCTCAACATGCTAGGAATATAGAAGATGTTGTGAATACAAAACTAACATGGTGAGATTTGCTTATTCTCCATCATAAAAATATCATAACAACACTCTAAAATATGTCAATATGGACTCTCAACCTATTAGTCATTTATAAATATATGAACTGAAATATAACATGATAAGATTGCTTCTAATATGTAGGCATATAATCATAAACAATAGCCATTTTTTTTCTCTACATATTCCATACACCCCAAACAATCGTGAACAACACTCTAAATGGGGTATTGATCTCTTGAAATCATGTTTATCCTTCAAAGGGAGTGCATTCATGGTGTAAGTTGGGTTCCAATATGTAATATCTGAAAGATTTAGATGAAGTTGCTTGCCATCATTTGATGCCATACAATCATCACAATTAACCTCCACCTTATATAAAAATGCATAATAGAGTGTAAGATGACATGTGCGTGTTTTAAGCTTTGAAATATGCTACCAATATGTCATTTACCTTCCATAATGAATACTTAGAGAATTATCAAACATAAATAGCATAAATGATTCTCGTCATGCCTCCCAACTCTACCATCAAGGGTGGAATCCATAGTTTTATATATTGTGCATGGCACCAACACTCTCCATCACATACTTCAAATGGGAGAAACAAAACCCAAACCCACACACTAAACTGCTCATGCCCAGATTGAAAAATACCTCAAGGAATATGTTGCCACATAGTGGCTATAACTTTCCTAGAATGAAAGCATATGGCTAACAACTTGGTACAAGTAGTAGGATATTACTGCATCTTTAATGGATTATGGATATTGAACTACATATAGATCTGGATCCCCTCACTTTGGATATATATTTGGAACATAGTAAAGGAATGCTGGGAATAATGCATATGAAATTCATTATGATTCTCGATCTCAGACAAGATATTGTATTAATATTCCTTCCTTGCTCTAGTGTTGGATTCTCACATGAATATTCTCCATGGTCCTATATTGAGAGAGAGAGATTATAACTTTTTTACCCTCATCCTAGTAGAAAGATCTTGGCTTTTCACATCAATTTTTGCCCTAGTCTTAGATTGGAAAGTAGTTTGTAACATGCTTACTCTTGTTCTAGTAGGAACTTACATTAGGTAATGTGTTAAATCATGGTGGTGATGGTTTGTGTGCATAATGTGTCTACATTGATAAAAAACACTCTCACTCTCGTTAATGCATGTGGTGCCACTAGAAAAGGAAATAACATCCATGTGTGAATGCCACAACAACTAGCTAGTCATAATGTCTCTTCTTTGACTCCAAGTACAATAATCAATGAAATCTATTTAAAATTTACTTATTCTTTAAATAAGTTTATATTTAAGAAGGCAATGACATAATAAAAAATTAATATTAGCAAGTCTGCTTGGTATTTTTTTCCAAGGAAAAATCTTTGTATTTGATATTTATGAGGAGAGATCAAAATACACATTGACTAGCCTTTTGACATAGATCCATGTTTCTATAATGTCTTCAAACTAGACCTAAGACATATACAGAATTATTCTCAAAATAAAACGGATATGGATTCACACTAGACTATAGACGTACTTCCGACCCGATTGACTATAACTTAGAATAATAACAACATTGTTACAGATATTGGTAAAATAACATTGATCATGTATGTGTATCCAAGAGAGCACTTGAGAAACCCTATGCAACATGTTTTTAGGATTCAATATGGAACCTCTCCTAGAGCCTAATCCAGGAGGGATCATGTAGCAAGAAGCAAAGGCATTTCATGCTTTAGCAATCGCTTTTTGATTGACCCACTCCTCAATGCTAGAAACCTCCAAATTCATTCAATTTGCTTCAGTCCTCGAGTTTGAACTCACTTCACAAGCATCAAGGAATACATTTCTAGATCTTAATGAGAGGACTTGTAGGTCTCTTCACATGATTGTGGTTGTCCCCCAAGGAAATAGAGGTTTGGTTGGACAAAACCTTGAAACCTTTAATCTCTAAAGAGCTTCAATTCCATTTCTTTGGAAGAGGGTATTATGCCTTTCTCTTTGAAAAGAAGGAGGGTATGGATTTAATATTTAGAAGTGGCCCATATTTCAAGGGACCTGGAGGCATGTACTTGAACAAATGGAGTTTATACTTTGATCTAGAAAATGATATTTCCTTAGTAGTTCCAGTTTGGGTGAAACTCCCACATTTGGCTCTACAATATTGTTGGAGTGATGATGCCCTAGTACCCATTAGAAAATATTTGGGGCATTATATTGACAAATATGAGCCAAAAGGACCCATGTTTTCATGCTCCATAATTTGTGTTGAATTTGATCTAAATATGGGCATGCTCGAAGCCATCGATATTAGTATGAATGGATTGTCACATTTGTAGAAGCTAGATTATGAACAATTTCCCTTCAAGTTCAAATCATATCATGAATATGGTCATTTTGATAGAAACTACCCCAAATCCCAACCCACGGTAGAGAACTTAGGAACAAATTATGAAAGGCACTAGGTCAAGAAAGCGGGGAAGTGGCTCAGAAGGAAAAGAAAAATCCCAAGGAACCCATGGAGACTGGAGGTCAATGTATATATTCCCCTTCCACTTCCAATCAATTTCAAATTATTTCACAAGAAGGGGGAGAAGATGCAAAGAATTAGGAACATGCAACACAACTGAGTAGGAGGTTGAGAAAATATTAGATCAAAGAAAACAAAAGAATATGGATATTCCAATTCTTCAAGAAGTTGTAATGAAAGAAATGTGTCAATTTGTGATACCAGATATCCCTTATGAAGAATTTGGTGGGCCTACCAACAAGATGGGATCGAGCGCGACTACTCAGATTACTAGAAGGAAAATAGGGCAGATTTGGAGAAAAACAACAAGGGAATTCGAATAAGAGCTTCCTAATCCTATAGAAGAAGAGGTTAGGAAGGATGAAAAATATGGATCAAAGAAATGAATCTGAAACAAGAGAGAAAGCTTTGGGTAAGCAAGTAATAATCCCTAAAGTGATGAAGAAAGTTATGTCAAGTCCAGATCATTCAAATAAGGAAATGAAAGTAGGTATCCCTCTACACAAAATGTTAAAATCAAAGCAATCCCTTGGAAGTGTTGGGGAATGGGATGAAAGAAAAAATAGAAGCAATGAAATTTTTGATCAGAAATGAAAATCTCCCCTTCTTGTGTCTCATTCAAGAGACCGAAATGAAGGGAAAAGGTGTTATTAACATATTACCCAAGATATGGAAAATATGAAAGGGAAAAGGAGTCAGTGCAAGAGGTGAATTAAGAGGATTTGCGGCCTTTTGGAAGGGTAAACAATTCGTCTTTCTATCCCATTTAGAATCTCCCCAATGGTTGATGGTAGAGTTAGAGGATCAAGAAATGAATGAAAGAATAAGAATTTGTAATGTTTATCGGACAATTTAATATAAGGACAACATAGAGTTTTGGAAATAATTAAGAACCATCCAAGATTAGAATAGTATTCAAAATTTGATAATAGTGGATATTTTAATGCAACTATATCCCATAAGGAAAGTAAAAGGGGAAGTAAGGTCAAAGACCCCTTTGGGGAAAACTTGGAGGATCTAATTACGAAATTTGTCTAGGACACATTGATGCTAGACTCGACCCATTTTTAATTCACACCTCCTTAATAAAAGGCCTCATCTTTTCTTCCAAAATACATGCTTCAGTAGTTTATGATCATAGACCCATTTCCTTATCACAAGAGGTTCTAGAAAATTTAGGACCCATCCCTTTCAATTCTAACCCTTTATGTCTTCGAAAAGAGGAGGCAATGGGGATTAACGGAATTAATGTATTTCTTATCTAGATGGGTCTACTGCCTTTAAATAGGAATCCAATCTTTGATTAGTTAAGCAAGCTTTAAATAAGTGAGCAAAAGACTGCTACAAGTCACCCAATCGTAGAAGTCAAGCTTTGGAAAAAGATCTGGAGGAACTTTAGTTTTAGATGGGAAAAAGAGATTGAATTCAAATACCTCCAAAAGGAAAAAGGATATTAATGGTGTTATCCACGTTTCCTACAAGCAGGATGAAGAATTATGGAGATTAAAATCGAGAAGTCTATGGCTAAAGGCAGGAGATACCAATACATCTTTCTTCCACAAACAAGCAAAAGGAAGAACAACTAAAAAATTAATCAGAGAAATACAAAACACTAATGGAAATAAGTTCAAAGACTTTGTTGCTATTAAAAATGAAGCAAATATGAATTTTAAGGAACTATACATAGAACTAGGCAATCCCACTCAGAGGATAAGGAGTGCTTTGTTGCAGAATGGTATGACATTGATAAGCAAGGAAGAAAACCAAGGATTGGAAAGATCAATTATGGAGGAAAAATTCATAGTAGCTATCTCGAACCTCCATCTGGACAAACCTCAAGATCTTGATGATTTTTCCATTAGTTTCTACCAAGAATGTTGGCACATCATAAAGAAATATTTGTGTAGGATGTTAAATTGGACTAAAGGTAGAGAAAAAAATGGTGGATTAACTAAATCCTCCTTTATAGCATTGATACCCAAGGAATACAAGCCTTCCTCTCTAGGGTTATATATGCCAATCTCCTTATGCAATTCAAGCTACAAAATTCTTACCAAAATCCTAGCAAATAGGGTAATGGAATATTTTCAAAATTCATATTAGAAAATCAAGGAGGATTAATGGCTAATTGTCAAATCATGGATAATATTATCTTGAAATATGAGGAATTTCACTCAAGCTATAGTAGGGGAGAATGAGGAATGCCAATTAAAATTGATTTGGCTAATTCTTTTGATATAGGTAACATAAATTTATCTATTATGTACTAGGGAAGTTTAGATTCTCGACAACAATTATTAAATGGATTAAGGCTTGTATTGAAAGACCTTGGATAGCGCTGCTAGTAAATGGACAACTAGCTTAGTTCTTCCATGCTTCTCGCGAGACAAGGAAATCGTTCCCTCTCTCCCTGTTTTTATATATTTTAATGGAAGAAGCCCTTAGAATGATTTTAAACTGGGAGAGAGAGAATGGAAAATATCTCCAATTCTTATAGTCAAAGGTATCAATGCCATAAATCATGTTCAATTCACAGATGATATGATTTTTGTTCAAGTCTATATTATACATGTATATAGTAGCTTTTGGTGGACATATCAAGGAAGGAAAAGGTGACATCTACATCTCGAATGTTTCCACCTCTTTTCTTCAAAGATTTTGTTGCATTTTTGGGTTTATTGGGCAACATAAATGGTCTTCTTTTTTATATCTTGGAACACCTATCTCCCTCTGAAGACCTTGATCTGTTGACTGGGATCACATTATCCTCCAAATGAAATAAAAATTACAAGCATGGTTAGCACATTGGATTAATCTGGTGAGCGAGATCATTATAATTAGGTCTATTCTATCCTCGTTACCCATATTTTTATGCTCTTCGCTTCTTTCTCATGACAGTGTACTAAAATATGTATGCAATGAAATTTGAATATTCTTATGGAAGGGGGTAAATCCAATAATACTAATTTTCATATCATCAAGTGGGACATTGTCAAAGCTCATGTTCTTAGTGGAGGAACTAGTATAAAAGATCCCAAACTGGTAAACTTAGCGATGGGAGCCAAAATACTGTGGACAATTTTTCTAGGAAGAAAGGAATGTTGGAAGGAGATCCTCAAAAAGAAAAAATTTATAGGATCTAGATTGAGGTGTATAGATCATTAGTCATGGGAAGGATTGAGTTCAAGTATATGGAAATTGTGCACAACTACTGGGAGCCTCATTCAAGAAGGGCTCTATTGGATCCCTCGAAATGGGAAACTAGTTAATGTATGGGATGATAAGATCATGGGAAGGCCCTTTATCAAGAAAAAATATGGGTTGGAATATTTGAAAGGTTGGAGGAGTACTCAGGATATTCTAACTCTCTTTGACAGCTTATTCAAGTGGAATACAAATGCTATGTGGATCAACTTGAAGAGGATAATTGTTCCAAGAGAGTTAGTGTATCCCTTTGAGGTGTTATTATTGCTGTTGCAAGGAGTTTCCCATCATATCCGAACCACTAAATATTGTAGGGTATGGTGGACCTCAGGTACTTATTCAGTCGAGGAGGTTCACAATCATGTTATTATCCAAAAGACATTACCCCCACCCCCAACTTATTCTCTATGGAAGAAAATATGGAGCACAAATTGTCTCCCAAAAATAAACGTCTTCTACTGGGTCCTGGCCCATGGAAAATTCCTAATTATAGAAAATATAGAAAAAAATAAAATAGAAGGACCATCTAGATGTCTCTTTCTAAGAGGAAGAATTGACAACACACCTCTCATTAGAACAAAACTACTCCAAACATGTTTGGTAATATTTCTATGCTGAACTAGAAAGTGAAGTAATGATGGCCTTAACCTAGAACGATCTCTTTCTTCATTGGAAATCTTATTTTCTTGGTACATTAAGGAACAAAATCAATTTGGGATTAATTTAGACAGTCTCCCCAAATTTTGTCTACTGGAAATTTTGGTTAGCAAGAAATAGAGAAATCTTTATCCTTGAACTAATTCTCTCTACTAGAATGATCATCAAGGCAAAGACTCTATTGGTGGGGAATTTTGTACACAAGGGGAGTAAAGGAATTGGAAATGAACCACTTTCAATCAGTGAGAAGAAATGGGTTAGTCAAATTCTCATAGGGATCAAACTTCAGTACAAACCTCATCTTAATCCTCCTCTCCCTAAGAACTAGATAGATGCTAAGAAAGAGGAATTCCATCAATGTTTAATCAATCAATGAAGTTATAATATATTTTTTATGGTGCTTCCAAAGGTAATATAGGGGTGGGAGGTGTCAGGGGGGTCCTCATTGACCCCGGTGGACAAGAAGTAATAAGGTGTTCTTGGGGATTAGGGGTTTCCTCTAACAATCAAGCATAGGTGTATGCATTGTTCCTAGGATCATAATTTGCTAAGAATATTGGGGTTCAACAAATTACAATATTTGGGAATTCCTTACAAGTCATCAAATAGGTGAGAACCTACTCCGAGAAGAATAGTAAGATACAAAACAAAATTCACACCAAAATAACATATAATATTTGAAGCATCAAAGAAGTAATTTTTTTGCATATCAAAAGGCATAATAATAGTCTTGCAGATTAGCTAGTGAATGACCTAGTTAAGCTCAATAAAGGTGTGATTGTTTGAAATGTGGAACCACCGAGGAAGGTGGCTACCCATAAGGAAAAGGTGGTTTTAATAAGTATGGATATAACAATAAAAATCAAGATATACATGGGGAAGGAAAATTTTAATTAAAATTTTAAAATAAATTTGGTAATTATTGGGGGTGCTTGACATGTAGATCCTAACCAGATGTCATAGTTGATGCAAACACATATAAATATCCAAACATTAAACTCAGGCAAGTGAAATCTCACACGCTCACATGCATTCATCCGTGTGTGGCTCTAACTGCATATGTGAACATGGATGTAATTATGGATCCCCGCTTTGATTTCCATCATGCAGGTGGGAAATATAAAGTACTGGGGGATATATGATAGTAGAGATTGAAGTGACAGAGAATGGGAATCATGATCGACGAGAAACCAATCTCAGGTTTAGGTTTGGTTCTCTTTGTCCCCTTGGTCCTCAGGAAAAGTTTTTTTTTTTAAATCGTTTGTCTCTTGGTATAATTTGGATTTCTCTACTCATCTATTAGCCTTGTTATGTCTGAAGGGTTGCAGTTTTTCCTTGATACTTCCCTCTTCAGTTTATGGGAAGCATGCCATTATTAATACCTTAGGGGTGGCAATGGCTAATCTCCTAGACTATGGGTTAGATGCAAGCAAGGCCATGAGTGAGGTTGCATATATTAAGAATATTTTGCAAATAATGAAGATATAGGTGGATGGCATGGAGAAAACCATAGAACGTCTTAATACACACATTGAACTTCTAGAATAGAAGCATGATCATTTAGAATCCAAGAGAGAGAAGCAAGGGGATAAACAAGAAATGTTGGCAATGGAGTCAACAACGCATCACAATTTAATTATGTAATTCACTTAGGGGAGAAATTCGTGTACTGACGAACTTCAACCTTAAGGGATCTAGATGAATATATTGTTCAACAAATGGATTTGGTGAGTCTCGATTTTACAAATTCTTAAGTTCAAGACCACATGAAAGAGACCAATATGTGGAGGAAGGATAATTCAACCATGCTAATATATTTTCTAGTTATTTTCATATGTATTGTTAATGTATTTTGCTTTTGAATCAATTTATTAGGAAGTATAGCAATATGCTCTTTTTGAAAACTCAAACTTTAGTTTGGAAACATGTGATTGAGAGGAATTTTGATGACATTGAACTCATATGGAAAGAAATTTTATACTGGGATTATTTGTAAATTGTAGATTTCTTAGGATCTTCCTTGACCAATTTTAATACAAAACCTCTTTACTCTTTTCTAATTAAAAAGAATTAGAATAATAACAACTAAGACAACAAAACATATTAGATCATCAAAAAAGTCAATTTTGAATCTCATTCATAAGGGTATTATCCTTGATCTATTGCTTAGTGATTAACCCTTCGTTGGATTGAGGGTTTCATTTGAGAGTGTTAGAATCCTTAGGGCAATTGTAAATAAATAATATTTCCGTTTTGGAAGACGTAGAGTCTAGGAAACTCTAACGGACCTGTGGGAATATGAATGCCAAAGGTCAGAGATAATTTGTATAAATATAATGCTCGATGCATGAAATAATACATCCGGGAGTTATTACCTTTCATGTGGTATCAGATCTCTTCCATAACTCTGCCCTCCTGCATTGGTCAGTTAGCTAATATTAGCTCCTACGTTGGTCAGTTCTGCCCTCTGTAACCATTCTGATATCTGCGCCCTCTGTCATTATTTGCTGCAGACTAATGGTTCTCTTTAGCCTGTCTTGCCGTAACCCTAATTCTGGAAATGTTGCGTTTGTGTGAAGACTGTGTTTTGTTTTTTTTGTGAATCCTGCCTCCCCTTTGAAGGTTATGGTCCACATATTTTATGTTTGAGGTTGTGACCTTCCATATTGTGGAGACCTTGAATGAAGGCCATACTGCTGCACGCATCCCACAAGATAGCAGCATTCACACCTGTGTCCACTGTCCACGTTTTCTTTGTATTCTAAGACTGCGTGGAATCTCTACGTTTGAGAGTTGCGATCTTCTATGTGATGTATCTGTACATTTATCCATGTGAAGGATGCGACCTTGCTGCCATCGTGAAACTGTGAGCGGTACATCCATCCATCTGAAAGTTGCGAGCTTCTGTGAAGGTAAAGATTTGATGTCTCGCTACAAACCCTAATTTTGTTGACTACAACAACAATTTTTAATACGGGCATGGTAAATAATTTGAAAAATAAAGATCATTGGGTATTTGTAAAGGAGATCATTTTGTATTGTTGGTTAAAAATGTCTAAGATATATCATTGTATTTTGAGAACTGTGGCGTCGCCTGAGAGATTCATTGTAATCGAGAGTTAAATCTGCTACAAAATATATGTAATAGTGCTTTATGGAATGCTGCAAAATTAAATAGTATCCATTTTTTGTAAAGAAGAAAGCATATATTCAATCTGCAACCCATCTCTTTTCTTCCATACAGTCTCTCTAAAATTTGCAGGTTCAAGATGCATTTAATAGCATCAGTGGTTGGTGCTACACTCACTGACAAGGATACATTCCCAGAATGATGGAGGAAGATCAAAGTTGCTAATGTCTGCAACGATTTATGGGATGCCATCTGCGAAGTAAATACCACCATCACCGATGAAGGCACTATCATCTCTTCACCTCCAAATCCCCGTTCATCATAGAAAGAGCTTGCTATTTGGAAGTCCAGAGACAAGAAAGCATTGGCTATGATTTCTGCCACTGTTAGTGAAGAGGTGATCCAGCATTTACTTCTTGCGAAGACATGTTATGAAGCCTTAAAAACTCTAAAAGATCTGTATGATTCGCTCACTGAAATGGACATCATTCAATTAATGTTAAAATTATTCAGTTTTGAAGTAAAAGATAATGACCCCATGCTGGTCGCATCTGAAATAAAATCCATCATGTACAATATTCAAGCTTCTGGTATGAAACCAGACTTTCCACTTGCAGGATTTGTAAAATCTCTGTATCCCACTCATTCAAACTACCTTGAATCCTTGCACAATCCTTGCAAGCAAGCGACAAGTTCAAAGACCTCACCTTTGAAGTTGTGGTAGAAAATATTGCAGACATAGAGAAATATTTTGGGAAGAAGACAAGTGAAAGTACCACAAAATCTCTTTGCTTTGCTCAGAAAGCAAAGAACAATCCTAAAGACTCTTTTAGGGGAGATAGCAACAAAAGAGGCAGAGGAAGAAGAAATTTCAGAGGAAGAGGAGGAAGAAACAACTCAAACAAAAGATCAGATGTGAAGTGCACATGCTGCAGAAAGAATGGACATGAAGCATATCAGTGCTGCGCATCTTGAAACTCCATCGAAGGTAGACAAAATAAAGAAGATAAGAATAAAAACCAAGAGGGTGGTAAAACCCATGGTTCTGCTCATTGTATTGTTGCACATTGTAATCTTGGAATGAATGAAATGACTTCTCTTTCACCTTACAAAGATTGTTGGCTGCTTGATACTGGTTCAACATCTCATATGAATTTCAGAAAAGATTGCTTTGTAGAGCTGAATGACATTGTGAATGGCATAGTATATTTTGCAGATAAATCTAGCCTCAAACCACAGGGAATTGGCTCAATCAGGATAAATTTGTCTGGATTCCCTTATTTCATATTAAAGAATGTTCTCTATCTTTCTCAGTTTCATAGAAGCTTGATGTCCTTGGTGCAGATTCGACAGCAAGGCCATTCCATACACATGTTTGATGGGATTGCGGAGATAAGAAAAACCTATGACAACAAGGTCATCATGACTGGTTATGAATATGGACAACTATTAAAGTTGAGGGGCTCTTCTACAAGAATTCAGAACTTTTCCTATATCTCTTAGCATGAAGAAGGTAATATGTCATCCAGTTTATTATGGCATGCTAGATTTGGTCATCTGAATTATAATAGTCTTAGATTGTTAAGAAAGAATGGTGTATTTGGTTTTCCCACCATTCCTAAGCAAAGGAACAAATGTGATGCATGCATACTAGGCAAACATAGTAAGAAGCCATTTCCAAAGTCTAAATTCAGAGCATGTAGAAAGTTAGAACTGGTTCATTCTGACTTATGTGGCTCCATGCTTATTACTTCTGCAAATGGTAATAGGTACATTATGACATTTGTTGATGATTATAGTAGAATGTCTTGGGTGTATTTGTTGAAAACAAAATCTGAAGCATTTCAAAATTTTAAGAAGTTTCATGCATTGATAGAAAATCAAGCACAAGTACGTATTGGTACATTCAAATATGATAATGGTAAAGAATATACATCTAAGGCATTTAAAGAATATCTTTGCAAACATGGAATTACACAACAAACTACAGTTCCCTACAATCCCCAACAAAACGGTGTAGCAGAAAGGATGAATAAAACCTTAATGAATACAACACGATCAATGTTGTTTTTCAAGAATGCGAAGCTAATGTTTTGGGGTGATGCAGTCCTATGCGCAACATATTTGAGAAATAGAAGTCCTTCTCATGTTCTAGAAGATAAGACTCCACATGAAATGAGGTTTGGCCACCTTACTTCGGTTAGGCATCTTAGAATTTTCGGTTCCACCTGCTATGCCTTAATACCAAAGGAGCAAAGAAACAAACTTGGTGCTAGAAGAAGAAGATGTATTTTCTTGGGGTACTCAGAAACATCTAAGGCATATCATCTTTATGATGAGGTAAACAAAAAGTTTGTTATTTACAGAGATGCCATTTTTCTTGAAACTAATAAAAATGACAAGTCTATTCAAAGTCAACTTGATCGTCTGGAAATGTTTTCTCATCTAAAGACATATTATGAATGTGATAATGAAATTCCACATATTGAAGGGGGGATCCATATCTTGGATCAATCCATGGAATTTCCATTTGAAGCAACACCAACAACCCCTCATGAAAAGAATGATGAAGAAGAAGTTCCTGTCACTTCAACTGAACAAGAGACTCAACTGGATGATGTAATTGAGAGGATTGAAAGATTGAACCTAGAAGAGAATAATGCACCACCAGCTGATCAACCTGAACCATTAAGGAAGGTTCCGAAATGGGCCACAAAGACACTTGAAAGTGTCCATGAAGATGAAGTAGGAAAGACGGGAACATGAATCTCAACTAGACAAGAAGATAGAGGAAATGCAGAGAACTCAGGTGATGACATGGATGTCTCATTTGATTGTGAATTGAATTTTTCTACTAACGTTGAATGAACTTCCTTTGAAGAGGCTACTACCCATGATGAGTGGAAATAAGCCATGCATAATGAGTATGATGCACTCATAAAGAATGGAACTTGGAAGCTGGTTGATCCTCGAGTCGGAACCAAACTAATTGGGAGCAAGTGGGTGTACAAGAACAAATACAAATCAGATGGCTCACTTGACAAACATAAAGCAAGGCTCGTGGAAAAAGGCTATGGACATAAAGAAGGAATTGACTATGAAGAAACATTCTCTCCCACAATAAAATGGGGCACCATCCGCACTATACTTTCCTTAGCTACACAAAATGGTTCGAAAGTTCATCAGATGGATGTAAAGATTGCGTTCTTGAATGGAGACTTGAAATAAAATGTCTTCATGTCTCATCCTAAAGGTTTTGTTGTGAAGGGACAAGAACACAAGGTATGCAAACTTGTAAAGTACCCGTATGGCCTGAAACAAGTACCTTGAGCATGGTATGAAAAGCTAATTGAGCATCTTCTAAAGATGAATTTAAAACATTACAATCTTGACGACGCAACGCTATTTGTAAAGAAAGTTGGAAGATCTATTGTGTTTCTTGTAGTATATGTGGATGATCTTTTGATGACAAGGAACACCAAAAGTTATATAGCATCCAGAACGAAAGACTTAAGGAAAGGATTTGAAATGACTGATCTGGGACATCTTCACTATTACTTAGGAATTGAAGTGACTCAACATCCCAAGTACATTTTCATTGCTCAAAAAAAGTATATTGGAGAACTGTTGAACAAATTTGGGATGACAGATTGCAATCCGCTCTCAACTCCAATGGAACAAAAGCTAAAGCTCACATCAAGTGAAGGAAAAGAACTTGAGGATGCAACCAAGTACCGAAAAATTGTAGGAAGCCTTATCTACCTTACTACCACAAGACCACATATTTCTTATGTTGTTAGCATTCTTTCACAGTTCATGCACAAAACTTGTGAAGGACATTGGTCTGCAGCAACGAGAGTTCTAAGATACTTGAAAGGGACTCAAGACTTTGGACTCGGATACTCTAAGGTGGATTACTTCAGACTTATTGGGTACTCTGATTCAGACTTCGATGGTGACAAAGAAACAATGGTATCCACTTCTGGATACACAATGAGTCTTGGATCAACAACTGTCTCCTGGAGATCACACAAACAATAAGTTCTAGCAGATTCAACAACAAAGGAAGAATATGTAGCAGTTGCAGAAGCAACAAAAGAGATTGTGTGGCTCAGGAATATACTTGAAGATTTGCAGGAGAAACAAGAAGAATCCATTCCACTTTTGATTGACAACACTTCTGCAATCAATTTGGCCAAGAATCCTAGATTCCATTATCGAACCAAACATATCAACACAAAGTATCATCTGATTTGACATCATGTAGAGGCCAAGACAATTCATTTACGTCATTGTTCCACTAATGATCAAACTGTAGATATCTTCACTAAAGCACTTGGATGAGAAAAGTTTGAAATATTTAGAACCATGATCGGAATTACAAACACCCCTTCGGATTAAGGGGGGAATGTTAGAATCCTTAGGGTAATTGTGAATAAATAATACTTCCGTTTTGGAAGATGTAGATTCTAGGAAACTCTAATGGACCTGTGGGAATATGAATGCCAAAGGTCAGAGATACATTGTATAAATATAATGCTTGATGCATGAAATAATACATCTGGGAGTTATTACCTGTCAGAGAGTAAATTAGATTTGAAATTGAATTCCCTATAGACATGCGTAAATAAAATTTCTTCAAAGAGAGATTTTTTTCTCCAAACAAAGATACATTATTGGGCTTAAGGCCATGTTTTCTATTTTATTTTTCCCATTTTATCAATCCATTAATAATTTTGAATCACTTAAAACCTATGACCTACTTACATTCTTATCCCCAACTACTTCCAACAAAATCAAAAGAGCGTAGACTTCTGCTATGTTGTTTGATCCTTGACCTGCTCCAAACTTCAAAGAAAAATAATGCTAATTGTTTAGAAAGTGGATAGCACCTTCTCCACACAAACCTAACAACCTTTTGAAACCTCCATCGAAAAATATCAAAGGATTCTAATAGTTAATGTAATGGTCCTATAATATCCTTGGACCTTTCTATTTTGGAGGCTTCCATCCTTCACCATATAAAATCATTGTTTGATGTGAGAACCATCCAAAGTGTTCCTCCTTTCCTTGAACAATTATTATGTTTATAGCTAACCATACTCCCTATAAAACATAACATGGTAATTCTCTATGAGGATTAATAGATCTATTTGTTAACCAAGTTTCCGAACATTCCAATAAAATAACATTTATTCCATAGATTTTTGAGAATTATGGTTTTCAATACTTCTTTCCAACTAACCTTGGTAAATATTCTTTTTTACAAAGAGATGATTCACATAGTCATTATATTCCTTAAACATAATACACCATATAGGACCTATCCAATTCCTTTTCCATTATCCCATGTTAGAATCTTATTATCCATAGGTAGCCAAAGAAAGATTCTAGTTTTTATAGGACTTTCTAACTCCCATACCACTCTCAACCACCACAATCTTTATAATCCTTCTTCAATGTTAGCTTCATAACCTAATTTTGTAGGGATTACCATTGTAGCTTTATTTATAGACCATTTTAACTCAACATTGTGGTCCTTAAAATTAATGGCATTGTGATTTAGCATATTTATGTATTGTGTCTACTTTGCAGCCTAACCATCCTACAATTCCAATACATCTGTTGATTTCCAAGGTTGCATCCATCCTTCCTATTCCATAACACCTAGTGCATGCACTAAACTTGAGATCCCTTTGGCATGAAGAATGCCAAGGAGAGGAGTTGATAAGTTATATTTTCCAACCCAGGGAATCAAGATCCTTGCCAATTTTCATTTTATTTACTTGACCAATTTTCTAAGCAATCCAATTGCCTAAATTATTGAATTATTTAACTAGATATTTCCATACATTTGAGTTTCCTTTTAAGGACTTTCTTTCTTGTCTATTCAAACCCTCAGGATATCTATTCTCTAAATACTTTTCATTGTTCTACTTTCTCTACATCCCTTTATTAAAGAGAATCCTCCATAGATTTTTGGGTACTAAAGCTTGGCTAAAGACATAAATATTCCTCAAACCCCAGCCCCATCCTCCTTTGGTTTGGTTAAGCTTGTCCATTTAACCAAGTGTATATCTGCCACTTCTCTTTTTCTAGTCCAAAGAAAAGCAAAGCATTTTTTCCTAACCTTGTTCAAGATTCCTTTTGGAACATATGCAATAGATAACCAAATGACATGAATGATTTCTAAAACCAACTTTATTGGAATTAACATGCATCCCCAAGACAACTAACTATAACACTAGCAATTAGTTCTCTCTTCAATTTTTTTGTATAGCCATAGCTAATCTATAGGTTTTTATTCATTTGTATTTAAGTAAAAACCAAAATACTCAACACCTTTATTGTCAATTTTCATAGGAAATAATTGGCCAATTCTCTTTTCCAAACCTTCACTCAAGCCATTAAATAATATACAAGATTTATTCATATTAATCTCCATTTGAATTGCTTTATAGTAAGTCTCTAGAATAATTTTGAAGTAGTTAATTTCCCTTATATTACCTCTCTCAAAATGAAAAATGTCATCCATGGATAGTAAATGAGATAACACAATAGACTCCATTAGGTTGGGTTGAAGGGACAACCTCTAGGAAAGGATAAATGGTACTCCAAGAAGAAGGTAGATGAAATTTTTTCTCACCTCATTGAATAAAATCTTTTGGGGACCAAATGCCTCCCAAAATGGGGAGGTATGATCTGAAATGGATCAATATATAATTTTTCATCTATTTTGGTGATTTCCAGGTGGAAATATTGGATGAATTGGCTTGTAGGTCCCATTTTAGGGACATGACTTACTTTGTATATTTGGGGTCCAAAACCTTTTGAGCCCCATTTGAGGGCTTAGAAAATGGTTTTTGGGGTCAAAATTTTGCTAACATAGTATCAACCTCTTGAATTTATTCTACACTCCAAGATATTTTTGATGATGCAAAGATCACCTCAATCAAATAGTTCATATGAGGAAGTTATGCCTCCTGAAAGTTGACCTATCATGTTTGTTAAAGTTACATCATTATGAATCATTCTCCAAGTCAATCTTTTGTGTCAAGATTGAGCCTTGTGTGTCGAGGTAGTGCCTTATAGTAGCCTAAGTTGGACTTAGGAAACTTGGAGAAGAATATTGAGTTGGAATCAGGAAACTTGGAGAAGAATATTGAGTTGGACTCAAGAATGGATAAGCTTCATGTGTTGAAAAAAGTGCTTTGTATGTCAAAGTGATGATGTTGTACAATCTTTCTATTCAAGGCTAAGGTCTTGTGTGACAAGAAAATTTCTCATGTGTTGAGGTGGTGCCTCATGTGTTGAGGTGATGCTTTTCATGTTGAATCATGTATGGTGTGTGATGTACTACTAACCATGGTTGAGATATTAAGTATCCTCTAGAGACTGGCCACCTATAGAGTGAATTACTTTAGCATATAACCACTTGGAACGATAGTAGAACAATATGATCACATCATTGGGAAAATATCCTTAGTATATTTGATATGATAATTATTTAAGTTGGCACATGTGGACCATGTAGATAAGATGAGATAAGATATGAGAGAATTCAAATTGCACATAAAGACTTAATTTAATTAAGAGAGAATTTGAATTATTAAACTTCAGTGATATTAACAAAGAAGACTTCAGTCAATGAAAGGAGAATTCAGATTGTTCACTATAGTGATGTTAACAAGAAAGATTTCAGTTAAGAGAGTTAACTAAGTGATAACAAAGAAGATCTAGTTAACTAAGTGTTTTTACATGATGACACTTATGTTAAACTAAAAGACGACACTTATGTTAAACTAAAAGATGACACTTGTGTTTAACTAAAAGACGACAATTGAGTTGCGACACTTGCATGACGACACTTAATTTAGCCACCTAACTAAGTGGGAAAGCTTTCAGTTAAGGGGCGAGTTCATCCCGAATTCAGTACAATGAGTTAAATCCATTGCATGAGAAGTGGGGCACACTTCTCCATGCAAGATTGATGTCTCCAAGGTTGGAGCGAATTCCAATGAAGTAAATTTGAGCATGAGACCAATATTAGTGAATTGGTTGATTGGAGAATGATTATTCTGAGTCTCTCTTCTATATATATCTCTCTTTCTTTGTAAATTGCACCACGAGTGCTTAATGTGAAAGACATTCTCTACTATCTATCAATATACTAAGGAAGGTTTTTTCGGGGTTTTCTCCCTCAAGTCATAGAGGGTTTCCCCAGGGTAAATTCATGTGTCGAATGTGATTGCTTATGTGTATGATTGCTATTTGATTTCAAGTACTATTGCATCTCCGAATTAAAAATAACAAATTAACATGGTCTTAGAGCTCAGGGCGTGAAAGAGCTAAGTTCAACAATCAAGCTTGAGCCTACGTAGATCAAGCTTGAGCCTACGTAGATCCTAAGTGTGCACAATACTTGAATAATTATGGCTTCAATCTTAGTGAGACCAGAAGACCGTCTTGAAGGAACTTCGAACTTCAATACTTAGAAGGCTAGGATTCCGAATATCCTGGAAGAGCATGATTTGGATGGCTATGTAACCATTGTTATTAAAAAGCCTACTACTAATGTAGGGCACACCAATTTCAAGAAGAATCAATCCAAGGAAAAGAGGATCATTTTTAATTCGGTGAAAGAAAATTTGATGCCTGTCATTACTCCATTGAAGACCGCAAAGGAATGCTTCGACACTTGAAAAATATTTATGAGAAGAAGGTGCCCATTCAAAAGAGGGAATTGAAGAACACGCTTCGAAATAAGAATATGGAGAAGGATGAAGCTGTTGCTTCCTTCTTCACAAAGATATCTAAAGTAAGATATCAAATCATGAGCATTGGTGTGACAGTCGATGATGATGATCTCACACAGACCGTTGTCGATGGCCTTCCATCTTCATGGGAGACATTATTGGCTGCATTAAATGGTCAAGAAGTGCAACCAAATTTTGAGAGATTGTGGCATGATTGCCTACAAGAAGAAGGGTGAATCCAGAGCAAATATGTTTCCTCCAAAGAAGAGAACCTTTCTCTTGTAGCACAAATGAAGAGAGGAAATAAATATTTTTCTCATCAAAAGGAACATGATCACAAGAACTTTGATAAGCCTAAATTTAAATGTTTCAATTGAAATAAGAAGGGCCATTATGCAAGAGAATGTCATGCAAAGAAAATAGGAAAGTTCAACGGGTAGGTCTCATGCTTCTATTGTTACTGAAGATGAACCTCGAAGAAAGAATTCATCCAATGATCAAGAGATGAGGAAGGAGTATTGTCTTGTCTTATCCCTTTCTGGATCCATTACCTCTAGTACTAAGACATAGCTAGTAGACAGTAGCGCATCCTAGCACATGATTGGATATAGGAGCGCTATCTAAGATCTAAAGGAGAATAAGTTCTCCTATAATGTGGAGCTTGGAGATAATACCACATATTCGATCTAAGGAGTTGGATCCACTTATTTTCAGTTGGATTCAGGAGATGTACTACATGTGGATGAAATTTTGTTTGTCCCTGGATTGAAGAAAAACCTTCTATCGGTTTTGGTTCTAGAAGATAAAGGATTCAGAGTAATATTTATGGACAACAAAGCACTCTTGTGTCCTAATCATGAAGACTTGAACTGTGCAACTGTAATTGGAGTTAGAGAGGGAGGTCTCTACAAAGTTCCTGGAAATCATTCAAGCCATGATCCATGACACAATCAGTCCTTGTGAGCTGTGGCATAGAAGGCTTGGTCATCTCCATTTCAAGGCGTTATCTGGATTGCAAAATATGGTGAAAGGTATTCCTATATTTAAATATGATTTTGATAGTGTTTGTAGAGGTTGTGCTCTTGGAAAGAATATCAAGAATAGTTTTCCTAGAAGTACCAAAAGATCCAAAGGGGTCCTTGATTTAATTCATTCCAATCTATGTGGAATGTTAACGCGATTCATCTAGTAAAGCATCATCAACATAAAGAATGCATCTCACCACATGCATCCTCAACGGATCTAGAACACAGCATGAGTCCACAAGTGCCAAGAAACAATCAAAACAAGGGGTAGCACGAAAATTACACAATTGACCCGCGCTATAGCGCAGGTTACCTGAACAATGGCCGCGCTACACCCACGTGACATTTAATTTGATAGATGCACTACTGTCAAAATGGTGGGACCACTCACACCCATCAGCGCATTAAAGACTCAATCCTCCCCAAGGATCATAATTCAACTCCTCACAAAATTGGGGGCATTAATCACCCCCCCTTGTGTACGTTGGAACTAGTTCATGAAGGAGGAGAGTTCACATTTGGATCTAGTTGTTTGATGGCCACCTCTTGGCCTATAAAAGGAATCCATTGGAATGCATTTGGTAGGGAGAAATTAGAGCAATTTTATGTTTCTGGATCTGAGTTAGAGCTTCCTCATAGCCCACCATTTCCTATTATTGTGAGCATTCCAATCTTGATTGCCACCTACCATGAAGGGGCAAGTGTTTCTCTCCATTGCTCTTCCATATACTTAGAATTTAATTTGGACAAGAAACGCCCCCCTAAGGGAGATTGTTGGCTTACCTTGAGGCATTCACCTCCTAGGTGTTGTACAACTAATCCATTGGGAAACACAATAGTGGTTTAACATAACTTTGGTTGTTGTTGGAGTTTGCATCTTTCCCCCATCTCTTTCATTTTATTTTCATCAATATTTTTATGTTTGGATGTGAATTACACTAAAAATATCTTGTAGGATCACTTAGAGGAATACCAACCACCAAAAAGGAGCTCCAAGGACTGAGGCCTTGCAACAACCTACAAGGCTTAGCCCCTTACCAAGTGGAAGAGTGCACTTGTGCAATTTTTTCCATAACAGTTCAAATGGCGACCATACTTAATTTTGTTCATTTCTTTTTAAACTAGGTTGTTTTATGCTAAGTAGATAATTTTGGGTATTTGTCACTTGCAGGAGATCAATATTCCACCTCTTGATCCCAGAATTTGGCCCCATAACGGTCTCATTTATTTTTCCATAGCCACGTGGTTCCCGACGTCTCTCTCGTGCTGATAGCGCGGAATCGACTCGGACAGTCTCGCGCATAGCACATGTTACCAGTGTTAGACCCATGATACACTACTAATCGCACCTGCGTGGAAGGTTAGTGTATTACCTGTGCTACAATACATATGTTTTGTAATAATCCGCGTGATCTGCATGGCAGAGTCTGGTTTAGCCGCACTACTGTTGATTTTTTTATTTTTATTTGCATAGTTTGGTTTGGAATCCCAATTGCTACTTACTATTGAACTTAAATTAAGGCTAATTCACCCAATTACTTAATTTTTTAGTAACTAGTGCACCTAGAACAATATTGGGAAGTAAAGAGTATATCTCTCTCGAAACTTAACTAGGTAATCAACTTTAAGGCTTTCAACAGGCCTCATTGTTGTGACTAGTATTCAAGACCATTTCTTGTTTATGCATCAATCAACATGTTGTTTTTAGTAGTATTGCTAGTGTAGAAAACACTTTTTGCACACAAGCAAGGACCTAAAGACACTTGTCACCCAAAGTATGCTCTTCACCTTGCACTTCATTTGAGCTTGGTGAATCAGAAAAAGGGCGAGAAGTGTGAAATACCTCCATTGCACACTTGTCTATTAGTTAGAAATATTTTCTTTTGCAAAGCATCATGAGAATCTCTTAGAGTTAAAAGTAGACATTGCTTGATATACTCTTTTAGTTAATTTTCCAATAAAATTGTTTTTTGCTTTCATCACATGTGTTTGCTCCACTAGCACACAATAAGAGGCCTAAAGACTCTTTCTACCCTAGTATGCTCTTCACCCCACACTTCAAGTGAGCTTCATGAATTAGAAATGTAGGAATTGTGAAATACCCCTCTTACACTCCATAAATGAAACATCCAAACCACTTAAAATCAACTTTGTAATTGTCTTAACCAACTAAAATCCTCCACAGGAGGTCACAAAACAGTATCTTAGTTAGGTAGGATTGATTGGGCTAGGCATCCATTAATGCCCACCAATATAGTTTCATTAGCAATATTTTGAAACATAACATTGTTGTCTTTTAGGGTACTTACAAAATCCTGCTATAAGCAAGTGTTAAAAGAAAAACTGGATCAGAAGTGCGTTGTGACCAAGGAGGTGAATGTCAAGATATAGCTTACCTTCTCTCCCCTACAAGCCATTTAGCTTGTTGTAGGGAGACTACACTATACTGTGCAGGATGAACAATTGATCCACACTTGATGCAAGGTATCTTAGTGGCCCAACTTAGGATATCACCAAGGAGCAATTGTGAGTGCAATTGACTCTTGAAGTTAAATATTGTCGTTGGGAGGTGTTTCCAAGTTTTCTTGATTGGATCATTCACCCCATCGTTGGTAGAACTAGCTCTTTGTTACCTCCACTATTTGATTGGTGAGTGGATACCATTACCACCATCAATTGTGCTTTTGGGAGGCCCAGTTACATTTGAGAGGAAGGACGTTAGGTCTTCTGGGAATTTACTAAAACCAATATTGCACATATTACTCACTTATCGCACCGTTTTGCATATGTTGTTGTTGGCATATTTTTGCATTTGTTTAATTGTGTTTATTCCACTATCACTCTCATATTGACACAAAGACTTCACCATTGAGGAACGAAACAACATCCTAAGACAGTCTCGTAGACTAAAAGGCCTATCCCCTCTCTCAAGGGGTGTTTTGACACCTTCCTCCTGTATCACACACAGAGGGAATTCAAGCCGAGGTCGTTCACATGCCGGATTGATGAGAACATCTGGTCAAGGCCAAGCCTCTCTAGGTACATTTTCTCCCCTCAGAGAAACTATTAATTACACCACTTCTTCCCCCATTGGAAGAAGTACCCTATTGGCTTCTCCCCAAGCAGATACCTAGGTTCCATTTGATCCATCCTCTCTCATAGGAGGTCAACCGTTGTTTACAACACCACCTGGGTATCCCCCTCGTGGAAATCATATCCCACATACAATGGCAATACTGGTCATCCCTACCTTACCATTTATGGCTAGTTTAAATCTACTTGATTTGAGCAAACTGGAGAATGACCCCATTGCTCATGATGCGACATGGTCGGCTATGCCAGACAAGCTTCCTTTCGACATTCCTAAATTTGAAGGAAAATAGGGAGACGATCCCGCCAAACGCATTATGTATTTCCACTTATGGTGTTCATCTAATAACATAGTGTACGACCTCGTGAGGCTTCGCCTATTCCAGCATACCCTCACTAGAACAACAACAAAATGGTACACAAACCTAGAAAGTGGCACCCATTCCACATTTGTGACATTGGCCACCACATTTCTTATGTACGTTCAACTGCCAATCCGACATGATCTAGGCCTCGAAATTCTCACCGAGTTTCGTCAAAATACTTCCACCCACATTGAGGACCACATCCACGACTGGCGTAGACGCTGCACACTATGAAAGATCAAAATACAACCTCCCTTTTTGTTGGATTGGTTTATCAAATCCCTCCTACCCGCCATAGCTAAAGATGTCACCACCTCCATGCCAAAAAGTGAGGAAGAGGATATTATGAAAGCACAACATTTCGACCTCAAATATGCACAGTATGGATACCTTTACACAATCCTCCTTGATGCCCCGCAACATCGATCGTTAGATCCTACACCTTCTGGCTCGTCACATTCGGTGGATGGGCTTATTGGGTCCATTTCCCATTTAGGAAAGGTTCTTCCCACCACATCGGTTCCATTCAACATGGTTTCATATTACCCATACATGCCACCTGTGTCGGTACCCCCCCACACCAGTACCAACACCATCAGTTGGTCAATTACAGTATGGACCATACAATCCTGCATACCCAAACGTCAGCCAAACAATGATGGTTCCTACACCTCCAATGACACAAGTCACTCCTACATCCACCTCTTATGGAGTGCAAATGACATTTATCCCACCGCTGAGATATAATCCATATTACCCTTTCCCATGCCCAACTGGTCAGCAACCTTCCTCCCCACATGGGGGTTAACCTAGTTCAACCTACTTATGTTTAGCAAGATCAACAATTTGAGAAATTGAATGTCGCAATCACTTACAATCCACAGACTTAGGGGAAGAAGAAAGGTATGAACAAACAAAATCAACAGCCGGGGCGAGGGGGATACACCCCCACCAACAAAACCAGAACACGGGTGACCCAAATGTAGGGACTAACTATCCCCCCAAACAAGGGAAGGATCCTTCCATGAGAACCAATTATTGATGCTCCATTTATAGCGATTATGGTCATTACACGCATCATTGTACTCTTAGACCCGACTATCAAAAGTTAGTGGAATCTAGAAATAAGATCATGACGAACCCTCCTCAAGCATTGAATCCTCCATAACCATAAAAAACAATGTTACAACAACCCGTTGCCAATCAAGGGGTAGTTACACAAGAACAAGATCCTCGCCCACCCAACGATACCTCTTTCCAAAACATTTATACATTGGATATAAACCTTCAAACACGAGCCAAGGGTTATGATGGGCCTTCCATCCCCCAAGTGGAAGATGTTTCTATCACCTCGAGGGGGCCTCTACAAATACCACACCCGAATATCGAACAAATCCCATGGATTCCGAAAGCTCCACTCAGGCGTAACCCTAGTAACCCCCACATGAAATATACCCACAATTACAGTATTGTGGATGACTTGGCTTAGTCCCTCATGGATATGTCCACATTAGAAGTGCTATAGTATTTCCCAACACAAAGAAAAGATTTATTCAATGCACTAGGTGCTGTCAACCCTTTCGACTCGCACCTCATGACCGTTAATGTTGACAAAGGTGATCTACAACTACCATCATCAATCGCATTTCAAGTTCCAGTCACGGTTAAAAATGTCATGATCCATTGTTGTATCATCGACGAAGGAGAATCCACTTGAGTTATGTCCGTAAAAGTATGGAAACGATTAGGATCCCCCGAGCTGGTCTCCTCATCTATCGCTCTTCGTGCATATGATGGGAGACCATCCCAACAAAGAGAATTGCACCAAAATGTGTTAGACACAATGGCTCACTGAGAGGGGGGGGTGAATCAGTGAGCTTGCATTTAGTTCCAATTTTCTAATTCATCTAACCAATTTCAACTTCTTCTTCAAATCTTTAAACCGATATCATTTATTTTTGCATTCATACAAAGATCATCATTCATACTGATCTATTCATAAATAAACTTTAAGCAAATAATCTATATCATTGACACATCACAAGAGACACAAGATAAGTTTGGTAATATTTTAATATTTGATTCAATCGGCTATAACTGGGGGGTCTATCAGCTTCAACTGAATCAGAAGCACCAACTTCCATTCCAAGACTCAGCTTGGTCTTTTTCTCAGATCCAACTAAGAAAAATAATTACAAGGCCCAGCTTGTATTACATATACACATTTGTCACATTACATATTATATATCATTGATCCATCCATCATACACACATCACAGTCATGTCATTACTGTTGCCATATCATCACTTTTTCCATGTTATCAACACCTCATTCTGTCCACCATCATATCCACAATCTGTAACCTTTCTGCTTCCCTAGCATGTCCAAAGTCTGCCCAGAAATTAGAGATATAAAGTTTAATTCATCTGCTGCCTTAGTCAAACCCATAAATCAAAGATATAAATACATTTTCTTCCTTGTTGCTCCTGCTGTTCATGTTGACCCGAAAAATCTCAGACACCCGAAAAAGTACTCCTCTTCACCTCTCCGAAATCTTCCACAAATTCACACGTAGAACAAAATATTTGTTCTTTATTTATACTTCTCCTTTCCAAGTATTTAGGAGGCCGACTTGTCTATTTTTGTTTTATTTTATCATTAAATAAATCAAATGATATTTTTATTTCCATGTTATCCTTAACAAAATGCAAATATATATATATTTTTGTTTAGCCTTTTGCCACATCATCATGCCATTTCATGGCCTTCCATAATGCTCGCATGACCCACAAAAATGCCCACATGGGGCTATTTTTCGTACCTATGATTATGGAAGTAAGCTCCACTTAATATGCCCTCAAGGGCCTCCACAAGGGTCAGTTTGGAGATGCCCGCAAGGGCCATTTTTGCTTGCCCTTGATTATGCCCGCAACACTCAAAGATGCCCGTAGGATGGGACATTTTTATGCCCGCATGAGGGTCTCCACAATTATGCCCGCACAATGCCTTAGACATGATGTATGCAGCCACTTCAATATGCCCGCAGGAGCCCTATTAAGATGCCCACATGGGCCAATAAAAATGCCCGTAGGATGCCCGCAGCCCCTCCTTTATGTCATCAACAAAAATGCCCGCAAAGGGTCTAAAATGCCTGCATCCTCCAATAAAAATTTCCTGCAGCATTCTTCATTTCATCAATAAAATGCCCGCAGGCAGTGTCTTCAACCTTGCCTTTGTCCATTGCCATTTCCATGTCATTAGCCTTGTCATGCTTGCGTGTAAGTCTTGTCATCACTTCCTTACATTAACCTTTGTTATGCTGGCTTGCCATTTTTCATGCTTGTCCAAGATCATCATGACAATAAAGAGAAATATCTAAGGGTTACATACAATATCCAAGGGCAATCAAACCACCATCAAGTGGGAGCATGGGCCATCAAACCATCGAAGAGTTCTATGACCCCATCAAGCCACAAATGATCATAGAATGGGTCATTTGGTCCTTCTTTCCATGTCATCAACCCTTGTCACTCCTTCATGCTATTGGTGTGTTCTTCATGTCATCCATGTCCTTGTCATCATCTCATGCACCAAGCCATGTCATCAATTCAACCTTTGTCATTAATGTATTATCATCAATGACAATCATATTCATCAATCCCCCCCTTTGTCATTGATGGCAACCCAAAATTTCTCTCCCCCTTTGACATTAATGACAAAGGACCAATTAGCCATTAAAGGCTTCACAATACCCAAAAAAATTGTATCCTTGATATCATCAATTTCCACCAAAGACAATGCTTGGTCTTCTGTTGCAGTTGTTTTATGTTTAAGCATACACCCTTACTGCACTTCTTTCATGTGTAAATATTTTGCCATGATCTGTCCTCAAGATGTATTCAAACAATATTCAAATCTTCCACTAACCTTCTTTGTCCATAACACTTCCAATCTGCCATTGGTTACACTATGTGTATCATGCAGAATTAACTTTGATTTGTCTGCAAAAATCGAGTTGTCTTTATCACCGGACACCATACTGTTCTTCTTAACAACCTGCCTTCTTTGGCTGTCATGTCATGATAGTTCTCAACAAAGCCTTCTAATGATGTTTTCTCCCCCTATCATCGTGTATATATATTAGTGAGTCTTTCTTGCACAAATTCTACTGTGCAAACCTCCAGACTTTGAATGGTGGAAATATGTCTTTCATGAACATACTCAGAAAATGATTTTGATGTGCCTGCGGCAGAGCTTCACGAATTTGACATTTAGGTGCTACCCTTTTAACCAATAATTTCAACTCACCATCAACTATATTCAATATCAAATTTGCTTCTAATAATGATGCCACAAATGTATTCAGATCATTGCTTCAAAAAGTAATTAGTATACTCAACAAATTCTTCTCAAGTATGATTTCAAGTTGATCTAAGTCACTCTTACTTAGTAGACTTGAAGAGGTGTATTAGTAACCAATGAATCAATATTTTACATAATCTGTTGTAGCTTGCATCCAGATCTATTCAAGGCTTCAAGTCTTCCTTCAAACTATGTTCAAAACAGTCCTCAAGTGTGCTCATCAACCAATGTTGCAGATCTTTCCCAAATCCTATTGTTAATGCCTCATTACAAGTCATAAGGAATGAGCTCTTTCTAGGCATCACAAATCTACTGTTGCT
Source organism: Larix kaempferi (assembly GCA_027924585.1). Lineage (NCBI taxonomy): Eukaryota > Viridiplantae > Streptophyta > Pinopsida > Pinales > Pinaceae > Larix > Larix kaempferi. The sequence goes on from BSBM01001218.1 coordinate 286,508, forward strand.
TGCTCAATGAATTTGGAATTTCGATACATATTAATGGGTTGATCTCAACAACCTTCACAACCTTTTAGGACCTTTGCTTTAGTCAGCTTAGAGATCCATAATGCTCAAGGATGAGTTGTTATTATATTGCAATCCATCCCTATCGTAAACCAGTCACACTCTATTTTATGGGATACATCAATGTTTTGCAAAGTGTAGAGACATTTCAAAGAAGATTTTCATCATACACAACTATCTCCGGATTTTTCCTTTCTCTCTTCCTTCGTTTGATTCCCCTAACAATTATACTTAGATGCAAAATTTATTCCAAGGAGGTAACATAGTTATTGCTGAATAGGATCTATCTCATAAGCTTGTCAAACATTTAAACTATGGACTACTATAGAAATATCTTCATGGTCTTCATAAGCTTCAAAGTCTTCTAGGTTGACTATGAAACTTTATCCCCCTTGGACTGGGATTATCTTCTTTTCAATGAGATGTTGCAATCAAACGATCTTCAGACTTGCCTTTGTTTTCTGTCATTTTGTTTTGTTTTGTTTTGTTTTCTCTTGTATGTTTACCCCGTATAAGTCATCCAACCATATCCAAAACTAGAGGGAGTCATACTCAACAAACATCCAGTAAATTCATAAAAGGTAAGCATGCATCAATGACAACTACTTAAAGCTGCTTCACCATATTGCTCCCCCCTATCAACATGCCAACATCATCACTAATTAAAATTTATCCTTGCCTTACATTAGTTTTCAACTTCAACCATGATCCTTGGACCTATTTGGAGCAGCCTTCTCTTACCTTTGAGTTCATCCTCCAAACTTCATGAACTCAAGGTGTGCCAAGGTCTTTAAAATACCTCAAGTTTGGCTTTCCATTTGGAAGCCATCTTCCCTGTATTGATCTTCATTCATATTCAACAAATCAATCTTTTTCACCCATACCTTAGAGTGACCTTGACTGTGATCACTTGTCCTTTGGTCTTTAAGTAATCCTGCATTATTCATCTTCCAAGATTCATTGGTTCTCCTTAATAATGTATATGATGGGCTATTCATTGGTTGTATTTTTGGACTAGCACAAGTTTGGGCTTTGTGACCAAATCCATTGCAATTGTAGCATCTCATAGTGTGGCAACAAGCAACAACATGAATAACACGATTGCATGTCCAACATATTATTTGATCACTTCGACTTCTAGCATTTCTTATTCCATGGAATGTGCAATCCATAGCACTGTGACCAAAACCATTACAATAATAGCAATAACCCTTAAGGCTGCTATCATACCTGAGTGCTTGATTCCATCTTGGAGTTGTCTCTGATCTTCCAAAGAATTTGATTTGAGGATTGGGACCATCTTCTTGATGCATTTTTTATCTTCCAACTTCTTTGTTGTCATGTGCAGGTGCATGGGGAACTTTGCTTTTACCTTTGAAGGATGTGGATCCAACTTCAGGAGTCTTGGGGGACCACATGTCTTCTTCAAATTTGTTTTCTATCTTCTTGTACCCAAGACCAGATTTGTCATAGGGATATCTTTGACAATTCAAAATTTCTCCCAAGATGACTGAACTTTCATTGAACTTTACATGAGCCTTTGACTTTTCAATTTTCTTTCTAAGATCAACAATTTCCATCTCAAGCTTTTTATTTGTCTTCTCTTTTTCTTCTAGCTGGAGCTTCATAATTTCTTCTATTATTTTAGCTTTCTCCAACTGGATTTTTAGATCCATATTAGCCCATCTAGTCTCCTCAAGTTCTGTTGGATCTTTACAAGTCTCTTTCTGTTCTTTTGCTAACTCAATCTTCAATCTACTAACTTCTTCATTTTGATCTTCTAGCTCATCTTGTAAATCTTTGTTCTTGAGTTTCAATCTCATGAACAATGCCCTTGTCTCCTTTTGATATTTTTCAAAGGACTTCAAAAGCTTCTTTTTAAGCCTCAGATTGAATTTTAGATCAATATCCAATAGGGTGCATGTCAATGCATTATTGACCTTTAACAAATATTCCTTCTCATCTTCTGTAAGTAGAATTTCAACATCATCACATTCAAAATTATCATCAATTGAAGAGTTCTTACCTTCACTTACATTTGAGGCTTGTTCCTGCTTTTCTTCTTCATCTTGATTCCTCCTTTGGTATTCTTCCTCCATCTTGAACCAAAGATCATTGGCAGAGGTGTATTCCTTTATACTTTCTTGGATAGGGCTTGAGAGTCCGTCCATCAAAAAATTCAAGGCAATATTATTGTCTTTTTCAGCCGCTATCTTTGTCTTCTTGTTAGGCTGGACCGGTGGGTTAACCACAATTTCCCAAACACCAAATTTCTTCAAGTAATCCTTCATTCTACTTCTCCAACCAAAATAATCTGACTTTTCAAAAACTGGAACTTCATTGTGAAAAAGTTTTGTTGGTCCTTCCATTTAGTGTCCACTGATCCCTTCAAGTTAGTTAGGCTTGTGATGAAAGCCAAGCTCTGATACCAATTGTTAGACACAATGGCTCACCGAGAGGGGGGGGTGAATCAGTGAGCTTGCATTTAGTTCCAATTTTCTAATTCATCTAACCAATTTCAACTTCTTCTTCAAAGCTTTAAACCTATATCATTTATTTTTGCATTCATACAAAGATCATCATTCCTACTGATCTATTCATAAATAAACTTTAAGCAAATAATCTGTATCATTGACACATCACAAGAGACACAAGATAAGTTTGGTAATATTTTTATATTTGATTCAATCGGCTACAACCGGGGGGTCTATCAGCTTGAACTGAATTGGAAGTACCAAATTCCATTCCAAGACTCAGCTTGGTCTTTTTCTCAAAGCCAACTAAGAAAAATAATTACAAGGCCCATATTGTATTACATATACACATTTGTCACATTACATCTTATATATCATCACTCTGTCCATGTTATCAACACCTCATTCTGTCCACCATCCTATCCACAATCTGTAATCTTTCTGCTGCCCTAGCATGTCCACGGTCTGCCCAGAAATTAGAGATATAAAGTTTAATTCATCTGCTGTCTTAGTCAAACCCAAAAATCAAAGATATAAAGACAGTTTCTTCCTTGTTGCTCCCGGTGTTCATGCTGACCCGAAAATCGCAGACACCCGAAAAAAGTACTCCTCTTCACCTCTCTGAAATCTTCCACAAATTCACACCTAGAACAAAATATTTTTTCTTTATTTATACTTCTCCTTTCCAAGTATTTAGGAGGCCGACTTGTCTCTTTTTGTTTTATTTTATCATTAAATAAATCAAATGATATTTTTATTTCCATGTTATCCTTAACAAAATGCACACACACACACACACATATATATCTTTGTTTAGCCTTTTGCCACATCATCATGCCATGTCATGGCCTTCCATAATTCCCGCATGACCCACAAAAATGCCCTCATGGGGCTATTTTTCCTGCCTATGATTATGCCCCCAGGCTCCACTTAATATGCCCGCAAGGGCCTAAACAAGGGTCAGTTTGGAGATGCCTACAAGGGCTATTTTTGATTTCCCTTGATTATGCCCACAACACTCAAAGATGCCCGTAGGATGGGCCATTTTTATGCCCTCATGAGGGTCTCCACAATTATGCCCGCAAGGGCCATATTTATGCCCACACATTGCCTTAGACAGGATGCCCGTAGCCACTTCAATATGCTCGCAGGAGCCCTATTAAGATGCCCACATGGCCCTATAAAAATGCCTGCAGGATGCCCGCAGCTCCTCCTTTATGTCATCAACAAAAATGCCCGGATCCTCCAATAAAAAATGCCCGCATCATCCTTCATTTCATCAAGAAAATGCCCGCAGGTAGTGTCTTCAACCTTGCCTTTGTCCATTGCCATTGCCATGTGATTAACCTTGCCATGCTTGCTTGTAAGTCTTGTCATCACTTCCTTACATTAACCTTTGGTATGTTGGCTTTCCATTTGTCATGCTTGTCCAAGATCATCATGACAATCAAGAGCAATATCTAAGGGTTACATACAATATCCAAGGGCAATCAAACCACTATCAAGTGGGAGAATGGGACATCAAACCATCTAAGAGTTCTATTACCCCATCAAGCCACAAATGATCATAGAATGGGTCATTTGGTCCTTCTTGCCATGTCATCAACCCTTGTCACTCCCTGATGCCATTGGTGTGTTCTTCATGTCATCCATGTCCTTGTCATCATCTCATGCACCAAGCCATGTCATCCATTCAACCTTTGTCATTAATGTATTGTCATCAATGACAATCATATTCATCAAAATGTACCCATAGAGTTGGGGGGCAAGATGATTATGATCGATATCGAAGTAATCAATGTTGAGCTCGACTACAACATCCTCTTGGGGTGTAGTTACATGTACACCATGAAGGCGGTATCCTGCTCAGTATTATGTATCATGATGTTTCCCTTAAATGGGAAGATAGTTACCCTCGACCTCCTTAACTATTATGACCCTAATACCAAAAGCAATCCCGACAATGTCCTACCCACTATATTGGGTGATGATCAACTGTATGTTGAAATTTCCCCTGGTATGTACAAGGAATCCAATTTGTTAGGAGGTTATTCAGGACCACCACCAAAGATCCCTACATCTACCGATGGCCTAATGTGCATAATTTAAAGGGAAACTTGTTCTTGTACTTGCCTCGTTATATTTTTCAGATTCTTGACAAAGTTTGATTCTTTATCATCTGATTCATCACGAAAGTCTTTTTCATGATCATGCTTGTCTTTTCTTGTGGCTTTAAAGGCATCTTCCTTTCTAATGGGATTCTCTTTCTCAATTCTCTTCTCATATGCATTGACAATCCCATGAAGCTCATCCTTTGTTAGTTCTTCAAGATTAGCTCGATCCTCTAACAAAGACACCTTTGCATTAAATATTTGAGGCAAAGTTCTCAATATCTTCTGTACAACTGATTCTTCGTCTAGAGTGACCCCAAGAATCTTGATAGCATTAATTATATCATCTACTCTTAGGAAGTAGGATGTTATGTTCTCTTCATCTTTCATTCTCAGAGATTCAAATTTCCCATAGTAGTTTTGCAGCCTTGTTTTCTTTACTTTGATATCGCCTTCGTATATACTTTTGAGTTTGTCCCAGACCTCCTTGACTGATGCACAATGCATAACCTTGATGAATTCATCACCTGTCAAACCACATAGCATATCATTTATGGCTCTAGCATTGTTTTCATAGTCTCTTTTGTGTCGTATTGACTGGTACAGTTGCTGATATATTATAACCATCGACGATAGATTTCCAAACATCTGCTCCCAAAGATTGCAAATAAACTTCCATACGTACCTTCCAGAAAATGTAATTGGTGTCATCGAATCTTGGTGCTTTGTTTGTAGAAAGGCCTTCCTGCTTATCCATTTATGCGCAATGATCTATCTTCCAGATGTTAATATGTTACTGAAGACTCCTACTCTGATACCAATTTTTGGAATCGATTTAATACTGAGAGGGGGGGGTGAATCAATATTAGTGTAGTTTTTACCTTCTTTAACATATTATCCTTTACTTAATCTTTATCTTTTGTCATGCATCAGTAAAATAAACATCCATGCATATATGCACCACATAAAAAACACATAACACACAGTATTTTTATGTGGAAACCCAAACAGGAGAAAACCACATAATGCTTCTTTATAATGAGAAAGAATACATTCAAGGAAGCACCGACTTCCTGTGTTTACCATCACCAACTAGAAGGAGGCACCAACCCCCTGGTTTTACAGGCACCAACCTGAAGGAATCTTTTGCTCCATGTGTTTCTCCAGCACCAACTGGAAGGAGGCACCGAACCCCTATATTCTTTGTTTTACAGGCACCAACCTGAAGGAAGATCTGACTCCCTGTCTCCTTGCCCCGTCCGACCGCCCTGACGTCTTATGTATATTGTTGTCTTACTGAACTTCAACTCTATGCACTTCTTCATATATTCTGATGACAATTCTACTGTGTGCCACCTTCGTATGCAGGCTATAGTCTGTCACTGCGTTGCATACATCACTTGAATTCTCATTCCTCTCAAATCATACTTCTGCTAATGACTTTATTCATATATTTTGTGCTCTATTGATACTGTATTCTATGTCTCTGTTATCTCAACATTCTACTCTGTGTGACTGTAATGATCAACTGATACAGTGCTTTCAATCGATAGTTTGTTGTTCTAAAATGAAGCACTAGTAATATATGGAACTGCAAACTTTCTAATGTGTCTGTTCTATTTAAGTGTTGTAGTCTCTCAGATAATCTGCGACATCATTTGCATGAAATAATTCGTCCGTTCAGTTTAACGCACTTGTCTTTGATCATTTGTATCATGATGCGCATATCGGATCCTGTTGTTGTTATGTCATTGCACATCAGATGGAGTTCTCAACATCGCACACTTTCACTTCTGCTCATATGCATCAACTAGACATCTACACAACATTTGATAAACTTTGGTTATGTTTATGCGCTTTTGTCTCTACAACATCTGTGACTATCTGTGTGTTGATTGTAATATTGTCCTTCAAAACATCAAGCACTTGTGCATACTTCAGTATTTCTTCGTTTCAGTATTCCTGCATCTGTCACAAACCTATCGCATCATTCTACGCACCATCAAGACTTCATTCTTCTGCATGTGCACATTCGGCTCTTCGCTAGATCATTCTATTATGTCCATGAGCCCCTTGATGCCCCGAAAAACAAACTGAAACTTGCACGCAAAGCTCTTATGCTCTCGCCATCAAGCTTACCTCCAATCTCGAACTTGCATCGATATTTATACATGTTCTGCATAGATTGTATCTTCACAAGTTGGTCATGGCATCCCTTCTTCCATACTTCACGGATTGTGCATATGCCACGCGTCATCTTCTACGCTATTGATGTGTCATCTGATATGTGTCTTGTGCACTCAAGGTCCACAAGTTAGTGGGAATTTACACCTTGATGCTCTTAATGTATCACTGCCTTATGGTATGTCCACAATCTTACATTTCATCTTGATGCGTCTATGAATTTTGCTGCATCATCTCTTGTGGGTAATGCGCCCTTGGTGCATTGATACTTTCTGGAATCTTCGCATACTCCAACTTATTCTAAGTGGGTCTTTGTCATTTTCCTTGTCATCCTTTGTGGGACTTGCGCACCTACTACACCATCGGCTGTGGAATTTGCTCATAGATGGTCTTCAATCGATGTACCCTGCTAGGAACTTTTGCGCATTCCACTTGCTGAAATCATCTTCTGATTGGTAATTCTTGCGTGCTTTCAACATTGTCCAACCATTAACTTCTTGTGCACTTCCAACCTTTAACCAAGCAACGCTCACGCTTGCTTGCATACTCGTACCATTTGTTCAACCAACTCCTTAGCTACTACCATGTGAATGTATGACTTGGTGGAATTGATTTCTGCGCAAGGACCACATGTTGTAGGATACATTACTTGTGTTCTTTCTTGAACTGGATTTTCATGATGTATCCTTGACACACATCTTCAGGATGAATGTACTTCTAGATATACTCCAAAGTTGCATACATGTCTGTCACCTTCACTATTTGCGCATATACTTTTGGTATTCATGTTCTTCTTCATCTTGCGCATATACTACTTCAAAGTGGATTCCATATACTTCTTCATACTTCTGCATGAATACTATATCCACTTTGACTTCAGTTGATATCAATGAATTAGACTGAATCAATTGACATCCTCTTTGACTTTAGTTGATAGTCAAACACCTAACATCATCTTTAGTTGACATCAATGACAACCAATGCTCAACACATGGGTGTTTGACATTGTTCTCTATTTCAATAAAATACATTATCAAAGTAAGAGGAAAGACAAAAATCATTAACTGAATGAAAATAAATTTATTCAAGGGATCGTCTCATTAATCCACAATTTTTTTTACTTAAAATTAGAGTTCTTCCTCCAAAATTCTTCCACACAGTATTCTTTCCAAATTGAACCCAAAAAAAACCAAAATATGTGTTAAATTTTGCCAAATTTAACCAGAAAAAAAACTCTTAAAAAAACCTAGATATGTGTTAAAAATTGTCCTTGATTGAATCGTAAAAAGCCTAAATAGATGTTGTGTCTGAATATGTTTAAAAACTTGCCAACTTTAATCGTAAAGAGGAAAATACATTTGGCATTTACTCGTCCCTTAAGTGACGTTAAGAAATTATAGTTTTTGGGATGACTTTTGCATGTGGAACGCCGCTTAAGTGATGTCTCAACTAACGTCACTTAAGAGATGTAAGGCAGAGATTTTTGAAGCGCCTTCCAAAAAAACCCTAATAAATTGATGTTTTTTCCATGTTTAAAGTGACTTTTAACTTTCTATGTCGGTAGAAACGTCAAATTTTAACCCCAAATCTAGTAGTGCATCTTTTCCATCAAGGCAAGCTAGCCAAAATATTTCTTACTATATGTTTTCTTGTTAATAGAAGGTTCCATTCTAGCTTATAAAAAAATATGTTCTTTAATTTACAACATCACAAAACCTAAAATTGGGTTTACATTAGTGAGAACTATGATTTTATTCATTCAATTTTATGTATCATAAATTCGTGACTCCTCTTATCATTCCCCTTTTCCCACTTTAATGCATCCTTATTTATCACACTCCATTGTATTCTTCACATTTCTAGAAACATTTACAATGATTTTAAGTGTCAAATATTGAGAATGCTCCTTAATTTTATTTTCCTCCACCTCATCATAAAACATTGATATGTGTCATTTACAACCATAATGCTTGGAGCATTATTTATGCCTGCATGGGATTCTTAAACTAAGATATGGAGAAGGCAACATAATTCATGTTATCATCAAATCTATGCAATAGGGATTATACTCTAACATCCACTATATCATACCTATTTTGCATGGTTCGAGATATAAAGTAAACAATCCATGTCCTCAATAAGAATATTACACCTAGTGGTTTTGATAAGTAATTTCCTTTAGCTTTGTGTTTGTATAGACCTTAGGAATCTCCAAATTATGGACATCTTATCCTACACAATAATAAATTTTTACAATCATGCTAAATTTACATTTTCTTAATTCCCTATAAAGAAAGTAGTCTCTCTTTTTGTCTCTTATAGTTTGGTAGAATTACCAACCTTCAACAAAGGCATCAAGGTCTATGACAATTTCTTTTTTTCTAATGAGATCCACAACAAACGACTCACATAGTCAACCATGATTGTGATATGCTTGAGATATGAATCTAAAATGCAATGTTCAGTCATCATACATATACACATAACAAATCCTATATTATATTGGTGTCCACGAAAAAAGTTTGATTCTAACATTATGTCTAAAGCTTTACATTGTTGTTTTTAACACTTTGAAATTTCTCTAAAGAAAACAAGTACAACTCTGTGTTTATAACTTATTTATTTTTTATTTATAATGTGTACATATGACCCATAAAAAAAATACATTGGAAATTACAAAGTATGGTTATTATTCTTTTTATTATACCCACCAAAAGGTGAAGTATATTTTTATATTGAAATTATAACTTGTTAACTTATTGGTTCATTAAATTTTAACATTGTAAAATTTGGAAAGGAATATTTATTTTGAATAATTTTATTTAAAAAAAATGTATATACTCTAATCTTGTCAATTGAAGTACAACTACTTTTACCACATTTCATCATGAAAGGGTTGGATGAAAATATACCCTTCAACTAGAAATGAAGACTAGCCTTTCAAATTTGATCATTGAATGTGGTGTGATTAATGAAATAATTTTTAATGAAATTAGCTTGCAGGAATGAAAAAAATCGAGTAAGTTTAATAAAAAATTTAATTACAATCTATGCAAGTCAATGCTTAGATCACTCCTATTGCATTGGAGACCACCCAATCAAACTCAATGAGGATTTCTATTGGCAACACCAACTTGGAGGAAGTGACTTCATACTAATATCTTTGAATCGATCTTCAATCACAAGCTCAATTAAAACTATAGCATTGAGAAAAGTATTAATGGAGGGTGGAAAGCTTATTTTGGACTTGAAAACAGTTGTAAATTAACAAGCCTCTAGATTTGGAATGAGAAGAAACTCCTTTTTGAGACTCTCTTTGAAACTTCATGGTATCTTACAAGGATGTGAAGTTGGGGGCTGCAACATCTCTAGAGAATTCTAGATAAGGATAAATCAAATCCAAAGCACTTTATCACTTATAATATCAAAATTAAAGGAAATACACCCTATTATATCATCTTCATAGAAGTGAGTTTCTTCTCCTTGGAGAACATGGCTATGACTAGGTACTTAATGTACAATAACAAGATAAACAACATGGGAGACGAGAGGCTTCCTAAGATTGCTTCATACTCTAGTAAAAACTACCTACGACTTAATTGAGGTAGGCATAAAGATGTCAAGTCTTGGCTAAATCATTGGGGAGTTGAGGAAGAGGTCACTCTATAGAATAGTGATAATATTAAAAGTATTATTACATATAAATTTAAGGAGAAGTTGTGGTACGATAATGAATTAGAGTATAAGAGAAAATTAAGATATTATAAGGAGGTGATCAACCATAATCTAGAAGATCAAAAGTATATCTCTACTTTAATGAACATAAGGAAGAAAATCAACATTGTTAAGCTAACAAACTCTCACAAGCTCTAGTGAAACAGGGGGCTGGACCATTCCTAAAACGTTGTGGGATAAAACAATTTTTCATCTTTGTAACACTAAAAGGGTTGAATATGAAAATCATTTTCTCATAAAATTTCCTACGTACACCCACAATAGAGTGCAATTTCAAAATACATGCAACAATATTGACCTTCCTAACCTTTTAACTGATCACGACTATGGTGATCTAGGAAAGCTTGTCTTAAAGTTTTTCGAGCATAGAAATAACATTTTAAATAAAACCAGTGATTCCTTTTCTTTTTAAAGGTCTAATAAATCAAAGTTAGTCTTAATGGACATTAATAACCATCATTGCCATAATAACCATAATAAATAAATATAAACAAGAAATAAGAAAAAAATTAAAATTATATAAATAAATCATTTGAATAAAAATAATAATAAGAAATAAATAAATATAAAAATAATGGAAATTATTTTTATTATATGGTACTTGTGCATCAAATTGGGAGAGCAGATTTCGTAGGGATGTTTAGGGTTTGTTAGGAGACAGGCGAGATAGAAGATTGACATAAAGTTGTCATCGGGAAGATGCCATATAATGAATTGCTTGATTACAGAGAGACAAGATCATTGAATCCCTGGCGGAAAAGATCATTGAATATTCTATACTCATGAAGAACTAATGGAGATTTGGTAGTGTACTAAAGACTATAGCGTTGATGTCAGACGTTGGCTTTTTTATGGGGGTTCTCACAACGTCGAAGATGGAAGAGACCATATGAAGGAGGGCGATCATATTTGTTTAGATTGTCGCCATAACTCTGTAGTTTTGGGAACTGTTCTGAATAGTCTAGCCCATAATTTGGAAGATGAGCGTAAAGAGGCTCTGGTATTGAGATCTGCTACTCAAGGGGGTGAATGTGGCAAAGTTTTGGTAAACAAACCCTGCAAACGCAAGGAAAAATTTCTCATGGATAAGACCAAGCAGATCTCAATGGTATTGGGCCATGATGTGGTTTTTGATTGAGTGGAGGGGTTGGATCAAAAGGCCCTTGTAGATAAGTTTATGGGTAAAATGGTGTCGTGGCCATCTCTTCTTTTGTGGTTGGAAAGTGAATGGAAGAATTTGTTGGGGTATTTTCCTAATTTTCATATATTCTGAAGGGATGGTGTTGTTTTGAATCTCATTCTAAGGTGGACGTAGATTTGGTCTTATCCAACACCTAGTTATGGGGACCTTCTAGTTTATCTATGAAACAGTCGCATCCTGATTTTGATACGCGTTCAAAACCCTTCTTTAACCAGCATATATGGGTTTTTTTGCTTGAGTTCCATTTAGAGTTGAGGTATGAAGAGGTTTTGAAGAGCATAGCATATAATCTAGGGTGCTTTGTGGTCGTCGAAAAAGGGTTTGGTTCCAAGGAAGACAAACGGGTCGCCAAGGTTTTAGTCGAACTAAATCTATTGAAGGGTTTGCAGGAATTCATGGATATTTAATGGCGTTATGTGAGTTTTATTAAACCTATGGATTATTGGAGACTCCCATTTCGATGTTTGGTCTGTCTTCGGGTAGGTCATCTACGCTCCGAGTGCACGAGGGAGCGCAAGGAGTTCATTTCTCAGAAAAATTGGGTAAGGTCACTTTAAGGAATAAGGTCAATTGCGGTGGTGATTTTTCTATCCCTCTAGCCAATACTTCAATAGAAGATCTATAGGAAGCTCAAGGTTAGGCTTGGGAGATGTAAGAATTTGTTCTATTTACTCCTCTTTCACATGATGGCAATGAGGGCACTAATTGAGGTAAGGATTTGTCATATGTTCTCATCCCATCTCTTATCCCTTCTAAATATTTAGGGGAAGGGGTGGATGAGGCAAATTCACAAGCCCCACTAGCAAAGAAAACCCTAGCCGATGGGGATTATTTTCCTCCTCTGGATGTAGTTGACAAAGAATTTAATTCTATGAGTGAATCCAGGGGGTCAAATGAACTATTCCCAAGTTCTCTCGAAGTCCAATTTGTGGTCTATCGATTTAAAATTGTCAGAGATGCAGGATGTAGTGGAGGGTAATATGGCGCTTATTCCAACCCCTCCTTCCCATGCCAGTCATAAATCCTATATTTCCAGGGCTAAATCGAAGGCTTCACAAGAAGTTCAAGTTGGGAAGAAACTAACCATATCTAAGGCCCTTAGAGAAAAACCCTCGTTACGGGTTTCCAAATGATTGTTCTTTCTTTAAAAATCTATGAGGTTGGGGGCACTCTCAAAATATTTAATATAAGAGGTCAAACGTTATTGATCATGGATTGGTTCTTAGTGGGGGGATCACCAGCCCATCTTTCTACAAATAGAAACAAAAGATCCGAAACCCCCTTGTCCATTTAAATTTAATCATTCGAGGCTAGAGGATTGGTTGCTGAAATTGGTCAAGGATTGTTATGGAACTTGGGGTCTCTGTGATAGAGCATTTCTCAGCAAACTGAAGAGATTAGTAGGGGCATAGGATAGGCGAAAGAAGAAGGAGAGGTAAGCGAATTCAACATCTGTCAAGCTCAAATTGACAACCTTTTTCTCTAAATCAGACAAGTGTCTTTAACGACGAAGAGCTAGAGGAATTGAAGGCTTTAGAATTATGGAAGAAAGATCTGCTGGATCTAGAAGAGCAACCTTGGCGGTTAAAGACTCGAGCGATTTGGATGGAGGTAGGTGATAATAACACTAATTCTTCCACAAATATGTGGCTCATAGAGAATCAGTCAATACAATTGGGAGTTGGAATCCATGGATGGATCTAAAATATCGTCCTTCAAATCTTTGTCACAAGCTGGGAAGGATTTTTTTGGTGGTTTGTTTTAGGAGTCAGAGGAGGCACACATAGTGGATTAGTTGTAGGTAATCTGGATTTTCCCTCAATTCTTCAACAATGATTCCAATGTAGATATGGCAGAGTTGGTTAGCAAGGAGGAAGTTCGTTTGGTTCTAGAAAATTTTAAGAAAAATAAGAGCCATGGACCAGATGGCTCGATGATGGAGTTTTAATTGGGTTTTTTCAACCTTATGACACATTATTTGGTGAAGCTTGTGGAGGAATCCAAAGTGATAGGGAAGGTGCAGGGGGACATTAGTGCCATGTTCATTGCATTGATCCCAAAGAAAAATGAACCTCGCTCCTTCGAATATTTCAAGCCTATTTATTTATGTAATCTTGTTTATAAGTTAGTTGCTAAAGTCATTGCCAATCATTTGAAAGTTCGTCTAGTGGATGTCATTTCAGACTAGCAATCTGGGTTTCTCTTTAATCGACAAATCCTAGATGTAGTTGATGTAGCTCGGGAGGGGATGCACTCTAAGAAAGTGTGGAAATTAGTTGGTGTTGTCTTAAAGATAGATCTGTAAAAAGCATATGACCATTTTAACTGGATTTTCCTGATATTGGTGCTACTTCATACTAGGATGAATTTAAATACAACAAATTGGATAATGGGGTGCGTGTCTTCGACGAATTTCACAGTGTTGATAAATGGTTTGCTTTCTAAAATTTTCAAGGCATGTCAGAGCATTCAACAAGGGTTTCCTTTGGCCCCTTTCCTTTTCTTGATAATTATGGAGGGTCTTAATCAGCTATTGCTTTTAGCTAAGCATTTAGGAGAGCTCAAGGGGATTTGGGATTATCAAGGTTTTGCTTTATCCAATTTGTGGTTTGTTGATGAAATTTTAATTTTTGGCGAAGGTTCTATTAGGGAATGGAGAAATATTATTCATTATATAGATCTCTATTGTCGGGCAACTAGGATGGTGATCAACCATCACAAGTCAGTTTTGTTATTTAATAATCTAGAGCCTCGGTTGGAGGTTGTTTGCGGAAACTATTCCAATGCCTGATTAGCCACTTAGATTGTGGTCTGAAGTATTTAGGATTTTTTCTTAAACCTAATGACCACAGGGTGGCAGATTGGGAATGGCTCTGTAAAAATATCAATGAGAGGGTATCATGCTAGTGCTTGAGGTGGCTCTCACGCAGTGGGAGGCCTATCTTAATTAAATTAATGCTACAAATCAACCCTATATACCGGTTGTCTTTGGCACATGTTCCACGATCCATCTTACATCATATTAGAAGAAAATAATTCAAGTTTCTTTGGTTAGGTCAGGATTGTAAATAGGGGATCACATGGGTGAAATGGACCACTCTAGCTAAGCCAAAATATTTCAGTGACTAGGGTATTAAAAATATATATTACTTTGGTCAAGCACTGGAAGCAAAATCTCTTTGGCGTCTTTTATTTAATAATGGATTGTGGGGGAAACTAATGCATAATAAGTATCGAAATGGAGGTTCGATAGAGGATTTGACTCGCACAGAGAATAAATCGACCTTCATGGTCTCCAATCTATGAAATACTTTGTTGCATGCTTTCCGCATTCTCAGCAGGTGGTTGGCATGGTAGGTAGGTCAAGTGGATCGTGTGCGTCTAGGGGAAGACTCATGGGTCGATGTAATGGGGAACTACTAGTTGTCAGATAGACTTAAAGTGGTGCTCAAATTGAAAGGAATGGTTTCTCTAGCAAATATTGGTGTTCCTAGACTTCTTGGGCAATGGTATCAATAGTGGGTTACAGTTGTGGATCCTAATCTTGATGGGGATTTAGTTGTCGAATGGTTGACATATACCAATCAACTCTCTCACAGTGCAATTGTGTTACGGGATGTTGATGATATGCTTCAGCGGACTTGGAACGAGGAGAAGATGGTGCTCAAAGCTAAACAAGCTTATGAAGCAATCGCTCATTTAGCGAGGCCTTTGGAATGTTTATGGTGATGGAAGTCCTTATAGAAGCTTGCTTGTCCTTTAAAGATATGCATGCTTAGTTGGCATGCTCTTTCTAACAAAGTTTTAACTTGGGATAATGCTCAAAAGAGAGTGTGGAAAGGGCCAAACCGTTGCTCGGTCTATACAATCCAAAAAGAATTTGTAAATAACTTATTTGTATCATGTTCCTTTGTAGTCAAGGTTTGGAAAATAGTGTTACGATCGTTTAATTGTGGGGCCAATTGGATGAGGGACTCCTTAAATCTCAGCTTTGATTATTGGTTTTGGGACTCGACATTGAAGGCTCATTGTGCTCTTCCTTGCTATGTTCTTTGGGGCATCTAGTTGGCTTGTAACTAAGCATTGTTTGAAGATGTTAGGTGGGATTGTAATATAGAGAAAATTAAAATTGTGGTTGCATACAAAGAAGGCTATAGGAGTTCAAAAGAGGATTGTGGTCGAAAGTTGATTGAACCAATTATAATTCACCAAATCCCTTGGAGATTTTTCAACAGATCCAACCAAGGGACTCCGACTTTGTGTGGTGCAGGAGCCACTATGTATTTAGAAAATGATCATTATTTCACCTTGAAGGTCAATGCAATAAGGAGAACAATTTTTAGATCCGAACTATACTATTCTCTTTGGGTTCTTATGAAGTTCGTCTCGACTAAAGGAGTGCGAACTTTACAAATATGGGGCAATTCCAAGTTTTTCATCGACTGGTTCAATGGAAAAAGTTAGGTAACAAGCATGGTCTTATCCCCTTTCGTGACTCGCATTCAGGATGAAAAAGATCTTTTTATGGATTTAAAAGTCGAGCATACATATCAAGAGTTCAGCAATGAGGCTGACTTGCTCTCAAAATAAGCTTTAAGCCCTCCTAAGGGGGTGTTATTTGTGCAGGAATTTCGAGCTAGAGCAACATTTTTGGTCTCTTCTCTTGATTTGTATTGATCCTTTTTCTTGATCTGGCAATTCATGAGCATGTATTTCTATTTTCAGCTATATAGGGTGTTTTTTGGAAAACTAGTGGAAATGTATTCCGATAGGCCTAAGAGTAGTTTTCTTATTTAAAACTATGTTTGTACAAAGTTGGGGAACAATCCTCTGAGGACTGGAATTTTGATAACCCTTGACCAGGATTTGAGTGTAAAAGGATATTATATGAATATTTCGATTTAGATTATGAAATAGCAAATATGTGATTTTTTCTTTGGAAAATAAATAAATAAGTAAACCAATCTAAAAATAAATTTATAGAAATAATAATAATAATAATAAATCAAATCTTATAATAAAATAATAAAATATTTGCTACAATACCGACCTTCTTAACCTTTTAAGTCATCACAACTATGGTGATTTAGGAATGCTTGTCTTAAATTTTTTTTCAGGAATGCTTGTCTTAAAGCTTTTTTAGTATAGAAATAAATTTCTAAAAGAAACCAAATGACTCCATACCTTTCTAAATTTTGATAAATCAAAGTTGGTTTCAATATACGCTAATAAATATCATCATCATCATCATCAATAATATTATTATTACAAATAATACCAATATAAATTATAATAATAATACAAATAAAAGTTAACTTACATATATTAAATTATTTAAATAATTTAAAATAATAATAAATAATAAATTAAAACTAAATTATATATATAGCCCTCATGGTGTAGTCCAATGGTGATAGGGTGCACCGTTAAGGCACTCCTTGTGATGTCGCGAATTCAAACATCGAATATCATGTGGACCTGTGTAGGGGAAGTGTGGGTGCACCTAAAGGTTATAGTGGTAGTAGACTGGAATTAACCATGTGTCACACAAGTACAAGCCCAACCCAGTTATCGGTTCCTCCATATATATATATATAAAGTTTAATTTCTTTATACAAATAAGAATAATAAAAATAAAAAAATGAATTCACTTATTTATATTTATATTTATCATATTATATGGTTATTAGTACAAACATTTATATTAATAATATTATTATAATCATATAATATTTAAATTATAATATTGTTATATTATTATTATTACAAGCTCACTTATTTATACAGATAATAATAATAATAATACAAGTCCTATTATTATTATTTAATATTAACATTCATATTTTTTTCCAAAGAAAAAATCATTAGATTTTATATTTCTGAGTTAGAGAACAAAAGTAACATTTGGATGCTCTTAACGAGCTCAATTCAAGGTTTCTCTCTACCCTCTATGCCCCTTGACACTTTAGCAATAATATCCAGACCATCTCAACCTTCATAAGGCCCATCTTTCCCTATCTTCCCTTTATCAAATACAAAAGGGAAAAATATGCAATCTTCTAGGTTGTCCCAACCTATGTGATCCATCATTACAAGAAAACCCTAAATTTATTTGTTTTGAAAAATTGTGGTAGCTTCATGAGGGACTTTCCTACTAACAATATTATACCAATCCTACTAAAAAACACAAACAAGCCTGGCTAAATAGTCTTCAAAATAGAATGTGGTCTATAAATGATTGGAAGGTGCCTCCTTTGAATTCTAGTTCAGTTAAAGTACCCTTCTTCGCATTCAAATCCTCCTTAGATAATCCATTTTCCTATGAGTTAAATTCTCTTAATATATGACTGAAGGAGATTTCATCGAAAGAAGCCATTACCTCCTTAATTTGGTCAAAGATAGCTTCCAATACCAAATTTATCACCTTATTCTTTCAATTTTCTTAGTCAATAACTAGCTTTGAATCTCTCATCACTTGTAGGTTTTTCATGTCTTTGATCTTTGCTTCTCTCAACATGATCCATGGTGCTAAGAACCCATCTATGTTGCTTGATCATGTGCTAACACAAATTTTTAATATGAAATAGTGAGAAGAATCTTTGAATAGGATTGTCTCGAATCCACACTGTCCAGGAACTCCTTGGAAAGATCCATCAAAAAAACCCCAAGGTTTGTTATAATCAATACTTGGCATTAATAACATCATTTGGCCCTTCTCCTTAGGGGATCCCTTATGTTCCTGAATAGCCATTTTGATTTTGTGAGCCACCAAAGCAATTGTGCATTTTTTTTCTTCAAACAAATTCAGGTTTCTAACCCACCATATCCAATTAATACACAAAAATGCATAGCACAACCCAATCTACTTTTGCAACCTTGCATGTAATCCATTCTTGTAGACAATCCACCAAAGTTGACTTATTCCACCTAGATTTTAACCCAAGCCCTTGTGTTATTTCCTTCCAAACATCCTTAGAAGAAGCACACGACACAAACACATGGTTTGCATTCTCATTATCCATTTTACAAAGAATACATCTGTCAGGGCCCATCCAATTTCTCTTTTTCCAATTATCCCAAGTTAGTAATTTGTTAGCTAAAACCAACCATAACAATATTCTTGTTTTAAGTGGGCCAAGTAGCTTCCACAATGGGCCCCACAACCACTCTCTATTTGTAGACCCTTCTTTTACCACTTTAGCAACATATCCAAGATTTGTTGCATACCCCGGGTAGCTGGGTTTTTGAACCACCACAAAGTGTCCTCCTCTAATAATCTTACAACATTGTAGTTGAGATTGTGGGGATACTACCTCCATTCCTCTGCATGTTCAATATCCAAATTAAGATTTTCTAGTATCACCCAACCCTATGAGCATGCATTATTATTCATTTGAGTGGCAACATCCATAAGCCGATAAATAACCATACCATGCAAGACTTCTAGGAGAGCTTCTAACAATTTTAATTTTCCTTTAGCCCCCATCCATGGATCCTCTCCTATCCTAACTTTCCTACCATTTCCAACCTTCCAAACAATCCACTCTCTTACCAAAGGAAAAGCACTAATCAAAACTCTCAACATAATAGAAACCCCTTGTGCTTCTTTCCTCTCAAATATGAACAAGACCTCAATAGAGTTACCCTTCAAGTAGTTTTTTTTCATAGCCTTTCCCCAAAGGACATCAGTTTATACTAGCCTCCAAAGAATGTAATGTTCTTTAAACCCCATCCACCTAAAGGTGCTTTAGGGCAGCAATCCTAGACCATTTAAACAAGGGTATTCCTTCCTTGATTTGTTTCCCTATCCACAAGAAACTATAACATTTCTTCCTTATTTTATTTAAATCCATTTGCATTTGACATCTAATAAACCAAAATTCTCTCCAAAAATCCCTTTATCAAAACCAAGCAACCTCCCCTAAATAACCATCTGAGAACCCATATTGAAATTATTTCTTCTACTTTCTTGTATAGTCAGAGTCAGTCCTCATATTGATATCCATTTGGTTTTTAAGTAAAACCCCAAGTACTTAGCACCTTGATCTAATTCATTGATCTCCATAGAGAACAAAATCTCTTCGTAAACTTTGAATTCTTCTACAAGATCATTGATTAAGATTTTGGACTTAAGCATCTTAATTAGCATCCCTATTGATTTGAAAAATAAATATAATAGTTCCTTAATTTTCTTCCGTTATTGTAAGCTACCAAGCCCAAATATCAAGATGTTGTCAATAAAAAGGAGATGAGGTATAGCTACTAAATTTTAAATTTTTATTCGTTTGAGGTCCCCCCTTCTTCTAGCATCCTTTATTAAAACAATAAACCCTTCTTGCACTAACAGGAATAGGAAAGGGGATAAGGAACAACCTTGCCTTAACCCCCTTGATGCTATAAAGAACCTTGGAGGGGCTCCATTATTCAAAACCACAAATGATAATGAAGCAAGGCAACCCATTATCTAATTGACGATATGAAGTCCCATACCGATTTGTAGCAGCATTAATCTCAAGTACAACCAGTCCACTTTATCATGGGACTTAGATAGGTCTATTTTCAGAATAGTTGAAGCCTGCTTCCAAATTTTAATTGAGTGCATACCTTCTTGCACTATGGATATAGCACCATGGATTTTCCTATTGTATAAAAATCCAAACTGGTCCTCTGAATAATACTTGACAGAATACCCTTCAATTTGTTATCAATTGTCTTAAAAATGAGCTTGTAAAGTAAATTACATAATGAAATAGGCATGTAATCCTCAAGAGTGATTGTCTTGTTTTGGGATGAGGGAAATAAATATAGAGTTGATAGCCCCTAGGACCTTCCTTGGTACCCTATATTCTTTGACCACATTTACCAAGTCATTTTTCAAGAGGCCATAGAATCATAAGTAAAATTCTACAAATAGTCCATCTAGACTTGGGCTCTTTCCCTTCTTGAAATAATTCAAAACATTCAAGACTTGTTCACTAGTTACTTCAACATCTATAGCTCTATTCATGTCTTCATCAATGAGGCTAGCAACCAACCCAATAATCCCCATGATCTCACTAGTATTAGCCTCCTTAGGGTCAATAAAGAGAGACTTAAAATAGGCCTTACTTGCTTCCACTTTCTCCATGAAGGATCTTGTCATTTCTTTGTTTGGATGCCTAACCTCCCAAACAGTATTGATTTTCTTCCTATGGTTTGCAAATTTGTGGAAAATTTTATGAGTTGTTGTCCCCTTCTTGTAACCATAATTCTCTACTTTTCAGCCTCCAAGCAATCTCCTCCTTTTTTCCTTCTAACTCTTTTAAAGCATTAACTTCCTGTTCAAAAATAATACCAATATCATTATGTTCAGAAAGGTCTTGAATCCCATCTTCCACTTCTCTTAAAACTTTTTTTTTTTGTCGAGGCTTTTTCCCATCCTGTCACTATCCCTTTAATCCTTAGGATGTTGTCAACAAATTGTTTCATAGCCAAGTCTACTTCTTCTAGGTTCACACAAGTCCATTTAGTGATTATCATATGTTTGAAGTCTTCCTCCAATAACCATTCATGATTAAATTTAAAAGGATTTGGGGGATTTTGTTCCTCCTTTTCCATCTTCAAGAAAATAGTGAGAGATTAGATAAATCCCCAAACCCACCCAAGATTTGGTAAGCATTTTCATCTATTTCTCTTGGGCTATTGTAAATGCATTCTTGTCTTGGTGGATTGGATCTATGGTCATAATTTTATCTTGGGTTCCCTTGTTATTTTGCATAAAGGGTGGTTTTTTTTACATTATTCTTCACTAGAATGGTGCAATTCGAACCTGTTTTGTGTAGGGTACACCTAAGTAAGAAGTAGAGAGGGGTTTCATCATCCCTTTGTGATTTGCATGTGTAGCTTACAATACATCTAAGAGGTCATAATAGCCTTTAGCACTCTCTTCCTAGGTGATCTATTTTGTGGAATGTGACCATTAGGGAATTTATAGGGCGATTCCGTAGCCCAAAAAGGTTTGGCACTAATCTATTTTTTTATCTTGCAACCATCCAAAAAATCTAAAAAATAATAATATTTTTTATTTTATTTTTTTGCTTTAGTGGAATCTTCTAACCCTCGAAAGAAAAAATATAAAATTAGATTTCACTTAGATCTATTATTTTGTATTGAAAATTTTACATAGATCTTTAAATTTTTAAATGTATGCTTCATACAAAAATATTTATAAATTCAAAATCTTGTTAATCATCCAAGTAGAATATTTATTTTGGGTAATTATCTAAAAAATATAAATCGTGAAATTGCTTTTATTGTTTCACCTCTTATTTTTAGATTAATTCATAAGTTCATAAGAAATCAAAAGATAAATTGCTTTTATTGAATATTATAAGATTCAGAAATTTTAGAAGTTATCTCATGTTTTGACAAGCTAACTAGTCTTTTCTTGGGATATTTATGAATTTTCTACAATCTAGAAATTGCCCTAAAAATTAGCAATTTCTAGATTTAGTAACTCTTAACGTTTCATAGTTTTATCAATGATTTGACTAAGTTATTGTTAACACTAGATCTGTCCAATCAAGGCAATGGGCTTAATAGATCATCCAAATATAACCAGGGCATATGGTTAATTTCTTGTCAACCAATGCATTTGGGTAGTGTTACCCCTCATTTTACATAAGGCTTAACTTATGATTTTCATCACAAAGCAAACGGAAAGGTTGATGGTGCTCTCATATCGTCTTTGATTTTATTGATGACAGGGTGATCCTTCATACGGATTTTTCTTTCTCCTAGATGATGTGCCATGTTCCAGCAAGAATACACTTAAGGTTCAGTGTTGGACTCATGCATGTAAAAGGCTTGTTATTATTGTTTTGGAAAATCAAAGGGGAATTGCACCTGTTCCTAAGTGTTGGTTTAAAATATATGTTGGTAGTTATATCATTTGCATACTATACTTTGAGTATCAGTCACAAGATTAAGATTGAAGTGACTCACCTCACTTAACACAAGTCTCTTGCATTTGCACAGGACTAGGGAACAGAACATTAACATAGAACACTCAAAAGCCTATAAATTGGAATTCAAGGGTGACTGTAAAGGGTCAAAAATTTCAAGGACCGGCTATTGTATTTCCAAATTGATAATTAATAAAGTTTTTTTGTTGCTCCACCGTTGTTTTCTTGTTCTCATGTGTACTTATATGCTTGGATAATATATGCTTAAATACTTTATTGTGCAAATTGTTAGGTTACTTGGAAAATTGGACGATTGTATCACTAACCTGTGTCAATTATTGTAGGTTTTAGCAAGCTACCTTATCCCCTTGAGACTTGCAATGTGCTACACCATCCCCTAGCTCCCTCATAACAACCAGGACAACGTCTTCATTCATTAAAACCCTTTCATTTGAAGCCACACTCTATTGGGAGCGAGGTTCTTCCATCTCATAAGCCTCGCCCCTATTCTCCACCCCTCTTTTGAATGATCGTTCTAATTCATTTTTGACCCCATCAACCCTTGAAAGACACTAGTCTTCTATGATCCCTTCCTCCAGCTAGTTTTTTAGGTTCGATATAAATTTTACTTGCCTACATCTCTTTCTCATTAAGAAAAATAACTAACAAGTGCACCAACCCTAAGCGAGAGGTTCATACATCGAGGTAATAGTGGCCTTAGCATCTACAATTTGCATCGGATCTCCACTAAGGAAGCAATGCAGGTTTGAGAGTAAACAGTTACTAAGAGTTTTTTTGGCATCATTACAACAAGCATTTTACTTACTAATTGAAGAAATTTGTTGGAAAAATTATATAATTCCAGTGTTATTTGAAGAAATTTGTTGGAAAAATTATATAATTCCAGAGTGTATCCTTCACACACATCTTCAGACTAAATGCACTTCTAGATATACTCCAAATTTGCATACATGTTTGTCACCTTCACTATTTGTGCATATACTTTTGGTATTCATTTTCTTCTTCATCTTGCACATATACTACTTCAAAGTGGCTTCCATATACTTCTTCATACTTCTGCGGGAAGACTGTATCCACTTTGACTTCAGTTGATATCAAGGACTTAGACTCAATCAGTTGACATCCTCTTTGACATTAGTTGACTGTCAAACACCTGACATAATATTTAGTTGACATTAATGACAACCAATGCTCAACACATGGTTGTCTGACATTGTTCTCTATTTCAATAAAATATATTATCAAAGTAAGAGGAAAGACAAAAATCATTAACCGAATGAAAATAAATTTATTCAAAGGATTGTCTCATTAATCCACAAATTGTTTTACTTAAAATTATAGTTCTTCCTCCAAAATTCTTCCACAAAGCATTCTTTCCAAATTGAACCCAAAAAAAACCAAAATATGTGTTAAATTTTGCCAAATTTAATCGGAAAAAAACTCTTAAAAAAACCTAGATATGTGTTAAATTTTGTCCAATTAAACCATAAAAAAGACTTCAAAAAAAACCTAGATATGTGTTAAAATTTGTCCTTGATTGAATCGTAAAAATACTAAATAGATGTTGCGTCTGAATATGTTTTAAAACTTGCCAACTTTAATCGAAAAAGAGGAAAATACATTTGGCATTTACTCGTCTCTTAAGCGATGTTAAGAAATTATAGTTTTTGGGTTGACTTTTGCATGTGAAACGTCGCTTAAGTGACCCAATATACTGTCGCTTAAGCGATTTCTCAACTGACGTCACTTAAGCGACGTAAGGCGAAGATTTTTGAAGTGCCTTCCAAAAAACCCCAATAAATTGACTTTTTTTCCACGTTTAAAGTGACTTTTAACTTTCTATGTCGATACAAACGTCGAATTTTGACCTCAAATCTAGTAGTGCATGTTTTCCATCAAGGCAAGCTAGCCAAAATATTTTTTACTATATGTTTTCTTGTTAATAGAAGGTTCCATTCTAGCTTATAAAACAAATTATATGTTCTTTAATTAAGTTTATGTATGAGCCTACACAAAATGGACCTTGTCAACATCACAAAACCTAAAATCGGGTTGAGATTAGTGAGAACTATGATTCTATTCATTCAAGTTTATGTATCATAAGTTCGTAACTCCTCTTATCATTCCCCTTTTCCCACTTTAATGCATCTTTATTTATCACACTCCACTGTATTCTTCACATTTCTAGAAACATTGACAATGATTTTAAGTGTCAAATATTGAGAATGCTCCTTAACTTTATTTTCCTCCACCTCATCATAAAACACTAATATGTGTCATTTACAACCATAATGCTTGGAACATTATTTATGTCGTCGTGTAATTCTTAAACTAAGATATGGAGAAGGCAACATAATTCGTGTTATCGTCAAATCTATGCAATAGGGATTATACTCTAACATCCACTATATCATACATATTTTGCATGGTTCGAGATATAAAGTAAACAATCCATGTCCTCAATAAGAATATCACACATGGTGGTTTTGATAAGTAATTTCCTTTAGCTTTGTGTTTGTATAGACCTTAGGAATCTCCAAATTATAGATATCTTATCCTACATAATAATAAATTTTTACAATCATGCTAAATTTACATTTTCCTAATTCCCTATAAAGAAAGTAGTCTCTTTTTTTGGCTCTTATAGTTTGGTAGAATTACGAACCTTCAACAAAGGCATCAAGGTCTATGACAATTTCTTTTTTTCTAATGAGATCCACAACAAACGACTCACATAATCAACCATGATTGTGATATGCTTGAGATATGAATCTAAAATGCAATGTTCACTCATCATACATATACACATAACAAATCCTATATTATATGGGTGTCCATGAAAAAAGTTTGATTCTAACATTGTGTCTAAAGCTTTACATTGTCGTTTTTAACACTTTGAAATTTCTCTAAAGAAAACAAGTACAACTCTGTGTTTATAACTTCTTTATTTTTTATTTATAATGTGTACATATGACCCATAAAAAAAATACATTGGAAATTACAAAGTATGGTTATTATTCTTTTTTATTATACCCACCAAAAGGCGAAGTATATTTTTATATTGAAATTATAACTTGTTTACTTGTTGGTTCATTAAATTTTAACATTGTAAAATTTGGAAAGGAATATTTGTTTTGAATAATTTTATTTCAAAAAATGTATATACTCTAATCTTGTCAATTGAAGTACAACTACTTTTACCACATTTCATCATGAAAGGGTTGGATGAAAATATACCCTTCAACTAGAAATGAAGACTAGCCTTTCAAATTTGATCATTGAATGTGGTGTGATTAATGAAATAATTTTTAATGAAATTAGCTTGCAGGAATGAAAAAAATCGAGTAAGTCTAATAAAAAAATTAATTACAATCTATGCAAGTCAATGCTTAGATCACTCCTATTGCATTGGAGACTACCCAATCAAACTCAATGCGGATTTCTATTGACAACAACAACTTGGAGGAAGTGACTTCATACTAATATCTTCGAATCGATCTTCAATCACAAGCTCAATTAAAACTATAGCATTGAGAAAAGTATTAATGGAGGGTGGAAAGCTTATTTTGGACTTGAAAACAATTGTAAATTAACAAGCCTCTAGATTTGGAATGACAAGAAACTCCTTTTTGAGACTCTCCTCTTTGAAACTTCGTGTTAGCTTACAAGGATGTGAAGTTGGGGGCTGCAACATCTCTAGAGAATTCTGGATAAGGATACAACAAATCCAAAGCACTTTATCACTTATAAATCAAAATTAAAGGAAATACACCCTATTATATCATATTCATAGAAGTGATTTTCTTCTCCTTTGAGAACATGGCTATGACCAGGTACTTAATGTACAATAACAAGATAAACAACATGGGAGGCAAGAGGCTTCCTAAGATTGCTTCATACTCTATTCAAAACCACCTACGACTTAATTGAGGTAGGCATAAAGACGTCAAGTCTTGGCTAAATCATTGGGGAGTTGAGGAAGAGGTCACTCTATAGAATACTGATAATATTAAAGGTATTATTACATATAAATTTAAGGAGAAGTTGTGGTATGATAATGAATTAGAGGATAAGAGAAAATTAAGATATTATAAGGAGGTGATCAACCCTAATCTAGGAGATCAAAAGTATATCTCTACTTTAATGAACATAAGGAAGAAAATCAACATTGTTAAACCAACAAACTCTCACAAGCTCCATAGTGAAACAGGGGGCTGGACCATTCCTAAAACGTTGTGGGATGAAACAATTTTTCATCTTTGTGACACTAAAAGGGTTGAATATGAAAATCATTTTATCATAAAATGTCCTATGTACACCCACAATAGAACGCAATTTCAAAATACGTGCAACAATATTGACCGTCCTAACCTTTTAACTCATCACAACTATGGTGATCTAGGAAAGCTTCTCTTAAAGCTTTTTGAGCATAGAAATAACATTTTAAATAAAACCAAGTGATTCCTTGTCTTTTTTAACATCTAATAAATCAAAGTTAGTCTTAATGGACATTAATAACCATCATTGCCATCATAACCATAATAAATAAATATAAATAAGCAATAAAAAAAAAATTATATAAATAAATCATTTGAATAAAAATAATAATAACAAATAAATAAGTAAATAATAACAAATAAATAAATATAAAAATAATGGAAATTATTTTTATTATATGGTACTTGTGCATCAAATTGGGAGAGTGGATTTCGTAGGGATGTTTAGGGTTTGTCAGGAGACATGAAAGAGAGAATATTGACGTAAAGTTGTCATCATAACAATGCCATATAATGAACTACTTGATTACAGAGAGACAAGATCATTGAATCCCCGATGGAAAATATCATTGAATCTTTTGTACTCATGAAGAACTAATGGAGATATGGTAGTGTGCTAAAGACTATAGCGATGATGTCAGACGCTCGCTTTTTTATGGGGGTCTAGCAACGTCGAAGATGGCAGAGACCATAGGAAGGAGGGCGATCATATTTGTTCAGATTGTCACCATAACTCTGTACTTTTGGGAACCGTTCTGTATAGTCTAGCCCAGAGTTTGGAAGATGAGGGTAAAGAGGTTCTGGTATTGAGATCTGCTACTCAAGGGGGTGAATGTGGCAAAGTTTTGGTAAACAAACCCTGCAAATGCAAGGAAAAATTTCTCATGGATAAGGCCAAGCAGATCTCAATGGTATTGGGCCATGATGTGGTTTTTGATCGAGTGGAGGGGTTGGCTCGAAAGGCCCTTGTAGATAAGTTTATGGATAAAATGGTGTCATGGCCATCTCTTCTTTTGTGGTTGGAAAACGAATGGAAGAATTTGTTGGGGTATTTCCCTCGTTTTCATATATTCTGAAGGGATGGTGTTGTTTTGAATCTCATTCTAAGGTGGATGTAGATTTGGTTTTATCGAACACCTAGTTATGGGGATCTTCTAGTTTATTTATGAAACAGTCGCATCCTGATTTCGATACGCATTCAAAACCCTTCTTTAACCAGCATATATGGGTCTTTTTGCTTGAGTTCCATTTAGAGTTGAGGTATGAAGAGGTTTTGAAGAGCATAGCATATAATCTAGGGTGCTTTGTGGTCGTCGAAAAAGGGTTTGGTTCCAAGGAAGACAAACGGGTCACCAAGGTTTTAGTTGAACTAAACCTATTGAAGGGTTTGCAGGAATTCATGGATATTTAATGGCGTTATGTGAGTTTTATTCAACCTATGGATTATTGGAGATTCCCATTTCGATGTTTGGTCTGTCGTGAGGTAGGTCATCTACGCTCCAAGTGCACGAGGGAGTGCAAGGAGTTCGTTTCTAGAAAAAATTGGGTAAGTTCACCTTCAAGGAATAAGGTCTATTGCGGTGGTGCTTTTTCTATCCCTCTAGCCGATACTTCAATAGAAGATCTATAGGAAGCTCAAGGTCAGGCTTGGGAGATGTAAGAATTTGTTCTATTTACTCCTCTTTCACATGTTGGCAATGAGGGAACTAATTGAGGTAAGGATTTGTCATTTGTTCTCGTCCCATCTCTTATTCCTTATAAATATTTAGGGGAAGGGGTAGATGAGTCAAATTCACAAACCCCACTAGCAAAGCAAACCCTAGCTGATGGGGAGTCTTTTCCTCCTCCAGATGTATTTGACAGAGACTTTAATTCTATGAGTGAATCCAGGGGGTCAAACGAACTATTCCCAAGTTCTCTCGAAGTCCAATTTGTGTTCTATCGATTCAAAATTGTTAGAGATGCGGGATGTAGTGGACGGTAATATGGTGCTTATTCCAACCCCTCCTTCCCATGCAAGTCATAAATCCTATATTTCCAAGGCTAAATCGAAGGCTTCACAAGAAGTTCAAGTTGGGAAGAAACTAACCATAAACCCTCGTTACGAGTTTCTAATTGATTGTTCTTTCTTTACAAATCTATGAGGTTGGGGGCACTCTCAAGAGACAAGCTCTCTGTAGGTTACTAGAAGTTTATAAACCAGACATGGTACTTATTCTGGAAACAAAATGTTCGGGGCATTAGGTGGTCAAGGCTCTTTCCTTGACCCTTAACTGGTGGTCTTTTTCAACGTTGGATGCTAATGGGAAATATGGTGGGGTGCTCTCCACTTGTAATCCTAGTATTCTAGTTCACTATGTTCACATTATTTCTATAGATATTTTGTTGGAGGTAGAAGCTCAAGAACTTGGGAAGCATTTCAAAATTATTATTTTGTATGGCCCATATATCGACAGAAAGGTGTTCTTGGAGGAATTAAAAAATCAAGGCTCGTTGTCAAGGAATTATGTAATTCTCGATGGGGACCTGAATTTGACACTATCCTGAAAAATTTGTGGCAATTTAGCTTGACAGGATCTAGTGGAAAATTATTTTTGTCACTTATTTGAAGATATGGGTTTAGTGGATATAGAGCCTCCTATTTTGTTTCCCACGTGGAGGAATGCAAGAAGTGGCCGAGGGGACATCTCCAAAAGGCTCGAGTGGTTTTTACTATCAAAAGTTTTAATATAAGAGTTCAAATGTTATCGATCATGGATTGGTTCTTGGTGGGGGGATCACTAGCCCATCTTTCTACAAATAGAAACACAATATCCTAAACCCCCTGGTCCATTTAAATTTAATCATTTGAGGCTAGAAGACTGGTTGCTCAAATTGGTAAAGGATTGATATGGAACTTGGCGTCTCTGTGATAGAGCATTTCTAGGCAAACTAAAGAGATTAGCAGGGGCATAGGATAGGCGAAAGAAGAAGGAGAGGTAAACCAATTCAACATCTGTCAAGCTCGAATTGAAAACCTTTTTCTCTAAAGCAGACAGGTGTCTTTAACGATGAATAGCTAGAGGAATTGAAGGTTTTAGAATTACGAAATAAAGATCTGTTGGATCTAGAAGAGAAAACTTGGCGGTTAAAGAGTCGAGCAATTTGGCTGGAGGTAGGTCATAATAACACTAATTCTTCCATAAATATGTGGCTCATAGAGAATCAGTCAATACAATTGGGAGTTGGAATCCATAGATGGATCTAAAATATCGTCCTTCAAATCTTTGTCACAAGATGGGAAGGAGTTTTCTGGTGGTTTGTTTCAGGAGTCGGAGGAGGCACACATAGTGGATCAATTACAGGTAATCTGGATTTTCCCTCAATTGTTCAACAATGGTTCCAATGTAGATATGGCAGTGTTGGTTAGCAAGGAGGAAGTTCATTTGGTTCTAGAAATTTTTAAGAAAAATAAGTGTCATGGACCAAATGGCTGGATGATGGAGTTTTAATTAGGTTTTTTCAACCTTATGGCACATTATTTAGTGAAGCTTGTGGAGGAATCCAAAGTGACAGAGATGGTGCAAGGGAACATTAATCATTAATGCCATGTTCATTTCATTGATCCCAAAGAAAAATGAACCTCGCTCCTTCGAATATTTCAAGCCTATTTATTTATGTAATCTTGTTTATAAGCTAGTTTGCTAAAGTCATTGCCAATCGTTTCAAAGTTCGTCTAGTGGAGGTCATTTCAGACAAGCAATTTGGGTTTCTCTTTAATCGATAGATCCTAGATGTAGTTGATGTCGCCCGGGAGGGGATGCACTCTAAGAAAGTGTGGAAATTAATTGGTGTTGTCTTAAAGATAGATCCGTCAAAAGCATATGACCATGTTAACTGGATTTTCCTGAGATTGGTGCTACTTCATACTAGGATGAATTTAAATACAACAAATTGGATAATGGGGTGTGTGTCTTCGACGAATTTCACAGTGTTGATAAATGGTTTGCTTTCTAAAATTTTCAAGGCATGTCAGAGCATTCAGCAAAGGTTTCCTTTGGCCCCTTTCCTTTTCTTGATAATTATGGAGGGTCTCAATAAACTATTGCTTTTAGCTAAGCATTCAGGAGAGCTCAAGGGGATTTGGGCGTTTGAAGGTTTTGCTTTATCCAATTTGTTGTTTGTTGATGAAATTTTAATTTTTGGTGAAGGTTCTATTAGGGAATGGAGAAATATTATTCATTATATAGATCTCTATTGTCAGGTGACTAGGATGGTGATCAACCATCACAAGTTAGTTTTTTTATTTAATAATCTAGAGCCTCGATTGGAGGTTGTTTGGGGCAACTATACCAATGCCTGATTAGCCACTTAGATTGCGGTCTAAAGTATTTAGGATTTTTTCTTAAACCTAATGACCACAGGGTGGCAGATTGGGAATGGCTCTGTAAAAATATCAATTAGAGGGTATCATGCTAGTGCTTCAGGTGTCTCTCACGCAGTGGGAGGCCTATCTTAATTAAATCAATGCTACAAAGAAACCCTATATACCGGTTGTCTTTGGAAAATGTTCCATGATCCATCTTACATCAGATTAGAAGAAAATAATTCAAGTTTCTTTGGTTAGGTCAGGATTGTAAAGAGGGGATCACGTGGGTGAAATGGACCACTCTAGCTAAGCCAAAATATTTCGGCAACTAGGGTATTAAAAATATATATTACTTTGGTCAAGCACTGGAAGCAAATCTCTTTGGCATGTTTTATTTAATAATGGATTTTGGGGGAAATTGATGCATAATAAGTATCGAAATGGAGGGTCGATAGAGGATTTGACTCACATAGAGAATAAATCAACCTTCATGGTCTCCAATGTATGGAAGACTTTGTTGCATGCTTTATGCATTCTCAGCAGGCGGTTGGCGTTGTAGGTAGGTCAAGTGGATCGTGTGCGTCTAGGGGAAGACCCATGGGTCGATGTAATGGGGAACTACTAGTTGTCAGATAGAATTAAAGCGGTGCTCAAATTGAAAGGAATGGTTTCTCTAGCAAATATTGGTGTTCCTGACTTCTTGGGCAATGGTATCAATAGTGGGTTACAGTTGTGGATTTGAATCTTGATGGGGAGTTAGTTGTCGAATGGTTGGCATATACCAATCAACTCTCTCACAGTGAAATTGTGTTAAGGGATGTTGATGATATGCTTCAGTGGACTTGGAACAAGGAGAAGGGGGTGCTCACAGCTAAACATGCTTATGATGCAATCGCTCATTTAACGAGGCATTTGGAATGTTTATGGTGATGGAAGTCCTTATAGAAGTTTGCTTGTCCTTTAAAGGTATGCATGTTTAGTTGGAATGCTCTTTCTAACAAAGTTTTAACTTAGGATAATGCTCAAAAGAGAGCATGGAAAGGGCCAAACCATTGCTCGGTCTATACAATCCAAAAAAATCTTTAAATCACTTATTTGTATCATGTTCCTTTGTAGTCAAGGTTTTCAAAATAGTGTTACGATCGTTTAATTGTGGGGCCAATTGGATGAGGGACTCCTTAAATCTCAGCTTTGATTATTGGTTTTGGGACTCGACATCGAAGGCTCATTGTTCTCTTCCTTGCTATGTTCTTTGGGGCATCTAGTTGGCTTGTAACTAAGCATTGTTTGAAGATGTTAGGTGAGATTGTAATATAGAGAAAATTAAAATTGTGGTTGCATACAAAGAAGGCTATAGGAGTTCAAAAGAGGATTGTGGTCGACAGCTAATTGAACCAGTTATAAATCACCAAATCCCTTGGGGATTTTTCAACAGATCCAACCAAGGGACTCCGAATTTGTGTGGTGTAGGAGCCACTATGTATTTAGAAAATGATCATTATTTCACCTTGAAGGTCAATGCAAGAAGGAGAACAAATTGTAGAGCCTAACTATACTATTCTCTTTGGGTTCTTATGAAGTTCGTCTCGACTAAAGTAGTGCAAACTTTACAAATATGGGGGAATTCCAAGTTTTTCGTCCACTGGTTCAATGGAAAAAGTTAGGTAACAAGCATGGTCTTATCCCCTTTCGTGACTCGCATTCAAGATGAAAAAGCTCTTTTATGGATTTAAAAGTCGAGCATACATATCAAGAGTTCAGCAATGAGGCTGATTTGCTCTCAAAATAAGCTTTAAGCCCTCCTGAGGGGGTGTTATTTGTGTTGGAATTTCGAGCTAGTGCAACATTTTTGGTCTCTTCTCTTGATTTGTATTGATCCTTTTTGTTGATCTGGCAATTCATGAGTATGTATTTCTGTTTTCAACTATAGAGGGTGTTTTTTGGAAAACTGGTGGAAATGTATTCTGATAGGCCTAAGAGTAGTTTTCTTATTTAAAACTATGTTTGTACAAAGTTGGGGAACAGTCCTCTGAGAACTGGAATTTTGATAACCCTTGACCAAGATTTGAGTGTAAAAGGATATTATATGAATATTTCTATTCAGATTATGAAATAGCAAATATGTGATTTTTTCTTTGGAAAAAAAATAAATATAAAATAAATAAGTAAACCAATCTAAAAATAAATTTATAGAAATAATAATAATAATAAATCAAATCTTATAATAAAATAATAAAATATTTGCTACAATACCGACCTTCTTAACCTTTTAACTCATCACAATTATGGTGATTTAGGAATGTTTGTCTTAAATTTTTTTAGTATAGGAATAAAATTCTAAAAAAAAGGTGGTGATTTTTAGGAATGCTTGTCTTAAAAGCTTTTTTAGTATATAAATAAATTTCTAAAAGAAACCAACTATTTTAGTATAGAAATAAATTTCTAAAAGAAACCAAATGACTCCATACCTTTCTAAAGTTTGATAAATCAAAGTTGGTTTCAATAGACGTTAATAAATATCATCATCATCATCAATAATGTTATTATTACATAATACCAATATAAATGATAATAATAATACAAATAAAAGTTAACTTACATATATTAAATTATTTAAATAATTTAAAATAATAAATAATAATAAATTAAAACTAAATTAAATATATAGCCCTCATAGTGTAGTCCAATGGCGATAGGGTGTACCGTTAAGGCACTCCTTGCGATGTCGTGAATTCAAACATCGAATATCATGTGCACCTGTGTAGGGATATATATATATATAGCCCTTATGGTGTAGTCCAATGGCGATAGGGTTCACCGTTAAGGCACTCCTTGCGATGTCGCGAATTCAAACCTTAAATATCATGTGCACTTGTGTAGGGGCAGTGTGGGTGCACCTAGAGGTTATAGTGGTAGTAGACTGGAATTAACCATGTGTCACACAAGTACGAGCCCAACCCAATTATCGGTTCCTCCACACATACACACACATATATATAAAGATTAATTTCTTTATAGAAATAAGAATAATAAAAATAAAAATAAAAAATGAATTCACTTATTTATATTTATATTTATCATATTATATGATTATTAGTAGAAACATTTATATTAATATTATTATTATAATCATATAATATTTAAATTATAATATTGTTATATTATTATTATTACAAGCTCACTTATTTATACAGATAATAATAATAATAATACAAGTCCTATTATTATTATTATTTAATATTAACATTTATATTTTTTTCCAAAGAAAAAATCATTAGATTTTATATTTCTGAGTTAGAGAACAAAAGTAACATTTGGATGCTCTTAACGAGCTCAATTCAAGGTTTCCCGCTACCTTGTATGCCCCTTAACACTTTAGCAAAAATATCCAGACCATCTCAACCTTCATAAGGCCCATCTTTCCCTATCTTCCCTTTATCAAATATAAAAGGGAAAAATATACAATCTTCTAGGTTGTCCCAACCTATGTGATCCATCATTACAAGAACACCCTAAATTTATTTGTTTTGAAAAATTGTGGTAGCTTCATGGGGGACTTTCCTACTAACAATTTTATTATACCAACCCTACTAAAAAACACAAACAGGCCTGGCTAAATAGTCTTCAAAATAGAATGTGGTCTATAAATGTTTGGAAGGTGCCTCCTCTGAATTCTAATTCACTTAAAGTACCCTCCTTCGCATTCAAAGCCTCCTTAGATAATCCATTTTCCTATGAGTTAAATTCTTTGAATATATGACTAAAGGAGATTTCATCGAAAGAAGCCATTACCTCCTTAATTTGGTCAAATATAGCTTCCAATACCAAATTTATCACTTTATTCTTTCAATTTTCTTAGTTAATAACTAGCTTTGAATCTCTCATCTCTTGTAGGTTTTTCATGTCTTTGATCTTTGCTTCTCTCAACATGATCCAAAGTTCTAAGAACCCATCTATGTTGTTTGAGCATGTGCCAAAACAAAGTTTTAATATGAAATAATTAGAAGAATCTTTGAATAGGATTGTCTCGAATCCACACTGTCCAGGAACTCCTTGGAAGATCCATCGAAAAAACCCCAAGGTTTGTTATAATCAATACTCAGCATTAATAACATCATTTGGCCCTTCTCCTTAGGGGATCCCTTATGTTCCTGAATAGCCATTTTGATTTTGTGAGCCACCAGAGCAATTGTGCATTCGTTTTCTTCAAACAACTTCAGGTTTCTAACCCACCATATCCAATTAATACACAAAAATGCATGGCACAACCCAATCTACTTTTACAACCTTGTATGTAATCCATTCTTGTAGACAATCCACCAAAGTTGACTTATTCCACCTAGATTTTAACCCAAGCCCTTGTGTTATTTCCTTCCAAACATCCTTAGAAGAAGCACAAGACAAAAACAAATGGTTTGCATTCTCATTATCCATTTTACAAAGAATACATCTGTCAGGGCCCATCCAATTTCTCTTTTGCCAATTATCCCAAGTTAGTAATTTGTTAGCTAAAACCAACCATAACAATATTCTAGTTTTAAGTGGACCAAGTAGCTTCCACAATGGGCCCCACAACCACTCTCTATTTGTAGACCCTTCTTTTACCACTTTAGCAACATATCCAAGATTTGATGTATACCCCATGTAGCTGGGTTTTTGAACCACCACAAAGTGTCCTCCTCTAATAATCTTACAACACTGTAGTTGAGATTGTGGGGATACTACCTCCATTCCTCTACATGTTCAATATCCAAATTAAGATTTTCTAGTATCACCCAACCCTGTGAGCATGCATTATTATTCATTTGAGTGGCAACATCCATAAGCCGATAAATCGCCATATCATGCAAGACTTCTAGGAGATATTCTAACAATTTTAAGTTTCCTTTAGCCCCCATCCATGGATCCTCTCCTATCCTAACTTTCCTACCATTTCCAACCTTCCAAACAATCCACTCTCCTACTAAAGCAAAAACACTAATCAAAACTCTCCACACAATAGAAACCCCTTGTGCTTTTTTCCTCTCAAATATGAACCAGTCCTTAATAGAGTTACCCTTCAAGTAGTTTTTTTTCATAGCCTTTCCCCAAAGGACATTCTTGTATACTAGCCTCCAAAGAATGTAATGTTCTTTAAACCCCATCCACCTAAAGGCACTTTAGGGCAGCAATCCTAGACCATTTAACCAAGGGTATTCCTTCCTTGATTT
Organism: Larix kaempferi; assembly: GCA_027924585.1. Lineage (NCBI taxonomy): Eukaryota > Viridiplantae > Streptophyta > Pinopsida > Pinales > Pinaceae > Larix > Larix kaempferi. The sequence continues at coordinate 323,069 of BSBM01001218.1, forward strand.
GTTTCCCTATCCACAAGAAACTATAACATTTCTTCCTTATTTTATTTAAATCCCTTTGCATTTGACATCTAATAAACCAGAATTCTCTCCAAAAATCCCTTTATCAAAACCAAGCAACCTCCCCTAAATAACCATCTGAGAACCCATATTGAAATTATTTCTTCTACTTTCTTGTATAGTCAGAGTTGGTCCTCATATTGATATCCATTTGGTTTTTAAGTAAAACCCCAAGTACTTAGAACCTTGATCCAATTCATCGATCTCCATAGAGAACAAAATCTCTCCCTAAACTTTCAATTCTTCTACAAGATCATTGATTAAGATTTTGGACTTAAGCGTCCTAATTAGCATCCCTATTGATTTGCAAAATAAATATAATAGTTCCTTAATTTTCTTCCATTATTGTAAGGTACCAAGCCCCAAATATCAAGATGTTGTCAACAAAAAGGAGATGAGGTATAGCTACTAAATTTGAAATTTTTATTCCTTTGAGGTCCCCCCTTCTTCTAGCATCCTTTATTAAAACAATAAACCCTTCTTGCACTAACAGGAATAGGAAAGGGGATAAGGAACAACCTTGCCTTAACCCCCTTGATGCTATAAAGAACCTTGGAGGGGCTCCATTATTCAAAATTGCAAAATATAATGAAGCAAGGCAACCCATTATCTAATTGACGATATGAAGTCCCATACCGATTTGTAGCAGCATTAATCTCAAGTACAACTAGTCCACTTTATCATGGGCCTTAGACAGGTCTATTTTCAGAATAGTTGAAGCCTGCTTCCAAATTTTAATTGAGTGCATACCTTCTTGCACTATGGGTATAACACCGTGGATTTTCCTATTGTATAAAAATCCAAATTGGTCTTCTAAATAATACTTGACAGAATACCCTTCAATTTGTTATCAATTGTCTTAAAAATGAGCTTGTAAAGTAAATTACATAATGAAATAGGCATGTAATCCTCAAAAGTGATTGTCTTGTTTTGGGATGAGGGAAATAAATATAGAGTTGATAGCCCCTAGGACCTTCCTTGGTACCCTAGATTCTTTGGCCACTTTTACCAAGTCATCTTTCAAGAGGCCATATAATCCTAAGTAAAATTCTACAAATAGTCCATCTAGACTTGGGATCTTTCCCTTCTTGAAAGAATTCAAAACATTCAATACTTCTTCGCTAGTTACTTCAACATCTATAGCTCTATTCATGTCTTCATCAATGAGGCTAGGAACCAACCCAATAATCCTCATGATCTCACTAGTATTAGCCTCCTTAGGGTCAATAAAGAGACACTTAAAATAGGCATTACTTGCTTCCACTTTCTCCATGAAGGATCTTCTCATTTCTTTTTTTGGATGCCTAACCTCCCAAACGGTATTGATTTGCTTCCTATGGTTTGCAAATTTGTGGAAAATTTTATGAGTTGTTGTCCCCTTCTTGTAACCGTAATGCTCTACTTTTCAGCCTCCAAGCAATCTCCTCAATTTTTCCTTCTAACTCTTTTAAAGCATTAACTTCCTCTTCAAAAAAAATACCAATATCATTATGTTCAGAAAGGTCTTGAATCCCATCTTCCACTTCTCTTAAAACTTGTTTTTTGGTCGAGGCTTTTTCCCATCCTGTCACTATCCCTTTAATCCTTAGAATGTTGTCAACAAATTGTTTCATAGCCAAGTCTACTTCTTCTAGGTTCACACAAGTCCATTTAGTGATTATTATCGTATGTTTGAAGTCTTCCTCCAATAACCATTCATGATTAAATTTAAAAGGATTTGGGGGATTTTGTTCCTCCTTTTTCATCTTCAAGAAAATAGCGAGATGATTAGATAAATCCCCAAACCCACCCAAGATTTGGTAAGCATTTTCATCTATTTCTCTTGGGCTATTGTAAATGCATTCTTGTCTTGGTGGATTGGATCTATGGTCATAATTTTATCTTGGGTTCCTTTGCTATTTTGCATAAAGGGTGGTTTTTTTTACATTATTCTTCACTAGAATGGTGCAATTCGAACACGTTTTGTGTAGGGTACACCTAAGTAAGAAGTAGAGAGGGGTTTCATCCTCCCTTTGTGATTTGCATGTGTAGCTTACAATACATCTAAGAGGTCATAATAGCCTATAGCACTCTCTTCCTAGGTGATCTATTTTGTGGAATGTGACCATTGGGGAATTTCTAGGGTGATTCCATAGCCCAAAAAGGTTTGGCACTAATCTCTTTTTTCTCTTGCAACCATCCAAAAAATCTAAAAAATAATAATCTTTTTTATTTTATTTTTTTGCTTTAGTGGAATCTTCTAACCCTCGAAAGAAAAAATATAAAATTAGATTTCACTTTGATCTATTGTTTTATATTGAAAATTTTACATAGATCTTTAAATTGTTAAATGTATGCTTCATACAAAAATATTTATAAATTCAAAATTTTGTTAATCATCCAAGTAGAATATTTATTTTGGGTAAGTATCTAAAAAATATAAATATGGAAATTGCTTTTATTGTTTCGCCTCTTATTTTTAGATTAATTCATAAATAATTCATAAGAAATCAAAAGATAAATTGGTTTTATTGAATATCATAAGATTCGGAAATTTTAGAAGTTATCTCATGTTTTGACAAGCTAACTAGTTTTTCTTGGGATAGTTATGAATTTTCTACAATCTAGAAATTGCCCTAAAAATTAGGAATTTCTAGATTTAGTAACTCTTAAAGTTTCATAGTTTTATCAATGATTTGACTAAGTTATTGTTAACACTAGATCTGTCCAATCAAGGCAATGGGCTTAATAGATCATCCAAATATAACCAAGGCATATGGTTCATTTGTTGTTGACCAATGCATTTGGGTAGTGAATTCTATATTGAGGAAGTTTTGTCGGGGTTTTCTCCCTTGTGGTTTCCCTGAGAGAATTTTTTTGTTCTTTGTGATTGTTGTGCTCGTCTTTCTTTCAGTGATTATATTGTTTAATGTTATTATGCTAAACAAGTAAAAACTTAACATGGTATCAGAGAAGGCCTAAAAGAAAACATTGTGCAGCCACTGCAATTGCAGAAACTAGGGTTTCTTATTCTAGGAGCTCTCTCCACAATTCAGCTGAAAAAGAGAGTGCATCTAACTTGCCTCACTAGGGCGCATCTTTCTGTTGAAGCAAAATTCAATTCCAAGAATTTTCATTTATGCGTCTACCACTACAACCCGAAGAACTAGGGCATCAAGGTTTTGGAAGACCTGCCCACAAATTTGGGAGAAAGAGTACATTGCTCCACTCGCCTTGAGGAGGCGCATCTTTTCCTCCAGTCAATTTCCCAAGATTCCAAAGTTGAAATATTAGGGTTTCTCTGTCAAACCCTAGGTCAAGGTAGAAGCATTTTTTCAAAATGACAACTTTATGGGTAAGTACTATCTCCATTCTATTTCCATTTGAGGTTTTCATACTTTCAAAATGACAAGCACTACCAAGCCTGATGAGAAGCTTGAAGGTGCTGAGAACTTCAGGGCATGGAAATATAGAGTCATGCTCATTCTTGAAGAACATGACCTAGAAGGCTTCATAAAGGAAGAAGTTGCAAAACCAGAAGGAGATGAGGGCAAAGAAAAACACAAGAAGAATATGATCAAGGCTAAGAGGATCATAGCTAACTCTATCAAAGATAACTTGATTCCTCAAGTGTCCTCAAAGAAGACTCCAAAAGAAATGTTTGATGCTTTGACCAATCTGTTTGAAGGAAAGAACATCAATAGGAAGATGACCTTCAGAAATCAACTCAAGGGCGTGAAGGTTCAGAAGTCAGAGACTATGCAGTCATATTTTACTAGAGTATCTTAGATCAAAGAACAACTAAAAGCTATTGGAGACATGATAGAAGAAGCAGAGGTTGTAATGACCACCTTGAATGGTCTTCCAAGAGATTGGGAACCTTTCGTTCGTGGCATATGCTCCATGAAGAGACTGATCAAGTTCAGACAACTATGAGAAGAGTGTGTGCAAGAAGAAGAAATGATAGCAATAAGAGAAGAGAAGCTAAATGATAATGAAGATGAAACTTTGGTGGCCCATATCAAAGGAAGAAACAAAAGAAAGAATAATGTACGTTCTCATGACCACTCTCCCAGAATATCTCAAAGATATCAAAGGAACAAAAAGATCAAGAGAGACTTCGCCTCCTTTGAATGTTTCTCTTGTCGCGAGATGGGACACATTGCAAGAAATTGTCCTCTCAGAGCTGAACAATTCAAGAAGCAAAAGAAAAGATTTCATGCCCATGCAGTCGAGGACGATGAACATGATGTGAAATCAATACCAAAGAAGACGAAGATTCCAGTGAAGAATATGTTCTAATCTCAGTCCTCACCGGTTCAGTATCTCATGGAAGTGACACTTGGTTAGTAGACAGTGGAGCCTCCAAACACATGACAGGATACAAAGACTCTCTTTCACATCTTGTGCAGAAAGATTCTCCACACAAATTAAAGCTTGAAGATGATTACCAATATCATATCAAAGGAATGAGAGAAGTTTATTACAAGTTGGACTCCGGAAAGTCCATGAAGATGAAGGAAGTCCTATATGTTCCAGGTTTGAAAAAGAACCTTCTTTCTATCTTAGCATTAGATAAGAAAGGTCTTAGAGTTGCATTTGTAGATGGTGAATTTCTCATGTAGCCAAAGGGGAAGACAATAGATGATGCAATTGTTATTGGAATTGAAGAAGGAGGACTCTATAAACTAAAGGGACATGCAGATTCAACACTATTGGCTAGTACCATGAGTCCTTGTGAATTATGGCATAAAAGACTAGCTCATGTACACTACAAAGCATTACCAAGAGTGAGTAAAGTGGTGACTGGATTACCATAAATCCAGGTTGATCATGAAGGAGTTTGCAAAGGATGTTCACAAGGAAAAAGTACAAAGAACTCATTTTGAGCAGTGGCAGCAAAGCAAAAGGCATATTGGACATTGTCCATTCAGACATTTGTGGACCAATGTCGACTATTTCCTTAAGTGGGTATGTTTACTATGCTTCTTTTATTGATGATTATTCCTGCAAAACATGGATCTATTTCTTAAAGAATAAAAGTGAAGTATTTGAAAAGTTTAAGGAGTTTAAGGCTCTTGTGGAAAACCTCTCTGAAAGGAAGATCAAAATATTAAGGTCAGATAATGGAGGAGAATACACTTCAGATGATTTCAAAGAATTCTGTAAAGAAGCAAGGATTAAGAGGGAGCTTATCATCCCCTATAATCCACAACAAAATGGTGTAGCTGAAAGGAATAACATATATATCATGGAAGCAGTGAAGGCCATGATTCATGATCAATATCTACCTATGCATCTATGGGATGAAGCAGCTAGAACCGCATTCTATGTGCAGAATAGAATCTCCCACGGTGCTCTTGGGAACAAGACTCCATAAGAGATGTTTGTTGGTGATAATCTTGAAGTCAGTCATCTGAAGATATTTGGTTGTCCAGTATTCATACACATTAAATAGAAGAGATCAAAGTTGGAACCTTCAGGAAGGAAGGGGATATTTGTGGGTTACAGTGAGCAATCAAAGGCTTTATGTATCTACATCCCAGGATACCGCTAGATTGGACTTAGCAGAGATGTTACATTTGATGAAGATACAGCTTTCAACAAGTCTAAAAAGACTCATGAGGATGAAGAGGAGCATGAAGCTCCTAGAATTACAGAAACTAACAATACACCAGAAAGGAATGTTGAAGAAGAGCATATACCAGAGGATCATGATATGACAAAACCTCAAAGACCTGAAGAACCACCTCATGAGATAAATCCACGGAAGAAAAGACCAACTTGGGCACGAGAAATAATCCAAGATGCAGGAAAATATGGTGCCTCGGAAGGAACAAGTAGAGAAAGCAAGAAACCAAGGCCATACTCTAGTTATGTCTAGCCTTGATGTGTAACCTTGTTGAAGAAGAACCCACATGTTTCGAAGAAGTAGCAAAGAAGAAAAAATGGTTGGATGCTATGATTGAAGAGTACCAATCCATCATTAAGAATGATGTTTGGGATGTGGTACCAAGACCGAAGGACAAGTCAGTGGTTTCGTCAAAATCGATTTTCAAAACAAAACATTCAACACATGTAAGCATTGAAAAGTACAAGGCAAAATTCATAGCTCGGGGGTTCTCTCAAAAGGAAGGAATTGATTATGAGGAGACTTGCTCATGTGGATAGATATACTTCAATTAGAACCATCATTGCCTTGGCATCCAAGCTGAAATGGAAGTTACATCAGATGGATGTAAAGACAGATTTCCTAAATGGAAAGATAGAAAAGGAAGTATACATCGAGCAACTAGAAGGATTTGAAACAGATTACAAAAAAAACACATGTATGCAAACTGAAGAAAGCATTGTATGGGTTGAAGCAAGCACCCAGAGCATGGTATGGAAGAATTGATGGTTTCCTGATGAGCTTGGGATTTACCAAGAGTAAAGCATATTCCAACCTTTATTATAAGGTCATAGATGATGAACCTATGATATTATTATTGTAATGTGGATGATCTATTTTTGACATGTAAAAAGAGGCTTGCTACATAATTTGAGATGAAAGACCTTGGGATGATGCACTATTTTCTAGGTCTTGAGGTGTGGCAGTTTCCAGATGAGATTTTCCTAAACCAAGGAAAATATGTTATTGAGATCCTAAAGAAATTTGGGGTGTTGGACTGTAAGGCATGACTACTCTGATGGTGACAAACTTGAAGCTTTTGAATGATGCTTCTTCAGAGACAGTAGATGTTACGTTGTATAGACAGATTATTGGCTCATTGATCTATTTGACCAACACTAGACTAGATATATGTTTTGTTGTGAACACCTTGAGCTAGTATATGGTAGAGCCTAGACATGTTCACCTGGTTGCAGCAAAACATGTGATGAGGTACCTAAAAGGTAAGTTGTACTATGGACTCAGATATGCATCAGATAATGTGTTCAAATTGTACGGGTATACAAATTCAGATTGGGCTGGAAGTGCTAAAGACAGAAAGAGCACTTCAGTATGTTGTTTTAGTTTGGGATCAGATATGATCTCATGGCTTAGTAGAAAGCAGCCATGTGTTGCTCTCAGTACAACAAAAGTTGAATACGTTGCAGCATGTTCAGCTTGTAGTGAAGTAGTTTGGCTTTGCAAGATGTTGGCAGGATTGTTTGATGCAGAAATAAATGTGACTGATATTCTTTGCGATAATCAGATTTGTATCAAGATGTCAGAGAACCCGGTGTTTCATGATAGATCGAAGCATATCGAAATCAAGTATCACTACATCCGGGATATGGTACAAAAGGGAGTTGTAAAGCTCAAGTATGTTCCTACAGAGGAACAAGTTGTTGATGTGTTGACTAAGCCTCTGTTTCGTGTAAAGTTTGAATACTTTTGAGACAAGCTTGGTGTGGTCTAAAATGACCTCCTTTGAAAGAAGGAGTGATGATGATAAGTCCGAAAGGACCTCCTTCGAAATAAGGAGTGATGATGATGAGTCTGAAAGGACCTACTTCGAAAGAAGGAGTGATGATGATGGGTCAGAAAGGATAACCCTCGAGTTTACATTGACAATATAATCATTAACATGCCCGACTTGACCTAACTGACTGGGCCGACTTGTCAAGTACATAATAAAATATCTCTTTCTAGATTCTTCTAAGGATAACCCTAGGAGTTGCGCTTGTCTTTCTTTCAGTGATTATATTGTTTAATGTTATTATGCTAAACAAGTAAAAACTTAACAGGTTTGGCTCAAAAGGGTCTTTAACCAACAAGAAACAAAAAAATAAAATAACCTCAGATCTCGAGTCCTCTCCCACTAGAAGTGTAACACCCCTTCGTCGCAAATTTGCATTAAATTTAGGGGAACACACTCGGGTTATAGTGTAGGTGCAAGACACACTCATGGTGGCCACACGAGTGGGTCCTACCCCTACACAATAGTATTAGATTATGTAGGTTCATATAATAATAATAATAATAATATAAATACATGGGGATTCATTAGAACATAAAGTTGCATAACTTCATAAATTAAGCTAACTTTAATATTTAACATTTAATCAAATATAAGAGGGGGTTATTGGGGAAATATTAAAAAAATAATACAGATTGCATATTTATCTAATTAAGGGGAAGAGCTTGGGGAAAACTTAAAAGGGGGAATGAGAGGGGGGAGGGGTTCTCTCCTCTTTCCTCCTCATTTTGCTCTAAGAGGATATGGTGGTTTTGGAGGCTGAGGGTAGGACTCTGACAATGAGGGTGTTTATGGCTCGGTCTTGCGGGGTGAGGGATCAAAGGTTCCCAGTCTATGACTGGGAGGTTGCTTAGGAGAATAGTGCTCCTCCACCAAGGTTTTTCTGAGTTGTTGAGGGTGGTGTTTAGCCTGCCTACTTATATGGTACATCTGTAAGTCCAAAATGGCAACGCGGGTATGTCTTTTTCCTTATCATGTTGGTTCTTGACTTGATTTCATGATTTACAAGTAAATTAGTTATTGTTATAGGTATCATTTGTATTTAACAATGATAAATTTGTAAATTATGTCTATAATTTTTTATTTACAATTGTATTTAAATTCATTGTTAAATTTAACAACGTGAAATATTCGTTTTAATGTATAATTCTCTAGAATAAAGTTTACCCATCGTTACACTCTAGATTCTCTACAACACGCCCTACTAGATGTGCCAAAGAGGGTGGATCTTTTTGCCATTGTAAAAGGCCAAGTTGGGACTTCTTTATGTAAAAGTGTTGGTTTGGCAGGGCTCTAGACTGGTCTGCTCATGGCAGGTCCTCTTGGTCTCTGTTTCAAGGAGTGTTGGCCTTGTGGCTCTACTAACTACCCCTTGATGGGCGGTAAGCCCTCATCATCTCGAGCATTTATGTCATGGGTGGGTGTCTGTTGCACATTGAAATTAATCCATTTAGACACATGGCTCAGGGGATTCTAGCCACACTTATGGTTTTATGCTTTGTAGAGGTGATTGTGCTTGTAAGGGTTGCCACGCATGCCCTATCACACCTCATTCATACCCCCTTGGACCTTATCTTGGTGTATCATCCTTCCCTTTTGGTCATATTGGTCTTGAAGAGAAAATCATCCATCATTAAAGCAAACTTTTAGAGGTTGTGTCAACCAAGGAAGGCATTGGGGGGAAAAGTCAAATGTTGGGGTTAGATGGGGCGTGGCATCCTTCTACCAAGCTCAATTTTTCATCATGTTAAAGCATTTCATCAATTTTTATTATTATTTATGTTTGATGAGGTCTAGTCCTTGAATTGTGGGTGACAAACCCTAAAAAATCATTAAAAGTCATTTTAAAGGCAATTTATGTAGGTCGGCTTAAACAAGGGTTAAGTTAACCTCCTCTCTTATAAATAAGGCTCCCTCCTATCATTTGTAACCAAGATCATGGGATCAAACATGACTAAAAATTTATTTCTTCTTGTGTACATGAGCAAATAAGTGGTGCACACCTCCTTTCTTAGCAATTTCTAGGGTTTTCAAGGGTTAAACTTGATGTTTGAGGCTTCTTAACTATCTTTCAAGGCTATTCTAAGATGAAAGGATTATTGAGGCTATTTATCTTCTTCTTTCTCTCTCAATTATGGCAAAATCTTGAAACACTTGTCTTGCACTATGGGAGGTATCCAAGGTAGGAGCAATTTAGGGTTTTATACATAATAGCTTAGCCTTGTTAGTGAGGCATCCATCTTGAAGAGTCCCTCTTTTTGGGCCTTAGCATCTTTCTTTGCCCTAACTAAGTCAAAGGCTAACACAACCTAGGGTTTCTTAGAGTTTCCCTAGTTCTTTCGAATATTGAATTGTCGATTCTTAGAAAAAACGTTAACCCCAATTTCTCAATGTCCAGAAGGAATAAGACCTATGTCTAATTCCCTCACCTTCACCAAATCTTTCCTTACAAAATTCTTTGAATTATATATTGAAAAAATACAAATATATATATATATATATATATATATACAAAAATCCCTAAAAATTAAATATTTTTTTGGAAAATACTAAAATATTTATTTATTGTCGTTGTAATTGTTTAGTATTGAATTTACTTGCAGAATTCCAGAATATTTGGCGTTGTTATAAATTTCTAAGTTATTCATATTATGCAAAAATCCACAAAAAGTGAAAAAAATCCATAAAAAGTTGTATTGCAACTCAAATAAGGCCTAATCTAGGATGATGTCAGCCCTAGAGGAGGTGACGTCAGCCTTTAGGGTTGGTTGCATCCCTTGTTCAGATCCGGTATAAGTGTTTTGCAAGTTCATTTTTGACAAAAGATCAAACCCTGGTGGTTGGAAAGGGTTCCTACTTCATCTACAAGCCTTGGTGGTTGACCCTAGGGGGTTTTGAAGTGCCAAACCAAGTTAATCATCATGTTATGTAGGCTGCTACAAATATGAAGGCAAAATCAGTCCCAAATCTCAACAATCATCCGTCAAACTAATTGCGTCCTAGGGGGATGGGCTCCTCTTTGGTTGGTGAGTAGTGGGAGAGATAGCATTGTTCTTGTTGAATACTTTACATACTATTTATATCCGCATTTGGGAAGCCTCTTGTGGCCAAAGGAGAATCTAAAGAGATAGGAGAGTGCATTGTGGTGACATTAGGTGCATCTCTTAAAATGTTGTCAATCTTAACACCAATCCTCGTGACCTAATCGAAAGGGTGCTAATTTGCGCAGTAACACCTACGATTGATGAGGTTGGAATCTTACATTTTCTACCTACGATCGGTGAGGTTGGAGTCTTACATTTGGTATCAAAGCCTAGGTTCAACTCTGTGTGACATGAAAATGTGGTTAAAAAAAGGGGGGTTACATATAAATTTGGATGAAGAATTTATATCAATGAATAAATTTATATCAATGTGTCTGGTGCACATTGAAATGAATCCAATTAGACACATGGCTCAGGGGATTCTTGCCACACTTATGGTTTTATGCTTTGTAGAGGTGATTGTGCTAGTCACACTTGCCCTAGCACACCTCATGCATACCCCCTTGGACCTTATCTTGTTGTATCATCCTTCTCTTTTGGTCATATTGGTCTTTAAGAGCAAATCATCCACCATCAAAGTAAACATTTAGAGGTCGTGTCAACCAAGGAGGGCATTGGGGGGAAAAGTCAAATGTTGGGGTTAGATGGGGCATGGTGTCCTTCCAAGCTCAATTTTTATTATTATTTTAAGTTTGATGAGGTTTAGTCCTAGAATTGTGGTGACAAACCCTAAAAATCATTAAAAGTCATTTTAAAGGAAATTTAGGTAGGTTGGCTTAAACGAGGGTTAAGTTAGCCTCCTCTCTTATAAATAAGGCTCCCTCCTATCATTTGAAACCAAGATCATGGGATCAAACATGACTGAAAAATTATTTCTTCTTGTGTAAATGAGGAAATAAGTGGTGCGCACCTTCTTTCTTAGCAATTTCTAGGGTTTTCAAGGGTTAAACTTGATGTCTAAGGCTTATTTACTATCTTTCAAGGCTATTCTAAGATGGAAGGATTCTTGAGGCTATTTATCTTCTTCTTTCTCTCTCAATTAGGCTAAAATCTTCAAACACTTGTCTTGCACTATGGGAGGCATCCAAGGTAGGAGCAATTTAGGGTTTTATACATAATAGCTTAGTCTTGTTAGTGAGGCATCCATCTTGAAGAGCCCCTCTTGTTTGGGCCTTAGCATCTTCTTTGCCCTAACTAAGTCAAAGGCTAACACAACCTAGGGTTTCTTAGAGTTTCCCTAGTTCTTTAGAATATTGAATTGTCGATTCTTAGAAAAAACGTTAACCCCAATTTCTTAATGCCCATGAGGAATAAGACCTAGGTCTAATTCCCTCACCTTCACCAAATATTTCTTTACAATATTGATCTGAAAATTTAGTTGAGAAGTTTCTCTAACATAAATCTTCGACAAACAAAATCTTTACTGACACTTATTTGTTTGTGAATTCATGAGTATTTCAATTCTTATGCATCATTAAACATGAACAATTTGTCATAACTAACAAAGTGAGAATATAATCAAAATTCACACATACAAAATGACAAATACCAAGAGATAATGGAGTTCGCCAGGCCTCCTGACTACGTCTTCAGGTTCGTCAAAGCTTCGAACCGTTCTTATTAATCTTCCTTCACACCTTTTTAATTTCTTTTTTTTACAAATTAAATGAGAATTTATGTGAGCATCTTCATCTAATTCCCTTTTACATAGTTTGTTCATTGAATTTCGAATGAAACCCTTTATGAACTTTTTGTTGAAGAAAACCTTCTTTCTAGTCGTAACTTCAACCTGGAATTTCTCCCACATACGAAGTTCGTTTGACCCCGTTCAAGTTGTGTTAGAAATCTCTCTACGAGCTCTTCGTTGATTGACCACCTGCGAAGAAAATGAAGACCTTATGCATTCTTCGACTAAGACGATCCTCCTGGATCAAGGCATAAGTGTGGCTCAGGGGATTCTAGCCACACTTATGGTTTTATGCTTTGTAGAGGTGATTATGCTTGTCAGGGTTGTCACACCTGCCCTAGCACTGTTGATGTATTTGTAACTTTGGAATGTATTTCACATATGTATATTGTACTCCTATAGAGATGGTATTATTCCTCTATACGGAAGTGTCGTCATTTATATTGTAAGTGTCGTAACTTATACTTGATGGGTTATTAAATCATCTTGATGGGGTTGGCCCTGTATAAGTCATGTGGGTCAAAGGGTTATTAGACCACCCTATTGGGGGTCGGCCCTGTTAGCATTATGTTATGTGGTTAAGTTAAGGCTAACCTAGTAAAGGTTATTAGGCAAGTCAAGTCAAGTATAAATAGAGTGTGGGAGGCACTCTATTTGATCATTCACTTTCTCACTCATACTCTCATTGGAGAGTGGCGCACTTGTGGAGGAGGAGAAGCTGTTGTTATGAGGACTATCTCTTGTACTTGGGTTGTATCATTGCTCTATCTATCTCTGAGGAAGTTGTGGGGTTTTTCACCTTTATGGTTTTCCCCAGTGAAACTCTGTGTGTCTATTGTCTCTTGTGTGCTTGCATTATTATGTCCATGTTTGATATGTTGTAGATATGTTGTACATGTTGTTCTCTCAGTTAAGATCCTAGATCAGATTGAAGTAAATTTTGAAAAACTAACATGGTATCAGAGCTAGCCTGAAAGAAGACATGGTATGGCATTTATGACACTTGTTGCACTTGCGAAGTCAGGGCTTGATATAACAAAAACCAGTCATCGTAGAACTTTCGCTATAAATACATTTCGGCAAGGTTTCAGGATTTGAAAATCTTACAGGTCGAAGATAAGATCCCCACGTACCTTGTGTCCAAAGGACAACCTCTAATTCGTTGTACTTTGTGATTTATGATCAATACAAGTTAGGGTTTCTGCCTTTTCCAGATCTCATTCATAAACAGGTGACCTAGGAAAAAAGGTCACAACTTGGGCTAGGAAGCTCCAAATGAAATTTCGTAAAAAGTGACAGGTAGGGCACGGACTGTACTTTCACAGGTACGTTTTTCATAGGCCTAACTTCAACCAATGACACGTGGCACTCCGTACAAGTTCGCTCTCATGTTTTATCCCATACACTGGTCACGTTGCGACACTTGGCATAAATCTCTCTCGGAGAATCCATTTGAGGTCAGACCTGTGGGGTTGGAAAGATAACAGGTCAAGCTACCACGGGAAGAATTTTCAGACCCTATAGATCTGAAATTTTGGAGTTATACAAGAAACAATCAGGTGCATATTTCTGTCAAAACAAAATTGGATTTTGAGCACTTCATTCATGGCTCTGGGAATTTAGGGTTTCAGAGAATGTTAGAATTTTTGTATCAGAGACCACGGCTGAATGCTCCTCATCAAAATCAAAATTTAGAGACCAAGATCGAATTTTTTGGTTGGGTAGAAGGCCGGGCTTGATCAAACCCTAGTTCGGGACTTTGATCGGAAAAGTGGAAAATTAGGGCTGCTGCAAAAATGGGAATTTTTGAAATCTGTGACCATAGCTGGAAGCTCCTTGGAAAAATCAAAGTTTAGAGCTTTGGATCAAATTATTTGGTTGGGTCAAGCTCCGGGAAACTCAAACCCTAATTCAGGGTCCACCCAGTGAATCCAGAAGATTGAAAAGCAAATTTGAGGGGTGAAACTTTGCAGTTTTCAAATTCTGAGTTTACCAGGTTGATCAGCTCATCAAGGTGCATCTTTCTATCCTTTCATAAATTTGAAATTCAAAGTTGGAATTTTTAGGGTTTCCCTGACAAACCCTAATCCAGCTCCAGATCCAGTTTCTGCAAATCAAGTGGATTGGGTTAATCCTAGAAGAGAATGGATTGGTCACCTGCATAAGTGAAAAAGTTCTAGTTTCAGAGGGAGATGAGGCTAAGGCCTTACATAAGAAGATTACAAGCAAACTCGATAGGTATGACTTACGAGTATGTTTCGAAATCTGTTCATGATTAAGTTTATGTTTGTCTTCATTAAGATTAGTACAATCTTGATTAATTTTAGACTTGTCGTATCACCTTAATAAAAATATGAATGCATGATAGAAGATATTCATTGATTAGGGTTTTGACACTGATGATTGTACTAATGCATTGTGGTGTTGTATGAGGTTGATGTTGTCCGCTAACATGAAAGGTACATCAAGAAAAATAAATCATGTTCTAGTTCAAGAACATATGACCATGGTGACATGAAGACAAAGATTCATCCATTGTCATGGATCACATAGAAGATCTACTTACGAGGTATTTATAACTTGGTTCTATAATGGTTAACCTATGAGATATGCAGGTTACTAGCACAAGTCATTGAAGAGAACAAGAAGACATAACTAGCTAGCATGCTAATCCAGGTATGTTTTTCCTATATCAAGTTAGAATCCTACCTTGTGTTAGGATTTCTTATATAAGTATACATGGCATGATTGATAATGATTATTCATTGAAGTTAGTAATCATGGGTTTAGACATATTATGCTTCTTACTTTGATTGATGATATGACTAACCAGAAAAATCCTATGGTCAAATAGGAATATGCATAAGTAAAAGAATTGTGATAAATTATTTGTGTGTGAAATGATCTTGACCATACATGTTTAAGATTATTGTGTTTTGATAGTATTAAGATTATACTAATGAATGTATGATTATGTATGAGATCTCGAGGATAACACAATGATGATACTAGTAAGTATGCATAGTGATCGAGGATGGATATAAGTTCAAAGACAAGTAATCCAGGAAGCAAAGATCAAGAGGGAGCACACTCCAGTAGTTCTTGCAAGGAAGCAAATATTGAGAGGGAGTCCACCCTACAACCAAACAAAGATAAGTATTTGAATTGTCATTTCTTGCATACTTGTTTGTTTAAATAATATTGCTCAATGATGCATATGCTTATGTTCCTAGACTTAGGGTGTGAATTATGCATATTAAAATAATTGCATTAATGAACAGTATTCTACTAATATGCATGTGATGGGTAAGTGGCCTATGGCACTGTACAACATTCCATTGCTACTTATCTAGAATGGAACCTCTTTGCTGACATGTTGGGAGTTGTGCACACTCTTAACAATGTTCTGGTAGAGATTGGAAGGCATCTAGAAAATTACGGGATATGGATAAATGTTGTATGGAAGCATTGGCAAAAATAATTGCATGATTGTATGACATATTTCTTTATGTGTAAGAATTTGTTCTGAAAACTATGAGATGTTTCTAATCATGCAATTTAACTTGCTTTGTAGGAAAGATTGTATAACATCACCTACAAAAGAAAGACTACAACATTTGTTCCAGCAACAAAGCTATCTATTGAAGATATTGAAGTTCCCAGGATTCGGGATGAAGTAATGGAAGAATGCCATGATCTGTCGATCATGAAGAATGATGTTTGGGATGTGGTCCCAAGACCTAAAGGGAAGTCTGTGGTGACTTCCAAGTCGATCTACAAGATCAAGAATGTTGCATATGGTAGCATAGAAAAATACAAAGCGAGGTTTGTAGCTAGTGGCTGATTATGAAGAGACGTTTGCTCCTGCAGCCAAATACACTTCCATCAGATCAGTACTTTCTCTGGCTGCAGTGATGAAATGGAAGATACACCAGATGGATGTCAAGACAGCTTTCTTGGATGGTGTAGTCGAAGAGGAAGTATATGTGGAGCAGCCACTTGGTTTTGAGACACATGACAGAGAGTCATATGTGTGCAGGTTGAAGAAAGCCTTGTATGGCTTGAAGCAAGCTCCTAGGACTTGGTGAGGATAGATTGATTGCCGACACGAAGAGGAAGCTTGCTGCCGAGTTTGATATGAAGGACTTGGGGATGATGCACTACTTTCTAGGCATGGAGGTGTGGTAGAGTGCAGATGGAATCTTCCTTGGACAAGGGAAGTATGCAGTAGAGATCTTGAAGAGGTTTGGGATGAGGGACTGCAAGGCCATGGACACACCTATGGCATCAAACCTGAAGCTTCTGTGTGATGCTTCCTCTGATCTGGTTGATGTCACTATGTATCGTCAGATGATTGGGTCCTTGATGTACCTGACGAACACGAGACCAGATATTTGCTTTGCGGTGAACACATTGAGCCAGTCCCTGACGGATCCCAGAGATGTTCACATAGTTGTTGTAAAGCATATTCTGAGGTACCTGAAGGGTACAATTGATTATGGGCTCAAGTATGATGCGAATCAAAAATTTAACCTGCAGGGTTATGTTGATTCAGATTGGGCAGGCAGTGCTGCAGATAGGAAGAGCACTTCTGGGAGCTGCTTCAGTATGGGATCAGGTGTGATCTCTTGGTTTAGCAGAAAGCAATCCTGCGTAGCACTGAGTACAGCCGAAGCAGAGTATGTTGCAGCTTGTTCGGCTAGTTGTGAGGCAGTATGGCTTAGGAAGCTACTGACTGAGTTATTTGATATCCCGTTGGATGCTACTGGTATCTTTTGTGACAACCAGAGTTGTGTGAAGCTGTTTGAGAACCCGGTGTTCCACGACAGGTCGAAGCACATTGAGATCAAATATCACTATCTCACGGATATGGTGCAGAGAGGAGCGGTGAAGCTCCTGTATGTTGCGACGGATGAGCAGGTTGCAGATGTGTTGACGAAACCACTAGCCATAATGAAGTTTGAATACTTCAGAGAGAGGCTTGGTGTTCTCCAGATTGACGACACTTCGAGGAAGAAGTGATGGACACATTTGCAGGAGCCATTCCAAGTATGGTGAGAGGAGGATCCTTCCCATGGCTGTGGATATAAGCATTGTGTGATGAGCATCGGGATGATGCTCCAGTTACTGCTCTATATGCATCAGTTGGATGCTTGATATGATCAGTTGGATCATGCATTTGTATATGCATCATGTTGGATGCTTTGTATGATCAGTTGGATCATGTATTTGTATATGCATCATGTTGGATGCTTGATATGATCAGTTGGATCATGGATTTGTATATGTATCAAGTGGATACATTGTATGATCAGGTGGATCATGTATTGTGAATATATCAGGTAGATACATTGTATGATCAGGTAGATCATGTATGATGATATATATCAGGTAGATACTTGGTATGCATCAGGTGGATGCATTGTATGATCAGGATGATCAGGGATGACGAGCTTCAGGATGTTGCTCCAGATGATATGTATCAGGATGATGCTATAATGATGATCAGGATGATCATGTGATGATGTACATTAGGATGATATATGATGAGTATCAGGTTGATACTCTGTGGCCGTGGACAAGTTGTGCAGATGAGCATGTAAGTAGACCTGGGAGATCCGATAGGTTGGGCTGTGTGCCCGTAATCAGTCCTGAGATTCTCTTTCGAGGCATTGCTCTGGGAGGACATGTAATATTGCCCTGGGAGATCCGATAGGTTGGGCTATGTGCCCGTAATAAGTCCTGCGATGCTCTTTCGAGGTTTTGTCCAATGGCATGTAATGTAGTCCTGGGAGATCCAATAGGTTGGGCTGTGTGCCCGTAATAAGCCCTGGGATGCTCTTTCGAGGTTTTGCCAAGACCACATGTAATGTAGCCCTAGGAGATCCGATAGGTTGGGCTGTGTGCCCGTAATAAGTCCTGGGATGCTCTTTCGAGGTTGTGTGATGATAAATCCTAGATTTGTTCTAGGTCTTATCCAGTATGAAAAAGAACTGGCTCTCTGGCGGAAATCCTAGATTTGTTCTAGGTCCCATCCAGTATGAAAAAGGACTGGCTCTGTGGTGGAAATTCTAGATGTGTTCTAGGTCCCATCGAGTATGAAAAATGACTGGCTCTGTGGCGGAAATCCTAGATGTGTTCTAGGTCCCATCCAGTATGAAAAAGGACTGGCTCTGTGGTAGAAATCCTAGATTTGTTCTAGGTCACATCCAGCATGAAAAATGGTTGGCTCTGTGATACATCCAGCATGAAAAAGGGTTGGCTCTGTAAATGATGAAGACCTGCAGGTGGCAGACCTACATCCAGTATGAAAAAGGACTGACTTTGTAGAACTTCCTATGACGAGTAGATTGGAGATTGATTGAGATAGCAGCAACAGTGACGATGACGATGATCTAGTGACATTGATTCAGAGAAGAAGACTTGTGCTAGCAGATCTATGTAGAGAAATACCTTCCTAGTTAAGAGGGAGTGTTGATGTATTTGTAATTTCGGAATGTATTTCACATATGTATATTGTACTCCTATAGAGATGGTATTATTCCTCTATACGGAAGTGTCGTCATTTATATTGTAAGTGTCGTAACTTATACTTGATGGGTTATTAGACCACCTTGATGGGGTCGGCCCTGTATAAGTCATGTGGGTCAAAGGGTTATTAGACCACCCTATTGGGGGTCGGCCCTGTCAGCATTATGTTATGTGGTTAAGTTAAGGCTGACCTAGTAAAGGTTATTAGGCAAGTCAAGTCAAGTATAAATAGAGTGCAGGAGGCACTCTATTTGATCATTCACTTTCTCACTCATACTCTCATTGGAGAGTGGCGCACTTGTGGAGGAGGAGAAGTTGCTGCTAGGAGGACTATCTCTTGTACTTGGATTGTATCATTGCTCTATCTATCTCTGCGAAAGTTGTGGGGTTTTTCACCTTTATGGTTTTCCCTAGTGAAACTCTGTGTGTCTATTGTCTCTTGTGTACTTGCATTATTATGTCCATGTTTGATATGTTGTAGATATGATGTACATGTTGTTCTCTCAGTTAAGATCCTAGATCAGATTGAAGTAAATTCTGAAAAACTAACAAGCACACCTCATTCATACCCCCTTGGACCTTATATTGTTGTATCATCCTTCCCTTTTGGTCATATTGGTCTTGAAGAGCAAATCATCCACCACCAAAGCAAACATTTAGAGGTCATGTCAACCAAGGAGGGCATTGGGGAAAAATTCAAATGTTGGGGTTAGATGGGGCGTGGTGTCCTTCTTCCAAGCTCAATTTTTCATCATGTTGAAGCATTTCATCAATTTTTATTATTATTTTAAGTTTGATGAGGTTAGTCCTTGAATTGTGGGTGACAAACCCTAAAAATCATTAATATTCATTTTAAAGGAAATTTAGGTAGGTCGGCTTAAACAAGGGTTAAGTTAGCCTCCTCTCTTATAAATAAGGCTCCCTCCTATCATTTGAAACCAAGATCACAGGATCAAGCATGACTGAAAAAATTATTTCTTCTTGTGTACATGAGCAAATAAGTGGTGCGCACCTCCTTTTTTAGCAATTTCTAGGATTTTCAAGGGTTAAACTTGATGTCTAAGGCTTATTTACTATCTTTCAAGGCTATTCTAAGATGGAAGGATTCTTGAGGCTATTTATATTCTTCTTTCTCTCTCAATTATGGTAAAATCTTGAAACACTTGTCTTGCACTATGGGAGGCATCCAAGGTAGGAGAAATTTAGGGTTTTATACATAATAGCTTAGTCTTGTTAGTGAGGCATCCATCTTGAAGAGTCCCTCTTGTTTGGGCCTTAGCATCTTCTTTGCCCTAACTAAGTCAAAGGCTAACACAACCTAGGGTTTCTTAGAGTTGCCCTAGTTCTTTCGAATATTGAATTGTCGATTCTTAGAAAAAACGTTAACCCCAATTTCTCAATGCCCATAAGGAATAAGACTTAGGTCTAATTCCCTCACCTTCACAAAATCTTTCTTTACAATATATATATACAAAAATCCCTAAAAATTAAATATTTTTTTGGAAAATCCAAAAATATTTATGTATTGTCATTGCAATTGTTTAGTATCGAATTTACTTGCAGAATTCCAAAATATTTAGCGTTGTTATAAATTTCTAAGTTATTCATATTATGCAAAAATCCATAAAAAGTGAAAAAAATTCATAAAGAGTTGTATTGCAACTCAAATAAGGCCTAATCTAGGGTGATCTCATCCCTAGAGGAGGTGACGTCAACCTTTAAGGTTGGTTGCATCCCTAGTTCAAATCCGGTATCACTGTTTTGCAAGTTCATTTTTTACAAAAGATCAAACCCTGGTGGTTGGAAAGAGTTCCTACTTCATCTACAAGCCTTGGTGGTTGAACATCGAGGGTTTTGAAGTGCCAAACTAAGTTAATCATCATTTTATGTAGGCTGGTACAAATCTAAAGGAAAAATCAGTCCCAAATCTCAACAATCATCCGTCAAACTAAGTGCGTCCTAGGGGGGATGGGCTCCTCTTTGGTTGGTGAGTAGTGTGAGAGATAGCATTGTCCTTGTTGAATAATTTACATGCTATTTATATCCGCATTTGGGAAGTCTCCTGTCGCCAAAGGAGTAGGCCTAAAGAGAGAGGAGAGTGCATTGTTGTGACATTAGGTGCATCTCTTAAAAAGTTGTCAATCTTAACACCAATCCTCGTGACCTAATCGAAAGGGTGCTAATTTGTGCAATAACACTTACGATTGATAAGGATGGAGTCTTACATCTGCTACCTACGATCGGTGAGGTTGGAGTCTTACATTTGGTATCAAAGCCTGGGTTCAACTCTGTGTGACCTGAAAATGTGGTTAAAAAAAGGGGGTTACATAAAAATTTGGATGAATAATTTATATCAATGAATAAATTTAAATAAATTTAGGGTTTCAATTTCGATCCTAACTCCATCAGGGCTTACAATTTTACAAACATATCAACTCCCTATTTCCAAGCCCACTGCTTAATGCAATCTTGATTTATGTGAAATAGTGGATAAAATCTTTGAGACTACCCGTAAATCAATTTCAAGCGACTCGACTTGATTCACGTTGAAAGCTTTATGTTTGGTAAGTCTCCCAATGATTTCCAAGTTTTCTTTCCTTATCGTCCTTGAGAAAAAATTGTTCAATCTTCAAGGGTTAGCTCTAGTGCGGAGGCATAAGAAGCAACATCATTGTTGATTGTAGCACAGAGTTTGGCAATGGTGATGGAAATGGGAAGCCCAGAGACTCTTCATTGCATGAATCCCCACAAAGTTTAATTGCTTTATCCATTCAAATCCATCTCGTATTCACCCAAAGCAGCTTTACAGATGCCTCGACACTTTCCCTCTATGTTCCTAGGTCAAACCTTGCAAAACACACCATTAATACCTTCCAAAAAAAAAAAATGTGCAAGCGATGCTGGTGGTTTTGGTGGCCGAGAAGTTGGGGGAAGGCAATCTGGAGTTGCTTCAAAGCTAGGCCAATGTTGAATGCTCCTACAATTTATCATAGGAGGAGCTCTACACAAATATCTCACTCTGTGATGTTCTCAATGTGAGTGGCACCAAAGTGATTTGTGAGATGTTCGAATCCTTAGGGGCAAGGCTCAAGGTTGTCAAAAGAGAGGGCGTGGGTATATATAATGTGTATTTATAAGTAGCCACCAAGTTTGGGAGCCCGGTGGTCGATGCTCCCACTGCTAATATCATTGCAGTTGTTGAGCACGGGATCGCCTTGGTTGCATCCATGGTGCGAAATGTGCCCTGAGCAGATGCGTCCATGAAGGCTAGGAAAGTGGCAACGCAACAAGTTTGTTGGTGTGTCATTAGTTGGAAAGACACTTGCAATTATGGGTTTTGGAAAGGTTGGAACAAAAGTTGCTAGATGGGATGAGGGGTTGGGAATGCTTGTTATTGCACATGACCCATATGCTCTTGCTGATAGGGTATGGGCCATTGGTGTGGATTTGGTATCATTTGAGGAGGTCACAGCTATTGCGGATTTTACTTCACTACACATGCCATTGACTCCTACAGACAAGATTTTCAATGATGAAACTTTTGCCAAGATGAAAAGGGAGTCGTATCGTATATGTTATGCCCAAATTTTGGAAACAAACATCCTCTTATTTTATATAAACATGGCCTGCTTAAATCTGGCGGTTTTGTCAGATTAATGTGCTTAGTGGCATTAGAGGAAGGCAAGCTAGAGGAAATGGGCTTTCAACCAGAAATTCCCCAATGCAAAGTAACTCAGGTTCCACCAGTTCCAAGGTCAAAATTTTATAAGGGCTCTATTCTAGCCTTTGAAGAGGTGGATTTTGGCATTCGTTGCATTGTTCTTGAAGCAGAAGTCTCCAAAGAACTGGTGCATAGAGGGTATGCCTATAGTAAGCCTGGGCAACTTGCTGGCACAAGTGAGAATGAAAGGAGGAGAGGTGTTACGAGTCCCAGTTAGCAGTTCCCCTTTTCCAAGGAAACTAATAGAGTGTGTCGTACAAGATGAGGAGAGTTAACCCTTCTTGCTTCATAAAGGCACCCAATCGATACTATCTATTAAAGTTCCTCCATGTCTCCATGTTACACAGTCCAATTTTCCACTGTTATATGCGCTTAAACCAGGAAATGAAGTTGAAGTGGGACCTTTTGAGCTAACAAGACTTGATCTACGGCTTGTCCCGCTATCTCTGGTTTTCCAACAATGCTTTTCTTTACATTTTCCTTTGGCATTTGGGTTTATGCACTATCTCAATTGATAAACAATAAATTGGGCATCTGGGTCTCTAAAATTCTAATTTGCATAGTTAAATCTCCTCTTGTCTGATCAACCAACATAATTTTTTAACAGATTTGCGTACTTGTTTCTGCATTCTGCAAATTGAGTTGGTGAAAGTGAATAGATAGTGATGCAATCTAAATTCTGTATTTTAAGGATTGGGGGATGGGGATTATTATTTGTTAAAACAATATCAATGTTGGAATTAATGATAATGAAACAATCAGTCCGCCCTTTTTACCAATTCTAGTAGAATACAAATTATGTATATATTCAGACTTATTTCTTTTGCCTTCGATGGGAATTTGTTATGATAATAAGCTTGGCCTTTTTACCCAAATTAATGATGTGGTGCTCATGAAGATCTTCATGTTGTTTTTCTTTTGGTGGATATTTTCTTGCCTAGTTTGAAACCTGGATTATTAGTTGCAGGCTTTGCAAACTTGTCTATTATTCTTATTTTGTTTATTTTGTAACATAACATTGTTAATTTCGACTCCATTGCACCCAAAGTATTCTGAAAGCAAGGGTTCACAAGCTGTATAAAATATTTTTCCAAGCATTTTTTCTATTTGTTGACATCTGGTCACACCAAGATAAGCTCGTTGCATTCTAGAAGTCGAGGAAGGAGATAAAGGGAATCTTAGCTTGGGATTTTGTGAAGAAGTGAGATTGTCTTATTCAGCTCTAAACCCAACCCTTATTGCATATAAGGGAAATATCGTGATATTGGCTAAAGCAGAGCTGACTTTTTTAAGGCCTACCAGGATTTCGTGGAAAGTGGGTGAGATCCACCCACATCCTCAAAATGTCTTCACTTACTGGGTAACGGTACTGATATCTTGGTAAAATCCTCCTAGTCTTATTAGGAAGGAAAGGCTTAATTCTTTTATAAATCAAATAGCCAACATGCATTGAAAATTTTAGCATACAACAATGCATTTCTTACTTTTACCCTCTACTTTGTCTTCTTTTTTTTTTTCTTTTCAAAACACGTACATAGACACTACATCCATACACTATGATATTACTCACTTGTGGTCTCTTACCAATTTGTGTTTATAGTGTTGATGTTTCTAGTAGAATCGGAAGATATTCCACAAGAAAGAATAATAACAAGCCCAGAACAAGTCGGCCCAGTTAAAATGACCCAGTGAAAAGGTCAAGTCGGCCCAGTTAAGTGAAAATGACCCAATCACTAGGTCAAGTCGGTATAGATTGGAAAAGTGACTTTTCTAGTATAAATACAAGTGAAGTGGCCTCATTTGTGACACACCAATTCGCTCAAGCAAGGAGAAAGGTGCACAGGTCCAAGGAAGCATTACTAAGGGTTCAAGAGGCATCAAGAAGACAATCTTTTGGGGTTTATAATCTTTCTCTCTCTACTTCGCTCTCAAAAGGGATCAGAGGTTATTCAATATCTTTCTTGTACATCATTATTTTGTTTGTGTAACTAGTGTTGGGAAATAGACATTGTATCTTGTTGAAGAATCTTATCTAGAGAAGTTTGTTGGGTTTTTCCCGTGAGAGGGTTTTCCCAAGGTAAAAATTGTGACTAATGTGAATGTGTTTCTTTCAGTTATCCTTTATATGCATGCAGTTTATGTTTATGTGATAGATAAGTTATAAAAAGTTTAAAAAAACATCTAACTGCTAAGAAAAATCAACATGGAATCAGAGCATGACTAAATAGAAACCATTATTAGTGAACTATTGGAAACTAGGGTTTCCAGTTTCAAGCACTTCCAAACATAGATTGGACTGAAAAGTGAGGTTTTGGAATTCACCCTAGGAGGGCACATCTATCTGTGGAAGTAGATCTTAGATCCGAGAAATTTCAGTTTTGACCTAATTTCTGCAAGGGGTCAAGAACTAGGGCTTCCAGTTTTAGGCCTTTCTATCCACGGATCAGGTTCGATCTTAGCATCTTTGAACTCGCCCTAGGAAGGCGCAACTATCTGTGGATTCAAATCTCATTTTTGGCAAACTTCATTTTTTACCTACCCTCTGCTAGGGTTTGTAGGTCAAATCTCAGCTTTGACAATAAGACAACCAATCTAAGGGTTAAGGACAGACTGGATGGAACAGATAACTTCAGATCTTGGAAGCATAGGATAATTCTCATTCTAGAAGAGAATGATCTCTTAAATTATGTCAAAGAAGATACCCCAGAACTAGAAGAAGAAGAGGCTAAAGCAAAGTACAAGAAGAATACGATCAAAGCAAAAAGAATTCTATCTGATTCAATCCAAGATCACTTGATCCCTCATGTGTCAGAATGAAGACTCCTAAGGAAATATTTGAGGCCTTGACAAGATTATATGAAATCAAGAATACTTGTAGAAAGCTATTGTTAAGACACCAGTTGAGGAATGTGATGATGAACGAGTCAGAAACAGTGTCCTACTTCACAAGGGTTTCTCAGATCAAGGATCAACTAGCAATTACTGGAGATACTGTAGAAGAGAAAGAGCTCATGTTGACAACATTGAATGGTTTTCCCTCTTCTTGGAATGTGTTTGTTCAAGGTATTTTTGCAAGGAAGAAGCTACCCAAGTTTGACAAGCTATGGACAAATTGTACTCAAGAAGAGGCAAGGTTGATCTCCAAGATGCAGAAGACGAATGATGAAGAAAATCAAGTATTTGCAGCTCATGCAAGAAGAGGAAAAAGTAGAAAGTTTACCAAGAATACCGATAGAAGATCAATATTAGAGAACAAGAAGGATATGCCCAAGATCAAGTGTTACAACTGTAACAAGTTGGGACATTGTGCAAGAAATTGCACTCAAGAGAACACAAATGGAAAATGAAAGCATCATGCTCATATGGCGGATGATGATGAGCCTGCTTCACACAAGAAGTCAAGGGAAGCATCAGAGGAAGAATTTGTCCTTTAAGTACTATCACTCAAGGGAGTGGTGTTTGGCTAGTGGATAGTAAGCACTTGACATGTTACACAAATTCTTCAGAAGGAACTTGGAAACAATTCCAAGCATGAACTTAAAGAGTAGGAGAAGCCTCCTATTAGCTAGATTCAGGTAAAGCATAATGAAGCTTGCAGATAATGTCAAGGGATCTTTCTCAAACTATGAAGGTAGATCCAAGGTGATCTTGGATCTAGTGCATCCAAAAGACCTGAGGACCAAGGATGAAAGTATTTAGCAAGTTCCAAGAGTTCAAAACTTAATGAAGGAGAAGATCAAAGCTTTAGGACTTCAATGATCTATGCAAGGAGGTAGGGATCAAGAAGGAGTCAACAAAACAAAACAAAGATAAGTATTTAATGTTTTGAGAAATAAGTGTTATTTATTCAAATTGAATTGTTATTTTATTAACGAATAGTGTTACCAGATGAACTAGCAGGGATAGTATCCGATGAACAAATGCAAGAGGAAGTGACCATTGTCACCTTAGCCTCTTCTCTAACTTCTTCGAAGAGTCGGAAACTCCAAGGGGAGAGCCCTTCTGTGATCTACAAAAACACTTAGGAGCTATGCTTTCTTGACAATACGTCAGTGACCAATGCCTTGGATAATATATTTATGCGAATGAAGAAGACATACTATGTAGATTGACAAGTTAGGATGTCGATGATCACTAGAAAATATAAGTCATGCACTTATGATACGAGTAAGAACATCCAATCATTAATTAGTGATAGTAATGAAAACCACTTGTCAACCAATGAATATAATTACCATAAGGGATATAGTGTGCAAATAAAATCAACGTATGAGTAAAAGGCAATCTATCATCACTTGGCATAACCAGTGAATATCACTTTCAATAGCAATTTTCAATATCCACATGCACATACAAGAACATAGATTACCAAACAAGTATAAATACCAACAATTGGGGATAACCAATTATGTGTGATGAGCAACTAACAAATGTAAGTAGTCACAATATTTAACCACTTATATGGCAGTCAAGTAATGCTTGTTTCAGATTTGTTGGAGGAGATATTATTGGCAATGTTGTAAGCACCAACTAGTAAAGAACAATAGAGATAAGAACAATATTTCAAAATCACTTCACCTTCTCAATTTTCATGCACAGATTACAATTATATCAGAAATTATAGCAGCATGTAGCATTTGTAACAAGGAACAGCAATAAGGTGTCTTTAATAAATGTCAAGTTCATAACCAACAAAGGTCAAAAGATATGCTTGTTACAAATAACTCAAACTTTAATATCAATATAGCAGACTGTAATAACAACTTCAGACCTCTGTTTAGATCAGACTTCAGACCTTCCTTGTATGATAAGACTTGTAGTTAATTGGCACACAATTTATATTAATGATCAACCTTGTTTTTTGTTTGTGTATGCATCTGTAAGGTAAAAATGAGAAGGATGTTGAAGGTCTACCCACTTTCTGCAGACTTGGTACAGCAGTGCACTAGGACTGAGTTATGGCTGCCAAGGCCTTGAAAAGCCTTCCCAAATGAGGCTTCAAAGGCAGCTGAGTTGAGATTTAGGCCAAGGGAGTTGAGGAGAGGGAGAACGAAGGTTTAGGAGGAGAAATGATGAGGCCGCTAGGGGACAAAGGAAACTGCAGTTATGGTTTGGATGTTAGAAATCAAGGTTTAGGGTTTTATATATGAAAATTATGTACATAAAACAAAAAATCGGACCTAAATTTCAAAAGAAATAAAATTTAACCTAAAATTAATATTTAACTAGGGTTTTATGAATTTTTGATATTTTAAAATTTTAGGGCTTCTTAAAATTTTGCCTTAGGGTTTAAAATGGAAGACCGAAATTATAGGGAGGAGGGCCGAAATTTTAGGGAGGCCAAAAATTGAAAAAAAAAAAAATATATATATATATATATATATATATAATTTTTAGGGTTTTTTGTCATAAAATTGCAAACCTAATTCTAACCCTAATTTTACAATGAAAATGCAAATTTACACATGAAAATGCAAGTGAAATTATGTAAAAATTTGGAAAACTTAGGGTTTTAATGGATGTTACCCCAAACCCTAGCCTTAGAGGAAAGTGACCAGCCTTCCTTTTGGAGGGAATTTCTTCTTGTCACTAAATTAGGGCTTTCTTGAAACAACCTCAAGGGTTGGTTTCAAGAGCCTAAACTAGGGCAAAAGTTGGAGCTCCAAGACTAAACTATATAGGAACCCTTCTCTTGGGAGCGTTTCTACTATGCTAAGGGATAGAAAAGTAAATAAATAGCCATATTCAAAGAGAATGCAGTCCTAGGGCTACTATTCAATCCTTCAAGATGCAAAATCTACCTACCATTCAACAAGCAAACCTTCAAAAGAAAAATACAACAAGCAAACTTTCAAAAGAAAAAGACTTACTTGTGCATGAGTTATTCCAACTATTCTAGCATCTGCATAGCTTTTGCAAGACAAAGAGTGCATCCAACTTTCATCCAAGAGACAAAAAGATCTTCCTTCAAGAGGTGCGCGTCACTTCATAAGGCCCTTCTAGGGTAAAAAAGTAACATAATGAATTTTATCCCATAAATTGTGTGTAAAAATGAAGTAAGGAGATTGTATTTATATGATCTCACACTCACTTTTTACAAAATAACCAAGCCTACATGCTTTAAAACGTCGATTTAAAATTAAAACATGTCAACTTAAAATTATAACATAAAATAATATAAAATAATCAAATCCGTGGGTAACTTGGGGCATTTTCCCCATAGTTCACTCAAAAGTGACTAAAATGACTAAAAATGAGCAAATCACTCCAAACTGAAGGCTCAAGTGGGCAGGTGAGGGGGCATCATGCCCCATCTAACCCCAACAGTAGTGAAAATCCCTCAATGCCCCCCCCATATCAAGCAATGTGGCCTGGTACAAAGAATGACATCATCATGCCAAGGATGCCAAGGAGAGAGGGCGTTGTGATGTAGAGAGGCAAGGAGGGTGTATATGGTGACCTGGAAGAGAGACCAAAGCCTCAGTGCTGAGATAAATGTCACCGGAATGATAAAACAGGTGGGGGGTCATGTGACCCCGTGACCCACCCCTAAGAGCCTCGGACACCAACCTCAAGGCTACAAGCCCTTTAATGAGGAAGTCAACAATGCCACTAAGCCATAGTACTCCAAAGAGAAGGACCAAAGGGTCTGGCCATAACCTCCATTCAGAAAATGTTGGATAGCAACCCTCCTGGTCTGAAAAAAATGACCCTCTCTCCTTGGGGGCACATCTGAAGGTGCGCTAGTACTGGTACCATGTAACAAATAGTATAACTATTAAATTAGTATTGGTTAACCCTTGTGGAAATTTCTGTCAGGTTCACTATGGAGGTTGTGAAAGCAATGATCCATTATCAAGATTTACCCATGTCTTATGGGAAGAAGTATCCATTATGACAGTTATGCTCAGATCAAGTGTTCTCACCAGATAATGAAGGACAAGATTCCTGAAGATGGGACCTTCATAAAAGGAGGAGTTACAGTGTGACTTCGAAGGCATACAAAATTTACATCCCAGGACAAAAACAGATCGAGATTAGCAGGGATGTGACATTTGACGAAGATATAGCCTTTAGCAAATCCAGGAAGTCTCACATGAATGAGGACTGTGGGAAGCTCTGAATAAAACATGTGCAAAAGACTCTACTCTGGAAGGACATATTCCAGAAGATCATGATGAGATAGTAGAGCCAGAAGCACTGGTAGATCCACCTAGAGAGATGACAGTCTCTAAGAAGAGACCAGCATGGTTCCGGAGCACGGTCCAGGATGCATAGAAGTATGGTGCTCCCAGTGGATCTTTCAGAGAAAGCAAAAGACCTCGCTAGTATTCCAGCTACAGGGCACTGATGAGTGACATCATTGATACATAACCTTCCAGTTATGAAGAAGTTGGAGATCAACAAGTATGGAAGGAAGCCATGATGGAGGAGTACCAGTCCATCATGAAGAATGATGTATGGGAGGTGGTTCTGAGACCCGAAGGGAAGTCAGTAATAACTTTCAAGTGGATCTACAAGATCAAACATGTTGCAAATGGCAGCATAGAGAAGTACAAAGCAAGATTTGTGGCTAGAGGATCTCTCAGAAAGAGGGAATAGATTATGACGAGACATTTGCTCCAGTGGCCAGACACACTTCCATTAAAGCTATTATCTCCATAGCTTCCGTGATGGGTTCGAAATCACACCAAATGGATGTCAAGACTGCCTTCTTAAATGGTGTAATCGAAGAAGAAGTGTATATCATGCAACCTCTAAGATTTGAGACTTGTGACAGAGAGTCACATGTGTGTAAATTGAAGAAAGCTTTGTATGGGCTTAAGCAAGCACCCAGGGCATGGTATGCCAAGATAGACGGATTTCTTATGAGCTTGGGTTTTAGCAAAAATGAAGATGACCTCAACCTTTACTACAAGGTTGTGGATGACCAGCCAGTGATATTGTTATTGTATGTAGATGACATGTTTCTTACAGGGGACGAGAAGCTCATAGATGAGTGCAAGAGGGAGCTTGAAACATAATTTGAAATGAAGGATCTAGGAATGATGCCTTACTTCTTGCTATTAGAAGTGTGGCAAAGATCAGATGGGATTTTCTTCGGTCAAGGAAAATACACAGTAGAGATCTTGAAGAGATTCGAGATGATGGACTGTAATTCCATGGCCACACCAATGGTGACAAATCAGAAGCTATTGAGTGACTCTTCTTCAAATTTGGTGGATCCCACGATGTACAAACAGATGACTGGGTCCTTGATGTATCTAGTTAATACCAGACCAGATATATGCTTTGCAGTGAACAATTTGAGTCAGTACATGGTTGAGCCCAAACATGTGCATTTGATAGCAGTAGAGCATGTGTTGAGATACATGAAGGGTACAGTTGGATATGGACTCAGATATGTCTCAGACAGTGAAGTGAAATTGCAAGGGTATGTAGACTTTAATTGGGCAGGTAGTGCAATGGATAGGAAAAGCACAACAGAATGTTGCTTCAACTTGGGATTAGCCATGATCTCATGTTTCAGCAGGAAACAGACATCCGTTGCACTCGGTACTGCAGAGGCAGAGTACATAGCAGCTAGTGTTGCCAGTTGAGAAGCAGTGTGGCTTCGAAAGTTACTTACAAGGTTATTTGATCAAGAGCTAGAGGCGACTTGGATCTACTGTGATAACCAAAGCTGTGTGAAGCTTTCAGATAATCTAGTATTTCATGACAAGTCGAAGCATATAGAGATCAAACACCATTATATCCGAGACATGGTGCAAAGGGGGGCAGTGAAGCTCTAGTACATATCCACAGATGAGCAAATTGCAGATATACTTACCAAGCCTCTGTCTAAAGTAAAGTTTGAGTACTTCCAGGACAAGCTTGGTGTAGTAGAGAATGAATCCTCTCATTGAGAGGGAGTGTTGATGGTTCTCAATGGGCAGCAGTGGGTAGTCTTCCCCCCACCAGTTATTCATGTGGGACATGACTCAGTTATCTTCCCCATCAGTAAGCCATGCAGAGGTACACGGCTCAGACATAGATTAATCATACAGTGATACATGACTCAGATTAGTCATGCAGTGATACATGAAGTGATACATGACTCATATTAGTCATGTAGTGATACATGGCTCAGATTAGTCGTGCAGTGGTACATGGCTCAAATACCAGTTAGTCATGGTACATGACTCGGACAGCTAGGGGTTGCAGTATCTCACGTGGAGTGCACCCAAATGAGCAGAGATATAGTCAAGACCTCAGATGACTATCAAATAATAGTCAAGGTTTCCGAGACTATCAGATACTCGAGTGAGTCACAATCAGGACTATTGGGGAATAGTCAAACCTCTTGGAGAGGTTAGATAGCCATATACTTGGCTAGTGGGGTACAGTGAGATAGTGAAGAAGAAAGAAGCCACTTTGGAAGTGGCCAAACCTTGGAGAACATCACAGAGGATGACAGGCTCACAGAGAACTTCTCTAGACCGTAGAAGATTCAAAAAGTCAACAAGAAGAAAGCCAGGAGTTGAAGAACGTGCCAGAAGAATACCTTCCTCACTAAGAGGGAGTGTTGATGTTTCTAGTAGTATCAAAAGATATTCCACAAGAAAGAATAATAACAAGCCCAGAACAAGTCGGCCCAGTTAAAATGATCCAATCAAAAGGTCAAGTCGGCCCAGTTAAGTGAAAATGACCTAGTCACTAGGTCAAGTCGGCCCAGATTGGAAAGTGACTTTTCCAATATAAATACAAGTGAAGTGGCCTCATTTGTGACACACCAATTCGCTCAAGCAAGGAGAAAGGTGCGCAGATCCAAGGAAGCATTGCTAAGGGTTCAAGAGGCATCAAGAAGAAAATCTTTTGGGGTTTATCATCTTTCTCTCTCTACTTCGTTTTCAGAAGGGATCAGAGGTTATTCTGTATCTTTCTTGTATATCATTATTCTATTTGTGTAACTAGTGCTGGGCACTAGACATTGTATCTTGTTGAAGAATCTTATCTAGAGAAATTTGTTGGGTTTTTCCCGTGAGAGGGTTTTCCCAGGGTAAAAATTGTGACTACTGTGAATGTGTTTCTTTCAGTGATCCTTTATATGCATTCCGTTTATGTTTATGCGATAGATAAGCTATAAAAAGTTAAAAACATCTAACTGTTAAGAAAAATCAACATATAGAATACGTTAATCACATCTTATTCTCGCCATGGGCCTGCAAAAGAGGCATTGAAGCTCTTTCACCATCAACAACAATATAGCTCTTTGACCTTTTTGCATACATATCCATGAGAACTTTTTCCATAAATACACTGGATTCAAACCCACTTCTTCATATTTCGTTGTGGGTTTCCATCCCCTATTGCAGAGCTGCCATGCTGGCACAGAGAATGAGAACACTGGCAAATGCCTGGATATCCGGCTTCACACCTGCACGCTAGCAGCTGCATTGCATGAAAAGTCTTCAGAGCTTCCTCACTGTACCCATTCCATGCATATCCTCAGATCATTACAATCCAGGAAACAACATTTGGTTTCAGCATTTTTCGAAAAAGCTTATGGGCTTCATCTGCAAGCCCACTCTGGATATAGCATGTCATCATTGCATTCCATGAGACCCAATCTCGGTTTTGCACTTCTATGATATCATGAATGCCTAGAGTCCTTTGCCTTTAAATTTTTTATACAGTCTTAAGATACTGGAAATAGGCTTGGGTATACAGAAACATTTGGGACATATTTGTCTTGGGTTGTGCTACTTTGAAAAATCCCACTTTCACTAAGTGAAGATTGCATGGGTGGCTAGAAGAGTTTAAAAATCTTGGATGCAATCAAGACAGAATCACAGAGGTGGGCCAACAAATACTTTAAAATCCATAAGAAATGAATGTTGAATGTGGACATTCAACAAAAATCATGTTCTTACAACACAATTCTTTGTGCATACAGAAACGCATTCATGTTTGATGAGGTAGTCAAATTAAAGGAGAAGACTTCTAAAGTATTTCCATATGATCTAGTTAAATAATATTCAACATTATAAGCTATGGGTGTAGTACTGGCAAGCAATAGATCAGTTAATAATATCTACGATTGCAGCAAAATCTCCCTTGATACCTCCATACATTATTCATGGTAGATTTTTGGTGTTTTTATATTGCAGGTTTATGGTAACTTAAATACTTCGAAACTTTGTATCCTCCATTGGAGAAGATCTTATCTTGTCTTACAAAATTTTATTGATGTCTAGAAACTTCCATGTTTGTAGGTCTAGTCCAATTTGTGATTACTAATGCTAAAATTGATTGAGAGAAAGATCAAACGTATTGTTATCTTGGATCATTGTGCAAAGCATTTTCCAGTCTACTTCTCCAGACTGTTTCTGGCCTATATACTATAACCCTTCATTCTAGAGAATAGGAAATAATTATGGAGAATTGTCTTTCAAACCCCAAAATTTATAAGGTTGCATCATGAGGAGAGAATTGAGGCTTCAATGGCCCGAAGATTCAATATAGGTGTCCTTACTAGACCTGTCCATGAGCTCTAGAGCATTTTCATAATCTCAGAGATAGTAGAGATCTTTGGGGCTTTAACTAGACCTGCTGTGTCCTTACTAGACCTGTCCATGAGCTCTACAGCATTTTCATAATCTCAGAGATAGTAGTGATCTTTGGGGCTTTAACTAGACCTGCTAGTTTGTGCGGTAACACAGCACATTGAACATTATTTACTCTCATTTATTTGACACTGAAATCAAACCACAAACCCATTTTCTGGTTATAATTTGCAACCTAGCCATAGTTTCTCATATTTTTTTAGATCCTGTTGCTTCTGCAAAGGGATGGGATTTCTGATTCAGACTCCCACATTACATTCATGAGTGTTATGGCATTCTGTTCTATGCCTAGCCATAGTTTTTTTTTAGATCCTGTTGCTTCTGCAAAGGGATGGGATTTCTGATTCAGACTCCCACGTTACATTCATGAGTGTTATGGCATTCTGTTCTATGCCAGGATAGTTGTCTGGTTTTGTTTTAGATATCATTGCCTCCTAGCTAGCCAAGAACATGCAATTTGTGTTTGAGTTGAGGAAGTTGTCCGATGACATGGGGAGAGTAAGTTAGCAGTGTTTTTCCAATTTTTGCATATCCCAAATAAAATAAAAACTAATTTTCAACCTTAGTCGTACGGCAAATCAAGACAAACACAGGGCTAAAGTAAGGTTTGTTTAGGTGTGCAGTCATCACGTTTTCCCTATGGAGAGAAGGCACTGAACTTAAAGTTTACTGGAGCACTAGTCATACTTTCCATGATACATATAACTAGGGAATC
Source organism: Larix kaempferi (assembly GCA_027924585.1). Taxonomy (NCBI): domain Eukaryota; kingdom Viridiplantae; phylum Streptophyta; class Pinopsida; order Pinales; family Pinaceae; genus Larix; species Larix kaempferi. The sequence continues at coordinate 357,872 of BSBM01001218.1, forward strand.
ACGACTACATTTAGTGCTCCAAGTTTTTAGTAGTCCAAGTTCTCAAATAGAACCAACCATATTTAGCCCTGCTAGGCACTGAATTTACGGTCGTACCAGTTGTTCTTCATGCAACTTCTGGAATGTTCCACTGAGGCTTGTTCAAGCATCAAGATTATCTCAAAATGCAAGGAACCTTAGGTACTAAATTTAAGTTTATTTCCATGTATAAAATAAGCAGGTTAAGGGACTAAAAGGATATCCAAAAGAGAAAGCACTAAACTTATTCTCGTGGAGTGTGCTGGTTTTGATGCCTTTCAAGCATCAAACCAAGGGTTATATTTAGGCAAAAACACTGATAAGTTGGTAAGCTAAAACCTTGCCTGAATGCTTTTGTATTGAAAGTAAAAAGACTTTGGGCTAAATAGATCCAACATGGAGCTTGCTAGTAGTTGGGGTACAATTAATCTGCTTAGATCAATTGGTGTTTATAGGAGCGACTATCAGTTTTACCTATGACTGTTTGGTCACTGTTCATCCTCCAATAGAGATGGTGTGCTTCAACAATCTTACAAAAAATGAAACACCATTTCTTAACCCGAAAATGCCAAACTCACATTTTGGTGTCCAGATGAAACATATCCCTATTCTAGTGAAATTTTTCAGCCTGCAGGTGAAACATTTCACTAGTTTTTGAAACATTTAAGAGCTAGAAATTGCTTTTTGGGCTAGAAAAGTGCATTTTATAGATTAAAAAAGACATCTACAATACCTCCAATGCCTTCAATTCCTGTAACTGCTAGAATAAGAGTGCATCGTTTTCAATGAGCTCTGAATTTAGCAGCTAGTGGATATGTGCAGACATGTTCTATAGCCAGTTGCTCACCCTCTATTATGCATGGAGAAATTGTTCTGGGAATGATCAGCCTGTCTCCAATAATGGATCCTCTCATGGTCGATTCAAATCCTTAGGAATCGAGACCAACATGATCCTCTACTTTTGTTCTCGAAGTTCTGTGGCAAGGGAAAGTTAAAAAAGGGAAAATAATGTCTGTTTACAGGTTGCACATTTATGTTTTACTGTTTTCTTTAATTTGTTGGGTCTCTTTAGGGAAGTTGAAAACAACAAAATTCTTGAGGAGTCAACTTGACTCTGACGAGCAATGCTCGTGAAAATAACAACTTCAAGCATTCTAAACCAGAGTTGAACATAATGAAGGATGCATGCTCCATGTGTAATATGTAATCCAGCAATATTTATGTTCCCACATATAGAAAGCCAAAAAATATAATAAACAATTAATAACTGTACAATTAAACAGTTTTTGATCTCTTCCCATACAACACAATAATATGACCAGAACAACAATCGGCACATTTAACTATTGAATATGTAGAAATAATCCACTGCCCAAACAGAATTATTAGAACAAGCTACCACCTATGTTACTTCATTGGTTTTGAATAATTACTATCAAGAGTAAGATATGGATGTTTTCACATAAGCTTTTTGTTATATAATGATCTAACATGCTTCTGTAGAAACACAGATTGACTCCCATATTATAGTAATTGTAAACTTAATTCTAAGCACCATTGTAGTTTCAAATTGAAGGACAGACGTTAGGAAGTCAAGCTGACAAGGGCAGTGCATGGAACTCTCCTGATTTAGACTAATGCAAATAAAACTTTGATGGGCTTGAAGGGGATCCTTGAAACATCATCCCAAGGAAGATTAATCAGAGATAAATCTAGGGAGGCTTTTCATTAGCTATTAGGAAGGTTCAGGAAAGAGCTCCCATAACCAATCTGAGATGCCTTGCCAGATACATAATCTTAGACCTCTGAAAAATTAAAATAGTCGGTAACTCAAAGCTAATCATATATATGTATGGATGGATACTAGTGGGTGTATGTTGCAACATGACTTCCTGTTTTGGATTAATCATTAAGCTACTATAGAAGATTGGAGAGTTCAAACTATGCCCTGTAAGAAAGTTAATTGAACAAGGTGGAGGATGCATTAGCCAATCAGATGGTGAATCCCAACAGTGGAGAATGGCTCCAGGCTTATCACTAGAAGGCCTGGAGGATCTTGAATGAGATGGCACCACAAAATGATGTGCCACAATAAGCCCATACAAATTCTCAAATCATGAGTTTTCGGAAAACGCTTAGCAGAGCTGAATGTGGATCTTCATGGGAACATGTACTTATTTAGAAAGTAGAGGTTTAAGTTGGCAATTTAAGAAGACCTGTTTGTAGAAAACAAGCAGGAAAGTAGTATGTTTCTAGTCACGGCTAGGTAAGGAAAACAGAGGAGATTCAAGAGGTACCAACATATTTTAAGGTTTGGAAAATGACATGCCATCCAAGAAAATAAAGACACCATGAAAGATTAAATCCAACCAATAAAATGAAAAAAAAAATGGCAGTGTTAGGTTTTTGGATGAATCGGGATGGGGGCAACCGGTGGATATTAGCACTAAATGTTGCATAAACTGACGTATAGAGAGCTCAAATAGAAAAATAGATATTTTGGAGGCCTATTTCTTTCTGCTGATATTTGTGCAGGAATTTCGAGCTGGTGCAGCATTTTCGGTCTCTTCACTTGATCTGTATTGATCCTTTTTCCTGATCTGGCAATTCATGAGCCTGTATTTCCGTTTTCATCTATAGAGGGTGTTCTTTGGAAAACTGGTGGAAATGTAGTTTTTTGGTTTAAAACTCTGTTTGTACAAAGTTGGGGAACAGGAACAGTACTTCGAGGACTGGTATTTTGATAACCCTTGATCAGGATTTGAGCGTTAACGACTATTATATGTATATTTTGATTTCAGATTATGAAATAGCATTACATTGCTTCATTCCATTAACAAAATAAACTGTAGAGTACTTACAACTTGAAAAAAGGAAAAAGTACAGGCTCTCCAACTAGCAACTTCTATGGATTACTTGCATTTCCAGATTCTTCCTCTAGCTTCTGAACATAAGCCTTCAATGTAAACACCAAATCCCTTGCAGGAGCCTGAAGGGTACTGATAAGTCCTATGGCAGGACTCTGCAGTGAGCCCAATATCTTGGAATAGATTTCTGCCCTCGTAGGCATGGTTTCCAAGGCCTTAAACTCTTGGGGAGCATAAAACTTCCCTTCGAAAACGGCCCCAGTAAAATCATTCTCTTCCAGTTTCTGCTGCTTCTGAAAGTTCCTGTAAGGCTTCAGGGCTGCCGGGATTTCTTCAGAGTGGACGAACATCCAGGCATTCATTCCTTTCATGCAGGGCTTAAGAACCTCCCATGGGGTGCCCTCAATAGCCTTTCCCACAAGCTTATTCTTCGCCACAACCAACTTGGTGGTCTCTGGAAGGGATTTTCTAAGTTCTTGAAGCTGTTTCACTGTCAGGCCTGTGTATTTGATGCCTGCTATGAGGTAGCAATTCTCCAGCTGTTTCTTCACTTTTTCAACAGTTTCTTCCTTCTTATTCCTGCTTATTGCGCATTGGATTTTGACCAGATGGGCGCCTCCATGGGACTGGTTTGAAGCGTTTACTGGCTTGAATTGGGCTATATGTCCCCAGAAACTGCTCCTGTGAGGGAATGGCCGTGTGGGCGATAATGACGACCCACGTGGTGTTTTGTTCCAATTTGAGTATGGGTTTCGGACTGAGATCAGAGGAGCTGGATTGGTGAAGTGGGTCAATGCCTGAATCTCCATTGGGGACAAACAGGCAGACAGTATGTTGATGAGTAAATTCTACAACAACTTGTCCCCGCTTATCTGCATAAGCAGAAACCAGCTTTGAGTCGGGGATAAGGCTGAAAATAGGATGACACGATTTCTTGGCTTTCTTTCTCTCTACAAATGTTAAAAATACTTCTCTGAAATTCAGAATAAGTAAACTCTTAAAACTTTATCGTAAACCTTTTTCAATTCAATATAATTTGTAACCACTTTAGTAATAAACAAATATAATGGTAAATTTTAATATTCTAAAAACGTTAAAAATAGTCTAATCAAGATTTTTAGTCCAACGAAAACATAGACATATTAATATAATTTATTAAAAACTAGCAATTGCACCTTGCAATAAAAGGACCACAAAATAAAAGCAAAAACGTGAGAGTTGATACAATATATTCAAATATTAGATTATTTATATTATTAATGATAACATTAGTGCCATTGTATATGTGGAAATATTGCATTGTACTTTCTAGCATTGTGCAAACTCTAGAAAGTTCAAATGAAATTGAAAAACGAAGGGAGATTTGTGAGGCTATATTAGGAACTGCAGGATCAAGTGGCAGGAAGATACACTGTCAAAATGTTATTGATATCGGTTTGAGAGATGGTGCAAATCAAACAGTAAAACATATTTTTTAGTCCAAACCCACGCTAGAAAGAAACCATGCTAAAAGTTTGGGCAAAGAGATTCAGTACTTGGAGAAAGTGAAAGGAGAATTATGATGAAACTAACAAAAATTTCACGTCATGTGTCTTCAAGGCGAGCCACGTCTCCTAGTATGAAGAGAATCAAATGTAGCAGGTAAGGGTAGGTCAAATGCATTGAAAGAGAGGGTGTACGCAAGCGTGAGATCTACCACATTCCAGTAAAATAATGAGCAATATTTCAGACACTACTTGTATGAAAAATAGGAGAAGGCATTGTGTGTGTTGCATACATAGTTTTCATATTATTTGGTTTTGTATATTCAATTAGCAACAAAAATAAGAGCAATCCTCAATGGAGTCAGCTTCACAGTGATATGAAGGTAGTCCCTATTCAAAATTAAAAATAAGGACACTCCACTGTTACAATTTATTTAATTATTGTAAGGAGCTTGGAAATACAATCTGATTTAACAATGTAGACAAATTTTGAAGAAATTATAAGGAACTAATTATTTAGTAATAAGCATAATCATTTCAGTAAAGTATTATTTGAAATGTAAGTGATTATGATATTTTTAATCAAATGAATGTATGTAAGTGATTATGACATTTTTCTTCTTATGCATATGAATATATTTCTTTTCCATAGAAAAAAGTCATATCTATATTATTTAAAACATAGGTACATTCTTCAGTTGCCTTCATGTGTTATCATGGGCAAGCCAAGTTTTAGTTATTCCAAGCTATGGGTAGCAAAAAAGTATAGCATTATACATCATGAAACATTTGTATTTCAGCAAAAATATTGCTTTAAAACTTCCTTAGTTACAGATAAGCATAAAATCTTATCTCCAAAGTAATTCACTGTTGTAAAAAAACAAAAAAACATCTGCACAGAAAAAAAACTGGGGCAAGAGCCCAAAAAGACAAATTTTACGCTGCCCGCTTAACTCAAAGATTAAGTCTCCATTGGTTCCCCATCCTGCATTCAGATAAGAAAACAAAATGTATCTACTCGAAAGACTTCACAAAAAAAACATAATTATGATCACACTAAGCATCAGTTCTCATGAGGATATTCTATGATAGTTGAGTGATCAAATTCAATTATATGCCATAAACCTTCCTCCAATTGAGCACCCTCTTTTGCTAGTTCATTTGTTGTTCTATTCCTTTCACGAAAAATATGCTTTATACTTACATCTCCCAACTGATTGTTTAATCTAATGATCTCATCCAGAAGAGCTTCCAGCTGTATGGTGTGCCATCTATAAGTGCCTGTTATCCAATTTACAGCTAGTAGAGAGTCTCCAAAAATTTGGAAATCCCTTATATTATGTTCAACCGCCAACCTCATAAGAAGTCTAATAGCACTAAGCTCTGTATAATTGTTTGTGCCATGACCAAGTCCATATTTGAATTTTACCCAGTGCTCTCGAGAAAAATAAAGTAGGCCACTTGTACCAAAAAATGGAGGATCCCCCATTGCAGCTCCATCAAAATAACCCCACAGAATATTTTCATCAATAACTTCCTCTTCAATATTCTGAATTTTCAGGTGGATCTAATCCTGTGGGAAATACTTCAATATACCCATGCTTTGGACTGCACATTGAAAACCCATGATAGTTCTATCTTCAAAATAGCTAATGTTCCTTGCTAGCCAGATGCCCCAAGCCACAATTAGAGGAAGTGATTTATACTCTGATACCTGTTCAATTTTGTTCCATTTTCTTAAGCATGCTTTAATAAACTCTCCCTTCCAAATGTTTGTTACTTTCAGCAAATTCTCAATCTCTTTCCAAACAGTCTGAGTAAAGGAACAAGTCACTGCAAGATGGTAGTTAGATTCCTCTTCCATTTTACATAAGTAGCATCTTCTCGGCCCTTCTCTTTTCTTCCATTGTAGGACATCCCAAGTTATAATTCTATTTGACAGAAGAAACCACATGAAGATTCTGGATTTTAAAGGAAAATGGTATCTCCATACTGACCTCCACCACCAAATAATCTCAGTGACCTTATCCCGCATCAGAAAGTTATAATCTGATTTTAGATTGTAAAGACCATTATCCGAAAATCTCCATATCAGAGAGTCTTTACTATTGGTTATCCTAACATTACATTTCATAAGATTTCATATGTACCCATCCCATAGTACTTTATCATTTCCAATCAAACCAATGTCCTCCACTTTCATCCAGCCTTTCCCTTGATTAGAATTCTGAGAGTTTAGTGCTGTATCATTTAGAAAATAGAGCCCATGATATTTAAGGGTAGAAGTTACATTATCTGGAAGAAAAAACCGGTGACTACAACCAACCCAAGGATTGACTCCCATCCTTACTAAGCTTCTGTCTCCCACCTTCCATGATAAGTCGGTACCAATGATCTCAAAAGCTTTTAGCACTGCTTTCCAACATAAGGAAACCTTCCTAGTGTTCTTGATAGGCCTCCGAATCCAGTCAACCAAGTTTTCAGGATATATATACTTTCTCATAACCACTTGAGCCTATAATTAGCTTCCATATATTTTTGTAATTAGCTTCCATACATTTTTTGTTGCCAACGCACTGGAGAAAATTCCTGGTATTATGAATCCCCATCCTCCGAGCTTCTTTGGGAGGGTTAAATACTGTCATTTTATCCATACCATACCTTGAGATTCAGGATTTGCGTACCAAAGAAACTTATAACATAGTTTTCTATTTTTTTCTAAAACCCCTGCTGGGATCCAGAATGTCATCCAATAGACCGGTATAGACTCCAAAACAGACTTGATCAAAGTCAGTTTTCCACCTTTGGAAAGCCATCTATGGCTCCAGTTAAGAATTCGAGCTTCACATTTGATCATAAGCCAGTCCCAATCCTTTATAGTGTAAGACGAAGGCTTCAGTCTAAAGCCCAAGTATTTAAAGCATGTTTCCAGCTAAGAGGTCAGAGAAGGAAGAAGACTGTTGATAATGATTACCTCCTGGTCATCCAGACTAGAGATCAATAAAGAAGATTTACCATGGTTAACCTTCATACCCGTCACTTGACAAAAAATCTGAATTAATTCTGCAATTTTCCTTAAATCCTGTAAAGTTCCGTCATAAAATAAAGGTATATCATCGACAAATAAGATATGGGTTATAGATATATTACCCCCAAAGGATATACCTTTTAATTCACCTCTTTGCTTAGCTTCCAGCATAACCCTTCCAAAACCCTCTGCAATAAGTAGAAATAAGAGCGGTGTTAGAGGGCATCCTTTCCTAAATCCTTGGGAAGGTCTGAAAAAATTTGATGCATAACCATTTATGAGGATAGAGAAAGATACGATGATAAACAACCCATCACCCATGAGATGAAAGGAACCGCAAACCCCATTTGAGATAAAACCACTATGAGATAAGTCCAGTTGGCTCTGTCATAAGCCTTAGACAAGTCCAGCTTTAAAATTGTAGCCTTATACTTTTTACTTTTTATAGTATGTAGACCTTCTTGGACTACCCCAATAGCTTCATGGATATTCCTACCAGGAAGAAAACCAAATTGCTCACCGGAAATATACTCACTAAGGACTATCTTGATATGGGTAGAAATAACCTTCGATATGATCTTGTAAATACAGTTACAAAGAGAAATGGGCCTGTATTCCTCGAAACTGGACAGAGCATCAATTTTAGGAATAAGAGCTAAAAAGGTAGAGTTAAATACCGCAGATACTTTCCTAGACTGTTTAGTTTCTTTGATCACCTTAAGAAGATCATGTGCCAAAACATCAAAAAGTCCAATATAAAATTCAATAGGAAAACCATCTGGTCTCGGGCTACGATCCTTTTTGAAAAGAGACAAAATACTTTTTAGTTTATCTAGAGAGATGTCTTCCATTAGTGAGTGATTATCCTCCTCAGTTACAGTAGAAGGAAAAAAACAAACAATCTTCATAATATTTGCAATACTGGCATGCCCTTCATCCCTAAAAAGTTTCTGAAAATGCTTGATGCCTTCCTACGCAATATATTCAAAACCTTCAACCAGTTCACCAGTATCTGCCTTAAGCTTTTAGATAGAGTTTATGTTTTTTTTGTGGTTAGCAAAGTGGTGAATTTTTTTTGTATTTTCATCACCACTTTCTAACCAGATAGCCCTGCTTTTCATTCTCAACTCAAACTCCCTAGATAATAAAATTTGTCTCCTATGCACTTCCAGATCTTCTATTTCAATTTTGGATGCATCATTTAGAAAGCCAAACCCCATTTTTTTAAACGAATCCACCAGTCTCAATTCAATCTCCTTCAACAAACGATCATCTTGTTCTTTTCTCTGTAGCGACCAACCCAAAGATATAGCTTTTGCCTTTTTTATATTCTTTTCAGAGTGAACTGAGGCTAGTTCCACAGATTTATCATCTTGGAATGTCCACCCCTCCTTTAGTAATGTTACAAAGGATTCATCCTTTAACCAAGAAGGGTTAAATTTAAAAGGAGTAGCAGGTTTCCTACTTCCTCCAATAAATTCGAGAAATACCGACTGATGATCAAAATCCCCACCATTCCCAACCCATTGTTTGAGATGAAAATGTTTTTTCAGAAGAGCTTCAGAAAGAAGGAAACGATCTAGATGTTTAGCAATTCTAGCACTGCCAGCTCGTTTATTGGTCTAGGTAGGAAGGATTTTTACCAGCCCAATATCGATAAGGTGCATATCCTCTAATCGATGAGCAAAGAGATCGGAGAGGGTATCAGGAATAGCAAGGGGACCCCAAACTTCATAAAGTCCTAAAGTAAAGTTTAAATCCCTTCCTAGTATTATATTATGTTGGTTAAGGCACTCTTTAGAAAAAACATTATCCCATAAGGAAAACCGTTCTTGGTATGGCCCATAGAGGTTCACAAAAATAAATTCCTCACCCAAATCATTTGAGTACAAAGATAAACCTAAACTTGAATCCATATCCCAGGCATTGATGAGTTTCAGACAATTCCTCCTCCAACCAGTCATAACACCCCCTGATTTACCTTTGGATTCTACAAATCAAAACACCAACTTGGAAGTAACTCCTGTAAATCCGTCGCTATACCCAGGCCTTCAGTCATTAACTCTTGAAAAAAAACCACATCTACTCTATGCTCTACAATTAACCTCTTAATAGCTAGCTTTTTGGGTAGACTAGCCAGACCCCTACAATTTAGGGTCATAATCAGCATCTAGAAATTGAGTCTTGGGATCTCGTTGCTCTAAGCGCCCATTTTAAGCTGAATTGTCTGGATTCCACTCCCAAATTCCCCTCAATTACTGGAGGGCCCTTAAATTTTACCCTATTGCTGAGAATAATAGTCTTCGAAACCCCAACTGAAGACAGAGTCCCTTCCTCTCCTTTGACCTCCAGTAATTCTCCCTGTTTAGACGTCAGGTTATAGCTATGACTGCGATCCAAATATGAAGATACCTTGCGTAACGGCTCTTGAAGAGGAGTAATTAAAACTAGTGAATCAGATGAACAGGTAAAAAGAGGTGAACCAACATCCACAATCTGCTTCAAAGGCTTTCCAGATGAAGGGACATCAGAAGCCCTCAAATTCTGAAGAATTACAGGCTCAGGTTCAGAACCAGAGGTTTGAGAAGGAACAATAGAGCTAAGGTCAGAACAAACCTCAAGTCTAAAAAGAAAGGTTTCAATTGTTTGACACTTAACATGCAAGACTGACTGAAATAAAGAAACATGATTCTCAAACTAAAGCATAGGGGTGACACTTGGTTCCTCAGCACTAACAAAGGGTATAACAGTATGTAAATCTTCAGGGATGCTAGGAGAAATCTGGCAAGGAAATACAGGAGGCCGAGGAACAACAGAAGAGGAAAACTTCCCCAAGGTCGAATCCTTAAGGTCCCTGAACTTTCTTGTAAAAGAAACTACACATTCCCTTGCAAGATGCCCATAAGAGTGACATCTATTACATTTAAAACGAATACCCTGGTAATCCAAGCGTTGAGAGAAAGAAAAATAATCTTTGGAAATGGTAATGGCTTCCGCTAGACCCTCATGTAAATCCAGATTCACTAAAACCTTCCCTATACAGAAAACACCTGTCGCTTCAAAGGATAAATCGGCTTCCACAAAAACACCTCAAGAGTTCCCCACCTCTTTAAAAAAAATCTCTAAACCAAAACTGGAATGTCATATTCATAAGCTTTACCCAAATGGGAATTGAGTCATACCTTTCTGTTTTAGTATTGAACAGTGGAGTCCAACTTTTAAGGAATAGAGCGGATGAGTCCCATCTCTAGTTGCCTGCAAGAACAGCTACCACATCCTTCGCTGAGGAAAATCTTAAAGTGAGCCATCCACACGGAAGAACATATACACAAGGATTAGTCTTCACCACCCCAATCCACGCCTTCTCCATCCAGTTACTAATGCATGTTGTCGAGACTCTTATGCCCGTAAATATTCCTACCAGCGTCATCTCATTGGTAAGTAGTATATCATTTAGACCGAGATCTTCCCCCAGGACCAGATTGATAGGTTTTGATTTCTTCGACACCACCTTTTTAAACTTACATTTCCTGGCAGGAGAGCGTGTCTCAAAAGCAGTTGAAGAATCTGGTAGACCAGGTAAAACAGGAGGTTCTGGATGGTCCAAGGGTCTACTTACCATACAATAACCTTGAATAGTCGACTGGGCAGAAAAGAAATTAGTCTCGCTAGTCAACACATGGATGTGCTCCTCTAATACCTCCAGACCCTAAGTTAACATGTTCAGCAGAGCACACCGAGCGCTCTGGATTTCGTAAAACCTCAGAGGATACCTTTGTTAACCCACTAGGTTTTGGAGAAGTTCTTGCAATAGATTTAGACTTCCGCAGGTCCATGAAAAATAAAACACAGGGACCGATAAACAAAGATAAGACCTAGTAAAGCCAGCTAACCATACAGACTTCTAACACTGTACAGTAAATGCAACCATCTACCCACCTACCTTCGCATCACCTCAAACCAACACCTTCCTCCTTGAACCTCAAAAACCTTCTTGGAGCTCCAAAAACATACTTATATCATGCATATGAATACATAATGGCTTTGTTTATCTTATTATATTAGTAAAAGAAATTGATTGAAATTTGAAAAAATGATATTATATGAATGTGGAATGACTTTGTTTATCTTATTATATTGGTAAAAGAAATTGATTGAAATTTGTAAAAATGATATCAAGTAATTAGGATTTGGAAAATAGATTTCATATAATTGATCTCTAACACTCTAATTAAAAAAGTTGGCTTAATATTCCATTTCTCAAATTATTTAAATAGTTGTTATTGTAAGATTATATTTATTTAGTATCTTAATATTATATGATTAAAATTGGTTATATATAATTAAAAAAATTAATATATAATTATCTTGAAGTCCTTCCATAAATGTGAAGAGATAAAAATGAACAACTCCTTCGATAAATGTTAAGAGCTAAAAATGAATATGAATACACAAATATGGTAGTATTATTCAATTATAGATAGTGTGAACTATTTTCCATCCCTTCTTTCACATATATAGTTTGAGTTTGAATGAAAATAAGCCTATCCAATTTTATCCTTGCACCTTCACTACAAGATCAGACTTCCATGGCACTTATCATAATCATAGATCATATCACTATTGCCACTTTGGAAGGAGGTTGACCAACTGCAGTAGGTACACACGTTACCCAAGGTATCTATGATATTCATATTATCGATGCAAGAAATTCCATTTCTTCCTAATTTTATTTCAATTTCAATTTCCTAATGATAGAAAGAGAATTGAGCCAATAATCTAGTATCTAGTGCATATTGAATTTAAACATGAACATAGGAAACACAACATTCAGTTGAGAACATGATCCATTGGCTTAATAAATTATACTATTATTTTGGTCGTCATGAATCCATGGCGAATATGGGAAGATGAAACCTTCCCGAAACACATCCCATTGGCTTACTAAATTATATTATTATTTTGGTCGTATGGAATCCATGGCGAATATGGGAAGAGCAGAACAAGAGTGAACATTTCATTGAAAAGCTTCCAGCCAATTTAAGCATCCATATAAAAAAAGCATTTTAATCATTAAATGGCTGGGTAATTAGTTGTGAAGTCAGTGTAAACAAACCATGGTAGGATCTACCTATTTCTTGAGCTGTGTGGATATTAATATATAATTGAATTCAAAGCGATTGGAAATGTTGAAGAAATAAAATAAAACTCATGGCTTCCCAACTGTAAAGGAAAGTGTAAGGAGGCATGAAAGAAATTTCGTTAAAATAAAATTCATAGTTACCCAGAGCTTGTGGATCCCCAAGATCTCCACCACATTTGGCACCAACCACTGAGAATCAACATCTGCAACCATTGAATATGAACAATGCAGCCATATTTTTTAATACTGGTGAAGAAGAAGCTGCCTTTGAGCTATGACCCATCTCCACATATCGACGAATATATCCGTAATTATATATACACATGTTACGCCATAACAGTAAAATAGCTACAAACCCATTCTAAATTTTTTGCTCTTTCCCACTATACCCAACCCATATAGCATTACTTTGATTTTAGAACATATAATCTGACTCTCCTACATTCCCAAAGGAAAATTTTAAGAACTCTCCAGAAATTTATATGTATAATAATTGGGTGAATCATTCTGGTAAGTAAGAAAATTCGAAGGTTAACGATCAATAATTTCTATATATGATGAAGTCCTGACATTAAATACAATCAATAAGTTTTCAAATAAAAAATATCATATATAGAAACCGTTCTTATAATATATGTATAATAAAATGATATAATAAATATAAATCGAATTAATACCTATATTTAAAACAAAAATATATTAAAGCATAAATGTTTATATGATTTCAATTCCTCCAAGTGACATGGAATACTGTATAAAATATTCTAATCTATTATATTAATATAATAGATATATTTAAAAATTAAAAAGTTAAATTATTTTCTATTATAAAATATTTAAAATTAATTTAAATCCATCTTATTATAATATTTTTATGAACCAAACCAACTATTTAATGTAATCAAATCCACTCATTGAATAATTTTTTACATAATTAAAAAATATTAAATATGATTTGGCTTAACAAAAAAATTATTGAATTGAAAATACAAAAACAGGCTCTATGGAAAAAAAAATGTTAATAAATAGAATTGAATGGAATGTATCATTAACCTTTTCAATTAAAACAATAAAACACTTAAAATACTATTAACTATTAAGAAAATATATAGAATCAATCTAAATCTACATTATTATAATATTTATATGAACAAAATCTTATTGACCAACTATTTAGTGTCATCAAATCTAGTAATTGAAGAAGTCTTTACATAATAAAAAATATTAAATGTGAATAGAAAATACAAAAACATACTATATGGAAAAATAAAATGTTAACAAGTAGAATGGATTGGAATGTGTCATTAGTTTTTTAATTAAAACAATAAAGCACTTAAAAAATATAATCATAGTGATTATTTGTTTAGTAATATCTTAAGAAAAATTAAAGAACTAAAATGAATTTATCAAATAAAATAAAGTTCAATTTTTTTTCCATAGAAAAAGTCAGATTCTATTCATTCATGCTTAAATATAGAATACATCCCTCATGTGCTTACTGCACTTTTCAAAATTTTCATTCTTTCTACATCATAATTTTTTCAATGTTTTTCAAAACAACCACCGCTTAGTAAATCTTACAATAAGAAAAAATGCCAAAAAATATAGATCACTTAAGCTATTTATCAGACCATAAAATCCATATTTTTCCTTGTAATTTTGTACAGTTCTCCCTTCCTTCTTATCATCATGCATTCACCTGTGGGAAGAAGAAGGCCTTCTTTGGATAAGGCATCAGCAGCCTCATTATGTTCTCTATAGACATGGTTGCATTGGAAGCCATTGAAAGATTTAACTACCATTTCCACATTTTGCCCAATGCCTATCAAATTCAGGTTCCTTATTCTTTTCTCCTTCCTCATAAATTTTATCCAAAATTCAGAGTCCCCAAAGATCTTCAGATTCTTCACAGATTCCTCTCTAGCTATCTACAACAGTGTTCTCAAAGCCAATCCTTCCATTGTATTATTGGTTCATATCCCCCCATTAGCTTTGAACTCAATGGACTCTAGTTGAGATAGGTGTAGAATTCCCCCCAACCCACAAAGTCTTTCTGGATCTACACAAGCTCCGTAAAAAAATCCTAAGGTCTCCTCCTGTTTTGTATTGATTTATTTCAATATTATGTCTTTGACCTTACCTTCCTTATCGATAAAGAAACTGCGTGTTGCCAACACATTTGATATAACATAGAACGCAGGATAGTGCTTATTATCAAAGATGGAATCATTTCTTACCTTCTATATAGTACATAAAACAATATAAGGAATGCATCTTAAAGGCTTCAAATTCGAAAGCTCGAACCAAGACTTAAATTTTTTATCAATCGAATCAACTTCCCACAACCAATCTAAATGGAGATAGTCACCTAAACCTTTACAGACTTGTATAGAAAAAGGACATTTTAGAAATAAGTGTTCAATGGATTCTTCTTCACCCCTGCAAAGACTGCACCAATTAGGTCCATAGTAGCTTCATTTTCTCAGATTGTCCTGGGTTAGGACCTTCCCTCGTAGAATTAACCACAGAAAGATCTTATTTTTTTGGGTATCTCGAACCTGCCAGAGAATTTTCCACCACCAACAACCGACAGTATCTTGACAGTTCCATAATTGTTTGTATGTTAAATGCACAACAAACTTACCTTCCTCCTCATTTCCAGTCCAGACCAAAGAGTCTAGGGAATCCTTTAGTATAATAAACCCCTTAATCAAATCATCAGTCCATCTATTCCAGATATCAATCCATATTTCTGGTATTTCCAGGTCTACCACAGATTTCCAGTTCTGAACAAAACCAGTAGTTATACCTCTACCTGCTACATCCTGCAAAGAATAAAATCCCCTATAATTGAGATGCTTGATCAACAATGGAGTTCCTTCAAACCCCATCCTTCATTTTCCTTAGGTTTATCTATTGATGTCCATGTAGTCCAGTGAAACCCATAATTGTATTTACTCTCCATAAGAATCTAAAGAAAAGTTTCCTTAATTTGTCCAAGACTCCTTTTGGAATTTTAACTATTATCATCTAGTATATTGGAATTGCATTTAAAACATATTGTATAAGCACAGTTTTTCCTTCTCGAGATAAAAACCTGTTACACCAAAAGTTGATTCTCCTTTCAACCTTAGAGATCAACCAATCCCAATCAGCTTTATAATAGTTATTCGGTTTAAGGTAAAACCCCATATATTTGAATCCATCCTTTTAAGTAAATTGTTCCATTGGCATAATATTCTGAAAGGTCTGCATCTAAATATCCTCCAATGCACTATGATAGCACGCTGAATTATCATAACTAATAAGCATACATGTAGTTGAACTGAAATTTCCCAAGATCTCACTAACAACCAAATCCTCCCGTTCCGAGTCTCCCAGGAATAGCAGAGCATCATCCACAAAGAAAATATGTGTAACATAGATGCCTTCAAAACATAAACCTGAAATTCTATTGCAGCTTTTAGCCTCTAAAAATGGCAACACCATTAATCAAAATGGAAAAACGGGCAGTTGTCATGCAAGACCAAATCCAATTCACAACTTGGAGTGAAAATCCTGTATGTACGAGAACCAATCTTAAGTACACCCAACTAGTTCTACCATAAGCTCTAGACAGATCGATCTTAATGAATTTGGAAGGAATTTTCTTGGTTTTAATAGTATGAATGCACTCTTGACCTGTTCCTACAACTTCATGAATATTCATGTCCGCTAAAAACCTAAACATCTCCAGAGATATATGTGTGGCAAGGAAGGGTTTAAGTCTTTCAACTATGATCTTCGAAATAACTTTGTAGAGAGCATTACAGAGAGAGATCAGACGAAAATCCCCAAAGGAAGCGGGATTATCCACTTTTGGAATCAAAACAATAAAATTGGAATTGAAACAAGGAGGCATTCTACATGTAGTCTTGGTATATTCGACAACCCTCAGAAGATCAATTCCCAATAGGTCAAAAAAGGACAGGAAGAATTCAGAGGTCCATCCATCCGAGCCCGGACTTCTATCTTTTTTTTTATTTCCCTAGAGTAGCTTCCAGTTCCTCCATAGTAACATGAGCAAAAAGAAGATCATTGTCTTCTTCCTTAATCCACTTCAGGAATTTCATACAAGTTTGAACAATATCAACAAGGTTATTCAATTTAATCTTAGCATAAATATCCCCAAGGAATTTCACACCTTCAGCTGCCAAGTCTTCAAAGCCCCTGATTCTTTCCTCATCCCCATTGTTCATTTCCCATAGGGTATTGGTTATCTTTCTTTGAATAACAATCGTGTGAAAATATGCATTATTATCATATCATAAAGATAACCATGTCGCTCTGCTCTTCATTCTTACTTCTGCTTCCTTTTCTTTAAGAATATTGTTTCTTCTAGCTTCAAGGATGACTAATTCCTCCAACTCATTATGACTGAGAGTTCCTGAGCAATCATTATAAAAGGATTCAATATGAGATTCTGTTATTTTAAGTCTTGAATCCCTGCTCTGCATCTGTTGAATAGACCATTCTAATGAAAGTTTCTTCATCTCAATTAAGGCATCTGCAAACTGTCTGCAACAGGAGTCATTCAACGTGGCATCGTAGCTTTTCCAATTGGCTCTGATCAAACCAGTATAATCGGCATTTTCCAACCAATGTGGGTTGAACTTAAATGGACATGTAGGTTTCTTCTCTCCTTTTTCCATTTGACAAAGGATAGGAAAATGATCCGACCCCGCTCTAGTAAGTCTCCAGGATCTTACTTTCTCCACTTTCCTCGGAATTTCTCCTTCAAAAAGGAATATGTTGAGGCATTTAGATATAGCAGCTTCGCATGATATCTTATTAAACCAGGTAGGTTTAATCTCAGTTGGTTTAATATCAGTTAATTCCATTGCCTCCAAATGGTGTTGGAAGAATTCCTGCAAAGGATCTGGTCTAGCCCTAATCCCCCAAACATCATCTATGTTTAAAGTAAAGTTCATATACCCTGCTATAAGAAAAGGAAGATCCAGAAGGAAGTTTTTCTTAAAAATAAAATTCCAGAAATCAACTTTTCGATGGTAAGGGCCGTAGACATGGAGGATCATAAACTGCAGTTCTAATTCTTTACAATCAAAAGAAGTGTTGATCCCAGAATTAAAAGTAAAAATTTTAATTAGTTCCAAAGAGCCTTTCTAGCTTGTTACACAACCACCAGATAACCCTTTGCCACTAGACCATACAAATTCCCATCCCTTCATGAAACGCTTCAGACTATCAACTAAAAGTAAACCACTAAACATAGTTTCCTGTAAAATCACTACATCTAGACAATGTAAATCTACCAGTCTCACTAGCGCTAGCTATTTTAGGTTGCCGGCCAACCCTCTGCAGTTAAGGGGAAAACGTTTCATGGGTTCACCATATTGAAGGGCTTAACTCTAAGCGCCCTGGGTGACAAAGTATCCAATAAACAAAGATTCAAATCCTCCCTCAAGTTCTTTATGCTCCTATTATTACCTTTAACATGAGTAATAAACCCTAAGCCTATAGTCTCTTCCTCTTCCAAACTTCTTACAGTTCCTTTAGAACGCAGCGCATAAAGGTTAGTTACATCCCATTTGACCTTATTCTTCCTAGAAATGGAAAGATTTGAATTCAAAAGGGGAGATCTATCTCTAATCAAATTTTTAAAAACCTTGAGAGATTTTGGAGAAGTTCTTGCAATAGATTTAGACTTCCGCAGGTCCATGAAAATTAAAAGACATGGACCGATAAACAAAGATAAGACCTAGTAAAGCTAGCTAACAATACAAACTTCTGACACTGTACAGTAAATGCAACCATCTACCCACCTATCTTCGCATCACCTCAAACCAACACCTTCCTCCTCGAACCTCAAAAATCTTCTTGGAGCTCCAGAAACATACTTATATCATGCATATGAATATAGAATGGCTTTGTTTATCTTATTATATTAGTAAAAGAAACTGATTGAAATTTACAAAAATGATATTATATGAATGTGGAATGACTTTGTTTATCTTATTATATTGGTAAAAGAAATTGATTGAAATTTGTAAAAATGATATCAAGTAATTAGGATTTAGAAAATAGATTTCTTGTAATTGATCTCCAACACTTTAATTAAAAAAGTTGACTTGATATTCCATTTCTCAAATTATTTAAATAGTTGTTATTATAAGATTATATTTATTTAGTATCTTAATATTATATGATTAAAATTGGTTATATATAATTAAAAAAATATATATATAATTAACTTGAATTCCTTCCATAAATTTGAAGAGATAAAAATGAACAACTCCTTCCTTAAATGTTAAGAGCTAAAAATGAATATGAATACACAAATATGGTAGTATTATTCAATTATAGATATTGTGAATTATTTTCCATCCCTTCTTTCACATATATAGTTTGAGTTTGAATGAAAATAAGCCTATCCAATTTTATCATTGCACCTTCACTACAAGATCAGTCTTCCATGGCACTTATCATAATCATAGATCATATCACTATTGCCACTTTGGAATGGAGGTTGACCAACTGTGGTAGGTACACATGTTACCCAAGGTATCTATGATATTAATATTATCAATGCAAGAAATTCCATTTCTTCCTAATTTTATTTCAATTTCAATTTCCTAATGATAGAAAGAGAATTGAGCCAATAATCTAGTATCTAGTGCATATTGAATTTAAACATGAACATAGGAAACACAACATTCAATTGACAACATGATCCATTGGCTTAATAAATTATACTATTATTTTGGTCGTCATGAATCCATGGCGAATATGGGAAGAGGAAACCTTCCCGAAATACATCCCATTGGCTTACTAAATTATATTATTATTTTGGTCGTATGGAATCCATGGCGAATATGGGAAGAGCAGAACAAGAGTGAACATTTCATTGAAAAGCTTCTAGCCAATTTAAGCATCCATATAAAAAAAGCATTTTAATGATTAAATGGCTGGGTAATTAGCTACGAAGTCAGTGTAAACAAACCATGGTAGGATCCGCCTATTTCTTGAGTTGTGTGGATATTAATATATAATTGAATTCAAAGCGATTGGAAATGTTGAAGAAATAAAATAAAATTCATGGCTTCCCACCTGTAAAGGAAAGTGTAAGGAGGCATGAAAGAAATTTCGTTAAAATAAAATTCATAGTTACCCAGAGCTTGTGGATCCCAAAGATCTCCACCACATTTGGCACCAACCACTGAGAATCAACATTTGCAACCACTGAATATGAACAATGCAACCATATTTTTTAATACTGGTGAAGAAGAAGTTGCCTTTGAGTTATGACCCATCTCCGCATATCGACGCATATATCCATCATTATATATACACATGTTACGCCATAACAATAAAATAGCTACAAACCCATTCTAGATTTTTTGCTCTTGCCCACCATACCCAACCCATATAGCATTACTTTCGCTTTACTTTGATTTTAGAACATATAATCTGACTCTCCTACATGCCCAAAGGAAAATTTTAAGAACCCTTCAGAAATTTATACGTATAATAATTGGGTGAATCATTCTGGTAAGTAAGAAAGTTCGAAGGTTAACGATCAATAATTTCTATATATGATGAAGTCCCGACATTAAATACAATCAATAAATTTTTAAATAAAAAATATCATATATAGAAACCATTCTTATAATATAATAAAAAATGATATAATAAATATAAATCGAATTAATAACTATATTTAAAACAAAAATATATTAAATTTTTTTATTAAAGCATAAATGTTTATATGATTCAATTCCTCCAAGTGACATGGAATACTGTATAAAATATTCTAATCCATTATATTAATATAATATATATATTTAAAAATTAAAAATTAAATTATTTTCTATTATAAAATATCTAAAATTAATTTAAATCCATCTTATTATAATATTTTATGAACCAAATCTTATTGACCAACTATTTAATGTAATCAAATCCACTCATTGAATAATTTTTTACATAATTAAAAAATATTAAATATGATTTGGCTTAACAAAAAAATTATTGAATTGAAAATACAAAAACAGGCTATATGGAGAAAGAAAATGTTAATAAGTAGAATTAAATGGAATGTGTCATTAACCTTTTTAATTAAAACAATAAAACACTTAAAAAACTATTAACAAAATATCTAGAATCAATCTAAATCCATATTATTATAATATTTATATGAACAAAATTTTACTGACCAACTATTTAGTCTCATCAAATCTAGTAATTGAAGAAGTCTTTACATAATAAAAAATATTAAATATGAATTGAAAATACAAAAACATACTATATGGAAAAATAAAATGTTAACAAGAAGAATGGATTGGAATGTGTCATTAGTTTTTTAATTAAAACAATAAAACACTTAAAAAATATAATCATAGTGATTATTTGTTTAGTAATATCTTAAGAAAAATTAAAGAACTAAAATGAATTTATCAAAGAAAATAAAAGTTTAATTTTTTTTCCATAGAAAAAGTCATATTCCATTCGTGCTTAAATATAGAATACATCCCTCATGTGCTTACTGCACTTTTCAAAATTTTCATTCTCTCTACATCATAAATCATTTTTTCAATGTTTTTCAAAACAACCACCGCTTAGTAAATCTTACAATAAGAAAAAATGCCAAAAAATATAGATCACTTAAGCTATTTATCAGACCATAAAATCCATATTTTTCCTTGTAATTTCGCGCAGTTCTCCCTTCCTTCTTATCATCATGCATTCACTTGTGGGAAGAAGAAGGCCTTCTTTGGATAAGGCATCAACAACGTCATTATGTTCTCTATAGACATGGTTGCACTGGAAGCCATTGAAAGATTTAACTATCATTTCCACATTTTGCCCAACGCCTATCAAATTCAGGTTCCTTATTCTTTTCTCCTTCCTCATAAATTTTATCCAAAATTTTGAGTCTCCAAAGATCTTCAGATTCTTCACAGATTCCTCTCTAGCTATCTGCAACAGTGTTCTCAAAGCCAATCCTTCCGCTGTATTATTGGTTCATATCCCCCCATTAGCTTTGAACTCAATGGACTCTAGTTGAGATAGGTGTAGAATTGCCCCCAATCCACAAAGTCTTTCTGCATCTACACAAGCTCCGTAAAAAAATACTAAGGTCTCCTCCTGTTTTGTATTGATTTATTTCAATATTATGTCTTTGACCTTACCTTCCCTATTGATAAAGAAACTGTGTGTTGCCAACACATTTGATATAACATAGAACGCAGGATAGTGCTTATTCTCAAAGATGGAATCATTTCTTACCTTCCATATACTCCATAAAACAATATAAGGAATGCATCTTAAAGGCTTCAAATTCGAAAGCTCGAACTAGGACTTAAATTTTTTATCAATCGAATCAACTTCCCACAACCAATCTAAATGGAGATAGTCACCTAAACCTTTACAGACTTGTATAAAAAAAGGACATTTTAGAAATAAGTGTTCAATGGATTCTTCTTCACCCCTGCAAAGACTGCACCAATTAGGTCCACAGTAGCTTCATTTTCTCAGATTATCTTGGGTCAGGACCTTCCCTCACAGAATTAACCACAGAAAGATGTTATTCTTTTGGGTATCTCGAACCTGCCAGAGAATTTTCCACCACCAACAACTCATATCATCTTGACAGTTCCAGAATTGTTTGTATGTTAAATGCACATCAAACTTACCTTCCTCCTCATTTCCAGTCCAGACCAAAGAGTCTAGGGAATCCTTTAGTATAATAAACCCCTTAATCAAATCATCGACCCATCTATTCCAAATATCAACCCATATTTCTCGTATTTCCAGGTCTACCACAGATTTCCAGTTCTGAACAAAAGCAGTAGTTCTACCTCTACTTGCTACATCCTGCAAAGAATAAAATCCCTTGTCGTTGAGATGCTTGATCAACAATGGAGTTCCTTCAAACCCCATCCTTCATTTTCCTTAGGTTGATCTATTGATGTCCATGTAATCCAGTGAAACCCAGAATTGTATTTACTATCCATAAGAATCTAAAGAAATTTTTCCTTAATTTGTCCAAGACTCCTTTTGGAATTTTAACTATTATCATCTAGTATATTGGAATTGCATTTAAAACATATTGTATAAGCACAGTTTTTCCTCCTTGATATAGAAACTTGCTACACCAAAAGTTGATTTTCCGTTCAACCTTAGAGATCAACCAATCCCAATCAACTTTATAATAGTTATTCGGTTTAAGGTAAAACCCCATATATTTGAATCCATCCTTGAAAGGAAATTGTTCCATTGGCATAATATTCTGAAAGGTCTGCATCTAAATATCCTCTAATGCACTATGATAGCACGTCGAATTACCATAATTAATGAGCATACATGTAGCTAAACTGAAATTTCCCAATATATCACTAACAACCAAATTCTCCCGTTCCGAGTCTCCCAGGAATAACAGAGCATCGTCCACAAAGAAAATATGTGTAACATAGATGCCTTCAAAACATAAACTTGAAATTCTATTGCAGCTTTTAGCCTCTAAAAATGGCAACACCATTAATCAAAATGGAAAAACGAGCAGTTGTCATGCAAGACCAAATCCAATTCACAACTTGGAGTGAAAAGCCTGTCTGTATGAGAACCAATCTTAAGTACACCCAACTCATTCTATCATAAGCTTTAGATAGATCGATCTTAATGAATTTGGAAGGAATTTTCTTGGTTTTAATAGTATGAATGCACTCTTGACCTGTTCCTACAGCTTCATGAATATTCATGTCCGCTAAAAACCCAAATAGCTCCGGAGATATATGTGTGGCAAGGAAGGGTTTAAGTCTTTCAACTATGATCTTCAAAATAACTTTGTAGAGAGCATTACAGAGAGAGATTGGACGAAAATCCCCAAAGGAAGCGGGATTATCCACTTTTGGAATCAAAACAATAAAAGTGGAATTGAAGCAAGGAGGCATTCTCCATGTAGTCCTGGTATATTTGACAACCCTCAGAAGATCAGTTCCCAATAGGTCAAAAAAGGACAGGAAGAATTCTGAGGTCCATCCATCCGGGCCCGGACTTCTATCTTTTTTTTTATTTCCCTAGAGTAGCTTCCAGTTCCTCCATAGTATCAAGAGCAAAAAGAAGATCAGTGTCTTCTTCCTTAATCCACTTCGGGAATTTCATACAAGTTTGAACAATATCAACAAGGTTATTCAATTTAATCTTAGCATAAATATCCCCAAGGAATTTCACACCTTCAACTGCCAAGTGTTCAAAGCCCCTGATTCTTTCCCCATCCCCATTGTTCATTTCCCATAGGGTATTGGTTATCTTTCTTTGATTAACAATCATGTGAAAATATGCGTTATTATCATATCATAAAGATAACCATGTCGCTCTGCTCTTCATTCTTACTTCTGCTTCCTTTTCATTAAGAATATTGTTTCTTCTAGCTTCAAGGACGGCTAATTCCTCCAAGTCATTATGATTGAGAGTTCTTGAGCAATCATTATAAAAGGATTCGATATGAGATTCTGTGATTTTAAGTCTTGAACCCCTGCTCTGCATCTGTTGAATAGACCATTCTACTAAAACTTTCTTCATCTCAAGTAAGGCATCTGCAAAGTGTCTACAACAGGAGTCATTCAACGTGGCATCATAGTTTTTCCAATTGGCTTTGATCAAACCGGTATAATCAACATTTTCCAACCAATGTGGGTTGAACTTAAATGGAGACGTAGGTTTCTTCTCTCCTTTTTCCATTTGACAAAGGATAGGAAAATGATCCGACCCCGCTCCAGTAAGTCTCCAGGATCTTACTTTCTCCACTTTCCTATGAATTTCTCCTTCACAAAGGAATTTATTGAGGCATTTAGATATAGCAGCTTCGCATGATATCTTATTAAACCAGGTAGGTTTAATCTCAGTTGGTTTAATATCAATTAAGTCCATTGCCTCCAAATGGTGTTGGAAGAATTCCTGCAAAGGATCTGGTCTAGCCCTAATCCCCCAAACATCATCTATGTTCAAACTAAAGTTCAAATCCCCTGCTATAAGAAAAAGAAGATCCAAAAGGAAGTTTTTCTTAAAAAAACAATTCCAGAAATCAACTTTTCGATGGTAAGGGCGGTAGACATTGAGGATCGTAAACTGCAGTTCTAATTCTTTACAATCAAAATAAGTGTCAATCCCAGAATTAAAAGTAAACTTTTTAATTAGTTCCAAAGAGCCTTTCCAACTTGTTGCACAACCACCAGATAACCCTCTGCCACCAGACCATACAAATTCCCATCCCTTCTTGAAATGCTTCAGACTATCAAATAAAAGTAAACCACTAAACATAGTTTCCTGTAAAATCACTACATCTAGACAATGTAAATCTACCAGTCTCACTAGCGCCAACTATTTTAGGTTGCCGGCCAACCCTCTGCAGTTAAGGGGAAAAAGTTTCATGGGTTCACCATATTGAAGGGCTTAACTCTAAGCGCCCTAGGTGACAAAGTATCCAATAAACAAAGATTCAAATCCTACCTCAAGTTCTTTCTGCTCCTATTATTACCTTTAACATGAGTAATAAACCCTAAGCCTACGGTCTCTTCCTCTTCCAAACTTCTTACAGTTCCTTTAGAATGCAACGCATAAGGGTTAGTTACATCCCATTTGACCTTATTCTTCCTAGAAACAGAAAGATTTGAATTCAAAAGGGGAGATCTATCTCTAATCAAATTTTTAAAAACCCTGAGAGATTTACAAGGGCTAGGACTATTAAAGAATAGACTAGAAACATGCTTATCATTCCCAAAAGTCTTATCCGACTTCCAATCAACCAACATCCCCAAAGACAAAGGTTTAAGGGAGTCCAAGGTTTGTGAAGACTTACCGTTCAAAAGCCGTTGATTATGTAATTCAATGTCTACTTCCTCTAGATAATTGAGGCCTTTCGAACACGGTTCAGTTATGCATAACTCTTCATACATGCCATCTGATTTCCTAACTTCGAGGGCTCCCGAATTGCAGTATTGGAGTCCATGGTCGGTATTCTGTTCAACTACTTTTTTCTCGGGAGTGATACCCTTATTAATATTCTGGGAGAAACCATCAATAGCTTCCTTTTGAATAAACCGTAGATCATTGTCTTCTCCGTAAATTGTATGCACTACATTAATATCTGGTGCAAACTGCAATACCAAATATTTCCCATTAGAGATCTGCTTAAAAATCCCTTCTATTTTTGTCCACTCAACAGCCTCATCGGCCCCCATACAAGATTCTACAGATCTGAACTCCTCCTCCTTTCCTTCTGAATTCCTTCCTTCAAACGAATTAGCTTCTGATATATAGTCTAGATTTTTAAGTCCTAGAACTAATTCTTCATTAGGGACCGAAGGCAAATCCACTTGTTCCAGCACTGTCGTCTTCTCAAGAATGATATGTTCAATATTCCCCTGAGAATACCTTACACAATTTCCATTCGGATGAAACCCTGGGTCGATTTCTTCTTCAAGATTCATATGAAAATCTTTGGGAACCAGTTCGGTATACATCACCGGAGGGATTCCATCAATATTCCCTTGAGAAGGCCCTTCAAATCCTTTCAGCATATCTGGCTCCACTGATTTTGCTAAGCCAAGTTGCTTTCCCCTAGAATCCTTTCTAGCCCATATCTGCTTCTTGAAGGGTAAATAACAGTCCTTAATAATATGGTCATAAGCATGACATCTTCCACACCTGAAAGGTACATTAACATAATCCAACATCTGCTTCAAGCTGCAGTCACCTAATTCAATGTCGATAAAGTCAGCTAACCCAAGAGCCAAGTCTACTATGACAAGCACCTTAACTACCGTATGCAAAGCTTGAAACTTGTAATTTGGATCTACAAAAATAATAGTACCGAATTTATTCCCCAAAGCAGTTAGAAACTGATCAATCCATAATTCCAGAGGAAATCCTAGAGTTTTTACCCATACCGGAGTTTTCTGAGACAATTCTCTTCTAGGGTCGAAGCAAGGGTTCCAAAACTTTAGGGTTATGAAATTTTTACATTTTATTGGCATTGATCTTAGCTTCCCAATTGTCCAGCAGCAGTCGAATTGGGATGGAGATAGCTGGACCATATCCCTGTCGCAGAGGAGTTTCCTCCTGAGCAGTAGCGTCCTTCATGTTTTTGGACTTAGACCCCTTGGTTCTGCCCATAGTTGCCACAGGAAAGGTGATGCTAACACGGGATTGCACTTGCAGGTGGTTGAAGTCGCAGAGATTTTCGAACACAGAGGGAGCAATGCTGAGAGCATGGAGAACCTGGAGGATAAGCTAGCTAGAGTGCCTCATCGAACAAGAAGACGGTTGAGCATTTCCTTGAGCCCTGAGCCTGTGGTTCACACGCAAGAGGTCCCCATCATGGTGTCCAGAGAGGCTGAGGCGACGTTGAGGACAGGCTTATTAGCTAGCCTCAGTGCTTGACGTCGTTTCAGTGACATCAGCGTGGGTGTGCGTGAGGAGCGTATGACTAGGTGTCACCAGGTTGCAGTCATCTGGCCTCAGTGTGGAGCTGGCGCCCGCATCCGGGGAACAACTTAACACATTAATACTAATGCTGAATTCAAATCATATCACTGAAATGAATTTGAAACAAAGCTTTTCACGAAAAAGATCCCAACAACCTTTGAAATTTACATTTTCAACACGAATCTTTATTTCCATCACAACAATAATAGCAATCACAACCATAGTAGCACTAACCTTTGCCATTCTCCATGACAAGATATCACCATTCATGGATAAGATTTACGCCCATTCTTAAGAAGTGAATAGGAACATGCCTTTCACCTTATACACTATCCCTATGCAAGGATGGATGGATAGGAGGTTGGTGGTAAACCTCCCATTTCCTAAATATGAACCCACATATGATATAGGTAATAAAATCATGTTCCTTTTAGCTAAGATAAATTTGTAATTATAAAATTTAATTTTTTTACTTGATTATTTATTACTTTGTAAAAGAAATTACAAATGGAGATGGTGTGCATTAGTCGTAAGAGGATGTCCACTAGGTTGGTTCTAATGTTGGTGTGTCACAAAACAACATAGACTTAAGTGTCATCAATTGGGCCATGTCATACGATATCAATTTGAGGTTGTAGATTATCTTTCTCATGTTTCATCTGGATTTGACATCATACCAACTGAACCTAGATATGTATTTTGATTATCAGAACATCGAAATATCATAAGGAACCTACCTCGAGACTTGACACAATTTTTGTATCAGATACTATGGGATGCATGATGTATAAATTCCCATCATTAGGGTTGCAAGAGACATAGACCTGCTTAAGTTAATGTTAGGGATATGTGCATTACTTCTCATGTTGATGATGGTCATGATGTTTCTTGTGATTTTTCCGTTGACTTCCTTGTCAATCTCAGTCTGGTCATGTATGTTCCTCTTGTTGATATTGATCGTGTTGCTCTTGTTCACCATATAGTTAATCCTAGGGAGGGAACCCGTTCATCCTAGTTGATGATTTTATTGAGGGCATAAGTTCCTTGATGTGTTTTTTCATCATCATGCTCTAAGTATCATTAGTGGGTAGTGACTTGATGTAAAAGTATCATTTTTATTGAATAAAGCACCCTACGTGGTTGACCCTAATTAATAACATAACCACGAGTAGCTAGGATTTTGGCTATTGAAACACTATATATAGAGTAGTAATTCATGTAATGTTTTGTCAAGGATTGTTATTGTATTTAAAGATTTTCACTTGGAGGTTGCTCCTTGAAAAAGCAAGTGAACATAGTTCTCTATTTTGAATATTTAATAGAAGAGATCTTTTCCAAGGTTTATTTGTTTTCTTTTGTGTTTTTATATTTTTGCTCTGAAGTTTTGTAGTTAAGTACATTACAGTTGTGCATTGGAAACTGCCTCTCAATGTCTTGCATTGAAGGAATCTAAGAAAGAATATCAATATTTTATGCAAATCTCCCTGAGGTCACACTTGGAAATTGATTTGCAACTCCATTCATTGAAGTCTTGGGTGCTTAGAATTGTGTCTCACCTCGATTTTCGTAAGGATTTCATTGTGTCTCCTATCCCCTCGATCAATGTCAATTAAGGATTTGTGGATGGGGATTTCTTTGCTGGAGGTATGGGGATTCAAACTATAACACGCGATTCCAATGTGGGTGCAAAGAAGAGTTTTGAAGTGGCCAACCCCAAGATGAGCAAGATGAAAAAACGCCAACTCTGGAAGATATTATGGGATCCCTGGTGGATTTGAACTTAATAGTCCTTTCGAGACATACTTATTAGTTAAATTATCTTTATCTTTGAATTGTAATGCACTATCATATAGTGTTTATAAAGTCATAGTTTGTAAGGCATATTACTTACCCTAACTACTTGGTTTTTTGTTGTTCAAACCAGTATATAATGTTTTAGACTTGGTTAGGCCTACTTTTGATTAATTTTGGTAGTAAATTTTTAAAATTGATGTATTACATTGTTATAAGTTCAACCACAATGCCCAATAATACAAAATATACCATTATGGTTTTAAAAAAAAAATTATAATAATAAAAAATGAAAATGTCATATTAACATCCAATTATACCAGTTTGATCATTAAACGTGTTAAGAAATTAAGTCCTCTAGTTGACATCAAAGCTTAGTAGTAAAATAAAATTTAATTATAAATTCAAATAACTTAAACAAGCCAAGTCAATAATTCCAGCTTATAGTCGTCCATAGGTAATGAACTATAGTTAATGATAACAACCCATATCCCTATTTAATATTTTTATATTAGTATTGTGTATTTTATTAATATTATATTTTGAATGAAAGTGAGAATAATGATAATCTTAATATTTTAACTATTATTATTTAATTTTTTTTTTTAAGACCAAGCTAACACCATTGAACTATAATTACTAAACCTTAATGAACCATAAATTAATCCTAATGAACAATAATTCAATTCGGTTAAGAAATCTATGGGTACTTTTCCCTTATCTATAATTGATAAAGCTAGATCTCTCCCTATAGAGACTCGTCAGACTTCTAGTAGTGATTGTCTTGCTTCTCCTAGAACAAATTTGGATCATGTTGCTCATTCCTTGGATGGAGGGAAGGATGACGGTAGTTATTTAATAAGCTTGTCAGTTGATTCAAAATCCTTTATTTTTTTTGTTTGTCTTATCGGTTCAAACAATAATGAGCATATTTCCTCTTCCCAAGGTTGTGGTCAATACCAGTTGAGACCGAGACCTCATTCTCAGGATTCGGGGGTCTCAGGGGGGTTGGGGTTGGATCTTTCGAAGGATTCTGGTGTTCCTAAGGTGGGGAGGAGGTCTACACTTAAGCATGCTCAAGTACAAGTGGCTAAGGAAGTTGACTAGGGTTGGAAAAAGTTGATCTCTGGGGTACTTAGAGTAGTGAAAACCCCAAGACGACCTCATGATGAAGATCTTGTTTGTAAATATTAGAGGTCTAGGAGGGAAATCCAACAAAATTTCCTTTAAGAAATTAGTGGATTTGGGAAAACCTGGCATGATGTTGATT
Source organism: Larix kaempferi (assembly GCA_027924585.1). Lineage (NCBI taxonomy): Eukaryota > Viridiplantae > Streptophyta > Pinopsida > Pinales > Pinaceae > Larix > Larix kaempferi. The sequence goes on from BSBM01001218.1 coordinate 387,957, forward strand.
CAAGAGACTATGGGTAGTGGATAGGCTCTAATTAACAATCTTAGGGAGTGCTTTGATGAATGGGAGTTCATTACTTTGGACTTGGTGGGTTATTCAAGGGCTATTATTATTATTTTTAATAACAATCTCACAATGGTTAATTGTTTTGCTATGTGCTCAAGTCTGTGTATTGTAGTCCATATCAAAAGCATGGACTACACACTTACAATCCTCAATTTGTATGGGTCTTACGAGGGTAAGTAGGCTTGTTGGGACCATCTGTTTTCATTGCATTGTTTTAAGGTGGATAATATCATTATCGGTGGGGACCTAAACTTGATAGTGAAGAGAGAGGAGATATGGGGCACTTATACTCCAGAGGATCGATTGTCACAATATTGTATTAATAAGTTTGAATTAGCAATCTTGTTAGATGTGGAGCCTATACAAATCAGGTCAACTTGGAGTAATAATAGATCGAGCTTTGACGGCGTGGCGAAGAGACTTGATTGCTTCCTTGTTCACGATAATATTCTCGAACATGTGGAGAGATATTGGTTGTGAGTTGGGAACATGAAGTGTTCTAATCATTTTCCAATATTTCTAGAGCTCAAAATTGGTGGGGATGAACCAAGTTCTCCTTTTAAGTATAATATGATTTGGGCAAAGGAGGAGGAGCTACAAAACATTATTATGATGAGATGGAAGCATGTTAATGAGAGTTCGAATGATAGTTTTGGTCCATAGTTCGCTCATTCTCTGATAACTCTCAAAGAGATGGTATCTCAGTGGGCACGATAGCGTCATAAGAATCAAGATGGGTTGATTATGGAAGTTGAGAGTGATATCAAACAAGTCTTGTCATCAATCAATGGGGGAATAATTCATAGGCATACTCAGGATCAGATCATTAGTCTTGCGCAGAGGAACAAGTTATTGTTGGATAGAGAAAATGAGTGGAGGATGAAGAGTTGGGCACTTTGGAGCTCTTTTGGGGATCATAATAAAAATAAAAATTCAAATGTTGGTAGATATAGATGGAATCATAACACCATCTAGGAGACAAAGGATAGGGATGATTAGTTTCTTTGTGGATTTGGTGAACTTTCCCAAGTGGGTGGTAATCATTTTCATTCTATTTACACAGAACCTAGTCAATCCAATTTGGGAGAGAATATGAAACTGGTGGCATTATATTGGCCCTAAGGTATTTTGAACCAGTTTTTGTGTTTTGGTGTGAAAATGGGTAGTGCAACAAAGTGGTCAAAGGGAGCGCGCCCGTAAAATAAGGACAGACTCTGACGTGGCATTCTTTCCTAGATTGGTTGAGGAAGTTCATAATGAGGAAATTTGCAATCCAGTGACCAAGGATGAATTTATGGACATTATTCTATTCATTCTAGAAAGACACGAGTCCTAGTCCAGATGGATGGTCAACTGATTTATTCATTGATTTTTTTGAAGTTATAGGTGATGATTTGTTAAAAGTTGTCGAGGAGGTTAGAGTGCCAAGGAAGATACTAAGGAGCTTCAATATTAATTTCCTGGCATTGATTCCTAAGGTGGATTGTCTTGGTATATTTGATGATTTTCAACCTATTTCACTCTATAATTGTAGTTATAAGATTCTCTCGAAGGTTATTGCAGTTAGTATCAAGCCTCTCCTTTCTAGTGTCATTTCTTTGAAGCAATTTGGTTTTTTGAGAGGTAGTATGATACATGAAGCCATAGGTTCATCCTTGGAGGGTATGGACACTATTAAGACCTCTCATTTTCATGTTTTTTCATTAAGATGGATTTGTCTAAAGCTTACAATCAGGTTTCATGTCTATATCTAAGAATCTTATTGATTCATGTTGCATTTAAGCTTCATATTGTTAAGTGGATCATGGGTTGTGCTACTTCTTCTTCATTTGTTGTTTTAATTAATGGATCTGGTTCTAAATTTTTATGCCTTCTAGGGGATTGAGATAGGGGTGTCCATTGTTCCTGTATCTCTTTTTACCAATGGTTGAAGGACTAAGTAGGGAAATATTTGCTGCAAGAAGAAAAAGGAACATTCAAGGGATCACTTTTGGGGGAAGAGAACAGATAACTCACTTTTTATTTGCAGATTATGTGTGTCTCTTATACCTTTGCTTTGAGGAGGAAGGTAGGCATTATAATGAAATTTTATATATGGTATCTATGGATATGGGAATGGAAGTTAATATTGATGATTCCACTACATATTCCTAAGGTGGTTGCACAGTTAAGGCATATTTGAGACAAAGACTTTCCTTACCCTTCTCATTCTTTGGAGGAAGGAGTTAAATATTTAGGGTATACCCTCAAATCAAATAAATATTTGAAAGCGGATTGGTATTGGCTTCTATCAAAGATTGAAAGAAAAGTGAACTTTTGGTGCAACCATTCAATCTCTAGGAGTGGGAGGCTAGTACTCATAAAGTCTATTTTGGAAGTCATTATTGTCTATTGGCATCTTATGGATTACATTCCAAAAGGAATTCTAGATAATATATGAAAGATATGTTTCAACTATATATGGAAGGGTAGTTGTGAACATAAGGGTTCCAACTTAACCAATTGGAAATCCATTGCCTCCTCAAAGGAACAAGACCGTTGGGGTTTAAAAATATATATTCCTTTTCAATCAAGCTCTTGCTGCAAAGTAATTATGGAACTTCTTGTCTAGGGACAAATTATGGTGAAGAATTCTAATAGTGAAGTATATTGCTCCTAGTTCTATTATCGATTGGATTAGAACATGCAACAGGACTATCCATAATGTTTCAAATCAGTAAAAGGCCTCGTCCTTAGCATTTCCGGTACTTGGGAGGCATTTGGCTTGGAAGGTTGGCTCAAGTGACTTGATCATGGTGGGTGTTGATGCTATTATGGGTTGTGGGAATGCACTATTTCTCCCTGATGATTTGGTCCACCATTTTTAAGTTCAGGGATGTTGTACTTTGATCAATTTTGTTAATCCATTAACTACTGATATTTGGATACATGGATGGCTGGAGGCCCGGGATTTGAGTTTGGTTGGTGAGTGGGCCTTGCGGTGGGATAGGTATTTGCTCAAACCTTGGAAGGCATGCATCAAAATTCTTGATGAGGAGGATGAGATCATTTGGGATTTCAACGGGTTCGAGGGACAATATACTACAAAAATTGGTTACTCAGCGTTAATTGAAAGGATAATTGTGGAACCACACTCCTAGTGGAAAATATTGTGGAAGGTGGCAACCCCTCCTAAATTTATTCTCTTTCTTTGGTTGATCTTAAACAAGAGGGTTAGATTACTTGGTACAAAATACAAAGAACGAATAAATATGGGTTGGAAATGTGTATGTTGTGTAGAGAATATGAAGAAACAGATGATCATCTTTTCCTCTCTTTCCCATATACTCGCCAAGTGTGGAAAGAGGTAGAACTTCAATTAAAGATAAAGAATTTGTGGGACAAAGACAAAGTGGTTAACTGTTTCTATGAGTACTTCACTCATTAGGAAATCGAAGCATTTCGATCACTGCCTTATTTGATTATTCATAAGATTTGGTTGTCTTAGAATTCTCATATAGTTGAAGAGAAACAAATTCCTACTTTCAAGGTCTCTTCACAAGCAATTGCTCTGCCAATATTTTGCACCTTGACCCTTGTTACTAAGGTTGGGTGCATACTTGGAGAGGTGAATATGAATACAAATAATGCTTGGATCTATTTTGATGGAGCATGTCGGGATCCTGGGCAACATTGTAGCATTGGATTTGTGTTGTATATCTTTGGTGGACAGTATTTTACAGGTAAGGCATGCTTGGGGGTTAGGACTAACAATATTGGTGAATTCGATGCACTATTTTATTTATTGAAATTTGTAAGGAAGCTATATATTACTTAGATTCGGGATTTCAAGGATTCAACTTTGACAATTCAGTGGATGAATGGTGAGATCCAGGTCCGCAATACCAAGCTTACTCAATTGGCTTTGCATCTGAAGGATATCAGTGGCTTGTTTAAGCATGTGAGTTATACCCACGTATTTCGAGAAATGAAAACATTTGAATATTCTCTTTCTAAAGATGTCTTATTGATGGAACTTGGTCATCTTATTATTTAGGAATACAAAGATGGACAACATGTCTCTACCAGGATAAATAATCTTTTTTGAAACTTGTTAGGGATATGAAGAATAGTATTTTTGTTATTAGGTACTCAACTAATTTTTTAGTAATGGTGGCATGACTATTTATAGGAATATTTTTGGGGATCATTGTTGATTTTGTTATCTCCGTGGGATATACACTACCTTTTTCTTATATCATTGTCCAAATTGTTGTACCATGGCCCCTGATGATTGTGTTTTCCATTCTTATGGACATTGTGTTCTTAATTGTGAAATTTAAATTGTCCTTTGTTTGAGCAATTATGACAAATGTGAGTAGTGGAGGATGGTAGAAGTGAATAATTCCAATTGGGTACAGAAAGTGGAATGTATTTCTAGACTTTAGGGGTTTAAAATTGAAAGAGTCTTGAACAACACTGATGATGAAAATCATGTGGTTTACTGAAAACTGTACAAAGTTGGGTTGTTTTCTCAATCACTTGTAAACTATTTGCTAACATAGAGCAGCCATTCTAGCATTGGAGGGTTGTAGTTTTATATTTGGAAATGGTCCCCAACAAATAATGCAATTAAGCCCCAACCAAAGAAACCTCCTATCCATTCTAGATTTACATGTTGACATTGAGTGGTCTTACCTATCAAACTCCCACTTCTTGAGATAAGTCCTAAGCTAAAGTGAGAACATGGAGGAACTAAAAGGGATTTCCAATGTCATCTCACAAGCCCTCTTCACACTTTAAGCCAACACTCCTCTGCCTCAAGAGGGCTTACTTAGAATTTGATTATAGAGCTTATACAATGGGGACCAAGGTCAAAAAGATAAATGACTCTAGTAAAACAAGTTGGTAAAATGAATGAATTAAGGTAGATGAATGGACCAAAGACTAGTGTCCTACCATTGGGAGAATGGGCTCAAATCAAGGCTAAATGGTAGGAATCCTAATGAGGAACAATGATTATTTATGTTGAACTATACAAGCTACAACAATCCATTCATTGTTGTCCCAAATTGAAAAAGTAAAACTAAAGAGATTACTAAAGTAGATAAACTCTAATACTTTTGAATATTATGGTTATTGAGAATAGAATTATATGTGCATCCATCTAAGAGTACAAAAAACATGCAAACATAAATAATAATCCATCAATAACCATAAAAGAAAATGGAAGGGTGTTACCAATTTCAGCACTTTGTAAGCATATGTCAAGGTTATTATAGCAATGTGGTAGGGCATTATGATCTATAAGAAATTCTCATCCACCAAGCACTATACTCAATCATCTAACAATATCCAATGAGAATTCCATTGGGCTCCACAAGATTCTCTCAAATCCAACATACATCAAATGGAGAGAAAGTTACTTTATAGAGATGGAGCATCTTCTCTCTTACAAGAAAATAAATTGTTTGCCTAACTACCTCCATGACAAGTCAAAGAAATAATATTATAATGTAGCTAGATCTTATTCCTTCTAGTTAACAATTCAAATGGTATTCATTATATGTAAGAGAGTCCACTCCATTAGAAAATATGATAGGTTTGTTGACAAGTCAACAAGATAAAATGTCCACAATGCGCCCTCCAAGATGCTTACATGCAAGATACGATATACTATTTGACATAGGATAGTGTTTTCAGTGGAAACATAGAAGAAGTCACAAAGTGCACCCTCCAAGATGCACACAATATGCATGAGATAATATAATATATAATACCCATCCAAGAAAAACACTCCTCAACCAACTCCTGAAAATAGTAATACAATCCACAAGGTACATGAACAAATGTGCAAAGCGCTCCTTAAGAAGTAACCACCTCCAAGTATGAATTCCAAGTCAAAAGGTGAGTGCACCCTCCACTAATGCCAATTGTAGATGAAATAATGAGGGATTCTTCAAAAAATAACCTTCTTTGACTATGAAACAGTATGGAAAGAGCACCTAGGAGAGGTGCTCCCTTGAAGGGTGTGTAGGAGAGTCACCTTCATCAACAAAGAATAATAACATAAGCTTCATATGAGATGTGCACTAGGAGATTCTGCCTTGGGATTCTTCAACCCTAATGCAACAAAATAATGTCCACAAGTGAAGTGCACCCTAGGAGAGTGTGCATTGGTAGCTACCACAACCCCTTTGACTTGGCAAAGTAATAAATATCATTCCTTGAGAGATGCATCCTTGATGAAGGTGCATGGTGTCCACTTTGAATAGTCAAAAATCATTTTCCACAAGTGCGCCATAGGGAAGATTTTAATGGTAGTTAACCAACCATGTGTAAATAACATCAACTGATTTTTAAAACCATCAAAGTTCCCCACGCATGTGCAATGAACAAGTAAAACACCTCAGTAAAGAAATTTTGAGGTCTAAAATGGGCTTCTTAAGGAAACTAATAAAATAATAGTTAAACTAATAAAATAAGAGTTATTAATTTTGTAATGAAACAAAACAAAAAACAAAAAAAAATTATATATGTTGAGCCCTCAACAGCTCCCCAAGTTAGCCTCACCTGAAATTTTGAATCCAAGATCACTTGTCCTAATGCATTCATCCTCATCCATGCCTACGGTTATTTCATCATGTCTTTGACACTATGGTTGGTATGTTCTAGTGATTTTATTTTTTCATATTGATGCACCCTTCTACTAGTTGTGTCATCATTACTTTGCATTTTGACATGATTTTCAAAGAAACCTTCAGTCCCATGATCCTTTTGCTAAGATTAACTTTCCAATCCTTTAGGTCTGAGTAACTTGTTGATTTTTGAAGTCCTTTCACTTTACCAATCTTTGAGTATGCATTGGTCCCAAATTTTATTGTTTCATCACCCTCTGGAATAACCTGAGTATGAGGCTGGTGTTTAAAAGTTTGAAGTTTCCCCTTAGAATTTTTTTGTTCAAATTTTCACAAAGAAAATAACTTTTCTCGTTGATGGAAAAGAGACTTTTCCAACGATACATCAGCGAGAAAAGGTCTTTTCTCACTAAAACAACACAAAGAAAAGAGAATTCATCACCAAAATGTCGACGAAGAAATCACTTTTTCTCGTCAACCTTTCGAGGGAAAACCCTCTTTTAACGTTTCAACAAGAAAAGTGTTTTGCTTGCCAACACATCAGTAGCAAAATATCTTTTGATCATTGAAAAAGTGGTTCAAGAGTCGCCATGTTTTAAAGCCACCTTTAAAATATTATTTCCTAGCTAAAACATCGACGAGGAAATATCTTTCCTCCACCAACAAATAATGAGTTTGAAGGCCAATTTAAGTTTTCAACCAAAAAGAAGGTTGTCCACCGATACATCGACCAAGAAAAGTATTTTCCCTACCGACACATCAATGGACAATCTCCTTTCTCCAGCAATAAACAGTTGTCCCAAACGAATGATCGTGAAAGAAATGCCTCGCTAATATATATATCAATGGGGAAAGGCCCTTTTCCTTGTCGATGCTTCTTTTCAACCATACAAACTAGATACCTACTACAAGTTTCCATCATCCAAGGTCCACCCAACTAATGAATGGTTGGATCAAGTACAATTAGACATTTATGCAACTCTCTGGAGTTGGTGGATAAGGGATAAGAGATTCAAGGCCCGATCAGAAGGTTGCATCTACCGAACCAAGAGCCTTAGGCCCCCTTATCGAATGGAAGCCATATTATTAGCTCGATTATATGGAGAAGAGGATGCCTCCAACTTTTATGAAGCATGGATACCAATCCGTCACATAATTATCAATCACAGGTCCACCTTTAATTAAGGAGTAATATTATCCGCAAACATGACACAAGAAATCATAATAGCATGATACCCACAAGCAGGTCAAGTTGTTGAATTTTACACATCCTCATACCTTGTAGACATCATTTGTGTTTCCAACTCTTTCTTAGGGATGGGGTGGGCTTGGATACCTTCTGAACCTCCCATTCATTTCTACTACAAAGTACTATGGAGAACAAGTACACCAATAGTTATCAAAAGATATGTGAGGAACTCATGAGGCCTTTCTAAACCTTAATCCACTAATATCCATCCCACTACATGTCAAACGTTGCATTCGAGACCATGTTGGATCTAGGAGATTGGTACCTTACACAGGACCATGCATATTTGAGAGTCTATGGTTGTTCTCAACCACTTCACATACCTCCCAAGTATGTGATCGATAAGGTGGCATTATTGGAAGTTGTGTATCAAAAGGATATAAATGGAATTAGATCAACCCTGTCAGCAAATAATAAATTCGTGTGGCCTCTACTGCCTCTAGTGATTGGAAATTGCAACATTGAGACTATGAAAAATGCATCCTAGGTTGGGATGGAGTTGAGTATGTTCCACTTTGGTACACAGATATTTAGGAGGAATGACCTACTGAAAGTAGTAAAGAGACACTGTGACTTGTGCAAGTTTAGTTTCTCATACGTGCACATTTTTTTCAAAGGTGAGGAAGTCTTTAGAAGAGCCTGGACCTTGGAAGAATTGTTACAAAGACTAGGGAAAAGAAAATTGAAGATGCAGATGTTGAAAAATCAAAGGAGAATAAAGTGAAGCAAGAAGCAAAGAGAAGAGAATAAGAACTAAATAAAAGGGAGGAAGAAGAAGAAATCAGGAAGAAAGAAAAAGCAAAGGCAGTTAGAGTCGCAACAAAGGCAGTTAGAATTGTAGAAGAAGAGAGGTTGAGAAAGCTGCAAGAAAAAAACATGTAACAACAAGAACAACATATAGGTGATGAGGTACAACCCCCAGGAGGGGAAAATACCAATGACCATCAAACCCCTAGAACTATGCAAGCTGGATAGGGTGCCCCTCTCCATTCAAATCACGGGACACCTCCCATTATTGGTACTTGGATTTGGGTCATTCATGCTTTCAAAGGAGGAAGTTGTGGCCTCACTGTTGGGAATGTAATACTTAGTGTTAGGATTATCCACGTGAAGAAGATCAAAATTCATTGAGGTAGACCAAAAGTCACCCAGGAGTCCAAGAGTCCACTTGGGAAGTTGAACCCAAGGGACATTCTCATTTATATTAATGTACAATTAATTAATGAGAATAGTGCACTTTCACGCTTATCTTTTATGTCTTCATTGTATAACTGTCTTTCTGGCCTATTTGCCCAAATAGGCACCTAATAGTGGTATCAGAGCTATTCTTGGTTCTCTGGCCCGTGCTCATAATTCTACCATATCCTTCTCAATCCTACTCCTCTGCCAGCTCCAAACCTATAGAGGAATTATTCTTTTTCTTATATGTCAGTTGTCTGCCATTCTATGTGTCACAATTATTCCTTCTACGTGCATTCCCTACCATATTATTTGCTAATTTTGCTGACCTTCCAGTCTACCATCTGCAAACCAGGTTGTTTCATTTTCTCACCATTCTGCACTTCTCTAGACCTGCACCATTCTGCCCTCAACTTGCTCTATCTACTCCTTGCCAATATTCTTTTCCAGAACGTGCGTGTGAACCCTAGCTCTTCATGGAAACCCTAAGTAAAATCGGTGAAGTATTTTGATCGTGGTTTGCCATCCCTTCAAGCCATAGAATTGTTGAATATTTCCCTCGAGAACAACTGTTGATGTGAACTCGTGTACACGAATTGATCAAACAAGTTGGGAGTTCTATGATCAATTATTTGGCATGCTCTCCACTTACAAAAATCAAAATCTAGTGAATGAGCGGTCCATTTGGAGTCAGTGATTTCTATTTGAATAACGCCTTGATAATACGATTTGAAGACTATGCGATTGGAGGCCACGACCAGTGTGAATACTGCTACGAATTGGAGATCACTGTGTAGAGACCATAGTGGAGTAGACCTTCTCTGTGACTGGTGCGTTATGTTTTTATTCCTCTAAAAGAGCTATGCATTCCACCTAATAATGGAGTTGCATATCATTGAAAGTAGAAGTTGTTTTTGGATTTGCGACCTGCCTGTATATTGAATAGTTGCATTTAATGGAGCTGCAATCTCTCCTCTGATATTGTGGAGTTGTTTGCCTCTTCTCATGACATAGCTAATTACTCGATGTGTGAAGACATTGCTTTCATCTTGGGTTCGCGTTGAAGGCATGAGACTCCTCACAAAGTTATGGTGAATTTTCTGGCTGTGGAACGGAAGCGTCCCTATGTTTTTTGCCTCCCATCGGTGTTAAACTTTCAGTTGGGTTGGATATGCTTGGATTGACACAAAGGCAATTAGACTAGGATCCCAAATCCTTAATAATCCAAATGTTGATAGATTGAAGCTTTATAAGCACCCGATCTTCCATGCATTGATCGGTGAAAGGTTGTGATACAAGAAAACTTGTATGCACAACTTGTTAGGCATTTCTTCGTGCTTGGATCCAAGTGCAAGTGCGTGTACCCGATCGAAGAACGCTCTCTACCCTTTTGTGTGAATGGTGCAAACCCTAGTAGTTCCACCTGCTAGCCATTTACAGCCTAACAATCTATCTTTTTCATCCAAATGTTTTATTTCAAGGATACACTTATTCTCTAATGTACGGTTGCAGTCTTCTGCGTAAGAACTAAGTGCTCTCGTGAAGCAACTGCCATGAAAATATAAATTTAATATGAGTTGTGCGTCTAGAGTTCCATGAAGACTGGACAACTCTAATTTGTGTGTGCACTCTCCATTGAAAGTCTAAATTTTGAAAACTGTTGTGAAGTTGTGGAGCTGCGACCTCCTCTATAGCGTGAGCTCTCTCTCGAGTGGTGGGATCTTTGTTGATATGTCGATTTGCAACCACATCTGATGCTGCTAGTTGTTGATGACATCCAAGTTAGTGGAGTGCTGCTATCGTGGAGTGCCATCACCGTGAATTAAGATAGTTCAGTTTAACATCATTTAGAAAAAAAGAGACAAAGAATTAAAGCAGTTGAACATCATCTAGATGTCGTCTTTCTCTAAAAGATGGAACGAGCTAAAGAAAATCGTTTAAAGACCCATTGGTATCATTTGGAGGAGCTGTGGTGAAGCGTGTAGCTTGGTGAAGCCCGGTGAATGTGAAGCTCCATTGACACATTACCTCTCTCGGAACAAGTGCTGCGATTTCTCCATTGTGAAAATTGAATATCGAGCCATACATCTAAAACACTGCAACCCTATCACCATGGAGTCACAAGTATTGGCATATGCTCAGCATGCTTGGTGTTTTTGAAATGCCTGAAGACTGTATTATGGAGATGACTTCTCTCATATCATGAACCATAGTTGCGTTCCACATTTGAGACCTAGATACTAGATACGATCTCATCTTCCAGCAACTACGACCTCTATCAAATGAAGGTGTGGAGTATCTCCACATATTTGAAGTTGTTGTTGTTGCGATCTGGATTGAAGAGCTGAGATTGTCCGTTGTTGTTGCTGCCTGCCACGATTTTGTAAATTGTATATTGTTGCTGCTTGAAGTGGAGTGAAACCCTACTTTTAACCTAGATCGAAACTGTTGCGTGGAAGTTTGAATTGAGATTTTTCCACCTCTTCTCCTCTCTAAGTGAGCTGATATGCGATTCATCTCTTATGATTTGCGTGGGAATGATCCTCCAAAACTACAGTGCGTGAGCTATCCACAGATTGTTTGTCTGCACTAAATCCTTAGCTACTCACTTGGTATGAACTCGTGGTTTTCAGTTGGAACGTGATCTAGAAGAACGCAGTGCTGATTGTGAACTATGCATTGTTGCAACGTCTGAATGTGATGCTTGTTGTGAATTTTTGAAGACCTTCTTGAAGGAGCACGATCTCCACCTGAAGAGCACAACCTCCTTTTTGGTTGTTGCAAAGAGCTGCGTGGAACCGAAGTTCGAGAAGACTATCCCATTGAAATATTCTACCAATTCCTACACTCTACGTGGATTCTAGGAGCTGCGACTCCTCTCCAACTAAATCTCACTCAAGAGCACGACATCCTCCACAGCTTCGACAGTTTGCACAAGTACTGGTATTAATTTATTGAAAGTTTACTCATGTATTGTCGATGGAGATTTGAGCTACAAATGGGGCTGAATGTGAATCTTTAAGTTTGGAATTGAAATTATAGCATTCATAGTACTATAAAATTGATTTGCATGTTGCTGCAAAATTGAATTTGTATGATGATGCTACTGCAGAATTGAATTTGTATGGTAATGTAGAATTGATTTGCATGCTGCTGCAGAATTGAACTTGTATGAAGCTGTAGAATTGCATGTTGATGCAGAATTGAACTTGTATGATGTTGTAGAATTGCATGTTGCAGAATTGAACTTGTATGAAGCTGTAGAATTGCATGTTGATGCAGAATTGAAATTGTATGATGTTGTAGAATTGCATGCTGCTGCAGAATCGAACATGTATGATGTTGTAGAATTGCATGTTGTTGCAGAATTGTTTTAATAGGTATGAAAAATTAATGGTGCTGCAAAAATTGAATTTGCATACTGTTGTAGAATTAAATTTGTGCTACAGACCTGCATTATGCACATAGTTTTTTGAAATGCATTGTGTATATGCAAGATTGACAGCTCTTTTCTATCCATCAGTTATTATCCTACAGTGACGGCCATTGTGAAAGATAAATTGCATCCAGAGAATATTTGAAACCTATTTGGAGTCAAACAAACTTGCAACTGTTGCTATAGCTGCTCCAAAAGAAAAGGAGTTGCATAACTAGATCCACATCATTCAGGTATAGCAAATTCCTCAATTCAACAATCATTAGTGTAACTTGCAAGTGTGTTTTGCTTGTAAGTTCTAGTGTTTCTTTTGGTACTTGCATATGTGTTTTTGTATAGTACCAAACTGAATTTAAGTTGAATTGCATGTATAGTACCAAACTGAATTTAAGTTGAATTGCACATTGTATGTGGGTGCATTTTCGGTTGAGACTGACACCCTAATTCTCTTTTAAGTTTGAATCTGCTGAAATATTGCTTGTAAAGGGAAGAGTTGCAAGAATCCCTAAGTTTGATTGAGTCTTTTGTACTTGGTCCTACCTGCATAAGGAGGCCTCAAACTGTCTTCACAATGTCTAATACAGAAGAAACATTAGAGTTGTTGAATACTCTAGTACATACAGTTGTAGATGAATCAATCACAATCAACGAAGATACACTCCAAATTGTCATTAATCAACTTCAGAATTTGAAAGCCAAAGAGGAAGATGCACAACACAGGAATCAACATTATGAACTAGTTCTTGTTCAGAATAACCCTTTGTTTGATGATTATTCCTATCAGCTGCTAGAAAAAAATGAAATCATGTCAAATGTACAACCTATTCAAAGTCCCAGATTCCAACAATGTGACTGAGTTGGCCATATGAAAGATCAATGTTTTGTTCTTCATCCTTGTCAGCATTGTGGGAAGCGTAACCATTCTTCATATCGGTGTGTGAAGATGAAGAAACTTGCAAGAGTGAAACTTGCAACAGAATATTGTACTGCTCCTTACTTTGTACCTGACAGGGGAGAACATGATGGCAGGATTCAAGTTTTGAAGCCTTGTCCCTTTGACAACAAACACTCACAACTTCCTCAAGTAAGTCACATCAAGTGAGCTTGAGCCATAATGAGTTTGGGAGACCGCCATATTCATAGATGCATGTACTATGAAGATAGAAGAGAATCATGCCACTAAGTATTCATGTGTTTTGTGTCTAGTTGTGACACCCTGAGACTCTCCTATCCTCAAATTGTTCCTGACATGAGGGAATGAAGATCGTCTATAACAAGCAAATCGAAACAAGCAAGCCTATGAAAAGCTATGTTCGACTAAGCTCCAGAGTTGGTGGTCATCCTAAAACCACCGGTATCAAGAGCATCTTCATTTAGAAGAAGCCAGTGCAAAGGCTTCTAGTTAACTTACTTGGAAAATATTGCGAAGATGGAAATGTTTAGCAAGTGGTAGCTGCTCACTTCATGTTTTCAGCTCTCCAGTTGGTTTGTGGTCAGCTTAAAACCACCATTCCAGATAGAACCTCTAAGCCTTCATGACAAGTTCCATAAAACCTATAAGCGAGAGTTTTCACCAAGTTCCAGAGTTTATGGTCAGCCTTAAACCACACATATAGTAGAATATTTCATCTTTTGCTAGCCCCTTTCGGTTGGTGGTCAGCCAAAACCACCCCTTCAGAGAGCACTTGTATTAATCAGAAGGCAGTGCAAGCTTGTAGCTAAATTTCTTAGAAAATGATTGTCAAGAAGGAAATGTTTAGCGGGTGGTAGCTGTCCACTTACAATTATTCAACTCTCTCCTTTTTTCTTGGACTCATATACACCTTTCGGATTAAGGGGAGAAATGTTGGGAATATAATCCCTAGTTAGTATTATCCACATGAAGAAGATAGAAATTCATTGAGGTAGACCAAAAGTCACCCAGGAGTACAAGAGTCCACTTGGGAAGTTGAACCCAAGGGAAATTCTCATTTGTATATATGTACAATTAATTAATGAGAATAGTGTGCTTTCATGCTTGTCTTTTATGTCTTCATTGTGTAACTGTCTTTCTGGCCTATTTTCCCAAATGGGCACCTAACACTCACTAAGATCTTATGTGTTTGATAGTAAAGAAACAAATTGTGAAGAGGATGGACAAGAGATTAAGATATCAAAACGATAATCTGTGCAAGTCACTACACAAGTTCCAATGGTCACACAAGCGAGAAGAGACATGGCATCTACAACATCAACAAATGTAGCAAGCACCATGGCCAAGAGTTCAACATCGTCAATATAACTAAAGAATCAACAAACCATAAGTGGGAGATAAACACTGTAATATACCTAAATGTATATTACAATTATTAATATAATTTAATTAGATATTAATTTATTAATTATTAATTATTAGGTAAATGGGTCATCTCATTTCATATGAATAGATGCAACCCTTACGTAGGCTTGGCATATATATATATATATATTGTAAACTTCCAATGTAAATATCATCATCAATTATTAAAACATTATTAAATATATATTTGAAAGATTCTCTTTCAAGTGGTATTAGAGCTTTCGGTTGCTTGCATGAAGTTGTGAGGATTCTCTCCATTCGCTTATTTATCCCACCTCTTCTCTCATTTGTTTTACCTGTCTCCCACACTCTACCCCTCATCTCCCACAGTCTACCTCATCCTCCTCACTCTTCTCCCTCATGCACTCTTCTCTCCTCAAATCCTCCTCGACCTACCCCTCATCACCCATGCTCCAGTCCAGCCATCTCTCATCCCATCGCTCCACCCCAACTCCACACAATCCTCCACCCACACGTATGAACATCCTCCACAACTCGTGCACTATCCTCATCCACTATCGACCTCCCTCGCATTGTTGTCTCCTTCCCATGTTGCGCCTCCTTCTCCAACACTCACACTCCCTCATGTTGCATTCACGCTCCCTTGCAACTTCCATTCTTCAACTCCCACAACCCTCCATCCCACTGCAATCACCCAACACCATTGTTGCAACTTCCTATTCCTTCCTCCCTCTCATCTCGATCCTTCCTCCTTCCAAAAATGCTCCCATCAAACTCCTTCGTCCCCCACAACCTGACACTCCCTCTCTTTCCAAGCATGCTCTCCTTTACCACCTTCTTTCTACCTCCCCATGCTCCCTTCCACCCATGCTTCAGCTCCACAACCTCCTTCCTTACATAATCCCCCACATTGTTTCCCTCAACCCACTCCTTGCTCCCTTCTTCATGTTGAATTTTAAACTTAGCAATATAATTTTCATCTCTTTCAACTTTAATTTCATAATTCATTTCATCCCAAAATTATAGGATCATTTATTTCCAGTGGAAAGTAAAACAAGGATCACTGAAAGATAACCATGCAAAGAGACACAAAGATTTATCATTGGAAACCCAAATGGGAGAAAAACACAGCAAATGTTTCTCAGAAGAAATTAATCCAATACAAGAACAATACCAATCATGAAGATTAAGCCCTAACACAAGAGTGTGCCCTTCTTCCACAAGAAACCCTAGCAAACCTTTTGAGAGAGATAACAAACTTGTAGAGATAATAATATAAACCCAAAAAATTAATTCTAGTGATCTTCACTTGTCCTCCTTGAGAAGTGCGCATCGATTGAGAGAGATGAACTTGTTGAATGTGACAAATGAAGTGTGAGAACACTTCTATTTATATCCTTTAGTTGACTTGGATTTTACCCTTGAGGTCGACTTGTACTTTTGTCTTCTAGGGTCAATTCATCCCTTCTACTGGGGTATTTGTGCTCTTTCTTGCCTTCTACTTTCTCTACGACTTCTCCAATGGATTGTCTTGACTCCTTGGTTATTTATTCATCCTAGAAAAGTTATCCTTGTTGATGTCTCATCACATGCAGATCAAATTATTGCATAGAGTTCTAATGTTGATTTGGCCATACTCTAAGAAGTCTCGGACACTTCTTAAAGCCAATGTCAAATTCAACATTAGATTAGACTTTGTCTAATACACAAAGAGATAATATCCCCTATAACATAAACAAGTCATCTCACTCTATAATAATAGATCACTCCTGTTACAGAGCACTCCCCCATAGAGTATGCAATGTGACCTCTAGCCTTTCATCACTCTAGGAAATCCACATGCCTGGACAAAGGCTAAGCATATGAGCCACATGGTCAATATACATGACTAATTAGGGCTATGACGGGGCCATTCTCTACCTAGGTTGCGAACCCATATGGCAGAATGATCTGTAGAATGTTTTCCTGATGCTGGAACCATGGAGAACATCAACACTCCCTCTCAACGAGTGAGACATTCTGCATCACACCAAGCAACTTACTTGGTGATAATGCCCATCAGTACTGCATCTGCATCTGTACGATACATGTACTGCATCTGCATCTATACTAAACCTGTATTGTATCTATACTACAACTACATTTGTACTATGTATGTATTGCAACTGCATATGTACTACAGTGTCTATACTACAATTGCATATGTACTACTATGTTTGTACTACAACTACAGCTATACTACTACCTTGGTATCTAGGCCATTCACTTTCCGTGAATGTCTTCCACTCATCTATCAAATCATCACAATGTATGGGCCACTCATCTCAAATGAATGTTTGCTTGCTCATCTATAAAATCATCATGGTGTATGGGCCATTCATCTCTCATATGAATGTCTTCCTGCTCATCATCACGATGTATCACATCCATCAATGCTCCCTCTAACTTAGGGAGGCAATCTCCATCACACCAAGCTTGTCCCTAAAGTATACAAACTTTGCCTTGGACAGAGGCTTGGTGAGAATGTCAGCTATTTGCTCGTTCGTGGATATGTACTAGAGTTTCACTGCTCCCTTCTACACCATCTCTCAAATGAAGTGGTATTTTATCTCCATATCAAATAGTCCTATGACTCAGGTTGCAAATTGCTCTACTTCTGTTGTACTGAGTGCCACATAAGCCTGCTTCCTGCTAATCTAGGATATCATAACCGATCTAAGCTAAAGCAACACCTCAAGATGCTTTTATGTCCACTGCACTCCTTTTAGTAAGAATCCATATATCTTTTGCAGCTTCACTTCATCACTTGAGACATCTCTTAGAGAATATCCAACTTGTACCACGCAGGTACCTTAGCACATGATTTGTTGTCACCCAATGTGCATGCCTCGACTCTGTTGAAATATTGTAACTTCAAAGAATATTCTATTGTATTTTATTATTGTAATTTATTCAGAGATGTTTTATTCCTCTGTCGGGATGTTATTATTGTATTTGGTCATCATAGAGTCACGAGGTAAATCCTCCCATGTAAGTCAGGGCAATAGATCCCCTAGAGTAAAATGTAATGGGGTTTTTAAGTCCCTTAGAGGAGTCGGCCCAGTCAGTATTAGTTGATTGGTAAAGTTAGTTGAGGCCGGCATGTCAAGTTGTAAAATTAAAGTAGAAGTGAATGTATAAATAGAGAGCTAGGCTCTCTCATTTATTCATTCATTCACACACACTCACTTGGTGTAATTTGCATAGGAGAGAGAGAGAGAGAGATATCTGCAAGGCGAAGGAGCACTTGTTTGGGGTTTTGTCTTTGTACTTCTGATCATCTATATTGAGGAAGTTTTGTTGGGTTTTCTTCCCCTAGAGGGTTTCACGGGATAAATTTGTGTCTCTTGTGTTTATGTTGTGCTTGTTATTCTTTCAATGATCCTGTATATGCTATTGTTGTGAAATTGAATTAAATATTGATGTTATCTATCTTATCATATTGAATCTTAACATGGTATTAGAGTTATCCTGAAAGAAGGTAATGTATGGCATTTACGACACTTGTTTCACTTGCGACAATTTGAAAGCTAGGGCTTGGTATAGAAAAAACTAGTCATCGTGGAACATTCTCTATAAATATGTTTTTGAGAGGGTTTAGGATCAAAAAAATATACAAGATTAATATCAGACATAGATGTACTTGGTATAGAAAAATCAGCTCCATATTCGTTGTACTTTGTGATATATGATCCGTGCAAGATAGGGTTTCTGCCTCTTCCAGAATGCAACCCTAAACAGGTGACCTAGGAAAAAAAGGTCATATCTCGGGATTGGAAGCTCCAAATTGAATTCTGTAAAAAGTGACAGTTAGGGAACAAACTATAGTTTCACAGGTCTGAATTTCAAAGGCCGAAGTTGAAACAATGACACGTGGAATGCCGTACAAGTTTGCCATTCTGTTTCATCCCATAAACAGGTCATGTTGGGAAACTTATCATATATATCGCATGGAGAATCCAATGAATCTCAAATATGTGGGGTTGGAAAGATGACAGGTCCTTCTACCACAAGCCTAATTTTTTGACCCTGAAGATCCTAAATTTCAGAGATACATCAGAAACAATAAGTCACATCTGAAATAGCTCAATGGAGGAAATCAAAGAAGATGAGGAAGAAGTTCTCACTTGGGGTTTTTAGTTGTTTAGGTATGGAAGGACCTGATACAATGTTGGAGACACCTGATGAAACATTTGAAACTTTTAAAATGGATTTGGAATCCCTTCATCATATATATTAATCTTCCATCAAATGTTGCAGGAGGAAGGAGATTAAAAATTAGGGTTTTTGGGTTCTACAAGTAAGAAGAAACCCTAGCAAAGTTGGGAGAATCATAGGGAAGAAATGAAGGAGGTTTAAATGGAACTGGTATTCTATCATGCTATCACCATGAATATATATAATATGTTTGCAAGTGGTCTACCTTGGAATATTAGGGTTTTACCCTTATAGAGAAGACTGCAAGCAATCTCGACAGGTATGACTTCAGGAGATGCAGGTATGTTTTGAAATCTGTTTCATTTATATGATGATTAATTTCATGATATGTTTGTTTTCATATTATTGAGGTTAGTACAATCATGATTAATTTTAGACTTAGTAAAAGTATGAATGCATGTGAATGATATAAGACATTCATTGATTAGGGTTATGACACTTATGATTGTACTAATGCACTTGTTGTGTTGTATGAGGATGATGTTGTCTGCTAACATGAAAGGTACATGAAGAAAGACAAATTAAGTTCTAGATCAAAGAATATATGACCATGATGACATGAAGACAAAGAATCATCCATAGTATTTGATCACATAGAAGCTCTACTTACGAGGGATGTATGAGTTGGTTATACTATGCTTAACTTATGAGATATGCAAGTTACTAGCACAAGGTCTCTAAATCATTGAAGAAAACAAATAAGATATTGTTTGGCTATGTTAGACATAACTAATCCATGTATGTTTTCCTATATCGAGTAAGAATCCTACTATGTGTTAGGATCTTAGATAAGTATACTTTTGTATGATTGATAATGATTATTCTTGAAGTTAGAAGTTTAAGTAATCAAGGGTTTATGCATATTATGTTTCTTAGTTTGATTCATGATGTGACAAACTAGAAGAGTCCTAAGGTCAAATAAGAATGTGCATGAGTAAAATAAGTACTCCATGAAACCTTGAATACTAAGGCTTGTGATAAATTACCTATTTATGAAATGATCATGACCATACATGTTTAAGATTATTTAGGACTATAATGTTTTGATAGCATTGAGATTATACTAATGAATGTGTGTGATCTTGAGGATGACACAATGATGAAACTAGTTCACACCTAAGCATGCATAGTGGTACATGATGGAAAGAAGTTAAAAGACATATAATCATGATGCTATCATAAAGGGAAAATAGAGATAAAGAGGGAGGCAACCACACAAACATTAAAGATAAGTATTTGAGTTGTTATTTGAATTACTTCTTGAATCTCTGAATAGTTAATGATATTGCTCGTAATAGTTGTATGCATATTTGTATTCCTAGAATGAACAAATATATCATGCATAGTGTAAACATTCATATAGCATTGAACAATATACTACTAATATGCATATGATGGCTAAGTTGGAAAAACATTCCATTGTTGCTTGTCTATAATGAAACCTCTTTGCTAACATGCTGGGAGTTGTGCATTCTCTTGATAGTATGTTCTGGTAGAGATGGAAGGCATCTAGATAGCCACTGTATGCATACAGGATATGGAAAAGTGTTTTTCCAAAGTATCGGTCAAGATAGTTGCATAACTATGTGAATCATATCAGTATGCATAATATGTTATCATTGAAATGTCAACATGAATTGATGATTATGAAGTGTTACTAATCATGTAATTGAATTTGATTTGTAGGAAATATGGTGTGCTATGATCTACAAAAGAAGGATGATGAACACTTGTTCCAAAGAACAAGTGATGTCTATTCAACAAGAAGAATTACAAATCAAACATACTATAGAAGTACAAAGGAAGGCTTGTGGCTAGAGGATTCTCTTAGAAAGAGGGAGAGGATCATGACGAGATGTTTGCTCCAATGGCTAGACACACTTCTAGAGATAGATTACACCCATGGGTGACAAGACCATTCTCTTGAATGGTGTAATTGAAGAAGAAGTGCATATCGAGAAAACTCCCAGGATTCGATAGAGAATCACATGATTGAAGAAGGCTTTGTACAGGTTAACCAGGTACCCAGGATCGATAGTCATTTGATGAGCTTGATGATCACCACGGGTGATGCGGATTTCAACCTTTGCTACAAGGTTGAATATGGTTTCTATATACAGATAAAATGCTTCTCTCAGATGGATGCAAGAAGGAACTCACCATAGAGTTCGAGTGATCTTGAGGCTCATATCAGTAGACCCATCTGACGGGAGATGGCACAGATAGATATGCAGAAGATCACTCAATGCAGAGTGTGCATGATGTTCAGTCACAGAGGGAGGACAATATTCAAATGTAGAAGACTCCACTTCAGAGGGAGTAGATATCAGAGTTAAAGAACCTTGGCATGATTCTTGTGATTAGATATGTGGTTGATATTTTTCCTTAGCCAAGGAAAATGTGAAGTAGAGATTTGGGATGATGGATGGTGGTTTCTGCAGTTTACAGACAAATGATGTACTTGATGAATACTAGGTTGAGCCTAGACGTGTTCACCTAGTAGCTTCAAAGCATGTGATGAGGTACCTGAAAGGTACGATAGACATTGGTCTATACTATGTTGGAGATCATGACTACATATTGTATGGTTACACAGATGTAGATTGGGTCGAAAGTGTCTCAGATAGGAAGAGCACCTCATGTGGATGTTATTGTCTAGGATCCACCATGATCTCATGGTTTAGCAGGAAGTAGTCCAATGTCACTCTCAGCACAAGCTGAAGCAGAGTATATAGCAGATTGTTCTGCTAAGTTGTGAAGCCATATGACTCTGAAAGTTGATGTCAAGTCTATTTGACCCGGAGTTGGATACCACAGTGATTCTATGTGACAACCAGAGCTGTATAAAGATGACGGAGAACCCATTGTTCCATGACAATTCAAAGCACATAGAAATTCGGTATTTTTATATACGAGATAAGGTACAGAAGGGAGCTATAAAGCTCCAGTATGTGAGCACTGATGAGCAAGTTGATGATGTGTTGACTAAGACTTTGTCTCAAGTGAAGTTTGAGTACTTCCGTGACAAGCTTGGTGTGGTTCTAAAGGACCTTCCTCGAAAAGGGGAGCAATGTTGATGCTGATGATGATGATGTTGTAGTGGGATTGTATCATCCCTGGATACATGTCCTAAAGGGATCCGTAGACTCTCACTACAAAATTTGAACCCAAAATCCGACGACATCCAACGAAAAAGGATTGTGTCGTCAGATTTCACCTTCAAAATTACGAAATTTGATGATTTGTTTTTTAAATTGATAGAAGGGGACGTCGGATATTCGACAACCCTCGGATATCTGACGATGTCTGTCGAATAAGGACCAATGTAGTCGGCTATCTGACATAATATTATGCCCGCAGATGTAGGATATACGACCATATATTATGCCCGCAGATGTCGGATATCCGACTTCATATTATGCCCGATAATGTCGGATATCCAACATTATCATGCTTAATTCGTCGGATATCCGACATCTATTATCCAAAGGTAACTATGCTTAATTCGTCGGATATTCGACGAACGTTTATATTTTAAAATCTATAAATTTCGAAACATTCCGACATGTTTGCTATACAAGTGACGGTTTGCGGAATTTTTTTTATTTGGTGGAGTGTTTTTCGTAAAAGAATACGTCATTATTTCTATTGTTTTTGTGATTAAAGCGAGCGAAGTGTGGAGCTTGATTTTCTAAGATAGATAATCTTCATTCAAGCTCTTTACGAGAAAATGTCAAATAGCAATATTCCTGATCCAGACGAACAAAATCGACAATTGCTTGCTAGATTGTGGTATGGAGTGAAAAGAAAGGGTGATGGGAAATGTTATTGTCCATGTAGTCAATGCAGGGGCTTTAAGGGGATAAGAATAAATATCACAACAGCCAAAAAACATTGTAGGGAACATGGACATGCTGAGGGGGGACATGAATATCATCCATTTGTAAGTTTTGCATTATATATGTTTTTATTTTGATTGCTTCTATAAATGTATGTATTATGTTATTATTTCTTATATTAAATTTTATCTATTGATGATTTCATGTAATTATAAAGGAAAGACATCCTGCGACATATTGTCCGGAGGAAGTGCTTTCAGAACAAGTACTGGAGGAACATGGAGCTATGAATAATGGAGAACAAGTTAATGATCATATTGAAGAAGATGATCATACTGATAACATAGTTGAAGATGATGGTACAAATACTTTGATCCAATATTCATTTAATGTTAGAATGGATGATGATGATGATGATCATTTTGATGATATTCATGATTTACCTCTGTTACACCAAAATGTCATCACCCTTGTGCAAGTGTCGCAAGTGTCTCAAGCGTTGCAAGTGTTGTCATCCTGACTTAGTGTCGTCACCATGACCATTGCAAGTATCATCATTATGACCAAGTGTCGTCATCATGACCGTTGTGATAATGTCATCATCTTGACCATTGTGTAAACTCTTTGCTATTATACCTAAACTCATTTTAGAGTAAAAACACATCCCTGAAATTTCCCATGACTAGAGGGCTTAACTGACCTACTTTTCAAGGTCATCGCAGTCTGCCCTTGTGCAACATGCGACGTCGCAGGTTGTCTTAATGCAACCTGCAACGATGTCAGTTATTTGGATAAAAGAGTATCTTCGAGCCCATTCTCGAAGATGAGTGATGTGGAGGCCTATCCCTAGGCTCTAGGTGAGGTCTTCGAGCTCGTTAAAAACAGTAAGATAGCATTTGAGCTTACAATCCACTTTACGAGCACGGTTTATGTTATGTTTCAAGCTCGTTAAAAAATGAAACCAACCACCCTAGCATAGTTTCCCTTTGGTTTCAAGCTTGCATAAAAATGAAACCAATCCATTAGAGCATAGTTTTATTCTATCTCAAGCTCGTTAAAAAATTAAATAGACCCCTCTAAGCATAGTTTACCTTTGGTTTCAAACTTGCATAAAAATAAAACCATCCCCTCTAGCATAGTTTTATTCCATTTCAAGCTCGTTAAAAAATAAGATGGGCCCCCTCAAGCATAGTTATTATCTATTTCAAGCTTGGGTAAAAATGAAATAGATCTCCCTCCCTTCAGTTCGAGTCTCTCGCTAGAGTTAGAACTTGAACCTTCATTTCCTCTGATTCTCGTTTTCCCCCCCTTGGTGAACATTTTCATATTAGTAGCTAGGTCGGTAGTTGGGTTAGCAAGCAGCATTTTTTAGACGAAATGAAGCTTGGGGGTCATGCCACATGTCGTACCGTCAATAATCATGTTGAGGGAACATTACCATGTTAATCCGCTAGCAATCATGCTGGGGGCACTTACCAACCTCTGGCATCATGTTGGGAAGGAACCCGTCAATGGGGCCTTAACCGTGAGCAGAGTTTACCTTTGGATTCAAGCTCATTAAAAAATGAAACCAGTAGTTTGAGCACAGATTAGTCTTTGATTCCAAGCTCGTTAAAACATGGAATAGACCCCCTAAGCATAGTTTACCTTGTTGATGTATATGTAACTTCGGAATGTATTTCACCCATGTATTTCATATATGTATTTTGTACTCCTATAGAGATGGAATTATTCCTCTACACGGAAGTGTTTGTATTCCTATAGAGATGTTATTATTCCTCTATACGGAAGTGTCGTCATTTATATTGTAAGTGTCGTAACTTATACTTGATGGGTTATTAGACCACCTTGTTGGGGTCAGCCCTGTATAAGTCATGTGGGTCGAAGGGTTATTAGACCACCCTATTGGGGGTCAGCCATGTGGGTCAAAGGGTTATTAGACCACCAAGTGTGGGGTCGGCCAGGATTAAGTTAACCATGGGTTAAGCTAGACATGTAGGCCCCATTAGTTTATTGGGCAGGACAAACCAAGTATAAATAGAGATCGAGAGATATCTATTTGATCATTCATTCACACACTTCTCTCATTCGGAAAGTGGTGCACTTATGAGGAGGAGGCTCTGCTGCTAGGAGAAGACTATCTCTTGTATTCTGGTTGTATCATTGCTTTATCTATCTTTGAGGAAGTTATTGGGGTTTTTCACCTTT
Organism: Larix kaempferi; assembly: GCA_027924585.1. Lineage (NCBI taxonomy): Eukaryota > Viridiplantae > Streptophyta > Pinopsida > Pinales > Pinaceae > Larix > Larix kaempferi. Next base: position 413,104 of record BSBM01001218.1, read on the forward strand.
ATGGTTTTTCCCAAGTAAACTCTGTGTCTCTTGTGTGCTTGCATTATTGTGTCCATGATTGATATGCTGTACATGTTGTTCTCTCAGTTAAGATCCTAGATCAGATTGAAGTAAATTCTGAAAATTCAACATGGTATCAGAGCTAGCCTGAAAGAAGGCATGATATGGCATGTATGAAACTTGTTGCACTTACGATGCTAGGGCTTGATATAGCAAAAACCAGTCATCGTAGCACTTTCGCTATAATCCATTTTGGCGAAGTTTCGGATCTGAAACTTTTACAGGTCGAAGATCAGATCCCCATGTACCTTGTGTCCAAAGGAAAACCTCTAATTTGTTGTACTTTGTGATTTATGATCTGTACAATATAGGGTTTCTGTCTCTTCCAGATCTGAGTAAAAAACAGGTCACCTTGGAAAAAAGGTCATAACTTGGGCTAGGAAGCTCCAAATGAAATTTTGTAAAATGTGACAGGTAGTAAACAAACTGTACTATCTCAGGAAACTTTTTCAGAGGCTGAAGTTGAACCAGTGACACGTGGCATGCCGTACAAGTTTGTTCTCCTGTTTTATCCCATAAACAGGTCACGTTGCGACACTTGGCATAACTCTCTCTCAGAGAATCCAATTGAGGCCAGACCTATCGGAATGGAAAGATGACAGGTTGGGCTATCTCAAGAAAAACTTTTAGACCATGAAGATTGAAAAGTTTAGAGTTACACCAGAAACAATCAGGTACATATTTCTGTCAAAAATGAATTTTTTTTAGCACCTTCATTGATGGCTTCCGGAATTTAGGGCTTTGGTGAAAGTTGGAATTTTTGTAATCGGAGACCACAGATAGATGCTACTCATCAGAATCGAAATTTAGAGACCAAGATCAGATATTTTGGTTGGGAAGAAGGCCGAGCTTGATCAAACCCCAGTTCGGGACTTTGATCGGAAAGATGGAAAATTAGGGCTTCTGCAAAATTTGGAATTTTGGAAATCTGTGACCACGGCTGGAAGCTCCTCAGAAAAATCGAAGCTTAGAGCTTTGAATCAAATCTTTTGGTTGGGTGAAGCTTCGGGAAACTCAAACCCTAATTCAAGGTCCTCCTAGTGAATCCAAAAATCTAAAAGACAATTTCGAGGGGTGAAACTTTGCAGTTTTCAAATTCTGAACATACCAGCTTGATCAGCTCATCAAGGCGCATATTTCTATCCTTTCGGAAGTTTGAAATTCAAAGTTTGAATTTTTGGGGTTTCTCTGACAAACCCTAATCCAGCTCCAGATCCAGTTCTTGCAAATCAAGTGGATTGGGTTAATCCTAGAAGAAGATGGATTGGTCACCTGCATAAGTGAAGAAGTTCATGTTTCAGAGGGAGATGAGGCTAAGGCCTTACATAAGAAGATTACAAGCAATATCGACAGGTATGACTTATCCAGGTATGTTTTGATATTTGTTCATGATTACGTTTATGGTATATTTGTCTTCATATTATTACGGTTAGTACAATCTTGATTAAATCTAGACTTGTCGTATCACCTTAATAAAATTATGAATGCACGATAGAATATATTCATTGATTAGGGTGTTGACACTTATGATTGTACTAATGCATTATGGTGTTGTATGAGGTTTATGTTTTCTGCTAACACAAAAGGTACACCAAGAAAGTCAAATCATGTTCTACTTCAAGAACATATGCTCATGGTGACATGAAGACAAAGATTCATCCATTGTCATGGATCACATAGAAGATCTACTTTCGAGGTATGTATAACTTGGTTCTACAATGGTTAACTTATGAGACATGCAAGTTACTAGCACAAGTCATTGAAGAGAACCAGAAGACATTATGCGGGTATGTTAGACATAACTACCTAGCATGCTAATCTAGGTATGTTTTTCCTATATCAAGCTAGAATCCTACCTTGTGTTAGGATCTTATACTGTTGTGTTGTTGATAATGATTATTCATGAAGTCATAGGTTTGAATAGTCATGGTTGTATGCATATTATGTTTCTTACCATAATTGATGATATGACAAACCAAAAGAATCATGAAGGTATAGGTTTGAGTAATCACGGGTTTATGCATTGATGATTTAACTAATCAGAAGAGTCATATGATCAAATAAGAATATGCATGAGTAAAAGAAGACTTCCATGAAACCTTGAATACTAATGTTTATTATCTGTGAATGATCATGACTATACATGTTTAAGATTATTGTGCTTTGATAGTATTAAGATTATACTAATAAATGTGTGATTATATATGAGACCTCAAGGATAACATAATGATGATACTAATAAGCATGCATAGTGGTTAAGGATGGATATAAGTTCAAGGACAGGTAATCCAAGAAGCAAAGATCAAGAGGGAGCACACTCCAGTTGTTCCTTCAAGAAAGCAAAGAAACACACTTCAGTAGTTTCTACAAGGATGCAGATATTCAGAGGGAGTTGACCACTTCTCACAATCCACATCAGAATGGAGTTGCAAAGATTCAGAGGGAGTCCAACCAGCAACCAAACAAAGATAAGTATTTGAATTGTCATTTCTTACATAATGTTATTCAATGATGTATATGCTTATGTTTCTAGAATTAGGTTGTGTATTATGCATATTAGAATAGTTGCATTGATGAACAATATACTACTAATATACATGGGTAAGTGGCCTATGGCATTGTACAACATTCCATTGCTACTTATCTAGAATGAAACCTCTTTGCTGACATGTTGTTCATGGAGTCCTTTTTAAGCTCTTTTCAGACTCCCTAAATAGGAAAAGATTGCCAAGCGAACTTGATGCTTTCACGCTTGTAAAAGCATTTGAATGATCGTCTTTTTGGTGATAGTTTACCCCTTTTTCGGACCAGGAACCACTATTTACGAAAAAGGAATACTCCAACCAACCATGGCTGGAAGAGTCCTCTCCCGCGTTGTTTTACCCTTTTTCAGGCGATGAGGCTAACTTTACAAAAAAGGACCGTTGGAGTCTCCTTTAGTTCTTTTCAGACTCTCTAAACATGAAATGATGCCGAGTTTTCCTTCTCTGGACTCGTTAAATTTTAAACATTGAAGGGCCCATTATGGGACGAACCCCTCCATTCCTAGGTTCGTGAAACATTTGGGATTGGACTGATCTATGAGATGAGCTATACCAAGCATCTGGTTACCCTCATCAAGCTCGTCAAAAACACATGAGGCACTCATCAATCATGATGGGGAAAAAGGAAAGATTTTGTGTTACATCTTAATTACGACAGTACATAGTCACTCTTGAACATGGCACTCGTTTGCATTTGCATTCAGTACTTGGATAATCTGTTTGTCCTCGAGTCTTGTCAATTCCATGAGTCACGTCGCTCCTTTGGATCAACCAAAGAATGCTTCCACCATCAGTTGCATTAGGGGTTGGTATCATTTTCGTCATGTCAATACTGCCAAGTCATGCCATGCCCATGTTCAAGAGATGTTCATTACTCATCACCTGCAGTCAGTATACCTTCAATCATGTCGGTCTACCTTGAGTCAGTCTTGCACATTACTGTACCGCCCGATATACTCTACACATTTTTTGTCGTGTTTCGTGTCGATTGATGGGGGATTCATCATGGCTCTCCTTCAACGGATTCATCCTTGTCGACATCAACTCATCATCCAAGGATTGAATCTAGAAACCAACCAAGTACCTTGGCCCTGCATGCCTCAATGGCAGGTCACCTCGCTTTCATCATGAGTTTACATCATTGACTCTTGATTGGAAGATTTCATCTTGTGTTCGACTTCAACTCATTTATTCACGCTTGATGATATGTATTGTGATACCTTGGGAATCATTGACATCAATGGTGATCTCCCTCGCACTTGTTAACGGTTTACATCAATGGCCGGTAATCAAGTGGTTTCTACCATGTTCGACGTCAAGACATTTGTAATCACATGGATAGATTCGTATCATTGCGGGTTCAACTTGAAGACCTTGGGGAGTCATGTTTTACCCAGGTTACGATGGAGTTTGTATTGAGTCACATTACACGGATCCACTTTTGTATTGGTCGTGGTTGTGTTATCATCTCATCATGGATCTACGATTGTGTCTAGTAGCCATGATTGTGTTCAGTCGGTCTTTACTATCATGGATCTGCAATGTATTGGTCGACAACCATGTTTTGTGTTGTATGAGACTTGTGGATCTCAGGTCATTTCTGCAGCAACTCCTTCCAACCAGCAAGTCCTTGCCATTTTTCTTACTACAAAGCATTTCACTTGTCTCATTCAATCAACTTCATGCTTTGGGGGGCATTCTGTTACACCAAAATGTCGTCACCCTTGTGCAAGTGTCGCAAGCGTTGCAAGTGTCGTCACCATGACCATTGCAAGTATCGTCATTATGACCAAGTGTCGTCATCATGACCGTTGTGATAATGTCGTCATCTTGACCATTGTGTAAACTCTTTGTTATTATACCTAAACTCATTTTAGAGTAAAAAAACATCCCTGAAGTTTCCCATGACTGGAGGGATTAACTGACCTACTTTTCAAGGTCGTCGTAGTCTGCCCTTGTGCAACATGCGACGCTGTAGGTTGTCTTAATGCAACCTGCGACGATGTCAGTTATTTGGATAAAAGAGTATCTTCGAGCCCATTCTCGAAGATGCGTGATGTGGAGGCCTATCCCTAGGCTCTAGGTGAGGTGGCATTTCAGTTCCTAACCTTATGGAAAGATCCCTTAACCATCTCCCCTTAATCCTCAACCTACCCTATCTCTTTAGCCCTATATAAACACCCACTCTCTCCATGGGAGGGGGGAAGGTCTATGGTACCCTTATGCTGGTAGAACCCATATTGGTGATTGGGAAGCTTGTACCATCTTGAAGGCTTGGCTTGGACATGTTGGATGGAGGATGCAACGTTGAGGCTTTGGTTGTAGCTTCATCCTTTCTATGTATTCCCACCTTTTTATACAGTTAATATAATCTCTTTCCATAAATGTTGTCTCGTTAATGATGTTTAGAACTTTCTTCCTCAACTGTTAGTTTAGATATCTTGTATTGCTTGTATTGTTTCCATATTGTCTTGACAGGCCTTGCAGCTGGAGATCTGACGACTGCGAGACTTGGAGCAACAACAAGGAGAAGGATCCGCGATCTGAAGGGTATGATATCTAAGTACTCGATCTGTAACTAGATCTAGGAAATGAGTTTTGTATTCTGTTCCATTTGTTCTAGATTTACTTGAACTAGGGAGATCCGGCTCGCGTCCGCTCGAGTGGATTGTCCGGTAACAACCTCTTCTTGAGAAGGCATACAAACCCCTTTATGAGGGCTCCAACACAAATCTTCTCTATGCTATATTGTTGATAATGAACTTGAAGGTTATGAATGGTCTTTCAAACATATCAATCAGACAGATGTTAAGGAATGTAATATATTCCATCACATAATCAATATATGATCGCGCTAAAGGTTATCACCGTTCGTCTAATAATTTTATTGTTAATTCATAAGTCAAATTAATAAGGATGAAATGTGTTTCATTAATATTATTTCTATATTATATTAACTAGATTTTTATTTTTATTTGTTGTAGCATGATAGGTGAATTTTTGTTACCACCGTCAAATATTTTGCCTCGCACATATCGATATTTATCTGCCATCATGAAAGAAATTGGAATGCAGTATGAAGCAATTCATGCATGCCCTGATGACCATGTTATATATTATAATCAGCATGAATTTGCAACAGAATGTCTAGAATGTCATATCAGTAGATATCGAACAGATCAAGTAACAAAAAAGGTGCCTCGCAAGGTTCTCCATTATATTCCCATTATTTCACGTTTTCAACAACTGTTCAGGTGCAAAAACACGGCACATTTTATGGATTACCATGCACAGAACATAAGTCAAGACGACATTATTCGAATGCCTGCAGATGGGTCTTCATTTAGAGATATGAAGGAAAAATGGCCTCACTTTAAAGAAGAACCTCGTAATCTTAGGATTTCTTTGGCAGCAGATGGTGTCGATCCATTTGCAAAGATGAGATCCGTTTACTCGGTGTGGCCTATTTTCGTTATCAACAATAACATTCCTCCATGGTTGTCAATAAAGAGGGAGCACATAATGTTGTTGATGATTGTTCCAGGTATATTGTGTCTACAGCTTTTTTTTTAATGTAGTGGCATCTCATTTGTCGTATTTTGTTGCATAATTTCATATATATATTTTTTATTTTTCTCTTGTGCAATATGGTTTATATACCTAAATGGTACGTCTCATAATTATATTTTTTATATGTTCAAATCAATTAGGTAAGTACCAAGTCAAAGATATGAATGTATATATCGAACCTCTTATTGACGAGTTGCTAAAGTTATGGAATGGAATCACTATGTATGACGTATCTAGACCAATACGACAAAGAAAATTTCAATTCCATGCAATGCTTGTATGGACAATACATGATGCCCCATGGTTAACCCATTTTTGCGCTTTGTAATTATAAGTTCCATTTTATTTGCATTTAATTTTATGAACTAGTTAATATACTACGCATGCATGTTTTTCTAAATAATCCATTCATTTTGTATATAATTATAATTGACATAGATATTCCAGCTCTTTATATAGGTCTTCAGACAAAGGGGAAATTTGCATGTCCAGTTTGTGGTCCTAAGATCAAATATCGTCGTTCAAAAAGTGATGCAGGAGCATCAATGCTGAGTCAACAATTGTGATTGCGTGGTCACATGTTGTGGCTAGCATGGGGACGAGTTGTTCTGATGTGGACAGTATGATTTGTTTTCTGTAATCATTATGATTCACAAAGCATGTAACCGTCTGATGTGTTGTCGGTTTTTGAGAAGCTAGGACATAGTGGTGAGTTGATACTCCCTACGTGGAGATCAAGCTAGACATGAAGTCTATTGAATAATGACGAAGACACTGCCGTCGTGGAGGGTTGTCAGTAGTTAGGTTGTTAGTCTGTTGGGGATTCAGGATTCTATTTGGGCGGGGCGAGTGAATAAGTAGGGAAGAGCTGCATGCGAAAAGGGGGTCAGCTGTGGGTTGTGTTGGTCAATCTGGATGGAATGCAGTCTTCATGCTTATCTATGAATAAAATTAGAAGTTTTGTGTGCTTGATAAGGTTTCTGTGCATTTGATTTAAGAACACTTTGAGATTCTGTCAGGTAGAGCTATGTGCAATTGTCAGCCTGATTTCTGTATGAATGAATCCCTATTTCGTGTTAACGTGATTTCCATGTGCATTTGAGAGCACCCTAATTGTTGGCAGACCGATCACCATTAAGTAGTTTAAGTAGATTTATTGTTTGTGTTTAATTTCCCTGAGATCCAGACGAGGGTTGATATGGATTGATTGATTCCATGATCAATTGGTCAAGAAATCATAGCGTAACAGAGTAAATCTAGCGAGTTGAAGTCGAACGGCTCAGATCAAAGCCAAGGAGGAGATCGACGACGGGGGAAAAGTTGCATGAACCGAGCGTGCATGGGAATTAACAAGTCCGTAAACCAAAGTGAAGGATTCTGCATTGATCAGAGATCAATGACCGAGATCATATCCGCAAAGGATCGATGGCGGAGACGACATTCCGCAGAAGAAAGGAGCGCGGAGGATATCGACGAGGAATTGCGGGAGCTGAGTTGTAGAAGAGAGTTGCGGAAATATTTTCAGAGAGAGAATGAAGAGTGTACCCACAATCCACAACCCGCAAGTGAGGAAAGGCCATTGTGGAGAAAACCGTTGCGGAAGGGAGGTTGCGGAAAGGTGATTGCGGAAGGGAGGTTGCGGAAAGGTGATTGCGGAAGGGAGGTTGCGGAAAGGTGGTTGCCGAAGGAGAATTTTGGAAGGACACCACAGTTGCAGGAAGAAGGTGTGTCCGCAAAAACATTGTGGAAAGTCCATTCTGAAGGAAGGAGATGCCTGGCCATTGTGGAAGTCCCATCCTGAGGGAAGGGGCCACGATTGAGAAGGATTTGGTTGATTCTCGCTAAGTCAAGGGTTTGATTCAGGAATCACCCTATTTCCTGGGAAGGTGTGGGTTGGATTAGATCCAGTCGATTCCACCCCCATAAATTTTGGTATCATAGCCAGAGTTTACTCAGCACAGTAGAAAAAAGGCACGATGATACGTGTAGGAAGATCAAGAGGTCGTGACAAAGGACGATTAGCAACAAATGCCGAAGTCATGGAGGAAATGAGAGAAATGCGAGCACGTATGGAAGCTATGGAGATGGGTCGATGAAGAGATCCAGAGGCAGGGGATGTAAGTGACCCTGAAGAAGAAGAACAAGGAGAAGGAGCAACACCTATGCAAGAAACACATGAGCTGAGATACTTTTGAACAATTCTTGGAGAAACTTCGAGGCCAAAACCCGAGTTGCCTACCTATGAGGGAAGCTTCATTGCTGAACACCTCATTGACTGGATCAATGAGTTAGATAAGTACTTTGAGTGTGATGAAGTTGAAGAGAACAAGAAAGTCAGGTTGGCAGTGACCATATTGAAAGGACATGCATCCTTATGGTTGGATAGTGTGCAAGCTGAAAGGAGACAGAAGAACAAACCGTTGATAAAGAACTGGGATAGGATGGTAGCTAAGATGAGAGATAAGTTCTTACCAAAGTACTACCAGCTAACCTTGTATAGATAGATGTAGAACCTTAGGAAAATATTATTGACTGTAAGAGAGTATACTGAAGAGTTCTACAAAGTAAACCTAAGGGCAGGCTATATAGAGGAATCAACAAAAAATACCGCTAGATATGTAAATGGTTTAAGAATGGATATTCAGGATGAGATCAGCATGATATCAGCAAGGACAATGGAAGAAGCATGCCAATGAGCCTTAAGAGCAGAAGAAAAGTTAGTGAGAAAGCAGAGCTTCAATAGGGGCAGAGGCCCAGCCCAAGGAAGGGGGCAGACAGCTGGGATAGGAAGGTTTGAATCCCACAGAGGAGGGTCTAGCAACAAAAACCAACATGAGCACCAAGGTAGAGGAGGTGACTCAAGAGGGAGAATACCTTACCAAGGAGGTAGAGGTAGAGGAAGAGGAAGAGAAACTGTCTATAGATGTTACAATTGTAACAAATTGGGGCACAGATCCTTTGAGTGTCCAAAGAAGGAAGACGTAGGATAGAGGGGAGCCTATGTAGCTCAAAATGAGTAGCAGCAGGAATAGATGACAGTGGTCGAGAATATGCCAAAGAAGGGAGAGTCTTTGATGATGAACAAGATCTTATTGAAACCTGAAAAAGGAGGAAGTGGAACTTGCTCAAAGGAAGGCTTTATTCAAAACCATGTGTAAAGTCAGAGGGAAGTGTTGTAAGATGGTGATTGACAGTGGGAGCACTGACAATATTGTTTCCACATAGATGGTGGAGAAACTAAGTCTAAAGAAGACTAAGCACCCTGTTCCATACAAAGTATCATGGTTGCAAAAGGGACATCAAATCCTGGTAAGTGAACAATGTGAAGTTGATTTTCAAGTAGGTACATATAAGGATAAGATTATATGCGATGTTATGCCCATGGATGTTTGCCATATTCTTCTTGGGAGACCATGGCAATTTGACAAAAGGATAGTCCATGATGGTAGGAGGAACTGTCATAGTTTCGTGCAAGATGGGATAAAACATATTCTTCATCCTTTGCAAGGAGAGAGTTCAACAGAGTAGCAGACATCTAAGGTCCTGATGTTGACAGGAAAGGAGTATTTGCAGCAGATTGACGAGAAGGAACTGAATTATGTTGTAGTATGTGAGCCTAGAGTGGTAGTAATGAAGACCAATATTAAAGATATGCCTGAGGAGATCCAAGAGATGCTAGGAGAGTTCAATGACATTGTGGTAGATGATTTACCCAATGAGTTACCACCGAAGAGGGATATAAGTCACCATATTGATTTTATTCCTGGAGCAAGCTTACTAAGCAAGGCAGCATACAAATTGACACCTCAAGAGAATGAAGAAGTTAGAATGCAAGTCCAAGGATGGTTAGATAAGGGGTTGGTCCAGAAGAGTCTGAGTCCATGTGAAGTACCAGCAGTACTTACCCCAAAGAAGGATGGTGAATGGAGGATTTGTACTGACTCTAGAGCAATTAACAAGATTACCATCAGATACAGATTTCCATTGCCAAGGATGGATGACATGATGGATTGCCTTAGTGGGGAAACATGCTTTTCAAAATTAGATCTGAAGAGTGGATACCATCAGATTAGAATTCAAGAAGGATATGAGTGGAAGAAAACCTTTAAGACAAATGATGGGTTATATGAGTGGATGGTTATGCCATTTGGACTGTCCAATGCACCAAGCACTTTCATGAGGTTAATGAATGAAGTATTGAGATATTTCATAGGTAAGTTTGTGATAGTTTACCTTGATGATATTTTGATTTTCAGTAAAACAAAAAAAGAACACTTGAAGCATCTAAGATGTGTCTTAGAGAAGCTACAAAAGGAAAATTTGTTGATAAATGTGAAGAAGTGTACGTTTATGAAATCAAAACTAGTATATTTGGGTTTTGTTATCTCAAGGGATGGATTGAAGATGGATCCAGAAAAGGTGCAAGAATCATTGATTGGCATTCACCTCAAAGCATTTTTGAGGTAAGAAGTTTCCATGGATTGGCAATTTTTTATAGAAAGTTCATCAAGAATTTCAGTGGCATTTGTCTACCTATCATTGAGACAATTAGGAAGGACAAACAACCATTTCAGTGGACATCAGAGGCTGAAAGAAGCTTTCAGTTCTTGAAGAAGAAGATTACTAAACAAACAGTATTAAGGTTACCAGATTTCAAACACCTTTTCCAAGTGAAATGTGATGTCAGTGGAGTAGCAATTGGAGTTGTACTCAGTCAGGAAGACAGACATGTAGCATACTTCAGTGAGAAATTAAATGAAGCAAAACAGAAATATTCCTCTTATGACAAGGAATTTTATGCTATTGTTCAAGCACTAAAGCATTGGAGACATTATTTGATGCCTAGAGAATTTTTTTTGTTTTCTGATAACCATGCATTGCAATATATCATGCAGCAACCTAAATTGAATCAGAAACATGTCAAGTGGGTTGAGTTCATGCAAAACTTTACATTTGTGATAAAGCACATAAGTGGGCAATCAAATCGAGTAGTTGATGCCTTAAGAAGGAGACAATTAATGGTGCAAGAAAACCAGATCCAAGTTTTAGGGTTTGAATATTTGAGAGATTTGTATGAGACTGACATTGATTTTCATAGTGCATACAGGGCTTGTAGGAATCCTGTGGAAGTAGATAAAGAGTCATGGATTGAGTATATGTTACAAGACGGTTTACTCATTAAGAACAGTAAACTTTGTATTCCCAAATGTTCCATGAGGGAGAACCTGATACAGGAGAAACATAATGGGGGGATGGCAGGTCACTTTGGAAGTGATAAAACCTTTGGATAGTTGATCCATTTTTATTTTTGGCCTAAGATGAGGTCTGAAGTTGAGAAATTTGTGAGAAAATGTAGAGTATGCCAGCATGCCAAGGGAAGAATCCAAAACACATGCTTGTACACACCATTTCCTGTTCCAACTAGGCCTTGGGATTCTGTTGGTATGGATTTCGTTCTGGGTTTGCCAAAAAATCAGAAAGGAAATGATTTTATTTTTGTGGTGGTGGATAGATTCACTAAGATGGCACATTTCATTCCATGTTATAAAACTAGTGATGCCACACACATTGCTAATTTGTTTTTCAGTGAAGTGGTGAAGCTACATGGTTTACCCAAGAGTATTATATCTGACAGGGATGTAAAATTCATAGGTCATTTTTGGAGAACTTTGTGGAAAAAGTTGGGTACCAAGTTGAACTTCATTTCAGCATATCATCTGAAGTCTGATGGCCAGACTGAGGTGGTAAATAGAAGTCCAGGTAACATGTTGAGAAGTCTGATTGGAGAGAGTCCAAAGTAATGGGATAAAGTGTTAGCTCAAGCAGAGTTTGCATATAATGACTCACCAAACCGAAGTACAAGAATGAGTCCATTCCAAATTCTGTATGGAATGCACCCAAGAGGAGTTTGTGAACTTCGTGATTTGGGTCAATTGGAGAAGAGAAGCGCAGATGGAGAAGAGTTTGCAACAAGAACAAGTTAAAGCAAGGTTACAACAGAGTAACAGTAGTTACAAAACCAGAGCAGATTCCAAGAGAAGAGAGAAAAACTATGAAGTGGGAGACTTGGTTTTAGCACATCTGAGCAAAGAGAGATTTCCAAAAGGAGAGTACAACAAGTTGAAGATGAAAAAGATTGGACTTTGCAGAATACTCAGAAAATTTTCAGCAAATGCCTATGAACTGGAAATGCCAACAGGAATTGGTATATCACCTATTTTTAATGTTGCAGACCTATATACTTATGCGACGGATGATACAGGACAAGTGCCAGAAGTGGAAGATCTTCAGTGGCTGAAGCAAATGCCTGTAGCCCAGCCAGCAGAACCTGAGTCTATCTTGGATACTAGAGTGGCAAGGACTACCAGATAGGGAGATTACTTGGAATACTTGGTCAAATGGAAAGGGAAACATGTAGAAGATTCTACATGGATGAATGCTAAAGAATTGGAGACAAAGGGTTTCTCAGTAGCTAACTTGTTGAATAGGGGTTCATAAATTTTAACCTTCGGAGTCTGATGCAGGAGCATCAATGTTGAGTCAACAATGTGATTGTGTGGTCAGATGTTGTGGCTAGCATGGGGACGAGTTGTTCTGATGTGTATAGTATGATCTGTTTTCTGTAATCATTCTGATTCACAAAGCATGTAACCGTCTGATGTGTTGTCCGTTTTTTAGAAGTTAGGACATAGTGGTGAGTTGATACTCCCTGCATGGAGATCAAGCCAGTTAGGAAGTCTATTGAATAATGATGAAGACATCACCGTCATGGAGGGTTGTCAGTAGTTAGGTTGTTATTCTGTTGGGGATTCGGGATTCTGTTTGGGTGGGGGCGAGTGAATAAGTAGGGAAGAGCTACGTGCGAAAGGGGGTTGGTTGTGGGTTGTGTTGGTCATTCTAGATGGAATGCAATTTTCATACTTATCTATGAATAAAATTAGAAGTTCTGTGTGCTTGATAAGGTTTATGTGCATTTGATTTAAGAACACTTTGAGATTCTGTCAAGTAGAGCTGTGTGCAATTGTTGGCCTGATTTCTGTGTGAATGAATCCTTATTTCGTGTTCATGTGATTTCCATGTGCAATTAAGAGCACCCTAATTATTGGTAGACCGATAACCATTAAGTAGTTTAAGTAGATTTCTTATTTGTGTTTAATTTCCATGAGATCCAGGCGAGGGTTGAGCTGGATTGATCGATTCCATGATCAATCGGCCAAGAAATATTAGCGTAACAGAGTAGATCCAAAGAGTTGAAGTCGAACGACTCAGATCAAAGCCGAGGAGGAGATCGACGACGGGGGAAAATTTGCCCGAACCGAGTGTGCGCGGGAATTAACAAATCCGCAAACCAAAGTGAAGGATTCCGCATTGATCAGAGATCAACAGTCGAGATTAGATCCGCAAAGGATCGACGGCGAAGACGACGTTCCGCAGAAGAAAGGAGCGCAGAGGATATCGGCGAGGAATTGCGGGAGCTGAGTTGCGGAAATATTTTCGGAGAGAGCACAAGGAGTGTACCTGCAATTTGCAACCCGCAAGTGCGGAAAGGCCGTTGCGGAGAAGACCGTTGCGAAAGGGAGGTTGTGGAAAGGTGATTGCGGAAGGAGAATTGCGGAAGGACGTCACGGTTGCAGGAAGAAGGTGTTTCTGCAAAAATATTGTGGAAAGTCCATTCCGAAGGAAGGAGACACCAGGACGTTGCGGAAGGCCCATCCCAAAGGCAGGGGCCCCGATTGAGAAGGATTTGGCTGATTCTCTCCAAGTCAGGGGTTTGATTCAGGAATCACCCTATTTTTTGGGAAGGTGTGGGTTGGATTGGCTCCGGTCGATTCCTCCCCCATAAAAAAGCTTAGGAAAGGAGGTGTTTGATGAGTATAGGCACTTCCTCTCTAAGAATCACATGTATTGAACTACAGAAAAACATCTGTTCAATGGAAAGCAAGAGACTGCAGTAAAACCACAGAGAATGACACCTCACCTATGGAAGTTACAATATAATAGAAATCATCAAGGTACATATGAATCATCATATATGAAACGTTATGTATTTTTTTATTGTGTGTTGTTTACTGTAATTGACATTGATTTCTGTAATTTATTTATAAATTACGATTCATGATCGTCGTTCATGTGATCATGAAGGCATTAATGGGATTCCACGAGGAATGAAAAGTTATCCTAGACAATTTAGTAGGCTTCCTTACTATGAGCACCTACAAATTGCTCATATGTTTGATACAATGCATATCGGAAAGAATGTGACTGAAACGTTATGGCGAATATTGAATGGAAGGAGTGAGAAAGAAAAATTGTCAAAATTTGCAAAGACATTCAAGAAGGCAACCATGCAATGAAAGACGTCATTCAATTTCATAGCAACGGAGAGCAAATTAATATAACTCACTTCCATGGATGTTAATAGACCAGCAAAGGAATGTTGTAAAACAAGTCATGCGAAAAATTAAATTTCCCACCAGATTTTGTGCGAACATGAAGAATATCATAACAAAGAAAGGTGATTTTGCGGGGGTGAAAATGCATGATTGACATGTCTTCATGAAGGTAATTATTATGTTGTGCATTTCATTTTTTTTTCTATTCCAGTGAATATGGTTGGTATTTTGTTTGTCTACTCTTTGTTTAAAAAATGAAACGATTTGTATATTGTTACAGTATGTTATACCTCTCTCTCTCCTGGACAACTTTGACAACAATGTCAAACAAGTAATATATAATATTGGGAAATACATGAGGTAAGTAGCGAGTTTTTGCATGCGCTTGGTGTTTGTTTAATTCATCGTAGAACTTATATTTGATTTTTGTTCTCTAATTCATGTTATGTAATATAATGTTTTTTTCTTAAATCTCTTGATTGGGTTGTGTCACTTGTAGATGGTTGTCATATAAAGAATTCCATAAAGAAGATATAAATTATTGGAGGAGAGAAATTCCTCGTCTCATGTGTGAAATGCAGAAGCATCTACCTTTGGCATTTTTCAATGCACAGAAACACTACCTCATACACCAAGTTGAGGAGATTGAATTGTGTGGACCTACGCACTCAAGGTACATGTGGATGGTTGAGAGGCACTTGAAATTTATGAAGGGTTTGGTTAGACAACGAGCACAGGCTGAGGGTTCTATGATGGATGGATATATGGTATACCAAAACATGTTGTATATTAGTGACTATCTTCCTATATTAGCGTCAAAGCTCAATTTACGTCACATTTGTGATCTAGACTCCAATAAAGATTTCGAAGGGGAGTACCCGAAGGGGAAAGGTAGATCGAGGAAGGTGAAAGGTAATATAACACATTTGATTGTTGATTTTTATGTATATATATCTTACATATCCTATTTTTATATTCAATATATTGCATTAATTTAGAGTGTAATATACTGTGTTAAGTGAATATACATTTTGTATTGAATTTTAATTTTATTGTCATCAAACAGTTGGTCGAGAGTGGGATGCAATTCATTTATACATCGCAAACAATCTTGACTGGATGAAGGTATGGATTGAACGATGTGAACAATCTGGTCATGGAATGTCATGGGAAGGTGTGGCTTCATTGATTAAAGATGCACATCGCAATGGAGATACCAATCTAACACAAAGGGAAATCGATTTAGCATATGGTTTAAAAGATAAGCAGGTAAGCATATTAATCAATCACACTATTTTTTTTTTTGCAAACATATTGTCGATGTACACACTGATTTTTTTCCCTGTATAGCATTATAAACATGCACTTGATCATAAATATTGGATCATTATGTAATCTTTTCTTGTATGGCTTGTTGTAGGTAAAACACCATAAGGCTATGTGGTGCAATGGCTGTAGATATCGCATCAAAAAGTAGGATGAAACGAAGAAAACATCAGATTGTGGGATATCTGCAGTCTTTGAGGTGACCAATGTTTCCTCTAGAAGTGACAGACATCCAGAACTCTCTGAAAATTGATATTATGGGAATCTGGAAGACATTCTTCAGTGTGACTTTAACTCCTTCAAGGTATTTCTGTTCGTTGTCAAATGGTACAGGTGTCGATTGAATCAACGTGATCCCGATAAAAAAATTATTGAACATGATAATGGATTTACCATGGTAAATACAAGGTTGTTTGAGCCAGGAATGGATCCCTATTTTATTCTAACCCAATGTGAACAGGTATTTTACTCTGAGGTTCCAGGTAGAGCGGGTTGGTAATTTGCTGTGAGACACGATCCAAGAGGAAGGACGGTAAAGTATAGCGTAGATGAAGGTAATGAAGACGTTCTCGAAGAAGAAGACGATGTTGAAGATGATCATGATTAACATGAGTTAGATGATCATGTTCCAGAAGAAGATGTCAAAGAATTAGTTGAATCAGATGCAGTATCAGACAATGTCCATGAAGATGATATCGATGATGACATGATGATCGTAACTAACATCGATGATGATGATGACATGGCCAATCCTTACAATGTTGAATCTGGATCAGATGATACAGATGATGACTTGGATGAAGAAGATGATGAAGTCCATTGAAGTGTACGAGGTATGCAGTAATATATCTACTCTATATATTTTGATTTAATATTGCAATAGAAATATTGAATTTGATTGGTACGTATAATAAATTAACTGTTTCTTAGTGTTTTTTCCATTTTCCTGTATGTTATAATTAGAAACATTGATTGTTATAGAGTATGAAAAAAAACACATTTAATTTTTTTGTACATAGATATTTTTGTTGGGTTATGGGGAATTGAGAGTGATGTGAGGGGGGGGAGGGGCCATAAGATATTCCACCTTCACGTGGTCGGCCTTGTTTAGTAGAGAATATTAAATTATTCTCGAAACAAAGAGAAGCTTAGTAAGGAAATGCACAATTATCATGCTAACCCAAATGGTGTGCTTGATCATGTACTGCACGGGTCCAATGTTGAAATTTTTTAAATATGTGCTGACTTGGATTGAAATTTGGCATGGTTAGACTAGACGCATGCATTGACGGTGTGGGAGGGTTTCTAGACTCAAACATGACTGAAACTAACCATTGGAGCATCAAAAACCATATCTATAGATTAATTAATGTGCTACATGGGGCCAACGTTGAAATTTTTTAAATATGTGTTGTCTTGGAATGAAATTTGGCATGGTTAGACTAGAGGCATGTATTGACGGTGTGGGAGGGTTTACATACTCAAAATGACTGACACTAACCATTGGAGCATCAAAAACCATACCTATATATTAATTAATGTGCTGCATGGGTCCAACGTTGAAATTTTTTAAATATGTGTTGGCTTGGACTGAAATTTGGCATGGTTGGACTAGACACATGCATTGATGGTGTGGGAGGGTTTCCAGACTCAAACATGACTGAAACTAACCATTGGAGCATCAAAAACCATACCTATAGATTAATCATCATCGTCATTACCCTCTTCCTCATCAACATATTCATCATAATCATCATCATCATCATCGTCGTCGTCGTCGTCATCATCATCATCATCATCATCATCGTCATCGTCATCATCATCATCATCATCATCATCATCATCATCATCGTCATCACATCATCATCATCATCATCATCATCATCATCATCATCATCTTCATCGTCATCATCATCATCATCGTCGTCGTCATCATCATCGTCATCTTCATGATCATCATCTTCATCAGGATCATCATCATCGTCATCTTCATGATCATCATCTTCATCAGGATCATCATCATCATCATCATCACCATCATCATCTTCATCATCAATATCATCTTCATCATCATCATCATCATCATCATAATCATCATTGTCGTCATCACCACCACCACCACCACCACCATAATCAGAGTCATCGTCATCGTCGTCATCAATTGTCATCGTCATCATCATCATCATCATCATCAGCATCATCATTTGTCATCGTCATCGCCATCTTCATCATCATCACCATCATCATCTTCATCATCATCATCTTCATCATCATCATCATCATCATCATCATCATCTATCCAAATATATTACATCGGGCTTGTATTACAAATCCATGCTATTACACTTGATGATTATCCACAGTTGCATAAACTTAACTTTAATTGAATCCCCTATAGTGCCTATCTAAAATATAATATAATGTGTTGAAAATATATAATAATTACGTTATTTATCACAATTGTCAAATTACATTATTATTATTTGATTTAAATTATATTTAAATAATTAAAATTATAACAAATTTAAATATAAAGAATTCTATTTATTTTGAAAAAAAATGTATTGAAGTTTATTAAAATTAAAATTATGGAAATTAAAGTAAAGTTTACTTAAATCAATTTGTATAATAAAACATACCTTATGTATTTTTAATTACAAAAAATAAATCAACTTAATATCATTGTTATAGTTTTGAGTAGTCCATTAATAAAAATAAAGAATTTTGGAAGATGAAAACACAAATGACAAATCTTAGTCATGTAGAACTTTATATCCTTGTGTACATGTGGTGAAGGAAGAGGGTAATTTCATTAGTACACCAAAATTCATCACAAAATGTATAGTCTTTTAATCTATGAAAATGATGCTCTATAGAAATAGTGTCTTCTCTTCACATGGTTAGCACTCCTAGTGGAAGATACCAATGATTTATATAAAATATTTAGTTCCATTTCTTCATCAGCTTAGATTCCTTTAAATAGAAAATAACTCGTCATAACAAATGTCCTCATAATGTGTAGAACAATTAAAATAAGCATAAGATTATCTTAGCCCTAAATCCATGATAGAAAATCTTTCAAGATATATTGTATTTGTACTTTTGAACATTTCCACTCACATGCTCCTTTCACTCAGATTTCATTCAAATCTATTGCTTTTTTTTTCTTTAACTTTGGTTTACTTTGGGATCATGATCTCTATTTGAAATTATTGTAGATGGTATAAATTTAATACCTTCCTTAACTTATTAGGGATCAATTTTAATTGGATTGGTCCAAATTCAAATTTTGGTTCAAAGGTCATGTTTGGTGATTGGAGGTGTCATGTTTGGTCCTAGATGCTTAATGTAATACCTTCTCTAACTTATTAGGGATCAATTTTCATAGGATTGGTCCAAATTCAAATTTTCATTCAAAGGTCATGTTTGGTGGTTGGAGGTGTCATGTTTGGTCGTAGATTCCTAAAATCTATATTTAGAGATTAAGGTATTGGTTTCCTCTCTTGGCCATAATAAGGATTTTATACACCTGCTTCATGCACAAATCTGATTGAATCCATGTACATCTCACATTAGAGGACATGTACTATACATTGGGAGCTCACATGTAGAGTTCCAAGGTATCATTCATGGCCATGGGTGCCTCAAATAGTCCTTTATGGAATAAGGCATGGGATTCCTCACTCTATAATATTCAATACCCTAAAACCCATAACTACTACTTAAAACCACTTGATGTTTGCAAAACCAACTCACAAGACAAGGATACTCTCAAGAGGCCCCATGTGTGGTTGTTAGATATACACTTCTTAAGCTTAGATGTCTAAACACTTTCTCTAGGTCCTAAGATCTCTATTTATTACCCTAACCATGTCTAAAACCTGAGGTCTATCCCTAGTGCTAAAACAAGTAATGATGGCACCTATATCCCCATATAGAAGCAAATGACTCCCTTAATAGTTCATGTTTTGTGGTTTGAAGAATCATTCTTGGTATAAGATGGGTAGAGTTTTCCTTTATGGAGTAAGGAATGGGTTGCATCCGTTTATAACCATGTTGAGGGCCGAGAGATCCATCCTTAGTGTTTATTGTATAACATATTAAACAATAATGATGGATCCCATGTTATATAACATAACAATTGGCCTCCCATGAGCTCCCGTGGTAACATAACAGACCTCCAGTGAGAGCGAACCAGTCAAACCAACGCTTCCATTGCGACATTGTTGAGGCTAATACCTACATGCGCCCATTACAGAGGAGAGGAGAGACAATCCAGGGGAAGTCTAGAGGATACAGGCGTTCCCAAGGCCCAATGAATTCGGTAAGGCCATTAACCCTACTAGTGTAGGAATTTCATGGGAAAAAATGGCCCCTGCAGCATTAACCCTACTTCGTTTTTTTTTTCCTGGAAATTGTGATTGTGATTGTTAATGGCCCCTGCAGCCATTAACCCTATCCAAATCCATCCCTTATTTCCATCTATAACATATTGATGAGTATGGGGATGTAAATTCTTTATAACCCGAGTTAAAATTTGTGATATTGATGAGTATGGAGATGTAAAATACTTGTGGATTATGGCATATAAAGAAGTATCGCATCCTGTATCGCATTTATGATGACGTATAATAGTGAGATATCTGATATCCTATTTGGAGATGGGCCTTTTCCAAGGACTATGTGGCATTTGCAATATAAATTATTTTTATGGAAGTACAAAAACCTTCTATTTGCCAGAAAATTGACTATTGTGAGATGGATTCTTGACTATTGACTATTGCCAGTTCTAGGTACAAATTTGAAATGATTTCTTGAGGATGCAACCCTAAATCCAACCACTTGTGTGCATCTTAGACTCCTCATCCATCTTGTTCAATTTTGGACAACTTTGTCGATGAACGAAGCCTTCAAGTCTCCTTTCTACACCTTATAACAATAATGCCATGAATTCTGAGAAAATAAAAAGAATGAAACAAGCCTATCTACAATTATTTGGCAATCTGAGTGAAATTTGGGCATAAAAAACAATCCCGGAGTGACATTCTGAGTGTCTAAGAGCACATCAACAAAAATAAAAATCATTCAAGGCTTCCTAAGCATGTGACAACGAACTCAATTTCTGATTTTGAGTATTTTTGGGTAGTTTCAGACCCTAAAATAGTAGTATACATCAATAGTCAGCCTAAAGATCCAAATTCATTGTGTAATTAAGGTTCCTTTGTATAGGATAAGAACCCTAGAGGAGGTTAAATCCACCTATAGGTGTTTGCCTGCATTCTGGGAGTTTTGGTGTAATATGAGGCCTGCTTGGACATAGTTGGTTTACATCTCATGAACAACACCCAGCCATAAATGATACACAGTCACACCCTTTATAGCCCTATTTCAAGCATTTTAGAGGGGCCACTAGACTTTGTAAAGGGTTCTTCTCTCCTTTGCTATTCCTTAGGTTTTCATTTAGAGGATATTAGATGTAACATTTATTTTGATATCACTAAATGCAGTCCAAAAATTGGAAAGATCTTAATAAGTTAGATATGGGAAAGTTCTTTTATATTCAAATAATTTAGAAGTAGCTATGATATTGTTAATTTTGACAAGTGTTATTTGAAGAGAAAGGGATCTTGTCTTTATAATAAAAATATATATATTGAGTGGGAGCTTTTAAAATATGATTCCTCTTTTTGAAGGAAATGAGGAGCACTTTAAGGATAGAAAAATTTAATGGCCACAACTTTAAGTTATGAAATCTTAATATGAAGATATTCTTGTGCATAGAGATTACTAGTGAGTTGTTGTGTGAAGAAAGTTAGAAACCAACCCACAAGTATGAAGATAGAAGACTAGTGAATGTGGATATAAAGGATAAGGTTACGATCTCAATGTTCCTTTCATATTAAGTGTTGTGGAGTGTCTTATGAAAGGCTAGTGCTATGGCTCTATGGGATAAGTTAGGGACTTTTTATCAAACAAAGTACCTCGTAAACAAATTACTTATGCAAAAAAGGTTGTACTTTCATAGGATGAATGATAGTAGCTATGTGACAAGGTAGTTTAATGCTTTTAACATTGTGGTAAGTTATTTGGCCTCAGTTGATAAAATGTTTGAAGAAGAAAAATGTACTATGCTATTATGTCCTTTGTCCGAGAAAGAACCATTTTTAGCCTCTGCAAGGAAACACTCCTCAAAATAGGTGAAGACTAAATCCACAAGTGCAAAATGCTTCCTCATCTTATAATACAAGATGCTTGCACATGCATGCAACAAGGAAGGCATTTGCTTCAACGAGGGGAAAAAGATAATGAATTAAAGAAAAAGCCTCCAATTGAAACTCATCCTTCTCATTCAATGTTGTGGCCTCCATAGAGAAATGTAGTAATCATGCAAGCAAGGATTCAAAGTATTATATCCATATGTCAATCAACCCCTTCACTAAACAATGTCCATAATGAAATTAAAATAGTTGAGTGTGTTCATTCAACCTTCCACTTATAGATATTATTGAGGAGTAGAATCATTTGAAATTTTCTTTAGAAGGCTAGACACATCCTTTCTTGGGCTGATAGCTAGTTGAAACAAGGCATGAAATACCTTAAAATACAGGATCCCACTCTCTTTTGGCTTAAATTTTTAATTAAAATTGGGTTCAAAGGTTGTCACTACGGGATTGATGTGATTTTAAGGATGATTTTATGCCTTCAACCATAATCAACTATTTGGTAATATACGTGAAAACCTAGGGAAATGTGTGAGCTTGCAAGACCTAGACCTATCATACAACAGGATCAACAAGTGCATCGCCGCAAAAGTTGCAGGTCTTGCAAATTTAGCTTTTTCGTTCAACGTAGTTTTTACTTATTTCCAACATGAGACATGGAAAACTTCATCAAGTCTTCCTTGGTTAATAAGTCCATTGAATAAGCCAAATCACCCACATTTTGTAGTAGGCTATAGGGACCATAAAACTTGGGTTGAATCTTGCTCTTACCTTTTTTCCCAAGAGTTGTTTGATTTTATTTTGGAGACACATAACTACATCTCCTAATTTGAAAATGGCATTTTGAATGGTGTTGGTATATCTATTACTTGATCCTATTCATTTCCATGATATGTTGTCCTTTGGGATGCTAAAGCTATACACATTTCTTGAAGAGTGTTAGCTACTGCAAGACTTTAACATTTTGGAGAACCAAGTCCTTTGGAGATGGGAGTCCATAGCTATATAATGTACTAAATCCTAAAGGGGGTCATTTGGGTTGCAGAGTGATAAGTAACTTTGTGCCAATATTAAGCAAAATGCAGCCATCATATCCATTTAGTTTGTTTTCCTCGTGTACATTCAAAAATCCCCCTCGAGGCACTTATTACTTAAATTTGATTGTCCATTTGAGGGTAGTAGTCAGTGCTCATATTTAAAGTGATTCTTGTTACTTAGAAAAACTCTTGCTAGAAGTGACTTACAAAATTGGTATCCCTATTTCTAATGATGTGGTTTTGGATTCCATGAAGCTTAAAATTCATGCTTGAGGAATACAGCAACAATTTTAGATGTCGTAAGCTTGGTAGTCATAGGGTTGAAATGGGCATACTTAAATGATCAAATACCACATAATAACATCCTTACCTTATGAATTTAGAAAACCTGTGATGAAGTACATAGATACTTCTTCTCACATCTAATTTGGGATGAAAATAGGTTGGACAAGAGCAAGATAAGGGATCGTTTCCACCTTGTTCAGTTGACAATTTTCACATTTTTCTACAAACTTCTTAGTTTTGGAGTTCATTATGTGCCAATAAAATTTGGAAGAGGTATTCTTATCTTTTTTTTGGGAATTCCACATGCCATGTAGAGGGTGATGCATTCCCATGCTGAAATGCATTCTAAATTATAGCATATCCATGTCATAGATATATAAGGTTTTTGAAGAGGATGATGCCATTTTTTACCATCCAAAGCCATCCCTTATTTCCATCTATAACATATTCAATAGAAACCAAGTCAAGGGAGCATTCAATAGATACCCTAAATATTCAAATGTGTTTTTATTTAAAATTTGACATTTAGAGGCCCTAAATGAGACATTTTCATCCACTTTAATTCAATTTATAGACCCAAGATTAGGCATAATTATGAACCCACATCAAATGGATGATGATTG
Source organism: Larix kaempferi (assembly GCA_027924585.1). Classification (NCBI taxonomy): domain Eukaryota; kingdom Viridiplantae; phylum Streptophyta; class Pinopsida; order Pinales; family Pinaceae; genus Larix; species Larix kaempferi. The sequence continues at coordinate 437,162 of BSBM01001218.1, forward strand.
TGAAATGCATTAATTACCAGCTAGAGAAATAAGCATTAGCAGTCATGGCATAGATGTCAATGTTTCATGGCATTCATACATTTTCAAAAGCATTCTATAACAATAGGTCCACAGATATGGTTAGTTTCCTAGGCATATTTTTTGGTTAGGGTTCCCATGTTGCATCTTTTGTTGGAGGGACCTACCATTTTATTTTTTAATGAAAATTTTTCCTATTGCAGAGAATTTTCACCTTTGTCCCAACTCCCAAGGATACCCTCTTTTTCTAGTATCAATTTCCCTTCATCATCGAGGAAAATCTGTTTGGGCAGCTGTCTAGTTGGCCAGTTTGTTCTTTAGTCACGAGACATGGAAAAATTCATCAATTCTTCCTTGGTTAAGAAGTCCATTGAATAATCCACATCACCCACATTTTGTAGTAGGCTATAGGGACCATAAAACTTGGGTTGAATCTTACTCTTACCTTTTTTCCCAAGAGCTGTTTGATTGCATTTTGGAGACACATAACTAGATCTCCTGATTTGGAAATGTCATTTTGAATGGTGTTGGTAGATCTATTACTTGATATATAAGTTTTTTGAAGAGGATGATGCCATTTTTTACCATCCAAAGCCATCCCTTATTTCCATCTATAACATATTGTAGAAATTGGATTGTGGGAGGATTGACTATGTAATCATCAATGAGGTTTTGTAGCTAAGCAGATTGATTGATTGAAATGGTGTTCGACAATTGCATTCTCTTTTCCCTTCTCATATATGATCTCATAGTTGTAGGTGTAAAAAATCAGACCATGGTGAGCAGATTCTGCACTTAGGTATTCAACCTAAAATTCTAGATAGCTCAAAATTGAAAACACCATTCAAAATAACAAGTATAGAGTACATTAGCCTACAAAGACATAATGATGATAATATGAATAGAAAACATGCAAATCTGGAATTCCAAATCATCATCACTATTTCTTTATGTTAAAATTTTAAAACAATAAACTAAATGATATAGCTCAAAAACTCAAACTCTTGAACCACCACAGTGGTGTGGCTTGCTTATCCTTTTTAGACTAGGAAGAAGAATAGGTACAATGAATTTGGACACATGTAAAACAACACCTCAACTGAAAGTATTAAACTCTAACCCTAGTGTGCCTTCCTTGCATGGATAGATGAGCCAAGTTAAGTGCACCTCTATTGATGATGAACTAGGGCTTGCAAGCATTCATCCTCCTAAAGATTTGTTCTCTAACTCAAAATGGGAATCCAAATGCATGAGTTCCTGGTTCTAACTAGGCACTACACCTTGTAATTAATTGTGCATGCAATTACTAATTAAACGAAAACCCATAATTAGAACTGAATTACTAAATACGGAAAGCATCTAAATTGGAATTGAGTTGAGAATGGTGTATGCATGCTACCTGTCTCTCTTTCCTCCATAGATGCCCCTATGCCCTAATAGTGAACCATACTTACTAAAACACCTCAACACCCACAAAGTGTTCAGTAGATACAACTCTCAAAAGGGAGGCATCTGAGGATAGTGTACACAAGTGGTATGCCCCTTACTAAGCTAAGTGCTCCATCAAACCAACCTGTATTCCTCTAACATGTGTGATGAAAATGCCAAATAAATTATGGCCATGATGTATATACATACGAATAGAAACACAATGCCTTCATACCCAATATACTCCAAACATAACCTTCTTGGGCAGGGTCTTCAAACTAGTACAACTACAAGGCCTTATTCATACCTATGTTATGTTAATCACCTTGTATATACATACAAACTGATAGCTCTCGTAGTAAGACTTAGGCTTCTTTTCATACTCATAATTTTTTACGTGCTCTCTTATTTATTTCATGTGAATACACATTCTCATGCATTTTACTCATTAGAAGTAGAAGAAAGTTATTGTTGGATTCATTTAATTTGAAAGAGTAGTTCTAGTTTGGCATAAAAGAAAAAAATACAAAAATGTGTAGTTTTTCTCTTTGAAAAGTTTGTGCTTGTGTTTATTTTGCTTTTTGGATCGAAGAACTCTCTCCTTCTTGTAGCTAGTTTTTCATTGAAAATAAAAGTGCATTGATTCATTCACTTATGCATGGTTTGAGTCGAGTCATAACACCATTGAGTTGCACTTCCGCTACCCGATTGAGTAAGAAAAAAAACCATTAAAATTTATCTCCCTAACACAACACATTTTAACCTCACTTGAGGATACAAAATAAACTGTTATTTAGGTAGGACACCGGGGATAGGAATCCAAATAATTCCCCATTGTCGCTTTTCATATGAGACATAGTTGTTGTCCTTTAGGGTACTAAAATCATCTAGTATTTGTTGACATGGTCATCGACCAATTTGTTGAGAGTGCCCCCCGATAATCGGGAGCAAGCAGCGAGGACTGGTTCTGGATGGACTTTGTGGAATGCCGCACTCCACTTAGCGCCTAAGGAGACCTCTCCATTGTCTTCCTTGTATTTTCCGTATAGGTTATACAAGGGATCAAGGGTAGAAGTTCTGGTTAACCTTCTCGGACATGTCATGAATTAGGTAGCTTAGTGGCTTTTATTCTAGGGCTCTTATACCTAGGATCCCTTTCAGTAGAGGGATATCCTTCCACTTTGGTCTCTCACTTCGTATTGTTCAACTTGGATTTCATCACCTTGTAGAAGATTGCTTTCTATCATACATTTTAGATGGTCTTTTATTTTATAGTGCTGCTTGTTGGAATTCTGGCCTTTTTGTTGTAGCTCGCTTGCTGTGACATCGGTCTCGGTATAGTTTTAGAGCTTGCTTTTGGCCTGCACACCTCTTCTTTTTCTGGCTCCCCTTCTGCATGCTCGGTTGCTTTAGGGTTTTTGAGTTCTTACACGATCAGTTACCAATTATATGATGATGTGTGATGTCCTCTTCTCCTAGATCTTCGAGATGGTTGAGTTACATGGTCTTCTCAAGGGACTGGGAACCCCTTGATGGAGACACTAACGCTTGACCTTAGGAGTAGTCTAGAGGACCACATGATCACATCATCCATGTGGAATTTTCCTTTTACAGTGATGATGGAATTTCGGGTTATATGGAACACTGGTACATTTGAGAGAGAGATGATTGGTTGTACCCCACCTTGGTTGATTGACTTTTGGTCCTTTCATTTTGTTGATAATATTTTTGTGGTACCTTGCCTTTTACCTTTTGGGTCTTTTACTCATCTTGAGTTATCTTTTGATTTGTACCACCTTTTATGTTTTTGGTCTTATGGGTACTATGGTAGTTTGTCCACATTTGAGGTGCACCCCCTTAGTCCAAATGGTTATGAGTCTTTAGACCCACTCTTTTATTTTTGACTTGTACCTTACTGGTTGGTCTTTGTACCCTCACCTATTTAATTGTGTAACCCCGGTACCCACCTAAGACATTCTACTTTACATTTTATTTATTTATTTTATTTTCCAGATCTGTCTTTGAAGTTTGAGGGTTATTGAGATTTTATTGGTAACCTTTTTGCTTACTGTGTTTTTCGATCTGCTCTCCTTCTCCCTATTGGGGAGGTTGTGACACTTAGACTTAGCCGTGAGCCCTAGTTTTTCTCTGTTGGTTGTTTTAGTAAGGGTCGTGAGGTCTTAAGGGTTTGATTTACCCTTCTTTGTACTCATATGTGGAGGTCGTGAGTCTCTTTGGCCTCAGTCTACTGGTTGTCAACTCATCTATGAGGGCCAAAATTCTGTATGGGCAGTTTGGACTGAGTTTTTAATTTTTTATTTTTTTTACCGACCTTTGTTTTATATGCTCATATTTTGTGTGTAGTTCTTGATCTATGGTTATATATATTTGTTGAGTTTTATTTGTGATGCTGAGACTTATTAAAGGCTGATATTTATTGTGATTGTACTGAGTCTTTTGACTGTCATTGAATTTCTTTGATTGAATGTACCATAGCCCAGTCATCTCTCTATCTATGGTTTGTACTAACCCTCTAATAGGGTCACTTAGTTCCTAGAGTTTACTGGCCTCTAAGAGGCATATTCATTTATGAAAGTAACTCTTCTGAGTATATTACAGGAAACGTCTACACCCAAGTAAGTATCTTCACGTATTTATTTTCTTGTAAATTAAAAAATTTTATTATTACATGTTACTGAAGATTACTTTAACACATTGACCATATGGTAGTGTTAAAGGTGAGAAGTTGAATTTTAATTTTAATTTTAATTTTTTGTATTAAGTATTTAAGAATAGTCCTGTCAAACAAAATTGTTGGTGATCAGATATGTGTTGGTAAATATTTTTAAGAGGGGTGGAACTCCTCGATTGAACTTGTGAGGAAAATTATTTTGGAAAATAAGTGTCAAGACTATGGGAAAACAACAAATATATATTCAAAAACATATGAGATATTCTTGGCACTAGGTGGGAAAATAATTATACACCTTCAATTACCAAGTACTATAGTGATGAGTGACTTAATGAAAAGCATGCAAATTCCATTATTTAATAGGATATAGTAGGTCAAAGCCATCCTTGAGAGGTGGAGAATGGATTTGTACGGTTTTCCACTAAAATTGAGAGATTAAGATGTTACTGTTAGACACAATGCTCACTGAGAGGGGGGGGGGGGGGGTGAATCGGTGAACTAAGGCTAAATTCAAATTTCAACTTTTTCTACCAATCTTGTATCATTATTTCACATTCACTTCAGCATCATATTTATCAATGAATTATATATCAACTAAGCACATGTCATTCATCAATTAAAAACACATCATCTACAACACATTGCACAAGAGACACAGGATGTAGTTTTGTAATCTTTTGTATTTGGTTCAATGGCTACAACCGTGAGGCAATTCAACACCAACTGAAATAAAAGAGCACCAACTCTTTTTCTAGGACCTTGCCTAGTTTTTCTTAGATCCTACTAAGAAAGGGATACAAGACCCTGCTTGTATTTACAAGTACGTTTCAGTACAAGACCCGACTTGTAAGTAAACATACATTTATCTTGTTACACTTCATCAATGAACACATTACATCATTACAACTCTATCCATATCAAAATAACTCTTCTTGTCAAAACTGCCCTTACTATTGTCCTGTCTCCAGCTGTTCATCATCATCATATCAAAAGGTATTCTTCCTGTAGGTTCATCTTTATACTGTCAATAATTTGATTACCCATAGTTATTTCATATATCCATCATCTTCTTATTATGTCCCTTTTTATACAATTCAAACTGTCCAGCACAGTGTCCATGAACAATTAGCATTCAGTGATGCCCATCATCTTCATCATGCACATCAAAACGAAATCTCCACACCTCCACTGAAATATTCACTACTTCACTGAAATATTTGTTGCTACACCGAAATCATCATCATTTGGTTTTCATCATTACTGTTCTAACATTTTCAACCAGCTGCCCTAACCATTCAGCAACATTGTCCAGCATTATGTCATCATATCATTAACATAGTCGAGCATCATGTCTTCATAAGCGAGTTATCCATTAAATGTCTGATGTGTTTGTCTTCACATTATAGCTTGGTCAAGTAATATCTCTGTCACTGCTGCTCAAGTCATTTATTGTCTGCACATAACATCTAGTTATCTTCTCAAATATGTCTTCAACCATTACTGTTGTCCACCAATCAATATGAAATCTACTCGCATGCTGCCCATCAAAGGTCTGCACATACCCATACAAATAACTACTACTGGCTGTCTCTATCATCATTTGGTCATTGTCATCATGGCTGTCAAAATTCTGCTACAACTTCCAGACTTGATTCTTCACTGTCTAATGCTGCTGTTCAGATGCCCTAGTGAAGCCCGAATTCATAGAGAGTAAAGAAGATTAAAAATGGAAGTTAAAATCATCTGCCACAGTCCACAGACATTCATCCACACGAAAATAAGAGAGACACTCAGGAAAAAAAAAAAAAATACACTGCAAAAATCAAATCTGCTGCTGCGTCACTGCTCCTTTTCACCCGAAATTTCCTCAGCAAAAGTCGAATTTCAGAGCTTTCTTTTCTCCCACGAAATCCACAATCATCTGTGGCTGTCTTAGATCACTGTACACCCAAAAATTACAGAGATATATCAGACTTGTTCTTTTGTTAATGTGGCTGTCAAAAAATATCAAACTGCTCCTGCGTTTTCCACAGTGGACTGCTCCCTACTGCGGCTGCCTCAGTGGTACTTTATCCACCCAAATTTCAGAGAGAAACCACCGAATTATGCTTCCTTAAATGAAGACGTTGACTGGTTATTTATACTAGTTTTTCTTTGTAATTTTATTGAGCCGTCATACTAAGAATTCATCAAATATTTTATTTAATAATTAAATTATACTTTACTGGGTTGACTTGTCATCAAGACCCTTTTTGGTTGTTTTTCCCATTATTTTAAAAGGCTATTAAGTGGACTGTGTATGCTTGCGTTAGGTGGGCTTCCACATCATCCTTTTAGGAAGTTTGTTAAGTGTTTCAAGAAAATGGGATAGAGCTTGAGGAGCCTTTTCAAATGCTTCATCATTAATTCAATAGTGTCCAATGGCCATCAAGCAAGACATGTATTTATGCAAGTGTCAAAAACTTCATCAAATCACCATGTGTGGGTTTCAAGGATAATCAGTAGGCAAGGTGTAATGTGTTTAAATGCATCATCAACAACACCAAATGTCTGCAAGGTATGTCCACAACCTCTTCAAGCATGCTTGTTTTACTTATGCCTTTAAGTCTGATATTGTTATCTCTTGGGCTGCTTAAGGTATTGATGGCAAAGTATGAATGCTTGTCTTCAATTCTTGCTTGGACTAAGTTTTTGTTCTAATCATAATGTCCTTGGTTCCATCAACAAGACTCAAACCATATCTAAGGGTTCCATGACCCCATCAAGCCACAAATGAAAACAGAATGGGTCATTTGTCCTTCTTGCCAAACTACCATGCCCTTCTTGCCATGTCTTCATCCTCCTTTGTCCCCTTATCAATCCTTTGTCATTAATGGGTGTCATCAATGACAACCAGTGCTCAACAAACTCCCCCTTTGTCATTGATGGAAACACCTCCTCAATTTTCTCCCCCTTTGACATTAATGACAAAGGGCCACACACTTAGCCATCAAATCATCAAGATGTCCCCTTAATGTCGAGGAGGGACAACAACAAATCGAAGATCATGCTTCGAATCTTGGTAATGAATTTATTCATATGCTACAATTTTATATATAACATTGCAGATAGTGAACATTAATTGTACTTCTCCATATTTCAACTGCAGAGCATGTAGAGGGTCACACTGTACAGGTTGAGCCTGGACAGGAATATGAAGAACATGATGTGGCCACAACAAGTAAAAAAACACCTTTGTAATGTTTTTTTAAATGAAATACTTGTCATTACAATGGAAAAATATATCGATGCAACATTTTCACATTATTGCAGCTAATCCAAACCCCTTGCCTCAAAATCCATGTCGCGAGCACTCTACGAGGCAGACATCACGACAAGTTGATGAAGCACCAAGAACTGGAGGACAAGTTCCAGAAGATGAGCTTCTTGCTGATTTTGTAAAGAGAAAAAAAACAAGAAAGAACGAGTGACTGAAGAAATATTGAGTAATTATTTTTGATAATATAACGTCATGCATGATTTTTGGCCTAATGAATGAATGAATAGTTTAATGAATGGTTTAATGGTTTAATGATTCAGTGTAGTAAACTGTTACCTTTATTGACTGTTACCTTTATTGAATGTTAGCTTTTATTGAATGAATGTGTTCACTGAATGAATGAATGGTTTATTGAATGTTATCTTTTATTGAATGAATGTGTTGACTGAATGAAACAATGGTTTAATGAATGTTAGCCTTTATTGAATGAATGGTAGATGTTTGTTTATGATGAAATATGCATGAATTTGCACGTAATTTTTTTTTTCAAGTACATGCATTGGGTATGGGGAATTGAGAGTGATGTGAGGGGGGGGGAGGGGCCATAAGAGCTTCCACCTTCACGTGGTTGGCCCTGTTCAGTAGAGAATATTAAATTATTCTCGAAACAGAGAGGAGCTCAATGAATGGCTACGGTGCTGCCTTTCTACAATCCACTTGCGTGTCATCTAAATTTTGACAATTTCTTGGAGCTTGTTGTGATGCTTGGTTGCTCCTCATAACCAATTTCGAGTTTCCAGAACTTCAAAGGCTTTGTAAATGATGCACTGGAACCAATATCCTTACCCTTCTCTTTAATTTCCTTGGCATCTCCTTGAGAATATTTGAATGAGATATGTCTCAAATCCTCTAGATCATTTGCATCCTCTCCATAATGTCCAATCTTCCTGCAATAGAGAAGATATCTCATCTCTCTTTCCACTACTCATTTAATGATTATTCAGAATCAATATCAAAGCAATGGATGCTCTTGAAATTTACTAACCCATCAGCAGTAGGATTAGTTAATATGTTATTTTTCCACTTGTCAAATTATAAATATGATCCATAACATACTTCTCCATGGAATTTGTATTAGACTCATTGTATGACAACCCTTGATAAAGTTCTAGGGATTGTATTACCCTATCACCGTGAACTTAAAAAGTCATAGTATTATCCCATTGGTCACACCTTTTTCCACATTCTCTTTAATCAATGCTAAGCATTGGGGGGAGTTGATTGCCAATTTGGGAGTTTTGTGGGTGGAAGCAGTAGTAGGTGGCCTAATTATTAGACCTGGGACAATTCTGGGTACAATTTGGTAAAACTTGGGCATGATTCATCCTTGCTTTGATCTCCAAGTAGTTTCAAACAACAATTTCTCCACAATCTGGACATGAGCAACAACAAGGAACAACAACTAATTTATCCTTTGTGCATGAGATAGACCTAATATAGTAGAAATCCTAAGCATGTCTTGAACTCTTAACAATAATAAAGGCTACTTTTGGGTATTTTTGTGCCCCATAACCTGTTCACTTTGAATTTTGGGCATCAAAGTAGCATGAGAACAATGACACAATTTCTCAAATATGTTTCAGGGCAATCGTATATTTGCAAAGAATTAATTTGAAGAGGGTTCATTTCTATTTGGAAGACCCTATTTGATGTTGGAGGATTCTTAGGCACCATTTGGAGGGTTCGCTCATTCATCTAATTCAACAATGGTTCGCTTAATGCCTAGGAAGAAAATGATCATCGTGACCTTAAATTGATCGATCTAGGATATCTTATTACTGATGAACCAATCATTCCAAAAGATTCACATAGAAGAATGTAAAGTTCAAAATCCCTTCAACTTATGAAACATGGAAACCATTCTTACGGTATAACTAAATAAGTTTAGTTAAGGCTTGTGCCTCAACTTGTTTTTTAGTCTCCCTTCAAATGAAGTTGAAGTAGACATAGAGAACTCTACCCTATTGATTTCTTAGGACACCTCCAGCGCTTACCAAACCCAAATGGCCTCTAACTGCCCCATAGAAACTCAACTTGATCTAGTCATTCTTAGGAGGGAATCAAGTTACTATATCGATTATTTAGGTACCTTGAATTTGTTGTTCATTATAGAAAAATGAATTTTGAAACTTATTACTATGTGAATTTTGTTTCCAATATGAAATATTATAAGATGAATATTATAAAGTTAACACTAGTTTGAGAAGAAAATGTAATAATTTATAAAACTATATTTAATACAATCATATAGTGTAGGTGTCACTTTTGTTGAATTTGTATAGTTGTTCATTTCCTATTGCAGGCATGATCATGGGAGCATCAACTTCATCAGTGTGGTACAACTCAAGGGTCAACTAATTAAGGGTTAGGCATCCAACAAGAGATGTGCCAATTATTGACTATGATCTTCCACTTTTTTTCCAACCCATGTTAATGATGGGTATTACTACTGCAGTGACTCTAAGTGTGATATTTCCATAATGGTTGATAACAGTGTTTATCATTTTCCTTTTCATAGGTATTGGGATAGAAATGGAGACATTTTCATTTTAATGAGTCAAGGAAATATCTTATGCATTTGATCCACTTTTTTAATTGTTTTGTTGTATATCATTGTGTGATTGCGATAGGGACTTCAACGAGGTCCTTTTTTAAGGGTACATATAAATGTGGAAGAAAGAGACAAACATTAAGGTAATATTTAATGATAAGATTTTTCTTTATTGATTTTTATTATTATCTAGTCTATTAGTATGCTATAAAAACTCTTTTTTATTATATATTTTACCTTCTTCCTTTTGTTTGCATAAGAAGGAGACCATACTGGCTACCCACGGTGAGATCTTACAATATAACAGTGTTAATTTTTAATTGGAAGGATGTGTATCATGATTATATATTATAAATTTGGTTTTCTTGATGGTCTTCCAGATGTGGATTATGAGGCTCATCCAAGTGATCATGAAGGAAGAAATGGAACATTAGTGAGTTTGGAATTTGTTCTTTTTATATGTGCTTAGTTTTAACTGGTAAAAAAAAAGTATGTAGTTGTATTTTAGGTCAAGGAGAATACAATGTCATGTGCAATTAGTAGAATCTTACAAATCTTTAGTAGTTTCCACCATACATTTTAACTCATCCTTTCAACCTTGTCTATATGATGATGGATTTACTATCATATACTACTTGAAAACAAGAACCTACTAATATTATACCTTGTGCATATCAAAATAATACGTGTTCTTAATCGGGTAAATAAGAAAACATCAAATAGTATTGCACTATGCAAAACTCCAATGCTCAACCAAGGAAGTCATGTTTCCCAATTCAATATAGTTGGAACACTTCCTAAGAAGTGACTTAGTATCTATAAATGAAAAACATGACCTTGACAATAAAAAACAAAAGATCTTAATGAAGATGATGTGTACCTTAGAATTGGATATGTGTACCTTACATTTGGATGATGCATGCATGGCTAAGTGCCTTGTGAGGTTCAAAGAATAATTGTTGGAAGGGCAAGTCTGAAAATTCCAACAAGTGTTTTTCAAGTTGTTGGGCCATAATATTCGATGCCACTTAAAGAAAAAGAAGGTGTTGTAGGGCCCAAAATTCTATAGGGAGGAGGAGACATAGTATCATCCATCCTCCATAAACTTGGAACATAAGACACTTAAGGAACATAATACAAGGAAACATGAAACACAGGGTAATGACACTTGGAATTCCAATAAAATATTATATTGTATGACTCTCCCCTACTTCCCATGTCGGTGGTTTCCTTAGGGATGATTAGTTGTAAGTAAGAATATAGTGACGGATCTTTGAGTAGTCAAAATAGGCCTCTTTTATGCCTTGGTGGGAATCAATCTACTAGTTGCATAGTAGATGAAGTTTTGGGACTCAATATGGTCAACCATGGTAAAAATTGATCAACAATGGTCAACTATGTTCAACCATGGTCAATATAGTCAATGAGAATGAAGGGTGAAAGGCTTGACTATGATTATTGTGTCAAGAGACTTGTCGGTCATAGTAATAGTGAGCTATGTGATTAAAAATGGATTAATGGATAAGTGATTATTACATCCGTGAATTAGAAGGCTAGCGGTTAGTGGGTCAATGTTGATAATATGGTCAACCATGATGAATATGGTTTACATAGCCAACATGGCCAACCATGGTCAACATGTTCAATGGTGATCAACCATTATCAATGAGGGTCAACATGCTCAATGGTGATCAACCATTATCAATAAGGGTTAATATATTTAATGATGGTTGAGGGTTCATAAGTTACTAGGATTAATGGACCGAGGGATTAGTGGTTTAGTTGGTGGGTAAAGGGTAGGTGGTATCTAGTTGTGTCATTGGACATATATTGTTGACTAATAGTGTCAACTTGAAAGGTTACAATAATAAAGTATCGAAATCCATAATTCACTTTAATTATCGATCAAACTTTATAGATGTTGTGCACTATGTATGCAAAACACAAGGATTTAATGCACTAAGAAACAAGTTGCCAACTACTTATGTATTGATAGAAGAAATCAACTTGGCCCTATTCAACTTGGCTCTTCTATCAATATGAGTCATAAATAGAGTGAATTAATTTTGATCCTTCACTAGAAGATCCTAAATAGCTCTATAAGTCAAATCCATGAATTCTATAAATTTGTCTACCTAATTGACTCTTGCTCAGGTGCAACTGATTCTAGAGATAAATTGCTAACTTCTCCTACTATACCTAATCCAGGATCCATACGAGATTTGGAATTTAAAACTATCTAAGTTAATTATTGTCTCTTGGATTGAAAACTTATCTAATCATCTTCATAAATTGAGATGACACTATCCCACAATCATCTCCCTTTATTGATAGATCAATGTTACTTCTACTTTTTATAGGTAAAGTGGTTACATGGAATTGAACCTCTTCTTGGTGGAAAACACATGAACTCAATTACCATGATTAATAAACTAAACACTACCATACCCTAGGCTTTAACAATATAATATTTTTTTGTTTTTTTAAATACAAAACCATTGTCGGATATCCGACCGTCACTCCCAAACAATCCAACTCCTTTTCCATACCACCGATGGATTAAGGCGTCAGATATCGAATTTTTAACAATGGAAAGGACGTCGGATATTCGACTTACCCTTACAAATAATTCGACGCCTTTGCCATACCACTGACGGCTAAAGGCGTCGGATATCGGACTTTTAACAATGCCACAGACGTCGGATATCCGACTTCACCTTACAAAGAATCTGACGCCTTTTCTATATCATCGACGGCTAAAGGCTTCGGTATTTGATGTCAACGACGTCGAATATCCGACGAGATTTGTGTCGGATAACTAACCTCTTATAAGGTGTTACCGGTTGGATCTCCTACGGGATGGTAAAAGAAGTGTTGTCGGATATCCGACCTCTTATAAAGAGATACCGGTCGGATATTCGACAGGAATGGTAAAAGAAGAGTTGTCGGATATCCAACAACTTATAAAGAGATACCGGTCGGATATTCGACGGGAATGGTAAAATAGGAGTTGTCGGATATCTGACTGAAGGATGTCGGATATCTGACATCCTATTTTAATGTCGGATATCCGCCAACGTGCAACCGACGTTAAAAAAAGATGGTGCTTGTCTTATGGTCGATAGCATGATGTCGAAAATCGGACATCTATGCCGTCGGATTTTGGGCTCAAAAATGCTAGTGTTTTGTCTCCGAGAATGTGATGATGATGATGTTGCAGTGGGATTGTATCATCCCTGGACTTCAGTCCAGAACTGATCCGAAGAATTTTGTCCTTGAGAATGTGGTGGGATTGTATCATCCCTGGACTTCAGTCCAGAACTGATCCGGAGACTTCTGTCCTTGAGAATGTGGTGGGATTGTATCATCCCTGGACTTCAGTCCAAAACTGATCCGAAGACTTCTGTCCTCAAGAATGTGGTTGGATTTTATCATCCTTGGACTTCAGTCCAGAACTGATCCGGAGACTTTTGTCCCCGAGAATGTGGTTGGATTGTATCATCCTTGGACTTCAATCCAGAACTGATTTGGATACTTCTGTCCTCGAGAATGTGGTGGGATTGTATCATCCCTGGACTTCAGTCCAGAACTAATCCAGAGACTTTTGTCCTCAAGAATGTGGATAGGATTGCATCATCTTTGGACTTATGTCCTAAAGTGAGAGGGATTGATCATCCCGTAATTGGATCATGTGTGTTTCAGGTTATATTGTTTCAAATGATGTTGTTGATCGAATATCAAGATGATGTTGATGCTGATCGAAAGATCAAGATGTTGTTGATCGAGAGATCAAGTGTTGCTGTAGACGATCGAGCGATCGAGTGCTGCAGAAGATGAATACCAAAGATGAAGACTTAGTGCTATAGAAGATGGTGCTCCAATATTGAAGATGTTGAAGATATTGAAGATGTTCCAGTTGCTGATGCCGTTGAAGAAAAATTCCAATGATTTATAGATGTATCACCTTTATGTTGTTGATGATTCTCTCTCTCCTTGCTCCTACAGTTGATGTTGTTGTCAGTAGAATACCCTTCTCGTTAAGGGGGAGTGTTGAAATATTGTAACTTCGAAGAATATTCTATTGTATTTTATTATTGTAATTTATTCGGAGATGTTTTATTCCTCTATCGGGATATTATTATTGTATTTGGTCATCATAAAGTCACGAGGTAAATCCTCCCATGTAAGTCGGGGCAATAGATCCCCTAGAGTCAAATGTAATGGGGTTTTTAAGTCCCTTAGCGGAGTTGGCCCAGTCAGCATTAGTTGAGTGGTAAAGTTAGTTGAGGCCGACATGTCAAGTTATAAAATTAAAGTAGAAGTGAATGTATAAATAGAGCTAGGCTCTCTCATTTATTCATTCATTCACACACACACACTCACTTGTGTAATTCGCATAGGAGAGAGAGAGAGAGAGAGATCTACAAGGAGAAGGAGCACTTGTTTGGGGTTTTGTCTTTGTACTTTTGATCATCTATATTGAGGAAGTTTTGTTGGGTTTTCTTCCCCTAGAGGGTTTCCCAGGATAAATTTGTCTCTTGTGTTTATGTTGTGCTTGTTATTCTTTCAATGATCATGTACATGCTATTGTTGTGAAATTGAATTAAATACTGATGTTATCTATCTTGTCATATTGAATCTTAACAGGCTCAATTATAAATTTGCTCAGGGTGTTCACTACAAAGGAAACATATGGTCTAGTGTTAACTAGATATACCAATGACCTAGTCAATTGTCCATCAAATATGAATATGAACTATAATCATTCAACTTCTCCATATCTGCACTTCAACAAATCCACTAGATCTTAATCTAAAGTGGAATCACTCAAATTCCCCATATCTTCCATCATTGGTGTGGTCATGGACTTACAATCCACCATGTCGTATCTTGCAATATCATGACTTTTCACTCCCTCTGCATGAGGAAGATCTCATCACACCTCCAATCCCAATAATCTCGGACTAAGAGGCCAACTCCCTCTTATACTCATCACTAAGATTCTATGTTTCTGTAAAGGAACAGATCATCAATCATACAATACCAAGATCAAATGGTCACAATCACCAACCTTATAGTAAAGGTTGGAATCCACATCATTCTTGGTAAAGTCCAAGCTCATCAATTATACGTCTATTTTTCCATACCACGTCTTGGGTGGTTTCTTGAGTCTGTACAAAGTCTTATTTATCATCAACATGCTATGTTGCAGCTACTCCCTTTGTACCTGAGTATCTTGCTCCCTCTACATCTGGACACTCTGCTCTCTCTATATCTGAGTATCTTACACTCACTACATCTGGATACTTTGCTTTTGAGCCAATATCCACAAACCATATAGCTCAGGATCATGGAAGATTGTTTTCCCCTGTGTCACTCATTTGTGTCACCTCCCATCAAGTGGGTCTACTGGATACCATCCAAGACTTTCTCAAGTTCTGCAAAAATGCCTAACTCCATAGCCTATATAATGTTCCTTCTCGGATGCTAATATGGACTGCATGATAGATCTTATAGATCTCCTTGGAAGTCACCATTGACTTCCCTTCAAGTTTAGGCACTATCACACATTATTCTTCATGATGGACTAATATTCTTCCATGATGGCTTCATGTTGGCCTACTGGCCCACTACCTGATCACTGCATCATCTCTTTACATATCCACTTGTTTTGTTCGCTCTACTGACTTGTCCTGATAAAAGGATGATCACTATTCTAGAGGGACACTCATCCTTCAAAGCCTATTTCTTCACTATCAAACTCCATATGAAACCTTCTAGATCTTCGGAAGGCTATCATCTTCGTCCTCTTCTTCCTTGGTACATGGGTGTATGCGAGACAACCAAGGATCCACTCATGCAAATTCTTCCTCAATCATCTTGTCATCTAATATCTAGTGAGGACACTTGATCTGAGCATAACTGTCGTACTGGATGAATCTTCCCATAAGAACATTGGTATATCTTAATCACAGATCTTTGTCTCCATAATATTTACAGTGGACCTATTCATGACAGAAATGTCCACAAGGGTTAACCGATACTGATTTAAACAGATATGTTATTCATCAATAAAAAAATGAAAATTCAATTTGAGCAAATAAAACGTATCATACAAAGTATAAAATACTTATCTTTGTTTGATTTGTTGGCTCCCTCTTGATCTCTCCCTCCTTGCAGAAATCACTAGAGTTTCTAGGAGGGATACTCTATTTCATTGTCTGATATGAAGAACTTGATCTTTTTTGTTAAGTCCTGAACTTTTGGAACTTCTTGAAGTCTTCATCATTAGTATTTATGAAATAGATCACCAATGACAATCACATAGTACAAGACATCATCCAAAAAAGATATTTTCAATGGTGTGAATGTATTTTGAATGTACTAGAAGAAATACTCCTTTCGGAGATCATTTGCAATCTCCTCAAGTTTATCTTCTTTTGTCTTCTTTGATGGAGGATCATCAATGCTAGTTGTTGATGCATGTTGCATTCCTTTCCTTTTCCTTTGAGTACACTGATAAGCATAGTGACCAAATTTCTGACAAGTCTAACATTTTATCTTTGAAAGATCCTTCTTCCCTTGAGCTAGGGCTGATCCTTTACTTGTATTTTTCTTCTTTTCAAAATTTCTTCTTCCTCTTCCTTTTCTTGCATGAGCTGCAAGAGCTTGATTTTCTTCTTCTTGAGGTTTTTGTGAGCTATTCTTTGATAATACTCTGGCCTCTTCTTGTACACAATCATCCAATAGGCGATCAAATTTAGGTAACTCTTCTCTTCCACAAACACTCTGAATAAATGATTCCCATGTGGAAGGAAATCCATTAAGGGTCACCATAACAAGTTATTCATCCTCAATAATGTCTCCAATGGCTTTAAGTTGATCTCTCAACTAGGAGACCTTCATGAAATAAGTAGCAATTGAATCTGAGTTTGACATCTTATGGAGCGGAGTTGATTTCTCAAGGCTAGTCTTCTACTAGTGGTTTTTCTTTCGAACAATCCTACTAAGGCATCATACATTGATTTAGCAGTATTAAACTCGGAAATATGAGGAATCAAGTGGTCTTTTACAGAATTTATTAAGATCCTCTTTGTCTTCGCTTCATTCTTCTTGTATTTGGCTTTCTTTCCATCATCTTTTGGTTCTAAGATATCCTTCTTTGCATAATCCTGGATTTCGTTTTCTTCCAAGATGAAAAGTATTCTTGTCTTCCAGGATCTAAAATTTGAAGCACCATCCAATATATCTTCTACTTTGAGACTGGACACCATTTTGAAAGTCTAATCTGGAAACCCTAACAAAAGCTAGGTCAAAACTAAAATTTGTCAAATGTGAAAATTGACTCCACAAATAGATGCGCCCTCCTAGCGCAAGCTCCAAAATGCTAAGAGAGAACCCAATGTGTGGCTAGAAGGGTTAGAAATTGAAAGCCCTAATTTCTTGATTCCAGTAGAGATTAGGTCAAAATTGAAACTCCACAAAACTGAGATCTACTCCCATAAATAAGTGCACCCTCTTAGGGAGAGTTCCACAATGCTCTTTTCAAATCCAAACTATGGAGGGAAGTGTCCAAACTCGGAAGCCCTAGTTTCTGGACTATGATAGAACCAATATCTGGCAATGGCTTCTATTCAAAACCACTCTGATACCATGTTGAATTTTTAACTTAGAGGTATAATTTTCATCTCTTTCAACTTTAATTTCATAATTCATTTCATCCCACAATTATAGTATCATTTATTTGCAGCGGAAAGTAAAACAAGGATCACTGAAAGATAACCATGCACAAGAAACACAAAGATTTATCCTGGGAAACCCCAACGGGAGAAAAACCCAGCAAACGTTTCTCATAAGAAATTAATCCAATAGAAGAATAATACCAATCATGAAGATTAATCCCTAACACAAGAGTGTGCCCTTCTTCCATAAGAATCCCTAGCGAACCTTTTGAGAGAGATAGAAAACTTGTAGAGACAATAAGATAACCCCAAAAATTACTTCTAGTGATCTTCACTTGTCCTCCTTGAGAAGTGCACACCAATTGAGAGAGATGAACTTGTTGAATGTGACAAATGAAGTGTGAGAACACTTCTATTTATATTCTTTAGTTGACTTGATTTTTACTCTTGAGGTTGACTTGTACTTTTTTCTTCTAGGGTCAATTTACCCCTTTTACTGGGATAGTTGTGCTCTTTCTTTCCTTCCACTTTCTTTGGGACGTCTTCAATGGATTATCTTGAATCCTTGGTTATGTATTCATCATAGAAAAGTTCTCCTTGTTGATGTTTCAACACATGCATATCAAATTCTTCCATAGAGCTCTAATGTTGATTTGACCATACTCTAAGAAGTCCTGGACACTTCTTAAATTCAATGTCAAATTCAACATTATATTAGACTTTGTCTAATATGCAAAGAGATAATATCCCTATAACATAGACAAGTCATCTCACTCTATAAGAATAGATCACTCCCGGTAAAGAGCACTCCCACATAGATTATGCCATGTGACCTCTATCCTTCCATCACTCCAGTCAATCCACATGGCTGAACAAAAGCTAAGCATTTGAGCCATCTAGTCAATATACATGACTAATTAGGGCTACGACAGGGACATTCTCTACCTGGGCTGAGAACCCATCTAGGAGAATGACCTACATAATGTTTGCTTGATGATGGAACCATGGAGAACATGAACACTTCCCAGCTTGCTCCACACAATCACTACTCCTCCAACACTCCTCCAAATCATTGTTATCCTTCCCATCGCCCTCTATTCCATTCTTAAGCCAATTCATAGGGTTTAAAACCCTAGCTTCACCCCTTTTTCAACAACAACAAAAATATTATTATAGTTATAATATTTTAGATCTCCAAAAAAAAACTATTAAAACTATGAACATAATAATAAAACTATTATTTTTATAATAGTGGTTATTATTATAAAAATTATTATTAATAGATAATCCTCGATAAATTCCAATCATCTTGAAGATCTTTATAGTTAGATTCACAATGTATTCAAAAATTGAAAAGTTTTTTGAAGGAATAGTAGAAATAAAAGAAATGTTAATAAAAAATGTAGAAAAACTAAAAATAAAAGAAGGATTCATGCATCTTGATGATAATTTTTTTAAAGAAATAAAATAAATGGTAAAAAGGCATGAAGAAAAACTAAAAGAAAAAAGAATTTATGCATCTCGAAGAAGAAAATTTCAAAAAAAATGGTGAGAATGATGATAACCTATGCGCAAATGTATAAACAACAGATAATAATGATGATATCAATCAAGACAGTGAAAAAAGAAAGCGAAAAAAATAAATAAATCAAGAAACTGGCCATGAACCAAACTAGGAAGAAATGATCGATGAAGATAAAGTCAAGGAAGAAGGTAAAGACATCACGATAAAATTAAGTAATCACAAAGATACAAATGAATACATGGCAAACCATCTAAACAAAAAGAGAGCAAAGAAAGAAAATGACGAGGAACAAACCATGCCAGACCTTTTGAAGTCACAAGATGGAAATGATCCTAGTTTGGAGGAAAATTCCATTAATCAAACAATGAACCCTCATTATGGGATAGGCCAGTTCAAAATTGCTACTACAACCAGGATAGAAGAAAAACAAAAATCACATCAACTGCCTAATTATATTCCCCCTCACTAAAGGATCACACCATCAAATACAAGGAAGGATAAGCGCATCTTTGAGCCTGATGGAGAAGGTGAAAGAGCGGCGAATCAAAGAAACAAACCAAAACCTAAAAAGGGAAAAAAACAACAGCCAGATATGCCAAGGTATCAAAATTGTGCCAAGGAAAGGCGAGAAGATCAAAATCCATATATGATCCCACATATAGCTAGATCTACCAAGGTATCGAGATCGTGCCAAGGAGAGGCGAGAAGATCAAAATCCATACTATGGTCCCACGGATATGGGGTCTCTTCATGCTATTGAATCACATGGGACTGTTGATTTAAGGATAGCTGATGCACATAGGATATCTATTGAGAATAGCAAATATCTTGGAGGTGATGTCGAACATACACATCTAGTGAAAGGTTTAGATTATGCGTTGCTGCACAAAGTGAAGGGTGAGATTGACAAAAAAAAGAGAATGAAGATATTGTTGATGGGAAGTCAAGAATGCAGAAGGAAGATTTAATATTTGAAGGTGTTGACACTAATGATGTTGTTTGTGGTAGAAATGAAAGCTAGAGTCCTCTCTCGGAAGATATGGAAGAATTCTCCAAGGACGGGGAAAGGAAAACATCCTTCAATGATCTTGTGTATGGTCCAACACCACTTGTTGACACAACAAGTCAGGATTGGAAACAACAAAGTAATTATGTACTATTCAATGACCAGCATTGCTAGAAGCTTACTAGGAATGGTAAGAATACCCTCCACCACCACCTAAGCAACTTGTAGCATAGTGTGCTCCAAAACAATTAAATTATACTAACCAATATATTTATAGTCAGATACTGGATTATAGCGTGTAGACAAGAGTACCTTTACATAAGGATCGATTTATGACACTGGTGAAAAAGGACCGTGGTCTTGGGTATGTGTTCAATCATGATGAGCAAACGCTTTCTCTTGATATACCAAACAAAGGAAAATTCCACGATGTTTTCCATTTTCCATGCTTAAAGATAAATTTGGGTCCAGCAACCCACATACAAACAGAGTTACCCTTGTTAGATGACGAAGGGAAATGGGTGCTAGACCCTAAATGCATTTTAGAAGTTTAAACCAGAATGCTCCATTCCAAATCAGACAATGAGTACCTTGTCAAGTGGAAAAAAATTAGATGAAGCTACTTTGGAGAATGAATATTTTCAATTGAGACGCTTATATTTACCGATACTTTGTGAATGAAGTATTTCAGAGAGGGATCAGTTGTAATATACCTAAATGTAGATTACAATTATTAATATAAGTTAAATTAGATATTAATTTATTAACTATTAATTAATAGGTAAATGGGTCATCTCGTTTCATATGAAGAGATGCAACCCTTACGTAGGCTTGGCATATATATATTGTAAACTTCCAATGTAAATATCACATTCATCAATTATTAAAACATTATTAAATATATATTTGAAAGATTCTCTTTCAAACACTCTAAAAGGTTAAATAATGACCCTATAGAACAAGAACGAGGTCCTAAAAGAAGAAAATGACCAATTGCGTGCAGAAAGAAGAAGCACAATGTAACTTGGGCTCACCATACGAGATATGCAAAGTGACATGATGAGCGCACAGTCACAACTACAGGAACATGTTTACACTCTCATGAACATTGTGACTCAATTGAAAAGTAGCAACAAGGGCATGAGGTCAGGAGCTTGACCTGGGAACAATTCAAGTATGCCTCGACAAAATTATCAACTGGCAGTAGTCAATGGTAAATGCACCCCCTGAGTTTCCTAGAATTAACACAAAAGAAGCCAAGAAGTAGCTATATCCAATGCCATGAAAGTCGTAGCCAAGTTCAAGAAAGATGTTACTGCAACATGGGATAAATGTCAACATATCTTCTAGATTGCATAGAAGCTCACTAATCACTGCAACTTATAGGGCCAAGCCGGCTAAGAAAAGGAATGCTAAGGTAGCCATTAGCAATCGGGATCAACAAATAGTTATAGAGGACATAGCCATTGTGACCATTGAAAGCTTGAATGAATTTGTGTCCAAGTATACCAAGGACACATTACTCATCAGATCATATAATATCCCCATGCAGAAGAACCCATTGGCTATGTCCAATCATTTAATAGATCATGAAGTTGCACTAGAAGAATTATGCTCTCATAGGGTCAAAAAGATATATGACCATTATAGTAAATGGAGTGTAAGCATTGAAGAGGGGGGCCTATCGACCTCTTAAATGGTTTTCTGTCACATACCCACCTATCTATCCAATTCGTGGAAGGGAACATGATGGCAAATCCTGGGGCTTTTACATAAACTCAACCCATACATTAGATTTTAAAGCAAAGAAATACATGTGTGCAAATGTAATTCAATTAAACATGCACATCGGAATGAAAACCTCATCCACACACATTACATGATGCAATTCAATTTAACACAACCAACAAATTAAATACATTGCAGAAGTAAAATACACATGGAGAATATACTTATCTCAATGTAATGTTGTCCCCAACAACTAGCTATGTTGCTGCAACGTTCCTCCCAACCGTAGGTCTCTGCCCAGCTTGTATTATTTCAGCACTCAGACACCACCCCCGAGCTGGGCATGATATCTACAAGGAAAAAGGGGATATCCAACTCATACACAACCAAAACATCATTTCAGCTAAGCCAAGCCAATCCATAGCTGGGTTTATCAGGCTAATATTGAACCCTCCTCATCACTGGATACTTGCATTCAAGCTCAAGCCAAAGCAATGGATTCCCATAACCCACACCCAAGCATACTATTTTTCTCACACAACAAGCACAATCACTAGGCATGGATACACATGTTTAACAATGGGAAAGACAATCACAGGGAGGAGAATGATTTCATCCCAAACAACTCAACATTCAATGGCTAACACAGGGATGCACATAACAGGCAAAAATATGAGTGATGGGCATGAAGGAACGTTTATACAGTGAAATGCCCAAAGATGGGGTTTCTATCAACTCCGGAAATTCGTGGGCAGCCAAAACGAAATGGGAGAATGGGGAATAAACCCTGGAAGGTAGAATTCGTTTTCAGAAAACGTTTGGGGACAACTCAGGAGCAAAAATGACCTCCATTAAACCCCCAATTCGTGGTTCTCTTCTCCCAGCCACTGTACTAACCAAAAGCGAGTTCCTAGCAAGCCAAAAACGCCCAGCAAGCTCCCAAACGCCTAGCAAGCTTCAAAATAAAACACCCAGCAAGCTCCAAAAACGTGAGAGAGTGAAGTCTGACCATGAATAATGGCTTGGGAAGGAAATTCGTGGGTGTTTTCTTGCTCAAGAAGGAAAAACACGTTTTTCCATGAGGGTGGCTTGCCCATACTCGAATTTGGATAGCTATACCTCCCCAATCCCCAAGGCATTAACTACTTCACCCAACTCTTGGGAGAAATTAATGATTGGACATCAAAATCAACATGGGTAGTTGATGGTTCATGGGTTCTCTCATTGACACTTGGCTTGACTTGATTGGCTCAAGAGTTTGAATATTTCCCTCCCAATTCCTTGCAATATCATGCCCCCATCTCTTGTTGCATTGCATAGCTAATCATGGGCATTTATATTAAGATGCATATTTACAATTCCCATGGTTCACTAGCACATGGATAGCATAATTTCAAATACTTGCCTCTTCTAGATCGAGCGTTCACTAGCGAGGCCTTGGCCTTGAGCTCCACGCTAGGAATCATACATAATATGCATACATTATTTACATTATAGCCCAAAATATTATAAGGGTCAAAATGGGGGACATGACATTCCCCTCCCCTTGGAATAACACCGTCCTCAGTGTTCCAATACCTAGGAATGCATACACGTTATATACATGTCCAAAATTCACAAAATATGGTAGGTCTGTCCTACATCTCACCCTTTACTTAGGTTTTCAGGACCAAGTCTTTTGGCCTTCACAAACTGTTCCTGCTGGCTGGGACCCTCTAGCTCTGCATGAGGGCATTGTTCCAAAACAATCCCTTCCCGCTGATTTACAAGTCTAGAAACTTTATGGCGGATATCCTCTTGATGTTCTCTTGTTGGGAAGTCGCGGAGGAAATGATTTTCTCCACATCCCCAACATTTCACTGGCTGCCTTACCTTTTCTTGGTCAGATTCCTTTGAGTCTTCCCACCTGGAATGTTTCTTAATCGGCTGATTGGATGAATGCTTCTTCACTGATCCACTTTCCTTTCCCTTACTGATTGCTCCCAGAACGTTTTTTACCTCTTTTTGCAGACAAATAGAGTCATGCAGAACCTCGTGGTTTATCTCATTCTGTTGCCTCTGTAGCTTGAGCATCTCCCCAAGATTTTCTTGGTTCTTTGCAATTGTTTGAAGAAGACTTTCAGCCAATTCTAATAGCCCTTGGTCTGCCGCCATGGTCAATGTGCATAGCTGACCACTCTTCACTTACTAGCAACACTTGCTTGTGTCGGCTGCAACCAATTGTTTCAATTTCTCCCTGTGAAATTTATCATGGAAACTCTTTGTTGGGACAAACATAATATAAACATTAAAATTAGTCAATTATTTCCCAATTGACATGGAACGTCGATGCTTCACTCATGCGACTTCCAAATTTTTCATGCTTTCCCAACATACACATGATCTCTTTCATGTTCATCATTTCATAGTGAAATAACTATTTTAGCATTCACAATTTAATTCAAGCAAATAAACACATTCTTCTTCTAGTCATGACATGCATTCAACAATTCTTTGTTTTATAAATGCATCAATAAAAAGGAAAGAGAAGAGTAAGAGTTTCTCCCTCTTAGTCTTGTTTTATTACGGAGCTATGCCATCACTGTGATTTCATGCTCCTTAGTCTCTTTCACTTTAATGTGAATGCTTGAATTTCCCTTTATTAGCTATGACACTTAGTGTCTAAGGTCTGTCTAAAGTTTTTCAACTTGGGTACCCCTTCCCATTCTGCTTACAGAACCTCTGGTTGCTAGGACCCAGTCATGTTCACTAGCACCATCTTTTATTACTGCTCATATCGAGCTCTTTAGGACGGTCATATGTCCATATGCATCCCTATGATGCCTTCCTGGTCTTTGCTTCCAACAATACCTACGCTCTAAACATTGAATCAATTCACATGTTTAGTTTATTTCATAAGGTTTTTCTCTGAACAAGAGTTTGAGAAATCATAACCAAATCATATACATACGTATATTCATAAGCAAGAAGTTGCAAGATAACCAAATACTTATCTGTATTGGATGTCTTCACTTTATTCCACGAGATCCTTCTTTGCTTTGCAAGCCTTGGATTTCCTGTGGACACAATTATGAATGTTGGGCCAACACGTAGGCTACTCCACAATCATTCGAATAGGCAATGCCAGGCCAGTACGCCGACTGGGTTTATCAATCATTTCCTTTAGCAATATGCTAGGGCAGTGCTCTGATTGGTTTTATCAATTGTTTAAGGGGTGTTGGGCCAGCGTACATGCTGCTTACCATATCAAGTAGTCAATGCCCAACTAGTCACTCTCTGGACTTATCAAGAACTTTATAGCGTTCAACTAGCTACTCCCTTGATTTCTCAATGATTTATACCACCCACTCATTTACTCTCTGGATTTACCAGCAATTTATATCGCCCACTCATTTACTCCCTGGATTTACCAGCAATTTATATCGCCCACTCATTTACTCTCTGGATTTACCAACAATTTATAGTCTTTCAGGGTCTTGCCTTCCTGCAATGACCAAGGTTTCCAACAAAGAAACAATAGTGTATCAGCTTAGCTGTTAGAAGACTTATACCTAAAATCTTCGTTATTCCAAACAAGACATAAATGAAAACGAATACTTATCTGTATTGTGCGTTTCCCCTCTGGTCCACAGGGTCCTGCTTCGCTTTACAAGCCTTGGAATCGCTTATGGACTTTGATGTAGTTAATGCTTAACCAGTACACCTCCCCATCGGTTGGATTTACCAAGCATTTGGTGGTGTCCAACCAGTCCCATACCTGGTTGGCCCTCTTCAGTGTCGAGCCAGCACATTCGTCTGGGTCATCGACCAATGGAAGGAAACTGCACCACCTGATTATTATAGGTCAAGGCTCTACTATGGATCCATAGGCATCTCAGGGTTTTCAGTCAGTCTTGGTGCCTGCCCTCCTACTGTTGACCCAATAGAGATTTTATGCCTTCACCAATGTCACCACACCTTCTTGCACCATACACACACACATCAACTCTTCATTCATACAAGGACGCCACTCCTTCTCTTGTGCAAATCGGTGGTTCCTTTTAGGAACTTTATAGGTGACTTTCTTGACTGCAGGTTAACATGGCCCCACTCACATAAGGATGATACCCCTTTTCACTACACAGCTCCCTGGGTTTGTCCATCCCTTCCAGTATTATTTAGTGTGAGCATAAAAAGGTTGCCAATTCCTATACAGTCCTTCTGCGTACCCTTCTTCACTTTGCCTCTTAATGTGCAGTACCAAGTTGCATTTGTGTAGGTTGACAACACAAGAAGGATAAGCAGGCTTATCAGTATTACTTCTCAAAATTGCAACCACATTCCATGACATTCACTATCAAGTATTGAAACACCAGGAAAGCGTCCATTCCCTTAGGGTGTATTCAATATTGAAAACCCTATCATGACCTGCCACCAGAAAAGGTGTGCACTCCCTTTCCAATGTGAGCCATGTAGGCCCTAATCATACTCAAGCAGTCTGAAATGATATATATAAATAAAGTAGAGCATGCTCTGCATATTAACCCTAATAATTTAGACATGCATGTTCTAGTCTAGGGTCACAGAATACTCATTCATTTTGTAGATGTATCTCACATGCCTTCTTGGTATAGCTTTACCATCTCACTCTCATGGTTTACTGACATGCGGTTTGGCTGAGACATTATCAATGGCGTTTCACTCGAAACCCATTTCTAAAGCATTGGGTCCTTCCCATGGAGTTTGGCTTTTGCAAGTCATCACACATGATCTTCCTGCAATGTGTCTTCCTGGCACATTTATCAAATAGCCAACAGTCAGTAGCATTTAACAATAATCATTCAATGGCATCAATAATTAAATTCAAGTATGAATTTGCAATTCTGTTCTCTACAGAAATTGATTTGCTTAGCCACAAGTCTATTTTCATATCGTTTGGCTCTTGCTCATGGTAGATTCCAATCTTCATCATGGACTTACCCACATTTTCCATACTCAAAACAATCTACCTGAAATCTGAGACTTCAATCAGCCAAACATGTTGTGAGTATCTATGCATATAATCCTTTCATTGCTACAACAGTCACTAAAGTGATCTCAGAATTATAACACTCAATAATTCAAACACCTTCAGCTGTTAGCATGTATATATCTATATATGCATCGTTATCATAAATAAAATTGCAAGACATGGGTACACTATCCGTGCAATTTAAATAAACTGTAAGTACTCATTACTTCACATTTCATGCAACTCTGTCCTTCTAATAGAGTGCTCTGGTAGCCCATCAACATGTCTACCTTCTTCGTGCAATTCTTTTCCTGCATTCATAGTAGCTCATGAAATGGTCTCGGGGTTATCAATAGTTCACCATTTCATCTATTATCTAATTGCAATGAAACATACACCCCAACCATGCATTCACACAATACATCTCAACATGTGCACTCACACATACACATGCACATTCACAACATTTACATAATCTTTTAATGTTCATTCATTCAATGCATAACCACAAGATTGTATAGAATATTCTAATGTACATCCTTTCAATGCAACCTCACATTAATCCATAAAGATTATGCATTCTAGCATATTATGGCCTAACCATGCCTATTTCATATGGCATATACTACCACAACATGACTATAGGTCTTTACTTTCTTTAGTTATTTAAACTTATAATCCAGCATACACGATGGCATGCTATAATTTCATATGAATGCATTGAGGTTTCTAAGCAATTATAGGGTGTAAGGATCCTTTCCCTCACTTACCCACACCTCATCATACTAGGTAGATTAACATTCACATTCAAGCACTTGATACCACATGCAAATCAAATCAACATAGTTTAATCATAGTTGAATGGATCTTACCAAATCCTCTTTCAACATCCATGCACTTCAAGCACAATTATCCATTAATTTCATGGCTATCATTAACATCGTTTGATGTTACCTGATCAGTTGGCCTCTCACCAAGGTTACACAGTCTTTTTTCCAACCTCGTGATCATAGATTTGTTGCACCATCATTTCTTCATAAGGTTGTTGGTCATATGCAACAATCATCATCCACATCTTTAGCCATGCTTCGGTTGTCTTTGGTCTTATAACCATTGCAAACATGACTAGTTATTTAATAACCACCATAATCATCTTTAAGTGGCTCATTGCATATGCAAAACCTCACTATTCTACCAATATGCAATATCATATATATACACAAGTATTTTTACATGCACTGTGCAATGTTTATTAGTATCCCAACTAATACATATTCATTTCATCTATCTATCCTCTTGCATTTTCAATCATGCTTCTCTGTATATAAAACTTGTAAAATACAAAAAACAATAGCAAGAGAGGAGTTAAGGAATTATCCCTTTCCAAGTATGACATGGAATCCCTTCTCCACGTCATAGCTGATCATTTTCTTGGTTTCCCTACCAAGCATGCTAGGAATCATCAGTTGTCATCTTCTCATGAATTAGCAATTCAATACATATGTGTATAACATTCATTCCTGCTATTTTCTAAACATGCAATTCTTATGTTATAAACAGAAATAGTTAAGGTGAGAAGTTTCCCTCTTATCAACATTGCCTTATTGCTCCCATTGCTTTTCCACAATGCATATTAAAGCCAATTACTTTTAATAAGGCTTCCACAAACCTTCCATGCAATTCCCGCTTCTCATCTCAAGAATGCATTTCACACTTTCAACCGCTGTCTCCGGGGGACGACGGGGGTCAAGGGGGCTTGCCCCCTTGT
Organism: Larix kaempferi; assembly: GCA_027924585.1. Lineage (NCBI taxonomy): Eukaryota > Viridiplantae > Streptophyta > Pinopsida > Pinales > Pinaceae > Larix > Larix kaempferi. The sequence continues at coordinate 465,869 of BSBM01001218.1, forward strand.
GGCTTCCCTATGCCACTGCAGGGCGGGTCGAGGGCAGCGCCCTCATTTTTTTTTTTTTTTGTAAATTCTTCAATTTCGCGCAATCTGGCGCATAAATTCAAAGCCATTTTTTTTCTCTTTCGGGCACCTGAAAATCTCCCTGAAAAACAGCTGAAATTTCCTGTTTCAGAGCAACTCACCGAGTTCTTCCGACTTGTTGCAGATCAACTCACTGATTTTGTCCGCAGCTTCAGGCCAGCTTGCCAAGTTCTTCCGTCGAAAGACACTTAGAAAAATTTTGAGATTTTCGGAGCAACTCGTCGAGTCCTTCCGCCGTTGCAGACCAAATCGCCGAGTTCTTCCGCCGTTGCGGACCAATCTTGCCAATTTCTTCCGCCGTTGCGGAGCAACTTGCCCATCTCTTCCGCCGCTGCAGACCAAATTTGCCGAGTTCTTCCGCTGTTGCGGACCAACTCGCTGAGTTTCGCCGCCGTTGCAGACGAACTCGCCAACTCTTTCCGTCGAGATTTTTCCTTCTTTTTCGGCGAGCTTATGGATTCTCTGCTGGTTCATTGCGGAGCAACTCACCAAGTTTCGCCGCCAACTTCGGCGCAACTCACCAGCTTCCTCTGTCATTGCAACGCAAACTTGCCAACTTTTCCGCCGCTTCAGCAAACACTCGCAAGTTCCTTCCGCCGTTGCGAATGAACTCGCCGAGTCTTGCCACCATTGCGGACAAACTCGTCGACCTTTCCGTCGTTTCGGCAAACACTCGCAAGTTCCTTCCGCCGTTGTGGATGAACTCGCCGAGTCTTGCCACCGATACAGACTTAGCAGAAAGATCAAAAATACTTAGAAAAATTTCAAATTTTCAAATTTTTTTCAAGTTTTCTTAATGACTACAGTTGAGCAGGAAGCATACTTACCTCTGCCACTGTAATAGGTAGCCTATGAAGGCCCAATGCTGCAACCAACAGCTCTGATACCATTCTGTCACATACCCACCTATCTATCCAATTCGTGGAAGGGAACATGATGGCAAATCCTAGAGCTTTTACATAAACTCAGCCCATACATTAGATTTTAAAGCAAAGAAATACATGTGTGCAGATGTAATTCACTTAAACATGCACAGCGGAATGAAAACCTCATCCACACACAATACATGATGCAATTCAATTTAACACAACCAACAAATTAAATACATTGCAGAAGTAAAATACACATGGAGAATATACTTATCTCAATGTAATGTTGTCCCCAACAACTAGCTATGTCGCTGCAACGTTCCTCCCAACCGTAGGTCTCTGCCCAGCTTGTATTATTTCAGCACTCAGAGACCAACCCCGAGCTGGGCATGATATCTACAAGGAAAAAGGGGACATCCAACTCATACACAACCAAAACATCATTTCAGCTAAGCCAAGCCAATCCATAGCTGGGTTTATCAGGACAATACTGAACCCTCCTCATCACTGGATACTTGCATTCAAGCTCAAGCCAAAGCAATGGATTCCCATAACCCACACCCAAGCATACTATTTTCTCACACAGCAAGCACAATCACTGGGCATGGATACAAATGTTTAACAATGGGAAAGACAATCACAGGGAGGAGAACGATTTCATCCCAAACAACTCAGCATTCAATGGCTAACACAGGGATGCACATAATAGGCAAAAATATGAGTGTTGGGCATGAAGAAACGTTTATACAGTGAGATGTCCAAAGATGGGGTTTCTATCAACTCCGGAAATTCGTGGGCAGCCAAAACGAAATGGGAGAATGGGGAATAAACCCTGGAAGGCAGAATTCGTTTTCAGAAAACGTTTGGGGACAACCCAGGAGCAAAAACGACCTCCATTAAACCCCCAATTCGTGGTTCTCTTCTCCCAGCCATTGTGCTAACCAAAAACGAGTTCCCAGCAAGCCAAAAACACCCGGCAAGCTCCAAAAACACCCAACAAGCTCCCAAACGCCCAATAAGCCAAAAATGCCCAGCAAGCTCCAAAAACATGAGAGAGTGAAGTTCGACCATGAATAATGGCTTGAGAAGGAAATTCATGGGTGTTTTCTTGCCCAAGAAGGAAAAACACGTTTTTCCATGAGGGTGGCTTGCCCATACTCGAATTTGGACAGCTATACCTCCCCAATCCCCAAGGCATTAACTACTTCACCCAACTCTTGGGAGAAATGAATGATTGGACATCAAAATCAACATGGGTAATTGATGGTTCATGGGTTCTCTCATTGACACTTGGCTTGACTTGATTGGCTCAAGGGTTTGAATATTTCCCTCCCAATTCCTTGCAATATCATGCCCCCATCTCTTGTTGCATTGCATAGCTAGTTGTGGGCATTTATATTAAGATGCATATTTACAATTCCCATGGTTCACTATCACATGGGTAACATAATTTCAAATACTTGCCTCTTCTAGATCAAGCGTTCACTAGCGGGGCCTTGCCCTTGAGCTCCACACTAGGAATCATACATAATATGCATACATTATTTACATTATAGCCCAAAATATTATAAGGGTCAAAATGGGGGACATGACAAAATGTATTAAGTTTAATAAGTTGCAAACTCAATCCACTCTTTTGATGCCTAGTCGAATGGATCAAAAGAAACAAGGGTAGAATCAAATGATCACTAAAGGACAAAACAAGAAAGCGAGAAGGCCAAAGGTCTGTACAGGTAATTGTCAAGACAATTACCTAGATTTTTCTATAAATGTAATAAGGAAGAGAAAGGATGGACGTTTGGGGGCTTTAAGATGTTCTCAACACTCTAGTAAAAAACTATTTTCAAAATTAATTTGAAGAAGCCTCTTGTTGGGCCCATGCAATTCAGAGATGCTTGGATGTTTATGTGTATGAATGGTCTAACTCTTTTTCCATTCTTACCATACTGATAAATGAAAATGTTAGTTTTGTGAATGACCATTCCCCTCATGTTCATTACATTTTATCATTTATGTATGGTTGAATTTGTTTACCTAGTGGAAAACTATTGATGTTGGCTAGATAAAAGTAAGATTTTTCTTTCTTGATTTCTAGTTGATGTTATATGTGCATATATTTGCTTGTGCTAAGAAAACTATTTTTCTAAGATATTTACAACATTATGTGTATACATTCGATAGTTCACAATCATTTAAATCGCAACTCCTAGGGATAGGATCTCCCTTCAATGTTTGCATCTAGGATAGAAGCATAATGCATCTACACAGCATAACCACAAACCTTAAAAGAAAATTTGTGACAGTTGTCGGGCCAGAATCTAGATGGTTTTCCTATAACAAATAAGGAAGAGTCTAATTGGGACTTTTCCTTGGGGAGAACCTGTATGTTGACCCAAGGTCTTATTGATATGTCAACACTATTGTATTTTCAACTTATCTCCTTGTAGGTTTACCCGAATTTCAAGTGTGAGCACTAGTTGGATGCATAATTAATTGCCATATTTTTGATAGACCCATGGTAGAAAAAAACTCAAAATACATTAAAAATTTGTATTTCCTTCAACGAATTTTATTTTTTATTTTTATGTATTTGCAGTTTTTTCCTACGAGGGGTCTATTAAAAGTATGCCAAGTGCGTATTTGTTGGATGCATAATTTAATTTCACATCCAACAAGTGCTTACACTCAAAATTTGAGTAAACCTACAAAGAGATAACTTGAAAATACTATAAAAAAATAGTTTTTCCCTTTCCCTCCAAAACTATCTACCTTTATGGTTGGCATCATCATCTTAGATCCTATTGGTTCTTAAAAAGTTGATTTTGACAGTATATTTTTTTAGACACATTTTTTATCTCAAATTCCTCTAATGCAAATGTGGCACTTGTGGCTCCAACTAACTCCACAATGGTAGCATATGTGGACTCAATATAATCTTCACCATGCGAACATGCCTAGTGTCAAGATAGCAATCTCCTAGCACATATTCCAATGCATAACCCACTTCAACAATAGGTGCACCTTATAAATGTGTGACCTCCAACAAGTGATAGAGTTCTCCATAGGTCCACATGTAGCTCAACCAAGTCAAAGACCAAGGGGATGGCCCCTCCACTAAGCAAATAATATAAAATATTGAGGATATACCTCAACATATGTGCCAAAGAAGGGGTGCACTCCACCAAAGTGTTGTAGTATGTGAATAAAGTTGTTTTGCCTAGCAAAGACTCGCCATGATACCACATAACAACCAGATACAAGGCTTAACATAGGGCACACCAACTTCGAAGGTAATAACATCCTCAAAACTCAAAAAAAATGTTGGATTATTAAAGAAATGTGTAGTACCCTCTTTCTCTAACTCAAACTTAGGAAATAATAGATCAACAAAGGTACTATTAACTTAGATACACATACCCCTAGGTCATGTCTAGCAATGTGACAATGTTAAGTTAGATCACCTAGGAATATCCCACCATGGCAAGGTGTTTGATTAGTAACATAGGAAAAGGAGACATAAGAAAGGTGTCAAATCTATGAAAGAAAAGCATGTCCCCACCACACAAAGTCACTAGGATGCACCATAACACCATCACAAATGTACAAGTAATATCATTTAGGCATGATGAGCAAAATATAAAGCACAACATTATGATTCCAATATAAGTAGGAAGCATCACCATTAACTACCACGCTAGCATCTGATCCATCAACCATAAAGAACCATAAAGAGAGAACCCAGCCAAGATGATAAGTCACCAAGGAGAAATTAATCTCCTTCACTCCAAAGTGCTCAAGCAAACCAACATAAACACCATCCTCATGAAGCTACCATCCTGCAAATCTCTGAATTGTGTACTAAAAATCACACATGCAATCCTCATGCAATATGCGGGGGTAACATGTGGCAATTTCATTAGTTACATTCGTACAAATTTGTGGTGCTCAAAGGTGAAGTGCAGTTTTTCGATTGTACAGGAAATCCATAACTGCTGTCAGAATTTGGGATTCTCTCTAACATGGTCTAAACTTCAAACCTTAATCTTGTCAATTGTTTTAGATACCATGATTTACTATGAAGTTATGTATAATTTTGTACAAAAATGTCTCTTGGATCTATGGTGAGCCCTAAACATATTTATGTCAACCTTAGGTGGCAGTTTCATTAGCTACCTTCATTCAAACTTCTGGTGCTTAGAGTCCGATGGGAAAGGAAAACCATAACCACCGTCAGAATGTTGGATTACCTCTCTCTAACATGGTGTAAAGTTCCAGCCTTAATCCTGTCAACTACTTTTTATAATAGGCTTTGCCATGAGGTTATGCATTATATTGTATAGAAATACATCTTCAATGTATGATGAACCCTGAACATATTAGTATGGTCTAAGTTTTACACTTTTATATTGGTCTTAGTAACCTTGGATATTGGCAGTTGTAGCCAAACTATTCTTGTTTTCTTTCTTCACCAAAATGTGCAGCATGCATCCATCCAGCAAGATTTGGTAACCACAATGGTTAGTCGCCACTCCTTTCTAGTGCAAGTCTCATATCCAATGCCATCATTTATTCTTGTTTAATGAAATCTTTCTTCACCAAAATGTGTAGCATGAATCCATCCAGCAAGATTTAATGAGCGGTTAGTGACCACTCCTTTCTAGTGCAAGTCCGATATCCAATGCCATCCTTTCTTTCTAGTGAGGATGATAGCAATTAACACCCCTGGAATATTTTGTTTAGAAGTTTATTTTGTGAGATTATTCAACTTTCAAGTAGATAAAAGAGGACTGTGATTAACTCATAGCTTTAGGAGACAATTTAAGAACAAATGTATTATCACGAAGTAAAGCAGACTGCATATAGATATATGCCCCATAATTCTGTGTCTGTAATACTGTGTGAAGTTCAGCTGTTACGGCGAAGAAAATTAACACATCGCAAATTAATTTCTTAGAGACTTATTTTCCTATCTAGTATTGCCTTCAGTTGTTTTTAACCATATTGTTAATCAATTGCACAAAAGAATATGAATGATTCTGGTGAAAGATTCACAAGTTTTACAAAGATTGGCACATATAACACGATCCATTTTACTAGTGATATATATCATACCTTTGGTACACTTGTAAAAAGATCCAATCAATGCATATCCCACAAACTTTATTCAATGTGCTGGTGTCATGGACATAGGAATCCTTTTATATATGCAATACCCTCAAGACAAGTGCCTCCTAGAAGGACATATCATACACTTCAATATGACAAATCATTAAGAGAATGCAAGATATAGTGTCCTTGACAACAACCATGAAACTGTATCCAAGCTTAGCTAGCACTGAATGCTCTTGTTTAGTATGACAATACAAAATCTCTAGCCTTTGCCAGCTCAAATCCTCAGCAAAAGACATCAAACTTACATGGCTAAAGAACCCCAGCAATTGTGTTTTTTCTATTTATGAGTTAAATGAACTGCTCCTATAGAAACTGAAAATTATGCCACTGGGAATGGCAAGCAAAACAATCAGTACTGGCTCCAAGTCACTGGGTGAAAAATAGAAAAAGTTGAGAATGAATTTTAAGAAAAAAAATGAATGTAACTATGCCAAGGGCAGAGCTAAAACGTATCTTAGCACTCCACTTGAATAAAAGAGATTGCCTTGCCAAAATTGTGCTTAAAGTCCAGAAAAGGCTTCCAGATTCAACTCTTCTCTTGTCCTTGACGCACTGCGTGAAGTTCTAGCATGTTTATCTTCTGAAGTTGAAATATGTCCAGAGTTTGGGGTGTTGACATAGGAATATGAAGCTGCAAGGTTGGGAGGCTGGTCAGCTGTACTTATTCGGCAAGCAAGAAAACGCCTTATCAGCCCTCTAAGAAAGGGGGCCATTGTATCTGGTTCATACTCCAGATAATACATTATTCCTCCCGTGCATAGGCAGAAAAGTGCCACCTGCAAAAGAAGACCAGAATGTTGATCAGTATTTCAGATCAAACATGGACTTTTTCCTGAACTTATTGAACTCCAATCATCATGTACAGTCAGAAAGCACAATGAAAAAACAGAAAATGTTCCATCAAGATCAAAATTGGTCCAATAAGTTTGAAAACAAAGCCAGGGTTAAAGACAAACAGATTAATATTCAAGAAGTTACGAAAAGATGGATTGAAAGTAAATGAAATTCAAGAAAGATCTGAGATCATACTTCAGCATTTCTTATATCTGGAAGCAGATGTCTATTCACTAAGATATACCACAATGAATCTGCAGCTCGAGGAAGCACATAAAGAGCTAATTCGTCTCGTCTGCTCTTCTTTTCTAGCAGGACAGACAAAGCAGCCATGCCTCCAGCAAACCAATACATAAGTTTGTGGTCTCTTGTCGAAACCTTTCTTTGCAAGCATATAACTCCCTGGTATTTGACATTAATAAACAGACTATTAGATCTGAGCAGCAAACTGAAAAGAGAAGCTTCAAAAGAGGGAATGCTGACGTACCTGAAATATTCCTACGAAGGCCGATAGGAATGATGTAGAGCGCACAGCCCCATTAATAGCATTCCAACATATCCGCATGGGAGACTCCATAAACTAGTATGCAGAAAAACACAAATTCAATAAATCAGAAACTATTTCAAACAATTTGACAAACTCGTGATAATAAAAAAAACTGATTGAAACTCATTTTATTCTTCCTATGTAAAGAAAAGGTTCGTGGAAAATATTCATCCACAAAGTAAAACATGATAAAAAGAGAAGCAAGACAAATGTAATATAAGAAATTCTGAGACATGACTACAGAAAATTAGTTTCCCACCTTAAGTCAATGTAGAAATAGATTTTATAAGAGAAATAAGTCCCAAACTACAAACAAACAAGACTACTTCCAGCTTTTGTTAAAACAAAATGAAAGAACTTATGATTTATCAGACGAGGTTTGAAATACCAAAGTATGTGACTATATGTGTGTTACCCCATGACAGGTAGGGGTGACTTGATTATTATTGCCTTGTGATCTTCCATCACATCCAACAGTTCCATAAATAAGATCTATGGTCCGTATATGGATATGTGCCAGAGACACTTCCAGCTTGCCAGATCACCATTCTTGTGCCAGAGATGCTCGGGGCCTATACATGCCGGACATATTGACACATGGGGATTTCCTTCTTGTATATGGGATATGACCATGAGGGGTCAAATGGTGTTACTCTATAATGGTTCATGTACTTTTAATTTTTGTTTCATAACTTGGATGTACCATGGTGTGGTCTTAATTCCCAAAGATAAATGTGAAGCCTCATGAGTCAAGTGTAACACATTCATGAACACCTTCATCCTAACATCACATTCATTCATTTACCCTCACCTCAATTAGAAACTTAGGAATTACATCTTGTCTTAGGGGTCTAACATGTAATAAGGGTCTAATAATGATCACACCATAGTGAATCTAAAGTTAATCTAGTAATTAATTAAAGGAACATTGAGTTAATAGAAAAGTGCACTTGCTAACATTTTCATGTGTTATTACTCATGTATTTGATGGTTTTCTCCTAGGTATACATTGTTGAGGCTCCCCTCTAGAGATACAGCATGGTCTAACACTTGACTGGACATGATTTGATGATGACTAGGCCACTTTTGGAGAGCGCCCTCTTCTTCTACATATTTGGAGGCATTTTGATGATCCACGTGGCATTCTTCTATGGATTGTCCCCTTCTACTACTCACGTGTGCCTCATGTAGAGAAGCTTTATTGCACTTTGGGCTAGAGTGTTCTAGGGTTTTTACACCCTTGGACCTTGGAGAGACATCTGGCATGGTTTTGGAGTGGAGCGCTCCACTTTAGGAGCCATTGGCATTTATTTGACCATATGGAAGAGACGTCCCACTTGGAGGATCACTTCCCTCCACGTGTGGCCTTTTATAGAGTATTCACTTCACTTGAACCTTATTGTTGGAGGATGGTCCATTTATGATCATTTGGCACACTTGTACATGCTTATGATTGAGGGCGTTGCACTTGGGAGACATTTGAGAGTCAAAACCCTAAGTTTTTGGACCCTTCATGTTCTGATTAGATCTAGTGGCGGGCGCCCCTTCTCTTGGACATGTGGTTAGGGTTTTAGCATCTTGACTTAGGTTTTTGATATTTTGACCATGTCAATAGAGGGATTTTATTATTTTCTATTGAGGAGGTTGTTAGTCTCTCTTCCTATATAAAGAAAGCCTCCTTCATTGTAAAATGGGTTAGAAACTTGTGGAGAACTCTCTCTTTTTGGCACTTGCTTAGTTCTTGTGGTAAATTTTATGGATGGTTGATGCTAGCACTCTGATGTGGAAGTCTTGCTAATGCTTTGGATTGCTCTTGGATCAACAATTGCTGCTATTTTGGGATTATTTGCAAATAAGCTCTTTATTTAATAAGGTTAAATTGTTTGCTTGTGGATGAATAGGTGGTATGTTTTCAGCATTTGATTGTATTCCTTACAATTCCATTATCGAAGAATATTATGCTCAAAGTAGCATTGAAGATACCACTTACGTTATTCCTGTGTAGATCCTAGGGTGAATTCTAGCCTTCTTTGGATTTGATATGGATTGGCATACAAACCTTAGCTATTCTTGGATGTTAACACACTCCCCTTTACTAACCTTGATTGACCCCATAGCCCAACTTCAAACCCTAGGCACTCGTCCATTTGTTTCAAAAATCAAATCTTAAATTTATTTTCCTTTTGTTTTCCATTCTGGAATAAATTCATCATAGGCATATAAAAATCTCTGGAAACACTAAAAATTGACATCTTTAGGAACCCCTTAAGGCTGCATTTAATTCCCCATCTAGGCCATAACCTTTAGGATTGTTTATGTGTTCTTAGATCTAATTTTTAGGGCAGTTTAGGACTGTTTTGCTTGCTGGTTTTACACAAAAATATAAGGTCAATTAAATTCTAAGATAGCTCTCTAATTTAGCCCTGTTTGCATTCATTTTACATATCAATAGCTGGGTCAAATTTTTGGGTTGTTCAACAGTATTTGCTGGGCTTAAATACATCACTAATTCACTGTTTACACAATCTTATAAATAGGTCCAGATCTGGTTTATATTTTTGGGTTAGTTTCAAGTGGTTTTAGGCATTAAAATTTCATTTTTCACTTGTCTAATTGGTTGTTCATTAAAGATTTGGAATCTAACTTCACTATCAACTTAATTGGCAATGTAAAATATCTTATGTTGATGGTTAAACAAGTAACCGATTGATATTAAACATATTCAGAACATAATGCATGGTTGTTCCTTTCTAGCCTAGTTTGCTTGCAATTTTGTATACTTTTCAAGGCTGGAATCTTTTGTTGTTTTAGTTTCTTGTACTTTCACTGCTGGTTTAATTTCTGCATTTTATAACAGCAATCTCATATCATAATAATCTCGAAGTTTGGGGTAATAATCGATAACCAAGTACCAAATATTAAAACCATAAATCAACATCATCTAATCCTTAATCCAGATTTGAAATCAATTCAACTTAGTTTCATAATTAATCAACCTTCTAGGCTTCTAAATCATCCATTGAAACTCAGTTTCCTTAGGGAATTCCCCCTAGTGCTAGGACCCTCTTCCTATGCACTGAAGTGAAGAGAAGTTATTGTTGAGGTGACAGTGGCAACACTTTAGTAGTTTCTCTCAGCTATACCCTTGTGAGAACCTTGCACTTTAGGGATGTTAGTTTATGTGGTAACAATGTGCATGTACATGCCAGCCAAATTATAGCACAAAAAAATTAGAATAAATTAAAATTCAAGGACTAGAGCTATACCCCCCCAACCAAGAAAATGAATTCATTTACCTGTTACTCTTCTACTCTTTACTTCTTTCTACAGGTACATTAGAGTAGAGAAAAACTAAAATAGGGTAAACTTATAGAATGTTTCATGATAAACTTTGAAAATCTTCTATAATTTACATCCAGCTTATTGCTTTGTTACACAGAGTTTCCAGTACATGGAGAGTGTTGCCACCGAAATGCACACCTAGGGAGGGGACGCAGCAGAAATCTTTCGAAGTTGCTTGATGAGACCTTGGGGGCAAGTCTCGAGTCAGGTGCTATCACCTGATTCTGACTCCTCTATTTAGGCAAACTCTTAATCAAAGCCAAGGGGGGGTAGACCCTATTGAAAAAGGTTTCTAAGGCTTTTAGTTTGTGTTTAAAGATGGGAAAGAGTGTTTATTAGGAGTTTTTTGAGTGAAATGGTGGATAAATAACCAAGTTTATTGTAAGCAACTTTAAGCAAAACAACAGCATAATACCGGCATGAAATAAACAACAATTGCAAGATTGATAATAAGCAAATAAAGATGTTGTTGCTAAAAGAATGAAACCAGTGCCGATGGAGTCACTAATTGCAGGAGTATTGTTGTGAAAAATGTTTTGCAATTGTTCTTGGTTTATTTTATTTGTGATGAAAAATATGAGTTAATTAAGGGGACAAGGGGATTCCCAATATACCTTGCGGTACAGGGAATGTGTCCGGATTTTGATCTAAGTGGTTTCGCACAAGAACATGTGGGCTGGAACGGAGTCTCAAGAGCGTGTTCAACACTACACCAACAAGGATGTAGTCTAACAGTGCCCTAAGGTCGCTTCTCAGTTGTTCCCGCTTCCTTTGCAAAATTTCCCCACTTTCGATCAAGTCGAGGCAACGCTGGATTTTCATTTGTTATGGGGGACTTGATCTTATTAGGATGAACTGATTAGCTTAATGTGGAAATTATAAAGTGCAAAACTACCGCTTTTGATATTCCAAAGCTCAGACAAGCCTATGATGGATAGAGCATATGCGAAGCATGCCAAATGTTTATTCCAATTTTAAAACTCTCCGATAGAGAGCGCTCTTGATCCGCAAAAGCGAGATTCAAGAGACTTTAGGGAGCCTTAAAGACTCAAGAAAATGCAAAGAAACTCAAGAAATAAAACATAAGTTTTCTAATTACTACCCAAGAGTCTCTTTCAGGTCAAAGACCATACTCGAGAGTGCAAGGGGGTTAGTATTTAATTTTGCCCAAACATAAAGATAAACGAAAGTAAGAATAAGCAAAACTAATCTACCAATAACAAAGATGTTAATCTAACAATTTACCCAAGAGTCTCTTTCAGGTCAAAGACCGTACTCGGGAAAGCAAGGGGGTTAGTAAATCAAATTTTTCAAGAAATTATCCTAAGTAAAGATTTAATGCAAATTGAAACTAACTCTAACTTGCAATAATGAAACTATCCTAACAAAATGCTACTCTAATTGCGATGCAAGTAGAAAGCAAATAATCAGTGGACAAATATAGGCTTCCCCCAAATGGGGCAAGAAGGATGTGGGAGCCGTAATCCAACTTGCTCTTTTATTAAGTTATTACAAAATTATTAACTCTCTGATAGAGAGCGCTCTTGATCCGCAAAAGCAAGATTCTAGAGACTTTGCTAGCTTAGAAAAGCTAAGGAAAAGAAAGAAAATAGAAGAGAAGTCTCTTTGATGGTTCAAGCTCCTAAAATCGCTTCCTTTCTTCGCTTTCCTGTAGCACAAAATAAACAAACCAGCAAACAAAATGTTATAGAAAAGTGCCCAAAACCACTTTGAAAGTGTTTGGGCAACATTAGAAAATTATGCAAAAAATTACTCTAAGTTATGCTAAACAAGAATAAGGCAATAACTAAGATCAGTTAGTTTTTTAGACCAACTTTCTTAGGATCTTGGACAACCTTTATAGGGAAGCCAATAAATAGCACTTAAATGCTTGATTTAACCGTTGAAAACTTACAAACTAATCTACTTTCGAGCCTTTAAGATATATCAAAAATTTACTTGCGAAAATAGTGGATTAATCAATTCTAGATCTAATAAAACTTTTAATCTTTTTGATGCCTTAGATCTAAAATAAAAATCAGACCTATCTAGATTTTGATTGAAGCACCTTAGATCTGATAATAAGAACAAGTAACCAAGAGAGTAATTTAATTTTTTAAAAGGAAGGATGAGGAAAGAGCTGCCCTAGCTCAAATCTTGCGAAGAGGAGGAGGTTCCTGAAGGACAAAAGAACATTAGTTTCATAAAATATATGCAAAGAGGAAGAAAATGCAGCTGAGCTTAAAATCCTACTTCGCTTTTGGTGATCTGCAAAACTTCACAACTACAAACAACCCATGATCAAATCTAGTATATTTTGATAAAATAAATTTTGGAGAGCCTAAGTGTAACTGACTACTTTTGGCTACTCTTTGACTTCAAATACAAAACATCAATAAGCAACTTGAAACTAAAAATGCTTACCCTATGGATTAACAATAATCTTCCAAGCTAGAATAGATCAATCATCAATGAGATTGAAAATATAGAAGTAAAGCATAGACAAATGTCACCTCAATATAGATCAAGCATTCCCAATCATGACATTTGCACCATATGGACCTCCAAAGCCTCAACTTTTATTCAAAAATATTGCACAAAGGCAAAGCATTACACAAAATAAAAGAGGTTTCTTGCATCCTTCCTGAATGAGGAGCAAGCCTTGCTTTTACAGAGTTTACAAGAGAAGAGGGGCGCATCCCTTTGAATGAGGAGTGAACAAAGCTTAGACTAGGCTTCAACTAAGCCTTTGTTGGCATGAGAGGGTGAGGTGGCTGCCACCTCAAGAGAGGGGCACCCCTCATTGCCTTGAAAATATCTCCAAACCAATAATCAATTGCCAAATAGGAAAGTCGCCCAAGTTAATGAAGGAGGGCAAATTCTCTAACGGGAGATCACTTGTAGTGCTCCAATCTTTAACTGAATGTCTTAACTCTTGATTGGAATCTTCTGTGATACTGTTTGCCATGTCAACTGGCACTTTATTTGACTCAAATCCCTCTTTTTTCGAGAATTTGATTTTTCTCCATTCTTTATTACTTTAATTAAATAATTCTCTTTTAATATTTTGGAGAGAATTTTTATTAAAGTGATAAATAATCACTTAAAACTTAGGAAAAGTGGGTTTTGGGGTTTTATGGGTGCTCTGGGTTAGAAAACGAGCACCCCCATGGCAAAAACAACCCCTAGACCACACTTTTATCATATTTTTTATTTTTTAATTAAAAACATTAAAAAAGCCCTTAAAACGAGAAAAAATAACCTAGTCTGAACTAACTGAAAATCCTAGGGGACCTAGTGCATGTCTATAATGAATCAATTCTATGTCTAGCAAGCTCATAAATGAACTTTAATAACCTCCTAAGGCCTAACCCCCAAGACGACCATTCCAGCTTTGGAGGAGCGGTGAAAAACTCGTTGATTATACAACACGTATTCAATATTACATAATTGACAAGGAAAAAACACGAGGGAATGATCACCGTTGGTGGCTAGGTCATACGAATCCAAGTTCTTTACATAAGACAGTCTTGCTAGTACATTTTTACTATATCCCCAAGGGGGTATGAAGCGTGCAATTATTACAAAGGGGCCAAAATTGGCCCTGCAAAAGACTCTTGGACTTCTGAACACTGACGATGAACATTGAACATGTTCATAAGTCTGGCGGCTCACAAGAAATCCAACTATGATACAAAATAGTTGGCAACATTCGGCTCCAACTGCAGGACATGTGCTCGATCTGGCCTTCAGGCAAGGAGAGGATGCGAGAACACTAGAATCTCTGATATATATATATAGCCTGTAAAAACACCTCAACTTGACAAAAAGAACCTTAGTAGCACAAGTTTTATAAAAGGCCAATGAACCACCAGTTGAATTTATTCATAACAACTAACTAAGGAAAAAAGGCTATTATTCCTAAGTGCTAGAAAGAAATGCGTAAAGTAAATGCTCATTTTGAGGAGCTTATTTTTCCTATTCTAAACATAACATAATAAAAACTACTAAGTAAAATGAAAATCCAATGTAACCATCTTAGCATCTCATCAATTTTAAAGTTTCTCATCTTGCATTTGGTTACCTGCCAAAGCAAGGAAAATTTATTTAAGTACTGCAAACCTGCGTGAGATTTTTGGATGGGAGGTCTGGATGGGAGATCATAAGAGAAAACATTATTGAACTGATTCCCAAACTGGCAAGTCCTCCTGCAGGCTTGTTCTATCCATGACTGGATAGGACTAATAAAAATTTATGAATGATGAT
This sequence comes from Larix kaempferi, assembly GCA_027924585.1. Taxonomy (NCBI): domain Eukaryota; kingdom Viridiplantae; phylum Streptophyta; class Pinopsida; order Pinales; family Pinaceae; genus Larix; species Larix kaempferi. Next base: position 480,977 of record BSBM01001218.1, read on the forward strand.
GCAGGTTAACCGATTTACTATGTTGTTCAACAGGACTTGTCAGATGATAACTCTCTGTGTAAGCCCAAAGTTGCTCTGAATCATAAGAAATCTCTGCAGGTGAAGACGATGGCTGAGATTGATCTTCTATTGACTGTATCTGATCTGGCTCTTCATTGTACTGCTTCTCCAAGTCCTCATTGCCGATACTCATACATGGTTCTGATTGCTCATACAAACAAATAGCATGCTCTTTCTCCATGTCCAAATGTTCCAAAGTCTCAAAATCCATGCCTCCTTCTCTGAACACCTCATAGATGGGTTTTTCAATAAAGCCATCAAGAGACTCTGACTCAAACTTCATTTCTTCAGATATGTCATAAGTGGGATTTTCAATAAAACCTTCAAAGGATTCTGGCTCATTACTTCCTTCTTTAGACATGGCATAGATGGGGTTTCCCATAAATGTCCAGTTATCATCATCAACATCTATGTCAGTCATGAGAGAGTCTTCGTCACTTATATCATGCTCCAGGCTATGTCTGTCCTCCTCATGATCATAACAATTCTCTTCAACAAACTAGGTTTCAAAAATATCACAAGGAACCCAACTTTCCAAACATTCATGCCTATGTGGAGAACATGGGGGATTGTCATCACTTGCATCATGCTCCAGGCTATACGTGTCCTCCTCCTGATCATAATCATCTTGCTCAGAAAAAAGGCCACAAGGAAGAAAACCTTCCAAACTATGATCATTGTGGTCATCATAGACTTCATCATAAGATTCATTATAAGTTTCTGCAATGATTTCTTCTTGAGCTAGGTCTGGAGTAAAAATATCATCATCACCAAAACAATCATGAGAACATTCCAAATCTTCTATATTCTATGTGACATGGGGAGGGTCTTCAATAACATCTACAATGAATAACTCTCTATGCATAACCTTAATGGGGTAATCCTAGTCTTCTGAACATTGAATGTTGTTTACCATGTTAATATCAGGTAGCTCAAGCTCTTCCATATGAAATTCTCTTGAAGGAAAGAAGTAAGCCAAAGTGTTCTTGATGAATAATTCAATATTGAATACCCCACTATGACTCTTATCATAATGCCATTGTCTCAAAAAAATCTTGAAGAAACTCGCAATTGAAGTAATAGATTTATCAGGAAGTCCATTGTAAAACCAACAGGAAGCCTCCCCCTATAGAGAATGAGCAAACATCTGCATCATATGATCCCCATGACATAAATTGGGTTTACTCACATGTGAAAGGAAAGTCACAATGTGAAATCTGGCCGAGTGATCTGCATCATGCCCCCAAAAGACTGGAATGGTAATATCTTTCTCGTCCCCATCAAAATAACTGGGAAAGCTTGGAATTTTAAAGAAATTAATGGGAAGACATCTACGGGAGATCTGAGTAGCAGTTCCTATCCTTTTAACATCCATAACAATAATCAGTGATCATGGAGAATGTCTGGTATTGAAAGAGTGGGGCTAAGCCTTTTAAAATTTTATTGTGTTGCATGGGCTCATCTACACATAATCAACATCAACAATTTATGAGAAACAAGGGTTTTATCCCTTCAGCAGAGACGCCATGTGAGAATAAAAAATATGCATTTACAATACTCACAAAGATTCTATTTTTTACTTTGACATTTTATAAAAAAGAAAAAGGTTAGTGGCCAGATAAAATATTATTTCTGACCTCTATAAATAGACAATGAATGTCTGAAATAGACTCGGATCCTTGAGAATAGGATCCTACAAGAAGATAGATTATTTCATCTCCTTCGAAAAACCTTCTCAGGTTCAGGAGTGAAATCAAGTAAGCCTACAAAGTTTCTTCTAGTTGAATACCTTGGTAAGTTATGTGACAGTGGAGTCGCCAGATGGATCAAGTCTAACTTCCGAGTTTATTGGACTAAAATCAATCAAAAGTTTAAAGGTAAAAAACAAAAAAGAAACTAAGGTAAGTCGAACCAGGAACAAAAAATGTCCACGGCAACGGTGCCAAAAATGTTGCCATCAAAATGCACACCTGGGGGGGGAATGCAGCAGAAATATTTTGAAGCTGCTCGGTGCGACCTTGGGGGCAACTCTTGAGCCAAGTGTTGTCACTTGATCTTGACTCCTTTGTTTAGACAAACTCCTAAACAAAGCCTAGGGGGGTAGACCCTACTAAAAAAGGTTTCTAAGGCTTTTTAGTTTTTGTTTAAAGATGGGAAAAAGTGTTTATTAGGAGTTTTTTGAGTGAAATGGTCGATAAATAATCAAGTTTATTGTAATCAACTTTAAGCAAAACAGCAGCATAATTTCAGCATGAAATAAACAACAATTGCAAGATTGATAATAAGCAAATAAAGATGTTGATAAAATAATGAAACCAATGTCGATGGAGTCACCAATTGTAGGAGTGTTGTTGTGAAAAATATTTTGCAATTGCTCTTGGTTTATTTTATTTGTGATGAAAAAGATGAGTTAATTAAGGAGACAAGGGGATCCCTGATATACCTTGTGGTACAGGGAATGTGTCCGGATTTTGATCTAAGTGGTTTCACACAAGAACATGTGGGCTAGAACGGAGTCTTGAGGGCGTGTTCAACACTACACCAACAAGGATGTAGTCTAACAGTGCCCTGAGGTCGCTTCCCAGTTGTTCTCGCTTCCTTTGCAAAATTTCCCCACTTTCGATCAAGTCGAGGTAACGTCGGATTTTCGTTTGTTATGGGGGACTTCATTTTATTAGGATGAATTGATTAGCTTAATGCGGAAATGATATAGTGTAAAACTACAACTTTTAATATTCCAAAGCTCAGACAAGCTTGCGATGGATAGAGCATACGCGGGAGCATGCCAAATGTTTATTCCAATTTTAAAACTCTTCGATAGAAAGCACTCTTGATCCACAAAAGCGAGATTCAAGAGACTTTAGGGAGCCTTAAAGACTCAAGAAAATGCAAAGAAACTCAAGAAATAAAATAGAAGTTTTCTAATTACTATCCAAGAGTCTTTTTCAGGGCAAAGACCGTACTCAGGAGAGCAAGGGGGTTAGTATTTAATTTTGCCCAGACATAAAGATAAACGAAAGTAAGAATAAGCAAAACTAATCTAACATAAACATGAAACTAATCTACCAATAACAAAGATGTTAATCTAACAATTTACCCAAGAGTGTCTTTCAGGTCAAAGACCGTACTCGGGAAAGCAAGGGGGTTAATAAATCAAACTTTTCAGAAATTATCCTAAGTAAAGATTTAATGCAAATTGAAACTAACTCTAACTAGCAATAATGAAACTATCCTAACAAAATGCTACTCTAATTGCTATGCGGGTAGAAAGCAAATAATCAGTGGACAAATACAGGCTTCCCCCAAATGGGGGAAGAAGGATGTGGACCAATTTTGGTCATATATTGACTTTTTTGGTCGTATATTGGACTGATTTTTTGGTTGTATATTGGACCGATTTTGGTCATATATAGGTCCAAATCATATAATCTTTAGATTGCTCCTTACAAATAATCATTAATTATAATAATAATACATGATCATACATGAATGATAATACATACCAATGACTGATCAGTGTCAAATCTAATGAAAACACACTACAAATCCACTGATGTCATGAATATTTAGCTACCAAACTACTGCCCAACAACAACAAAATGATAAGCCTGCACTTGCAAATGATCATTGTGATTTTATTTTTTGTTTAGGGTTCATAGATTGTAGGAGGTTTGGTAGGACCAAGTAGAAAAGGGAGGGAACCTACTAATAAGGTTTGTGGATCTTTTATGAAAAGAAAAATATCCTCAAAAAACAGTGCTAGGGGTGGGTACTTCTGTGTGTACCCAAAGGTACAGGATGTGAATTTTGGGTACAGTACTTTGGTGTACATGTTGGCATACCATAAGGTTCCCAATGTACCAGGTATTTATGGACCATACCTAGTGCCCCCGGTATGTAATCCCCGTCCAGAACGTGTACCCAAGGGTTGAGTAAGATACTACTATGTGTACTCGTGTTACACTGGTTTATTGGAGCTATTTCTCATCATAGATTGAACAAGGCACAGGCATTATGAGACTCTAGAAGCATCTTGCAATAGCATTTGTCAAATTTCATCAAGTATTTTGAATGAAGTCTATGATCTCTTATGGTATGATTTGTCTGTTTATTTATGCAAATTTTTAACTTCCCATTCTGCATTTCAGTTTATTATCTTAATGCTTTTGTGCAGTCTTCATACCTATGAAGAAACTGCTTAATCCGGAATGAACACGTTGAAAAGTGTACATGGTTAGTTTGGTTAGTTGGTTTTCTTAGTCAGTAGTATTGAATCTTGATGCAGGTAATATTTCTTGGTCATATACCTAAAGTTTCACACCTTAACTTAGGCACTGTTCACATATGTTCAAGATCACTCTGATAAAGGATTGCTTAAGTGAGTGTGCTTCATATAAGGATCGTTGTATTAAGCCTCAAACCATGTACATACTTGGATCTGTTATATGATTTGAAGTAAATGAAATCAATTGATAATTTGATAGTGTCGTCCATATCAGCATCCATTCAAACAAACTTATTGGAGAACTCCTAAGCTACAGGTTCAAGTCCAATTGGTTTCTGTCATGGCACTTGGAGAACAACCGTACTCAAGGACTTCAATTGCAATTAGGCTATTCATGAGTCATGTCTAGAGTGTGATTTTCCAACTCCCACACTTAATTTTTCCTAAATTGCTCCTTGCATCAAAAACATGGTTCTTAAAAAGCAACCTACACTCAAATGTGTTGTTTGTATTTGAACTCAATTTATACTAGTGACATCTAAAAGTAACATGTTACCCATGATATTGTATGAGGGTAATCCAGCTGATGACTATGATGACTTCATTCAAATCCTGGATCCTAACACAACATAAGGAGTTGCACATGGCTTAAGGTCTCTTGAAGTGATTTTCATGTATGTTATTGTAAAGTATTGTTTGGTGGGATGTATATACTATGTGGTGTTAGATTTTATACAATTCTAGCAGTGTAATTTAATGGCAGATAAAACAGTAGGATCACTAAAAGAATAACCAAGCACAGAAACAATAGACACAAGAATTTTTATACTGGGAAACCCAACAAGGAGAAAACCCAACAATCTTCGTATAAAGATTAGTTTAGAGATCAAAGTACATCCAGATATCAATAATAAAAGAGAGAAAGAGAAACTTCTCCAAGAGTAGAATCCCCAAAAACACTTCTCCTAGTTGCAGTAGCAAACTTCTTCCTCTCCTTGAGCGAACTTGCTTGAGTTGAGTGAGTGAACAAATGAGAGGTGCGACCTCTCTATTTATACTAGTCAAAAAATGAATTTTTTTTACATAACTGAGCCGACTTGACTGGGGCAGTTCTACCCATTGTTAAGGTAAGACTGCCCATTGTTTGGGGCAGTTTACCCACTGGGCCGACCTGTCTTGGGGGAATACAAAAATTAAATTTAATAAATGTTTTCTTTGGGTGATTCCAACCCAAGGTTTACATTGATTCTTTCGAGGTCTTTACATGGTCAATTACGTCAATATCTTCTCCCGAAGGAGGTACAACAATAATATAATAAAGTACATTAAGAATAACTTTCGAAGTTACATTATTTCCAACACTCCCTCTTAACCAGGAAGGTATTCTTCGAACACGGTCATCATCAGCACCACTGGATACGATCATCTGAATCTCAATTGCACATTACATATGTCTGGAACATCTCTATACATATGGAAGGTCTTCAACACAATCTCAGTCCGTTGAGAAGTGTCATCGTGCTTCAGCGCAACCCAGTCCATCGAGGAACATGCACCAACTCAACCAATCCATCGGTTAGTCCATACATCAGCTCAACAACTCTGCACAGTCCATCGAAGAGTCCATCATGCATCAGGTCATCCCAGTCCATCAAGGAACATGCACCAACTCAACCAATCCATTGGTGAGTCCATACAAGAGTACCAGTGTGCCCCAGTGTGCGCCAGCCTCTCCATCCCATCTCAAGATGTCTGAGAGATCTCCTCACTGTTTGTAGAGTGATTGAGAGAATGCACTAAATCTCTCCATGAGAGATCTCCTCACTCCTTTCGGAGTGATCGGGAGTGTGCGCTAGCCTCTCCATCCTTTTCAGGATGTCTGAGAGATCTCCTCACTCCATCTCGAAGTGATCGAGAGAATGCAGTGGCCTCTCCATCCCATCTCAGGATGTCTAAGAGATCTCCTCACTCCATCTCAGAGTGATCGGGAGAATGCAATGGCCTCTCCATCCTATCTCAGGATGTCTGAGAGATCTCCTCACTCCATCTCGGAGTGATCAGGAGAATGCAGTGGCCTCTCCATCCTATCTTAGGATGTCTAAGAGATCTCCTTACTCCTTTCGGAGTGATTGAGAGAATGCTTGGTCTCTGTATCATTGTCCTACCCTCTTAGCAAGGGTTATAATCATGGAACCAATCTCCCCACTCCATCTCAGAGTATCAGGGAGTAAAGTCAACCTTCCCTCTTAACGAGGGAGTCAATCATGGGACCAATCTCATCACTCCTCGGAGTGTACGCTCCCATACTGAATCATACCTGCACACATATCAGCTAGCAAGGCATCAAGTATATCGGGGCAGACATTTCTATTCTGCCCTATTCTAGTTATGAAATGTAAATAAATGGAATAATAACAAATCACATGACTGAATTTATGCACCTGCATGGGAGAGTATCAAGAGACTAGTCTCCCCACCCTATCACAGGGTGTCTGGGAGAAGACGTGGTACTACCATTGGACCACTCACCCTTAGCCAAGGCACATGGCTAATACTTGTTCGATATTGCAATCATGCTCATCACATCTCCCTCTGTGTTGGAGCGTCTTGCTACCTCTACATCCGAGCATCCTGCTCCCTCTCCACAGGTAGGTCCATCAACCTATCACTATGGGTGCCCATCATCATCATACTGGATCTGCTCAGGATCTCAACTGTTTCCTTCCTTAACCTAGGAAGATCTCATCAGGTTTCTACCATACCATTAATAGGCCAAGATCCTCATCTCAAGAACTAATTCCCTCAGTCTCGGTGGGGAATAAATCATCAGTATATGACATCACGAACAAGGGATCATCGTCAGCACTATGTTCTAAATCCTGAGGCACAATTTTAACTGAACATATGTGCACTTCCTAATAAATCAACTGAGTAACTCATGTCCTTCAGGACTAACATACTCTAATGACTCTAACTGGAACCCAATTGTTTTCCATAATCATTTAAGAACCGAGCATCTATAGTAGAGAGAGACTAACATCCGTTGGAGCCTTCTGCTCCCAAACAACAATCTGTATGAGATTCTCTGGGCCTGTGAGTCATGTATCAATTACAGCTAGATGTATTAGGTCCTCGTTTGTCCATTGTTGCATAGTCATGACTTCCATCTAATTGCTTTGTCTAGGAGTCATCCTTCTAGACTGAGAGTCATGCTCCTAGAAGCTTCCTACAGTTGGTTTAATTTGAACATCAACGGAATTCATGTGTCCACCACTTGTTCATTGGAACAAGTCTCATCATCCTTCTCTTGTAGGCCATATCATATGGTCTTTCTTTACAAGTCAAATTTCGTCAGATGGTTAGCGACATTGCATAATCAAATTTAACCAATTTATATTTCACTGCAATGGCAATAGTTTACACAAGTATGTAGGCATCTTAGTTAATGCTTCAGCACAACAATCATAAACATGTATCCCAAACACATATGGTAACTATCTAGATGTCTGTTATCTCCATTAGAACATGCCATCAAGAGTGTGCACTACGCTAAGCATGTAAGAAGGAGGTATCGTCTAGACTAGCTCTAGCAGGTGTTGTGCAGCTCATATGCATAACAAGTACAACAAATGCCTACGATACATTAATAAGTGAACTATATCAAATGCTCAACAAACTTTCTTAATAGAGCTGCATATAATTTGTTATGAAAACATATAAGACAAAACAGATCCATGTGAGCAATAAATCCAAATACTTATCTTTTATTGTTTTTGTGGGTGGGCTCCCACTAGCTCCTTGTGGGAATGAGAGTCCTTTGTTCTTCATTTTTCTTGTTGGGAGTCCATCGCAATTTGGATCTTCATATCATCACTTCAACATGGGGAGCACTAGAAGAAAAACTCTGTACGATCATCATTCCTTGACCTCTTGTGAGAAGTATCTTCATCAATATCTGCAGTTGAGGCTTCGTGCTTCCTTTTATTTGAACTTCGACAATATCTAGCATAGTGGCCATACTTATTGCATTTGAAGCACTGAATATGAGAGAGATCTTTCTTCTCCTTCTGATCTGGTGGCAAGATTGATCTTCTATCTTCATTCTTCTCGTTATGGAACTTTCTTTCTTTTCCTTTGCCTTTCTTGGCATGAGATGTAAAGGCTTGATTTTCTTCGGTTTGACTCTTTGAGTGTCATGTAGTTTATTCTGAGCTGCAATTCTCGTTTCTTCTTGGATGCAATCTGCCCATAATCAATCAAATTTGGACAACTTGGTTCGGCCACTTAGACTTTGAATAAATGGTTCCCAAGAGGGAGGGAGACCATTAAGAGTTGTTTTAACAAGTTCTCTATCTTCAAGGGATTCTCCACTAGTGCTTAACGTGTCCCTTAGTTCAGAGATCCTCATGAAGTAAGAAGCAATTGATTCAAACTCTGACATCTTGAGATTTGATAGTTGATTCCTCAATGCAAGAGTACGATTGGATACTACTATGTTCAAATAACTTCTTTATGGTTTTGAACATCTTTCTAGCTGTTTTTTTCTATGAGATCTGAGGAACCAAATGATGTTTTATTGAATCTACCAAGATTCTTCTTGCTGGCATCATTCTTTCTCCACAAGTTCTTTCATGTTTCTTCTTATGGTTCTTGAACCTTCTCATTTACAAACTTCAATAGGTCATTTTCTTCAAGAATTAGAAGAACTCTAGACTTCCAAGAGCTGAAGTTGGAAGCCCCATCCATCCTATCTTCAACCTTCATTCCAATCATCCTGATTGTAGTGTTGGACCAAAACCCTAGCAGGAGCTAAGTCAAAATTGAAGTTTGGACTTTTGAAAAACTGATTCCACAGGTAAATGCGCCCTCCTAGGGCGAGTTGAAAAGACCTCCTTTTCTCCCAGATTTGTGGACAGAACAACTCAAAACTGGAAACCCTAGTTTCCAGACTTCGGTAGAGTATAGGTCAGAAATGAAAATTTCTGGATCTAAAATTTGCTTCTTCAGATAGCCGCTCCCTACCAAGGCGAGTTGGAGAAAGATAAGAACGAGCCAAAATGGTGGGCAGAAGGGCTAAAAATTGGAAACCCTAATTTCTACAGTTTCTGTAGAATTAGGTCAAAATTTGAAAATTCTCGGAACTGGAATTTTCCTTCACAAAAAGATGGGCCTTCCCTAGGGAGAAATTCCCAATGCTCTTTTCAAGCCAAACTGAGGTGGGAAGGCTTCGGAATATGAAACCCTAGTTTCCGGCAATGGCTTCTTTTAGCACCACTTTGAAACCATGTTAGATTTTATACAATTCTAGTAGTGTAATTTAATTGCAGATAAAACAACAGGATCACTAAAAGAATAACCAAGCACAGAAACAATAGACACAAGAATTTTTATCCCGGGAAACCCAACAGGGAGAAAACCCAGCAACCTTCGTATAGAGATAAGTTTTGAGATCAGAGTACATCCAAATATCAATAATAAGAGAAAGAAAGAGAAACTTCTCCAAGAGTAGAAACCCCAAAAACACTTCTCCTAGCTACAGTAGCGAACTTCTTCCTCTCCTTGAGTGAACTTGCTTGAGTTGAGGGAGTGAACAAATGAGAGGTGCAACCTCTCTATTTATACTAGTCAAAAAATGAGTTCTTTTTACTTAACTGGGTCGACCTGACTATCCCTAATTGGGGCAGTTCTGCCCACTGTTTGGGGCAGACTGCCCACTATTTGGGCAGTTCACCCACTGGGCCGACTTGTCTTGGGGGAATACAAAAATTACATTTAATAAATGTTTTCTTTGTTTGATTCCAACCCAAGGTTTACATTGATTCTTTCAAGGTCTTTACATGATCAATTACATCAATATCTTCTCCCGAAGGAGGTACAACAATAATATAATAAAGTTCATTAAGAATAACTTCCGAAATTACATTATTTCCAACATGTGGAACGCCCCCCTCCTTAAAAATTAGTGGGTGCACTCCATTTAGACCAATTTAACCCCTCACACTATGCTAGGTGCATCCCCTGGAGACATAATCCCCTGTATGTTGGATTCTGGAGACAAAATTCCTTGATTTATGGGATTTTTGTCTAGATATCCCTGATTTTTGGATTTTGGGGGCATAATCCCCTAATTTTAAGGCACAAAATCCCTGATTTTAGGATTTCGGTTTGGGAATTCCTCTTTCTATTGGGGGCACACCACTTGGGGACATAATCCCTTGATTCAAGGGGGATTTCCCCACCGTGTGGCTTTCTCCTCTTAGAGGTGGTGCACTTCTCTATGCATGAGATCAACACTAGGCAAACTTTCTTAGAGGTGGTACACTCTCGACATGCATGTACTTGACACTTGGATAGGCACCCCTCTTGCTTCATGAGGCTATTTAAGGAGAAGGCCTCTTCATTGTCAAACATGGTTGGACTTTTGGAGTTCCCTCTCGCTTGAGCTTAATCAATATATCTTATCTTGGAGGCTGGAGCAAATGTTGTTGCAAGGATTCCCTTCTTCCTCATGTGTAGTGATCTTATCTTGCTTGGAGCTTCATGGTTCTAAGTTTATTGGTGCTTTTACATCATCATTTCTATGCTTCTTGTTTGGGCCATTGGGAAAGATATTACCACCTCATTTGAGAAAGATGTCTTAAGTTAATCTATGTTTCATCCTTTCTTGCATATTTATTTATACAAGATTTACATGTTGTATCTTTACATTCATTCAGATTGTGCAGCCATAAACCCTTATTTATAAGTTGCACCCCAAGAGCTATAAAGGAAGTGGATACTTTATTCGATCCCTTCCCTTGTAAACCCTGGTTCATCTTCAATTCCATCAAGTAGGGTTTGAGTTAGCGGCTGCAATTCTTCACTTTTGGTGACCTACATAGCAAGGCCCTTGTAGTCAGTGATCCTTCGACTCAATTTGCCCTTGATTGGATTGGCACTAGTCCTTGGAGTGATCCCCTTTATTCTCCCATCACCTATTTTTCTATGCTACCTAAGACACGTTTTGCTAGAATCACTCTTCATTTCACCTTGCACTCATCGCCTATTGCTCTAGTGATCCTAGTTTAGGGAATCCCCCCTTGAGTAGGAGAAAAGCCAACCAAAAGTGCAAAAAGGGATTGGTGCGGTGACATTGGCCTCTTCATTTTGAGTTCCCCTCAGCTAGCTTGCTTCATTGGGACTTGAATCACATTTGCTAGTTTGGGAGGTAACATAACACATTCAAAATAGAAGAAACATAAAGCTGAACATCCCAACAAATAAAGAAGAATTTACTGTTTTACAGGCACCTCAAGACAACAGCTTTAGAATCTATTCCATCTGGAATGAGCTCATTCTCTTTCTTTTCAAATAATCACTGCACTTGAAATATTCAAGATGGAAGTATAATTGATACAGGCTGCCAGCTTGAGGCTCAAATACAATTCACATGAACCCAGCCTACTCTTAAACAATTTCACTAAGTAAACCTAAAAGGGTTGCTATCATAAGAAGATAGAAAAAGGAATAGCACCCTTGGTAACCAGAGGCGCCCTCCTATCTTCTAGATCTAATGTTAAAATTTGAATACTTCTCTAGTGAGCAACTTATTTCAAAAATTGAAAGGAGAGAACCTTCAAAGAAAGGCAAAGCAAAGAAAAGGACAAACACGGAAAATATTAATTCAATGCAGACAGATAGAAAATAACAGCAGATTTTCCGAACCACGTCAATCTAAAGCTGTCTGTCAGCCTGTATAGTTCAGTTGGAGAATCCAACTGGTTGGGGGCGAACAGTGGCGAGCAAGGAGTTTCAGGCTGTCATTCCCACAGGCTTATTTGGCAGACTGGAAGTAGACATGGGGATACCCAGAGGTAGGGAGTAAAACTTATGACAATGCGTTGTCAGGACGGTGTGGACAGTCCATTTTACTGTATTAAGGACACGAGCCCACCCTTGTGTTCTCTTCAAGGCCTGGCCATTTTAAAGACTATAAGAGACAATATGATGGCCCATAAGTGTGTAAAACCTACTACAGACCAGTTTACGGTAGGGACAGACCTCAAGCCACCTTGGCAGCATCTCATGCCAGTATTTCTAGAGCAACTGCTTGCAACCTCACAAATGCTGTCCTACAATTTTCCATCTCATTAAAATCCCTGAAATTTTAATGGAGCAGTTAAGTCGACCAACCAAGCACCCCACCCACAAGCAGAGATGAAATGACTGGGAAAAAGATTCCTCATTGAAAAAGTAGAGAATGTTCCAGTTCTAAAAATAAATAAAATTGGAGGGGAATGCCTCAAAGACTTATGGACAGAATGCATTGATTTGCAGGTTTAACAATCTTTGGCCAAGTTCATTAGCATTGTTGGACTAGATAGATAAATATTGGACAGAGAATCGTGCAGTAAGCCTTTACACTATGATCTTTTTTCAAAACCCTGAAAAATAGAAATGAGTCACAGGAGGAGGCCCTAGTTCTGGGCAGAGCCAACCTATGTTTTGAAGCCTTGGTTGCCAAAGTTTAACCTAGCAACCCGATCCATTATCTCTACTCTTGTTCAGGAGAGACTTTCAAATCTACATATATCTTTGGGATGATGAAGTTATAGCAGTAATTCACAACTCCTTGGGTAGATTTATTAGCAATGACGAGCAAAAAAGATTGTGTTCACTTGTGCCAAAAAGTCTTTTGACTTGGATTTAAGTAAAGGTTTTCCTGACCAAGACAACTTATATATTGATGGTTCTCAATGACCCAGTTATTAGATTGTGAAAAGATAGTGTTCAAGTGTAGGGTTTGCCTTGACATTGGCCACTTTTTGGCATACTGCCCCATAAAGGTACAACAAATGAGGTTGAGAAAAATAATGGAGCAAACAGCAAGTTCCAATGTTAAATATATAATGTATTCAATGACATGATATAACATGTAACAAAGAGTGTTAAGGCTGATTAGGTGGTTCAGCCGCCATATCCATGTTAGGATACTATAAAGGATGTAATGTGAGATGGTGTACGTGCAAGAGTGGTACATGTATTTTGTACATGGGTAGCCTACCTCAAGATAACCTTGTGGTGTATTGCTACAACATTATTAATAATTTATGGAAATCATTATTCTCACCACCATTTCTTGCATTTATTTGGATGAGTGCATGCATTTATAAAATGTTATATGGTATCAGGGCTTCAAGATCGAAAGCCTTTAATTCAAGTCCCAAGATTGCCAGGGTTTGTCTTATAATCTGTGCATGAAAGTGGCCCCAAAGGCATTTAAGGCGAAAAAGGAAAGTTGTTTTTAATTAACAGGCATTATATATTTTGGGGCTTCAAAAGAACATTGGAAGCAATTATTATAAAAAGCATAAAGTTTTTAGAGTTTTCAAGTACATGGCAGAAACAAATACTTCAAATATCAAAGGTTCCCTAACAAGGAAGGTAGAAGCTTATGATCCACACACAATGGCATCAGTTTGGGCAAATCAAGCATAGCACACATGAGCTGAAGAAATGGGCAAATCAAGAATAATTGACAGGAGAACACAGGAGATTTGGGCTGAATAATTGGAAATGCATGTGACAGCAATTGAGGCAGACATAAGCTTTTCTAGTGACCACCAGTGTAAAGAAGTTTCTAGTACAATACTGACAAACAATCCTGAATTTTGAGCAGCATGGATCAGTGTGTCGCTGGTATGGACACAAGCAAAACTTGGACAAACTGAACAAACTGACCTGGAACAGATGCTGGGCAGCGTGGGTGTGATTTTTTAATATTTTCAGACTCATATATTCAGATAGTATATATTCCTATAGGGGCATGGGAATTAGCATTAAATTCAAGGCAGTGTGTTTGGTGTGTGCTGGGTCTTCAAGAAGAGATATCAGTCAGTTTTTGAAGAATATTTAGCGGCAGAAATCTCAGGCATGTACAGACATCAAAGGCGTGGGTGAATCCAGAGAAAGGCATGGAAAGACAGGGTGGACTAATTGCAGGGGGATTTGTTGAACAGAGACAAGATTTGCCAGAAAAAAATTTCGCAGGCGGCATTGATTTGCTGGACTAAAACTCTGGTGTGTACAGCATGTCAGGTCAGCAGTGGGCAACATAATTGCTAGGTGAAATAAACATGTCAGATTAGCAGTGTGTTTGCTAGAAGTAATATGAGATGCACTATAGCTGGAAAGGACTTGGAGAAGAGAAATGGGGTAATGCTGTGACAGTAGTTTTTCTGGTATACATACTTTACAGAGATGCATCTAGCCTTATCCAAAATTGGCCACATTAACATGGCAGCATGTTCTTCGGTGAAATTTGAAAGTTTTCTGAGATATCAACCCAACCCGGTTTTAAGTCTTTTTATGAGGTTTAATGCACAACCCAGAATTATTTTCAGTGCTGGAAAATAACTCAGAAAATCTCAGACATAAAAACACAGTTGAAACTCACATTTACAGGCAGAAAATGAAATTTAAATGCACACCATAAAATATTTTAGACTCACAAATTTTTGGCAAATTGCCCAGGAAAAACCCACAAGGGGAAAACCTGTCAGAGAGAGAATAATTTATTTCTTCAGAAAATTTCAGTACAGCAAATTTCAGTCAAAATACACTTATCTCAACCATCAACTTTCACCCAGAATGCTGCCTCGAAAACAGTGCTGAATCTGCCTCGATTTCTGTGCAGCTAAGAAACCGGATTCATCAAAACCCCTCTGTGTGTCCCGTGGGGATCGAATCGGACACGATTCGATGTCAAATTGTGTCCGATTCGACTTTCGGTCGTGTCCGAAATCGGGACATGTCCGAAAGTCGAATCGGACAAGATTTGACATCGTGTCCCCGACTGTCGGACACGAGTCCCAAAAACAGGACACGCAAATGGTGGAAAAGTGCGGCCGGGTTGGCTTTAAAACAAAAATTTGGGTTTCTTTTTGTCTTTTTGTGATTTGTGAATGACAAATGTGTGGTCAATCGTGATTTGTGAATGACAAATGTGTAATCATTAATGTGTTTTGATTCTAATTTCTATTGAATATTTGTAAATGTTCTAGGTTCTAAAGATTTTTGGATCTATATGTCTATATTTTTAAATTTTAATATATTTTTAAAAAATATATATATGTATATAAAACGTGTCCTTCGTGTCTTGATTCCGGGGGTCACCGTGTCCATGTCGGACTCTCGTATTTTCGTGTCCTTCGTGTCCCGTGTCCCCATGTCAGGTGACTTAGCTGTGCAATCTTCTTCTCGAAATCCGTGTCAGAAATACAGCCAAGTACGGCACTCAAAAAATGTGCCCACGCCCAGTCTGTTGTACGGATTAACAGCAATTAAATGCTGCAGTACGGTCCTCGAAAACTGTGCCCACCACCTTGAGAAATGTGCCCAAAAAATAGTCTAGAAAATCGTGCTGTACGGACTCAGCATTAAATGCAGAAGTACGGCCTCAATTTCTGTGCCACTGTACCTTCACGCTACCTCGGGAATCGTGTTGTACAGATGTCTTGGGAAATGTGCCTCAAGGAATTCGACCTCTCTCTTGCTCAATCTCTTCAAGTGAAGTGAAAAGCCATCTAATCCAAGGGCCCAGATTGAATTAGATGTGAGGTTGAGAATAAATGCACAATAAATTCTCATGAAAATTAATTTCACTCACCTCACTTAAATTTATCAAAAAATAACTTTAATCTCTAAAGTTAAGTTAAATGCTCATCTCAAGTCATTTAATGCAAGGGTCACTTTATTTCCACTTTTTAAGTGACTAAGGCAAAAGTCACCTAAGGGAACACTTTCTTAGGTACAAAATTCAACACTCCCTCTTACCGAGTGTTGCTGCCTAATACACACCTGGGGGGGACGCGGCAAGAAACCTTCAAGCCGCTCGGTGTGTCCTTGGGGGCAAGTGAGAGTCAAGTGATGTCACCTGATTACTCGACTCCTCCGTCTAGGCTTACTCCTAGCGAAGCCAAGGGGGGTGGTCCCTATAAAAGTAAAACGAAGGCTTTTAATCTATTACAGAAATAAAAGTCTAATCTAGGATTTTATTAAATGATGAAATGAGAAAAGTAATAACTAAATACTGCTTTATGAATAAAATCAAAAGATCAACACCACACGAGATAGAAAGCATTTGATTGAACTTAAAATATGATAAAATAAAGACCAGTGCCGAGAATGTAAAATGCTTGCAAATGTTGTTGTGGAGGGTTGCTTCTGTAGTCTCAAGTGAAAGTATTGCAGTGTCTCAGTTGGTTTATTTTATGATTATTAAATGAGTAGTTAAGGAGTGGGTTAATTCCTGGTTTGGCCCAAAAGAAACCTAACCTTCGAACTGAGTGCTCTAGCAACCTTACCAAGTGTCCAACCAGGCACGGATGAACCGGTTTAAGAACCTGCTGACTCTGTGGATTCAGTCCATGCAACCTCCCGATTTCTTAGGATTCGATTCTAATGGATTGTCCTATTAAAACTAAGTACCTTGCACCCATTGCTGATTGACTAGCTATTCTGACTAAGCTGCAGCGGCCAAGAGCATACTCTGGGTTTGGGGAGTTGGTATATTTTATTATGAAGTGTAAGTGGATGATTAATCTAATCTAAGCCCCAAGGGTATCTTTTCTTCACACCGCAATGTGGTGGAGTACTTCGGTAGATCAAGGGGGTTGATTTTATCTTGAAAGATTTTATAATAATTTCAGTTGATGGTTAATCTATGCAAACCCCAAGAGTATCTTTTCTTCCACTTAAGGTGGAGTACTTCGGTAGAGCAAGGGGAATTAATTTTACTTGAAGTTTTTAGAACAAGTTGTGATTCATTTTGTAGCACTTAGGTGAAAAAATTGTAAAAGATTATAAGTCCCCCTAGAACGCCTTGTGTGCTTTGTGAATGTTTTGTAATTACTGATAACAACAAGTAAACTAATCTAAAACAAAGAAAATAAGAAAAATGCAAAAACTAAAATAAAATAAAAATGTGAATTCCCCCC
Organism: Larix kaempferi; assembly: GCA_027924585.1. NCBI lineage: Eukaryota > Viridiplantae > Streptophyta > Pinopsida > Pinales > Pinaceae > Larix > Larix kaempferi. Next base: position 498,239 of record BSBM01001218.1, read on the forward strand.
TGGGGGGATTGGGGTTCAGGCGCTGGAATTGCCTGCTTGCTCCTTTTATTTTTTGATTTACAAAATGAAATGGAGATGAAATACTGCTTGCCCTTTCTAATTAGGAAAACAAGTCAGTTTACAATTTATTGGAAAAATTGGATCAACACTTGAACTGCTGGTTCATGGAGGTGTTCAGGGAGCCTTGATATGGTAAATTTCTTGATTCCTTGGGTTCAACCTGCTAAAAGAAAATATCAGACCAGCAAACAAAGTTAATCACAATGACAAATCAGAACACTTTAAGAGCGTTCTGACAACACTACAAATCGCCAAAATGAGCTACAATGCAACTAGAAAGTAAAAATGAAGTTTTTGGGCAATTTTTGGACTTAAGACTAACTTATAAACTCAGAAACCGGATTCGTTCCAAACCTTGGCCGTGTCCCGAATCGGTCGAATCGGACACGATTCGATTGGAATTCGTGTCCGATTCGACCTTAGGTCGAATCCTGAATCGGGACATGCCCTCAACAGCGAATCGGACACGCAGTTACAACGTGTCCCGACTATCGGACACGTTTTTGGCGGAAAAGTGCATCAGGGTTCACTTAAAAATAGAAATTTGCCTTTCTTTTTGTCATTTGCAAGGAAGCATTTGGTTGAGAGTGAGTTGTATGTGCAGGTGAAAGAGATTTGAAGGAGATTTGAAGGCTATCCATCGTTTCCAAGCGATTCCAAGTGCATTCCGGTGGATTTGTGGAGAGGATTGCAAGCTCAACCATCACAAAAGAAAAGGAATGTCTCAATCAGCTAGGGCAGGAGGTAGGGGGCAAAGGAGAGGGAGAAATGCACCATCTAGGGCCTCCCCTCCTATTCCACCAAGCACAAGCGGTTCTCCTCCTCCATCAAGTGCTCCATCGGCTGCTAGTGGAGCTCATTCTATGGCTCCACTTAACCTTGTTTTAGCAAGACAACAAGCCCAAGAAAAAAAATACCCTTTGTGGAAGTATGTGACAAGGAAAGATGGACCCGGGGCAAAGCTTGGTGGGGGAGGCAATGTGTCTTGGAAATGCAATTTTTGCAAGCATGAGTTCATGAGCACATATTTCCGGGTTAAGGGCCATTTGTTGGCCCTTCCTTCTTGTGGGATTTCTTCATGCAAAGCGGTGACTGTTCACCAAAGGAGGGATATGGAAAGAGAGGATCATGTTGGCTTAGGGAAGGTGGCAGCAGCAAGCAAGAAAAAAGAGGATGATCCTCTTCCATTCTTGAGGAAGTCCTGTAGCACCAAGCCTCCATTTCCACCTAGCATTCATGGGCGTGGGCGTGGGCGTGGGCGTGGGCGTGGGCGTGGGCGTGGGGATACTTATCAAACAAGAAAGAGGCAATCTACAGGTGGTCCAATGGATAGGATTTTCCAAAAAGAGGCGCGAGAAGAGGTAGACCTTACTATTGCATTTTTCTTCTACCTCAACTTCATTTCATTCAATGTTGCACGGTCACCATTGTATTTTGAGACGGTTAAAACTATCTTGGAACGTGCTCCAAATGGTTATGTGCCTCCTGGTTCAGAGAAGCTTAGAACCACATTGTTGGTTAAAGCAAAGAAGGAGGTAGATAAAATTCTTGAGCCAATTAGATCAACATGGCCCTCATCCGGTGTGAGTATTGTTTCTGATGGATGGACGGATCCCGCACGCCATCCACTCATCAATTTCATGGTATCTTCCCAAAATGGACCGGTGTTCTTGAAAGCGGTTGATGCTCTTGGCAAATACAAGGATGCACAATTTATGGGTGATTTATTCATCAAAACCATTGAAGAAGTGGGTGTTGAGTCGTGTGTACAAATCATCACGAACAATGCACCTGTTTGCAAGGCTGCTGGCATGATTGTGGAAGCTAAATATCCACAGGTATGTTCATTTTGGACACCTTTCATTTCTAATTTGCTCATTGTTTGAATTTGGTCATTGCAATGTTAGTGTTGTAGAGTCATTGATACATGCTTTTATTGCTCTTACAGGTTTTTTGGACACCTTGCATTGTCCATTCCTTGATTTTAGCACTGAAAGCCATTGCTTCGGATGTGGCATGGATTGACAACCTTATTGAGGATGCACGCCATATCCGTAACTTTCTACAAAACCACACAAATGCCCTCACCATCTACAAACAGTACACACAGCTTTCATTACTGAAGGTTGCAGATACTCGGTTTGCTTCCTCATTCATCATGCTCAAGAGGTTGAGGGAGGTCAAAACCGCTCTTGGGTCCATGGTGATTTCAGAGTTTTGGGCTTTTTGGAGAAAGACGGATCAGGCTGCTTCACAAAAGGTGAAGGACTTGGTGTTAAATGATGGTTGGTGGGACACAGTGGATCTTACTATTAAGATCATGGAGCCAATCATTTCTTTGTTGCGGTATGCAGACACGGACCAGCCCATCCTAGTAGAGGTTTATGAGGAGTGGGATTCCATGATTGAGTCCATGAGGTCCATTGTCATGGAGAATGAGTGTCCCGAGTATGGGACATCGGCAGAGAACTTATGGACCATTATTCGGGATATTCTTATCTCCAGGTGGGATAAGAATTGCACACCTTTGCATTGCTTGGCCCACTCCTTGAACCCCAAGTTCTACACTCAGGAGTGGCTCACTGGTGGATCGGGGGCCTCACACAGAGTCCCTCCTCACATGGATGCAGAGATTGCAAATGGGAGGAAGATAGCAGTTAGACGGCTATTTCAGGATAGAGACATGCTTGAGGAGGTGGAGGATGGCTTTGTAGATTTTTCCACTGGCACTGGGAGATTTGGAGGCTATGATGTGCTTAGAGATAGGGAGGGTAAGACACCCTATCGTTGGTGGGCAACTCATGGGGCAACATCCCCTATTCTACAGAAGTTAGCCTTCAGGGTCATCTCTCAAGTTACATCATCCTCTTGTTGTGAGAGGAATTGGAGCACATATGGGAACTTGTACAGTGTGAAGAAGAGCAGGCTTGAGCAGTCCAGGGTAGAGTCCATGGTGTATGTGCACTCCAACTTTCGTCTTATTTACAGGAAGAGGGAGGAGTGGGTGAAGGGAAAGACAAAGATGTGGGATGTCTTTCCTGATGATATGGGTTTGGACAGCAGTACTGAGTTGGCATTAGCCAACATGGATCTTAATGATCCAGTGCTAGAGCCGGTCACTTTTGATGATGGTGATCGTACAGAGGGGTCATCCTCCACAGCAGCAGATGCAGATCGTCAGATGGGCAGAGAGGAGGAGGAGGGGGAGGAGGATGAGGATCAGGGCAGTGGTAGTGGCAGTGGCAGTGATGAGTATGTTGATTCAGGCATGGAGGAGGACTACTGACATATGGGATTCTCCCATCTTGATCCACCCCTTTTTGTATTTACTATTAGTCTATTTGGCATTTGCCAGTGGCCCAGTGCCCAGTGGCATTCCGACATATATGTATACATTTTGATTTTGATGACTTAATGAGAAATATGGTTCCGACATGCCTGACAATTGCATCCTCAATTTATTTTCCTTTGGGCCACATAAGTACTTGACCATAAATAAATGCAATTCTAAATCCTTTCTTATCTAGTGCTGAGATAGAAAGTAGGTTCTTCTTCAAACCTGGAACATATAAAATTTCTGTGTCTCATTGTGATTTGTGAATGACAAATGTGTTGTGAATCGTGATTTGTGAATGACAAATGTGTAATCATTAATGTGTTTTTATTCTAATTTCTATTGAATATTTGTAAATGTTCTAGTTTCTAAATATTTTTGGATCTATATGTCTATATTTTTAAATTTTAATATATTTTTAAAAAAGTATATATATGTATATAAAACGTATCCTACATGTCCTGATTTTGGGGGTCACCGTGTCCGTGTCAGACTCTCGTATTTTCGTGTCCTACGTGTCCCATGTCCCCGTGTCAGGTGACTTTGCTTATAAATGAATTTAATTTTTGGGACTTGTTTCCGCCTGGTTCCACACCTGGGAAAAACGCAGCAAAAGTCTTCAAACTGCTGGTGTGGCCTTGGGGGCAAGTCAGAGTCAAGTGCTATCACTTCGGACTCGACTCCTCGGTCTAGGCTTTCCTAGCGAAGCCAAGGGGGGTGGACCCTAAAAATAAAAACTAAGGTGTCTAATCTAGGAGTTAGAAAAAATATTTTTTTGATAACCAAGATAAAAGCAGCATATATATAAAGCAAAACAATCATTCATCAATACATCATTTCCTCCCATTCACTATTATCATCATTCATTTGCAACATTTGTCAATAACATGAAATAATATCAATATAGACCAGTGCCTTATAATGGACTCAAAATAGATGCATGAGCAGAAAAGTAAATGTTGTGCAAGTGTTCTTGGTTTATTTTAAGTTTAAATGTGGTAATGATCTTTTTTATTATGGCTGGTGGGTTCCCAATATACGCGAAGGTACGGGGAACATGTCCGGAATTCTAATACGTGGCTTCCCATTCAGACTTGGGCTACATCGAAGTCTCAAGGAGGTGTTCAGATGCTGTATCAACGAGGGCAAGCCTAACGGTTTCCAAGAGGTCACTATCCAGTTTTGTCCTAAGTCCTCTGAAAAATTTGCCCACGACACCAAAATACTCGCGTTGTGCCGGATTTTCACAAAAAGGGTTTTTTATTGGGGTGGTGTTAGATCCTATTACTAGTCATCCCCCCCTTTCTGATGCATACCAACATGATCAGACTAAGCTGCAAGTTGGCCACAGAGCATACGGAAGAAGACCTTGGTATTTTTAGGAAAAATTTTATGAACCAAAATTTTATCTTTTAAAACCCCAAGAGTCTCTTTTCAGGCCAATACTCGGGCAAGCCCTTGTACTGAAACCTTACTTCGGGAAAGCAAGGGGGGCATTTGAGTTTGTAAAAAAAATGATAAAAACTGTCTTGAGTGAACTTGTGGCCCGCTAGTGGAACGGACCAACAAGGTTAATTTTAAGCCTAGTTTCATTTTATTAAGTGCGGAAATGAAATCTAAACTAAAAAAAATGCAAACCACGAAAATTGAGTCGACACAGTTTCCCCCCCTGGGGGGATGGGGTGTGGGCGCTTGGTTAGCCCACTTGCTCTCGTTTAATACTTTAGTTACAATGCAATAGAAACGCCCCAATCTTAATTGACTCAGTGGCTTACAAAAATTGGAGAGAAGAAGGTATCCGTTTTGTAAAAATTCAATAATGGTCCTCCGGATTGCCTAGATCTTTAAAATTTTGGCAGCACCTCCTCCTACCTGTTCGTCTTTTGCTGCAAACCAGCAAGAAAACGTCAGTATAAGATGCCCAAAAACACTTTAAGAGTGTCTTTGGAACACCCCCTAAAAACCAAAAAAAAAAACTAAGTGTAAAAACTAGTTAAAATGACGGAATTTAACCAAGTAAAACAAACATTGGGGCCTTGTTACTTGGGATCTTTGCAAGCCTTTAAAGGCTGCAAATTATCAACTCTTTAAATCAGCCAAATACACATGAAGTTCTGCAAAACATACTACTTGCTTAAGCCCTTAAAATATTCGGAAAAGTACACTTAAACAAGAAGCATGCATCAACTAGATCTAGATAAAAATTTTACTTGAAGACGAGCTTAAGATCTAAAACAAAAATCAGACCTACTTATGAATTTCTTAAACAAGAACGAAGTCTGAAATATGCAAACCAAAGTAACCAAGAAAGATTTGAAGATTTTTTATGTTGATGAGAAGAAGAAGAAATGTCTTGAATTTGGGCTATGGAGTCATCCACCGTGAGGATCAATGGGACTAGTTCTCCTTGAATCAATTTCGAAGACCAATGGATGCAAGCAAGCTCCACCAACTCTTCGGATCGGCAACTTGTAGACACAAAAGACAACTCACACAAGCAAGATCAAATGCACTAGTGTAGACTAAAATAGAGAATTAGATTCAAGCATTTAAACAAAAATGACATTGAACTCTAAGCACTCTATGATAACCAACAGTAAAAATAATGAAATAGATTACACTATCTTTACCTTACTAAGCTCAACATCTCCTTCAAAAGCTAGTGATTGACCGATAAACAAGCATGAATAAACATGTAAAGACACAGATTACCTCATATGTTAAAATAGAACATGATCATCCACACCATGAGAATCCACACATAGAATTGCCTCCAAAGCCTTTTATTCATAAACAAATGCAAAAGTATTACAATGGTAAGAGTAGAGGTTCCACCTTCTCATGAGAAAGCAAAGAGGAGTGCCCATGCTTAAATAGAAAAACTCAAGGAGGGAGGGGCGCACTTCCTAAAGGAGAGAGTGGGAGATTGATGGCACAAATGGTGGAGTGAGGAGTGCTGCCCACATCCCCCTATCTAGCTGCCCAAAACGCAGCACAAATGGTGCCCATACAGCAGCACCTTATGTGCTGCCCATTCCCTAAATGCGTGGCTGCCCACTCACAAATGTGCCCAAGCTTTAAGGGAAAAATGCGCCCTCCATCATGGGCAAGTGATGCCACGTGTTTGGCTGCCCCAAAACACTCCAAAGTCAACCCAATACAATGCTAGAATGTAGTTGATTCATTTCTAACTTCAAAACTTTCCAAAAACTTTTTAATGTTTTAAGTCATTTTTCCAATTTTTTTATTTTTTCACGACTTTTTTTACTTTTTTGGCCATAGGTGAAAAATTAAGCACCCAAACATTATGAAAAGTGGGTTTAGGGATTAAGGGGGTGCTCTGAGTTAGAAAACGAGCACCCCTAAGGCAGAAAAGACCTTCAGACGACACTTCTAGGCCAATTACAAATTTTTTTAATGAAACCATTAAAAAATGGCTCATTTACGGAAAAAAAATAACTTCGCTGAAAATTAAAAAACTACCTAGGGGAACTTAGCACATGTCCATATGACTCAAAAATAATGTCTAGCATGTTCATATACATTGACCCATGGACTTTAACAATCCCCTAAGGCCCGTCAGCCTCCCCAGGCATTCCAGCTTTGGAGGAGCAGGAGAAAAACCCAAAAATTATGTTATGCACTAATGCAAGACATAATTAATAGGTGGAAAAACTCCTTGGAATACCTGACTTAGCCAAAAAGTCCTAGGGAACCAAGTCCTTTACAAAACACCATGCTAGCACATTTTATTACAAACCCCGCAGGGCCATGGACATGTGGAAAAATAAAAATAAAAGTGGCCTGTTATCACATATATAGTAGCCGGGCTACCATACATTATTTTTCTCATTCTAGTACACTATTCAGCCAGTTCCCTTGCATTTGAGATGCCGAGATGAGCATCTACATTGGATCACTATCAGATTGTGGACAGCAGTTGCATTCCCCATGCCATGACTGAGTTTCAGGACACTCAGAGAGATGACCGATGTAGCCATTATATCATTGGTACAGAGCAGACAGTAGTGCCCAGAGTTACAGTAGCAGTCTCAGAGGACAGATGATGGTACAGGTTGATGAGCTTGCAGGTATATGACTCAGAAGGTATATCATGGTGTTATGGTTAGATTGCTTTTATACTTATTCTTATAGCATGTCTTAGCACTTAGTGTCATGATCTGGCGATCATATAGATATATGGACCTGGTTGATCTATTATATATATATTATACTGTCCCTACTCAGACTTAGAAGTTCACTATTCATACTCATTGGTACATACCCTCCTTAGGGAGAATAGAGGTGATCATTACACCATACTTTGGCTTGCTAGTGTTGGCTCCATCATTTCATTGTCTTCATCCATCCATGGCCTACCTTTTAGATTATCACCCTGACTTACTACTTGACTAGTGGCATGGAGGACTTTTCCCCACTGTAGCCTCTGTATTGGGTGAGCTTCCCTGTTTATTGTGTCTCGGCTCTGAGTTGGTGACAAAACTTACCTATGGTGAGTTGGAATTCCTTGTGAATCCCCCCTAGTCACTAAAGTTGTGTTGGCTAAACCTGAAACTTTTAGTGTTGCCATCAATACAAAATCTGGAAAATGAAATGCTATATGTTGTATGAAAAGCCCATTCATGCAATGTGTTTCTAAACACACATGAATGAAAGGCGTGCCAAATGAAAATGGCCATAAAAATAAAATGTTATATCTTGTGGAAAATAAATACCTGGGTAAACAAGCTGTCCATGACACACCTAGAAGTGTTCAAGTAAACAAGTGCCTTAAAAACACACCTACAGCAGAAAGCCTAAAAGAAAAAATGTAAATCTATGCAATGTGTTTGTAAACACACATAGATCAAGGCTATGGAAACTTCAGGCCCAAAAAGCAATGGAACTTAAATGCTATATCTAAACAATTGCTGGCCTTATTTGTATTATGGATTGTGCGCATCTGTGAAGGTGAATAAACCCTCTTTAAAGAACTCATCCATTTGTGAGACACCGCCATTCCCTGTGTTATTGCTCATTCGGTATATGCTATGGTGTGTATTCCCTTTCCCTTGCCAAAGTGTCACGAAGTCAAGTCAGTCAAGTCATCCCTTAGCCTAGCCAGTTAATTTAGCCTTCACCCTTCACTAGCAAATTGATCACAGCTATGAAGTGAGTATGATCCTGAAAGTCTAGTCTGAGTAATAATAATAATTAACGACACTATATTTTTGGATTTAGATCGCCAGTTATGATTACTCTGTGTTATAATTGCTATTTGAATAAGTTGTAGAGCATGTATTAACCTTGACACTTTGCAGCAGCCTTGGATGATGGTCTGAGTTATATTTGGTCTTGGTTAGACCTAGTTTGACCATGGAGGACCATGGGACATGAGATGTTAGACCTTATGATGATATGGATAGATGATATATGGTCTATGTACACATACATGATGATTCTATGCAGCAGCTACAGGGTTATGATGATGATTCTGGGGTTACAGCAATGTTTGTATATGTACAGCGCATTATTATTGGCCTTGTTCCGGTATATTGGATATTTATTTTGATCATGCAGAGACTCATATGGTGTATGAGTACACATCTTGGATAGATTTGGACCTTCTGAGTCCAATGGGACAGTTTGTTTTCAGTTCCGGGCACTTACAGTGATGATTGAGCCTCAGTAGGCTGTCCCAGTGCAGTTTTGCTCTGTTGGAGGCCCTGTCGGAGCAGAGATGACTTTTATCCGGTTGACCTAGGGCGCTGATGATGGAGGGGGTGGTCCAGCCACTTGTTTTTACCATATTCCCCCCCTTCTGGACACATTGGTGCCCTCACCTTGACAGCGCCAGCACTCCAGGAGGCTGTTTGGGGCAGTTTCACGCTTCCCGAGGCATTTCAGGATTGGTAGAAATGGCTATTGAAGAAATCGATTTGGGCTACTGAGGCAAAGTTATGGCATGGGATGATTAGTGATGATAGATCGGGACGTTCCACACCTTCTCCAGCAGTTTCAGCTTCATCGGGGCCCGCATCCATCACTTATGGCACTTTCTGTGGATTTTTTGAGGTCTTTTGAGGACCACGACTTCACTATGGAGGCACGATTTGGTACATTCATGATTATTTTTTGGTTATTGTGCTATGGGGATTGACCAAGGAGGGATAAAATTACCCCTTAGACCCACCATAAGCCTCTTATGATATTTTATCATCATGATTTGGTGGGATCCCCCTCTTATAGGGCGATTTTGTCCACTTACATTATATTTTATTAGTGATCCATGTATTTTATTGTTGAGCTCATCTCAACCATTCATTAGAAATTTGTATCTTTTAATCTTAGCCACTCATTCAAAAAGTGGTTAGGGTTTTGATGCCTCTCCTTCCTATTTAAAGGAGAGAGCCTCTCATTGTAAAGGGGACTTTTGGCTCTGGATTATTGGAATAGAAAATTATTATTGCATCTATCTCCAGTGTTGTGGTGAATGTTTTTGGTGTTCGTTCGTTGGTTCTTCCTTTGCACTGAGTTATTGGAGATCTTGTTTGTCATATATTTTGTACCACGATTTTTGCATCTACAGGTGGAGGCCGATTTGCTTTGAGGAGGAAGTATTGGTAGGGGAAGACTCTCCCTACTTCTTCTTTGGATCTCTTCGTTGGTAACAGGGAGTATTACTGTCCCAGGACCTTCTATTTCATGTTACTGTTGCATTTCTCTTGTATTTCCTCCATGCTTGATCTTACTGATTTCGCTATTCCTTGGTTTGACAGGTAGAGGAGGTCGCACATGTGGACTAGGGCATCATTTCGGCAAGCAAAATCAACAATTTCTCATTTGATCTTTGCGGGAATCTTCCTCAACATCAAGACATCTCATTCACATCACCCAGGTATGATCTCAAGGTAAGTTCTATCTCCATGATCTATCCAATTGTCAAAAACATTTAAAACCCTAATTAATTAAAACCCCATTTTACATTTTCTCAGATCTACTTAGATCTAGTGGGTTGTTGGGCATAATATTGAAAACCCACCTCTATAGCATCCACGGCATCCCGGATCTATAGTTTGGTGAGGATTGGCTTCCGTTTGACCCACCTCCCATGCCAACTTAGCTCCTCCCAAGCAAAGCGCACTTCCTAGTTTGAGCAAGTTGACTTAGATCTAGGTGGTGGGTGTTTGAGATCCCGCTTGATCCATAATCTACACATCAAATAACATACACCCAGATTGTTACTTTCCTGAAATTCACCTTGTGGGCCCTATTCCACATTTTAAGGGATTTAATCCCCATTTTGGACCACTTGGAACACTCAAACTCAAATCTACTAAGATCTAGCCGTTGGATTGCCACAAAATTATAGATCCATACTCCTACTTGACTAACCTACCCGGATCTAAAGTTTGGATGCCATCCGACTTGTCTTGATCCACCTAACCCCACTTTTTAGCCTCCTTGGGCAAAGTCGCACCACCTTGGAGAAGTGAGTTGACTCACTTCTAGGACGTGGGTACTTGAGATTTTTGGAGATTTGAAACCGGAATAATTCAAAACCTAGGTCTAGACTATCACTTTGTCAAATCTTGCCTTGGGGATAGCATTCCTTGTTTTAAGGAATTGTGGTCCACTTGGGTCAAACCTAGATCTAGACACATTCATCCATCGAGACCTCTATTGCCTACTTGTCCCATGTACTAGGAGTCCTAAACCACAAGTCAACCCTACTTTGACTCCACTTCCCAATTCCCAAGGCACTGGCTTCTCTCCAAGTTAATTCGACTTTCCTAGATTGTTGGATTGACTTGTGGATTGACCTATGCACGGTGAACTAAACCCTTGAAGCTATCATGTATCATGGTCAAGCTTGTCATCTGTACTAGTTAGCCCCAATACAACCCTTAAACTACCCTGCACTAGACACAATTCCCAAGGCAGTGGGTCTTCTAACATTGAACTAGTACACTAGCCCTAGATCTCACTTCAAACATTATAAGTCACTCTTACATCAACCATGAACCAAAGCTATACCTATTGAACCCCTCACTTGGCTTGTGACTTCAACCTATAAGGTCTAGGATAAACCATACACCTAACTTCACTTAGAAATACCCTGATTTGGTGTTTTGGTTTTGATCTCTCCTGTCGGGAGTAGATCGGGTCTCCCCCTTTGTTGTCTGGGCTAGATAACATAAAGCGAAGGTTGCCTCGACTGGCGTGACAACCATATACTGGAGGTCGAGGTGATCGTGGTTGCACCTTTTGAGTTGCCCTTCCCTATTGCTATCCATGACTGGATACATCCATAGGGGTAACTACAGCTTAGGTGATAACATTTTGGCGCCGTTGCCGGGGAGGCAATAGCTTGCCCTAGTTCGACATACTTTTCTTCAAGCATTCCCGTTCTCTTTGCCATAACACTTGGCGCCGGAGACGTAATAGGATTACCTTGGAAAAGCTACTAATCCTTCCCGCATATACAACGACACATATCTTGGTAGAAGAATTGAAATCTACCTGGCGACTCCCAATCGTGACTCCGCTGAGAAGCGAGCTCATTTACATTCTTACAACACTAAGACATATCTTATCATCATCTAGAACCCATGGGGTGCATCATTTTGTTTTCGGGTTCTTGAATTTAAAAATAAATATAAAAATATAAAAAATAAAAAAATAAAAAGATAAAAAATTATTATCCATGGCTGCTTCTGAGCGACCTAGAACTTTCGGTCGTTTAAAAGTTTTTGACTTTTCAAAAATTGTTGGGTATCCTCATCATATTCCTCATCAAGCATGTGCAAGGTTGCCTATTTTCGATGGAAGTTATGAAATCTCTGCTAAAAGACACCTTGAACTTTTTAGGGAAATTATTAAAGAGTTATCCATAACCCATGAGGATGTGTGTATGAGACTATTGGCTTCATCTTTCAAAGAAAGAGCTGGTCTCTGGCTTTCGAATTTGAAACCCAATAGCATTTCTGGTTATGACATGTTCGAAAATAAATTCCTAGAAGAATGGGGAAGTGAATTCGATGATATGTATCTTTCCAATCAAATCCAAGATCAAAACCTTCCCCTTTCCGATCTTATTGTGGAATCATTTAACAATCAAATATCAAGTGATTTGTCAACATCCAGAGATGACCTTTCCTGCCCAATTTCTTCTGATGATAAGTCTTCTACTTTTGAGTCAATCGAAAGTCAAATCTTTAATCATTGTACAAACCATAAGTTTTCAAATTGCTTTTTAGGTAGCCCTAGTCCTGATCCTGAGGGAATTTCTGAGGATGAGCTTTTAGTTAACAGGTCTGCTGAAGTTCCTCCCTCAGAGAAACTCATTAGTCTTTCTGTCTTTAGTGATCATTCAATTCCTTATCAACTTACTAAAGAAGAAGAAAGTGGAGACATTAACCAAGATCATTTAGTAGTGCTTTCACATGATCATTGTGCAAATAATCGGGATGTTTTAGATGAGCCTGTTAATTTTATCCCTGACAAATTGAATAAAAATGATCATTTATCCTCGTACGAATTTAATGATGAATCAATAAGTCAATCTCAAGGTGAGGATGAATTAGTGAATCATACTAGATATTCTAATTTGTGCTCCGCTTTTCATAATGAATCTTTATGTTTTCCTTTTTTTATCCTTAGGCAAAATAGCTTAGAGTTAGATAGCTATGGTCGATCTTGTCCTCAAATTGTAAATATTAAACTTGATCAAAAGCTTGAAATAATTCCTAGAGTAAAGAGTGTCTTCTTTTGTCAAAATCTAAGGTCGAACTTATCTATCCATTTGGGAGAATTTTCATATTTGCAATCCACCCTCCCTTCCCAACTCTTTCAATCATCTTTGGGTTGGTGCTCTAGTCAATCTTTTGCCTTGTAAATTTTCAAAAAGAAGTATAAGCATGATTACATGTTTGGAGAAAAAGCACTTCATATCCCTTTTCAGTCACTTTGGAACCATAATGCTTGTTGTCAAGTTATCAATCATTCTTGGTGGCTAGAAAAGATATTTAAAGATCAATTTCACCTCTTCTCCATTTTTGAGCATCAAGTGGGTTTGATTTTGACTTTTCGTCTTCTAAACCTTAATTTATCCCCACTTGGTTTTTATTTGGTCATCAGTCCCAAGGAGAATCAAATTGAATATGTAAGAGAAGTAAATGAGGAAGCTATGTTTTGTGAAAAAGAATTGAGTTGCAAGCCTTATATTTTTTCTCCATCAACTTTAAACAATCATCTTCATGAATTTTATGATCCTATCAATTCTTGGATGGAAGATGTTTGCAGTAATCAGTCTTTCCCTTGGCATGATTTCATTTTGCACCATTCAACTCCTTTCTCAACTTTTGAACAAGTGAGGAAAGTTGTGCTATCAATTTCATTAATCCTTAATCTAGTCCTGACTTGTTTTCTAAGCAAAAATCAAAGAAGAATCATTAACTTGTTCGATGAATGGTTGCACTGGATTTATGATTTTACCTAGCATTTGTGATGACTGGTTAGATTAGAGTAGGTAGGAACTGAATAAGCCTACTTGGGCAGTAGTTAGTCTTTTCAACCATTGAGTCTGGCACCTTTTTGTTGTTTTCTAAGCTCCTTTGTAAGCTCCTAGTTTAAATGAGTACCTGTCACTTTTCTTTTTCCTGCACAATAAATTTCAAATTTTGCAAATTATGTTAGTAGTTTAATTTACTTTCTGCATTTATATTTCATGCATTTATATTTCTGACATAGAATGGATGTTATTTCAGTTGGTTTATATTTTTCCACACATGCGGCATGAGGTATTTTTGATGTTTGTGAATGCAGAAAATAGGTTGCAAGAATAAAAGCTTGAAATAAAATGGTAGAGTGCTGGATCGTGGATTCGAGTAGCAGAGATTCGAGGACCAGAGATTCTGAGGTTCTCAAGCGCTCATTTCAGCAGAGCACTTGTCCCAGCTGTAGCCAGATCCAACCAAAGATAATCACCAAATCAGATTAGCCTCCAAAGCCTTCTCTTTATTAACTCAGAAAAAATATTACAAATACAAATTGGCAGCAGTTCCACTTCCAAGATGAATAACAATGGACCTCTAGCTCTGTTTAAAAAGCTCAACACATGCAAAGAGGAGCCAAAACCCCAAGGAAATCGAATGAGTGATTGAAGGAGTTCAACTTGAGTTTTTTATTGTGATTGGCACTTGATTTCATTGCCAAACCAAAGGGACTGCGCCACCTCTCCATGAGGTAGGCGCATCCCACATTGGAATTATCATACCAAAAAGATGGCTGCCGTGTGGAGGAAATGTCAACGTGAGGGAGAACGATGAGGTGGTTGACGTGAAGCTCCAAACGTTGGTTGGCCCACGATTGGAAGCCAAGCCCAAGACTAGCGCCACCTCCCATGAGGTTGGCACATTCCATATTGACGAAATCGTATCCAATCTTGAGTTGCAGCGTGGATGAAGTCCACAAGAGGGTGGAGCCAAGTTTCCATTTTTTTTTAAATCAGACCTTGGACTTACTCGCGTGATCACGATGCCCACCACATAATTTATAATACATGGTTTCAAGCTTCACTTTAAACGCACAACATGTAATTTATATGCTACTCAATGGCTGCCACGTTGATGAAGGATGGCCCACGTTTGGTTATCCGTACGGTTTTTAATTTAAAGTTTCAAACTTCAAATTAGCCCATCATATGACTTTATAACATAATGCTTTATCCTTATGACTTAATCGCCAACCTTATGTGACATCATGCTATGTCATTTTAGCATGTGTTAATTCCATTTATTGATTTTTTAATCCTTTGTACTTGGTGCATTTTGATGCATTTTAGCATTAAAATGCCATTTTGTAGCATTGATAGGCGGAACTGCCCCTCGGGATGACTTGAACTGCCCGAAACATAGGAAGACTGGGTACCAATGTAAAGAGGATGCTCTGAGATTGAAAACGAGCATCCCTGCGCCAAATTCCGACTATAAATCACACTTTTATCATCTTTTGAAATTTTTTATTTAAACCATTAAAAAAATGGCTTAAAATGCGAAAAAAATTATTTTTCTCGGAATTGACTGAAACTTCAAGGGGACCTAGTAAATGACAAAACAATAAAATCCTAGCGTCTAGCATGTTTATAAACATTATAAAATGGACTCTAATAATCCCCTAAGGCCTAACCACCACTTTGGGCATTCCAGCTTTGGAGGAGCGGGAGAAAACCTAATCGATTATACTCGGCTAAAGGCAAAGCATAATCGACAAGGGAAAAAGACTCTTTGGAATACCTTCTTTGGTTGTCAAGCCCTAGGGAACCGAGTCACTCAAAGACCACCATGCTAGTATGCTTTATTACAAACCCCGTAGGGCACGGTCATTTATTACAGAAATGAAAAAGATGGCCAAAATTGGCCAAGGCTGGAACATCTAAACTCTGATAAGCACAAATAATTGTGCAATACTGGCGGCTCACTGAAGTCCAACTAAAGTGCAACTTTAGGTGGTAACACCGAGGAAGGTGTTTTGCACCACTCCCAACTTGTCCCTGAAGAAGACAAACTTGCCCCACCCCAAGGATTTTGTCAGAATGTCTGCAACTTGCTCATCAATGGAAATGTATTGTAACTCCACAGCTCCTCTCTGAACATAGTCACGGATGAAGTGGTATCTGATCTCTATGTGCTTTGACCTGTCATGAAAAACTGGATTCTCAGATAGCTGGATGCAACTTTGATTGTCACAGTATATCATTGTGGGCCTCAATTCCTGACCAAATAAGTCTACCAATAACTTGCGAAGCCATAGTGCCTCGCAACTAGCCTGACCGGTTACCATGTACTCAGCCTCAACAGAACTCAAAGCAACGGACTTTGCTTCTGACTGAACCACGACACTGCTGCCGAGTCCAAACTGAAGCAACAACTGGAAGTGCTCCTCCGATCCATCACACTGCCTGCCCAATCTAAATCCGTGAAGCCAACCAAACTAACTCCACCCGAACTCCTGTACAAACCAAAATCCATTGTCCCTACAAGGTATCTCAACACATGTTTCGTGGTTGTCCAGTGCACTCTCCTAGGCTCCACCATGAACTGACTGAGAGTGTTCATCGCAAAACATAAGTCTGGCCTGGTGTTGACTAGATACATTAATGAACCAATGAGTTGACGATATAATGTAGGATCTACCAACTCTCCCTCTGAAGCATGAAGTTGCTTCTAGTTGGTAATCATAGGTGTGGACATAGGCCTACAGTCCTCCATCCGAAATCTCCTCAAAATATATGCAGCATACTTTCTGTTGAAATATTGTAACTTCTAAGAATATTCTATTTGTACTTTATTATCCAGAGATGTTTCATTCCTCTGTCGAGACATTATTATATATCCGGAGATGTTTATTCCTCCGTCGGGATGTTGTAACTAGGGTTATTAGACTTCCCTAGTGGGGTCGGCCCTGAGTTAAGTGTTTAGGGGTTATTAGACTCTCCTAGGAGAAATCGGCCCAGTTAGGGTTAAAAGTCAAGTGAAGTAAAGTATAAATAGAGGAGGTGTGTTCCTCATTTAAATACACTCACTCATTCACTCACTTGGGAATTGTGCATAGGAGAGAGAGAGATCTGCGAAGGAGGAGGAGTTCTTGTTTGGGGATTACATCTTTGTATTTGTTGATCATCTATATTGAGGAAGCTTTGTCGGGTTTTCTACCCCATGAGGGTTCCCAGGATAAATCTGTGTCTATCTTGTGATTGTGTTTCTTTCACTGATCCTTATTATGCTCTTGTTGTGAATTTTATGGTAAACTTAACATGGTATCAGAGCTAGCCTGAATAGGACATCTTTCATAAGGTGAAAATCCCTCTCTCCTCCTCCGGTGAGAAATTAGGGTTTCTGCAAAAGTTGGAATTTTTGAAATCTGATTACATGGCTGGATGCTCCTCCTCAAAAGCAAAATTTTGAGCCCTAGATCGAACTTTTTGAGTGGGTAGATCTTCGGGAAAGTCAAACCCTAGTTTGACTTTTGGACCAAAAATTGCAGAAAACCAGAAAAACTGCGAACCAGAATTCTACAGTAGGTCCGAATTTCGCAGGTCAAATTTGAAGGGTGAAAAGTTGGAGTTTCCAGAAACCAAGTGCACCAGTCAACTCGCCTCAGTCAAACACATCTCTTGGTAAGGTCTGTTTTTCATTTTGAGAATTTTCAATTTTTTCTGACCTCCTGGATAAGATGGCCCCAAGCACTAAGCTTGAGGATAAGCTAGAAGGCATAGAGAATTTTCGAGCCTGGAAATATAGGATTGGTCTCATTCTTGAAGAGAATGATCTTGCCCAATACATCAAAAATGATGTTGCAGAACCTGCAGAAGATGAAGCTAAAGAGAAGCACAAGGACCTGATTAGGGCAAAGAGAATCATTGTTGATTCTATCAAAGACCACTAGATTCCCCAAGTGTCATCCAAGAAGACCCCGAAGGAAATGTATGATGCTCTAGCCAAAATGTATGAAGGAAGGAACATCAACAGGAAGATGAACTTGAGAACTCAATTGAAGAATACCAAGATGAGTCAAGGAGAATCTATTCAAGATTACTTTACAAGGGTCTCTCAGTTCAAGGAACAACTAGAAGCCATTGGAGACACCCTTGATGAAGATGAACTAGTCATGACTGCTCTCAATGGTCTCACTAGACCTTGGGATTCATTCATCCAGACCATGTGTGCCAGAAAGGAAAGCATGATGTTTGATATTGTATGGGAGGATTGCATTCAAGAAGAGGCTAGAGTAGCCAATAGAGAAGCCTTACTCAAAGAAGATAATCAAGCATTAGCCACCCATACCAAAAGAAGGAATCAATCCAACTTCAAGAAGGAAAGCCACAAGGAGTCTCAACCTCCACAAAGGTTTCAAAAGAAAAGAAGAACCATTCCAGAAAGAGATCACTCTTCATACCAATGTTTCAATTGTCACAAAATAGGACACATTGCTAAGGATTGTCCTTCAAAGAAGAAGAAGAGCTTCCACCACAGAAGACATCAAGCACATCTAACAGAAGATGATAGTGAAGATGAAGAGGAGGAAAGACCTCAAACGAAAAGAGCTAAGATGGAAGAAGAAGATGCAGAAGAGTATGTTCTATTCTCTGCACTCTCTGGGTCTGTAACACTTGGAGAAGACACATGGCTTATTGATAGTGGTGCTTCAAAGCACATGACGGGACAAAAGAAAACTTTATCAAGACTTGAAAAGAGGACCTCTCCACAAAAGGTATCATTAGAAGATGACTATCAATATCCCACCAAAGGAATTGGTGAAGCAAGCTACAAACTTGATTCTGGAACCCCCATAAAGATGAAGGAAGTCTTATATGTACCAGGTTTGAAGAAGAACTTACTTTCTATCTCAGCATTAGATAAGAAAGGTTATAGGGTTGCATTCATAGATGGACAAGTACTCATGTGGCCCAAAGAAAAATCAATTGAGGATGCAGTTGTTATTGGTGAAGAAGGAGGGCTATATAAACTCAAAGGACATTCAGAAGCAGCCCTTGTCCATGAAGCCACTAGCCCAAGTGAGCTATGGCATAGAAGGCTTGCTCACATCAACTACAAAGCACTACCCTATGTGAGCAAAGTAGTAACAGGATTACCAGATTTGAAGGTTGATCATGAAGGCACTTGCAAAGGATGTGCAAAAGGGAAGAATATCAAGAATGCATTTCCAAAAAGTGAAACAAAGACTAAAAGTACTTTGGAACTGATTCATTCAGATGTATGTGGTCCAATGCCCTCCACATCCTTGAGTGGATATGAATACTACCTTACATTTATTGATGACTATTCAAGAAAGACTTGGATATATTTCCTAAAAGGAAAAGATGAAGTCTTTGGAAAATTCAAGGAATTCAAAGCCTTGATAGAAAATCATTCAGAAAAGAAAATCAAGACACTCAGGACAGATAATGATGGAGAATATACTTCAAAGGATTTTGAAGTCTTTTGTAAAGAAGCTGGAATCAAGAGGGAACTAACCACTCCCTACAATCCTCAACAGAATGGTGTTGCAGAAAGAAAGCATAGAACCATTATGGAAGCAGTGAAGAAAATGATACATGATCAAGATCTTCCTATGCATCTATGGGCTGAAGCAACAAGGACGGCAATCTATGTCCAAAATAGATTGTGTCATAGTGCCCTCGGATTCAAGACTCCAGAAGAAATGTTCACAGGGAAGAAGCCTGAGGTAAGCCACCTCAAGATATTTGGATGCCCTGTATATGTTCACATACCAAAAGAGAAGAGAACTAAGCTAGATCCTTCCGGAAAGAAGGGAATATTTGTCGGGTATTGTGAAGCATCCAAAGCATTCGGAATTTACATCCCAGGATTCCATCACATGGAAATTAGTAGAGATGTAACATTTGATGAAGAAGCTGCTCTCAAAAGATCTAGAAAGAGCCAGTGTGAAGAAGTATATGAAGAAGATATACCTCCTAGAAATACAGAAGTTGTTTCCTTCCCTGAAGAAGAAACACTAGAAGACCATGATATGATAGAACCTCAAGAACCCCCACCTATGAACATATCACGGAAGAGAAAGCCAGCATGGGCAAGAGAAATTATACAAGAAGCAGAAAGATATGGAGCTCCAGAAGGCTCCACTAGAGCAAGCAAGAAACCAAAGCCATTTTCCAGCTATGTGGCTTTGATGTGTAATCTTGTAGATCAAGAACCTACCAGTTATGAAGAAGCGGTTCATAAGAAAGAATGGGTAGAAGCAATGACAGAGGAGTACCAATCAATAATGAAGAATGATGTTTGGGATGTAGTTCCCAAACCAAAAGACAAGAATGTGGTATCCTCCAAATGGATATACAAGATAAAGCACGTTACGGATGGTAGCATTGAAAAGTATAAGGCAAGGTTTGTGGCCAGAGGATTCTCTCAGAAAGAGGGAATTGACTATGAAGAAACATTTGCACCAGTTGCAAGGTACACTTCCATTAGAACCATCATGGCACTTGCATCCATGATGAAGTGGAGATTGCACCAGATGGATGTGAAAACAGCCTTCCTGAATGGTGTAATTGAGGAAGAAGTGTACATAGAACAACCACAAGGATTTGAGGTTGAAAATAGAAGAACTCACATATGCAAGTTGAAGAAAGCTATGTACAGATTGAAACAAGCTCCTAGAGCTTGGTATGGGAGAATTGATAGCTTCTTGACAAGCTTGGGCTTTACCAAAAGTAAAGCTGATCCTAACCTTTACCTTAAGGTTATGGATGATGAACCTGTCATACTATTATTGTATGTGGATGATCTCTTTCTGACAAGAAATGAGAAACAGATCATGGAAAGCAAGAAGAAGCTATCTACAGAATTTGAGATGAAAGATCTCGGATTGATGCATTACTTCCTAGGTCTGGAAGTATGGCAAGGCCCAGAAGGAATCTTTCTCAATCAGGGAAAGTATGCTGTGGAAATCTTGAAAATATTTAATATGTTGGAATGTAAAACCATGGCCACTCCCATGGATACCAACTTGAAGTTGTTAGCTGATGAATCGTCAAAATTAGTGGATGTAACTCAGTACAAACAGATTATTGGGTCATTGATGTATCTAACGAATACCAGGCCAGCTATATGCTTTGCTGTGAACACCCTGACTCAGTATATGGTTGAGCCTAGACATGTTCACCTAATAGCTGCAAAGCATGTGATGAGGTACCTAAAAGGTACGATAGACTTTGGTCTATATTATCTTGGAGATCATGACGTCAGATTGTATGGTTATGCAGATGCAGATTGGGTTGAAAGTGTCTCAGACAGAAAGAGCACATCGGGTGGATGTTATTGTCTGGGATCTGCTATGATCTCGTGGTTTCGCAGGAAGCAGTCCAGTGTGGCTCTTAGCACAGCTGAAGCAAAATATACAGCAGCTTGCTCTGCTAGTTGTGAAGCCATATGGCTTCAGAAGTTGTTATCAGAACTATTTGACTTAGAGATGGACTCCACTGTGATCCTATGTGACAACCAGAGTTGTATCAAGATGACGGAGAATCCAGTGTTCCATGATAAGTCAACGCACATAGAGATCCGATATTTCTAAATATGGGATATGGTGCAGAAAGGAGCTATAAAGCTCGAGTATGTGAGCACTGATGAACAAGTTGCCGATGTATTGACCAAACCTCTGTCTCGAGTAAAGTTTGAGTATTTTCGAGACAAGCTTGGTGTAGTTCAGAAGGACCCTCCTCAAAAGGGGGAGTGATATGGTCGATGGTGATATCTGGATCGACGATGAAGTCGATGATAAGGATACTTGTATCGATGATGAGGATACTTGTATCGATAATGAGGATACCTGTTCCGATAATGAGGTCGATGATACCGACGATGAGGTTGATGAAGTGGTCCTTAGACTTGGTCTAAGTGGACGAGAGGATTGCATCATCTTTGGACTTATGTCCTAAAGTGAGAGGGATTGATCATCCTGTAAGTAGATTAGGATTGCATCATCCTTGGACTTATGTCCTAAAGTGAGAGGGATTGATCATCCCATAAGTAGATCTGTATTAGATCGTCCCTAGACATGATATGGTGTCTTAAATTGATAGGGACAGATCATCACGTAAGTAGATCAGGATTGCATCATCCTTGGACTTATGTCCTAAAGTGAGAGGGATTGATCATCACGTAAGTAGATCAGGATTGCATCATCCTTGGACTTATGTCCTAAAGTGAGAGGGATTAATCATCCCGTAAGTAGATCTGGATTGCATCATCCCTAGACATTGTTATCACATCTATGTTAGCTGGAGCTACCATACTGCAAACTGTGCGGCCGAGGACCGCACAATACTTTTTTTTCCAAATCAGAGATCCGATGCCTTCAGAGAAGGCACACAATTTTGTTTAGATTGCCCCTAGCAAATATATCAGAGGGGACAGATGGTTGTACAGTGGTACAGACATGTCACTTAGCATTTACCACAGGGTCACCCTTCCATGCCAGGCTTTGATATGAGCCCATTGAGACAGTTGCCTAGTCTTGTTTTGATTGAGACTATCACAGAGTATTGCTAGTTTACTATTTGTGCCCGGATTCAGCAGAGATCCAGTTCAGAGACGGCCTCAATAGCAGGTATATGGTGCGGCAGGTATTGCATTTATATATATTGCTTATGATTGTTGCTTAGACCTATTTATACATGATAGTACACTAACTCTACATGTGATGATTGATGTGGTGATCTAGTTTTATGATATGTGGTTGGGCCCTTGGTGATGTCAATCCACCCCTTCCTAGTAGGCTCCTATTATATGCACATCGGGTTACACCCCTATTCCTAGTATAGACTTGATCATTTAGTTGCCCTAGGCAGCTAACTTTGGATCCACCTTCACCTTCTCCATCCATCCGACTCATACATGACATTCTTTCCCGACTTGGATTCCAATTTGTGACTTTGAGGATCCCTTTCCCCACTGATCTCTGAGTATGCCATGACTCCCTGTCTATTGTGCCTCGGCTCTTTAGTGTGTGAGATGCACTCTCAAACCTGGGATTTGCTCCTGTCGATTGCCCTCGATGTTGCAATGCAATTAGGATTGTGTAGCCTCACCGGGTGTTCCCCATTGGTCATTGAAGCATGTATTGCTCACCCCCATTACTTTGCGGTATGAGCACCATTGTTATATCTATTGAGATATGTATGTAGCCCAAAAGGGCCTTGATGTAAATTGAAGAAATGAAGAAATGTAAAGCAAGCCAAAAAAGGGCTTTTTGTAAATGTAAATCTAGCCAAAAAAGGGCTAATTATGAAACTCATTGTAAAATCCATGCAATGTGTTTATAAACACACATGGACACAAGTCAGCCATACATGTCAGCATTTGTAGGGGTTTTTCCTCACCTAGTCCTGCGGGGCAAGGAGGTGAGAGGGAGCAAGGGACAAGCTCAAGATTGTCCCCTAAAGTCTCAAGTTACAATTTGCCGGACACCTAGTTTGGTGGCTCTAGAAAAGAACCTCACAGAGTCTTCGAGCACAGATGTGAGTTGTGAGATACTTGTCAGATTACCAGTGGCGGTTTCCCTGCACTATACCCATTTGTGAGGCACCGCCCTTCCCCGTGTTTTGTCATGGTATACTTATCTCAGTGGATCCTACTTCCCCAAGTTATCCAAAAGGTCACATGATCCTCATCCTTGTCATCCCTTATCCTTCGCCATGTATTCCACATCACCCAATGTCAGCTAGGTGGTCAATTCTATAGGTTGTGCATAGCGGTTGAGTCTTTCGGATGTGGTGGGCCCACCTCACCTAGGGCCTTGTATTTTCCAGGATCTAATGCAGTTTTTGATCACCAAATTATTATCATGATGTTTAGTAATGTACTAACTTGTATAAGGAAGCCTTTCGCTTCATGATTGCATACAGGTATTCAGCTAGCACCAGTGTTGACCAGATTTGACTTGGTCAAACTAGGTTGACCAGGCCAAAAATGGGCCCAAAAAAAATGTTGCGACCGAAATTTCGATTTTGGTCACTTATTATCTACAGGGGACCTATATGGGCTTCCAACTTACAAAATGCAAAAAGATCAAGGCATTTGTGAGATTTTTAATTATCATTGGTCATTAATGACCTGTTTTAATTAAAAATCATGGATTTTGGGCAAATAACGCCTAAGTGATGGATCGGGGTCGTTCAAGTGGTCATTCCTACTATTTTTGGGGTCCAAGATCACATTGCAACAGACGGTTCGGCAATCCGGGCACTAAAAGTGGGTCAAAAGCCCAAATTTCATCTTCAGCCATATAAACCAGCAAAAATTACATGGAAAATCAAAAAATTGACAAAGGCAACTATAGCAATTGGAAAAAATCAATGGCTAGCAAATAAAAAGGTGATTCCTAAGGTAAATTGGTAATGTTTGACATTATATTTTGTGTTGTGGGGCCCTCATTTGCCCAGCTCACCATGAGGGGCGAATTTGCCCATAGGGGGCGTTTTTCCACTTAGCAAAACTCATAATTTTGATGATATATTGTATTGGAATCTTAGTATAGTGGTATGGGGGGCTAAAACAGCCCATAGGTAACCCCCCAACCACCATTGTATTAGTTTTATGGGCCCCACGAGTTGGCCCCATCTCCACAAGTGCGCTACACATGGGCAATTCGCACCCCCACTAGGAGAGATCTCCTCGATTCGTTTTTTATGGTTGGGGATTGATCTCAGCCCTCCATTTTGGAGGGAATAGGGTTTGAGATTGAGCCATTCTCTATAAGAGAAGGCACTCACTCCATTTGTACTTTTTCTTGGCATTCTAGAGACTTGACATTGAGATTATAGAGAGACATTTTTACAGAGTTACTTGTGATTTGGAGTGGGATTCTTCTTATGTTGACTGAGATCATATTTCTGATGCATTGTTGAGTTGTGTGTGACATTCCTATCCTCTCCTTGAGCAGTTCGATTTGCAGGTGAAGCTGGCCACTGGAGGAAGAGTCTCCTTGCTAGCGTTTCTCTTCGAGTTCTTCAACAGGGAAGTGAATTCGCTTTGATTGTCATTTGCTTTCCTCATCATTTGTCATTTCATTTGCTAGTTTATTATTGTTCTTTTCCATAGAAACTGACTTCATCTTCTCTTTGGCAGGTACAAGAAAAACGCACTGGCTCACTGGCTGCTCCAAAAACGCAAAGGGAGAAAATGCACTTCAGCTCAACACTTGATCTTCGGGGTGTGTCTTCAGCATGAGGATATCTTCATCTTCATTATCCAGGTACGGGATTTCTGCTTGTTTCTCATAATCTCTCTTTCACTGTTGATGTTAAGCTGCAACCATAAACAAAAAACCCTAAAAATTAATAACTTAATTTCCAACCGTAGAAACTTCATTTTTATTACAAACCCGCCTTTTATTTGTGCTTAAATGTATAAATCTTAAGTTTCATCCATTTCCGACTCCATTAACCCACACTTTACGCACTAGTCTACCTGGCAAAAACGCCCCACCTAGGGCGTTTTTTTCTTTCTTGCTGGTTTGGGTCACTTTGGGGTTCTGGGTACTCTTGATTTTGTTTTGTTTCGACATTTTATTACTAAAAATCAAGTTGCCATTTGCTAGAAGTCATTTTAATCGCATTTTACTCGCTTCCCTAGGTCCATTTCTGCACTACTTAACTCTCTTTTCTGGGCAGATAGTCTATCTTTCAACTTCTAGCTTAACGATTGTCCCTTGCTTGTTTCAGCCATACAATTATCAATCTAACTCATTAAATTCATCGTATTTAATTGCTAGTCACATTTGGTATTACTCTCTTTTTCCATTCACGTCCAGTCAGTGGCTGAAATTAAGCTTAGGGCCTATTTACACTCATTCCCTGTCTTTACCTCTTTCTATCTTTTGGATTTGGGTGTGTTTTGTCTCTCGACCATTACCTAGTTGAGCAGGGTCTCCCCCTTGACTTGGCTCTGCGCCTCGTCTAAAGTGACTGTAGCCTTGTCCGGTGTGACTTCTGTCCCTTGGACAAAGGACCTGGCTACTGTTGGTTACACCTTCCTAATTGCTCATCCTCTACCATCCCTATTGGGACATCCCTTTATAGCAACTAGAGTTTGTGTGATAACAGACATGATATGGTGTCTTAAATTGATAGGGATTGATCATCTTGTAGGTAGATCGGGATTGCATCGTCCCAAGACATGATATGGTGTCTTAAATTGATAGGGATTGATCATCTCGTAAGTGGATCAGAATTGTATCATCCTTGGACTTATGTCCTAAAGTGAGAGGGATTGATCTTCCCGTAATTGGATCATGTGTATTGCAGATAATGATGTTGTTGATCAAAAGATCCAAATGATGTTATTGATCTAAGAATATTCTATTTGTACTTTATTATCCGGAGATGTTTCATTCCTCCGTCGAGACATTATTATATATCTGGAGATGTTTATTCCTCCGTCGGGATGTTGTAACTAGGGTTATTAGACTTCCCTAGTGGGGTTGGCACTGAGTTAAGTGTTTAGGGGTTATTAGACTCTCCTAGGAGAAGTCGGCCCAGTTAGGGTTAAAAGTCAAGTGAAGTAAAGTATAAATAGAGGAGGTGTGTTCCTCATTTAAACACACACTCACTCATTCACTCACTTGTGAATTGCGCATAGGAGAGAGAGAGATCTGCGAAGGAGGAGAAGGAGCTCTTGTTTGGGGATTACATCTTTGTATTTGTTGGTCATCTATATTGAGGAAGCTTTGTTGGGGTTTCTACCCCATGAGGGTTTCCCAGGATAAATCTGTGTCTATCTTGTGATTGTGTTTCTTTCACTGATCCTTATTATGCTCTTGTTGTGAATTTTATGCTAAACTTAACACTCTCCTTGTCCCAGGAAAATATGACCAGGCTCCTGCCTCCATCCCCAAATAATAGTGCATCAGCCCAATATTTGTCATCTCATACTTTGAAGCAAGATCTCTCTTGCAAGCTGCAATGAGACGCTCCTCCCCTGTGATAAACAAATCATCAACGTACAACAGAAGAATGAGTGGATCCCCATGAACCACAATGAAGTAAAGATTGGGATCAGCCTCACTCTTCTGAAATCCCATCGACATCAGATATGCATCAATCCTGGAATACCAAGCTCGAGGAGCTTGCTTCAGACCATACCAGGCCTTCTTCAGCCTGCACACATGAGAATCCCTCCCATGAATCTCAAAGCCCTGCGGCTGCTCCAAATAAATCTCCTCCTGCAGAAGACCATTGAGAAATGCGGTCTTCACATCCATCTGGTGGATCTTCCAACCCAACTTTGCTGCCATGGAAATCATTGCTCTAATAGAAGAATATCGAGCAACAGATGCAAAGGTCTCATCATAATCTACTCCCTCTATCTGTGAGAACGCTCGTGCCACAAAGCGAGCCTTGAACTTCTCCACACTGCCATCTACAGCATGCTTCACCTTGTAAATCCACTTGGAAGTCACCAATGACTTCCTATCTGGTCTCGGTACAATCTCCCATGCATCATTCTTCATGATGGAATGGTACTCTTCCATCATGGCATCTCTCCAAACCTGATGCTGAGAGGCCTCCTCAAAAGTAGAAGGCTCCGACTCACGAAGACTAGCAACTAATGCCATACCCAATCTGTCACGCATCACAACTGTGCTAACTGGCTCCTGGGACCTACCAAATGACTCTGCTTCCTTCAAGGTCTCACGAAGCCATTTAGGCTTCCTCTTCCCTGAAGGTGGCTCCCAAACTGGTCTATCCTCATCTGAAGAACTGCCAGAAGTAAATGGCCCAAAAACCTGTGAACCAGTGGCTGAAGAAATAGCCACTGGTGAACTCAGTGATCCAGAAGCTACAACTGGTGAACCTGTGACCTGAGATCCAGAACCTGTCCCCGAAATACCTGTTGGTTGTACCACTGTACCTGTAGAACCTGTGCCTATAACCTGTGACCCAGTCACTCCGAAAACCTGTGATCCAGTACTCTAAACTGAAGATACTCGTGTCACCTGAGGTGTGGAAGCCAGTGGCTCCTCATATTCCAACCCTCTAGACTTCTTGAAGGCTCTCTCCTCCTCAAATCTCACTTCCCACCTCACAACAACTATCCTCTGCGCAGGAAGATAAATACGAAAAATCCTTCGAAGTCTCATCATAGCCCACAAAGATGCCTCTCTCTGCAGTGGGGTCCAACTTTGTCCTCTTCTCTGAAGGGACATGAGAGTAAGTCAAGCAACCAAATATGCGAAAATGACTAACCTCAGGCTTCTTGCCTATGAACATCTCCTCAAGAGTCTTTCTCCCCAAGGCACGGTGGGGACTCCTGTTCTGAAGGTAAACAGCTGTACTGCAAGCCTCTGCCCAAAGAAAGAAAGGAAGACTCTGATCATGAAGCATAGCTCTCGCTGCTCCCACAATAGCCATGTTCTTCCTTTCAGCTACTCCATTCTGCTCAGGAGTATATGGTACTGTCAACTGTCTCTCTATGCCCTCCTGTATGCAAAACTCATCGAAGTCAATGGAGGTATACTCGCCCCCATTGTCTGATCTCAGAACCCGAATCCTCCTCCTCGTGTAATTCTCCACAAGAACTTTGAACTCTTGGAAGGTCCGCAAGACATCAACTGACTTCTTGCTCCTCAAGAAGTAGATCCGGGTTTTCATGGAATAGTCATCAATGAAAGTCACATAATACTCAAATCCTATCAAGGAAACAGATGACATAGGACCACATAAATTTGAGTGAATCATATCAAGCACCCCTGCTGACCTGCTGTCACTGCTTGGAAAAGCAATCTTGGTGTACTTTCCCAAAGCACACCCTCTGCATACATCACTGTGCTCTGTGTTGAACTATGGTAGACCTGTAACCATGCTCCTCAACAACCTCAGAGTTGGGTGATGCAAATGAGCCATCCTTCGACGCCAAAGCTCGCAAAGCTCACTGTTGTTGCTATGTGCCAAAGCGTGTTGGGGCTAAAATAAGAGCTTGTATAGTTTCCCGCATCTAACCCCAATGTCTAAAGAGGTAGATGGTCCTGCAGTCTTGGGGAATATACACACATGTCCATCCATGAAACAAACCCCAAGTCCTCTGTCCTCAATGGTGGAAACTGATACCAAGTTCTTTTTCAACCCAAGGACAAACAAGACATCCCTCAAAATCATAGGACTCATGGACTCCCTCTGAAAAGTAATGGTCCCACGACCAACAGCTCTAACAACTGTGTCATCTCCCAATACAACCTCCACATCTACACCTGTCTGTGAAAGCTCGGAGAACATCTCTCGAGCACCTGTCACGTGACTTGAAGCTCCACTATCAAGATACGAAGTGTTGGTGGTAGATGCACTCATCTGATGGTCAATCAACAAGGAATGCTCCCTCTCAATATCTAAATCAGTGTTGTTGATAATAGAGGCTCTCTCTCAACATGTCCAGCACAAAGAGAAAACTCTCTCTGAAATCTCTCTCCAAAATCATCAATCTCTGCTGAGGTTGTTGTCTGTTGCTTCTTCTTCTTCTTTGGACACTGTGAAGCATAGTGCCCAAATCCCTGACAAGCAAAGCACTTGACTTTGCTTATGTCCTTCTGTCCACCCAGTTGCTGCTGCTGCTTAGCCCCACCCTACTTGGGGCCCTTCTTGGATTTCGTCTTTCCTTTTGCAGTCAAAGCCACATTTTCCTCATCCTCCCTACTTTGTGAAGAGCTGCCCTACACAAGACCTCTCCTGGTCTCCTCCTGTACAAAGTCATCCCATAGTCTATCCCAGGAAGGTATGTTTTCCCTGCCAACTATAGCCTCCACAAAAACAGCCCATGGCTTGGTCACACCATTCACTGTCGTCCGCACTAGCTCAGTGGCTGAAACTACCTTTCCAACTGCTGCAAGCTCATCTCTAACCTGAGATATTCTAGTAAGGTAGGATGTCACTCCCTCTGCTCTGTTCATCTTTATACTTTTCAGCTTCTCTCTTAAGACCATCTTTCAGTTCTCATTAGTGCTCTGGTATAAACTGGTTAAAGCAGCCTACATTTTAAATGCACGGTCTTTACCTGAAATATGTGGTATAATATGGTCTTTAATTGCATCTAGAATGACCCTTCTAGCCTTACAGTCCTTCTTGTTGAAAGTTGCTAATTCCTATGCATCGGTAGAAGCAGGAACTACAATTGGGTTTGTTGTTGTATTGTTTACCACTTCATCCCAAAGTTCATTCTCTTCCAAAATCAGCATTATCCTAGCCTTCCATGGAACAAAATTTATTGTTCCATCTAGCCTATCTTCCAACCTAAGTCATGTAGCCATCTCACCGCCAACTCAACAAATTGCTTCCCACTGACAAAAGAAATTACTAACTGTCTAAAATAACTTCAAATTTTTCTGCCCCCAAGCTTTTGATACCATGAAAGTTTTCTGAGAATTCAACCCAACCCGGTTTTAAATCTTTTTATGAGGTTTAATGCACAACCCAGAATTATTTTCAGTGCTGGAAAATAACTCAGAAAATATCAGACATAAAAACACAGTTGAAACACAGGCAGAAAATGAAATTTAAATGCACACCATAAAATATTTCAGACTCATAAATTTTTGGCAAATTGCCCAGGAAAAACCCACAAGGGGAAAACTTGTCAAAGAGAGAGAGAATAATTTATTTCTTCAGAAAATTTCAGTACAGCAAATTTCAGTCAAAATACACGTATCTCAACCATCAACTTTCACCCAGAATGCTGCCTCGAAAACAGTGTTGAAGCTAGCTTGATTTCTGTGCAGTCTTCTTCTCAAAATTCATGCCAGAAATATAGCCAAGTACGGCCCTCGAAAACTGTGCCCACCACCTCGGGAATCACGCCCAATCTGCTGTATGGATTAACAGCAATTAAATGCTGCAGTACGGTCCTCGAAAACTGTGCCCACCACCTCGGGAAATGTCCCTAGAAAAACAATCTAGAAAATCGTGTTGTACAGACTCAGCATTAAATGCAGAAGTATGGCCTCGATTTATGTGCCACTGTACCTTCACGTTGCCTCGAGAATCGTGTTGTACGGATGTCTTGGGAAATGTGCCTGCAATTCTCTCTTACTAATGTCTGCTCCTCATCTCAAGGAAGTCGACCTCTCTATTGCTCAATCTCTTCAAGTGAAGTGAAAATGCCTTTCCCTTGCCTTTTTTAGTGAAAACCTAGGGTGAGTGAAAAGCCATCTAATCCAAGGGCCCAAATTGAATTAGATGTGAGGTTGAGAATAAATGCACATTTAATTCTCATGAAAATTAATTTCACTCACTTCACTTAAATTTATCAAAAAGTAACTTTAATCTTTAAAGTTAAGTTAAATGCTCATCTCAAGTCATTTAATGCAAGGGTCACTTTATTTCCCCTTTTTAAGTGACTAAGGAAAAATTCGCCTAGGGGAACACTTTCCTAGGTACAAAATTCAACAAAATTGAACCAAAGTCTCTATGAAGAAAGCTTACTTCATTTACCACTTGACCAAAACCTGCTTGACCAAGTATGCATGCTTTTATTCTAATCAAGATGTGTATTAATTTTTCCCACAAGGATTGTTTGCTTGTTTAGCATTTATTTAGTATTGGCTCTAATGATGCCTCAAGGTTTTCTGCATGGAACTGCCAAGCTCAGAGACAGGAAGTGACTGTCAGAAAAAAATGGTGAGACAAGACAGCACCCCCTGAAAGAATATGTTTGGTCACCCTTTCTGACTTGTAAATAGGCTAAGTCAGTTGCAGGGAATCTGCACAGAAGTTAAGGTGGTTTGGGGTAAGCCTGTCAAGTGGTGGTTTGAGGTAATCAGTTTCAAAACCCATAATAGTCAGTTTGGGCTAATCCAGTTTAAAAAAAAACCATCAGCAGATTCAGGGTGATCAACAGGTGTTTGGTTGTTAATAAAAAATGGCCCAAGTGCAAAGTTCAAAGTTTCAAACATCTTCTTGCTTAAACAATCCGAAGTTCAAATGGAACTATGCTAGTTTATTGTTTTATGTCAGCTCTTTCTTATTGTTTTAACATTAGACATCATACTTCAGTTTTTTTTCAATTTTATTTTATTACTGTTACTGAAGTTGTACATACAGGGAAATCTCTCCCACCCCAGGTTGTAAGAGCACCTCACTTCTCTTGGAGCAATAATATAAGGCATTTATTATTCTCTCCTCCATATCTTGTGTTAGTAAAATGTTATAAAAAAATCCTACTAAACACTCCAACTGAACCAGATGGATTCCAATAAGTTGAGAGAAGAAGAAGAAAAAGTCCAACTGGCCAGAAATCAGGAGGGAGACAGCCTGGCATTAAAGAAAAACTATCTGTTGGCAAAGATCAAGAATCTGAGCTTGAAGAAACACACAAAGACTCTCATAGGAAGAGGGAGAGTTCCCCTATGGATGGGTACATAGACAAAAAGAATTTGACAACAGCTGAGATTTTAAGAAAAAAGCATGCTAAAAAGCCTTTGGCCATCCAAATCTTCCCACATGTCAAAAGATCAATCTCAACAAGAATTCTTTTGAAAATGTTTCTGATTAATTTTGCAGTAAGCATGCCCTTCCCTAATATGAGAATATTATAATGAAATGTAGCCGACGTACAGCACTCAAAATAATCCCTTAGCTGAGAAGCTGTGATTGGGAAAAACTTACTCCATGTTACCAACTTATTTGTACCATAGTTGGATTATCTGAAGAGCCGCCATTTGACAAACATGATGAATGTTTGTACTCGACTGTATCAAATGATCCAGCATTTGTGACTAGCCAGTTTTGTTTTTCAGTTGACATGACCATGGCCCCATGGGGTTTGTAATAAAGTGTGCTAGTAGGATCTGAGTGTCTCGGTTCCCCATGACTTGATTAAGCAACTAAGGTATTCCAAGGAGTTTTTTCCCTTGTCAATTATACTTTGCCTATAGCCGAGCTATAATCGATGAGGTTTTCTCCCGCTTCCTCCAAAGCTGGAATGCCCAATTTTGAAAATTTTAGCCATGGGAGGTTATTAGAGTCCAACTGATGTATATAAGCCTACTAGACACTATTTGAATAAGTGTCGGTCATGTCCTAGGTCCATAGAACCCTCAGAAAAAATTTCGAAAAAATTTTACTAGGTAGGTCGAAATTTGGGTTTTTAATTATTTTTTAATTTTAATAAATTTCTCTATAGTTTAAATAGAGAAATATCAATTTGTAATATGTCAATCATCCAGGATCCGAATTTGATGATTGAAGGCTCCAGACTTAAGCCAAAAATCATTCATGATCCCCGGAGCAATTTATCCTAAGTTTCGGATGTCAGCTAGGCCTCATAATTAATAATTTCTCAAAAAACCCAGTTACAAAGAAATTATTAATTAAAATAATAGAAATGATTATTTTGGAGATAATCCAAATCCCAACTAGCCTTTTATTTTAATCTTTTTGGATTATTTTGGAGATAATCCAAATCTCTCCAAAATAATCCAAAAAGATTAAAATAAAAGGCTAGTTGACATGGCACTCAGCATTTATGAAGATTCCAATCATCTCAGCCAACATTCAATCAAGTGTACAATCAACACAAGCAAATCTCTCCAAGCTAATTCGCCCTCCATGCATGCAAAGTCGAGTTTGATGATGTGGAGTGGGCATTTAATGGGTTTTGGTTGGTGTGAGTTGCATTGAATGGGAGTAGGGGCACCTTGCCTAGGTGGAGGCCACCTCTCACTCTCAACTACCATGATTGGTGGTTAAACTCCAAGCACCTACCTCAAGCTCACGCGATCTCCATGCTAGCTCACGTCAATATCTATTGGACTGCGACTTCTACACATGGCATCTTGTTATTTGCTTGATGATGTTTCCAAAGTGGGATGGGGGACGCCTTGCCTAGGTGGAGGCCACCTCCCCATCCACATAGACCATGAACTCGAGTTTTGTTTGGTGGATTAGCTCCAAGCTTGGTGTTGATTGATTTGTGATTGGAATTCGAACTAGTGTTTGGACTTTGGTGCTTTTGGCTCTCTTCTCAAAGCCAATTCGACTTAGGTATTTGGTATGTAGCCTTTGCTATATAAAGAAGCCATTTGGGCTCTATTGCTCATGGATATTTTGAGCATGAACACTCTGCCAAAATACTATTGTAACATTTGTTTGAAGTTTTAATATAAGAAGTGACTTTGGAGGTCCATTGCAAGAGTACTTGGGGTCTATTTCGCATTGTCTCGGTGATACCTCTTTCACCTTGCCTCTCTTTTATGCATTTCAATTTTCAATCTATATTCTAACATTACTTAGAAATGGCTTGTTCGGTTTTGTATGCTTTGAGATCAAGGGTTTTGCAGGGATGCTCCAGGGTGGAAAGTGGCTTGGAGATCAAGCTAGTTTTCATTTACCAATGAATATTATTGCCTAATCATCTTTTCTTGCAGGTTCCCAAAGGATCTTCTCATCTTAAAAGAAGAAACACTTTAAAAGAGCTTTGGCCTCTTCCTCCATCAACAAACTTTTCAAAACAACTCTTGGTTACTTGTCCTTAAGCTTATCTCTTCAAGCCCATCTCCATTAGACTAGCCTCATTCACCCATTCGTTTTTCCCTAGATCCACCTCTCATTCGTTTTTCCTCCTCCTCAAAAGCCATCCCCATCCATTCATTTGTCTTCAAAGCTCATCCTCCCTTTCTTTCCCTTAGCTCCATTCGCTCCTCCCCCTTTAAAAAACACAAACAAAAACGAATTGCTTGAAGTTTAGTATTTGTTAGAGTTAGTTTGCTTAAGTTAGCGTTAGTTAGATCTCAATTTTTTGCATCTTATTTACAAACACATGCATTAGAAAAGTTAGATATTGGAGCATTCTAGATCTCATATTTTTTAAGTATAGCTTGCATTTGTTTGAAGTTTTATTTCCTTTTGAAAGATAGAATTTTTTCATAAAAATATTTCAAAAAATTTATGTTTTAGATCTCATTTCTAGCATTTTTAGGCATCTTTTGGTCGTTGGTCCATTTTTCCATATTAATAGTTTCAAGTTAAAATCTCATGCTTTTCACGTTTTAGACCTTAGTTTTCAATTTTAGACTTAGTAGGTTTCAAGTTCATTTGATTTTTTAACGTTTAATGGGTA
The DNA here is from genome assembly GCA_027924585.1 of Larix kaempferi. Lineage (NCBI taxonomy): Eukaryota > Viridiplantae > Streptophyta > Pinopsida > Pinales > Pinaceae > Larix > Larix kaempferi. The sequence continues at coordinate 533,279 of BSBM01001218.1, forward strand.
CTTGTTGAGTGTTTTTTCCAAGCTTGTGTAGGTCTCTTGAAAGAGGAGATAAAACTTGTGAAGTAACATTCAAAGAAGAGCAAAGTATATTCAAGGAGAAGATCCAAACCAAGCAATAAACCAAGAAACAATCTCCTTTTTGTACTAGCCTTCAAAGGCTTTCAGGTTTAATTGCAATAATTTGTTTATTTTACGTTTCTCAAAGAAGACCTTTCAAGGGTTTAACTCCCAAAGGCATTTGTAAAAACCAAATAAAAAGTTCAAGTGGAGGAGTCCTCCACTTTTGGGTTTTCTTCCCCATTTGGGGAAAAGTGTTGTGATTGTTAACTTAGATCTTTGTTTTCCATGCTTTAGAGTAGTCAAATATTTCATTTTTGTGCTCTCTTCCAAGTTTTGACTTGAGGTAGTATCCTTGGGATTTCATCCCAAGGGCAGGACCACATAACTTTGTGGTTACTCCTCTTTCCCCGTTAGCCTCCTTGGTCGAAATTTCAGCTAGCTGAAAAGTTCTCAAGGACTAGCCGTTCTAGTGGTCAACCTTGTTCAAAGGAAGACCCCACCTTAGAGTAATTTTGCTTGGTAGAACACTAAGTCATTTTTTAATTTTCATTTTGGAAGTAGCATGCTAATCGTCTTTTATATCTTTTGAGCTATCACATGGTTTACTTTCACAATTGCTTCTACCTACAATAAAATAAACAAAGCCTCTTGAACTTGGCCAAATCCAAGTCAAGAGCACTCTCTGTCGGAGAGCATTTTTAGACTTGTATTTTCCCCTTGCATTAGGCATATTAGATTAGAAAAGTCTCTTGAACTTTGGTCTTAAGACTAAGTCAAGAGCGCTCTCTATCGGAGAGTTGAACGGTGTTTTTAATTAATAAAACATTTCAACTCACACTCCCCCATTAATCAATTTACTTTGGTCGATTGTTCAACACCCGTATGCTCTGCCAACCTGAAAGGGTTGGACTAGTACTCAAAAAGGTGTTGAATTTTGCTAAGCTTACAAGTGATATTCTAATTAAAACTTTTACCCAATCCAGATCGGCGTTAAATACTGAGGTTGCTTCCTGAAACAGGTGGTGTCGGGAATCCACTGTCAGACTCGAGGGCGATTTAAACATTGGACACCTATCCTCTGAATCTAGGTACTCCCGACCTATCATCTAAGAGGTTGCCAGTATTTTTCCCATTTGGTCTATTCTTTTGATTACCTTGTTGGTTCTTAGTCTAATAATCAAAGACCACTAAAATTTATAATTTACCAAGATAATTTTCATAATGATCTCACGAACAGTACTCTTTCAAGACCCACACATTCAGCATCACACCTTTTCTTTGACTCCATAAGGCACTGGTTATTTAAAGTCTTTATCTTGATCAGGACCATTTGTCCTTGTGTTTATTTTCATATTGTGAATGCTTTATCTGATTATAAGTCTTGAAACATACTGTTAATCTTGTTATCTCATTTAGCAACGTGGATTGCTTTGTTATCTTGTGTTTATCTCATTCGTAAATTGGTCTCATCACAATAAACTCCTAAACAACACCCATCCGCATCACTTCACACTTATAACCTTAAAACATAAGAGCCTTAGTGAAACTCTTTGTAGGGACTACCCCCCTTGGCTTTGTTAGGAGTTAGACTAAACGGAGGAGCTGGGATTCAGGTGACAGTACCTGGCTCATTGCTTGCCCCCAAGGCCACACCTCTCCTCACTTTCCAGTGAGGGAGACAGCTTTCAAAAGATTTCCGCTGCTGGTGTGCAATCTGGCAGACAACACTCCACATAATGTGCCTAGGGCTTGCAGTGTTGCACCTATCCCCTTCCACACGGTGGCCATCTTACACAAGGAAGACAGCCCGCTTGTATGGGCAAGACAGCCAAAAGAGGCAAAACATGTCTCTGGGGGGTTTGAACCATGGTGACAGGTATGAAACACCCCTGCTTTACCATCAAACCAAGACCCTGTTGACCTCAATAAGATGTTTTAAGGAAGCAAATAGATCCCAACTCATATCAGAGATGATTCTATTGTGCTTCTTCTTCCTCCACCTACAGGTATAGCTGAGGTGGTTGTAGCAATTTTTCTTGTTAACTTGAAAAGAAGTGTTACAATCAACTTTCTTTCTCTACATCATTGCACTCTATTGTATTCTAGTTCATTGTATTTTCCGTTTTTCAAGTAAAGGAAAATGGTTAGTTAATCTCAGCTTCAAAACAGCAAGTCCACTTGCATACAAACAGATCAAAATTATAATAATATTCATTGAATGCAACAAAAAACACGCTAAATAAAGAATCACCTTTTGAAGATGAAGGACAACATATGGCACAAATGTCAATGAGAAATATAAAGGAAATGTCTTCCTGAATGTTGAATACATTGCATTGCCATTATGTGCTAAACATGAAGCTGAATCTGGATGTATGATGGAACATGGAATAATTGAAGCTGATGGATCCAATTTAAGAGACTGGGAACTCTTTCTGCTTGACAAATAAGCAGAAAGAGAAACCAGATCAATTGGACCACCTCTACAACTCTCTCTAACTGCTTTATAAACAGGCTTTGCAACCGGGCCAGTTTTTGCAATAAAATCTTGGTATGCTTTGGGTAGTGTTTCTGGCCGCATAACAAATGAATACATAACCTGCAGGAAAAAAAATGTGTTAAATGGATATCAGCAGACAAGAACTTATCACTTTGTAACAATAAAACCTAATGCTTCAGGCTGTCTCAAATGAAGCTGGAACACTCGTCTAATATCCATTACTACTGTTTATACAAAGATTTGAAAAACACCCAGAATAAAGCATCAACACAATAAAAATTGTTTGACTTAACATTGAATTTAATAAGCCACCTATAAGTAGGAGCAAAAATAAAGCCAAAATCCATTCTGCCAAATAATTGCAAACATATTTCTGCACTTTGCAAAAAATTGTATAGCCTTTCATTGCCTATATGATCAATCTAAACAATAAAAGATTTTACAAAAGAAAGCAAGCAAATAGAAATTGCAATGTAGTTCGCTTTAGCAATGTTAAGAGAAAACCTGCAAAGTTTCAAAAAATATTGCAAGTCAGATTTGGTGCAAAGGTGAAATTTGTCCCCTTTTTCTGATTTTATGTTTCCTGAACTCTCGAAACCCTTTTCTGATTTTATGTTTACTGAATTCTCAAAACCCTCTTGTGATTTGCATCTGTTTACAAGAATCAATCAATTCTCATGCATGCCTTAATTTTAACCAGATCTTGTATTTGAAACTTCAGCCAATATTATCATTCAATCCTGACGAAATTACCAATAATATGAGCAAACACTATTTTCAGATGCCTATAAACTCTATTCCCAGGCACCCTTGAGTGCTTTATATTTACTATTTAGTTTTGGTAGCTGATACTGGACAAGGTGTCAAAATAGTGAAGAGATTTCAATTTCTAGTTATTCCCACAGCTTCAAAAAGTCCTCTAAGTATCAGAAAAAAGTACTAACCAATATCCTTGTCACACTAAAATTTGTCTACCATAATAAATAGTTGCCAGATAATTCTCTAAAATGCTTTCTGAGCATTCTATAAGATATTTGTTCAGGGTGTACATAATTTTCCAAGTATTATTTCTTCTCTTCCTCCTCTCTGCTTGTTTATTTTAATCTTTCCATGTATCTTCTTCTCTCACTGAAACTAATATTCCATTATGTCGGATACATGCAACCCAATTTAGGAACACCAACAGCAACAAGTGCACTGAACATAAATCAAAGCTGGCTTTAAGACACTTTCAAGTTTCAGTTTCAGAGCACCTAAAAAGCACAAAAATAACCAAAAGTTCGTTGATTCTTCATGTCAGTGGCAGGCATTACAAGGAATAAAGGTTTCTTGTATTTGCATACACGACAGTTACATGGAGCACAGCCTAGAGGAGCAAACTTCTAAGGACAACTTATCTCACTAGTGTGGTCTGGGCTTATAGTAATTTATATTTTAAACAGAATGCCTATTCACTCCACCTCAGATCAAACTAGGTACATGTGATGGCATTCAGTTCTCTCCCTGTCCTGGGGAGGGTATCAGAGACTTCAGTCAACAAAATGCACCTTCTTAATATCCTACAGGTTGTATGTTGCAGGTGGCCATCCAGAGCCATCTAAAAAATGGTCATAATGCTAATTTTTTGGGTCAGGATTTTCCAGTGCGTTATTCACAGCTTCCCCATGTGTTTTCAAGGCAGTTACACACAACAGTTGGGGACTCAACTCATTTTCTTAATGTTCTTTCCAACAATCTAAAAAGACCCAAAAAGGAGCACCAGGCAACAAGTTATGATCCTGGCAAGGCTCCCCTTTTTCTCAGACAGCTTAGATTCACCCAACTCAGCATTCCCAATCAACCAGAATCAAGCTAGGGTTGGGTTTTTTGCATTTTAGAGTTTTTGCTACTTAGGTGGTTTTGGCATCATTATAAAATGTGGTTTCAACCTCTTGTTATGGGATTTCTGTGAATGAGCATAGCTGTCACATCTCTTCTTGTTGGAATCTCTTTGCTTTGATTAATGCAAATTTAAAAATTTCACATCAAACTTGAGGTTTCTCAGATCCATTTCCTGTGAGCTTTCAGCCTTGAGGTTGAATCTGAAATATAAATTACAGCAGCATATACTTCACTTCTTTTCAACTAAATACCAAAGGCAGCTAAAGGAAATAAATACCGAACAAGTGTACTTCAATAGGACAATGTTTCCTGCCCTAAGGGCACACTTCTCAAGCATATAACGGGTCTGAAAATACTTATTACAGCCATAAATATGTCTCCTATCTTTTACATGTTTGTTAAATCATTTAACAAAATCTGTTCACTGTTATGTCAAATCAGCATGCATAACCAGCACTAGAAAGTAGAAACTACTCTATCATTGTAAGAAGTTAGAACATAAGCTGAAAATCAGATATAAAGTACACATAGTTCGGACAGCAAGGTAAACTGAAAATCAGATCTAAAGTACACATAGTTTGGACAGTAAGGTAAGCTGGAAATCAGATCTAACGTACACATAGTTTGGACAGCAAGGAACTCTTCATATATATACAACTTGAAGTTATGGGTACATGGTTACAGCTTAATACAAGTGGGTACAAGTAGTGTCTCGAAACCTGAGCTAGGGCATCCACCATAAATAGCAAACCCTACCCAACAACACCTAGTTAGGAATCTCTCCCAACCAAAGTTGGTCACTCCACCGAAGATCCACAAGCAAGTATACACACTGGCAAGTACTATTTGGCACCTACACTTGCATCACACAAATGTCCAAGAGAAAACCAAGATATCATCCCTCCTTCTCCACATCAAGCACTCCAAGTAGTACTAGGATTTCCAAACGCCACAAATCCCTAGTCTTTTTCTCTCACCAAAACTACAAGATCAAGTACTCTCTTTGCTCCTCTAGGGTTTCTCCCAAATCCTCATTTCTCTTGCTTTCTTAGGGCAAATCCTAACCCTAGTCTTATTCATGAATCAACTTAAGAATCATAGCATTAAAGACAAAGAGAAGGACACAATGAAGGAGAGAACAAGTGCAAGGGACAAGTTCGTTCTAGCTGTCACATCTCTAATACAAGTATGTGATCAATATGAATGATGAAAAGGCTCTCTCCTCCCTTTTATTTATACCAGCATAGATCCATCTCAAACCCGAATCTATCAAGCACAGAAAGGGATCCAATTTCTTGAGGTGTAAAGTTTATTTAATCTTAAACATTTTACACTTCCAAAAAAAATTTACACTCAAAAAATTGGATCCCTATTAGTCCCTGATAGATCCGGTTTTAAGATGGATCTATGTTGGTTTTAATTTTTTAATTTTATGAGTTGATATGAATTTTTTTAATTGTTTTTATTGGATTTTTATTTCTTTATTTTATGAGCCGACATGCATCTTTTTACTTTTTATTTTTGGGAACTGTTATCACATCTATGTTAGCTGGAGCTACCATACTGTAGACTGTGTGGCCGAGGGCCACACAGTACTTTTTTTTCCAGATCAGAGATCCAATGCCTTCAGAGGAGGCACACAATTTTGTTCAGATTGCCCCGAGCAAATGTATCAAAGGGGGCAGATGGTTGTACAGTGGTCCAGAATTGTTACTTAGCATTTACCGCAGGGTCACCCTTCCATGTCAAGCTTTGATATGAGCCCATTGAGACAGTTGCCTAGTCTTGCTTTGATTGAGACTATCACAGAGTATTGCTGGTTTACTATTTGTGCCCGGATTCAGCAGACATCCAGTTCAGAGACAGCCTCAGCAGCAGGTATATGGTGCGGCAGGTATTACATTTGATGTATATTGCTCATGATTGTTGCTTAGACTTGTTTATACATGATAGTACACTAACTCTACATATGATGATTGATTTGGTGATCTAGCTATTGTTATGATATATGATTGGGCCCTTGGTGATGTCAGTCCACCCCTTCCTAGTAGGCCCCTGTATATGCACACTGGGTCACACCCCTACTCTTGGTATAGACTTGGTCACTTAGTCCCCCTTAGGCAGCTGACTTTGGATCCACCTTCACCTTCTCCATCCATCCGACTCATCCATGATAGTCTTTCCCGACTTGGATTCCGATTTGTGACCTTGAGGATCCATTTCCCCACGGATCTCTGAGTATGCCATGATTCCTTGTCTATTGTGCCTCGGCTCTTTAGTGAGTGAGATGCACTCTCAAACCTGGGATTTGCTCCTGTCAGTTGCCCCCGATGTTGCAATGCAGTTAGGATTGTGTAGCCTCACCGGGTGTTCCCCATTGGTCATTGAAGCATGTATTGCTCACCCCCATTACTTTGCAGTATGAGCACCATGATTATATGTATTGAGATATGTATGTAGCCCAAAAGGGCCTTGATGTAAATTGAAGAAATGAAGAAATGTAAAGCAAACCAAAAAGGCTTTTTGTAAATGTAAAATCTAGCCAAAAGGCTAAGTATGAAATTCATTGTAAAATCCATGCAATGTGTTTGTAAACACACACGGACACAGGTCAACTGTACATGTAAGCATTTGTAGTGGTTATTTCCTCACCTAGTCCTGCGGAGCAAGGAGGTGAGAGGGAGCAAGGGACAAGCTCAAGATTGTCCCCTAGAGTCTCAAGTTACGGTTTGCCGGACACCCAGTTTGGCGACTCTAGGAAAGAACCTCACGGAGTCTTCGGGCACAGATGTGAGTTGTGAGATACTTGTTAGATGACCAGTGGCGGTTTCCCTGCACTATACCCATTTGTGAGGCACCGCCCTTCCCCGTGTTTTGTCATGGTATACTTATCTCAGTGGACCCCACTTTCCCGAGTTATCCGAAAGGTCACATGATCTTTATCCTTGTCATCCCTCATCCTTCACCGTGTATTCCACATCAACCAAAGTCAACTAGGTGGTCAAGTCTATAGGTTGTGCATAGCAGTTGAGTCTTTTGGATGTGGTGGGCCCACCTCACCTGGGGCCTTGTATTTTTCCAAGATTTAATGGAATTTTTTATCACCATATTATTGTCATATTGTTTAGTAATGTACTAACTTGTATAAGGAAGCCTTTCACTTCATGATTGCATACAGGTATTCAGCTAGCACCATTGTTGACCAATTTTGACTTGGTCAAACTAGGTTGCCCGAAAAAATGTTGCGACCGGAATTTTGATTTTGGTCAATTATTATCTACAGGGGACCCATATGAGCTTCCAAGTGACAGAATGCAAAATGATCGAGGCGTTTGTGATATTTTTAATTATCATTGGTCATTAATGACCTATTTTAATTAAAAATCATGGATTTTGGGCAAATTATGCCTAAATGATGGATCAGGGTCATTTGAGTGGTCATTCCTACTATTTTTGGGGTCCACGATCACATTGCAGTAGACGGTTTGGCAATCCGAGCACTCTAGGTGGGTCAAAAGCCCAAATTACATCTTCAGCAATAAAAACCAACAATAAAATACATGAAAAATCAAAAATTGACAAAGGCAACTATAGCAAAGGGAAAAAATCAATGGCTGGCAAATAAAAGGGTGATTCCTAAGGTAAATTGGTAATGTTTGACATGGTATTTGTGCATTGTGGGGCCCTCTCTTGCCCAGCTCACCTAGGTGGACGAATTGCCCATGGGGGGCGTTTTTCTCCACTTGGGGAAATTGGATTTTCATGTTGTATTGGTGTGGGACCTTGGTTGTTGATGTTAGGGGGATAAAACACCCTATAGGCACCCCCTAACACTTGTATTTGATGTTTGTATGGGCCCTACAAGGGATCCCCCTCCACTAGTGCGCTTCACTTGGGCAATTCGCACCCCCATGAGGAGAGATCTCCACCATTCGTTTTGGCTGATTAGGGAGTTGATCTCAGCGCTCCATTTTGGAGGGAATAGGTTTTGAGAGTGGCCTTTCTCTATAAGAGAAGGCACTCACTCCATTGTTGAGTCTCTTGGCATTTTTGTAAACTTGTGACTTGTGAATAGAGAAGCATTTCTTTCGATCTTCTTGTGTACATGGTGATTGAGTGTTTAGATGATGACTATTAGCTTGTTGCTGATGCATTGTTGAGTGTTTGTGCGCTATTTCCATCCATTTCCTTGGCCAAACTGCAGGTGAACTGACCACTTGAAGGGGGACGCAGCCATGGAGCCTGGCAGCTCCACGTTGCTCTTTCTATTCGGGGTTTCAACAAAAGGGAGTAAAACTTACTTTGTTATCTTATTTCCTTTCATTATTTGTCAGTTATTTGTTGATTTCTCCTTGTCATTTGCCATGGCCCATAGTTTCTGACTTAGCTCTCTCTCTGGCAGGTATAGGGGCGCACTTGGTCAACTGGCTGCTCCAAACGTTGAAGGAAAGCACTCAGCTGCTCGATACTTGGACTTCAGAATTTGTGTTCATCATCAAACTCTTCTTCTCCATTGCTTCAGGTAGGCAATCTCCGCTTGTTTCTCTAGTTTCCATTTCCATTGTGAATGCTAGGCTGCAAAACATTAGAGAAAACCCTAAAAACTGATAACTAAATTTCCCACCATTAAAACCTTATTTTTATTGCAAGCCCGCTTGTTATTTGTTCCTAAAAGCCTATATCTCAAGTTTGGTACAATTCCGACTCCATCTACCCATAGTTTAGGCACTGGTCTACTTAGCAAAAACGCCCACCTAGGGCGTTTTTCTCTTCTGCTTGCTTGGGTCAGTTAGGGGTTCTGGGTAGTCTTGATTTTGGTTCTAATTGTCTTTTCATCACTAGATATCAAGCTATTCATTGCTAGAAGCATTTTAAAACGAGTATTTGTTGATGCCCTAGATCCACTACTTCAATATTTAACTGTTTTTCTTGGGTAACTTCATTTTATTCCTTCACTTCTAGCTGAACTAAGTGTCCCTTGATTATTTCCAGCCACAAACACTAATCTAATCTCATTTTACTCACCTTATTTGATCGCTGGTCACATCACATTATTTTTACGCTTAATTCATACCTGTGTCTAGCCCGTGGCTGAGATTAAGCTTAGGACCTAGTTACACTCATTTCCTGTCTTTACTTCTTTCTATCTGTTGGATTTGGGTGTGTTTTGTCTCTCAACCATTACCTAGTTGAGCGGGGTCTCCCCCCTGACTTGGCTACGTGCCTTGTCTGAAGCGACAGTAGCCTTGTCCGGTGTGACTTTCGTTCCCTGAACGGAGGACCTGGCTATTGTAGGTTACACCTTCCTAGCTGTTCACCTCTACCATCCCTGTTGGGACACCTACTACCAAACAGCTAGAGTTTGTGTGATAACATTTTTGGCGCCGCTGCCGGGGAGGTAGAGGCCTACCCATGTTTTTGATTGAGTTTTGAGACTGTCTATTTGTTTTCTCTTCCATCATCACATCAGAACTTAAAACTCTGTTGGCTGATTTCCATTCACATAATTATTGCAACCAACACATTTTTGTCTCATTCACCACTTCCCCCCCACCACGACATTCCACCTTCGGTGAACAAGGTATTCAGTTCACCTGGCGACTCCAAGCCGCGGCTCCACTGGAGGCCGAACCCACCCATATAACCTTCGCAGCCTTGATCGATCTGATACATCGCATAGTACGCCTATCACTTACATCAGACGAAAATTTTGAGAAAACTCTCCCCTACGCCTGTCAGTATGCCCGCAAAGGACACTGTGGCGTGCGAGATGACCATGAAAGTACTATCTCAATTAGTTGAGTTGGTCACCAATGTCACACTCCTGCTAAAACAAGATGAAGACAATAGGGAACGCGACCGACATATCCGATACATTTACGAGGGAGCTTATAGTTGTTCCACCACGTCCACCCAGGTCCTCACCCGGAGCCAATTGGCTAAGAAGAGAGGTGGCCCAACTAACTGTGGTAATACAAAAGCTAATCCTTAAATCCTTAAAAGGAACAATCCTCAGCCCACTCCTGGTCCCGAGAGATCCTAGGGAAAGGATAAACCTAACCCCGAGATTATGACTAAAGAAAAGGGGGACCCTCAAACAAGGGAAAAGAGTGCACCTAAGGGTGCAACCAAGCCTAGCTCAAAACCTCAAGTAAAAGCCACTCCTTCGCAAGCCAACAGGTGGAAGAGGGAGGTCAAATGTCCCGAAGGGACCTCGGGTAAGGAGCCCCCTAGTCTTGGCCCCATTAAGGTGAACGTATCAGGCAAGCTGTCCAACTCCTTGATCCACGTCCCTTTTAAAGGGTTAGACAAAATCCCGGTCATCAAAGCTCAAATCATGGAATTCCTCGGCATAAAACCCCCTCCGACTAACGAATTGAAACAGCAGGCCTTTCAATACGACATAGGAAACTTTCTATCCAAACTTAGCATGCCATACCCCTAAATGAGATTTTGAGGATTCCTGAGATGCATGATAGAGCCCGTACCTTTTGGGGGATACAACCAAAGGGAACCCCACCTAAGAAACCAATTGAGATTGTGCCTGACCTGCCAATAAACATCCATAGTGTATCAGGTAACTCTGAGGGGTGCGCTCCGTTTTACATTGCCCTCGAGGTAAACCAACTTATACTCCACAATTGCATGATTGATTCGGGGGCTAAGTTCAACGTCATGCCGCTGCGTGTCATGGAACAACTCGAGTTAACCCCTTCCAGGCCTTTTAGAAATGTATGTGGGATGGACTCCCGACTGGTAGAAGCAGTAGGAGTTATTGAAAACCTCCATATGAAATTGGCTGCGTGCCCCAACATCGAGATGTCCGTGGATGTTCTCGTCATCGACGTCCCAGATGTCTGGGGCATGCTCCTATCCAGAGAATGGGCCACTAAGTTGGGTGGACACATCCAAATGGACCTCACGTATGCAACCATCCCAAGGGGGCCAGGCAAAGACATCACCTTACTTAACGAACCTCCAATGAAAGAACATGTGGAAACCCCTGATTACCTTTATGAAGAAGCAATCCGCCCCACGGCTGAGGTCGGAAACTTTATGGTGTTAGCAAACTACTGGGAGGACATTAGGCTGCACTCTTTCCCGCCTAGTGAGGTCTGGAAGATGCATTTCAATGGAGCTCACTCTAGGCACGAGGCGAGTGCCGGGGTGGTCATAACTTCGCCCTCTGGTGAAGAAACCATATACTCTTTCCGCTTAGAGGTTGATTGCACTAACAATGTGGCGGAGTATGAGGCCCTTCTCCTCGGACTCAAAATTGCCAGAGATCGCAAGATCAAGTGCTTGAGTGTTGTGAGTGATTCTAATCTTATAGTCTCCCAAGTTAGAAACCAGTTCGCCGCCAAGAACTATAGATTGCGCACCTACAGAAATGCAGTATGGGACACTATCGAGTTATTCGACGCTTTCTCAATTAAGGTTGTCCCTAGGGAAGACAATTCCTTGGCAGACGCACTAGTTGTGGCTGCCAGTACCTTCGAAGTCCCGGATGCCTTAACTGAGCGAAAGTGCAAAGTCGAGGTCCTTTTTAGGCCTTCTATGCCTGATAACCAAGACTACTAGCAAGTGTTCCAGGATGATGCCCATATAGTGCGTTTTCTGCAAGGAGTGGAAAACACCCTTGATCCAATGATCAACCTCGAGGACCAGTCTTCCGGACAATCACCGTGTGACGCTAACCTATTGGATTTGTCCCTACGGCTCGAAAAGAATTTCAACAGACACGACGAGTACAAGGGGGGCAGAGCTGAGCCTATTGATGAAGTAATTGAAGTGAACATAGGTTCTTCGGTTTCCCTCAAAATGATAAGGATTGGGAAGAATGCATCCAAAGAGGAATGCAGAAGAATCATTGAGTTGATTCTCAAGTACAAAGATGTTTTCACCTGGACATATGATGATTTAAAAACTTACAATAAATCCAACATCGAGCATACTATCCCACTAGTAGAGGGTGCCAAACCATACAGGCAAAAGCTAAGAAATGTCAACCCGAAACTAGCCCCTTTAGTCAAGAAGGAGATTAAGAAGATGCTGGCAGCTGGAATCATTAGACCTGTAAGGCATACCTCTTGGGTGTCTAACCCGGTGATAGTGAGGAAGAAAAATGGTGAAATCAGGATCTGCATTGATTTCAGGAATCTGAACCGAGCTTGCCTCAAGGACAACTACCCTTTGCCCAACATGGAAAACCTATTGCAAAGTGTCACTGGAGCAGGGATGTTGTCCATGTTAGATGGTTTCTCCGAGTACAATCAAGTCCAGATCAAGAAGGAAGATAGGGGGAAAACTACGTTCACCACCCCATGGGGAACCTATGAGTACATCCGCATGCCTTTTGGATTACTAAACGTTGGATCCACATTCCAAAGGGCTATGGACTAGGCTTTCAATGACCTGATTGGGAAGATCATCGTGATCTACCAAGATGACTTAACTGTTTTCTCCAAGGAACAGGCCGATCATGTGGACCATCTGAGAAATGAGTGTAAGGTGAAATGAAGAGTAGCTCTAGAAAAACGTGTCTTATGTAGCATAAGAAAAATATGTGGTGGGAGGATAAAGGGGATCACCCTAAGGACTAGTGCCAATCTAATCAAGGGAAAAATGAAGTCAAAGGAACATCAACTAAGAGGGCCTTTCTTAATAGGTAACCAAGAGGGAAGAATTGCAGCCACTAACCCAAACCCTACTCGATGAAATTGAAGATGAACTAGAGTTTATAAGGGAAGGGATGGAATAAAGTATCCATTTCTTTTCTAGCTCTTGGGGTGCACCTTATAAATAAGGGTTTATGCCTACACAATTCGAGTGAAGGTAAAGATACAGCACATAAATCCCATATAAATAAATATGCAAGAAAGAATGAAGTAGATATTAACTTAAGATATCTTTCTCCAATGAGGTGGTAACACCTTTCCTAAAGGCCCAAACAAGAAGCATAGAAATGTCAATGTAAGAACACCCAATAAACTTACAACCATGACATTCCAAGCAAGATAAGTACGCCACACATGAGAAAGAAGGGAATCCTTACAACAAAATTTGCTCCAAGACAAGATATATCGATTAAGCTCGAGAGAGGGAACTCCAAAAGTCCATCCATGTTTTACAATGAAGATCCCTTCTCCTTATATCGCTTGAATGAAGCAAGAGAAGCGCTAGCCAAGTGTTGGAGTCATGCAAGAGAGAATGCACCACATGTGGGAAGGAATACACAAGCGTGCAAGTTCTATGTGTGTTGGGTGCCACTTGCTAGAATTAGATAGAACTAGAGGTGTTCTTGGCATAGAATAGACCACATGTAGGAGCAAATCATCCCTAAATCAAGGGATTATGTCCCCAAGAGGATGCGCCCCCATAGAATGAGGAATCCCCAAACAAAGATCCATAAATCAACGATTTTGTCTCCCAAAATCAAGAGATTAGGTCTCAAAGAGGTGTGCCCACCATAAATCAAGGAATTCCAGACATAAATCCACAAATTAGGAATCATGTCTCAAAAATCCATAAATCAAGGGATTATTTCCCTAGGGAAGTGCACCCAGCATAGATTGAGGAGAATTAAGTGTCTAAGTGGAGTGTGCCCACCATTTTTTAAGGAGGGGGGTGTTCCACATAGTCAAAATATAACCCATCAATCTATACTATACAAAAAATACATCATGATAATCACCCCAAGGGACTCTAACCCATGTGCAACTAAATGTTGTATCAAGATCTGGAATCTGAATGCAAATCATCACAATTATTTCCTAGATTACCCTCATACAACATGAGAGGTAACAATGTTGATTTTTTCTTAGCAGTTAGATGTTATTAACTTTGTCAAACATTTAAAACATTTCCATTCACATAAACATTAATTGCATGCATATAAGGATCACTGAAAGAATAACCATGCACAGAAAGACACAAAGATTTATCCTAGGAAGCCTCTTGTGAAAGAAAACCCAACGGAACTTCTTCAATGTAGATTCATCAACAAAGTACAATGTCAATGCAACGAAGAGCTAAAGCTCTCTCACAAAAAGATATCCCAGAATAATAGATACACAAGAAAGAGATACAGAATAAACTTCCCGATAGAATAGTCTTCCTGAGAACAAGAGAGATAACCCAAAAGATGTCTTCACAATGCTGTTGCTTCTGCTCCTCTAGAGTTGTGCACTTATTCACTTGCTTGAATGAACTTTCTTGTGTGTCAAAATGAGGAGAGCGCCCCCTTTATCTATACTCTTTTTTGGTTGACTTGTTCACTATAGAGCCGACTTCACTGGGTGACTGGCCGACTTTTCTGGGGTAGTTTTGCCCAGTGTTGGGGCAGTTTTACTCAATGATTCTTGTGGGGCCGACTTGTCTATTTTCACTTGATTTCTTGAGATGATATTACAAGTATGTTTTAGCATTACTCTTTTAGGGTTATGACTTGATCAAATATAATAAAAATATCTTCCGAAGCTACATAAAACATCAACAAACAAGTCCCAAAGTGAGCACCCCATAAGAAGTGTCCAACACTCCTCCAAGGGCCTCCAATGTACGATCCCTCCTAAGCTATGTGTACCTCCAAGTCCACCACACCTACATGATCACTCAACCCAAGCACCCTCAATTCAAGCACAAGCCTCCATGCAAGCTACCATGTGTCCACATGCTATTTCGAGATCAACACCCTCCTACTAATTTCCCAACGCTCCCTCTCCAAATGGGTCATCCTCCCAAGCAAATAATCAACCTCCATGTGCACACCTCATGAAGAATGTCACCAAGACACATAGGTCTCCAAACTCCTAAGAAATTGTGCCACATAAGCATGAAGTCAATGTTGAAAAGTTAACTCTAGAGGTCCTCCCATATTTTTGGTGTGGGTCTGATGAGGAGGACCATAAAGTTTTGTCCTTTATGTATTTATGTAACAAAGTGACGTTTATGTAAATAAAGTGAAAGTGATTTTGTACTTTAGAAAAGTGGGTCACACTTAAGTGATGTATTTAATAATTAATGATTTTTAATTAGTAAAAGTGAATTAAATCTAGACCCTTGATTTTGTAATCAATTCTCAACCCTAGATTAGGTAGTTGATGGAGTTAGTTACAAAAGACAAGTATAAAACAAAGTGAGAGGGACAAATGAAACACTCACCATCAAAGAGAGGAAGAGGAAAAATTTGAAGAGCAAGAAGAGGACCAAGGAAGGGCACAATTTCCAAGAGAAGAACAGCATCACAGTTCCCAATGCAATCCGTACAGTAGCATTAAGTCCAATCACACGTGTGGGCACGAATTCCTAGAAAGTGGGTCGAATCCCAAGGCTGTGAGCACTGTAATTAATGCAGACCATACAGCATTGAACCAACACGTGCAGACACAGAAATCTAGGTAGAAAGTACAGTCCGTACAGCAAAAAAGTACAGTTTCGTACAGCATGTCGTACAGCAGCCTTTGGCACAGAAATCAAGGTTGGCACAGATTTCTAGGTTGTCTGATTTCTGTAATAAATTATTGTTTGTGGATAATCTGTCAGTTAGGGTGTAAAGAAATTCCAAACTTTGAATTTTTGTACTCTTCTTAAAGAATAAATTTTTCCTAGGGTTTTCCCCAAGTTAGTGGGGTTTTGCCCGGTCTTTGACCAAATTTTCCAGTGTTCATTTGCTTAAAGTTATTTTCAGTATCTTGCAGTATTTGAAAGAACATTCTTGAAGTTGTGGTTTTACTTTCTGAAAATCAAGTTAAAACCCTAGTTTTCAAAGTGTTTGATTAAATGTAGGAATGAGCAAACTTCATATTTTAAGTCAATTTTCTTCATGGTATCAGATCTCAGATTAACATAGCCATGCTGAAAAAGAAAGTAAGCAAGTGTTCTTTGAAGTTTCAGAAGAATATTAGAGTTGTCTTTAAGTTGTTTTTTGGTTGCAAGTTATTTTCCATGATGAGCATTAGGTATGAGGATAGGTTGGATGGAGTATCCAACTACATCCCATGGAAAGTAAGAATCACTATTGTGTTAAAGGAACCTAGGGTTTGGAGTTTTACTAACAGTGTCATGACTAAGCCAACAAATAAAGATGAGCTTGAGGAATTTGAAGCTCTTGAAGCTAGAGCCCAGAGAGTTATACTGGATGGGGTTAAAGACCATCTCATTCCACACTTAGCAGAAAAGAAAATTGCTAAAGAGATGTGGGACACCTTGAACCAGTTGTTCGAAGCGAAGAACGAAAACTGGAAGATGGCCCTAAAAGACAAGCTACACTGTATCAAAATGAACAAAGATGATGGTGTAGCCTCCTACTTGACTCGTGTCACACAAGTCAAGGATGAGTTGGCAATAGTAGGAGAGACTATCCTTGATTCAGAGTTGGTGAGGATAGCCCTGAAGGGCTTCACCAAGAAGTGGGAAGTCTTTGTAAAATGTATTGTGGGCAGAGAAAAGCTTCCCAGCTGGTCCAGATTCTAAGATGATTTTACCCAGGAGGAAATCCGGGAAGGGCCACAGGATGGCCAAACTAGTAAGGATGTTGAGCAAGATGTGGCACTTGCAGCCAAATCGAAGAACAAGAAGAAAAAATATTTGAGTCAGATCAGATGTTATCAGTGCGGTCAGTTAGGACACTATGCCACGAAATGTCCTGAGAAGAAGAAAGGAAAGTCAGAGAAAGATTCAGCAGCTACTGCAATAGATGAGTTTGCAGGTGAGTTTGCCGGTGAATTTTCTCTAGCCTCTTTTGACTCTAGTGTAGGTAGCTTAGTTTTCGAGCATGTCTGGATAGTTGACAGTGGGTCAACCAGACATATGACTGGAGTGTATGATGCATTCCAGATTATCACAGAGTTGGGACCAGGACACTACATTCAGACAAATATTGACGATCCACAGATAGCTATTCGAGGGGTTGGAACAGCCAGGTTCCAACTAGACCTTGGAGAGGTCTTGGAGATACATGGAGTCCTCTTTGTACCTGGGATGAGAGTTAGCAAAATCTTGGTATCATCTCTTGAAGATGATGGTTATGGGATGTTGGTCAGGGACGGTCATATCTTCATCTATCGGAGAGATGATCCTGTCAGGACCACTATCTTGCTTAGTGATCGCAGGGACAGATTATATATTTTGAGAGGACATGTTGTACGTCAATGGATAGGTGGATGGTTGTCAGAGTCAGAGGATGGGGTAGAAGATACAGTTGATCAGCATGTTGTTTACATTTCTTCTGATGAGGAGAGTGATTCTCTCCAGAGCATTGGCAAAAGACTCAGCCAAACAGGTGATGGTGATGAGCAGGTAGATGAGATTCAGGCTGATAATCAGGAATCAGAGTTTTATTTAAGTGGTGGGCACTCTTCTCCGAGAGACTTTCCAGAGCAGGAGGGAGCTACGTCAGGAGTCAGAGGCAGTGATTTGGAAGGTACCGGAAGGACCTCCCTCGTTAGGAGGGAGTGTTGAAAAGTTAACTCTGGAGGTCCTCCCATATTTTTGGTGTGGGTTTGTCCTTTATGTATTTATGTAACAAAGTGACGTTTATGTAAATAAAGTGAAAGTGATTTTGTACTTTAGAAAAGTGGGTCACACTTAAGTGATGTATTTAATAATTAATGATTTTTAATTATTAAAAGTGAATTAAATGTAGACCCTTGATTTTGTAATTAATTCTCAACCCTAGATTAGGTAGTTGATGGAGTTAGTTACAAAAGACAAGTATAAAACAAAGTGAGAAGGACAAATGAAACACTCACCATCAGAGAGAGGAAGAGGAAAAATTTGAAGAGCAAGAAGAGGACCAAGGAAGGGCATGATTTCCAAGAGAGGAACAACAGCACAGTTCCCAATGCAGTCCGTATAGCAGCATTAACTCCAGTCACATGTGTGGGCACAAATTCCGAGAAAGTGGCTCGAATCCCCAAGGCTATGAGCAGTGTAATTAATGCAGACCGTACAGCATTGAACCAGCATGTGCATACATAGAAATCGAGGCAGAAAGTACAGTCCGTACAATTCCGTAAAGCATGACGTACAGCAACCTTGGCACAGAAATCGAGGATGGCACAGATTTCTAGGTTGTCTGATTTCTGTAATAAATTACTGTTTGTGGATAATCTGTCAGTTAGGGTGTAAAGAAATTCCAGTCTTTGAATTTCTATACTCTTCTTAAAGAGTAAAGTTTTCCTAGGGTTTTCCCCAAGTTAGTGGGGTTTTGCCCGGTCTTTGACCAAAAATTCCAGTGTTCATTTGCTTAAAGTTATTTTCAGTATCTGTCAGTATTTGAAAGAACATTCTTGAAGTTGTGGTTTTACTATCTGAAAATCAAGTTAAAACCCTAGTTTTCAAAGTGTTTGATTAAATGTATGAATGAGCAAACTTCATATTTTAAGTCAATTTTTTTCAGCCAAAGTGTAGCAATCCATGAGTAAGCTATCTCCAACGTGTGTCCATCACGGTACAACCATGGGTATTCAACATACCATGCACCCTACATCACCTAAAGCACCCTCAAGCATGGTATAACACTTTCAAAGTAACCCCAAAAGCTTATACCTCTCAAGAACAAGCTACCACCATTCTAGCCATTTTGTATTGCTATGCACGTTGCAATGTTCTTCACCCTTTGATTCATTAATTGAATTTGGTTTTCATTGTAATACTATGCTTTACTATGTTCTTTCATTTCGTTCTCAATGCAAGCTAGATCACTATAATTGCTTAAACTAAAAGAAATTTCATGGAATTGAAAGAGTCCATGTAAAAATGAATAGAGTATGAATGAGATGTATTGGACGTGGAAGGATAGAGGATGAATTATTTAGAAGACCCTACAACTGGTACAAATGTGTTTGAGTATTCAGAATCTAGAGGGTCCATATTAGGTCAAGAGGACAAGGATCCTAGGTCCACAGGGAGGGGCACTTTTGTCCTGAATAATACATTGGGTTTTTTGGTCAAAAGTTGATAGAGAAGCCTTTTCACCTTCACACACATGATCTATTAGAATGGTAAATGAAGGTAGGACTGAATACATATGTCTTGATGGAAGATCCACGATTGAGATCAATGGTGCAGTTACCAATGAGATGGCTATTGACGATGGTGGGGATGTGTGTCATGTTCCAGCTCTATCTAGTCAAGGTGAGTTTAATGATTGTCATTTTTTGATCAGGGATGCAATCCTCCAGAGGAGATTTGAAAAAAAAAATAGTTTATTGGTAAAGTTCTATGTGAAATTCTATGTCACAGCAGATCTAAAGAGCTGAGGATACCTCACAAAGAAAGAATGAGCAGAAAATTTGAAGAAGAGTGAAAATTGCAGTAAAAAAGAGCAGAAGAATAATAATGCAGCAGAACTCAGATAGGAGCAGAATAATGTCACATGTTCCAATTATCAGTATAATAAACAATGATGTTACAATGGAGAGAATTTGAATCATGCACAAGAATTCGAACCTCAGTTGGTATAGCATAGGGATTATCACCACTAGAGTGCTCCGAAAGACTCAAAGTCAATTGAACTGAACGTAAACTCAGCTAACTAAAGTCACAATCAGTTAACTGACTAAGGAGGGCACAATAGTGAGTCTGCCATGCATGCCAGTCAGAAAAGGGCGCATGAGGCCACAATCAGTGGCATCCGGAGCTCTAACCCCCCACAAGAGTCAAATAACTCAGGTGGACTGCACTGGAACACTCAGTAGGTTCCTATAAAATAGGGAACTGACTGAAGTGGTCCTAAAATGATGCATGCAGGCCTCAGAAGGTGGTAGATGGATCCTGGATGACATCTGCACACCAATAGGGGGCAAATGACATCATCAACAACTAGGAAAAATAAATAATGCTAGGTAGGACTAGGTCTGATTTTTATGTACTTCATACTATTTTGTGTCTAAATAATTGATGAGAGGTGTTAACGAAATTCTGAAGTGTTGATGTTGAAAGTTTAACTTTGATTTCAATAAAATGTGAAGCTGCTATTACTTTCTGACATACTCTCTCACAGATCTAAAAATTGACACTGTAATTTGACATCTTTGGAGTTAACTTACTGTTGATGCATATTGTTACGTTTTTTCTCTTGACTATCTTGAACTGCTAAAGGCTTGAAGTGGTTGAATGTATAAATATATATGCATTTTAGTCCTTGCTCACAAGTATTTGGAACTGTCATCCCGGCATAACCTTTTTTAAGATACTGATCTGAAACTTACACCTTGGAAATACTTTTTGTACTTTTCATGGTTAACGATCATTAATGCCTTAATTACTTGCTTAATAAGATCATTTGTGCATAACTTTGTGGACCTAAGTAACTCTTGAACTCGTTTAAACTCAGTTGGTGATACATGTTTACATGAAAAGTAATGGTAAATGGTCTCTTATATATAATAATTGTAGATTGACTTGGATAAGAAGCTCTTATATTTCTCTGGTAAATGGTAACAAGTTTTTATCAAACCTGAATTATATGAATGATCTTTACACAAGGATTCTTATATTTTCATTGGTGGATGTTTATGATCTCTTGGAAATACTATCATTGATTTATGATTGTTATGATATATATATCTATATGATGAATGTGATGATCTTGGGTTGCCTTTACATTTCATTGAACGATCTAAGTGGATTAATGGTCTTTGGTGATTCATAACATAATTGGTACCTTTTGATCATACCTTTGCAACTACCCACATTGGATGATTAATTGTTATCTTTGTATTGACTCCATTTTGGCATTGGTCTAACTAATCATTGTATAGATAATATAGTCTTTTGGTTGTATCAGTGTTCTACAGGTTACACAAGGTACTTCTCCTTGGAAGTTATTGGCTTCTGAAGAAGTTAGGATCGTGATCGAGGTGACATTGGATCACTTTCCTCATTTTTGCTTATTGGGAACTAGCCCTGCTAGTTTGCCCAGTAACATTTTTGGCGTCGTTGCCGGGGACATTTCAAACATTGAAGTGGTTCATCCGAAGTCATTACACCCTTGGCATAATGACATTTGGTAAGAACTCAAAGGTGAGTCCTTCTTCCTTATATTTTTGAAAATATCTATAGAGGACTAACCCCGCAGGTCTTATCTGGCGACTCCTCTCATTTAAAGCGACTCCATTGGTTGATAAGCGATTTAGAACCCAATCACCATTGTCTCAGGTACGCTCTTGTTTTTGGTACTTTGGTGAGATTTGTTGAGCTAACTTGGCAGGTCTCTCCTGGCGACTCCGACTGAAGAAAGATAATAGAAGTACTATACTAAGACAAGGAAACCAGACGACATGGAATCTTCCTAGGAAAAGGTTATTCCATTTAAATTTAAGGATCCAGATAATGCGACAGATGTAGAAAAGGAAATAGCTTTTGCTCCTCTTGATTTGTCAAACTTTCCAAGGCGTTTGGATGAGTTACCAGAGATATTTTGGCACACATTCAAGGGCAATCGTGGTAAGGCCTGGCACCATGTTGAATGGTTCATGACAATGGCTGCAGAAAACAACATTAAAAAGGAAGAAGACATTTACATGAGATAATTTGTTCTTCACCTTGAAGAAAAGGCTCTTGCTTGGTTTGTGGGCCTAGAAAAAACAACAATATCATTATTGGCAGAATTGATAGAAACCTTCTATAGCTACTGGAATTCAGAGCAATGTGACATGTGGATGCCTTATGTTGAAGATGCAAGGAACTTGTTCAATGAAGAAATCCATGAAGATCAATTCTCAAAAGTTTTGCTTGAAGAAAACATTGTTCAGGATTGGGTAAATGACGTAATGGCCCTTGCGACTGGAAATGGAATGGCTCCTGAAGATGAAGAGCAAGAAGCTTTAATTAAAGAAACTGAAGTAAAGGTGGTTTATCCGTGCTCCCAGATTATGGTTTCTTATGATATTTTGGCTCTCTTGGAAGAAAATTACATGGTTACAGAAGACTATGATTATTGGAAGTTCCTTGGTCCTCCAATGTTTGATTCTCCACGACCTTGTAGTATCATGATAGAAGAAGCTTACTCTGCCCTCGATTAAGAATGGATCAATCCTTTTTCTTTACTCAATGATGCATTGGTACAAGATGTGGTGCCTGATGTCGATGGCCTCATACAAAGTTTCTCCATTATTTCTCAGTTCATGGTGTGCCCTAGTTCACAACATTCTGCGATAAGTGTTCAACCCTTTCTGTCCAGTATCAATAAATGGTCAACAAGGCTTTCCAGTAAAGGTAATACAGGTATGTGGACAGGTATAATTTGCTTTTCACATTGTCACGATTTCTATTGTTTATCTTTTTGTTTGAAATGTGAAAGTTTGAATTATGTAGTTGACAATTTCGAAATGGTAAAGATCATTAGGGGAACTAACATGATAATTATAAAAAAGAGCAATATGCATATATTTCCAAAGGATTGTTAAAGCAGGTTGCAAATGATATATGAAGATTTGCAAGGTATGCCTCCACCGATTCTCTCTCAAGTTGACGATCAAGCAATTTTCAAGCAAATTTTTTTCTCAGTGCCAGTATGTGATGAAGATGGTCCATACATTAGCCCCGTAGAAGCTTGGATAAATGGAGTTTGTGAAAGCAACCATTGTCCGTGGAAGCAATATCAAAGCTCCCAGGTCCTCGTAGCCATCCAATCCTCATCTACTATCATGATGGAAACCTTGGTATGTATCTGCTTTGTGATCAATGAGATTTTGTCATGAATTCATTATAAAGACAAAGGTAAAGCACCAGATATGAATTGCTTACTCAAATGGTTACATTGGTGGTATAATTTTACTTAACCTTTTCTGATTTATATGTTTAGCATAGGTAGGTTTAGTTAGGCATATACAGTCACTATTTTAGGCATTGCATTTGACGTTCTTCATATCTATGTAGATTAGTCACTATTTTATGCATTTATTTTATTTTTACGATGAGCAAGGCAGGACGAAAGTGTTTGCCTCATGGTAGTTTGATGTCCTTGATTATTTGACATGTGTGTAGGTCTAGAGGTACCCAGATGATTCTTGGATTCTCGAGCACCCTCAGGAGGAGTACTCGTCCCGCAGTTGGAGCCAGTGTTACGATGGTACCAGTACCAGCACACCTGCAGAGATACCCCAAGGAGAGGGTGTCATTTTTCTGACCAGGAGGGGTGTTTAGCCAGCTTTTTCTAAGGTAGGGGTTATGG
This sequence comes from Larix kaempferi, assembly GCA_027924585.1. Taxonomy (NCBI): domain Eukaryota; kingdom Viridiplantae; phylum Streptophyta; class Pinopsida; order Pinales; family Pinaceae; genus Larix; species Larix kaempferi. The sequence goes on from BSBM01001218.1 coordinate 556,900, forward strand.
CCGGACCCTCTAGTTTCTCCTTTGGAAGTACTATGGCTTAGTGTCATCGTTGACTACCTCATGAAAGGGCTTGAAGCCCTAAGGTTGGTGTCTGGGGCTTCCAGGGGTGGATCACTAGGTTACATAACCCCAACTTTGTTTTATCACTCCAGCGGTAGCTTCTTCAGCACTGAGGCACATATTTATCCTTTAGAGCACCTCCAGCACCCTCCTGGCCCTCCAGCTCACCAGCGCCCTCTCTCTAGGCCCCTCTTCTAATGATGACGTCATCCTTGAGCCAGGTTGTGATGCTTGGGGGGGCGTTAAGGGATTTTCATAACTGTTGGGATTAGTTGGGGCATGACAACCCCACCCTCCGCAGTCTGGCCTTCAGAACAGACCGATTTGCTCATTTTTAGCCATTTTAGTCATATGTGGGTCAAATCTTGGGAAAACACTCCAATTTACCCACTACTTTGATTATTTTATATTATTTTTGTTTTAATTTTAATTTGACATTTATAATTTCAAATTGACATTTTAAAAAGGCATGTCGGCTTGGATTTTAATTATTTTTGTAAAAGTGAGTGTGAACACTGAAAAGTATAAATAACTTTTCCTCACTTCATTTTTACACATCAACTTATGGGATTACACTTTTATTTCTGATTTTTGCCCTCACTGGGGCTCTTTGAGTGATGCGCATCTTTTGAGGATGATCAATGTTTGCTAGTTTGGGGACAAATCTTTGGAATCTTTGCTCTTGTTTCTTTGCTAAGGTGATGCTAAGAGTTGTTTGCTTGACACATGCACAAAAAGGCATCTTAGTCTTTCTCTTGATGTATTTTTGTTAAATGCTGGATGTATGCTTGTCTAAGGTTGAATGGTAACCATTGGAGTTGCATTTTGCCCTAGCATAAGTCATTTTCTAGCCTTTAGTTACCCTAGCATTGTCAACTTGAGTTTTAGGTCTCCAAAGTTAGTCTTAGCTAGGGCATCGTCAACCAACCCTTGTAGTTGTTGAAGAAGCCCTAGCTTTCCAAACTTGGCAAGCACCATCTCAAGAGGAGGGCCATCCTTATTGATGCTTTAGGGTTAGGTAAATTTCATTCATGCAAACCCTAGGTTGTTCATCTACTCATCTAACCTAAATTTCTGAGTTTTGCAATTGTACATATTATGTTAGATTAGTATTATGTCTTTATTTTCTGAGTTTGTAGATGTTGTAGATATTATCTTAGTTAGATTTTTTATTTTTTTTAGTCAAATTTTATGTAATTTTTATAAAATTTCAAGTCTGATTTTTCTGTGTTTTTTAAAACCCTAGCTGCAGAGATCCTATCCCCTGCAACCCCCCTTTTTTCCTCTCTCCTACCTGCATTTTACATCCTCCCTAACTCACCTCCCTCTCTTTTTTCTCCATGTACCTTCGGCCTCCCCTTTCTCTCACTCGCTAGCCACCTATTGCAACCTGCTCCTCTGCTCCTCCCACAATCCGCAGCCCTCCTCTTATCCACGACCCCCTCCATTCCCCACTTCATCTCCTTCTCCAACTCCCTTCCTTCCCTACCACGTTCCCTCTTCCCTTTTCCTTTTCTTCCACCCTCCATTGTCTTGCCTTTGGCTTCCCTTCTCCTCATCCGAGCCTCTCCCTCAGTGAACACAGGTCTGCAATATAAATTGCAGACCCTGTGTCTCTTCCCTTTTGCCTCATATCTGCAACAATAATTATAACAAAGTTAGTGAATGAATTTTGGGATTTTAAGATTTTTTTCTTGCATAAAAACGGTGTGAATAATCTTTGTTCCTAGGTCTGATTTTTATGTACTTCATACTATTTTGTGTCCAAATAATTGATGAGAGGTGTTAATGAAATTCTGAAGTGTTGATGTTGAAAGTTTAACTTTGATTTCAATAAAATGTGAAGCTGCTATTACTTTCTGACATACTCTCTCACAGATCTAAAAATTGATACTGTAATTTGACATCTTTGGAGTTAACTTACTGCTGATGCATGTTGTTACGTTTTTTTCTCTTGACTATCTTGAACTGCTAAATGCTTGAAGTGGTTGAATGTATAAATATATATGCATTTTAGACCTTGCTCACAAGTATTTGGAACTGTCATCCTGCCGTAACCTTTTTTTAGATGCTGATCTGAAACTTACACCTTGGAAATACTTTTTGTACTTTTCATGGTTAACGATAATTAATGCCTTAATTACTTGCTTAATAAGATCATTTGTGCATAACTTTGTGGACCTAAGTAACTCTTGAACTCGCTTAAGTAATGGTAAATGGTCTCTTATATATAATACTTGTAGATTGAATAGGATAAGAAGCTCTTACATTTCTCTGGTAAATGGTAGCAAGTTTTTATCAAACTTGAATTATATGAATGATCTTTACACAAGGATTCTTATATTTTCATTGGTGGATGTTTATGATCTCTTGGAAATACTATCATTGATTTATTATTGTTATGATATATATCTATATGATGAATGTGATGATCTTGGGTTGCCTTTACATTTCATTGAACGATCTAAGTGGATTAATGGTCTTTGGTGATTCATAACATAATTGGTACCTTTTGATCATACCTTTGCACCTACTTACATTGGATGATTAATTGTTATCTTCTTATTGACTCCATTTTGGCACTGGTCTAACTAATGATTGTATAGAGAATATAGTCTTTTGGTTGTATCAGTGTTCTACAGGTTACACAGGGTACTTCTCCTTGGAGGTTATTTGCTTCTGAAGAAGTTAGGATCACGATCGAGGTGACTGTTATCACACAACTTGTAGTTGTCCCAAAAGGTATCCCATCCAGGATGGTAGAGGAGATGGACAACTAAAGAGGTGACCTAAGAGATGCCACGGTTCCCAATGCAAGCTGGGAGTCACGTCAACCGAGGCACTCTTCAATTTAGATCAAGATGAATCAAGACCTAGGGGGAGACCCTACAATCAATCAGAGATGATTGGACCCAAACAAAGGTTCCTAGGGATATGTAAAAGACAAGTTACGGAAACCAATGCAAGGTTAGATGGACCTAGAAGTTTAAATGTGGTTGAAAGAGGCTTAGGGAATGACTTATGTTTCAACCAATAAATGATTTAGGCCACATGATGAGATAAGATGACAAGATCTAGTACTATGAAATACACAAGTGGGGCCCACTTCCTTGGGATATGGAAATGGCTCAAATGGGACCCACAAGGTGAAGTTAAGGGTGTAAATGGTACTAAGGGGTATGCTATGAGTAGATCTATGGATCTAAAGTGAAATTAGAGATACCCACATATGGGATCTAGGACTTGACACAACTCCCAAGGAGTGTGAATTACCCTAGGTGGACTAGTGCCTTGATAGATGGGTTAATGGAGTCAAATGAGATGTCAAATTGTAGATCGGGACACCTAGGATGCAACTCAAGTGGGTTATTCAAGATGTGGTGATTGGATCTTAGTAGATCTAATATTTCACTATGTGACCAAAGTGGACAACAATCCCCAAAATGAGGAATGATACCTCTTAGGCAGAACTTCACAAAGTGAGATACTAGGTAGGGGTTTCAAGGTATGCTCTTTCCAAATCAAGCAGGATCACAACCACCCATGTCCTAAAAGTGGACAAACTCAAACACCCAAGGAGGGTTAGAAGCATGGAAAGGTGTGTCAAATCAATTCCAATGGCCACCAAATTATAGATCCAAGTAGTTCAGGCAAGTATGAATGTGGATCTTGAAAATCATGCGCATCCAATGGTTAGATCTCCATAGATTTGAGATTGAAAGTGTATCACCAAATTGATTCAAGTGGGCATAACCCCCAAAATGAGGAATGATACCCCCAGGGCAGAAATCAAAGAAGTGACACACTAGGGGTAGGTTATCAAGTGTGGAGAGTATGAATCAAGCGGGATCTCACCTACCCATGTCTTGGAACTAACCCAACTTGCTTCTCCCAAGGGGTGCGAATTGCCTTCAAGAGAGCTAGGTGCCTTGGAAAGTGTCTCAAATGGAACCCAATCACCACCAAACTATAGATCCGAATTGTCGTGGATACTATAGAGGTGGGTTTTCAATATCTTTCCAAAAGCTAGGCTAGATCCAAGTAGATCTAAGAAAAAGTAAAAATGAGGGTTTTAATCAATTAGGGTTTTTATGATCTAAAAGTTATGGATAAGCCAAGGAAGAAGAAGACCGTACCTTTGGAGCATACCTGGATGAAGAGATGAATGCTAGTTGAGATGAGGATTACTTTTGTCAAAGATCAAATGGAGAATTTTTGAAGCCCTCTTGCCAAATCGATTTTTCCAAGCCACATGTGTGTCCCTCTAACCTGTCAAAACCAAGGAGCAAAGCATCAATTAGTTTAACATGTTGAAGGTAGATACAAGCAAGAGAGAGATAAGCAAAGAATAGTTGGCACAAAGACAAAACCACTCCCTGTTTAACCAAAACGTCCTCCTCCAAGCTTGAAGGGTAAGCCTCCCCACCAATTCGCACTTGTCAAAAACGTTCTCTTAACCTGTAAAAAGATATGGCAAAATATGCAAGATAACTACGATAGATCCTCCAGTGCAATGGACAAAAGCATTTACAATCAAAGCAACCAACATCCACTCCAAACCCAAGCATGTACTCCAAAAGATAGAAATTTTATTCCAAGAGCCAAATTCTCTAGATCAGTTTACAATGAGGGGGTCTCCTCCTTATATAGGATAATAAAGACCAAAACCCTAGATCTCATAACCACTTTTTGAAATGAGTGGTTGAGATTAAAAGATCTCAATACATGATCAATGGCTAAGATGAAACATAACAATATAACACATGGATCACTCAAATAATGATGACGTCATAGTTAAAAGGTACTCATGGAGGGTGACATCATCCACTAGAGGGGGTAAAAGTACAAAAGCCCACCTCATATGACTAGGACGTGACATATGGAGCTCATGGTGGGGCTAGGAGGCATCAATCCTTACTAGCTCATCCCCATGGCACAATAAAATAATAAAATATGTTCAAAATAAATATAAATGATCAAATCTTTCCTCAAAATCTGTGACAGACGAGCAATAAAAGGCCTCCTGTAGCCTCTATGGACCAACCCAAGTGGTGAAAACTGGCTGGAAGATAGGGGATTGACCCTGGAAGACCTCTGTGAAAACCAAGTGCCAAAACCTTGCCTCAATTGCCCAAATCGAATTCCTCAGTGACCCTTTTATCCCATCTCTGGATTGCCTCGGTAACTGTGAAAGTGCTAAAACTGCCTCCTAGGGCACCTGAGCTGTCAAACTAAGCCTACCAGGCTCTCCAGAAGGGGGGATAAATGGTAATAACAAGTGGCTGGACCACCCCCTCCTCATATAGCGCCCTAGGTGAACTGGCCTCTCATGGCCCCTGCTGCTTAGGCTGGGAAATCAGCCCCAAATCTAGTCAACAAGTGTAAAACTGCATCTATCACTGTCAGAAGTGCCCGGAACTAAAAGATAAGTGTCTCATTGGATCCAGAAGACCCAAATCTACTAAGAATGTGTACTCATACACCATGGGTTGTCGTGATGGGCTAGCTGTAGCGTCCACCATATATGGACAGTGCATAATCTGATGATCTAAAGTAATAATAAAACCTGTTGAACTGTATCAATCACCATCTGAATCATATGTCCATCATATAGTATCATAAATAGGAGTATGTGGGCCCATACATCATCATCAATGAGCCTTCATGGCCCACATCATCACGGATCCCAAGAAATAACCACATTCAAACTAGGTTTGACTAGGTCCATATACAACCAAGGATAAATCATATCAGTAGACTAAGACATGTTCCTCTAATCATACTCACAGCTTAACTTAAAGTATAACATCCATTCAGTGGCATTAATCATGTTAGCATATTCCTTTGTTATTTGTAATTATTTGCACAATAGTTTAAATGACAAACTCACCCATTCGACATGGTCAAACTGCTAGCGAAGGATGAAGGCTAGGAACAAGGTTGGGCAAAGGGGTGACTTGTCTAAACTCAACTGAAAGATACTTTGGACTGGGAGAAAGGGGAAACTACAAACTCTGTGCTAGACAAAATAACACGGGGGAAGGCTATGCCTCACAAATGGGTAAGTTGTTTAGAGCGTGCTTATTCAACTTAGGCATCATGTCTACATCAAGTTGATCCAAGTTCACTAGGATCATTCAATTTCATTTCATGGCCTTTTTGGCCTACATAACCCTTTGGATCTCAGGTGTGCTGATAAGCACAACTAATTGCAGCTTGCATCCAGGGCATGTTTACATATACATATAAGGTCAGCAATTGTTTAGATATAACATTTAAGAACCATTGCTTTTTGGACCTTTCTTATACTCTTCGAGGAGTATTTTTAGCAGTTCATCGCTCTTGCCCTTTTTAGTTTCCATGGGCGAATTTACATAAGTTTCCATAAGTAGTACATGAGCTTTCAGTTTTAGCCAACAACATCTCAAGTGACTAAGGGGAGTTCGGACCAGCGCCAAACATCGGGACAACCGACCAGAATGATTTAGGCCTACAATCCAACTTACCAAAGGCAAGTTTTGTCACCAACTCAGAGCCGAGAAATTAAACATACAGGGATGCGATCCAAACACAGAGATAGAAAAATGGGAAGTCCTCAATACCAGAAAGTCAAGTAAGACAAGTCAAGGTTTAAAGCCAAATAAAGATAGTCATGTATGGATGGAGTCAAGTGAAGGTGGAGCCTAAGCTAGCAAACAAATGGTGTCAAGAAAGACCATATCTATGCAAGATAGTGAACCAGTGAGTTTTGTCAAATAACCTAAACGTGCAAGTAAATGTTCATTTTATAGTTCATTTTAAGTTTTACACATTTTGCCACATCATGAATTATATACCAAGCCAGTGCTATGAACAAGACAAACAACAAGAAAATAATCCACAATCAATGATAAAACATCCATAGGTCATACAATATCATCACAAGAATAATCATCGTATATCATCTTAAACACTGTTGCAATACAACTCTAGGCACTGAACTGAAACTGTATGGGATAAAGGGTCACATCGGTCATTAAATCTGAACTCTCAAGGCTCAGCCTTGACACAAGGTCTAACATAAGTCTGAATAATACACTACTTTGATCATGAGTGATCTCAAAATATACAATCATCATAGCCAAGCTCTGAATAATGGAAGCTCTGGAATGTGCAGATATCTGCTAAGCAAGAATAGTAGCCCTGCTACTATGGTGTGATAACAGTGACATTGGATCACTTTCCTTATTTTTGCTTATCGGGAACTAGCCCTGCTAGTTTGCCCGGTAACAACACTATGCTTAGAGATTTAGAATTTGCATGTATAATTTGTTTATTTGCATGCTCTTCTAACCTCTTGTGTAGGAAATACCGAATGTAAACCCCTTGTTGCAAGTATTGTGAACTGTGCAGGTTTCTTGGCTTGAGCGTGCGAATGATCTTGTTTGACTCTACTGCTTTTCAAGCACCTAAAGACATAGTCCCTCCGCTTTCCACTAGCAGGCTCCACAACTCAAACATTCCCAAGCTCCCTGCTTTTCTTCTATCTCTCTCTCTCTCCTTCAATTTTATTCAAATTTCTCTTTGGTTACGGTTACTTGCATGCTTAAGTAAATTAGTTTGCTTTTAATGAATATCTAAAGGCTGATTTTATTTGAGTATTGCTGCTAGATCTAAGTTTTAAGGCTTACTTTTGTAAGATCTAGTTTAATTTTAAATACTTGCAATGATTTCCTATCTTTAGTACTTAATATTTTTTTATGCTTTTAAAGCTTATTTGGGCACATTTAGTACATTTCAGGTGGCTGGTTTCATAGTTTTATCTCCATAATAAGAAGAGGTGCTGCCGGAAAATCAAAGATCTAAAGCCATCTAAGGCTTCCCGGAGCAACATACTTCCATCTTGCATCATTTCTGAAACTTGTAAGGCCTTTGGATCCAGATCTATAAGGACCAAAGGCATCCACCTTCTTATTGTAAAATAATTAATAAAGGAAAGTGGGTTACTTCAGCGCCCACACACCATCCCCCCTGGGGGTATCTCGCAGGCTCCTTTTGCGGTTTGCAATTTTTTCTAACTTTTCTTTATTTTATTTTTCACATGCACACAATCCACCCCAATAGGGTTGTATGGTTAGTTTTATTTTATTGCTACAATCTTTCTTTCACAATTTTGTACTTTATTTCAAATCTTAACAAATAAACCTAAGGTCGTGTATTCCCAAAGTAAACTGAAAGGGTTTATCCCCGATAGGTGAAAAGAGATTCTCGACCGCATAATAAAACTTTACTTTGCTTAATAAAATTGACCAAGGCTTAAAGTTCATGAGTATGCGCTTGACCTCTGCAGCTTAGTCTGATCAATTGGTCAATCAGAAAGGGACTTGAGTGACTAGTTTAATAGGGCAATCCAACGAAAAATTTATCATTAGAACTCGAGAGGTAGCGTGAAACTACTACAGATTCAGTGGGCTACTTTAAGCAGGTTATGCCTCGCCCAGTTGGACCCTTTGTTTAGTTGTCACTACGCTCAATTCGAAGGATTAAGTTGGAATTGGGCCAAACCAAGAACTAACCCATTCCTTAATTCACACATCTAATAAAATCATTTAAAACTAACCAACAAGACTTGCATCACTTTCACGACACACCAGCACTCCAACTTATGTGACTCCATTTGGCATTGGTCTAACCTGCAAACAATTAAACATTAAGTGAATCAATGTGTTAGATGGATGTATCTTTATTCATGTTGTTGTTGTAATTCATAATTGCATTTCTTTGGTTCAATATTAATTCACCTTCAAACTCCTAGATTAATACCTTTCTCTAACTTAGTTTGTTTTTCATAGGGACCACCCCCTTGGCTTCGCTAGGAGTTGGCCTAGACGGAGGAGTTGAGTGTTGAGTGACAATATCTCAACTCTTTGCTTGCCCCCAAGGACGCACCCAATGGCATGAAGATTTCTACAACGCTAACGGTTAACCCCCTTTCCCCCGAGGTGCGTATCCGGCGGCAACAGGATACAACCCAAGGGTTGTTGGGCACCAACCCAATGACTCCAACACAACTCAATCCATCCAGAAGTGTCGTGCTTCAACTAATTCCATCGAGGAGTGTCATGCTTCAACTCAATCCATCGAGGAGCACAATAGATCGACTCAACTCAATCCATCAAGGAGGATCATAGAACTATTAGCTCTCTCTCTCTCTCCCTCTCAAGGAGCAAGGAGAGTCACATCATTCTCCCTATCTCAGGGAGAATGTCTTACCAATGCTATAATCATTCCTCTCAATGAGGGAGGTATTCTTCTTGCTCGTTCTACTCGAACACATCTTGGATTTCTTCAAAAGCTTCATGCCATGACTTGTCTTCAATGAATCATCTCAAGGAAAGGTTGATCACAAGCTTGCTTTAGGTTGATGGTTTCAAGGTCTCTTAGCCAAGTCTCATGACTAAATCCATGCACTTGCATGAGTGAGCATTTAGTGACTAATCTCCCCACCCGTCACAAGGTGTCCAAGAGAAGGCACGGCCCCGCTACGATCATTCTTAGGGACTAATCTATCCACCCCGTCACAAGATGTCTAAGAGAAGACATTGCCCCATTCTGAGTTGTCTTAGGGACTAATATCTCCACCCGGTCACAGGGTGTCCGAGAGAAGGCACTATCCCACTTGACCCACCCCTAACCAAGTCTCATGGCCAACACTGGAGAAATGCTTGATGCACAACCTCTAAGACGATAGTGTGTGCAATTGAGGACTAATCTTCCCACCCCGTCACTGGATGTCTGGAAGAAAGCATTGTCCTGCTCTGAGCTATTCACCCCTAGCCAAGTCACATGGCTAATACTAAGGGAATGCTCGATGCATCAGCACTACTCATCATGCCAGAGTCAATCTCCCCACCCCATCATGGGGTGTCCGAGAGAAGATACAACCCTGCCTCCGGGCCATTCACGCCTAGCCATATCACATGGCTAATACTGGAGGAATGTCTACTCGATGCAAACATCACATATGTCTTCGAGCATCACATCCACTATAGTTGCTCCCTCTGTCACAGAAGCCATCATGCTCCCTCTGCATCTGGACAGTCGTCTCTCTCTGCAACTAAGTATCCTACACTGTGTTACCAACTATTTTGTACCATAGTTGGATTTCTTGTGAGCCACCAGTGTTATGAACATGTTCAATGTTCATCACCAGTGTTCAGAAGTTCATCAGACCAAATTTTGGGCCCTTTGTAAAATTTGCATGTCCAGAACCCTTGGGGAAATTGTAATAAGTTGGTCTAAGCATGGTCATTTTGTAAAAGGATTGGCCTACCTTAGGTTTAGCTATCAAAGGGATACTCTGAACTGTTTTTTCCTTAGGAATTATGCGTTGCACCTCAGTGGCGTATAATTCCCGAGTTTTTCACTCACACCTCCAAAGCTGGAGTATTTTCCATGGTGGTCGAACCTTAAGAGGTTATTCAAGCCTAGGTGTCTATGTATTTTTAACATGTTAGCCATCAATAATGAGTCGTATGGACATGCACTAGGTCCCCTAGGAGTTTGAGTTCATTCCGGAAAAAATAATTTTTTCCGCAAAATTAGACCATTTTTCAATGGTTTAATTGAAAATTTTCAAATTGTAATAAAAGTATGGTCTGGAAGCAGAATTTGGCACAGGGATGCTCATTTTCACGCTCGAAGTATCCTCTTTAACCTAAGACCCACTTTTCCTAGGTTTCAGGCAATTAAATTGTCACTTATGGCATTTTTTCTTGAGGAGCCGACAAAATGACCCAAAAATGCTAAAGGTGCTACAAATTGCACAAAAGGACAAGGATAGAAAATCGAGACACATGTTTAAAACATGTGGGGAAAAGGTGGCATATTAGTCTCATATGATATACGACCTCTCTAAAGAAGAAAAGAGCATGGTCTAAAGTAAAATCATAAAATAATGAGTGATATCATAGAAAGGGAGCACCCCTCTCCTCACGTGTGGGCGTCATTCCCATGTATGATAGCTCATAGCAATTGGGTGATGATTCCAAGGTAAAGAGGGGCGCCCCTCTCATCAGGTGGCAGCCACCTCATCATATCCCACCAACCAAGTGGTTGGTTAACGTATAGTTCAACGCTTTGTATTTCCTTTAATTATGGGATGCAGCCCTCCCTCATGCACCCTCTCCTCTCTTGTATTTCTCCTATAAAAGCAAGGCACTTGCTCCTCATTCAGGATGGATGCAAGGAACCTGTGCTTAATTTGTATTGTAAAGTTCGTTGCCTTTGTGCAACCATCGAAATAAAGCCGAAGGCTTTGGAGACTCATGAAGTGTATCGAATTTGTGCATGTGTTGATGTTGTGAGATAGTATTGTTGCAATTTATCCATGCTTTGCATAAACTAGTGATTAGTCTAGCTTAGAGGGCTCTCTGTGGCACATAGAGTAATCACTTGAGGCTTTCAAGTTGCTTATTTACCATTTTATCTTATAGATCTAAGAGTTTATCCTTTATTCAGTTGTATTTCATAATCTTTTGGATTTCTAACGGTGGAATGTACTAGATCTAAGCTAGTTGTTGTAAGTTTGAGAAGTTGTGCAGGTTGCTTGTCCCATGTGAAAGGTTGAGCTCAGTTGCGTCTTCCGTTCCTTTGGGTTCTCTGCAGGATGAACACATAAGCTCTTTCTTTCTCCATTAAACAGCTCTCAAAGCTTGCAAAAACATTCAAAGCTTGAGCAGAATCTCTCCTCTTCCATCTTTCAGAACTCAATACCCTCTTTTTAGTTACTATATTTCTTTACAAGTAAATCGAATCTATAAAGGTTTCATTATTCATCATTTACTTGCTTAGTATCAGATCTAAAAAAGCTTAAAATTTCAATTTCTTGTTTGGATCGGAATGCTAGTTGTTTTAGCACTTAAAGCACAAATATTTCCTTAATTTTGTAAGTGCTAGATTGTATAATTTTTGTGATTATACTAACAAATACTAACACTTTAACAAAAATTTTGTTTGCTAATTTTTTGTATTGTTTTACAGAAAAGCGAGGAAAGGAAGCAAAAACTTTTAGCATAAACTATAAAAATCCCATCTTCTTCAATCCCTTGCTTCCCCTTAGCTTTTCTCAAAGCTCAAAGTCTCTTGAATCTCACCTTTGGCGGATCAAGAGCGCTCTCTATCGGAGAGTTAATAAATTTGTAATTAATTAATAAAAGAAGCAAGTGGGATTACGACTCCCACACCCCTCTTACCCCATTTGGGGGAAGCCTGTATTTGTCCTTGATTTGTTTGTTTTTTGCTTAAATACATCATATTTAGATTAGTATCATGCTAGGAGAGTTTTTACTTATGCATAAGTTTATCTTTCCTCAAAACCTTTACCTTTCATAGAAGATTTAAAGATTATTTGAAAGTTCTTACTTTTGCATGATTCTCTTAAAGTTTTACTATTTCGCAAAAGCTTAAAATTACTAAAAGTTTCATTTTTGCAAGTTTAATTAGTTTCAAGTCTTACTCATTCAATTTTTTGCATTTAATCTTTTTGCATACTAAAACAAAATACTAACCCCCTTGCTTTCCTGAGTACGGTCTTTGTCCTGAAAGAGACTCTTGGGTAGTAATTAGATAACTTCCAGTTTTATGCTTTATTTACTTGAAATATTTTGCATCTTTTTTCCATTTTTTAGTCTCTGAGGCTCGTTTAAAGTCTCTTGAATCTCGCCTTCGCAGATAAAGAGACCTCTCTATCAAAGAGTTTAACTTATTTAACTAAAATCTCTTGAATCTCGCTTCGCGGATCAAGAGTGCTCTCTATCAGAGGGTTAAAATTGGAATTTACATTTCGTAAGCACCATGTATGCTCTACCCATCGCAGGCTTGTCTGAGCTTTAGGATATCAAAAGCGGTTGTTTGCACTCTACAATTTCTCACATTAATTAATCTACTCACATTAATAAAATCAAGTCCCCAATAAACTAACAAAAATCCGACGTTGCCGATAAGTGATCAAGTGGGCAAATTTTGACTGAGGACGCGGGAACAACTGGGATGCGACCTCAGGGCACAGTTAGACTACACCCTTGTTGGTGTAGTGTTGAACACTGCTCTCAAGACTCCATTCCAACCCACATGTCTTTGTACGAAGCCACTTAGATCATAATCCGGACATATTCCCTGTACCATAAGGTATATCAGGAATCCCGCTTTTCTCTCATTAATCAACTCATTATCTTAAAATCACAAATAAAATAAACCAAGAACATCCGCACAACAATTCTCATTATAGCACTCCAACAATCGGTGACTCCATTAGCACTGGTCTCATACACTTGCAATAATATTTTCATATTTCTATTTTTACCTCGCAAGTTGGTGTTTAATTTATGATTATGTCATGTTGTGAATGTGTCTCAATTTATGTGTGAGCATACTTGGTTTAATTTTGTTAATCCATCCATAAACTCCTAAACAACACTCTTTTCCATCACTAAAACATAAACTTAAAAAGACTTAGTAACCTATTTTTTGTAGGTTCTACCCCCCTTGGCTTCGGTTAGGAGTTAGCCTAAACGGAGGAATCAGGATCAGATGACAGCACCTGACTCGAGACTTGCCCCCAAGACCACACCGAGCAGCTTTGAAAGATTTCTACTGCACTTCCCCCCAGGTGTGCATTTCGATGACAACATCTTGAAACAACTTGCTGCCTTGGAACCTGAAGCCAGCTTCCTCTGATAATGAGTTTCTCTGCTCCTTCTGAAGCTCAAACTCATCAAGTACAAAAATCTGCAAACATGGGACATCTTCCCATTTATCTTAAGGCTCTGTAATTGCTCCCTTTGTCATGGAAGCAATACTTCCTGTCTCATATGTATCTTCTAAGTCATGACACTTTCCCAAGGAAAACAGCCCAATTACAATACAAAACCAAATGAAATATTATGTTGTCATCTCATCAGTTTTTGCCTTTTTCGATGGAGGTTCCTCATCGATGTGAGTTGTTGATGCATGTTGCTTCCCTCTCTTTCTTTGAGGACAATCTACAACATATTGACCAAACTTGTCACACCTGTAACACTGGATGTGTGAAAGATCCTTCTTCTTCTTTGGTTCCTAATCTGAACCTGGCTCTAGTCTTCCAAACTTTCTTCCCTTTCCTTTCTTTGCATGAACAGTAAGGGCTTGATTTTCTACATCATACGGTTGCAGAAAATTGTTTCTAGTTGCAAGTCTAGACTCCTCCTGAATACAATCTACCCATAACCGGCCAAACTCGCCCACTAATGCTCTGAATGAATAGTTGCCAAGAATGGGGAAGACCATTGAGGGTCATCATGACAAGCTCTTTGTCTGCAACTATCTCTCCAATGGTGCCCAACTGATCCTTTAGTTCAGAAATCTTCATGAAGTAAGATGCAATTGAATCTGCTCTAATCATCTTGACATTTGAGAGTTGTTGTCTTAAGGCATGTGCTCTGTTGACATTGTTATTCTCAAATAGTTTCTTCAAGACATCAAACATTCCTTTGGTTGTCTTCTTCTGGGAGATCTAAGGTATCAAGTGATCTTTGATAGAATCTATTAGAATCCTTCTTGCCTTAGCATCATTATTCTTCCATGATGGCTTCTCTGCTTCTGATATTGGTTCTGGTACTCCTTCCACAAATTTTAGAAGATCATTCTCTTCTAACTTTCTAAGATGATGAGTACCCTAGACTTCCATGAATTGAAGTTGGAAGCCCCATCAAGTCTATCTTCAACTTTAACACTGTTCATCTTGACTGCAAGCTAGAAGCTGAAAGCTGATCCATAAACCCTAGCAGGAGAGGATCAAAATTTGAAACTTGTTGAAACTGGAATCTGACATCACCAATAGGTGCACCCTACCAAGGCGAGCTCCAGAACTCCAAGAATTAAACCAATGTGTGGAGAGAAAGGGCTAAAACATGAAGCCTTAGTTTTTGACAATGGATTCTTTCAACACTACTCTGATACCATGTTAGAGTTTTATAATAGCAATATAATTTCAATTATTTGCATCGAAAACAAATAAAAAATCACTGAAAGAATAACCATGCATAGAAACAAAGAGACACAAAGATTTTATCCTGGGAAAAACCCAGCCAACCTTTCTTATTTAGCGATTCAAGATACAAGTACGTCAGATATAAGAAGAAGATAAACCAAAAGATATTAAACCCAGAAAATAGTCTTCTTCTACTATTGCATCCTTCTCTTCCTCAGTTGGACACTTGTCTTGGAAAGCAAAGCGAATTGCTTGATATACAAATTAGATAGGCGTCCTTCTTATTTATACCTTCATTTTCTATTTCCATGCTTTTTGGGCTTTCTAAAACTTTCGAGGGGGGTTTCCTTTCTAGAACTTTCTGAGGGTTTCCTTTATAGAACATTCTGAGGGGTTCATGGTCGTTCTTTTGTCATGAGGATACCTCACGACCTAAGTCACCTGACACGAGGACATGGGACACGGAGGATACGGAAATACGAGTGTCCGACACGGACACGGTGACCCCTGGAATCAGGACACGGAGGACATGCTATATATATATACATATATATATATATATACATACATATATATATATATATACATATATATATATATATAGATATACATATATATAGAGAGAGAGAGAGACAGAGAGAGAGAGAGATTTTAAAATATATTAAAAATATAGACATATAGATCCAAATTTTTTTAGAAACTAGAACATTTACAAATATTCAATAGAAAATAAAATCAATACACATTACACATTCACAAATCACAATGAGATACATAGATGATAGGCGATAGCTGAGATGTCAGAACCATATTTCTCATTAAGTCATCAAAATCAAAATGTATTACATATATGTTGGAATGCCACTGGCAAATAGTAAATACAAAGAGGGGTAGATCAAGATGGAAGAATATCATCTGTCAATTGTCCTCCTCCATGCTTGAATCAACAAACTCATCACTACCCTCTTCTTCATCCTCCTCCTCTTCCTCCTCTTTGCCCATCTACTGGTGTGGAGGATGACCCCTCCAAACGATCACCATCATCAAAAGTGATCGGCTATAGCACTGGATCATTAAGATCCATGTTGTCCAAACCCATATCATCAAGAAAGACATCCCACATCTTTGTCTTTCCCTTCACCTACACCTCCCTCTTCCTATAAATAAGACAAAGGTTGAAGTGCACATACACCATCATTTCTGCCCTAGACTGCTCAAGCCTACTCTTCTTCAAACTCTACAAGTTCCTTTATGTGCTCCAATTCCTCTTACAACAAGAGGATGAAGTAACTTGAGAGATGACCCTCAAGGCTAAATTCTGTCGAATAGAGCATGTTGCCCCATGAGTTGCCCACCAAACATAGGGTTTCTTAACCCCCCATCTCTAACCACGTCATAGCCTCCAAATCTCCCACTGGCAATGGAAATCTCTACAAAGCCCTCCTCCACCTCATCAAGTAAGTCTCTATCCTGAAATAGCCATCTAAATGCTATCTTCCTCCCTTGTTAAATCTCTCCATCCATGTGAGGAGGGACTCTGTGTGAGGGCCTCCGCCCACCATTGAGCCAGTCATGACTGTAAAACTTGGGGTTCAATGAGTGGGCCAAGCAATTCCAAGGTGTGCAATTCTTATCCCACCTGGAGATAAGAATATCTTGTATGGTGGACCATAAGTTCTCTGTCAATGTCTCATACTCGACACACTCATTCTCCATAACAATGGTCCTCATGGATTCAATCATGGAATCCCACCTCTCATAAACATCTTGTTAGGATGGGCTGGTCCATGTCTGCAAACCGCAACAAAGAAATGACCGACTCCATGATCTTAATGGTAAGATCTACCCTCTCCCACCAACCATCATCTAACACTGTGTCCTTTACCTTGTTTGAAGCAATCTGATTTGTTTTTCTCCAAAAAGACCAAGACTCTGAAATAACCATGGACCCAAGAGCGGTTTTAACCTCCCTCAACCTCTTCAGTATGATGAATGAGGAAGCAAATCGAGTATCTAAAATCTTCAACAATGAAAGATGTGTGTACTCTTTGTAGATTGTGAGGTCATTGGTGTGGTTTTGTACAAAATTATGGATATGGCGTGCATCATCAATAAGTTTGCCAATCCATGTCACATCTGAAGCAATAGATTTCAGTGCTAAATTCAAAGAATGGACACTGCAAGGTGTCCAAAATACCTGTAAGAGCAATAAAAGCAAGTATAAATGAGTCTAGACTCTACAATTAACAACTCAAATGATAAATCTATAAAATGACCTTTCCCCTAGGGCCTAGATGAATCTTGTTCTAAATTCAAAGAATGAGCAAATTAGCAATGCAAGGTGTCCAAAATGAAAATACCTGTGGATATTTAGCTTCCACAATCATGCCAACAGCTTTGCAAACAGGTGCATTGTCCATCATGATTTGTACACAAGAATCAACAACTACTTCTTCAATGACTTTAATGAACGACTCACCCATATACCATGCATTCCTGTATCTCCCAAGAGAATGCACCGCTTTCAAGAACACCGGTCCATTTTGGGAAGACACCATGAAATTGATGAGTGGATGGCGTGTTGCATCCATCCATCCATCAGAAACAATACTGACACCGGATGAGGGCCATGTTGATCTAATTGGCTCAAGAATTTTATCCACCTTCTTCTTTGCCTTAACCAACAATGTGGTTCTAAGCTTCTTCGAACCAGGAGGCACATAACCAATTGGAGCTCGTTCAATTAGACTTTGACACCTCAATAAACAATGGTGACCATGCAACATTGAATGAAATGAAGTTGAGGTAGAAAAGGAATGCAATGGTAAGGTCCACCTCTTCTCGCGCCTCTTGTTGGAAAATTTTGTCCATTGGACCACTTGTAGTTGGCCTCTTTCTTGTTGGATGAGTATCAACCTCACTCCCATATCTACTAGGTGGAGACCTAGTGTTAGAGGGTTTCCTCAATAATGGAAGAGGATCCTCATTCTTTTGTCTTGCTTGTTGTTGCCACCTTCCCTAAGCCAACATGATCCTCTCTTTCCATCTCCTTCCTTTAGATAACACTCACTGCTTTACATGAAGAAATCCCACAAGGGACAACAAATGGCCCTTAACCAGGTAATATGTGCTCTTGAACTCATTCTTGCAGAAATTGCAACTCCAACTCACATTGCCTCCCCCACCAGGCTTTGCTCCAGGCCCTTCTCTCCTTGTCACATACTTCCACAAACGGTATTTTATCTCTTGCGCTTGTTGTCTTGCTAAAACAGGGTTAAATTGAGCATGAGCTCCATTAGCAACAAATGGAGCACTAGCAGGAGTAGAAGAGCTTGTGCTTGGAGCAGAAAGAGGAGGGGAGACACTAGATGGGGCATTTCTCCCTTTCCTTTGCCCTTTAGCTGTTGCCCTAGCTGATTGAGACACTCTTCTTCTTGCTTGATGGTGAGCTTGAATCCTCCCAATGAAATCCACCCTCAAAGGCACTTGGAAACCCTTGCAAATCCTTCAAATCCTCTTCACCTACAAAAACAATCACTCTCAGCCCTCTGTATTCACTTGGAAATGTTCAAATGAGTGAGAAAAGTCTGCTTTTAACCCCCCATGGGCCTTTTTTGTGCCTTTTACGCGTCCTGGAATCGGGACACAACTTACACAATGCAGGGCACGATGAAAGCATGTGCCTGACACGTGTTTTGGTCGTGTCCTAAATGAGGACACGACTAAAACACGTGTTTGCATCGTGTTCATGTCCGACACGATGACATGAGACACGGGCAGGGTTTGGGACATGTTCGGTTTCCTAGCTCACGACGCTACAACAACAACACAGAGGAGTTCAACAATAATAAGCACCACCAACATCAAGGTACATAGAGATTGATGTGCTTGATTAAATGCCAATCCCATACCCTCATACATGATAGAATCCAATGGAAACGCTGCAATCCTGAAATCCTGAAAACTGTTAAGTTGAATTCTGAATGGGATCTAAAATTCTACTTTTTGCATATAAATTCCAATGAGGTTGAAACCACTCTCAAACATCTTGAAACAATTAATGGTAATGTTAAAAATTTAAGTAAAAGTGGCATTCTCCTTATCTTTTATTTTCTCTCCTTATCTTTTATTTTCTATCATTTTACTTTAAGAATTTAATATTACCATTTAGTGTTATTGATTTTAATGTCACTTGTACAAAACTAGCTGGTCTCATACCAAACTGGTCCCTAGGCGTCCCCGAAACAAGGGTACCCCATACAAAACTGGTCCCTGGGCATCTCCAGGCGTCCCCGTAACAGGGGTGCCCCGTCCCCTCTATAATCAACGTCCCCTAAATCCGTGACAAATGTCTCGAGTACTTCAACCAAGTTTCGGGTACGGCATGGTAGGACAGGCTATGTGGGTACGGGGCATCCGGTACGTAGGTATGGGTACATGTACCTTCCCCTCGAGTACGGGTACCCATGCTACTTAATCTTTTTTCAAAAGCTAATTTGCAGTGTTTATCAATCAAGGATGTGAGTGTTACTTGGATATCTCACAATGGTAGTGGTTAATGGCTATTTCAACTGTCTGAAGCATGGCCACTTTCTTACACTTTGTGTTGTTTCTCCCTTTAAATTTCAGCTGTGCAGAAGCATCTTTTATTACACTTCATGTTTTTTCCCCGCTATATCACTTGCATTCGAGTCTTCAGCAATTTTATTGCACTTGATACACTTATGTTTATTTAACCATAAAGTCTATCTTGATTGATGAAATGCTCAATATTCTTTATAGTAAACAGCAGCTCTATGTTTTCTCAATGTAGCACTCTCGCAATTATTTAAGCAGGAGCCTAACATATCACACACTCCTAATAGATGACAGAAATTAGAATCAAATGGAATGATGGATAAGAAGAACATGATGGTGTGTGTGTGTGTGTGTGTGAATTTGGCTTAAGTGGACAGAGAAAATAAATTATATGGGAATTGTGAATAGAAGTACAAATAAATTGACATGAATAAAGAAGGAAATGGCCAACAGCCAAAAGGAGAGAATGGCTACAGGCCATTAGGAGTTAGATTGCAACAGGCGAAGTGTTGGGAATGGCCGGCCGATGTGGTTCTGATATCACTTCTAATGGGCCCTTGCAAGCTGTTACTTGTGAATAAGAGAATTCAAGTTAACATATTGGCAAAATATTAAATAATTATTGATAGGTAGTGAAATAGTGAATACAACAGAGAAAGTAAATATCTATACAGTTCTATACTTACGGATACAATCTTATGTATAGTTATGATATTTAATACTTTACTTCAATTATTATATTAATATTAGGCATATCGCATTATTTTCATGTCGAGTTTTTGCGTGTTATGAAGTAATCTCTTTGAAGGAAATAATTATCTCATGGAATCACTTGGTACAAAAGATTTAGTCTGGCACTGATGGATGCTGTTCTTGTAGCAATTATAATATATATACAGAACAGAATAGCAGATCCATGCAAGTGACTGTAATGGGCATTCAAATTTCAGCCTGGTCACCAGAACACCTCACACCAGTCTGACTCTTGATTATACAGGGTTTAAAGTTTTAAACCTCCAAATCTGCCCCAAAACATTGACCACTTTGGCATTAGACCACATGCTTATCTCCGGTCTACATGGCAACCATTAACACAGGATTTTAAGCTAATCATATTTAAATGAGAGTTATTAACCCATGTGTGCAAGAGTTTCTTTTTTGGTCATAGCGACCAATTTGGTCCAGACTCCAGAGAGTTAAGTATTTAGTCTCACAAAACACTCTCAGTGGGTCCCTACAAGAAAGGATTCAGGTTGGAAAAACCAATACGGCCTTTCCCTGTCAGCCTATGTACATTGTAGACTAAGAGTGACTACAGCTCATATTCATGCATGACTCTGTTAGAAGCCAAGACTAGAATCAGACCCAAAGCCAGACCTACTCAGAGATGACAATAACAGTTCCAGCCTAAAGTATCAATTAACTAGCAATCAGACTAACTATATGTCTTCAAAAGCCCAACATCAAATTGAAATGTGAGCTATCTACTATTTAGTACAAGCTCACTAATTTATATTTAGCTATATGTAAATGTTTGACAATTCAAAAATCTAACAATATTAATAAGTAATATACTTCTATGGTCATCCATCAATTCCAGGACTAGACTCAAATCCAAAAACAATCCTCGTCAATGGTGCAAGGACAGTTGCATCCCAAAAGTGTCAATTAAGTAGCATTCCATCTAAATTTAGATTGGAAAAAGCCCACCAAAAACCTCAAATGTCTGGGCTGTCCACAATTAATTATGAGCCAACTAATTTATAGTCAACCATTTGTATGTGTTTGACAGCTTAAAACTAAAATTTACTAAAAAGTGATATATTATATGGTAATCATTCATAAGTGCGTTCATGATTCAAATGGACCAAAATGGAGTAAAAGAATATGCAAAAATGCAAACTGATCAAACAAAACAGTATTCATGTAAACAAATATCGAGTTTGAAATTTAATGCTAATCCTTCGGTGGATATTTCTTTTTAATATCTGAAAAGAAATAAGATGGGCAATTCAACTTAATTGGTCTCACCTGTGCAGATGCTATGGCAAATAACAAAGAATCCCCATGGCTCCAAGAGCTGCCCCAAAGATGAAATTTATTTTTGGACTTGGCTGAGTTGTAAGCACACTGTGTGACATATTTCAGATAAATGGTGTCTAAATGAAAATGGAAACTTTTAGTTAAAATTTACACAATAAATTAAAGAACTCAGCAATGATAGAAAGCATGAAACATAATTATCACTCCGTATTGCTTTCAGAAGAAATCTCACTACCTGTGCAAGTCTAGTTAGAAGATACAAAGCTAGGGTACGCCTCCTGGAAGAATCATCTAAAGCTAACACTGATAATCCTGCCACTGATCCTGCCAAAAATCTATTCACGTGGTCCTCACTCAGTAGTGATACAGAGTATTCAATATTTGCAGCCACAAACCACAACAAATGTCAATTTATCCCCCATATTAAAAGTACCAGTCAGTAAAGGTATAATTCTAAACATAATGTCTTCTATTTGAGTCCAAAAACAGACAAATGGGAACTCAAGAAAAGACATCAAACTCTTTGTGACCTGGAGATCCATAGCTGCAAAATACAGTATAGCAGTAACATAAGCACTTACCCATTTAAAGGAGTCTCTTTTCTTCTTGTTTTTCGCAACAAACAACGAATAGCATGGTAAGATCCAGTAAAGCCACCAAAAAGCAACCCAATCCGACAAGCTTCTTCTCTTACAATCAAATCTTTCTCCGAGACAAGCAGCTACAAAAAGCAAAAGCAATTCAGTTTTTCTAAATCAGGTGTATTTACACAGTGCTAGTTAATCAATGACTCCAACTAAGTTTTTCCATGGCAGACAAATGTAATGCCTAGGGATTAGAGATGTATCACAAAGTACAGAGAGTGCACAAGTAAAAGCTATAACAAGTGCTGAGAGGGCATAAGTAAAAGCTATAACAGGTGCAGAGACTGCAGATTGCAAATACTATAATCAGAAAGGAAAAAGAATAACTTACAACAAGAAGTCAATCTTTAAGAAAACTTTATAGAATGAGGACTATGCAGTATGCAGACAACAGTTAATTTCAATCATTTCTTTATCAAAGTCTGACTTTGTCATATTAGATTGAATTGTGTGCATTGCATTCATAACTGTGCCAATCAGACCTATATCAATGTATTAAGAAGATAGGAAACATGTTGTGTTACCCCCAGTTTTGTCATTAAGTGCATTTTGTTTTGAAGACTCTTTTGTCTTGTAGTGTGAATTATACATGTGATCCACAGAATTATTGTCTTCAAGAGTGTAATTGCTTTATAAGTTTATCATTATTGAAATTTTAATTTATGGATATACAGATCTGATTCCAAAGACCTAAATCTTCCACTGAAACAAGAAAAATGCTGAAACATCAATCAAAACTTTGTATTTTCATTAAATAAAAATGTAAAATGATACATCAGAGATAGAGAAACTGCATATCTGAATTTGGAATCAACCCACCAAGTATTTAGTGATAGATCTGAGACATACACTTGCAGAAATTATAAAACAGCAAACAAGAATTCTGCAGCAAAACTCATAAAACTTCGATTAATTCTAAAGAAATGATTACAAAATGGTCAAATACAAGAGAGAAGCACTCTGGGCAGGTACGTGCACACTATTTCTTGAATTCTCTTTAGTTAACTCTCTTGCTACTTCTCACAAACATGCACGTGCACAAGGAGGCTAGAGACAAATCAGCAGATGAAAAGATGCCAAAGACTCACTCTTAACTCTCCTAACTGATACACTGACTATTCTAAAGAGCATGCACCACTCAAGAGAGAGACATGCTAAATTTATGCCAACATGCATGGACAGATCTTCAGTAGGTCTGAGTTTCTCTCTCTAGGTGGGGTGCACTAGTCTAGACTCTAGACAAGTGAGAAACACTAGGAAAAAGAATCTTTCCCAAAATAAAACACGCTCACCCTTATTCATGCAAATAGTCACTGCTGACTAATCACTAGTTTAAACTTTAACTGCAGTCTTAAAAATAGAAAACCCTACCTTTTAGGAAACATCTAAAATATAGGAAATCACAGAAATGATGACTAATCACTAGTACACTGATAGTCTAAATAATAGAAGTTCCTAATATTTTTGAAATTACTAAAAATAGGAAGTGAAGAAAATGATCTGGAGAACATGCTTGGAGCAAAAAACTAAAACTCCCTCTTTGGAAAGAACGTATTCTCCACCGCACTAAGCTTATCTCTCAACAACACAAACTTCCCCTTTGCCAGTGGCTTTGTCAAAATATCAGCCACTTGTGAAACTAAAGGAATGTATTCCATGATCACTCTTCTCCTCTGTAATCTGCCTCTCAAGAAATTGATATATCATCTCAATATGCTTAGATTGATCATGGAAGATTGGATCCTGAGAAAGCTTAATGCAACTCTGATTATCACAATAAATAAAAGTGGGCTTCAACATTTCACTGGTCAACTCGGCTACCAACCAGCAGATGATGTTCAAACTGAATGAATGTATTTCAGGTTCAGTGCTCTCCTCTATACTATGTCTCTTGGAAAATGATATCTGATCTCAATATGCTTAGATCAATCATGGAATATTGGATATTGAGAAAGATTAATGCAACTCTGATTATCACAATAAATACTGGTGGACTCCAACATCTCACCAGTGAACTTAGCTACCAACTAGCAGATGAAGTTCCCATCTACTTGGCTTTTATTGAGCTAAGAGCAACTACTACATGCTTCCCACTAATCAAAGAAATCATACATGTACCCCATAGTCACAGGAATCGTGAGTCAAATCGTGATTTTCTGCTTTTAATCGGAATCGGCAGCAAAATGATCTGAGTCAAACTTTTCCAAGTTTGACTCAGGTTGACCGAGTTTGAGTTTGACTCGGTCAACACAATTCACTCACGATTTTAACCTTAACTCGCAATTTAAATCGGCAATTTTTTGAACTGCACACCCAGGAAAAGGTTTTAAGCCCAATTTTGACTGTTTTTGGCCATTATTTTGCTTGCTGGAGGCGTTTCTGTCTGCTGGAGGTGTTTTCTATTTGCCGGTGTGAAGGGACAGTGACCAAATCATCCACAAAGAGGCTACCTGAGAAGGATTTAACTCAGCCAAATTTCCTTATTCAGCATTTTCTTCATCTTTTACACAGGGTTTACTCAGCAGGACAGAGTATGCATATATTTAATTTTTTGTATTTGCCAATCTTTTCCAAATCTGATTCAAAACTTTGACTCTCTTGCCTCGCCAATTTGTTGCCAATTCCGATTCCGGTGACTATGATGTACCTGTTGTCCGCCAATATGCACACCAGCAGCGGAAATCTTTCGAAAGCTGTCTCTTCACTACCAGTGAGAGAGGTGTGGCCTTGGGGGCAAGCAATGAGCCAGGTACTGTCACCTGAATCCCAGCTCCTCCGTTTAGGCAAACTCCTAACGAAGCCAAGGGGGGTAGTCCCTAAAAGAGAGTTTCACTAAGGCTCTTGTTTTTATAGTGTTTTCTTGTGTAATGTTGTGGATGGGTGTTGTTTAGGAGTTTTTGTGAAATTGAGAGACAATATAAAGCTTGAAAAATAAAACACAAGATAAGATGCAATCCACGTTGCGAAACAGTATATAAAGACTTGATATAATTAAGAAGCATCCACAGATAAAAATTAAATGACAAAAGGACCAGTGCCTTATCCAATGGGTAATGGAGTCAAAAATAACAAAAGTAGTGCTGGGGGATGCTGAAAAGTAGTCTTGATAGTAACTGTTCGTGAGATCGTTGTGCAAATTATCTTGGTAAATTTCAAAGTTTTAGTTGTCTTGATTATTAGGGCTAAGACCAAAGGTATCAAAAAAGATGGTAGAACCCTACCCAAGAAAGATACTGGCAACCCTGAATGACCTGTCGGAAGCACCCAGATTCGATAAGGATTGGTGTCCAATGTTTGAACCGCCCCTGAGTCTGACAGTGGGAATCCGGCGTCACCCCTCGTGGGAAGAACAGTATTTTGCCTTGGTTGAGGTTATGGGTAAAAATTTTGATTAAGTTTATCGATCGTTATTATCAAGTCTTCCACCTTTCTGAGTACTAGCCCAACCGTTTCCGGTTGGCAGAGCATACGGGTGTAGGACAAACCAAGATAAATTAATTAGGGGTGTGTGAGTGGAAAATTTTATTATTAAAAGAACCTTGTTCAACTCTCCGACAGAGAGCGCTCTTGACTCGGTCTTATGACCACAGTTCAAGAGACTTGCTAAGTTAACAATGCCTAATGCAGGGATGATGCAGGACTAAAATGCCCTCCGATAGAGGGTGCTCTTGACTTGGATTTGGCCAAGTTCAAGAGACTTTGGTTTATTTTAAGAAAACAAATAAAAGCAACAGCAGTATATTTTTACTTGAAATAAAATTTAACCACAGTGTTGATCAACATACTACTGACAATAAAGCCTGCAAGATAAACAAATCTAGTGTTCTACCACACAAACTTTAATCTACTAGGTGGGATTGATCCCTGAAACAGGATCAACCACTAGAACCGCCTGCACTTGAGAACTTCCAGCTAGCTGAAAGCTCTACCAAGGAAACCGACGGGGATGGAAGAGTAACCACAAATTATGTGGTCCTGCCCTTGAGACGAAATCTCAAGGATACAACTTCCGGCTGAAGGCTTTGGAAGAGAAGCAAGATAAAAATGAGAAATAAAGCTAACTACCCAAGAATCTCTTTCAGGTTCAAGACCCTACTCGGGAGAGCATGGGGGTAAGTGAATATGGAAGATAACTTTGAATGATTTACTTGAAATAAAATTAAACTAAGAGCATATCAGAGATCTAAGCTAGAAACTCAAACCAATCAAAGACACTACAAAACTTTCCCAAATGGGGAAGTTTGGGGTGGGGAATTAAAGACCCCACAAATCAGAGATTTTATTAAACGAGTACAATCTTTAGGAATTTCAACCTTTTGACGAAGCTTTAAAAAAAAAATAAAAGGAACAAGCCTTAGTGGCTTTTTACAAAAGGAGAATGATTGGCACTTTGGTTTGAAATCCCAACAAGTTTGAGTCCTCTTGGTTTTGGTGCTTGATTTTGGGTTATGCCTCTTCTTCTTAGCTTTTTGCACCTGTTCAATTCTCTTTTGCCTTGTTGGTTATGGATCTTTCGTTTAGGCACCTACGCAACAAAGCTTAAGCACCCGTCATTTGTTAATCAAATCAAAATGAAATTTTAAAACTAAACTAATAAAAAAAAAAAAAAAAAAATGTAAAAAAAAAAAATGAGATCTAAGATCGATACTAAAAAGGTTGCATAAACAATGCAAGCCTAACTTAACAAATGAAATCTAGGATGCAAAATTGATTAACAAATAGACTAGATGCAAGTTAGATCCTAACAACACCTAATGCAAAGTATAATAGTATCTAGCAATGCCTAAACACTAATCTCTTCAAAACATGAGGTCTAATGCAAAGCTTAAAGTTGAAATGCATGCAAACTATAAATATGCACTAAGACTACAAGATTTAAAACAAAAAAAACCAATAGATTGAAATTTTAAACTAAGATCTAACCATGCAACCTACCAACCAATAACAACTAACTATTAATAACAATTTGTTGCTTGTTTTTTGTGTTTTAGGACCGAAGATCAGGATGGACAAGAGGGAAGAGAAGATAGGGCTTAAAAGAGGTCACGCTGCAAAAAAGAAATGGCAGCCAACAGTGAGGAAATAACAGCCAACAGTGAGGGCGTAGGGCTGCCAAAAAGATGAAGCAAAGGGCTGTCAACAAATGAAAATGGAAGACAGCAGTGAGGAGAAGAGATGGGACAGTCAAAATAGGTGACTGTAAAGGAATAGGACAGTCAACTTAATGACTGAAAAAGAGGGATGGGACAGTCAGCTAGGGCTGCAAGAAAAATGGAGAGAAGAGCAAGGGAATGGGACACGAAATAGGAGTTTTTCTATGGTGGACGAGAGGCCCAAAAAGAAGAATGACGAGAGCTAGGGAGAGTGCAAAAATGGGAATAATAAGGTAGGACGAAACTAGGGCAAGGAGGAATAGGCTAGCAAGTCGAGATAAAGGATTCGAGGAGAAAAACTTGAGGTTTGAAGAAGAAAACCTTTGGGATGTAGTAACCAAATTTGATAAAATATTTGATGGATGGAGTTTAAAACACTTTTCAAGGTCAAGCTTGAACCATATGATTAACTTTTGGAGAGCCCTGAAATGCCAAACATGTTAGAAAAATGTTTGTGAAGGAGAGAGAGATGCATCCAAGCTCAAACTCCTCTTCACTTCTATATATCTGCACAATACATAAAACTCACAAGAGCACTTGATCAAACTTAGTATGTCAAATAAAATGGGACTAGAAGATGCATCAATATTGCCGACTATAATTTGCACTTCTACATCACATGAAATACAACATAAATGAACAACTTGTACCTTCAAATGTTCATCACATGGTCTTAAAAAAGACTTCTAATCAAAAGAATGATCAAATACAACAAATATGAGCAAATATAATAGCACAATATCACCTTATCATGTGTAGACAATCCTCATGAACAAGTAAAGCACTCCATATAGACCTCCAAAGTCGTTATTTTATTTCAAGATAGCAATTGCTATGATCTAGTACAAATTTGCCAGAGTAATGGTGCACGAAAATTCCATGAAAGTGCATGCCTCGAATTGCTCTAATATACAAGGGGCTTCCGATGGGCAAGATATATGCTCATATGAAATAATTTCCTTCTTTTCCTCTATGCTCAACTGTTCAAAATCCATACTCCTGCCAAAAATGGGGGAGTCTTCATGAATTTTACCATATTCCTGGCCATATGTATCCTCATGCTCATAAGTGGGATTGTAAACAAAATTTCCAAGGAGATTTTGTTCATCATTAACTTCTTCAGACATGGCATAGATAGGGTTCTCAAAAAGGGTTCCTTCATCATTTCCAATATCTATGTCATCCATGATGGACTCATCATCACTTATGTCATCCTTTAAGCTATGCCTATCCTCCTCAACTTCATAATAATCTTCCTCAAACAGATGTGTTTCAAAAATATCACAAGGGACCCAAATTTCTAAATATTCACTGCCATGTGGAGAACAAATGGGAGTGTCATAACACACATTACTACTTTCATGGATTTCTTTATGAATGTTGATCTCCGTAATGGTTTCTTCTAAAGATGGGTCAGAAGTACATAAATGTTCATCATTACTGAAGTAGTCTTGAAAAACTTCCCACTCCAAAGTGTCTTTTGTTTCAATTGCATGAGGAGGGTCTTCAACAATATTCGGTATTTGATAAATCTCTAGGATAGGATCATCAGGAATCTGATGGGAAAATGTTATATTTTCTGTAATAGGCTGATCCGACTGATCCCAACTCTCTTCAGGAATATCATAAGTATCACCTACATAGTTTATGCACTCAGGCTCACTTGATGAAGACTGACCAACAAACCCTTCAGGAAACCCATGCTCCTGGATATAGCGTGTAAGGTGACAAGTGTTTTCTTCATGGAATTCCTGACATGTCCTACAGAATGGTGTGTAAGGTTCAACCCTAGGAATGCCACAGATGTCTTCCACATTATTAATGAATTCAGGCTTGCTTGTCGATGCACTAGGACCACAACCTTCAGGAAAACCGTGTTCTTGAATATAGCATGCATGGTAGCAACCAGATTCCTCATGGAAATCTCTACAAGCTCTGCAAAATGGGATGTATACCTCATTTGCGTTGGCAGCCTCTATCTGAGTTGGAGGCCTCTTTTCATTTTCGGGAGCTTTCTTTTGCCAGTTATTTATGGGAGGGTAATTTCTCTGAATTGGTTGAGTTTGTTGAACTTGTTGAACTCGTTGGACTTGTGCCCTTTCCATGTTTATTATCTTGTTTTGTACTTCCTTCATTTGGGCTACATGTTTCTGCTCAGCTCTTTCCATCCTTTCACACATGTCCATCATCTTTTTCTCATATGATTCTTTCAAAGCATCCAAAGGATCTTTACCTTTAGGCTCAGTTGTTTTCAAAGGAGTTTGGGCTCTTGAATAACTTGGTAGGTTTGACTTCCCAGATGACTGCATGTTCCTATCAATCTTAGTTGCCATTGTTTGTGCTTCCAACAAAGTAGCAGGTTCTTTATCTCTAAGTTGATATTGCATCTCTCCACTCAAAGCTTCAATGTAGTAGACTAATATAGTATGTGGAGTTGGCTTGTAATCTGTAGGGATTGCATTATATAAATCCATGAACTTTTTGTTGAAATCTTCCATGGTTTCCATTTCACTTCTTTTGATGTTTGTCAGAGCAGCAAGTTGATGACGTGGCTCTTTTTTCTCACCAAACTTGTTGGTGAAAGCGGTTGAAAACTCAGCTAAGGTGGCAAAGGAGTTGGCTGGCAAGCCGATGAACCAGTCACCAGCATCTCCTTCTAAGGATAAGGCAAACAACTTCATGCACACATCTTCATGCCTATGAGCAGGTTCTCTGACATATCCACTTTTTATTCTTGAGAAAGCAGTGAGGTGTTGTGCGGCAGTAACAGTATCAGTGCCAGTAAAGGTTGGAAGTTTGTCGATGGCTTTATCTGGAAGATCATGTGGTTGACCTGCAATCTGAGTAATGTTGAGGGGGGCGAAAAAATCACCCATTGTATCGGAAAAACAATTATTACTGTTTTCAAAATTTTCAAAATTTTCTAAGTTATCTTCTTGAAAGAGACTATGGATGTCAGAAATAGACTGAGACCTAAGTTCTTCAAGGATTTTACGAGAAGCAAGCTTGTTTAGTCTCCTCCTATAAACCTTTTCAGGTTCTGGGATAAAACTAAGCAAGCCTTCAGAGTTTCTTCTGGTTGAATACCTTGAGGTGTTAATTGACAGTGGAGTCGCCAGGTGGTTTCAAGTCTAATTTCTGAGAGTGATTGAACTAAAAAACTACCAAAAAGAAAAAGGGGCAGTGGAGTCGCCAGACAGATTTGAGAATCTATCAAAAGGTAAACAAACTAGAAAAAACTAAGGTCGTCCAGGAACAAAAAGATTTGTCCCCGGCAGCGGCGCCAAAGATGTTGTCCGCCAATATGCACACCAGCAGCGGAAATCTTTCGAAAGCTGTCTCTTCACTACCAGTGAGAGAGGTGTGGCCTTGGGGGCAAGCAATGAGCCAGGTACTGTCACCTGAATCCCAGCTCCTCCGTTTAGGCAAACTCCTAACGAAGCCAAGGGGGGTAGTCCCTAAAAGAGAGTTTCACTAAGGCTCTTGTTTTTATAGTGTTTTCTTGTGTAATGTTGTGGATGGGTGTTGTTTAGGAGTTTTTGTGAAATTGAGAGACAATATAAAGCTTGAAAAATAAAACACAAGATAAGATGCAATCCACGTTGCGAAACAGTATATAAAGACTTGATATAATTAAGAAGCATCCACAGATAAAAAAAAAATGACAAAATGCACTAAAGTCCAAAAATCAAATAAGTCAAAAATCATTATTTTAGTGTTTGGAAAAGCATGGGTTATATTTTTATGAGATGTACGACCCACTTTAAGGAATGATGAGCATGATGCCAAAAGTCAAAATCAAAAAATTGAATTAGAATGAGTGTACGGCTTTCCTCACGTGGGGCCTCTTCACGTGGATTGGCTCACGGGTTAGCAAATATGGTGGGCGCCCTCATGACTCATAAATCACTTATTAGCTTGCCTCCCTTTACTAGTTCGCATTCACACCTACCAAACTACCACGTATATCCACCTACACGAATTCGCCATCATCCAAGCTCACGTCAATCTCATTTAACATCACGCCTATCCTAGTTGGAGTTTGACTATTGGTTAGTATGCAATCACCTTTAAATTGGCTCCTTCTACCTTTCGAGTTAGTGCCTACCTTTCTACACTTGTCATTCACCAACCAACTCGCACCCTCCACAAAGCTCACGTCATTCTTACCTTTCCTCACGTCAACCCTTGTTGTAGCTTGCCCATTCGCTGGTTGATATTTCCCATGCCTTCTGCCACTCGAATTTGCCACCTATTCGCCCTTACCTACCTCAAACTCGACTCTATCTTGCCAAGCCACTAATTGATTGGAATTCGACCTATGCTCATGGCTAATTCGACCTAGGGTTAGCTTTTAGTTTCTTCTATAAAGAGAGGCCCATTTGGGTTGTTATCTCATAAAAATATAACCCATGCTTTTCCAAACACTAAAATAATGATTTTTGACTTATTTGATTTTTGGACTTTAGTGCATTTTGTCATTTTTTGGCAATTAAATGTCAAAATGATGCATTTTTAGCCAAAACCGCTCCTGGGGTGATGTAACTGCTCGGAAACTGAAGAATGAAGGTGCCAAGGTGAAGAGGATGCTCTGAGCGTCAAAACGAGCCTCCCCACGCCCAATTCCGCCTCCGGATGAGGTTTTTATCACTTCTTGAAAAATTTTAATTAAACCATTAAAAAATGGTCTAATTTTATGAAAAAATTATTTTTTGCCAGAATCAAACGAAACTCCTAGGGGGACCTAGTGCATGTTCATACGACTCAATCGATGTGGCTAACCCGTAAAAAATCCTAGACACAAGACTCTAATAACCACCTTAGGTTTTGACCACCATGGGAAATACTCCAGCTTTGGAGGTTTGAGTGAAAAACTCGGGGATTATACGCCACTGATGAGTAGCGCATAATTCCTAAGGAAAAAACACTCTAGAGTATCCCCCAAATGGCTAAACCTACGGATAGCCGAGTCTTTTATAAAAGGACCCCGTTTAGACCAACTTTTTACATTTTCCCCATGGGGGTATGAACATGCAGTTATTACAAAAGGGGCAAAATTGCCCTGAAATTGACTTCTGAACTTCTGAATGCTGATGATGAACATGAATCATGTTCAATAAACTGGCGGCTCATCGGAAGTTCAACTATTTGTACAAAATAGGTGATAACAGTACCCAAACTGAAAAATTAGATGAAAGTGCTCTTATGAATCCCTACATCTCTTGCCCAATCTGCATCAACAAAACCATGAAGTTAAAACTCACTATCTCGATTCTCATGTATACCACATGGCATAATGAATAGTGCCCTTCAAATATACAAGTACATGCTTAGCAACTCTCCAATGAAACTGCTTGGGCTCTACTGTGAATGGGATCAATGTATTCACTGCATAACAAATGTTCGGTCAGCTATTAACTAGATACGTCAATGACCCAATTATCTGTTGTTATAAAGTAGGATATCTTACCCCTCTTATTGTATGAGGGTTAATCCAATTGTAGATCTCTCCGAAGCAAATGGTTGTGAAGACTTCATTTAGATTGTGGGTCCTAACACACCATGATCAATTGCACATGGCCTAGAGTTCCTTGAAGCACGATTATCAAGACATATTTTTCATATTTGTGTGGCAATCAAAGTAAAGATTAAAAAATCTTTTTCCAAAGGGAACAGCACCATGTAAATCTTGATCATATTTTGTGGCATAAAATGAAGGTTTATTTTAATAAATCTTTAATTATATGAGTGGAGCAGCCCTTCTCTCCTAAAAAAATGATGGGCACATTCTCCTTAAATTATGGTGGCAATCACCTCCTAGAATTATGGGGTTGCACTCTTCTAAGTGTGGCATGATCCTTAAAATAATGGTTGGTGCACCCTCTCTCACACGTGGAAATCTCCATCCCTACAAAAATGGTGCACACACCTCCTTAAATTTATGGTGGGCACACCCTCTTTCACACATGTGGAATCTCCCTTGCATGGGCGCACTCCACTGTCCACACATGTGGCACCTCTCTCTTGCATGAGCGCACTTCTCCACGCAAATGTGGCTGTTGAGTTATGTACCATAAGAAGAGGGAGCTTTCATTGCAAAACATAGTTGGATTTGTGGGGGAACTCTCTTGAGGCTTATTGAATAGCTTTTGGAAGGTTAATGGAAAGCTAGGGGTTTCTTATGTGTGGTTGTCCATCTTTTCATATCTTGTTGGTTTATGTTGCTGGAAGTTCCAATAAGGGTTTTCAGCACACAGCAGTCCTGTCTATCAAATAAGAGTTTTGGATGAAGTGAATACCCTACAAAATTATTGTTTTAACTTCCTAGTTGATGCGTCTATGTTATGCCATTTCAATTAAGGGTTGAATGTCAATTTTCAACTAGTGGTCGAATCACATCTTATCGATTTGCATGTGCATACAAGGTCAACTTTGGAAGGGGCCTTTCTTAGTTTTTCCAACCTTACAATCAGCCTTCACTTTCAGTTTTATGCATGTTTATATCAGCCTTAAGAAGATCCATTTACCACTCACTTGCAGCCCACATTATTGCTTATTGACTCCATGTGCCCAACTTGGACAGGCACTAGTTTCGGTCCTCCATCATGTTATTTTTCCAATGCTACAACTGATTGTTTTGCTAGGCTATCTCTTCATACCTATTACCACCTTGAATCTCCTTGTTATTTTCATAGAAATCCTACCTTAGGGAAGACCCCTTGTTTTGGAGAAAAGCCAACCTAAAGGGAAAAAGAGGGTTGGTTAGGTGACAGTGGCGCCCATCTTAATTGCTCATGGGCTAGCATTGTTCATTTGAGCTTTAATTTCACATGCCAGTTTATGCAGTAACATTTTTGGCACCGTTGCCGGGGGTAAAAGCCTATTTCCCAAAAAATTTGAAAGAACTATGCTTCAAGACATTTTGATAAGGGTTTTATATTGAAGATCCTATCCTCATATGGCAACTCCATGAAGGGAAGAAGTGCTCTTTTCCCTGCAAATTTTGAAGACTCGATGTTTGCAAAGGGAAACGTTTAGCATTTTGAAAGCACTTGAAGGTTCACCTTGGCGACTCCACTATATTTATATCAAGTATGATGATCATCCATTTTCATATTTTATATTTTAGATTAAGAAGTGAAGAATCATGGCATGGGATCTATTACCCTCCATTTTGTTGGTGTCCACATGTGATTCTGATCACACCCTTCTGGGGGTGACATTGTCATGATAGTGGTGATAGAAAGCAAATCTAAGCATGCTGGTGCAACAGAAGCAAATCTCGGCAGTTTGGAGGAGGTTCTAGGCAATTTAAGACCTCTAACCAGTGAAAAAAAAGCCATCAAACAGACCCAAACTTCAGTTCTAGGTGCATATGAAGCTGACCTTGGCAGAAAAGAATAAATATGGGTTAATTTTGTTAGCTGAAAATCAATTCTGGGCAGCTCCTAGTCAATAAACAGTGTGGAAATCAGCCCTAGGACACTTTCTGAGGGTTAGAATGACCTTGTTCATGATTCTGGGCAGTTCTCTGTGTGAGATCAGAAATAAAGGGGGTAAAGCAGCAGTTTTGTGCAATCTGGGCCTAATAACAGCCCTAAACCATTAATTCTGGGCATAGTAAAGGCAGATCTGGGCATGTTTCAGCCCTATTCTGCCCTTCAATCAGCATAAACAGCCCTAAAAGACAAACCTGGGCACAGTCTGGTTAGCAGTCATGGCAAGTCCCTGTGGTGGCATGACCTAGACAGCTATAAATAGTGGTCCAAGTTCATAACAGTAATAAGCAGCCACCAAAAGAGGCATTTAAGGGTTCCTGAGTGTATAACAGCAGCCTCAATCTCTGATTCTGAACACTTTTTGGGCAATTTTACACCTGTTGTCCGCCGAGATGCACACCGGCAGCAGAAATCTTTCGAAAGCTGCTCCCTCACTACAAGTGGGGAAAGTGTGGCCTTGAGGGAAAGCAATGAGCCAGGTACTGTCACCTAAATCCCAGCTCCTCCGTTTAGGCTAACTCCTAACGAAGCCAAGGGGTTAGTCCCTACAAAGAGTTTACTATGGCTCAATGTGTTTTAATGTTTTTTAATGTATGGTGATGCGGATGGGTGTTGTTTAGGAGTTTTTTAAATGATGAAAAGATTTCAACTTTGTAAAACACAAGATAAATGAGCAATCCATGTTGCAATGCAAGATACGAGATAACTAGATGTACAACCACTTGAAGAATCTTTAAGTGCAAGTCACTCACATATGGAAAATTAACAACAAGTACTCCAGATAGATAATAAGCAAATAAAAATATGATGTCAAGGACCAGTGCCTTATGGAGTCAAAAATTTCCTGAGTGCTTGGGTTGCTTGATACAAGAGTTCAAAAGATATGTTCATGAGATCGTTTTGCAAATTATCTTGGTCTATTTGAACGTTTTAATGATCTTGATTATTAGGCTGGGAAGAAACAAGGATAAAATGTCCAACCGGAACAAATATTTTAGTGGTTATTCACGGTGATCTGACGGACCGTCCAGTTATCAAGAGGGTAGGTGTCCAATGTTTAAACCACCCTTGAAGTCTGAACAACGGCACTCCGGCTCCACCTCCCAGAATAGCACTTTAAGTATTTATCGAAAGCAACGCCGGTTCGTTGGTTGCGGGGGTAAAAATTTTATTATGTTATAGAAATTTATCAAATCCAACACCGTTCTGAGTACTAGCCCAACCTTTTCGGGTTGGGAGAGCATACGGGTGTTGGATAGCAACCAAGGTAAATTATTAACGGGGGTGTGAGTTTAAATGTTTTAGGGTTATTGAAGCACACAGTTCAGCTCTCTGATAGAGAGTGCTCTTGAGTCCTTGACTTTGTCTTATGACAAGGTTCAAGAGACTTAATTAATCTATATGCCTAATGCAGGGGAAATGCAAACTTAATATGCTCTCCGACAGAGAGTGCTCTTGACTTGGGTTATTGCAAGTTCAAGAGGCTTTGTTCTTTATTAGAATAGAAGCAACTTACGTAAAGAAAAAGCACACTTTCTGAAGTAAAACAAGTAATGAAAGAAAATAACAAGTGCACACTTTCTAAGGCCAAAATTAACAACTAACTAAGAAATAAACAACAAGGTGGGATCAACCTCCGAACAAGGTGACCACTAGAACCACTAATCCCGAAAACCTTCCAGCTAGCTGGATGTCCGCAAGGATGCTAACGGGGAAAGAGAAGTAGCCACAAAACTATGTGGCACTTGGGATAAAATCCCAAGGTTACTATCTCAAGTCAAGACTTGGAAGAGAGTTAATCTAAGTACAGAAAATAAACTCTAATCTATAAAACTTGAAGCAAAACTAACTAAAGCATGCATGAAACAATCTTCCCCAAATGGGGAAGGAGAAACAATGTGTGGGAGGCCTTATCCCACCTAGCCTTTTTATTAATTGAGTTACAATTGCCTTTGGGAATTAAACCCTTGAAAGGTCTTTTCAAGAAAATAAACAACTATGGAAACAATATTTGGAAGCCCTTAATGGCTTATACAAAAAGAGAGTGGTTTTATAATTCTCTTATTTGTTCAAGTCTTCTCCTTGGATTATATTTTGATCTTCTTTCGAGTCTTATCTTCACAAGTATTTCTTCTCTTTCAAGAACCTAAACAAGCTTAGCCCAACTTCAACAATGCACCCATTAGATGTTAGTGAAAACCAAAACTTTGAAACTAAATGCAAATCTAAGATCTAATCTATATGCCAAATCCTAAATGCGAACTCTAAACACTTTCAAATGAGATCTAAACTAGAAACTTTAAGAAATAGATGCAAAACTTAGAGCTTAATTATTGAAAATGTAAATCTAAATATGAACTAACTTTAATGCTAACAAAATTATGTTTTGTTTTTTCTTTGTGTTTGTGTCTTTGCAAGGTGGACAAAGGGAGAATGGGAAGGCAAGATGAGAGGAAATGGAAGAGGAGGGACGAATGGAAGGAGGGGAGAAAGCTAGGGGAGACGAGAGGAAATGGAGAGAAGACGAGAGCTACCAAGAAGGGATTTGGGATAAGGAGGGACGAGAGCAAGGTGGAGAGGAGGAGGGGATCTCAAGGTGAACGAAAGGAGTGATGGAAGGTTACCTAGGGCAAGATGAGAGGAGAAAGAGGAGATCTAAGGAGTTGGACGAGGCTAGAAGAGGGTTGAGGATGAAGGCTAGGATGGAAGAGGAAAACGAGAGAGGCAAAAAGTCAAGCAAGCCAAAAACCAAAGGCAAGCTAGACAATGTTTCCAAACTTGGAGAAGAATAAAGCCTTGGATTTCCATAGTTTAGATAGTTAGATCTAGTAACCGATTGAAAACTTGTTAAAAGCTTGATGGAGGAAGCAAGAAATCCTTGTTTCTCGATTTTGTAAAGCTTAAACTTCTTTGGCAACCTGCAGAGTGAAGATGAAACCTACAAAAAACCTTGCACTTTGGAAAATACCTGCAAAACCAATATACTCAAGAGAAAAGTATAGATTTATAGTTACTTGTGCTAGATTGTTAGCCCTCTTGAATTATAAATCTATAACTTAAAAATCCAAAGTACATAAGCAAAACACGATATCACCTTGTTACAAGATGAAGTATGGCCACCAAGAGCCTCCACAATTTGACCTCCAAAGTCTCAACTTTATTCAATAATTAAACAGGTTACAAAAATCCTCCAGAGTTTCTTTGCTAAAAGATCCATGAGGAATGAGGAGAAAAGCCCTCATTATATAACAAACTAGAGCCTAGTCTACCTTAATTCGAATTGGCATAGAGAAGAGAGCCAATGGCCTTGACACAATTCGAATTACCAATCAAATCTCAATCATAATCTAATCAACACATAGCTTGGAGTTAATCCCACCCTACAACTCGAGTTTGGAGTCTATGTGGATGGGGAGGTGGCCTCCACCTTGGCAAGGCGCCCCCCATCTCTATCTTGGAAACTCCACCATCATATAGAAGGCTGCCACATGTAAAACTCGAGCTCCAAAGGATATTGATGTGAGCACAAGAGAGAACACGTGAGGATGATGGTAGGTGGCTTGGAGTTTAACTCAAATTCAATTTAGATCTCTGGTAGTCGAGAGTGGGAGGTGGCCTCCACCTAGGCAAGGCACCCCCACTTCCATTCAATGCAACTCAAAACCAACCCCATTCTCATTTAATAACTCCTCCACATCACTAAATCGAGTTCTGCATGCATGGAGCGAATTTCTCTTGGAGTTAATCACTTGTGTTGACTGGATACTTCATTGAAGTTGATTGGAGATGACTGGAACCTTCATTAATGCCCAGTGCCATGTCAATTAGCCTTTTATTTTAATCCATTTGGATTATTTTGGAGAGATTTGGATTATCTCCAAATATTCATTTTTTATTATTTTAATTAATAATCTCTCTGTAACTGACTTTTTTGAGAAATTATTAATTATGAAGCTGAATTGACAACTGAAACTTAGGATAAACTGGTCCAGGGATCATGAATGATTTTTGGCTTAAGGTTGGAGCCTTCAATCACTGAATTCGGATCCTGGATGACTGACATATTACAAATTGGAATTTTTCCATTTAAACTATGGAAAAATTTATTAAAAATTTAAAAAAAAATTAAAAACCCAAAACCGTAGGACCCGGTAAAAAAATTTCGAAATTTTTTCTGAGGGTCCTAGTGACCTAGGACATGACCAAAACCTATTCTAATAGTGTCTAGTAGGCTTATATATATCAGTTGGACTCTAATAACCCCCCATGGCTAAAATTTTCAAAATCGGGCATTCCAGCTTTGGAGGAAGCGGGAGAAAACCTCATCGATTATAGCTCGGCTATAGGCAAAGTATAATTGACAAGGGAAAAAACTCCCTGGAATACCTTAGTTGCTTAACCAAGACATGGGGAACCAAGCCACTCAGAATCCTCCTAGCACACTTTATTACAAACCCCGTGGGGCCACAGTCATGTCGACTGAAAAACAAAACTGACTAACCAAAATTGGCTAGGCACAAATGATGGATCATCTGATACACTGGAGTACAAACATTCATCATGTTTGTCAAATGGCGGCTCTTCAGGCAATCCAACTATGGTACAAAATAGGTGATAACAACACCCACGGTCAACAGCAGTATGCACAGAAGGAAGAGATATGTCCAAAGTTTTGAAGAATTTATGCCTTGAAGAAGGTTCTGCATCGTAATTATGCCCTATTTCATGAAGCAGTCAGCCAAAATGAGAGAGATGTCTAGCTTTTGGAGATTGGCTATGTGCATCTTCCATGCCTTAGGACAGCGTTGACTTATTGGAGAATTCTTGAAATTTTAGTGTGTTTGGGTAAATCATATGAAGAACTTATACATGCTTGTATTCCATTATTGGAGGGACCTCTCTCGTGGAGGTGACCTAGGGGATACATAAGTTTAGGGCATTCTTCTATTTGGAAAAGCCCCTCTCTTGTACATGCTATCGGAGCATCCGTTTGATGTTGAGGATTTATTGACATGTGGCATTGCTATTACGGAGCGACCTTTCTTAAGGTCAAGGCTAAGTTACCATGTGGACATTGTTGATGGAGTATGATTGGATTATTAGCATTTGGAGGTTGTCTTTGGCCACTTATTTAGGAAATGCCCCTTCGATGATTGGATTATCAGCATGTGGAGGTTGCCTTTGGCCACTTATGAATGGAAATGCCCCTCTTCTAGGAGCTTCTCTTTGACACCTTTCTTATCTTGTGGAAGAAGTTTGGCACTTGAAAAGGTTTCTAGATCTTATTGGTTGCTTTGTGGACACATTGGGTTGGTTTGGTTTCCTTGTGGACGTTCCTTGAGGCTTTGCTGGCTATTGGTGGGCATTGCTTGTTAAAGAAGTCTCCTTTGGAACAAGCTTTTGGAGGCTTAATGTGGACATCATTCAATTGAAGGGGCCTTTGGAGGGCACATGGCATTGATCCATTGCTTGATGGAGGCATCCCCTTTGTTTGGGGCCTCATGATTTTATGTATTGTCCATGTGGCTTTGACCACTTTAATTTATAGTAATTGGTTAGGAGTTAGTTGTCTAGTGTGGTTTTTGTATAGTTTACTCCACCCTAGGCCAGATCTAAGAAAAATAATGATATTTTATTCTAAAGGAAGTCAGGCCACTCTCCTATATAAAGAGAGCCACTTCCTCATTTGAACTCATGGTTGGATCTTTGGAGCTTTCTCTCTTTTGGAGATTAATTGATATATCTTCCTTTGGAGCAAATTGTGTTCTAGGGTTTCTCTCTTGTTAATGTGTGGCATCCCTCTTGCTTTTGTGCTTAGCTATTGGATATCATATTTGCTAGCATTGTTCATGTTACTTCTCTTGAGCCATTTTAGGGGCAATATTGTCTAAGTGGATTGGATCTTGGATAAGGTCTTATGTTAGATTCAATTGAAGTTCTTGCATGGAGGGAGGTTTTCCTTACATTGTCTTTCATTCAAACGGTGCAATTCTAACCCCTTCTAGTGTAGGGTTTCACTCAAGAAAGAAATAAAGGAGGGATTGGTCCTTCCCCTTGTGATTGCAAGTTGAACCCCTCCAATACATCCAATGAGGCTAGGGTTTCCTAGAGCTCTCT
The DNA here is from genome assembly GCA_027924585.1 of Larix kaempferi. NCBI lineage: Eukaryota > Viridiplantae > Streptophyta > Pinopsida > Pinales > Pinaceae > Larix > Larix kaempferi. The sequence goes on from BSBM01001218.1 coordinate 598,001, forward strand.
CGTTTCTTGGATGATTTTTAAACAAGGCCCTCTAAGTTAGTGACCTATTGACTCCATTTGCCCCAGGTTGGATTGGAATTGGTCCTTTGAAGTGGGTTCCCTTATCCTCCCATCATTCTAATTAATATCTCTATACTACAAACCTTTGCTAGGGAAACCCTTTTGGAATCAGCTTGCTCCCTAATGCCTTGCCCTAGTTAACCATAACCCTAGGGAGCACTCCCCCTTGAGTTGGAGAAGAGCCAACCTAAAGTGAGAGGGGATAGGTGTGGTGACATTGGCCTATTTCCCTTGGTTCCCCTCCGGCTAGTATGCATATTTGGGACTTTAATCACACATGCTAGTTTGGGAGGTAACATTTTTGGCACCGCTGTCGAAGAGAAAGTCCACTTCCCGGAAATTTGAAGACTAAGCTTCATTATTTTTGTGAAAGACTCCTATTGCAGATTTTTTCTCACATGGTGACTCCATGAAGGGACAAAGACCTTGTTCCTTGAAGATTTGAAGATTTTGTTGGGTGTAGCGGTGAGCACACTCATCAAATTGAAGGCTTTGAAGCTCATCTTGGTGACTCCATTCATCTTAATCCGGTATGAGGTATGGTTATGGTTCATTTTCAGATTTATAGCCTCATATTGAAGATTTTGAAGTGAAGAAATGGATTATAATGATTTTAGGCTTGAGTATACTTTTCCTCCACTTGATTTTTCAAGCATCCCTGGTTTTCCTAATAAGCACAAGGATAAAAAAGAATTATATGATGTCACTCCGTCTTTTCATGGAAATAGTGATTCAGCGATCGGTCATATTGCATCTTTCATCAAATTGGTGGTTGTTTCAATGTTTTTCGTGAGGATGATTTGATGACCATATTTGCTAGTACTCTAGAGGATGATGCTTTTGAATGGTTTCATGGTCTCTATGAAAAGGCCAGATCTTCTATTGGAGAATTCTTCAAGTGGTTTCTCCTCATTTGGCATGATAAAGAGGTGAGCAAGAAGGAAGAACTTGTTAAAGATTATGCTGCTATCCTTAGAGCATGCCTTCATCCCAAAAAAGTCAATGAGGAATCCCTTGAAGAAGAGCTTATTGAAGAACCAAAAGAAGACATCCATGAAGCAAATGAAGAAGATTTTGTCCAAGACACCCATGAAGCCCATGAGGAAGCAAATCAAGAACATGAAGCCTTTGTTGAAGAACCTTTGGTTGAGGATCTTGTCAAAGAAACCCATGAAGAGGAGCCTTATTGAAGAGCCATTTCACTTGCCCATTGAAGATCATGTTGAAGACCTAGTTGAAGGAAGCATTGATGAATCTCCTTGTGCTCCTTATGGTGTTGAGGGTTTGGTGGGCTTTTCTTTTCCTCTTTCTCTTGAAGACAAAAATTTTGAGGATGACAGATTTGAGGATCTCTTTGATGGTAGCCATTGATGTTATGATGTACATTCTCACCATTTTGATCATGATATGGGTGAGGGTTACTGGAAATTTATTGGAGATCCCATATATGACTGTTATAATGATGGAAGTGTTAACTTTGAAGACCTTGGACAGCCAATTTTTTATGAGATCTCCCATGATCACTCTCGAGTCTCAGCCATGCTTGCTCACTCATGACAATGACATAGGGTTGCATAAAAAAGAATTATATGATGTCACTCCGTCTTTTCATGGAAATAGTGATTCAGCGATCGGTCATATTGCATCTTTCATCAAATTGGTGGTTGTTTCAATGTTTTTCGTGAGGATGATTTGATGACCATATTTGCTAGTACTCTAGAGGATGATGCTTTTGAATGGTTTCATGGTCTCTATGAAAAGGCCATATCTTCTATTGAAGAATTCTTCGAGTGGTTTCTCCTCAGTTGGCATGATGAAGAGGTGAGCAAGAAGGAAGAACTTATTAAAGATTATGCTGCTATCCTTAGAGCATGCCTTCATCCCAAAAAAGCCAATGAGGAAGCCCTTGAAGAAGAGCTTATTGAAGAACCAAAAGAAGACATCCATGAAGCAAATGAAGAAGATTTTGTCCAAGAAACTCATGAAGCCCATGAGGAAGCAAATCAAGAATATGAAGCCTTTGTTGAAGAACCTTTGGTTGAGGATCTTGTCAAAGAAACCCATGAAGAGGAGCCTTATTGAAGAGCCATTTCACTTGCCCATTGAAGATCATGTGGAAGACCTAGTTGAAGGAAGCATTGATGCATCTCCTTGTGCTCCTTATGGTGTTGAGGGTTTGGTGGGCTTTTCTTTTCCTCTTTCTCTTGAAGACAAAAATTTTGAGGATGACAGATTTGAGGATCTCTTTGATGGTAGCCATTGATGTTATGATGTACATTCTCACCATTTTGATCATGATATGGGTGGGAGTTACTGGAAATTTATTGGAGATCCCATATATGACTGTTATAATCACTCTGCGTCAGGTCCCGTTCATTTAATCCAAAGTTGTTCTCACGCATTGAGTTTGATGGATTCCGGGGGAATTGGTTCTTCTCTTCAATCGTATGGGATTGCTCGTAATGGTGAAGTTATTGTTGATGGTATGGTGCATTTCGTTACAGCTCAGAATAACAGAGATATTGCTCTTCTCTTGTGCGATCAGTACAATGGCAATTACGGTATTCTCAACTGGAAGTTTAAGAATTATCACGGGGCCTAGATGCAAATCTTGTTCTTCATCTCCGACGGGTGCATTTGGGTTCTTCACTCTCATTTTGCAATGGTGAATTTCTGGTCAATAATGCCTCACCCTAGGCAACAGGCGTGCTCTAGGCGTGCTGAGATCTCCCATGATCACTCTTGAGTCTCAGCCATGCTTGTTCACTCATGACGATGACATAGGGTTGCATATGAAGGCTTCTAATGCAGACTTTGGACAACCTGGTTTACCCTCTCCTAGGTGGATTTGGGCCCTCATTCTCAGCGATTTTGCTCATGGATTTATGCAAGTTTTGGACAGTAAGAAGAGGGTTTTATTGCAAGTTCCGAGCAACAAAATTTTCCCTCTCCTAGGTAATAATTGAGGCTTTTCTTCCAGCCATATCTTTCAAGGCGCCTTGTTGGTTTTGATGGTGATTTGGGGCAACAAACAGGGTTCAAAGAGCAAGTTCATAATGAAGATGATTTGTCCCCAATTGGGGCGACAACTGCCCATGCGAACAATGGGATAGTTGACAGTGAGCTCGGCCAGGTGGATGTCCATCCTTTAGCTCCTTAACTACCTCCCTCCTGCGTCAGGTCCCGTTCATTTAATCCAAAGTTGTTCTCACGCATTGAGTTTGATGGATTCCGGGGGAATTGGTTCTTCTCTTCAATCGTATGGGATTGCTCGTAATGGTGAAGTTATTGTTGATGGTATGGTGCATTTCGTTACAGCTCAGAATAACAGGGATATTGCTCTTCTCTTGTGCGATCAGTACAATGGCAATTATGGTATTCTCAACTGGAAGTTTAAGAATTATCATGGGGCCTGGATGCAAATCTTGTTCTTCATCTCCGACGGGTGCATTTGGGTTCTTCACTCTCATTTTGCAATGGTGAATTTATGGTCAATAATGCCTCACCCTAGGCAACAGGCGCACTCTAGGCGTGCTGACGGTCATAGGCCTCGGTTCTCTGATGCTAATGAGGATCCTTCCCTCTCAAGTTGGTCTATTACCAATGCGGTCTCAGCCTCTTCGGAGGATTCTTAGTACTCTTTGCATTCTATGGCAAAAGCAATGGACAAAAATCAATGGAGTTGCCGAGTAGAATGGTTTGATGATCATGGCAATTCGATGGGCCTTGGTTCTAACTTTCCTCTTCCCCCACCTGTTGGTTCGATGAACAACAACGGTGTCCAGATCGCTCGCCACCAGCAGACAAGCAATTCTCGGGATGATCTGCAACAGCACTCTTCTCCAGGGTATATGGATTATTGTTTTTCCCTCTATCTTGATCTCTTGTTTGAAACAAGGAGGGATATTCAGAATCTCTGTTACAAATTGGATCAATTCAACGCAAGAATCGCCTCTTTGGTTGCTTTTTATGATTGTTTGGCTCTTCGTCAGCATATGAGCAGTTCATCATCTCAGAACATGGTCGTGTTAGGTGTGCCCGTCTTGTTGGATTTCCAGCCCTCCAAGGCCAGCCCGAACAGCAATCCTCCAGTCCCATGAATCGGTTAGCGAGTGTTAACAATTTGATTGTTTTGACTTTGTTGGTCATTTTATTTTTGTCCAGGTTATGTTCACGCCGATTTAGCCATGAACTGGTTAGTGAGTGTCACCAGCTTGGCTGTTTTGGTTTTGTTGGTCATTTTAGTTTTGTTTAGGTTATGTTCAAGCCTATTTAGCTATGAACATTTTCTTTGTAATGGCCTTGTAATGTCTCGTCTTAAAGATCTGAGGATCAGACTGTGCAAACTATGTTTATTTTGCTACTAGTTCATGGTTCACAAGCACTGGAAGGAGTCGTGTTCAAATCCCAATGCCTGTTCTCAGTTGTAATTTCTTTCCTTTTGTGATAGTAATATAATGTAGCTTCTTACTTACAAAAACAAATAATGAAGATGATTTGTACTCAAGACCTATCCAATCTTTTATAGATGTAAAAGGGGTTCTCCTCCTTGGAAAGGGTTTGAAGACATTTTTGCTCATGATCACATGCATTGTTCCAACACTATTTCATTGAAGATAATGCCATGTACTCAGCCCATTATTGATGTGGTCTTGTCTTGGTCCATTGCCAAAGACAAAGGGAGAAGCCATAGCATGGATGATATGCTAAGGTGGCTTCATTGGTTGTATCATTTTACTTGACATGCTCATTTCATCATGCTTATAGTAGTTAGGTAGAATGAATAAGCTCTTGCATGAACAGTAGATTGATGTGTTGTTATGGAAAAGAGATGAATGTGTGATGTGGTGATGTAGTTTTCGTTTTTTATGGTCAGAGCTCACAAGTTACTTGCAGAGATTCTGAGGTTCTTGTATGCTCTCCTTTTCAAGATCAAGCACACGTCCCACAGTTGGAGCCTATTGTTACCCCCTATTTTGTATGGGTGTCCACATGTGATTCTGATCAAACTTTTCTGGGGGCGACATTGTCATGATGGTGGCAATTGAAAGCAAATCTAAGCATGCTGGTGCAAGAGAAGCAAATCTCAACAGTTTGGAGGAGGTTCTAGGCAATTTAAGACCTCTAACCAGTGATAAAAAAAGCCATCAAACAGACCCAAACGTCAATTCTGGGTGCATAAGAAGCTAACCTGGGCATAAAAGAATAAATCTTGGTTAATTTTGTTGGCTGAAAACCAATTCTGGGCAGCTCCTAGTCAATAAACAGCGTGGAAATCAGCCTTATGACACTTTCTGAGGGTTAGAATGACCTTGATCATGATACTGTGCAGTTCTCTGTGTGAGATCAGAAATAAAGGGGGGATAAAGCAGCAATTTTGTGCAATCTGGGCCTAATAACAGCCCTAAACCATTAATTCTAGGCACAGTAAAGGCAGATCTGGGCATGTTTTAGCCCTATTCTGCTTTTTAATCAGCATAAACAGCCCTAAAAAACAAACCTGGGCAGTCTGGCTAGCAGTCATGGCAATTTACTGTGGTGGCATGACCTAGACAGCAATAAACAGTGATTCAAGTTCAAAACAGTTATAAGCAGCCACCAAAAAAAGCATTCAAGGGTTCCTGAGCTCATAACGGCAATCTCTGATTCTGAACATTTATTGGGCAGTTTTACACCCATAGTCAACAGTAGTATGCACAGAAGGAAGAGATGTGTCCAAAGTTTTGAAGAATTTATGCCTTGAAGAAGGTTCTGCATCCTAATTATGCCCTATTTCTGTATTTCATGAAGCAGTGAGCCAGATTGAGAGAGATGTCTAGCCTTTGGAGATTGGCTGTGTGCATCTTCCATGCCTTAGGGCAGCGTTGACTTGAAGCATCCTCTTCACTTGAAATTTTAGCGCGTTTGGGTGAATCCTATGAAGAACTTATACATGCTTGTATGCCATTATTGGAGGGACGTCTCTCTTGGAGGTGACTTAGGAGAGACAAATCATAAGCTTAGGGCATTATTCTATTTGGAAAAGCCCCTCTCTTGTACATGCTATTGGAGCCATAGTTATCAGAACCGGTCCTGTGATCGAACCAGCCAACCCCAAGAACCGGAACCGGACAAAAACCAGGAAAAAAACCGGATCACAAAACCAGTCGACCAAATTATACATAAAATATTCAAATTTTAAAATATATATTCATGTGCATCCATGAGAATTCAAACCATTATAGACAAATATGCAAAGTTTCTCATGTATATAGCAAGTAAGAGTGCATACAACCAAAATAGCACCGAGAGCAATCCATATATGAACCAAAGTACATCAATAAATAGGCTATAAACTAGGGATTCTTCAAATACTAGTTTTGAGGCCACCAACATCAATCTGAGATTCTGAACAATCAGCACCACCAACATCAAGGTACATAGAGGGGTTGATGTGCTTGATTAAATGCCAATCCCATACTCTCATACATGATAGAATCCAGTGGAAACATTACAATCCTGAAATCCTGAAAACTGTTCAGCGTTAAGCCTGTTGAATTCTGAATGAGATCAAAAATTCTACCTTTTGCACTTGAAGTCCAATCAGGTTGGAACCACTCTCAAACATCTTGAAACAATTATTGGTAATGTTAAAAATTTAAGTAAAAAGATAGAAAATGAAGATAAGAAGAATGTCACTTTTACATTAAGAAATTAATGTTACCATTTAATATCGTTAATGATTACTAGGTCTAGGGTTTACCTTTTTTTTCATTTTAAATTTCATCCTTTGAAATTTCACATATGGATTTCTACCAAAAAGACTGGTGCCCTACAAAACTGACCAGTTCAAGCATTTAAGGTTGGTTCCATACAGAACCGGTCGGTTCAGGTACAAAATCGATCAGTTCGGTATGGACCTGAACCAGTCGGTTCTGTACAAAACTATAAAGATTTGACAAGACTAACTTGCAAAATTTGCCAGGGCATAGTAGAAATAGAACCAAGTTCTTCACTAGTGAATTCCAGGCCATATAGAACCAATCCAAATTACATAGATCAAGTTGAAAAGGATATTTAATGAATGTCAACTGCTATAAAAAATTTCAAGGTAAAGGATTTTGATTGGGAGTCACCAATAATGGTTGTCATGAAAAAGATGGTTAAATAAAAATTTGTTTCGACTATAGAAAATTGATTGTAATACCTAATAAAGACCCTATTTGGATTACCTTTATTGATAGAAATATGGAAGAAGTAGAAGGAGAAGATATGTAATCCTGTTTAGATGGCTTCTTGGGGTATATTCAAATAAGCACAACAAAATGAAAATAGATAGAAAACAACACTTGTTACAGAATATGGAACATATGCATATAATAAAATGCCATTACACTCTGCTACACACTTGTTATGTTTCAAAAAATCATAGTACAATTAATTTAAAAGTTGGTGATAGAGAATGTAAAAATATTTGTGGGTGATTGGTTGGTAAATGGGTCCATCAAGGAAAATATTGAATCCTTTAGAGAATGTATGGAGATATGTAAGAAACCTAGCCTTGCACCTGCAAAAGTATATCTTCCTCGACTCCAACAGGAAGTTGTTGGTCATGCAGTGAGTGCAAGAGGATTCCGTGCCCCTACATCCAACTTTGCCCCAAGGACTGCGCAAGCAATGGGAGGTGGACTTTGTTGTTGCATTCAAACATCCACATAGAACTAGGAGGTGTAGGTATATCATTATGCTACAAAGTAGTTGACAAAGTAGGTGAAATCTCAAGCAATGCCAAAGAATCTAGCTTCAAACAAGAATGAGTCTCTTTGTGTGCAAACATCGTAACAAGGTACATATGCCCACTAAGAGTGCAGGCTACTAGAGGATGTCACTTTGTGAATCGTGTTGCTAAAAACTTAATGGAGGAATTCATGATTGCACATCCAATGTTAGGTCCTCCCTATCGAAGAGCTAGTGTAAAAGTAGAACCATCTAATAAGATCTTAGTAGAATTGGTAATGGTCAAAATAATTGGGCAGAAATGTTAACTATGCCCTGTGGACTTTCAGAACTTCATGTAAAGTGACTGCAAACACATTCAGTTCCAATTGTTATATGGTCAAGAGGTTATGGTGCCCTTGCAATTTGTGGTTTGTGGTCTGACAGTGGCTGCACAAAATTGTCTTAGATATAAAGAAAGCCTACATCATAAAGAGAGAAACTTATAGAGTTAGATGAAAGGAGAATGTGCACACAATGGGCAACTGCAGTGACACAGTGAAGATGGAAAATGGGCATGACAAGAACTTATGAAAACATCAGATTAAGGAGGGAACACTATTCACAATTAAGAAGCCTACATTTCCTATCTCCTTGTTCTTAATTTTCCTAACCCTAGGAGACTATTGTCCCTATGTTCTCAACTAAACACAACTGTTATTTAATTGCAGAAATTAAATTCTTTCACATAGCAGTAATCGCACATATGGCTGGAAAGTAAACAACGGAAACATAAACACAATACATGGACAATTACTCCTTCAAATCAGTTTTTCATTAACAATTCAAAGCTTACAAGGAAATCTCCACAACTGTCAAACTAACAATTGTATGGTACGCCCAAAACAAAATAGATCTGCACACTTACTCAGGAAAATCTGCCTGCCAGAATACGAGAAAACAACCTACTGTACACTGCTTGTTGTATGACTTATCCATACAACTGTATGGACCTGTTCTGTACGAAACTCAGTACAGTTGTACAGAACTGCCAGTACTAAATCCGTACAATTGTGCAGAATCCGACGTATGGACTTGCTCATTGATTTTTGCATGTTGTCTGGCTTTGGCTTCTCTCCGATGCTCTAACTCTGCTCCACGGATGAATAAAATCACCTCTTGACAAAACTTGTCTTTGAGTGAAATGAATGTGTCTTAACCCTCTACCTTGACTTGCCTTTATACTTGAGCTAAAACCCTAATCTCATAGTGAAATGTACAACTGAGATTAGTCTAAATCGCTAATGTATAAAAATAGTAAATACATTTATTAGACTCAACAACTAAATTGATGTGGAGCATCCGTCAACAGCACCACATGTCCTAGAGCTTCTAGAAACCATAGCGACCATGTTAACCTTGCATTGAAAGATTTTTTAGAAAGTTTTTATCTTACTTTGTTAATAATAAATTTGGGTTTAAGTGATGCGGAGCATCTGTCAAGCATGGTTTGCATGTTGTGACAAGTGTTGGTCAATATGAAACGGGGCCGCCTTACATGCTAATAAAGGGCCATGTTCTCTTATTAAGATGCAAGGAAAAGAAGAGAAGAGGCGGGGAGGTGAACAACCACTGCAGAAATTCTTAGAGTGCTTGCATGTCAGAGGGTATAGAGAAGAGGTTGGATGCCTTTGTTTGGCTAGTGTATCAACCGGGTTGGCTTGTTGAGTGTAGATTAATAGGAGAGGAACTATGTGTCCTTCCGCTAAGTTACTTATACCTATGTGTTGACTATTGAGAGTATTGTGATGAGCACCGATAGGTGCAGCTTATTACCCGGTGATGTCCAGTTTTATGGGATATGGATTATGCATTTCCATATCTGTACTCGATAGAGAATTAGTGTAATGGATGAGAGTTCCAGTGGAACAAAAGGAGTTAATGTGTTCATTGTATGCTCTCTTTTTTGTCCATTGAGATCCTTGCATGTGAATATTTACAGTTCTGTTTTGAATCTTACTTGAGTATTGATTGTATTTGGGCCTGCCCCCTTTCGTCTATATCATTTTGGTATCGGAGCAAACCAAAATGGCCCAAAGAGGAGAGCCATTGTTGCAAATTTACAGCTGGAGACTTAGCTGTTGAAAACGAAGAGTTGGTTCGAGAGGAGAAGTAAGTGTGCTTGAAGGAGCACTAGATTGCACGGAGGTGCGTTATTGTTACCGGTGAGTAAAGTGTTGGCTATGGAAAGCCATATTGTGAACAAATTTAAGAGAGTGAGTTGTTGAGAAGCCAAAGAGAGATTGGCAAGCTAAAGTTAAATTGCAGAACAAGAACAAATTTGCTTTAGTAATCCTTGTCGTGCCTTGAGGAGCATTAGAAAGTCCTAGGATGTATGTCAGTGTTTGAGGACATCGAATTCGCAAGAGGAAGCCATACCAAGAGTGAAGATTGTTGAACTAAGTGTGGGTTATTTGCTTGTGCAGAAAAAAATGTCAAAGAGATATAAGAAGATAATCCAATAAGAGAAAGAATGGGTAAGGAAAGAGATGCAAGCGATCAGAACAATAATTGAAGAGGGGAAAGAAGAAAAGCAAAGAAAGGCAGAGATTCAAGCCTTAAGAAGAAGCATAAGGACCTTGGAGGAAGAAGAAAATCAGAGTAGTGAAAAGAGGAAGATTGCAGAAGTTGAATTCCAGTGTTTGGCTCATGAGAACTGCAAGTTTGAATCTCGAGAGTATTTCAGCAAAAGGACAGGAACTAGAATCATTGATCTCGGTTGATGTGAGCTGTGAGCTAGATGAAACATAGAGTGTGGTGAGTGAGGAGAACAAGGTGGAGGAAAATTACTAATGTCAATGCTAGACTTGGAAAATGAGGATGATGCATGTGGCAATGTAATAAATTAAAGGAAGCAGCCCGAAAAATTTTTTGTGTTAAACGCAGACAAAGGAGCTAAATTAGAGTGTGTAGTAGAGAAATCCACTGAGCATGAATCTCATATTGTTCTTACAGAGAATGATGAGATTGAAAAGGAGTGTTTGCCAGACAAGAACAGTAAGTTGGAAGCTCAGTTTGATGTAAATGTTGACAAGGAGATTGAATCAAGGTGTTTTGTTAATGAGAATAATGCCATTCTCACTGAAGACTTGGATGGACAGCAGGTTGAGGAGATGCATCATGGGAAAGATGAAATATTTGATCTAGAATCAAGTGACTGCAATGGGACTAACATTGGTGGGTTTTCTGACATTTTAGATAAAAATTCTAGAGGCTACAATGTCACAATGCATGCAGACATGCAAGAGGATGTTAAAGTTGTTACCAGCTAAGTTGTACTTAGTTGGACTATCAAGTGAGCGGGCAAAGTTGAACATGTTACATGTTCGTTTTCGATGATTTGATGTCCAGCAGGCCTTTTAAAGGCCCCATTTTTTTAATTTTTTCCACATGTCCATGGCCCTGCGGGGTTTGTAATAAAATGTACTAGCATGCTGTTTTGTAAAATACTTGGTTCCCTAGGACTTTTTGGCTAAGTCAAGTATTCCAAGGAGTTTTTTCACCTATTAATTATGTCTTGCATTAGTGCATAACATAATTTTTGGGTTTTTCTCCTGCTCCTCCAAAGCTGGAATGCCTGAGGAGGCTGACGGGCCTTAGGGGATTGTTAAAGTCTATGGGTCAATGTATATGAACATGCTAGACATTGTTTTTGAGTCATATGGACATGTGTTAAGTCCCCCTAGGTAGTTTTTTAATTTTCGACGAAGTTTTTTTTCCGTAAATTGGGCCATTTTTTAATGGTTCAATTAAAAAATTTGTAATTGGCCTAGAAGTGGCATCTGGAGGTCTTTTCTACCTTAGGGGTGCTCGTTTTCTAACTCAGAGCACCCCCTTAACCCCTAAACCCACTTTTCCTAATGTTTGGGTGCTTAAATTTTTACCTATGGCCAAAAAACCCAAAAAAGTCGTGAAAAATGCAAAAAATTGGAAAAATGACTTAAAAAATTAAAAGCTTTTTGGAAAGTTTTGAAGTCAGAAATGAATCAGCTATATTCTAGCATTGTATTGGGTTGATTTTGGAGTGTTTTGGGGCAGCCAAACATGTGACATCACTTGCCCATGATGGAGGGCGCATTACTCCACTTAGCTTGGGCACATTTATGAGAGTGGGCAGCCACGCATTTAGGGAGTGGGCAGCACATAAGGTGCTGTTGTATGGGCACCATTTGTGCTGCGTTTTGGGCAGCTAGATAGGGGGATATGGGCAGCACTCTTCACTCCACCATTTGTGCCATCAATCCCCCACTCTCTCCTTTAGCAAGTGCGCCCCTCCTTCTTTGAGTTTTTCTATTTAAGCATGGGCACTCTTCATTGTTTTCTCATGAGAAGGTGGAACCTCTGCTCCTATATTTGTAATACTTTTGTACTTGTTCATGAATAAAAGGCTTTGGAGGCAATTCTATGTGTGGATTCTCATGGTGTGGATGATCATGTTCTATTCTAACATATGAGGTAATCTGTGTCTTTACATTCTTATTCATGCTTGTTATTTGATCAATCACTAGCTTTTAAAGGAGATGTTGAGCTTAGTAAGGTAAAAATAGTGTAATCTATTCCATTGTTTTTACTGTTGGTTAATATAGAGTGCTTAGAGTTCAATGTCATTTTTGTTTAAATGCTTGAATCTAATTCTCCATTTTAATCTACACTAGTTGCATTTGATCTTGCTTGTGTGAGTTGTCTTTGGTGTCTACAGGTTGCCGATCTGAAGAGTTGGTGGAGCTTGCTTGCGTCCATTGGTCTTCGAAGTTGATCCAATGAGAACTAGTCCCATTGATCCCCACGGTGGAGGACTCCATAGCCCAAATTCGAGATAATCATTCTTCTTCTCATCAACACAAAAAATCTTCAAATTTCTCTTGGTTACTTTGGTTTGCATATTTCAGACCCAATTCTTATTTAAATATCATAAGTAGGTCTGATTTTTATATTAGATCTTGGGTTTCATCTTTAAGAAAAATCTTTGTCTAAGTCAAATTGATGCATGCTTCTTGTTTAAGTGTATTTTTCTGAATATAATAAGGGCTGAAACAAATAGTTTGCTTTATTGTACTTCATGTTTATCTGGCTGTCCTAGAGCTTGTAATTTGCAGCCATTAAAAGCTAGCAAAGATCCCAAGTAAACAAGCCCCATTGCTTGCTTTGCTTGGTTAATTTCCGTCACTTTAACTTAGAATTTTAACTTAGATTTTTATGGGTTTTTAGCAGGTGTCCCAAATACACTCTTAAAGTGTTTTTGGGCATCTTTTACTGACGTTTGCTTGCTGATTTGCAGCATTTGATGAATAGGTAGAGAGGAATGCTGGCCAATTTTCGAGGATCCAGGCCATCCGGAGCACCTAAATTTTAAATTTTATGAACCGGTTACTTTTTCTCTCCTATATTGTAAGCCACTAAGTCAATTTAAGACTAGGACACTTCTTTCGCATTGTAACTAAAGTATCAAACGAGAGCAAGTGGGCTAATCAAGCGCCCACACCCCATCCCCCTAGGGGGTGAAACTGTGTCGACTCAATTTTCGTGGTTTGCAAATTTTTTAGTTTAGATTTCATTTTCGCACTTAATAAAATCAAACTAGGCTTAAACTCAACCTTCTGGGTCCGTTCACTGGCGGGCCACAAAATCACTCAAAACATAGTTTTATCATTTTTTTTACAAACTCAAAAACGCCCCCCTTGCTTTCCCGAAGTAGGGTTTCTGTACAAGGGCTTGCCCGAGTATGTGCCTGAAAAGAGACTCCTGGGGTTTAAAAAAGATAAAATTGTGGTTCATAAAAATTTTCTAAAAAATACCAAGGTCTTCTCCCGTATGCTCTGTGGCCGACTTCCAGCTCAGCCTGATCCAGTTGGTGCACATCAGAAAGGGGGAGATGACTAGTAATAGGATCTAACACCGCCCTGAATAAAAAAACCTTTATGTGAAAATCTAGCACATCGCGAACATTTTGTTGTCGTGGGGAAATTTCTCAGAAGGCTTGGGACAAAACTGAGTAGTGACCTCTTGGAAACCGTAAGACTTGCCCTCGTTGGTACAGCATCTGAACACCTCCTTGAGACTCCGATTCAGCCCAAGCCTGAGAGGGAAGCCACACATCAAAATTCCGGACATGTTCCCCCGTACCTTGCGTATATTGGGAACCCACCTGCCATAATAAAAAGATCACTTTCACATTAATCTTAAAATACACCAAGAACACTGGCACAACATTTACTTTTCTACTCATGCATCTATTTCGACTCCATTATAAGGCACTGGTCTATATTGATATCATTTCATGTTATTGACAAATGTTGCGAATGAATGATGATAATAGTGAATGGGAGCAAATGATGTATTGATGAATGATTGTTTTGCTTTATATAAGTATATGCTGCTTTTATCTTGGTTATCAAAAAAAAAAATTTTTTTTTCTAACTCCTAGATTAGACACCTTAGTTTTTATTTTTAGGGTCCACCCCCCTTGACTTCGCTAGGAAAGCCTAGACGGAGGAGTCGAGTCCCAAGTGACAGCACTTGACTCTGACTTGCCCCCAAGGCCACACTAGCAACTTGAAAACGTTTGCTGCGTTTTCCCAGGTGTGGAACCAGGCGGCAACAACGGTTAGTGTTGTTGTTGATTGGGTATACTAGTGCAAAGATGATATTCAAGTAGCCATGCAATATGTACTTATATGTGACAGGGCATTACACAAACTTTGTAGCAACCAGGTGGAGCAGATAAGTTTGCCACTTAGAAATTCTATTGTGTGACAAATGGGATTGGTGCTGGTAGCAGAAATGGGAAGTAGATTTCTTCCCATATACATGAGAGCGAGAATGCTAGGTGTATGTAGCTCGGTTTGTCATGTTGAGATGGTTTTAGTCACTCTAGAGCCATGCATGGCTATAGAGGGACAATGCCCCATTCAAAGCATGGTTGGACAATTGATAGATTCTGTTACCAACTTTTTTGTACCATAGTTGGACTTCCGACGAGCCGCCATTTGATGAACATGATTTATGTTCATATCCAGTGTATCAGAAGTTCCAGTTGTCGTTCCTAGCCAATTTTGGCTAGTCAATTTTACTTTTCTGCTGAAATGACCATGACCCCACGGGGTTTGTAATAAGTGTGCTAGTAGGGTTTTGAGTGGCTTGGTTCCCCATGACTTGACTATCAACTAAGGCATTCCAGGGAGTTTTTTGCCCTTGTCAATTATGCTTTGCCTATAGCCGAGTAATAATCGACGAGGTTTTCTCTCGCTTCCTCCAAAGTTGGAATGCCCGATTTTTAAATTTGAGCCTTGGGGGGTTATTAGAGTCCAACTGATGTATATGAACCTACTAGACACCATGTATGTCTTAGATGGTCATTTCCTAGGTCCCTCGTCCATTAAAAACAATGTCCAAACAAATTTTACCAGACGCGTTGGATGAGTTTTATTTTTTATTATTTTTCCAAATATTTAATTGGAAAAATGCAATTTGTAATATGTCAGTCATTTGGGGGTGGATTTTAGAGATTGGAGGCTTAATTCCTAAGCCAAAAATCACACTTGAACCCCAAACCCACTTATCCTAAGTTTCGGATAGTCATTCAGCCTGATAATTAATAATTTCTCAAAAATCAATAAAAGAGAAATTATTAATTAAATTAATTAAAAATAATAAATTGGAGAATTATCCAATTCTCTCCAAAATAATCCAATTGGATTATTTAAACAGGCTAAATGACATGGCAACAGACATTCATGATGATTCCAATCAACTCCAAGAGCATTCAGTGAAGTATCCAGTCAGCACCAGTCATCCCAATCAAGAGAAATTCGCCCTCCTTCATTAAAATCACGATTTAGTGATGTGGTGGTTGATTAATGGTTTGTTGAGTTTGTATTTAATGAAAGGTGGGCGCCTCCCTCAATTGGTGGCCACCTCACATAGCATTAACTCATGCAATCTCGAGTTCTCCCTACATTAGCTCAAGCTTGCCTCTTCAAGATGCTCACGCATTCCTCATGCATTCACGAGTTAATGAGGTGTCTATCACGTATTGGGTTGATGTATATTACAATGTTTTGGTGATAAGAACTATGTTGGGATGGGGGGCGCCTTGCCTAGGTGGAGGCCACCTCCCCACTCCTACCAACCAGCAAGCTCGAGTTATCTCATGTGATCTCACTCCAAGCCATTAATTGATTGGAAATTCGATTTTGTCTATTGTGCCATTGGCTCTCTTCTCATGCCAATTCGAGTTAGGGTATTGAGGTCTTAGTTTTTGTATAAAAGGAGTGCCTTGCCTCCTCATTCTTCATGGAGATTTGTGCAAAGAAACTCTGGAGAATTTTGTATCATTTGTTTAAGATTTAATAAAGAGAAAGACTTTGGAGGTCCATGTGGGAGTTCTTTGTGTGTCAAATTCATCTTGTGTGAGGTGATACCTTTCTTAACTCAACTCTCTTAATTTTTAATTGTATGATCATTGATAGGAAGGCTAACAATCTAGCACGTTATTATTTGATCTACTGTTTTCTTTTGAGTGTTGTGGTTTTCAGGTACACTTTCAGGTGGAGAAAAGATTTGTCTCTTCTCATCCATCAAGCAAGAGCTCTTTTTGACTAACACATTCATCTTGCAGGTTCCCAAAAAAGGCTTCTACTTCAAAGAATCGAGAAACGCAAGCCTTCTTGCCTCATCCATCAACAACTATAAAACTCACTTTTCAGTCATTGGTTACTTGTCCTACCTCTAAGCTGTGGAAGCCCAAAGTTATACTCTCCTCCAAGCCTAGAAACCTTGTCAAGCTTGCCTTTTGTTTGTGGCTTGTCTTGATTTTTGCCTTCTTTTGCTCTCATCCTAGCCTTGTTCCTCTCTTTTTTCCTCCTTCCCTTTCGTTCCTCTTCCCCTAGATCTCTTCTAGCTCTCGTCTTACCTTCTTCTAGCTTACCTCTCCTCCTTTCATCCATCCTTTAAACCTTCTATTCTCCCTTTTAGTTTTGCTCTCTTCTCACCCTTTCGTTTTCTCCTATCCTCTTCCTACCTCCTCCTTCTCGTCTCCCTTCAAGCCTCTTCTCTTTGCCTTCGTTTTGCCTCCGTCTTCTTGCTTTCGTTTTCCTCTTTGCCTTTCTATCTTCCTTCATACCTTGCCTCCTCCTTCTTGTTTAAAGTTTAGATCGTAGTTTCCTTTTGCATCTAGTTTATTTGTCAGTTTGTTTTAGATCTCATACTTAGAAGTTTGTATCTTGTTAGCTTAACTTGCATTTCATTTTTTGTTTTAGATCTAGTTCCCTTTGAAGTTTATAAAGTTTAGATCTCATCTTAAAAAGTCAAAAAACTTGCATTTAAAAACGATTGGGCATATAGGTTAGTTCATTGTTAAATTAATAAATTACTTTCCATTTTAGATCTCATTGTAAACGTTTGCATTTTATTTTGATACTTAGATCTTAGATTTAGTTTATTTTTTGCTAACGCTAATGAGTGCATGAGTTGGTTGTTTTGGTCTTGTAGATGTTGAAGAGAAAATACCGAAACTAAGAAGCAAGCAAGAGGGCTAGATCTAAACAAGCAAGCAAAGTTAGATCCAAAAGAACAAGAAGAAACAAGAGAACCAAAACCCAAAGAAGATCCATTTAAACTCAACAAAGATCAAAGCTTCTCAAACATCAAGGAGATCCCAAAGTCAAAGAGCAAAACTTAAATCACTCTCCTTTGTACAAGCCCTAAAAAGGCTTTAGTTTCATTTCTTAGTTGCATTTCACTTCAAGGGTTGCATTCCCTCATTTTGTAATTGCTTAATGAAATAAAGCTAAGTGGGATAAAGCCTCCCATAGTTTGTGTTTCTTCCCCCATTTGGGGAAGAGTGTCTTGTGTCTTTTCTTGTTTTCATTAGCTTAGATTTGCTTCAAGTTTTTAGATTAGATCTCATTCAATATTTGTCATCAAGTTTTATTTCAAGTTATTTGCATTTTGATTATCTTATTTCCATTTCATATAGTGTAGATAAGTCTCTCGAACCCGTCGCAAGACGAGTCAAGAGCACTCTCTGTCGGAGAGCATTTTTATTGTTGCATTGCATTGCATATAGTGTAGATAAGACTCTTGAATCAAGCCTTAAGGCAAGATCAAGAGTACTCTCTATCGAAGAGCATTTTAGTTATTTGTGTGCTCTAAGCTAAAATTCGCAACTCATTTTCCCCATAATAAAATTTGAATTTATTCGTTTCTCCTTGCCGCGTATGCTCTGCCCAACCCTAAAAAAGTTGGAATACTCAAAAACGGTATTGGTTGCCTAATCTTGCAAGTTCAAACCATAATAAAATCATTATCCCCATAACCAACGAACCGGCGTTGTTCGATAAGTACTCAAAAGTGGGGAACTCCTAGTGAGGGCACCGGGCAACCCAACCTCGGACACAATTGCTGGTTAAGTTCCTTGAACACCTAGCTGTGATCCAGGTTGGTCTGTCATGTCCTTGAACGGGGCCACCTAGAGTACTTCTTCCGGTTAGATTTCCAGGACATCGTGTTCCGGTTGGAAATATCTCTCACCTAAAACAAGATCACTTAAAATTTACAATAAAATAAACCAAGAACATTTGCATAACAGATCTCACAAACACTACCACACTGAACTCTTGTATCAAGCAACTCAAGCACTCAAGACTTTTGACTCCATAAGGCACTGGTCCTTGACACCATTTTATTTGCTTCATATCTATCTGAAACACTTGTCATTTAATTTCTATATCATATGGTTGTCTTGCTTTAAATTATCAAGTGGTTGTGTTTCAATCTTGTAATCTTGCAATTATCTT
Organism: Larix kaempferi; assembly: GCA_027924585.1. Taxonomy (NCBI): domain Eukaryota; kingdom Viridiplantae; phylum Streptophyta; class Pinopsida; order Pinales; family Pinaceae; genus Larix; species Larix kaempferi. Next base: position 616,612 of record BSBM01001218.1, read on the forward strand.
GTGGTTATTTTATTTTGTCATTATAAATTTGTGATCATTCAAAAACTCCTAAAAAACACCCATCTGCATCCATACACCATAAAAAACACTTAAAAACTCAGAGCCATAGAAAACTCTTTGTTAGAGACAACCCCCTTTGATTTCGTTAGGAGTTAGCCTAAACGGAGGAGCTGGGATTCAGGTGACAGTGCCTGGCTCATTGCTTGCCCCCAAGGCCACACCTTCCCCACTTGTAGTGAGGGAACAGCTTTCGAAAGATTTCTGCTGCTGGTGTGCATCTCGGCGGACAACAGATTCAACGAAGGGTACAGTGAAGAACATGGCAAGGTGTTGCCTTCTTGTGAAAGGAATGATGAACTGGTTGTTCAAAACAAAGCAATCAGACAATGTGCAATTTGAATCTTATTTTGATCAATGGATAAAATGGAGGAAAGCAGCTATGAACCAAGAGGTTCATATTTTCTTTCAAAGTGGGGAGCATGATGCGGAGTATTCATCAACCGCGCCACATGTCTTGGAGCTTCTAGAAACCATAGCAACCATGTTAACCTTGAATTGAAAGATTTTTAACAAGGTTTTTATTTTACTTTGCTATTAATAAATTTGGGGTTAAGGATGCAGAGCATCCATCAAGCATGGTTTGCATGCTGTGACAGGTGTTGGTCAAAATGAAACGTGGCCGCCTTACATGCTAATAAAGGGCCATGTTCTCTTATTAAGATGCGGAGAAAAGAAGACAGGAGGCAGGGAGGTGAACAACCATTGCAGAAATTCTTAGAGTACTTGCATGCCAGAGGGTATAGAGAAGAGGCTGGATGCCTTTGTTTGCCCTGTTCGTCAGGCAGGTTGGCCTGTTGAGTGTAGATTAATAGGAGAGGAACTATGCGTCCTTCCGTTGAGTTACTTATACGGATACTTATGTGTTGAATGTCGAGAGTATTGTGATGAGCACCGACAGGTGCAGCTCATTACCCGGTGATGTCCAGTTTTATGGGATCTGAATTATTGATTTCTAGATCTCTATTCGATATTAATTTGTGTAATGGATGAGAGTTCCAGTGGAACAAAACGAGTCAATGTGTTTGTTGTATGCTCTTTTTTTTGTCCATTGAGATCCTTGAATATAAATATTTACAGTTGTGTTTTGAACCTTACTTGAGTATTGATCTTATTCGGGCCTGCCCCCTTTTGTCTGCGTCATAAATATAAGACTTTCACTTTACTTTATTACTTAAATAAATTACAAAATAGATTTGACTTGAACTATTTCCAGCCAGTTTGACACTAAACATGTGCAGAAGTTCCTGTCCAAGCTACAATCTTCAACATTTATCTCTGCTCAAAAGGCCACAATTGTATCACTCAAGCAATCCTACAGAACTCCACTTGAAATCTGATTGTCACTGATGCACATTAACCAAAATTTCCCTGGCAATTAGAGACCTTGCATTGCTTCGTAAACAAGGCAATGGAGCGTGCACTTTAATGAGCTAAGTGATAACAATATTCATTGTTAGTTCAGTCTTCAGACTCCAAGTTCAGAGAATGATGGGAATTTCAGTAACTGTATTTCTTGTTGTTGATGACCGGATACAATTGCTGACAAACTTTCATAAGCAAGATGCATCTTGAACAACATTGAGGTTGTCAAGATCCAAGCTTGGACGCCATTCTTGACGACATCAATGCCTCCTCTCCATGTTAGAACTTATGTTTACAAAGCAAAAGTTAGTACAGCTATCAACATGCTCTGAGGCATGAGTATCACAAATTGCAATCCAATCTCATTCTAAAGATGTGATGCTACGTCGAACCGCCCGAGCCCTGGTGAGAACATGGGTGCCTAATAAGCGCAGAGTAGGTTTGAACCCTGAGCTTCGCCCGCTCAAAGTTAAATCACACATTGCAGTCCAACCTCAACCTGATGATGCAGTATTCCATCGAATAAAATCTATCTTATTGCCAATAAGATCCCGCCTTAGTGCCTACTGCCTTCTTCAACCTCAGGACCACTGTTGTAAGTCACATGTGAGGTGGACATCAATGCTACACAGTCATTTTTTACGAAAAAAAAACATACATGAAATATTCAGTTGTTGCAAAACAATAAACAAGGAAACCATTCGTTGCCGAAAGAAGTAGCCATTCAAAGCATCGACCCGAAAAAATAAAAATTAAAAAATCCCAAAAACGATAACATGAGAGTAATCCATTCCTGCCCTCAAACAATCAACACCCATTTTCCATAAAAAAGGAAGCCATTTTCTGCAAATCAAACAAGCCAACTTCTAATACAAATCAAAGCTGCGGACCCCCACTCCCCAAAAATGCAAAATCTGCGTAACCCAAATAACAAATTTTACCAAAATCCAAAATCAACTGACCTTCAAGTCGAGAATGGAGCGATACGACTGCCCCTTGGCGAGATTGAACGCCCGGAGAAGGATCCCAATTCCCACCCTGACTCCATACGCCAAGAGAAAGCTCTGGCACAAATTCCCAATCGCATTGGCCACACAGGAGTCCGGATGATTACAAAGAGGACCCTGCCCATCGTGCTGCTTGTGCTTCGTCTGCACCTCCTGGATGGCATCTCTCAGGGTCGCCTCCGCATTTCTCAGCCTTCTCACTGCCTCCTCCTTATCATCCTTCTCCTTCTTAGACTGCCCGCCTGCAAACACTTCGGCCCTTGACATCATTCTGTGCCTTGCAGGAGAATCCTCATTGAATGAAGACGAAAGAAGATCCCCACTGCGTAAGCGAGTACCGGATTTCAGCGTGTTGTCTAAGAAGGAAAGTTTCTATTATTATTATTTTCGTTGATTATTGCAAAATGGAATCTCGGACTTACTATAGTGGGTATTCCTTCCTTCCATTGCATTCTGCGGTTCCTTAGAAACTGGCATTGGGGTGGCCTCCATTGTAGAGTTGGCCACGTTTGCTTGACAAGTTCTTCATGCCGTTTTCTTTTACTTCGTGTCCTCCCATGTTCTTCTATTCAAACATGAGTGTTTTGTGGCTTATGTTCCATAAAGGATCTGGTTGGTGTGTTTCACGGATTGAGATTGAGTTCGTACTGTTGAAATAGGATTTCATGTACATTGCAATTTAAAGTAAATTTTGATGCTTGGAGAGTTATTATTATTATTATTTTATTTAGTTGGAGAGTTATTATTAAACTTTATTTTTCTATTATTTTATTAAATAGAAATATAATATGATTTTTGATGTAATTATTTTTAAGTTATTTTTGTCAATGGTTAATTTTAAAAGTAAATAAAAATATTAAGCATTCTACATTTTGGTATATACTTTGGTTTATGTTGATTTGTTATGTTGACTTACATACTTTTGGTTTTTTGGTGTTGTGGTGCTTTGTCTTTAGTGGATCTTTTTGGTCTTGGTTTTGGATCTTTTGGATGTTACTGATTTCTTTGGTTGTGGGGAGGTTGTTGTAGTCTTGGAATAGGCTCCTCCTGGTTCTGTCCGTGTCTTTGGAGGGTTGTATGGTCACATTCATATATATTTTTAATGAATATATAGCTATTTTTATGTGAAAAAAAAGAAAAAAGAGATCCACAATGACAAAATGTTCATTTAATAGTAACTTAATGGTGAATCTTAAAAATAAATAATATTAATTGTACTACAGTTTGGTAATGCTTTGGCTTTACGGATTCATTCTACTACCTTTGTATGTAACGCAGATCTGCAATGACAAAAAGTTCATTTAGTAGCATGTTAGCAGTAGAGGTCATGGACATCGTAGATCTGGGCCCATCGCTTGGGAGGCTTTAGTTAAATTATGCTAAAGTAGGGGTTGGTGTTCATATTCCTCTGAACATTTCAATGTCGATGATGAATATAAAGACTCAAATAATAATGAAGCTTTGAATCAAGGGTGAAACTTTTTGTGAGAACTCACAACGCTATCTGGCGATGAGATGTCACCTCCACCAATACGTGCATTAAATATATATATATATATATATAAAAGAAAGGGAATAATATTTTTTTATATATTTTACTTTTGTTTTTTGAAATATCTTATATTATATTTTGGAAAGCTTTATACAATACTTATTTGATACAAGAGTTGCTTAACAAAAATGTCCTTGTGCTTTTAGGCAAGAAATGACAATGAGCTATAACTAGAAGTGATAAGATACTGCAGCTTATCTAGATTTATATGAATTTTATTTAGGCTACTTAGTTATTTTAGAAAAGAGACCATATCTATTAGTGGTGGTGGTGGGAGTTGTAAGGTTGTCCACTTAAGGTAATCAATGATTGAGAAAAAAAACATTGTGGCATGCTTAGGGTTTATTTTCAACCATTTACATTTTGAACCACCACACACCACTAGAGTGTCATAAAATAGATTTAGTGTAGATTCAAGTAAACTTGCATGATGGCTTGATATCAACATGTTACACAATTGGTATGATTAAGTTGTTCTCTATAATCATTTACTATCTACTTGCAAAATCATATTCTAGATTTAAGCTTGAAACACTTATTTAACACTTATTTGTAGGTGATAAAACATTACATACATCTCAATTTGACAGTAAGTTACAAGATATAAAACTTTAGTATATGAATGTGTAAAAAAATCAAATCATAGCAAACAAATGAACAACAATTAAAAACAAGACTTAAACTTTATAGATTCAGGGGATGATGCAGGAACTTCATGTAATTAGAGTTCATTCATATCCTAATAATATAAATTTTAAATACCACCAATGCAGGAACTTCATGTAATTAGAGTTCATTCATATCCTAATAATATAAATTTTAAATACCACCATGTGATATCTACAACTAAATCCATCTACAACTAAATATATAAATAAGAGTTGCATGCAGCTTAGTCCCTCCCTTAATATAAGAAAAAAGTCAATATTAAATATCAGTAAAGAACTATCAATTTTACATTAAAAATAACAAAAATACTCACCAAGATCTCCTTGGTGACCACCTCATGTCAAAAAAATATACATTATATATTCTTAAAATATAATTCTTGACATATAGGACATTAATTATTACATATTGTTAAATATATTTTTAAATTATATTAATAATTGAAAAAAAAATTAAATATAAAACATTAATAATTATATATTTTTAAATTATAACAATTAAAAAATAAACCATTGTCAATTCCTACTTTATATATATATATATATAATATTTCATTTTATATGCCTTTTAACTATATATATATATATAATATTTCATTTTATATGCCTTTTAACTTAAAATTTTATAAATATTTCATTTTATGTGCCTTTTAGCTTAAGATTTTATATAGTAGTTTATATATAATATATATAAAAAAATACTTTAGGAAAGTATTTTATTTTCTTTGTGTGTTTTTAAATATTTTATATAAGTAGGTTAGGTTTGCAATCATTTTGCAAAGTGATTTGTTGAAGGAAACTTTAGTGTTGCTTATTTAAATAGTGTGGCAATAAGTGTGATCGTGATGTCATTGAAGTGAAGGAAGCAAGTTGTTTTAAGCAAAAAAATGAATGCTCTACACAAATCGTTGTTGGCATTAGATAAGATTTTTTATTTGATTTTTTTTTAAATTATAATTATTTTTATTTTTATTTTTTTTAAATTGTAATCAAGAAGAAAAAAAATAAAATATATAATTTAGAAATAAATCATATATTGATTTCATAGCTTGATCCAATCAAATAAGCTTTGCCACTTACAATCTATCAAATAGCTAATCCCAACATTATAACAAATATCAAAATGTTGTAAAAAAAAAAAAACATCCATTCAATTGGATCTAAATCACAAATCCTTACAAACAAGACCAACTACTTACGAGACCATGCCTCTCTCCGGCCTGAAGCTGGTGATATTGGGCAAATTTCATTTTTCATTTATATATATATATATATATATATATATATATTAATTTCATTTAAATTTGCTACAAATTGTTTTCCATAATAATGGAAGTTGAAAATAGATATGAAAAAGGTTGAGTCAATGGTAAATATTAAAGACTTCTCGTGTTTACACATATATATTGATATATTAAAAAATCAATAAACTCTCCTCGAAATTTTACAACGATATAATACACATTCTCATATTAACACATGTATATTGATATATTAAAAATCAATACATATACATTGATATATAGTTCTATACCATTTTAACATATTGTCTAATTTCGTTGATTACATTGGAGCTAAAGATATCCTACATCCCATTCTCCATTAATACAACAGCTGACACGATTTCTTCCCATGAAATTACTGTATTTTGTGATCACATTACAGAACGTGCATTTGGGTTCTCGTCCCTGAACAATTGTGGAGGATAGCAATTTTGGATTACATATATTTGGGAAGACTCAAGCGCCTTTATGGAAACCATGATCTGAAAGGAGAAACTAAAGAGATTATATTGTTCAATTGTAATCATAATTTTTTATATTGAATTATATACATTTTATTATTATTGATTGGAGGGGCCCTTCTCTCTCTTTGGTTCATTCCATTTACATAGAATACAATTTAACTTATATGACATCTCAAGAACAATTGTACAACTCTAATGGTACACAGTAACTAGTTTATGGCTCTTAGGCACACACTGCAAATTACAGCTCCCGTCTCACAGTTATTACATATATATAGAATCTAGATATATGATGGTTGATAATTTTGAAGGATATAGTTTAAAAGATATCCCTTTATAAGAGAACTGGGAAGTCTTTTTTGGATTTATTCGAGGCATAAATCACAAAAACCACTTGAATAGTCTCTTCCTTGGGCTTTTTACCCTTCTTAATATTTTTCTTCCTCGGTGAAACATATGGACATTGAACTTGGGAGCCAGAGCTACCTTCCCTGGACGCAAAGTTTAATGCATAAAATATTGGCAAAGGTTGTTTGTTGAGGATATCCTTGTAAGAAGGAACTAAGGAATTTACCATTGTAACTAGAGAAACATCAGTTCCTATGAGATTCGAAGCATTTCCATCTAAAGCCTCCACATCAGGCAACTTCCCATCATAAGCTTCAGGGCAATTTGAAACTAGGAATAAAAAGGGAGATTATAAGAAGAAATATCAGACTTAGAGGCCAATCCTTGTGCCCAAGTTGAGTTAGGAATTTCAATCACCGAGTCCCCCGAACCATTAATCTTTTCCCCTTCCCCTTGTGACGGAACAATAACCGGCTCAATAACCTTTTCCTTTCCACTCAAACAACCACCAATCTCAATTGAATAAAGGAACAGTTTGACACCCTTTAGAAATGCCAACCGTGTTTTGAGAACCCACTACTATTTTATTGACTTCCTCCCTCCTAGCGATTGGATTAAAAGAATTATAATTTCCTTCAACCTAATTTATAAACCTCACTTCCAAAACCTTACTCGAGGCTAAACCCTAACAAATTTTAACTTTCTTTAAGACAAAATCTTAAATGAATTTGAACTTTGTTGAAGACCAAATCTTAAGTGTTCAAATTTGTATAGATTCATGTTAATTACAATTTATTAAACTCAATATAATTCAATTATTTAAATATGTAAAACATTAAAACCAATAATATAAAGGTTTGATCTCTCTAAGCTTATTATTAAATTTGATCTCCATGAACTTCTTAATAAATCCAGGATCAAAATGGATATATGATAGCTAAAACACAGACATGATGCCCAAAATCAAAGGATTTATAACAAGAATCGTAAGCTTCGTATTGATAATGGGAACCAGTTTGCATACCTTGCACTTATGGGAAATTACGAGGAAGGGGTAAGTGACCAATATGGCCAGGGTGATACGCTATGGCTTGATGAATGCAATTATAAATGATGTCATAATGAGAGACAAGTTTTGCAGTATAATTCCCCCACGATCTACCACCAAACTTCTCACTAACACTTGGTACCATCAATGACCAAATATGCCCCCAAGCTTTTCACGAAGTCGAGTTTCCCAATGCTAGCAATGGAAACAATTATGGAAGCTCCATAAACATGCTTCTCCAACCAAATGGAAAGGATACCCACCCTGTCCGCTCCTCCCACTATGAAAACGCTCTGGCTCTTCTCAAATCATTGTATTGAATGCCTGTTATGCAGACATTACCGCAATAGACAAACTCACCCCTTCCTCGAAGGTTAAATTTATGGGATTCAACACCACTGGGTATTCCTCCACTATGGTGTACTAGGTGAGTGCTCTCAATTGGTATGGCTTGCTCACTATGAATTAGTTTTGGATGTTGTCGCAGACCTCGCGGCCATTCTTGAACTTGGAAACACCATCCCCAACTTCCACTAGTACGCATGTTGCATCACAACTAGACACAACATGCATAACACAACCAACCATACATAGTCATGATCGAGTGTTCAACAACCAAGGTTCAAACCCTTACATATCCCATCATTGTTAAATCTCTCATTGGCTAGGCTTAATCGCTCTACAGACTTTAGGACACCACATGATTTTGACCTAAGAAAAATGTTAAATGGATTTTTTACCAATACGCTAAGAAATAATCTTAAACCAGCTTGATGCAAAACAAAGTATTGATTATGACTAAATTAAAACTCTTGAAAAATCCAAAACTAAACATCTTTCACTTATTAAATATTAATAATAAAACAAATTTTATCATAAATCCATTTAAGGTCAAATCTATTCAACATTGAATTGCCCCTCATTTTTTTATTCTTAACCAATGAGCCCATAAATTATCTTAAAGAATTAAACCCTAAAATGCACGATATGATCTAAGAAATTATCTTAAAAGATCAAACCCTGAATTACAGGACACTATCCACTATAACTAAACTATGGTACGAGTAATCCATAACCAACAATCAAACAAAAATAAACAATTCACATATAAGCATCCTTAGCTCTTTTTACAATATTTTTGCTCCAATTTATTTCTATGTTAGTTATGGTTTAAACATTGTTGGCGAACCTGGTTTCCCTTTTTTGGAAAGTCCTGCTTCCTTCATGTCAATTTTATGTCATGTAAAAATGTTGATAAACTATGTCTCAATTTGGTTTCCTTCACATGCAATATTGCTCCTTTTGCCTAGCATAGAACTCGAATATCTCAAACTTTATAGGTGGGCCTGGTTTCTAGATCGACAAAGAAACAAGGCCAATCTTTCCTTTTCGTTTTGTATTATATGTATTCTAACAGTTAATAGAAGGTTTCATATATTACTTACAAAAAATCCTAAAAACATAATAATATTAATAAATTTATGTTTTACTATGTAGTATGATTAGATTTATGTTTTTATATGATATTAATAAAATAATTACTTTAACCTTTGATATCGTAGGGATTTAAGATTTTTTTTAAGTTTTATTTTATGGAGTAAAAATAAATATAAGATATTAAATAATATGGTTGACATGTAAAATTGGAGTGATGTATTATAAAGTAAAGTTATCGCGTAAATGTGGAAAGATAACAATACAAGTACGAGGAAGGAGTTATTATAAAATTTGGTAGAAAGGTTAAAGTAAAACAAAAGTTAATATTATTATATTTTAAAAAATTGTGGTGGATAAAGAGAAGGAATTAAGGTATTATAAAAGGTTAATGATTATAAATTTTTATATATTTTAAATAAACAAATGGAATTATATTTATTTAACAACAATACTCATAATAAAGTATAAATTTTAAAGTTTTAATGGAGATACACAAGGATGTAGACATAAATCAAAGAAAATAAATAGTTTTTTATTTTTTCAAAATTTTGATCATCTTTGTATTTTTGTTCTTTAATAATGGAGCAATTTTTTGAAGAGCAAAATTTTATAGATAAAAGTCCTTATCAATCAAGTGGAATTATAAATTAAAATAAAACAAAAAATTAATTAAAAAATAATCTCAACATTTAGTTTTTATGTTAATTAATTTAGTCTAATAATAATAATATTATTTTTCTTAATCTATATACAATTAATAATGATAGTATTTTTTTAAGCTATACACAATTAATAATAATAATAATAATTTTTTAAGCTATACACAATTAATAATAATAATAATAATATTTTTCTAAGATATACACAATTAATAATAATAATAATTTTTTAAGCTATACACAATTAATAATAATAATAATTTTTTTCTAAGATATACACAATTAATAATAATAATAATAATAATAATAATTTTTTTAAGCTATACATAATTAATAATAATAATAATAATATTTTTTTAAGCTATACACAATTAATAATAATAATAATATATTTTTTTAAGGTATACACAATTAATTAATAATAATAATAATAATAATATTGTTTTTAAGCTATATACAATTAATAATAATATAATAATAATAATACAGGGTTGGCAGGTGCGGGTGGAGCCTATTTCGAGTTAGAAGGAAACAAAATGAAAGAATACACTTGGTGTATCGGAAGAAGGACCAACAATGACATGGAGTGGCTAGCACTAATAAAAGGATTGGAGTTAGCCAGGAGCAATGGTTGAAGAATTAGTGGTGCTTGGGGACTCAATGTTAGTCATAAGAGAAGCAAGAAATTTGATCAGGAATTGAAAGAGTCCCGTTACGAAGATTCATCGTCTTTTCAAGTGTATAGTCACTGATTACAAAGTCATTAATTTCCTTCATTTGTTGCGTTCCAACAATTCAATAGCGGATGATATGGAAAATACTGGGGTTGGTCTCGACTGTGGAATAATAGTCTACAATCAGAATGTGCAAGGGAAGTCTTGGGTTCCTTAACCTCTCCCATCATGATGATCAGAATTCAATTGATTTCTAGCTGTGGGATGGACCCATTCCCCTTGAATTGGCTTGGCCTCATGCCTTCAAACCTTTGCCATGTCCATTTGAAATATGTTGAAACCGACTTTGGAAACCTTAGGTTTATCTACGCCTCGAAATAGGAGACTCTCACACGCTGATGTCACATGGCCAGCTTGCAGAAATTCAGTGGCTGGGGAAATCGAGAAGCAAATGGTATAAACGATGACAGTGGCCCTCCGAACCTCCAATTTGTATTCTTGTTCACTCTGAAGCTGAGAAGCAGCAACACGGTGCATCGACGAGATAGGATGAGTTCCCCTATGATGGATCCCTCCTTGGATCAATGTTTGGGTTGCGGGCATTCACGTTCTGGGAAAGCCGAGAGTATGAAGTTTGCAATCGGTCCTGTCACAGGTGGTCAGGGGAATCTCGGCTTCGAGCACTCTGTGAAGAAAGCTGGTGGTTGCTCTTGCCTCATGCAGGAAGAAAACAACTCGGAGGAGCTTAAGAATGCCATGCGGGAAATGGAGTCTCAAATTCGCATGATTCGAGGCGAAAACTACGAACTCAAGAGAGCAATGACTCACATATATTCCCTGGTGTAGGTGACTAACTCTGAGCTGAGAAATAGAACCACGAAAATTGACGAGAAGGTGGAAAATTTAGATGAGGTTATGGAAAAAGGGTGCCCCTGTTCTGCAATTATGGACCCCAAAATCACCTCTGTCCACTGCTGCGCTAGAATTGTTGAAGCTAAAATCGACAGTATGAGGGCCGATATCAGGAAGCTCAGACAAGATTTGCTCAATGATGCTGAAGGTCTGGCTCAGGAAGCTCAGACAGGACTTGGGATGCAAACCTAAGCGTTTTGATTCAAATTTTGGGTACTTTTAGATATGACATAACCATGCTATAGAAGCATTTTTGACTTGGCAGCTGTGGCGGAATCTCAAGGAGTCTGAATCTCAAGAAGACTCCAGGTTCTTAGTTTTTTAAAAATCTATGTTGTAATGCTCCCAGTTAATAGGACAATTTGATAGGAGTTAATTCTCAACAGTATAGGGTTTTTAAATTGTAAGGTGCAGGCCTAGAAAAGATAAATTTGGAGTAATGGCTGCTCTTCTCCTTTTGGAGCAGCTTCCTTTCGGAACTTTGTAACCTACATTTTTCTCACTTTTATATATAAAAGCTTCATCTGTTTCTGTTAAAATATATATATATAATAATAATAATAATAATAATAATAATAAGATAATAATAATAATAATAATTTTTTTAAGCTATACACAATTAATAAAAATAATATAATAATAATAATATTTTTTTTTTCTTAAGCTATACACAATTAATAACAATAATATAATAATAATAGTAATAATAATAATATTTTTTTTAAACTATACACAATTAATAATAATAATAATTTTTTTTAAGGTCATAGCCAAGCTATACACCAATTTGATGTGCGAGACCCCGTTATTTGTGGTACCCTCCTTCTGTATTTGAACCTATAACCTCATGGGAGGAAACACATGTTCTTAACCGTTAGGCCCACTTAGGCTATACATGCCCACTGAACACATTGTTTATTAAATCACATGTTTCATAATGTATTTATATAAAAAATCATCATAGTAGCATACCTCTTTCTCGTATTAATACTATGATATATTCATTTTCTTAAAAGGGTATTTTCAAATATTCCATCATTATCAAGTATGTAAAAATGTTCATACTAACTTCTCATGTTTTCCCATGAAAAAAATATTTTATTTTCTATGAATAATAATAAAAATAATAATAATCTATTTTTAAAGTCACAAGTAAGCCAAACACAAACTGCTAAAGTTTATGGAGGTGTACATATACTACCCCCTCCGGATTTGAACCTATGATTTTATAGGAGGAAACACATGTTCTTAACTGTTAGACCCACTCAAGTTGTACTAGTTGAAAACATAAATAATCTCTCTTTTAATACTTGTAAAACTTCATATAATATAATGCTTAGTAATCACTTCTTGTAATATTGATTGCTTAGTTTAGACAAAACAATTAATAAGCAATTGAATAAATTTTTAATCCTCAAATTTCAATTTAATAAATGTTTTTTTCTAATTAAATTAATTTACATATAAATAAATCTTGAAAACTAAGTGATCCCATTTTTTTCAATCACTTATACAATTATTAATATACTATAAAATTAAATTATACTAATAACTAACCCACCAAACTTTTAGAATATTATTAATTTATTTTTTAACTAAAAAACTTATTTTAAATCAAGAAATTTGATGTATGAATTATAAAGAGAAATTTATATAAAAGTGTAATTTATGATGATGAGAAAAAAAAGCATAATTTTATTTCATCCGTCGAGAACAAAATTACATTTTGTAGATACACTTTTGGAGAAGTGCATTGTTGATATTCATGACAATTTGTAAGACCTATAGTCTTCTTCTGGATATCTTAAGCTTTTAAGCTTTTTACATATCGAGTTCAGTAACTGAAAGATAAAAACAAGAGTGATTGCTGAAAAATTTTCATAGAAAATATATACAAAAATGCCCTCGGTAGAGGGAACACTATTTTGTAATAGAGTCGGATAAGAAAACCTTATAACCAACCAAAACCAAAAGATGCATCCAACGAACAAAAAAAGGAACTTCCAACAGCTCAGATCATTCTATGAATGGCCTGTGATAATAGTCCTGAGCATCACCATTTTTAAATTCTTTTATCTTCCATATACCCAGAGCCAGCTGCAGCCCCTCCTTCGAGGCCCTGTCCGCCTCTTGGTTATTTTCCCTGTAAACATGATGACATGCAAAAGTGTGAAAAGAGTTCAATGCTTCTCTAATGGATGTCAAAATGTTTAAGAGTCTTAAATTCCGGTAGTGTTGTGTGCCTGTTATCCAATTAACCACATTTAATGAATCACCAAACACTGTAATGTTTCTACACCCAATTTCAGCTGCAAAGATAATAAGGAATTTAAGACTCAATAACTCTGCATAGTTGTTGCTACCATCACTGAGACCAAGAGACATCTCGTTGTATTGTTCATTCGAAAGGAAAAGGAAGCCCCCCCCACAGAGGTTGTTTTGTGAGGCCCCATAAAAAAAAACCACGCCTGAGTCCTGTCAATTTCCACCGCCTGTATAGACCTAGTTCTGTTAACTCTTATGTTTTGCATAAAAGATGGCAGGCGGCCACAACAGGAAGTGGTAGTGATAACCGGGGAACAAGCTTTCTCTAACAAAATGTGACTGTTGCGGGCTAACCAAACCCCCCAAAGAACCAGCAAAGGTAGGGCTTCGAAACCCTTATAAGAAGGATCAAAATACCATGACCTCCATGCATGTTCCAAAGTAACCCCATCCCAGTTGCACTGGTGGTTAAGCATCCTCGAGCATTCCACCCACACCTCTTTAATAAAAGGACAATGGAGAAAAAGGTGACAAACATTTTCCTCTTCAGATTTGCACATCACACACCATCCCGAACCTTGTTTATTTCTTTTTTGGAGATTGACCCAGGTTGGTACTTTTTTTTCCAAAACATTCCACGTGAACGGTCGAGTCTTAGGAGGGCTCTTAACTTTCCACAACTTTCTCCACCACCAAACCAAAATCCTTTGCACAAAATCTTCACTAATCCTCAGATATCCACCTTTAGGAGTGTACACTCCCGAAGGGTCAGCATCCCAAATAAAATCATCTTCTCTTTCACAAAGGCATATATGAGCTCTATTGAGATCCCTTATATACCTAGTTTATTCGAGTTCGTCCGCAACATTCAGACCCAAAGAGTTGGTTGGTCTCCAGGATTGAGTCCCCGGTAGCCTCAAAAGAGGTTCTGCGAGCTGATTTAGGAAAACAATACCCCTTTGCCTCAAAGCATCCACCGTCAAATGATGTAACAAGTGTTGAAGTTCACAGCCTACCCAGGGGTCTTGCCCAACTCTAACCTTTCTTCCATTTCCATTGTTCCAAACCAACTCTTTTTCAATTACATGGAAGGATGAGACAACAACTTTCCAGATCACAGAACCACCAGAGTGTGTCTTCTCGGGACTCCTAATCCAATCTTCAATCGAGTTCGGAGCAATATATTTTTGAGTCATCACCTGAGACCAGAGACCTTCAATCTTGATCAGTCTCCATCCACCTTTTGTTGCCAACGCTTTAGAGAAAAAAATATGTTCTTCAATCCCCATCCCCCCAGAGCTTTGGGGATGGAAATCTTTTCCCATCTTACCCAAGGAGAAACATGAACGTTCTCTTTGCCACTCCAAAGAAAGCGAAAACACAATCTTCTTACTAAATCCAAGATTCCTTTTTGGATCCAAGACAAGGACATCCAATATACAGGGATCGCTTCCAAAACTGACTTTACCAAGACTGATCTCCCAGCCCGGGAAAGCCATTTGTGACTCCATCCCTTCAAACAATTTTCCAACTTCTTGATCAACCACTTCCAATCCTGGATTTTATAGTCATTAGGTTTCAAATTAAAACCCAAATATTTCATCCCATCTTGCAGTGGAATGTGGTTATAGGGAAAAAACCTTTTTAAATCTGCCACCTCCTCATTACTGAGTAGATTTGTGGACAAGGTAGATTTTCCAGAGTTGATTTCCATCCCTGTCACCATGGAGAAAAGTTCAAGAATCTCCCGCAACTTGTCTACATCCCTTTCCGAGCTGGAGCAGAAAATGAGAACATCATCTACAAAAGTAGATGAGTGATTTGGAGTTCTAGAAAAATATGGATACCCCTAAGAGAACCTTTCCGTTTGGCTTCCTTAATAGCGCGGCTCAATCCTTCAGCCACTAAAAGAAACAACAGGGGCGATAAAGGACATCCTTGCCCGAGACCTCTTCCAGAATGGAAGAAAGGTGAAGCTGCCCCATTAATAAGCACAGAGAAGGATACAGTGGTGATGCAGCTCATTACCCATCTGATGAAACCAATATCAAAACCCAGAAGAGTAAGCAAAAGATGTAAGAAAATCCAACTTACTTTATCATATGCCTTAGATAAATCAATTTTTAGAATTGCCCCTTTCAGCTTCTTGGTTTTTAAACTTTGCAGACCCTCCTGAGCTACCCCGATAACTTCATGAATTTGCCTTCCTTCCAAAAAACTGAATTGTTCCTTAGAGATGTGAGTCGAGAGAATAGCCTTGATTCGCCTGGCAATGATTTTAGTGACCACCTTGTAGATACAATTACACAAATAAATTAGTCTAAAATCATTCAAAGATGTGGGTGATTCAGTATTTGGAATCAAGGCAATAAAAGTTGAGTTGAAGCTAGCCGGGATTTTGCCAGATTGCCTAGTATCTTCGACCACTCTCAACAAATCAGCTCCAAGGAACTCATAAAGCTCTTGAAAAAATTCAATTGTCCACCCATCAGGACCTAGTTTTTTATCTCGCTGGAAGCTAGAGAGGACTTCTTTCAATTCTTCTCCTGTGATTTCTTCCATCATGGTTCTGTTGTCTCCCTCTTCCACAAAACGAGGGAAGAGTTGAGACACTCTGATAACTTCCTCAATGGAAACCTGATTGTTGGCCTTGAAAAGATTTTGAAAATGGCTCACCCCTACCCTAACCATACCTTCAAAAGAAGTTTGAGCTTCTCCTTGTTGATTGTCCAAGCTCCAAATTGTATTGGAAGATCTCCTCCCTTTGGCATAAGCATGAAAGAAATTAGTATTATCACCACCACCTTCCAACCAAATAGCCCTACTCTTCTGTCTCCAAGTCTCCTCCTTTTCTAGTAAAAGTTTATTCCTTCTTCCTTCCAACCGAACCAGGTTGTCTTTGGAATCCTGGTTCAGGAAACCCCCCCTTCTTCCTCAAAGACTAAAGCAAGTTCTTCTTCGATCTACTTGAGTTCCAGATCCTCCCTTTGCCTCTTATCAAAAGCCCAATTTTTAATAGGACCCTTCAGTCTTTTGATGTTCGAAGCAAATTGGAAAGCAACAGAGCAGGGATCCCTTGGATTGAAAGGAATCCATACTGACTTAATCGGGTTAAAGAAGGACCAATCCTTGAGCCATACTTTGTTAAATTTCAGAGGACTAGGCGACTTGCATGACCCATCTTTTAACTCCATAAATATTGGAAAGTGGTCAAAAGTGCCCCCACTTCCAACCCACTGCCTGAGGTGAAAAAACCTATCCACCAATCATTCCGCAAGCAGGAACCTATCTAGTCTTTTAGCTACATGAATCTCTCCAAATCTATTATTTTTCCAAGTTGTCCTGATGCGGACAGGTTCCAAATCAATCAAGTTCCTTTCAACAAGATTCTGAGTGAAAAAATCAGTGAGATTGTTTACCTGTGCATGAGGCCCCCAAACTTCCGCCCGTCCCAAAGAAAAATTTAAGTCACCACCCAAAATCACCGAATCTCCCTTTATCAAGGATTTACTGAACAAGGATTCCCAGAAGGGGATCCAAATAAGGTTAGCTCCACACATAAGTCTAGAACCGAAAAAGTCATACCCAAAACAGAGTCCATCCCCCACAAATTAGAAGCCTTCACCATAGCTTCATTCCATCCCACAGCCAGACCTCCAGACCTACCTCTAGCATCTGAAGCCTCGAAAAGCCAACACAAAAACCAACATCCCAGCCTAATTTTAACCTCTTCCCCTACTCCCATCGTTTCTTGAAGCAAAATAACATCAGGGCACTGAAGACTGAACACCCTCTTCAGTGCTGATCTTTTAGAGGGACCAACAAGACCTATGCAGTTGTAGGACATAACTTTTATTTCCGACCCTTCTTTTGGGCTTGCATTGCTCTAAGTGCCTGTTCAATATATTGTTGCTTTCCTTCCAAAAGGTCCTTGCTTGCTCTGGACTGAGCCTTAGAGATGAAGGACTTCCGTCCTATTCCTTTGGCAGATTTATTTCTGCCTTTCCCAAGCCCTCCAGAGGATTTTTTAGAGGTGGAGCAGAGAAAATACCTATAGTCAAAAGAGTCAGGAGGGGATGAAGGGGGTATGTTCTCAGAGAGGGAAGGATCGAGATTATGGGGAGGGGACACATCCTTCGAAGGGTAGGGGAAACCTCAATTGGGAAATCAATGGATGGGCCAAGGATAGATGGTTGAGTCGAAAGAGAATGAGAATATATGGAGAGGTTCTTGAGGCCCTCAACCTAGTCAAGACCCAAAAAAGAAACATTTTTCAAAAACAAATTTATGGACTGAGTAAGAGGGGGTAAATAAATACCTGTGAAGGAAGGCACTTGAAGATTCAATGGGGCTTCCTGACCACTAACATCCTCCTCTAGAAGAGAAGAAGGAAGATCTTCATCCTGGGCAGCCTCTTGTTCACTCCATGAATCCTAGGTCGACACCACCTGAGGAGGTGATTCTAAAGCAGGTTGTTTAACGTTTTCAAAGTCCCCCACCTTCTGCAAATAGAAACCATTTAAAGTCCTGAGCGACAACTTGCCTTCTGTCACTGGATGAACATACTCGTGGCACCTTCGACACCAGAAGGGGACATTCTCATAGTCCAACTTCTGAAGATAAACAAAGGGACCCCAACATAAATCCATCTGTTCGACAAGGCCATCCATGACGTTGATACTCACCAAAACCCGTGCAACCTTCCTTTGTTTAGTTTCCAGGAAAGATAAGTCCGCTTCCAAGAAAGATCCCAAAATATTTCCAATGTTCTTGAACTGTTGCTATGTCCAGTAGTGGAGAGGAAGGCCCGGGAGGTGAACCCACAGAGGAATAGTATCCAATATTTCCCTGCTAGCATAAAAAATGGGGGTCCCAAGGTTTAAGTAAGAAAGGAGCATGATCCAAGCTCCAATTTCGGTTGAAAACCCACAAGGCATGATCAACCTGAAGGAAATTGAAGGCATACTAGTTCCTTGAAAGTGCCACCACCTCTGGCACATAATGCAACTGCTCCTTCCAGTTCTTCTCTACCCAACTAACCACCGTCTCCAACGCAAAAGATGGTCCATAAGCCTGCCCAAGTAATGTCTGCTTGGCCATCTGCATAATCTGATGGAAGCCAATATCTTCTCCCAACGTATAATTGATACCCTTACCTTTAGACTTCAACCATCTCCTTCTGATCTTCTTCCAAGAATTTAGTTCCAAACCCTCCTCCACTGGACCCTGCCTATAAACCGGGCTCGAAACCCTACGAGAAGATGGGATGGGGTATCCCTTGTGTTCAAGGGTTCCCAAGAAATCCGCTAAGAACCCTAACTCGCTCTGCTGAGCCGACCCTAACACAGAGCTGTCATGTGAGGCCTGTAGTCCCACCCATTCCTGCCTATGCCAGGGTAAAGGCCCGAACTATAGCCATCCAGAAAATCGAAAGAAACGCTTGGTCTCGAATGAGCGGCAGGAGCAGTGAACAGTGGCTGGTGGAGACCCGAAAAACCCCAGGTAGGACCTCCCGACACATCAACAAGTAAGTCCACAGCAAAACCAGTCGAGAAAAGTAAACTCAATTCTAGATCTGGCGAGGAAGGAAAGTTTAGAAACTCAGAAGATGAGAAACCCGCACTGTGAGGGTGTACCTGAGGAGCCTTGGACGATGCTCCAATAGATGCTACTGGAGACCAAGATCCCAACTCAGCCTTGAGGCCGCCATATGGAGAGACCCATATATCTCCAAGATTCAAGTGGTCATTGCTGTCATCCACAACCTCCTCATACGCCATGGTAAAAGGTGCAGTAAAAACCAAAGTCAAACTAGGTAAAAAAAAAGGAAGCGGTTAGGTTCTCCTGAAAAAAGCGTGAAAGCAAGGGCGTTTTCCCCGAGACCGAGGGTTGAAACTGCATCACCCCAACACCTTCTGAAAACCTGAAGCCACCATTATCTTCAGGCTGACAGATAGTCGCAGGCTAGTCTTCTGCCTGCAAACCCAAGCCGCGGCCTCTACATTTTTCCTCCTCCCGATGATGATGATAGTTAACCTCCACTTAGACTAATTTTGCTTTATCGAACCTTAAGAAATAAAAGTAAGGAACTACTTGGTTTGCTTTAGAATTTTATTTATGTGCTCAAAAATCTTGGGGAGGAGCGTTCCTAAATTACTATAATTTTGATGAGATAGAAGGGTGGGCAATTTCGTATTGTAACAAAAATTGTGAAACTAAGATCTTATGTGGGTGTACGTAAGGAAATTTGAGAGGAAGAGGTTTTCATCCTCAACACTCATAGTCTCACAATGATGACAGATCCTTTCAACCCACAGAGTTTTAGGAAAGGTCCAACGCCCTATTTCACTATGTAGATCATCAGAGTTCGTTCATATTTTAGTTATGTGGATCTTCTTCTTTATGCTAGTTAAAACAAAGAGATAATTTTGATATTCAAGATTAGGGTTAATGACCTCCTTGTAATATCTTAATTTTATTTTATCCTCTAAATTTTCATCACACCACGACTTCTTTTTGAACATCGAAGTAATAATATTTTTAATATCATCTATATTTTGCAAAGTGACATTTTCGTCAATCCCCCACATATTTAACCAACACATGTCATCTTTATGCCAACCTCACTTGAGACTTAAGTGGTTTTAATCGGGATATAAAGTAATTTTCAGAAATCTTTGGTCTCCCAAGTTATTTAAATTTTTCTTGTACATTAGGTATCTAGTCATAGCTATGCTCTCTGTTGATAGGGATTTTACCTTATAGCAGGGGATAGATGTTACCAACGTACATGGGGCTGACAAATATATATATATATAGGATTTCACATTCATTACTGTAAATAAATGAGATTAGGGTTTAGGAAAGAGTACCTTATTTATGGCAGCTGGTCCTAAATTCAATAGAATTAACACGTTATTGGGACGGGAAAAATATCTCAATCTTTATTGTCAAAGAAATGCAGCAAAACACAACTGATATACCTGATCTTGCTTCAAGCACTTCTGCAACTAAGTTCTGGGTTTCTGCTCCTCTCTTGACTTGGAATTCCTTCAGCATAACAATAACTTTCTCTCTATTGGCCTCTTCCTCATGGATTCCCCTTGTATTTATGGCCAAGGTAGGAAGTTAGATTCGTGACGCAGTTGAATTGGGAAGTTGGGGGAGTTATAATACCAAACTCAACTAATCCCAATTCGTATTCTTAATATATTTTTCAATTTCATCTTAAGATACCTGTGAGTATGACACTAGGAAACAGGTGCATGGTGCGCAACTGGTTCTCTTAGTATCTCACGCATGAAACATTTAAGTAATGTGTGTGGGTTGTCAATATTGGGACTCGTGCATGACCCGCTAGATGTCAAATCTTAGAGTCGCGGCTTTCCAATTAAATATGCAGAAAAAATAAGGTTTTCAACTGAAGATGTGGGATCTCAGCACTAAGTAATCTAAGGTTAATCTATCTCTTCCATCCATAATGTCCTTTTGTGTGATCGACAGGGCAATGTGATCACGGACGGAGAAGTGCTAATTTGACCAACAACAGATGCTCCCTAATGTGTGAGGTCAGAGGGAAATGATGGCCGAAATACATTACAATCCAAGTCAGAGGGGGAGCAAGGAAACCACAGGATGAAGTCACAAAAGTACCTGAAAACAACAACCAAGGTCAGCGAGCAATTACAATCTTGACATCAAATAAATGTTCAGTATGATAGCACATAATCTCCAATACATAACTGGGAGATGTATATAGCATGGCCACTGAAATACAAACATGGATCCATGTCAAAATAGGAGATCATAGCCATAACAACTAGTTGGATCTATGTCTCATCAAGAGCCAAAATATGAGTGAAGCTCAGGTTTGCGCAACTTGGGAAATAACATAAATATGATGATGTTATTATAGTCTCAAGGTCTTCATCCAAAGCATCCCAAGGTACAACCCCTATCCATGCAAATAAATGAGTTGGAGTCGAACATGGGGGGTACTGTTTGATTACCAGTCATTGATGTATACCGTTAACAAACGTGAGGGCATCCACCAATAATGAAAATGGGGCCCAAGGTACCTATTACATTCTAACAAGTGTGAATAAGTGGACTTGAAGTCGAAAACTTGAAGAATCCATCGAATAGGAGATATTGATGTATTCCCACTATCCAATAGCGAGGGAAATTTCCGCTAATGACTGCAATCCCCAAGGTACTATATGAAACTCTAAACTTCATTCCCAGAGCATGATGAGTTGAAGTCGATGGGAAGAAGTTCACTAGAAGGGAGGCCTTCATGCATCCTCCATCATACAACACGAGGAACAATCAAAAGATCGAGTTGATTTGGAGTAGGACTGATACAATATTAAACAAACTGACACCAAGGATGGCCAACATATGAAGTCAAGGTAACTGCAGAATGACCGACACAAGAGTGACTTAGGCAGCTTTTAACATAATGGGAATGTGATATAAACCTGCAAGGTAGGAGACATTGGCAGATTCTCCATATGATTGGAAGAGTAACCAATCGGAGGAGTAGAGACTCTGAGATCAGGTTCATCCTAAGGTCAAAAACTGAAACCCAACTGAATGATAGACTCAAAAAGGTGCTTTGTTCAAGGACATGACTGACTTGCTGCCTTTAAACTAAGAAGATGTTTGATACCCTTCCCTTTTCTCTTTTTATCAAAGAATATCTTTCTTGCTGGTTTTAATGAGTCCAGGAAAGCAAACTCAATAGTCTCTCTTCATTTTTGAAGCAAGCTCGAAGACAGAGGGAGAAGACTGCTTGATACAAGTCCAACCACGTGTAAATTTAACGAGCCCATGGGAGGAAAACTCAGGACCTTCTTCATGTTTTATAGAGTTTGAAGAAGAGATAGACAAATACTCTATAACACGGATCCATGGATTTTAATATCGAGCTTGGATCGGTTCATGCTCGTTGGTGTTTTATTTTTTGAGGAGTCTGAAAAACTTAAACAATAACTCCATACACCTACTCGTGGATTTTAATATTGAACCCGAGTTGGGATGTGATCGCCGTTGTTTTCTTGTTTGAAGAGTCTGAAAAACTTAAACAATAACTCTATATACCCTCTCGTGGATTTCACATCGAGCCCGAGTCACGGTGAATGCTCGTTGGTGTTTTCATATTTCGAGAGTCTGAAAACCCTAAAGAAGACACCTAAAGGTCCTTTTTCGTACAGTTAGTCTCCTCACCTAAAAAAGTATTAAACAATGAGAGAATAACTCTTCTAGCCACATATGACTAGAGTATACATTTTTTGTAAATGATCCACAATGGTCCGAAAAAGGGGTAAACTTATATCTAAGTGGATGTCGCTTCAAATCCGTTAACGAGTCTGAAATGACAACTATACTCGACGATCTTGTTTATTTTGAAAAAGTCTAACAAGGGCTTAAAAAGACTTTATAAGCTTCGGGGACACTAAGTTCCATGACCTGTCAAGCGATGAAATACTATCGACAACCAGATTAGTGATATATAACATGATCAAGAATGATTCCTTAATGACATAGGGTAACAAGAAAATACTGTACCTAATTGACATGTGGTGAAGGAAAACAAACCTTAATAGATCATCGTTATGAAATATAGTGAGTTCGGCCGTTTTCACTTTACCTAATCAACAAAAACTCAAAAAGCATATTAGTGAATTAAATAAAGTGTTTAAAATGATTTTGAAACTATACCAAAATATAAAATGTGGGTAAATTTTTTTTTTGATTTTTTATAAATAGTTCCAAAAACATAACAAACTCACCATTTCAAAGTTTTGGAGAAAAAATTGGGAAACCAACTTCTACTTCCATTGCACATTGCGATCACTTTGTGTTGCCTAATTGACTTCCGACACCTACAAGTAAGTACTCTCCTCCCTCTCCTTCATTTCAATCCAAAATTTCAGATTTTCAATGGTCATTTTTTGTTTTTTAATGAGTTTTTTTATTTTAGGTCTGCGTACCTGCGGGTTCCCATATGGCAGACCCGCGCATACGTGGAAAATGTGTAGCTCTTTTGTAAAGGAACTCGCGGGTAGCCGCTACTATCCAGTAGAGAGAGTCGCGCACATCGCAATAAAAATGGAAAAAAACAAAAAACTAATGCATGAAATGGTTGGAAAAATGCAGGATGGTTTTAAATTGGCAAGAAATAGAACATGAAGACATGGATAAACAAGCCATGGGGGATC
Organism: Larix kaempferi; assembly: GCA_027924585.1. Classification (NCBI taxonomy): domain Eukaryota; kingdom Viridiplantae; phylum Streptophyta; class Pinopsida; order Pinales; family Pinaceae; genus Larix; species Larix kaempferi. Next base: position 640,574 of record BSBM01001218.1, read on the forward strand.
CATTGACCCTCAATGTGTTAAGAAGGTGTGGGTTGCTGAAATTCTACCGAACTACCAACATGCGAGCCCAAACACACTTGCTTGAAATGATTGTGCATTACAGGGATGCCGATCAAGGAGTCTTCAATCTCCAGGGGGAGATCCTTGAGCTTACCATTGCTGACATATATTTTATAACCAGTCTCTCCCGAAGAGGGTAGATGGTCAACCTTAAAGGCACTTTCCAAGGTGCGAGTGCTCTTTCCATACAAGACTACATCAATGCGTACTGTCTGTCGGGAACTGAAAAGAGCGGTAGTCAAATTTCAATAGCATCTATTGCGGGCTTTCCTTTGAAGGTTATTCTGAGTGTTTTAAACATAATAGGGGGAAGTGCAACGCAACATCTTGCATCTTGAAACTACATGCAAGTTGGCATAGATTGCTTGCGTGGACTTGTTTTTGATTGATTTTCCAGTCTGCTGGTGAGTATGAAGCACCAACTTACCGAGTGTAGAACAGGTAGGAAAAAGAATTTTGGTTATGGTAGTATCCTTTGCACCTTCTTCTTCGAGAGGGTTCCTGCTTTGAGTTTGGGGATGGCCTTGCCCCCACTCAATCCTCGCGAGCCACTCATGAATCATTGGGGAGACATATTCAAATGCCAAGGTGGCGGTGAGACTAGCCTCTCCTATGATGATGAGGATTATTTGGCGTGGTGGGGTCGGCAGGTGTTGACATTGGAGCAGTTTCCCTATGCGGGGATGGACTTCCGCGGTGACCCCGAGCTAGCTCTACCTCCAGGATCCGCCTGGGGAGAGATGGGTAAGAAAAAGTTCTTTTTGAAAATTTATTTCATTCTTTTCATTTTATATGTATATAATTTTTTGATGAGTTTGGAGTATTAATCAATTTGTCTTATTCAAATGTTGGACCTGTGTGCCCTGAGGGACACCCTCACACTTTTGTACGACTAGTCGAGCTAGGGGTAGACGATGCCATGCTGACAAGTATAGAGGGAAAGATGATTCGACTGACTCATGACATCCCCACTTACAAGATCGAGCGGATGCCGCTCGCGATGCAGGAGGACGTTCTGGGTGTGTCCCCAATGTGGATTCGACTACTTAGGAAAGTAGCTAGACTAGTTATCTGTTATAAAGAGGCTGTAGCGAAGATGGAAGAGGCCCCTCCTTCTCTATATAGTAGGACATATATGTATATTTTTGAGGCTGTTGAGCCCATTTTGTATATTGATATGACATTGCGACAGATTTGTTGACCCAAACTCATATATTTTTTGATACGGCTTATATACAGTATCAGCTTTATTTACATGTGTGTCTTATCTTTATGTGTGAAATGTTTATTATGATTGTGTGATGTAGATTCCAGTCTAAAACATAACTTGCATATGAATCAACCAAAGCATTAAAATTCCTTGAAAATGTGTTGATACGTAATATAATCAAATTGTCTTTCAAGCAACGTAACTCGCAAGAACTGACGCAACAAAATAGGATCTCTAACTTGATATTCACCCATTAACTGAAACACAACTAATTGCGAGTCGAGTCTTACCTCCATACATGAAATTCCATGATGTAGAGCATCTCAGAGTAACTCAATGACCGCGCTGTACTCAACCATATTATTCGTTGTTGGGCCCAAGCAATCCCCTCTCGAAGACACAAGTTGGCGAGACGGTGAGTAAATAACCCAAGCTGCTGCATCCAATTTACAAGTGTGGCGACTAGTGCCATCAACAAATCCTATAAAGTATTAAGTTGACATCTGAAAACACAAACCAATAGACACATAAGACGCGACAATAACCACAAGCAAAGCTAACTCTAAAAAAATGTACAGCTATAATACATGAAAAAGCATAGAGGCTTAAGCATAATACTTTTTCAGGTAGAGCCCATTTCTAAGCTCCGACAACTTGTTACCCTCATAATCGGTCAGCTCATAATCACCTTTCTTCATAAATTAAGAAACTATGTAAGGACCGAGCCACATAGACTTGAACTTTCCTGCCCCCAAGGGTTCCTTGTCCTGGTCGTAAAGCAGGACAAGGTCTCCTTCAAGAAAAACCCTAGGTTTGATAGACTTGTCATATTGGCATTTGAATCGATTCTTATGATCCTCGTTTGCTGTGAGCGCATCGCGGCGCTACTCATCAAGATGTTCTAGGTGCAGCAAACGCTCTTCCAAAACTGAAGTGTCGGGAAGCACCTAAATAACTATCTTTAAAGAAGGGATTTCACTTTCAACCGGAATAACCGCTTCCACCCCATGAACAAGTTGAAAGGGTGAGAATCCTATAGCGGTCTTAATATTAGACCGGTATGCCCAAAGAGCTGGATACAACATGATGTGCCAGTTGGACCGACTGGCATTAACGGTCCTTTGAAGAATGGTCTTCAAAGTTTTGTTGACCGCTTCGACCTGACCATTCACTTGCATATAGAAAGAGGACGAATGTTCCTGTCGAAAACCTAGCATAGTATATAAGTCAGTCATCATGCTGTTCTGAAAATGTCGACCATGGTCTGTAACGATTTCTTTGGGAATACCAAATCGAGCAATGATCTGGTTAAATACGAAGTAAGTAGCCATTTCCCCATCTGCTCTCACAGTAGGCATTGCCTCAGCCCACTTTGTGAAGTAGTCGACGACAATAATGATGTGATGGTGTCCTCCTGCCGACGCTGGATTACACGTCATGAAATCAATCCCCCACTTGGTGAAGGGACCTACTGTGATTACAGGGTGGAGAGGAGCAGGGTGTGCTCGCATCTTCTTAGTGAAAAACTGACAGGTTTGACAGTGTTTCACAGCTTCCACACAATCTTTGAAGATCGTGGGCTAGAAGTAACTAGCACGTAGTATCTTGTGAGCTATTGCCAACCCGAAAAGATGACCTCCACAGGATCCACTATGAGCATCATTCAATACTGCTTCCACTTCCTCTAAGGTTAAACAATGGCGCAAAATGGAATCAACTCCATGTCTGTATAAACTAGTGGAAATGATTAGGTAATTCTGTGCGTGGTGTTTTAACTTCCGTCGTTCATCTCAAGAGAAAGTGGGAGGACACCTCAAAGTCTGGAGATAAACTAAAATATCCCCATACCATGGGTCAGAGGAGGCAATGAGGAAGATGTGCTCATCCGGGAATGATGATTCTTCTTCATTGTTCACTATGTCACTCGAAAACTCTGAAATAAGTTTTGCGAACACCAATGATTTCTTTGACTTAGCTGACTAAAAACTAGGTCAAATTCCTGCAAGATGATAATCCACTTGTTAAAATTCCTGCCGATGATGCGTCAGGTTAAGACATACTTAAAGGGATTAACCTCTGCAATCACAGTGGTGGTACGTAGCAAAATGTAGTGACGTAGCCTTTGAACTGCATGGACAACAGCGAGTGCCAACTTCTCAACGTATGAATACTTAAGCTCGGGAGTACTAGAGCGCGGGACAGATAATAAATGACATGCTCCTGGAGCTTGTCATCCTCCTAAACGAGTACTATGCCGATCGTGGAGACCGAGGCTTCTAGATATAAAAGGAAATCTTTGGTATAATCTGGTGGACTTAGCAAGGGGGCTGATAATAATTCCTTTTTCAAGTCCTCAAATGAATCTTGAGCAAATTGATCCCAAAAGAAATGGGTATCTTGCTTAAGTAACCTCATGAATCCTTTCGTAATCTTGGCGTAGTTAATGATAAAATGTCTTAAGAAGTTGGACATAACCTGTAGACTCTGAAGTTGTCGTAGGGTTCGAGGAGGAGGCAGATTTACAATAGCCTCAACTTTAAGTGGATTGACCATGATGCCACAACTGGATACAATAAAACCCAGTAGACGTTCGGAATCGACACAGAAAACACACTTATTAGGGTTCAGTCGAATCCTATAGTACCTGCATCATTCAAACACTAATCATAAGTGATTGGGATGATCTTGTCTCTTATGAGATCGCGCTAGGAGATCATCCAAGTATGGTTCAACAACGTGTTTGATATCATGGAAAGCGAAGTTCATTGCGCGCTGGAAAGTAGCTCTAGCATTCTTTAATCCAAATGGCATCTTCCGGTAAGCAAAGGTGCCCTAGGGACAAATAAAATTTGTTTTATGCTGGTCTTCAGGTCTTATTTGAATTTGATTATATCCCGAAAAGCCATCCATGAAAGAGAATATTTCATGGCCTGCACACGCGTCAATGATTTGATCAATGAAGGGTGTGGGGTAATTGTCCTTCGGACAAGATTTATTTAGGTCCCTGAAGTCAGTATAGACTTGTATGGTACCTTGCTTCTAATCAACCGAGACTGGGTTGGAGACCCATTCCGTCACGTCGATCCGATAAATGAATCCAGCTCTAAGCAATTTCTCTACTTCAACCTTGATGGCCGCCGCTTTTTGAGGATTAACCGGATGGAGCTTCTGTCTCACGGGTTTAGCATTTGGATAAGTAGTGATGACATGCTCTACGATGGTGGGGTCGATGCCTGGCATCTCCTCGTAAGACCAGGCGAACACTTCGCAGAATTACTTAAACATATGGGTATATAGAGTGATCTCTTCGGGAGAACAATCAGCTCCAATGAAAAGGTTTTCCACAACACCGGGTTTGATAGAGATATCGATCGGTATGGTTCTCAGTATATTTTCCATGTTACCTTCAGCATATATCGTTTGCGTAGAAGGATTGATGGACAAATCGATATCCCCACCAAGTCTCACTGAGAACTCACCATTCTCTATCTTGTCTAGATCAGGAAGGAAGTAGGACCTATGATGCATATGTTCCCATGGATGATACAGTCCTATCATGGCTTCCAAAATGGCCTCATCAGAGGGAAAAACAATATCCAGACAATCAAAAGAGTGGATGGAGTTGACTGACCATGTAGGTGCATATTCCATATCTGACTCTGCGGAGATAGACGGAGTCGAGATATGTTTTGTTACAACATTCTGTGATGCTAGATAAGCCACTTCTGCAACAGACAGGGGCACGATTGGTTCTGATTGAGTAGGGAGAATCCACGAATCAGTTGCTTGACTGACCGTCAAAGTCTCCAAAGATGAATAATCAGTGGTACTCGCAGAACCAATAAAATTAATGGGTAGGTCGAATGTGCCCATCAGTGATGAATACATTCCTACTCCCAAACTCTCACTGGGTGGGTGAGACTGATCAATTAATAGGATTGTAGAATCCGATGAAGTATTGTTGTTTTTCTGAGTAAATGAAATTTGATCAACAGTGATGATCTTGCCTTCATGCGGGAACATTAGTACACAAAAAACGGACGATGGGACAACTTGCATCGCATATGTCTAGCTCCTTCCTAACAACAAATTGTAATCAAGAGGAGCATCCAAAACTTCAACCTCCACAGACACCAACTTACCGACATGTTCAACTTCAAATGCAAGCAAGATTCCGTGTGGATGGAAATATCTCCCATCAAAAGCCGTAAGTATGGTGTTGGAAGGGGCTAACTCAGGCAAATCTAGGGCCTTCCATCAGGATATCGAAATTACGCATGTAGACGCACCCTCATCCACCACAGTTCGTCCAATGGTTTTAGGACCATGGACTACTTCTATCTGTAGGGATACTTCATACGGAAACTGGGGTTTGATATTTGACATATCAAACTGAGCAAGCATACTAGATGAGTCTAGGCTCCCTATCGCCGCTAGAAGTGCATTCCGCTGCAAAGGACAACTTTGCAAGACTTCTAGTGTGGACATAGCACAGGGTGTTTGGGCTAGGTATTCTACAACATTGTAGTTAGGAGCAGCCCGCGTGTTAGGGTTGTGCACAACCTGTTTGAAGACACCTTTTGATATCTTCAACAAAGGATATACAAGTCTTTCAATGTGAAGAGAAGTAGATGTTTCGGGAACGTCCTTATCTTTATGCCGCGAGCCCGGGGAATAATTCCTAGCTCGAGTTTACAAAAGTATATTTGAGTTAACCATGTTTATGAATGATGGATCAATTGACGAGACATGAGCTGTGTCCCCAGCACTAGAGTTGCCGGAAGCTGAACCTTGTCCGTGAGGGAATGGGTCCTTCAGAACAACTGGTTTCCTCTCACGGAGGAGCTTCTGGGTTGCTTCCATCAGAGGGCACTGGTGGGTAAGGTGGTCATCCTTACATAACTTGCAAGGAAACTTGACTTTCTTTTTATCCTTCTTGCCCTCCTCGGCATTTTCAATGTTTTTGGGATTTGGATGGTTCCCCTCCCCTTTCTTGCCCTTATTTTTGTTGTTGGGTTGCCGAGGACCCTTTTGATTAGTCTGCACTCGTTGTACAGATTCAGTTGTAGAAGGGGAGGCTGCAATAGTAGTTGCATCTTCAGCAGACTGCTTTACAGATAAAGCATGAACTTGGTTGGTCAAGGCTTTGAATGCTGCTGAATCTACTGAACCGACGATGCCATTGGCATGTGGTCTAGGTTTAGGTTTACCCAAATTAATATTATATCTCGGTGCATCCGGTATGATCTCATACAGGATCCTAGATTGAGCATATACAAGATCAAGTTGCTGGGTCCTGAGTATCGCTTCTTCCTCTGAAGACACTCCAGAAGTTGCTACGTCCTTAGAAATATAAGGCAAGCGTGATTTCAAATACCACTCCAACAGAAACTATGGAGGGATTTCAACCTTAATGATCCTCTTTCGCCTTCGCCACTCCTGAATGTGGTCAGATAAGTGAGTGGCCTTGTTTTATCAAAAATTTGACAAAAGATCTATACCGACATCATACCGGACAGGAAGTTGAAAGTGATTCAAGAAGACTGTTGCCAATCCCAAAAGTTGTCATATGCTGCGGCAGGTAGTCCAATGTACCACTTCGTCGCGACACTAGTCAAGGTCCTTTGAAAGAGCCTCAACCTGATGGAATCGTCATTCAAAGAGTTGGAAGAACACCATAGATGAAAGGTAGTGACGTGATCACCAGGATCTTCCCCAGTCTTTCCTTCAAACTTTCGGATGTCAGAAGGAAACTTGGTTGGGATTGGTGGCCATGCCGGGTTATGGCGCACTGGATCGTTCGTTAGTTTTGAAAGGTCCGAAAATTTTAACGTTGCCAGAAAAGGAAAACGAGGTCGAAACGATGGTGTTTGGTTAACGAGAACTTGGTAGGTGGAACCTCCCTGGACATGGTTCCTGTACTGTTGGTTGGGGATGCCCCCAGCCATCGGTTGTGAAGTAAAAGCATTATTAAAGTTGCTCCAGCCAAATGCTAACGAGTTAATTCCTTGGGTGTTTGTCCACTATGGTTGGGTGTTAGCCCCTCCATAATGTGGGTTAAAAAAGTTACCACCCACTCCACCAAACAACGAAAAGGGGGTACTCCCTATAGGTATATTGCATGTTTGCACATTAAAACTTGTTAATGGGTTAAACCCAGGTATAGATGTAGTAGATAGAATGGGCATCGAGCCCACAAAAGGTGTGGAAGGAGCTATGTGTCCTCTAAACCAAGGAAAACTATGACTAAAAGGAGCAGACCGCGGGTTACCCTGAGACTGTTGTGTAAAAGTAGATGATGTGAACAGTACCGAAGGTATCCCTGAAAAAAGGATATTAGACGATCCAACAGTAAAACCAAAAGGAATAGCTGATGTCGAAGCAGAAGATCTTGGCATACCTAAGGAACCAATGTTGAAACTAAACGAAGGGCTCGAAGTAGAAACAACCTGCAAAGAGCTAGGTGCCGTTGTGTGTGGGAAGGAAGGAGAGAAACCTCTCGACACAATAAATGAGGTAGGAGCATGGGGAACTCCTGACTCGTCTCCTGAACTACCCATGAAAGAACCAGGTGTAAACCGGTACAAACTAAACTCCGGTTGACCTAGAGAAACTACACTTTCAAGTAAAGGATCGTTAGGTCCTATCAAAGGAGGGTTGAAGGGCGTGTTAAACTCTTGAGTGGTTAGGTATTCAACCTCAACAGTATCTTGAACCTGTTGATAATCAGTTATGAGGTGTGGTTCTTTAGGTGGTTCCGATGTACTCGTATGTTCGTATGAACCACGAGAATCAGTCCTCCGACATCGAGGTGGCAATGGAGGTTCCACTATGTGTGGGGGAAGGTTTTGCAACATTCGTGACCTACGAAGAGGTTGGTCCTCCACAATTATAGAAAATAGACTAAGTGTAGAAACCTAGTGGCCACTAACGACTAAGGAGCAAAGAGCATACCACTAAAAAATGTCCTATAGTAATCAAGACCAGGCAAACAAAGATAATATTCTCAAAAGTCAGTCTTGGATGATGAGGGCCCATAAAAAACTATTAGAATATCGAAGGTCAGTTACATGACATCCAATGCAGGTACACTAGGTGCAAGGTTTTGAATCACCAAATCGCCCTCCCAGGATTACTATAGAGGGTTACCTTCCGTGCCTGTCCTAGGTGCAGTGGAAATAAACTTCCACTATACCTGTGTAGAGCCCTAAGGGAAAGATTCTAAGGATATCTGGGGGGACAGTTACAGGTCCAACCAAAACACATGGGAAGGGTAACTAAGCCCGAAATCCAGAAATGTCCAAGGCACTAACGGACCCCCGTACGCGAATCAACCTTGGTGTATGCTCGAAAGGAAAGTGGGGGGGTATCCCCAACAATTCCAGTCTCACACAACCTCGTGCTTAACTCCGGTTTAAGTGGAGCTTCCCAAAATATTTTGATAAGAGTGGGTTTACCTAAAATATTGTCTCAATACTATTTTTGAGCAATGAAACGATTTCAGAAAGTTTAAAGTGATCTATTCCGAAATCCTAACCTAAGCTAGTTGGTGTAGTATCAAACCTAAAAAAGAAAGATTACTAATTGATTTTATTAGATGTTCTTTTCAGAGGTTGTTTCTTACTCAAAAGGTAGTGCTGTGTGTGGTATTGTTATGAAGAAAGTAAAGTGTGTACAATGATGCATAAAAATTCAGAAAACTCTTTTTTCGTTTATAGCTTTCAAAAACAAAAACTAGGCATTCCTAAGCATAAAAAAATTATTTTTCAATTTTTTAATTTTCAAAGTTAATAGTAATGCAAAATATCCTACCTCAAAAAAATGACAAATCTTGTCAACAAGTTCTTGATTTTTCAATTTTGACCTTTTTCTCTAACAATGAAAGAAAATAAACAATCAAGATTTATCAAAAGTGTGAGTAAAGACAAAGGGTCCAAAGCTTATAACAAATAGATCTGAAGACTGACAAAGACTTTAACCTACATAGTTGTTTTACTGAAATAACTCGGAATTTGGAACAAGATGCAAAAGAAAAAGGAAGAGTTGATGTGTAAAGCGGAAAAGCAGAACACTAAACTATTCCTGAACATCAAAAACCAAAGAAAAGCATCCACCAAACAGAAAAGTAGGCAAGCAAACTAGGGAAACTTTACAATCACAAAGACTCAGAGAGAAAAACTACCAAAGAGACTCGTAAACAAACTTAGATTGACCTGAAAAAATGTTCAAGGGGTGTCCAAACAATCAAGGCCTTTCAAAACCACAAAGAGACCCTACTGAGATCAAACCCTAATTAAAAAGCAAAAATTCAGGAAAAGTGTGCAGCTCCTATATGAGACAACTCGCGTTTGGTGCGCGGGTCTGTAAGTAGGAAACTCGTGGCTAGGGCACAAAGTGCGCTACTACAACTACTGGAAAGTCACGCATAGGCTTCAAAAGAACTTAAAAAGAAAGCAATGAAACCACATAAGTGACTGAATCAAATGAAGAGCTCAAAAAAGGACCTCTAAGAGGCTATAATAAAACCCAGAAAAGACACAGGAGTGTCTCAACAACAACAGGAAGACAAAACAAAAGGTCAAAGACAGACCCAACACCCAAAAATCAAACCCTACAACAAAAGGTTCAAAATTAAAGGGATGTTCACGGTTGTATATACTAACAACTTGCGCATGCAACTGTAAAGCCACGGGTTGTATTTCTAGCAACTCGCGCACAAGACAAAAATGCACGCCTGTATGCACAGGAAACACGCGCACGGGGACTGATGGAAAAAGAAAAATCTTTGCAAACTCAACACTGAACTGGCTCAAAACAAAGGAAATCAACAAAGAAACCTTGAAAACCTCACAGAAAACCAGAAAGTTGTTAAAAATGAAGAAAACCTAAAAATATCCCTAGAGCAGAAACGAACAGGTGCTCCCCAGCGGAGTCGCCAGTTCTGTTGTTAGGGATTTTACCTTATAGCAGGGGATAGATGCTACCAATGTACATGGGGCTGATAGATAGATATATAGGGTTTCTCATTCATTACTGCAAATAAATGAGATTAGGGTTTAGGAAAGAGCACCTTATTTATGGCGGCTGGTCCTAGCTTTTTCTCCTAATCTCCACAACAATATACCTGCAAAACACACAGACCTTCCTCAAAACGATTTGAATATAAACATATAATGATATTGACAAACAATATAACATTAATTATAATCAAAATTCAATAGAATTAACACGTTATTGGGACGGGAAGAATATCTCGATCTTTATTGTCAAAGAAATGCAACAAAATACAACTGATATACATTATCTTGCTTCAAGCACTTCTGCAACCAAGTTCTGGGTTCCTGCTCCTCTCTTGACTTGGAATTCCTTCAACATAATAATAGATTTCTCTTTATTGACCTCTTCCTCATGGATTCCCCTTGTATTTATGGCCAAGGCAGGAAGTTAGATTCGCGAGGTAGCTGAATTGGTAAGTTGGGGGAGTTATAATACCAAACTCAACTAATCTCAATTCGTATTCTTAATATATTTTTCAATTTCATCTTAAGATACCAGCGAGTATGACATTAGGAAATAGGTGCACGGCTATTTCTCTTAGTAACTCGCGCATGCAAAATTTAAGTAATGTGCGCGGGTTGTCAATATTGGGACCCGCGCATGACCCGCGAGATGTCAACTATTAGAGTCGCGACTTTCCAATGAAATATGCAGAAAAAATAAGGTTTTCAGCTGAAGATGTGGGATCTCAGCACTAAGTAATCTAAGGTTAATCTATCTCTTCCATCCATAATGTCCTTTTGTGTGATCGACAGGGCAATGTGATCATGGACGGAGAAGTACTGATTTGACCTATAACACTCTCAATGGGGGAAAGATCCACTTCAATCAAGAGAATAGAATATGGCATATTGATTTTAATGTTAATATTTTAAGTTATAAAACACTTCTGGATTTGTTCAATCCTTCTCCAAGATTCTCTAGAGAGGTTGCAACCCCAAACATCACACCCATACAGGAGAATGTGAGCGACAAGAGTTTCAAAGAGGAATTTCTTTTTATCCCACATCACAAGGTTTGTCATCTTACTATTGTTTTGAAGTCTAAAACAAACTTTCCACCCTCCATTGATCCTTTTCCCAATGTTGTAGTTCCAGTCAAGCTTGTGATGGATATCAATCCCAAGATATTTGTAGGAAGTAAATTCCTCCAAGTTGCCATTATCATACAAAAAATGAGCGTAAGTGACCTGATGAGATTTTATCAACATAACTTTGGTTTCCAATAGCAAAAATACTTTAGAATTCTTAATTGCTTATCAATATCAGAGGGACATCTTGCCATAAGAACAATATCGTCAGCATAAAGAAGGAGGGTGATGTCAATTCCTGCTAATAGCGTGCCAGTGCAACCTACCTCTATTAAATAGCCTTCTAACTTATCAATGTATTACCAAAAAAGGTAGGGGAGAAGGAGCAGCCTTGCTTAACTCTTAGATTACAATAAATATCTTCTGACCAACACTCGGTGTTCTTAAACCTGGCAATGACATTCTCGTACAACCTTAGATAAAAGTGAATATACACTTTCACTATTCACAATCAATTTTCTATCAATAAAAATAAATAAAACAATAATATATTTTCTAATAGTTGCAAAAATTAAATTTATTTATTAAAGTTTATCTCTAGTGTTCAAAAAATTATAAATTTTAATTATTTAATATTTTTTTAAATAGAATTTGGAATGTTTTATGTGTAGAATTCATATGCATTATAACATACATTTCCTATCCCTTAATCCAATTTTCAAATAAAATTATAAGACATGATTGGTTTTAAAAGTCAATGCATATATCTTTTTTCAAATAAAATTAATGTGCATACATTATTATTCAAATAAGATTAAGGTTCCATCTTAATATATTAATTTTTACATTTTAACTATCAAAATTTTTCATTACTTTTACTAAACTTTTACTAAGACTTTTACTAAGAGATAGGTATTAAGAAGCTGTGTGATGCAGGAGCATTACAACCTAGGCAAGTAATTTTGTAATGCCACCTCTAGAATGTCGAAGTCTTCTTGAGAGGATGAGATCCTCACATGAATATAAACAAACCTCCAGAAAATAAGATTTAGTCGAATAATGATTTTTTTTTAAAGTTGATAAGACCAAAAGTTGTTTTTAGAAATTTGTTACAGATTTCATGGATTTAGTTAGGACTTGGTCGATGAATTGGAAGCTTATCTTCCAAGCATAAAATCTAAATCCTACGGGAATGAGAAAGTGTATGGCCAACAAATTATGAAATCTGGCCTCTAGAGATAGAGAGGTAATTTTAAGTTTATAGAGTCCTTGTATACAGTCATAAATGAAATCAATGTGTTTGCATTCCTCTAATATTGCATGTTCAATCTCATTGCGTTAATGTGTGAAGGTATGATGGTATTCTATGTCTGGTTAATGGTTATGATAAATAGACATTAGAAGGGTTTTTGTGTAATTTCCTTCATTACAATGAGAACGATTTTTGGTTTCCAAATTCCAAGGTGTCTCTTGGAATCCTTTATGACTCTTTCTATTCAACTGCGACTCTTTACATTCTTTTCTCGTCAATATTGTGAATAGTAAATAATAATATTTCATAACCCAAAGGATTATGTTTCCAACAACTGGTATCAATATTGAATTATGAACAGTGAGATTGGAAGTGAGAAACATGATCATAATGGTGAAGTCATGATTCGAGCAAACTTAGGAAAAGGACGGAGATTCGAGATAGAATAAGGAACCCTATTAACTAGTAAGCATTCAAATCTCAGTATTTATAGTAGGGATTCGAGATAGAATAAGGAACCCTATTAAACAGTAAGCATTCAAATCTCAGTATTTACAGTTAAGAATAGAGCAATTCTTGTTTGTCGAAGCATCAATGGTTCTTAGCAGCACCAGGGGAGAAGTGAAAAGAAAATAAACTTACAGATTAACAAGGGAAATAAGATGGGTAATACTGGCAGGTATATTTGCAATTGCTTTATTCGAGAGTTTCCCCAGATCTAAATCAATTAACTCAGAATATAGAACTACTAAAATTTCAAAATTTGTACTCAGAGACCATCAATGATGGTTTAGAACTATTACTCACAAGCTTGTAATTCTAGGTAGCACATTGTCGTTACAACCTAACAAGTCCCAAGAAAAATTGAGGGGCAAACACAGATCGCCAGTATATTCGAATTTAATATCCGATTGGATTTCTTGTAAAGCTTTCACTGGAATAATGAACAATCAGACAATGTTAATTTCATCCTTCTACACTATTTTGGCTTCCCATGAGACGCAAATTCACAAGTCCATGAAAGATTGAAGTAATGAAACCTTCTAATAAATAATGGTATACATACCATCTTGAGCGAATGTACCATTTCGATGTAGAACACTTGGGCGATATATCTCTAAAGCATTAAAAATTGGAGGCAGAGTTGAACGATTCGTTGCTTGTACAAAAAATGCCATTTTAGGATTAATCTCGTATGGCATAAAGACAGAGACATTAGAGGACTTTAAATATCTAGGTTGTATTGGGCCAGAAAGAGTCTTATTATCCAGACTTAATTTGAATTCCCTCACTCTAGAAGAATGTAGATTTTGTAATTCAACAAAATACATTGAAATAAAGAGGAATCCGTTTTGGGCATCGACTAGAAGGATTGAAAAACTGGAAAAGAGATGGACTCCTTTATGGGGAATTTTTCATGCTCACCCAAAATTAAATTTATATATATGATCTTTTTGCTATGATATGTAACCGCGCTCTATCATCGTGAGACCCACTTGACATTAACAGTCTATTGCAAGAGGGTAATTGTCTGATCTCTAAATTTGTATTATAGTCAAGCCATAGTGTTATTATCAAAAGATAACACTGTGATAAGTGTTATCATCAAAAGAATTAGATAGGTATAGTGTGGGCTAAGCTAATACCATCCCCGTTGTGAGCTTGAGTTTGAACATACACTTTATTGTTTTTTTATATAATTTCATATTAAAGTTTAAGAAAGGTTAAGAAAAGTGTGTAGAAATGGGGTGGTGTTATTGTTTTCATTAACGTATTATTTATTTACATATTTTTTTGTATTCTATGTATTTTTATAATAAAAAAGTTTATTAAAAAAAAACAATTTGTTGAGTGGTGTACATATCCATTCGTTCCCATTGGGTCAAAGGTAGATCTATAACTTAACGATTTGCTCAATCTATAACGAGAGATAGGGCATCTAGATATTAAGACATAGACATATTTCCTTCACTTAGAAATATATGTGATAAGGTTGGAACCATTCAAATGCCAAATCCATGTTATTATTTATAAATAATCGGTTATAAATAATAATCAATTTTTACATGGTTCTACCGAGATCTAAGCATGGAGGTATCTTGGTCCATTTAATTATTGTTATATATTACATATTCACAATTAAAATTTCACAGTTTAGATATTTGCTCATTTATTATTTTTCCACATCAAATACAATTACACAATTAAAGTTTTTTTGGATGACAAAATAATCAAATATCTATTTCTGTTAACTTTTTACTTTGTTTTGATTTAGGTATTTTTTTTATACAGTTTAGTTAAGAAAGTCACAGCATGAATATATTTGTACTTATTTCCTGTATTATAATATTAGATATTAGGTCACTTGGAGTGGTCATGCAAATTGTATACACACCTGGATCTAGCTCTCTTATGTTGCTAGCCTATGTTGTTGTGGCATTTGATAAATATTTACATTGGCCCTCCATGGGACCAATCTCAACCAAATCACGTACCGATTCCACCCATAAATCAATGGCAAGCAAAATGAAATGTTTGTTAATTTGTTAGAAGACAAAGTAAACACATGTAATATAATTAGAGTTATCAAATTTGACTCTAAATATATTGGCAAGCAACATTGGTATTTTCATTTGGTAAGGGCAGTGCACGGATTGAGGGATGTAATTTTAAGTGTGTTACCAATGTCAATGGTTGATCTTGTTAATGTCAATCATTGGGATTTATGGATAGTCAATGCCCAATCCATCTTGAGGGGGATTTGTTTCTTGTTACTTTGATTTCATGGGTTCCTATTTATTGCTTATTAGTATTTGCAGTATAATTTCCATAGATTCACTTTACTTGCTTTCAACACATAAATTTACATTATTTACATACACACAACTTTATCTCATTTTAGATATACCAAAATGACAAGCACCAACACCATTTGACATGTCACACACTCGACCATCAGTTAGTAAATTATTACCTTTGTACTTGTTCGATGGAATGCCGAGCACCATCGGACACGTCTCACGGACATGCTGCGTTGGCTCACCTCTCACCGACCAACCCATGAACCTTCAACGAATCGGCACGAGTTGGTTTTTAAACACCGCGTGACAAATAAGAAAAGTAACCATATTACACTTTAATATATGTTAATAGCCAAACTACAAACAAAATATATAAATGCATTTTAACAAACGGCTGGGTGGTCGATTGATTACATCTTTACGTATAATTAATGTAATACGTTAAGAGTTTTATTGGTGACAAAGTTATATATTTATATTTGTAAATTTTTTTTTAATTGTAAGCTTATCCATTACTAATGGTGTGGATTAAATCCTGCAAATCCCACTTTACATTTCTAGTTTATATTTCATGGATTATCTGGTTTATGCAGAATAAAGTGATCTTTGAAGATCATATTCCCTGTATTGATACTGCTTACAATAGTGCTCTGAGTCACTATTTGAAGTTCCAGAATGATGGAGATACTCCAGTTTCATGTAATATTGGTTATTTTCAACTTTCCATCAATGATCCTGTACTTTTTTTTGATGGGGCAGCTACTTTGGGTTATTGTGTAGCTGGTGGGGCAATTGTTCTTAATCATGATCATTATTTTACATACGCCTCAGATATGGTAGGGGTACAAACATGAAGGCGGAATTGTTGGCTTTATGGTGTGTTGCTCGCGTGGCAAATATTTTTGGGTTGGCGAAGGTAATTTTTTTTGGTGATTCTAGAGTTACATTAAGTGGGCAAAGGGCGAATATAATTTAAATGTGGCTACCTTAATGAGCTGGTGCAACAGAATTATGTGTGAACTTAAATTATTCAGCAATTTGACTTTGGAACATATCTATAGGGAATATAATTATCTTGCTGATAAGATGTCGAAGTTGGTTTTGGAGGGAGAAGATGGATATTTATATTGGGAAGAATATTTCGGCAACCATATATTTTCTGGATTAGGGTATTTATCTTATTAAGAAATAATATCTGCTATGTAATATTTCGTTTTTTGTCTATGGAGATGTGAGGGGAAGTACAATTTTAGATTGTAAAGGATCTGTGAAAAAGAGAGCATATGACTCTTCTATCATTGTACTTTTGATTCAGTTTTTTGAATATCAATGGTATGCTTTTTTTCTCGGGAAAGAGAATCAAAACATATGTTTTACAAGTGTTTTTATAGTTATTTATTTAATTTTGTTAAGATAAAAATAATATTTTTACTTTAAAATTTTTAGTTATATATATATTAACATATTAAAAAACCTCTTGCAACTTACTTTTTAGTTATAATATTTTTACTTTAAAATTTCCTTGCACTGTTAATTGCGGGGGATGAAGAACACGAACTAAGAGCAGGAACAATGATCACCTTGGGAGAATCCTTTCGGCTACTCAAAACCTCTTGCAACTTGCGCTTGCTTTTGGTTTTATTGTTCTTTGAATGTGATTTGTTCCACCAATGCATTATGGAGACCATCCAAATGCAACAAATTTAACCCCCTCTTGTCTTCCTCTCAAGTTTACAATTTAACAGACTTTGAAACAATGTAGGAGGATTTCACTGGGGAGAAAATTAGGGCTTCTTGTGCTAAGATTTTTCTGTTTTCACAGTTGATTTGCAACATATAAATTGACGTTGTAAATAACTAACTAAGCCTGGCCATTGACAGAGAACGTTGGTTGATGCGTACCTTATCATCAAAAGATCGTTACCTTCAACTGTACCGAATTGCGACTCAAACTAACCCTTGCTGCCATGGTTGTGAACATATACTAACTACCAGTAACAATATGAATGATTGGCTGAATTGATTGTTTATAGTGGTTTTTTGTTCTGGTCTATCTTACCTAAATATTCTTCTACCTCGAAAACAGAATTGGATATGAAGAAGAAGAAAGATTTATTCTGCACAGATAGGATCAGGAGGGCAACAACGAGATGGAATGAAGCTGCTGAAAGTCAGAGCTCACATACATTGGCCAAAGGACTCAAATGTTAGTTGCCATTTCATATCAATCTTGTAATAAATACTAGATTATACCCAAACCAGGAATCATCAAAATCAAACCAATGCCCAAGACATGTCCATGGATAGGGATCGAGCCTTTATGATCAAAGGCTATCAAGATTTGAGGTCACTGATAGAACTTGAATGGATACTTACGCTTCTTATGTGAAGCTTTGTGAAATTTAGGGTTTGGGATTCTTATGTGAAAATGTTACGTGAAATTTAGGGTTTGGGATTCTTTTTTGAAACTGTTATGTGAAGCTCTCTGAAATTTAGGGTTTGGGATTCTTATCTCATATGTAAAGCTCTTTGAAATTTAGGAGTTGGGATTCTTATCTGAAAATGTTATGTGAAGCTCTCTAAAATTTAAGGTTTGGGATTCTTATGTGAAAATGTCAAAGTGTGTGAAATCCAGGGTTAAAGATGTAATAGGTGAAACCACAACTAAAAGGGATAACTGAGAAAATCACCCATATTTCAATATTTGTTCGATTCAACAAATAAGTCACCTATGGATCAACAGTTGGTAGCTGCTATATGCAGACAAAGCTTTGAGCCCAAACACAAACACTTTTATTCAATGAATGATATCAACCAAATGTGCGTTGCCTCTTAATTGGATAGTCGCTCCCAACATAGACCATCTTTTTATAATTTTCCTACCCTTGCCAACGACACACTGTAGAAACAATGCAAGGAAAACCAATCTTTCATCAACATGTAAGCAAGGAAACATCACCATTTTCCGAAACAATGGTGACATGCATTCAAACACGACTATAATAATAGCATAAACTAGCTCATTCAACTTAATTTTTGGTTAGTGAACATTGATAGGGAACATGTTAAGTGTCACCAACAAGTTATATGTTACTTGCACTCTATGCATGTTGTCTCCCTGTTCTCATCGGCTTTCTTCTAGTTAAACGTGTTTTCTACCACGAACTGCACATTATCCATGCATCAACTACTAGTTATCCATGCATCAATTTAAGAGTTATCCATGCATCAGCTACTAGTTATCCATGCATCATTTACCAATTATCCATACATCAAGTACCAATTATATATATATATTCGAATTGAGAACAATGCCCAAAAAACCAATATAGATAATAAACTTGTCTTATCCTCCCCCAATCTAGGAAAATCGAACTTACTAATCCACCCCAAATTCTAAAATATAAACAACTATCAATGTAAAAATCAATGAAACATTGGCATGCATGCAAACACAACTTCAATAATAGAAACACAAATTAAAAATTGCTTTGATTATTAAACTCCCTGGGTGGCGACTTGCGTAAAAAGGTCTAAATTGCTTTCCTCGAATGGCATTTCGATTAAATTAAAATATTCTAATAAAAATGTTGATGGTCTTTTGAAACTTAAGATAAGAAAATGCTTGTTTTTATTCAATGAGGAGCAGATACATAACTTAGCTGAAATTCTAAATTCTACCAAAACATTTGCAAAGCATATCTAAAGGCACCACCATTTCAAATGCACTTCCATGAAACAACATTGTTAGGCATCCAAGCATTTTTAAGATAAATCCCAAGTATCACCATTCTCGCTCAAAATATAAGTTGTATATTACTCAAATATTGTTTAAGAGCTAATACCACATAAAAGATATTAATAAACATAGGCATTCCTTTATAGTCTGAAATTTTATATGTAGTATTTATTTCTCATAATGGATGATGCATTTTTTGTTACTAATATAGGAGATGCGTGTGATGGGTGTTATAGAAACTGGTCACTAGACAAACTTTTTGTTGTGCAAAGAGTGAGAAGTTAGAGTTTTTTTAACAAAAGTTTATAAACATTCTTAAAGTTGCAAATAGATGCTAGATTTAGAGAAAGAGGCCCCATATGTAGATGTAGTATATTAAAATGTAAAATTAATGAATAACAAGTAGTAATTATACATGTGGTTGTGCTTAATTTTTTTTATTTTTCATTTTTCAAATTAAAAAGATTTTTTCTTAAATATAATTATATTTTTAATTTTTTTTTTCAAATTTAATTATAAAATATATATATATATATATATATATTTTCTAATTTTAACAAAATATTGAGAACAATACATCACAAACATTCTACCATAATAATACCCATAACACAATGAATGCAAAACATTCTACCATAATAATACCCATAACACAATGAATGCAAAGAAATACACTTTAAAGCACCCTCATAAAGATTGTAACAAGTAAGTGAATTATAATTCGGGACACAATTCTTTACTTAAACCATAATTTCTAAAAATCCAGTTTAAGAATATTGATAACTAATCCCTTATTAATTTTGCTTCCCTCACTCGTTCTCTCGTCAACTAGATTTACCACCTCATTCTTTTCTCATAACATTGTTTTTAAAGTTATTCTTTATCAAAATTTCTTCACGAGGAATTGAATATGAAAATGTATTATGGAATTTCGGGCATATTTGCTCAAAGAACTAGCAATCTTCTATGTGAACTTAACTATTAGATGGAAAAACTATTATATAAGAACTTCACAAGTATGTACAATTTTAAGTATATATTAGACGGTTTTAGGTTTTCCTAGATTTACATAAATAGGCTTAAATAAATTAATTTTCTATCAACATCATTGCAATTAAAACCTATATAATTTTAAACAAAACACAAGGTATAATTAAACATTGTAGAGAAAATATTAATGTCTTAAGAAGAAAATGCAAACTGAAAACAAACATTTTGGACTCACGAATAGACATTGATACTATATTAGGAAACTATGGCTTGTTTTGCTGAGAAATTTTTTCATATGTTGCAGGGAATTGTTTGTATAGTGCATTGCAGGTGTTAGTTCATTTTAGATACACATCAACATAAATTAGAGAAGGAACAATAGAGCATTTTAGGGCTCGTTTACAAAAACAAGATGAAGACGCAATCACATCTTGTCAAGGTGAGCTAAATAGATTTTCATTAATAGAAATGCATAATGTTGATGACCCAAAAGTCTATTTGTGCAAAATGTCTAGATCAACAATAATTGACATAGCACTAGAGAGTAGAGACCTATTGAGAGTTGTTTTCAACATAAATTGGGCATCAAATTGCCTAAAAATGGCAATAAGTGTTTGGTTGAAAATTAAAATGAAGAGCCACTTGTATTTCCAATCAAACTTGTCTACGAACACGTACAACATTCTATTCCATGATGAAAATCCAAATGATGGACATTTTGTGCCATTACTACGCAAAAGAAAGATTCACAACTCTCTAATATTCAAGAAAACAAAGTTAGTGAAATTCACGTCTAAGAATATGTATGGTGAGATTTGCTTTCACTCACTATGTGAGTTACAAAATAGTGAATATATTATGCCTTGCGACATATTATGCCACAAGCTTTTTGTATTGCAATTATGCAAAATGATTGTTTAATTTGCGATTAGATGCATTCATCGATATATAAGTGATGATGTAATAAGAAAGTGCTAAGAATAAAAAAATTGGCAAGATTACACATGATACAATTAGAATTGCCATATATATTAAGAAGGTAAAATTGAAGGCGGCTTGTTTGTTTACGAATTATTGGCTAAGATATTAAACACTTGAAATCCATCGATGGTATTTTGAAATAGAGAAGATCACAACTTCAATATCTTCTTGTATAGAAGGAGCAAGCATACTTGACATTGCTGAAGTTAAAAAAAATGAGACGTGCACACAGTTTATGAATCATTGAAAGATGTACAAATATCTATCAACATAAGTTCCAAACTATTTTCGACAAGAAATAAAAGTCTAACGAGTCTATCTTTACACAAGGTGAAAATTCTAGTTACGAATAAATCTTTGCGACAACAACCATCAAATTGCTCAACGAAGACATAAGTAGCCATAGAAATAAGTAAGCAATGAGCAAAAGAAAAAAGCAAAGAACAAAGTCTGTTATTTTTTAACAATCTGTGAAAAAGATAAACAAAAAAGAAAAGCACTATATATTGTGGAAAAAAAAGGAATGCTTGCAACAAGAAAAGCACAAAAAGAAGAAATCACTTTCTATTGCAGATGAAGAATTTAAAAAACAAGTCACAAATGTCCCTATTTTTTTAATTCTATATCATACGAGCAAGCCTTCTCTAGAAAATGTGTTACCTTGAGTAAACAAAAACATGAAGTAGTACATTGTGATTGAAAAAGAAAAAGAAATCAAATCAAGGCTTAACAATGTTGCTCATGATAGGCACATTTGCAAACTTTGCAAAAAAGCATTGGAAATGACAAAGACCGTAAATTTGTTGTCCCAAAAAAAATCAAATGAAACAATAGTATAAGGATTATGAAAAAATTGAATCAGTCAGAGGAAAGATTAATAAAAATGCAATTGTGTTTCCTACAAATAAGAGAACTTGCACAAAGATATAGAAAACTACAATTAGGACTTATTGGTGGAGTTATCGACGTTCTAACTGACATTTCTACAATTTAACATGCATTGCCATCTGATATAAATGATAGTAACATAATTGTAGTTGCGAAAAAAGAGAGAGCCTTAAGTTCAAAAATGCTTACGCTATTGGTCACATTTGTCCCCATACAGTCATAAAGCTTCAAAACGACTATGTCAAACAACACTTTACAAATTGGAAAAAAGTTATAATAATTGATAAATGGGAGCATGTATTCATAGAAAACAAAGAGGCATATCAAAATGATGCAAATGTTGATAATGAAGAGTTTGATTAACAAAATGAGAAAGAACCAATTACTAAAACACTACTTCATGGATTCATTGGTTCATAAAACAATTTTTATCTTCAGAACAACTAGCTAAACATTGCTCCCGGTGAAGACTATGTTCCATTGAAAATTTTCCGAGATAAATATTTAGAAGTAATGAGTTTCCCCTAATTGTTTTATGGTGAGAAACGACCAAATGAGATAACTAAGAACTTTTCATATCAAAAAATTACAAAATGGGAAGTTTTGCACCAGGAACATGACTTTGGTTACCACACAACAAATCTATTTTACAAAGCAATACACATTACTCTAAATCAAGTATTTAATTATATATGGATCAACTAAGAAACAGACAGCTAAAAGGCATAAATTTGACAACAAAAGACATTAATTCAACACCAAACTTGGATAGCATTTTGAAATTAGGCCTTGGATACATGGATCTCATAACAATTCGTACATCGTCGGGCTATCAATAACACATACGCAAGAAGATATATGTAATGATATGACAACTAGAACCACCAACCTTCTTCATTTCTTTTAGTAGTGCAGAGAATCATTGGCAACCACTAGTAGATGCAATAAAACAAATAAGAAAGCAGACCAAAAAATGACTAAAAATGACTTAGAGAATAATGAAATTGAGTCATTGATTAGGGATGATCATGCAACTTTTTTTTCACAAGTTATCGTGTGTCAAAACATTGCATAATGGTTTGGCTGCTAGCACCCGATTAAAAGAAAAAATATTTTGACCCCCCAACCACCTTTGTTCTTTGGAACAACAATGTTCTTCAAACTAGTTAAATGAGACCCCTAGTAGTCACAACTACCTTTCCATAAGTAATTATAGTAGATATGTTGTATCCTGTCCATAATACCTTTCAGAATTGATGTGATTAGGTGCCAATAGACATAAATGACCTCTAAAGCAAACTTAATTAAGACAAGTCACCCCATTGCAATATCCAACAATTGCACTAGTAGTTGATTCTCCTTTCAATCTTTGCCACAAGCCACTCCCAATATACTTTACCATAGTTATTGGGATTTAGATGGTATCCCAGCTACTTAAGGCCAAAACAGTAAACATAAAAAACCACTCCCAAACATTTCTCATTCCAGTGAACTCTCCTGGACAATACAATGTCGATTTCTCAATATTGATTTCATTCCCGAAATCCTAGCATAAACTATCAATAACATTCTTGTATTGCCTCCCTTCCTCCTTAGAGATTGGACAAAACAATAAAATGCCATCTACAAACAACACATGAGTTAGATTCACATTCTTATAAAAAGAAATCACTTTAATTAGCCTCCTCCAACGTTTGGCATGAATTGCTCAATTCATCCTTTCTACTCTTAGCACAAAGAACTAGGGTGACAAGGGATACCCCTTATGCATCCCCTGAGAGCCTCTAAAAAACTCAAACCCCAATCCATTGATCAACACATTAAATGAAGATGAACATGCATGCAACATTATTCACCTAACAACTTCCAAATTGAACCCAACATGAAGAAGAAGTCTCAAGTATAACCAAGAGACTCTATCATAAGCTTTTGACAAATCGAGTTTTATAAAAACAACGAGAATGCGGTGTTGTTTTATCATGTGAATACCTTCTGGGCTGAGCCAATTGGCTCATGAATCAGTTTGCCTCAGGGGAAGCTGAACTATTATGGCGAAATCACTTTCGACAAAACTGGCTTTATCCTAAATGCAATGATTTTCAACATTATCTTACAAATATTCTTGTAGAGAAAAATAGGTTTGAACTCATCAAAGGATGAATGACAATCCACTAGGCATCTTCCCCAACAACCAAATGTCCTCCACAACTTTTAAAACATCACCTCTCACAAGGTCAAAGAAATTGACAAAGAACTTAGTCGGGTAGCAATATGGACCTATAATTTTGACCTTTTGAAAGCTACTAAGAACAACCTTAAGCTCTTCCTTAGTGACCGGATGAAACAATTCCTCATCTTCTTCCTCCTCCACCAACCTAGGAAGGAGGCCAACAAGTCTCAACACCTCCCCAAAATTAGCTCGATAGGTTCTTTGAAGATGGAATGAAAATGGCGAACACCCATTTGGGCAAGAGCTTGAAACCCTCAGACCGCCTAACCATCTCCATCCTTTAACTCCCAAAGGGTATTAACATTTTGATGATGATTTGCATAATTTTGAAAAAACTTTGTATTTTGGTCCCTAAAGGCTAGCCAAAGAGCTTAGCGTTTTAAACTCCATTCTATATCCTTATCTCTTAGCAATTTCTCTCTCCTTTGTTTTAAACCAATGAGTCTTCTCTTTTCCTCTTTGTCAACAAACCCATCTTTATGAGATTAAAAAAATTGATTAATTTGATCTTTGATTGAACTAAGAATATGTATATTCTTTTTTACACCTCTTACACCTCGATCTAATTGTTGAACCAAGTCGATTGAATCAGACTAGGCTCAATGTCGACCCAACCAGTAGCCTCAATTTTTTCCACAAAGTATTGAGCAAAACGGTCCACCCTAATTAAGGAGCCCCAAGTATCGTCTTTGTTAAGGGCAAGATTGAGGTATTTTCCTATGATAATGTTAGTCACCTTGAGACGACTAAAGGCACATATCTTATCCCAAAAGGCATGCTTGTCTTCATACATACCATCAAGGTTTAGCACCAAAAAGGTGGAATCCAACGTCGACTAAAAAATTCCAAGCCTACTCTAGAATTGATTGCAAAATAATTTAACAAATAAAACTAAGTATTAAGCCCTATAATGACTCCACATGAGTGGCCATCTGAATTTAGGGCAACAAAATCCTAGCCCACAAGTTTCTTCCGCAACTTGGGAACCAACATCTCCCTCTTCCCCATGAGATCTTGGATCAAAGTTAAGTCAGGTCTCTCCTAGCCAACTAAGTTCTTGAGGGACAGTAACTTGGTATGTTCTCCCAGACATTTGACATTTATCATCATCAATTTCATTTGGGAACCTCCTTGGGCGTTTTCCTCGCTCTAATAACCTCAAAGATAAGCGTCCGGTGACCTTGGATGAATTCCCTCATTGCCTTATGATGCAGGAGCATCGATGCTGAGTCAACAATGCGGTTACGTGGTCACATGTTGTGACTAGAATAAGGACGAGCAACTCTGATGTGGACAGGATGATCCGTTTTTATGTTATCATTCTGATTCATGCATGCATTAACTAATTGTTGCGTTGTCTATTTTTGGTAAGATAGGACTAGCAACGAGTTGATACTCCCTGCGTGGAGATCAAGCCGGACTAGGAAGTCAGCTGAGTACCGATGCAGACCCGCCATCATGGAGTCTATTAGATTGTTAGGTTGTTTAGTGGTTTGGGATTTTGTTAGGGAGCCGAATGCATAAGTAGGGCAGAGTAGAATGAGCTGAGGGTTGGTTGGTCAGATCGGGATTGTAAGTCATTATGTAGGGAATGCGTTTTTCATGTTTTTGGTAGATGAAGGTAGAAGAATTGTGGGTTTAAGACCTCTTTCTGTGCATTTGAATGAAGAACGCTTTGAGTTTTTGTCAGGTAGAGCTGTGTGCATTTGTGACCTGATTTCTGTGTGAATGAATCTTTGTGTTGCGTTTATATGATCTCCGTGTGAAGTGAAGAACCCCAATGTGATTGCAAACCAATCACCATTCAATTGTTTAGGCAGGATTCTTGTTTGTGTTTAGTTTTCTAAATATCCAGATGAGGGTCGAGCTGGGTTGATTGTTTTCATGATCAATCGGCCAAGAAATTCCAGGTAACAAAGCCAAATCTGTGAAGAGAGGTCGAACGACTCAGATTGAAGCCGAAGCGAAGATTGACGACGGGGAAGAGTTAACCGAAGTGAATTTGCGCGAAAAATAACATTCCCGCAAGCTTAAGTGAAGGATCTGCCTTGTTCATAGATCAACGACTGAGATCAGATCCACAAAGGATTGATGGTGGAACAATGTTCCGCAAAAGGAGAGAAGTGCGGAGGTTAGTGACAGAGTTGCGGAGATATTTTGCGGGAAGGACTTCTTGGAAAAGTTGGGAAAGCACCTCGCAACCCGTAATCCACAAGTACGGAAGAAGGCATTGCAGAAAGACTATTGTAGAGGAGGTGGTTGCAGAAGGAAGCGTGCGGAAAGATGGTTGCGGAGCGGGAAACTGTGGGAGGCAATTGGGGAAAGTCATCATAGTTGCGGAAAGAGGGTGATCCTGCAAGATTATTGCGGAAGGTCATTTTCATAGGGAAGAGACCCCAGAACATTGCAAAGACCCTGTGTTAAAGGTCAAGGCCATGGGAAGAAGGACTAGGCTGGGTTCGAGCCAAGTCAGGGAATGATTCTAGTGAATCACCCCAGATCCTAGAAGGGTGAGGGTTGAGTTGGATGCGGTCGACTCGACTCCCCATCAGTTTTGGTATCAGAGCCTAGATTGTTTGTGTGACACGGCAGAGGCATGGCTGCACACATGGGAAGAGCAAGATTTCATGGCAGAGGACGATTGGTGACAAATGCCGAAGTCATGGAAGAAATGAGAAAAATGCGAGCACGTATGGAAGCTATGGAGATGGGTCGACGAAGAGATCTACAAGCAGGAGACGTGAGTGATCCTGAAAAAGACAAACAAGGTGATGAAGAAACGCCTATGTGAGAAACACCTAAGATGAGATACTTTCGGTCAATTCTTGGAGCAACTTCGAGGCCGAAACCTGAGTTGCCTATCTATGAAGGAAGCCTCACTGCATAACACCTCATTGATTGGATCAGTGAGTTAGATAAATACTTTGAGTATGATGAAGTTGAAGAGAACAAGAAAGTCAGATTCGTAGTGACCAGATTGAAAGGACATGCATCCTTATGGTGGGATAGTGTGCAGGACGAAAGAAGGAGGAAGAACAAACCAATCATAAAGAACTAGGATAGGATGGTAGCTAAGATGAGAGCAAAGTTATTTCCAAAGGACTACCAGTTGACATTGTATAGACAGATGTAGAACCTTAGGCAAAGATTATTAACTGTAAGAGAGTATACAGAAGAGTTTTACAAGGTGAACCTAAGGCAAGGGTCCTATTTCACTTTGAAGGGCTATGATATATTAAACCCTTCAATGTTGACATGTAAAAATAAATCATTCTTTTCATTTGAAAATGTAATACATCGAAATTTTAGTTATATTAAAATAGTTTGCAATGAAATAGAATTCCACCATGAAATGACTAACAAATTGAGTGCCATGTCGGTTTAGATTTATCACAGATTGAACTTGTGAGGTGTCTTGGCTCATTTTTCATTTGTTGTTGTTACTAAAGATGACATATTCGTTCATGGTTTATTCTCATGTCTAACCTGTGTTAAGATGAATTTGTACAACTTCAAATATTTATCCTACAAGTCTCTATTTTGATGTCACTTAGGTATGTGGAGTTGAATATGGTCTACACTTCATGTTTAGAAGAAAAATTCATGATTTCTAACTTTTTGGTAGAGTCGTGATGCAAATAAAATTGTGGCCATCTAAGTTGTTTTTCTTATCTGAGAGCGCCCCTCCCGAATCTGGCCATCTAAGCTGTTTTTTCTTATCCAAGACTGCTCCTCCCGAACTAACAAAGTTCAAAATGTATTTAAGTTAACATTTTAAAGAAAAATACATATTTTTAAGTTTTAAATCCATTGTAATTGTACGATTAAATAATAAAAAATAGTAACCTCACTATTCTCAATGTGCCACTTGTTTTCTTGTTGATTGAAAATGACTCTTTTAAATATGGTCTTCATTACTAATTTTGGAAAATTAAATATTTATAAGTTTTAAATCCGTAATAAAAAATTAGTAACGTCACTATACTCAATGTGCTACTGGTTCAACCATAGGCATATGCATGGGCATGGAATAGGCATAATAATCCCGCACTTTGGAATTTATCATTTTTGTAAAACCATTCTAAATAAAAAAGTTATAATAGCATTATATGAATACTATTCTATTTTTTTAAAAATAGAAACATTCTTTCTTTTTGTTTTTTTAAATAGAAATATTTTACCTTTTATTGCAATGGTGTAGATAAAAAATCTTATAAAAAGAATGAAATATCATTAAAATAATGAAAAATATTATATAATATAGTAAATTTACTTATCCTTCAAATAAAAAAATAGAAAATAATCTTTATTTTTATTTTGAATTTGACAAGTGATTTTTTAGTTTAAATTTCATTTGCATGATAAAAAAAAATTACCCTTCTATGAAGCTGACTATTGACAGGCAATGACAACTTCAAATTTTATCCCTCGCCGGAGGGTTTCCATTACCATTGCCACTCCAGTGGGACCAAGGTCATAGGTGAGATCCAAGATCGATCTCGCCGCACCCTAATTTTCAACTCATCATCTACTCATCATCTAGGTGCCTCAATTTCCTTGCACTGCTAATTTTGGGGAATGAAGAACAAGAACCAAGAGCAGGAACAATGATTGCCTTGGGAGAATCCTTTCGGCTACTCAAAACCTCTTTCAACTTGCGCTTGCTTTTGGTTTTATTGTTCTTTGAATGTGATTTGTTCCACCAATGCATTATGGAGATCATCCAAATACAACAAATTCAACCCCCTCTTATCTTCCTCTCAAGTGTACAATTTAACAGACTCTGAAACAATGTATACAATTTAACAGACTCTGAAACAATGTAGGAGGATTTCACTGGGGAGAAAATTAGGGCTTCATGTGCTAAGGTTTTTCTGTTTTCACAGTTGATTTGCAACACATAAATTGACGTTGTAAATAACTAACTAAGCCTGGCCATTGACAGAGAACGTTGGTTGATGTGTACCTTATCATCAAAAGATCGTTACCTTCAACTGTACCAAATTGCGACTCAAACTAACCCTTGTTGCCATGGTTGTGAACTTATACTAACTACCAATAACAATATGAATGATTGGCTGAATTGATTGTTTATAGTGGTTTTTTGTTCTGGTCTAGGCTTACCTAAACGTTCTTCCTCCTCCTGTTGGTTTGAGCGATCTTCTCCTTGAAAATAAAAATGGATATGAAGAAGAATAAAGATTTATTATGTACAGATAGGATCAGGAGGGAAACGACGAGATGGAGTGAAGCTGCTGAAAGTCAGAGCTCACATACATTGGCCAAAGGACTCAAATGTGAGTTGCCATTTCATATCAATCTTGTAATAAATACTAGATTATACCCAAACCAGGAATCATCAAAATCAAACCAATGCCCAAGACATGTCCATGGATAGGGATCGAGCCTTTATGATCAAAGGCTATCAAGATTTGATACTTAGGCTTCTTATGTGAAGCTTTGTGAAATTTAGGGTTTGGGATTCTTATGTGAAAATGTTATGTGAATCTATGTGAAATTTAGGGTTTGGGATTCTTATGTCAAAATGTTATGTGAAGCTATGTGAAATTTAGGGTTTGGGATTTTTATTGAAAATGTTATGTGAAGCTCTTTGAAATTTAGGGGTTGAAGCTCTTTGAAATTTAGGGTTTGGGATTCTTATATGAAAATGTTATGTGAAGCTCTCTAAAATTTAGGGTTTGGGATTGTTATGTGAAAATGTCAAAGTGTGTGAAATCCAAGGTTAAAGATGTACTAGGTAAAATCACAAATAAAAGGGATAAAGGAGAAAATCACCCATATTTCAAACAGCTGTTCGATTCAACAAATAAGTTGGGTCTAGATCAATAGTAAACACTTTTATTTGGCGAATGATATAAACCAAATGTGCGTTGCCTCTTAATTGGATAGTCTCTCCTAACATAGACCATCTTTACCCTTGCCAACGACACATTATAGAAACAATGCAAGGAAAACCAATCTTACATCAACATGTAAGCAAGGAAACATCACCATTTGTCAAAATAGTGGTGACATGCATTCAAACAGGACTTCAACAATAGCATAAACTAGCTCAATCACTTAATTTTTGGTTAGTGAATATTGATATGCCACATGTTAAGTGCCACGACCAAGTTATATGTTACTTGTTCTCTATGCATGTTGTAATCATTCGTTCTACATAGCTACCAGTTATCTATGCATCACAATGCCCATAAAATCATATAGACAATACACTTCTCTCATCCTCCCGCAATCTAGGAAAATCAAACTTACTAATCCACCCCAAATTCTAAAATATAAACAACTATCAATGTAAAAATCAATATGAGCAGTGACATTCACATGCATGCAAACACAACTTCAATAATAGAAACACAAATTAAAAATCGATAAATGCTTTGATTACTAAACTCCCTTGGTGTTGACTTGGGTAATAAGGTCTAAATTGCTTTCCTCTAATGGCATTTTGATTAAATTAAAATATTCTAATACAAATGTTGGTGGTCTTTTGAAACTTAGGATAAGAAAATGCATGTTTTTATTCAATGTCTAACTAATAGCTAATCAACACGATAAGTAATTATTATCATATTAAATAATTGGATTGGGAAATACTTGAAGAGTGGGAAGATTTGATTCGCTGCAGGGAGTTAGGGTTTGTCCTTTTCAGGGTTCCTGCAGTAGGAGTTGTATCCCCTACGACTGTCATGGATGCCACCCCGGATCCTGACATCTGCGGGTATGGTAGGTGACACGGAGGTGGGAAAGACAAGTGGGTCGGAGAAAGGTGCTAAACGGTGGATGGGCCCGGGGGGTTGCCTCCCAAAAACCCCAGCCATTCCGGCCATCCAGATCAGATCCGAAAAAATCAGAGAGAAGGTTGAAAACTGGAAGGAAAAGGATTTAATTGGTAAATTTGTGGGGATTTGGCCACTGGAGAGAGACTTGGTCCAGTGGATCAAGAGAAACTGGAATCCTAAAGGTCCTTATGATCTTCACTTGGGGGCCAAGGGTTTCTTTACCATTATTTTCTTTAATTTGGAAGATAGAGACATGGTGCTTGAGGGAGGACCATTTTTTTTTTTTTTTTGTACCTCGGGCCCTGGAAAGAAAGATTCAACCCAGAGACGGAGGATATGAAAGTAGCCCCAATTTGGATCAGCCTCTTTTCCCTCCCTTGTGAATACTGGGATTTGGAAATCTTGCAAGATATTGGAAACACGTTGGGGGAATTCGTCAAAGTCGTGGAGCAAACAAAACAACAGAGGTATACTGCTTGTGCCCAGATCTGTGTTTACATGGATCTATCAAAAGATCCACCAGAAGCTATTAGTCTGAACTGGGAGGATGAGGAATGGATCCAGCCGATTAACTACGAGCAGCTCCCTTTTTGGTGCAGACTGTGTCACGAATATGGACATTTTGGCAGAAACTACCCTCAGTTGGCTCACTCTGCTTCCTCTACTAGAGCAGAACATGAAGGAGAAAAAGATAAGGAGGGTTTTACCCAAGTCCAGAATCGAAAAAAGAATAGATCTGGGGAACAACAGAGGAAAGGGAAGGAACAGGTGGATAAAGGGATTACTAGCAAAAACCCTTTTCAAATACTGGATGAGACTGGCGACGACGACGAGATTAGGAGGAGTGAGAAGGACCTTCGGGAGAAGTCGATTGTGGGTTTTGAGGAAGTAGTGAACCAGGAGAAGACTCTCGATGATCAAACTGCTGCTATGGAGGAGGATGGCGATGAAAAAATAGACCTGGGGGAATTAGATCTAGATGAGATTGAGAAAGAGTGAGAGAAAAAGGGGAAGGGATATGTCTCTAGAAGGTAACTGTAACTTCTCCAGGAAGCGATTATCAAATCTAAAGCCAACCAACATTTGGGTATTGTAGCTGACCCCCATTCTGGGAATAAAAGGAAATCCCCAATGGAGGATCTGAAGCGAGGTAGGAAGACGAACAAATAGAGAATAGCAGAGGTAGGAGTTAAACTCATTGAATCTGGTCAGTACTTGACGATCAGGGTGGCCTTTTCTGAGGTTAACAAAGTTCCCCAATGAAGATAGTGTCTTGGAACATCCGGGGGTGTAATCATCCTAGTAAACTCAAAACCTTAGCTAGAAAGGTGAAGCAGGAAAGACCTGATGTTTTATTTTTGCAGGAAATAAGATGTAACTCAGTAACAATGGAGAGAATCGGGCATAAGATTTGGAGAGGTTGTAAGGCAATGGAAATTGACTCCAATGGAATCGCTGGGGGTCTAGCGGTTCTCTGGTATCCACATTCCATTTTCTTTTCTAATTGGAGGGCTAATAAGTTTTCCCTTACCTCAAAATTCTCAGTCCTAAATATAGGGGCTAAGGGTACTTTGGTGAATGTCTATGGCCCGAGTGCCTTCCCTCAAAAGGAGGCATTCTTACATTTCTTATCCTGGTTGTCGGAATAGGTAGGAAATGGTTTGTGTATTGTCGGAGGGGACTTCAATCTGATAACCTCTCTTGACGAGAAAAAGGGTGGTAGAAGGGCTTTGCGCAGATTCCAAGAAAAATTTAGGGATCTCTTGAGTCATAGTCCTTTCATTGATGTTGAAACTGGAAATGGGTGGTTTACCTGGAATAATAAACGTGGAGGCACACACCTGGTTGCTTCAAGGATTGTCAGATTCTTAGCCACTGAAGACATTGATCGAGGAATGGGGGAGGTCAATGCCAGCGTTCTTCCAGCGGCGGGTTCAGACCATTGGCCGATAAGTCTTCATTGGGATTGGTCAAATGCCTTTTTAAATAGACCGTTTAGATTTGAGCAATTCTGGTTGGAGCATAAAGACTTCAAAGATTTGGTGGGACAGTGGTGGCAAGAGCTGGTCCCCCCTACAGGATCAGGAATGTACCAATTTCAACAAAAACTCAAGCCTCTTAAATCCAAGATTCGCACCTGGAATAGGGAAGACTTTGGAAATATCTTCCAGGATAAGAAAAAATTGATTGAAGATTTAGAGCATATCCATTGAAAAGGGATGGATGAAGGTTGGGATGAGAGGTTATGTGAGCAGGAGCAAAACCTTTTTAAGTATCTTGAAGCGCGGGAGAGGTAAGAGGAGATTTATTGGAAACAAAAATCTCGGAACCAATGGCTCCAAGAAGGGGAGAAGAACACCAAATTCTTCCACAATACTTTTGTTCAGAATCACCATAGGTAAAAGATCTTCAAGCTTAGAAAAACTGGTGGAGGCCAGGTGGAGACCAGAGGAGAAATCGAGGCTGAGTTGATCCACCATTTTGAAGTGGTTTTAAAGGAGTATCGGGTTGATCAAAGCCATGAAATTGCCAAAATCACCAACCTTATCCTCAGGCTTGTCTCTAGGGAGCATAATGAGATGCTTGGTAAACCAATCTCTATGCAAGAAGTTGAGGAAGCTGTGAATTAGATGGCCATGGGGAAATCCCCTGGTCCTGACGGGTTTACTACTAATTTCTTTCACTTCTTCTGGGATCTGATCAAGAAGGAGGTTCTTCAAATATTGGAGGAATCACGGGGCTGTTGTGGGGTCTTAAAGTCGTTTAATGCAACTTTATTGTCTCTCATCCCGATGGAGGAAGGAGTGGATACCCATGTTAAGTTTAGACCAATAACCCTATGTAATGTTATCTATAAGATCATTACTAAAGTTATAGCCAATAGGCTCAAGCCTCTTCTCCCTATCCTTATCAGTCCGGAGCAGTCGGGCTTTGTTGAAGGCAGACAAATTGTGGATGGTATTATTCTGGTTCAAGAAACCATTCACTCCCTGAAGGTCACAAAGAAACCATGCATGCTAGTGAAATTAGACATAACAAAAGCTTACGATAAAATTAGTTGGCAGTATATGTGTTGTATCTTGGAAGCCATTGGTTTTGATAGGGACTGGGTGGAGTGGATTATGAATCTGGTTTCTACCCCCTTTTTTTCTATCCTTCTTAATGGAGCGCTGAAAAAACTTTTGCAGGCTTCCCGGGGCATCCGTCAAGGAGATCCTCTATCCCCTTTCCTCTTTATTTTAATGGCTGAAGGTATGAGTAAGCTTTTTTAGACTCAAGCAAATGAAGGCGGGATCCGTGGTCTTCAACTCCATGATGGTATGGACAAGCAGACGCATCAACAATTCGTAGATGATACTATGTTAATGGGGCACCCTTTAGTCCAAGAGGCTCGAGCCTTTAAAACAAGTTTAGTGCTTATTTCCAAGGCTTTGAGGCTTGAAGTAAATCCGAATAAATCTCAGGTGTTTTTCTTTAACACCGTTGGAACCACCCAACGTAATATTTTGAGGATCCTTGGTTTCTCTCGGGGATCTTTCCCTTCCAAGTATCTGGGTGTTCCTCTTTTTGAAGGAACTATCCACAAAGTTATTGGCAAGATTTGATTGATAGAATGAGGAGAAAGCTGGATAGTTGCACTCTTCAGCCTTTAAACTTGCCTAAGCACCTGATTTTGGTCAAAGTGTTCTTCAAGCTATGCCAGTCTATCTCTTTTTGATGCTCTCAGCTCCTAAGGCCATCCTTAAGGAAATTCATTGCATTCAGAGAAATTTTCTATGGGGAGGTAGGGAAACAAAGTCTAAATTTGCCTTGGTTGGCTGGGAAAAAATTTGTAGACCCAAGGAAAAAGGGGGTCTAGGAATGAGATACCTTGAGGTATTAAGTGAAGTTTATGGCTCAAAGATCTGGTGGAGGTGGTGTAACCACAGCTTGGAACCATGGGAGAGACTATGGCCCACTAAATATGCCAGGGATAGACCATTAGGGAAATTGATCAGATACAATGAGGAGAGAAATGGATCTCACATTTGGCTAAAAGCCTACTTTGGCCGAATGCTAGTTCAAAACCACAGCTTCTGGGAAATCCATGACGGGGAACTTGCAAAATTCTGGGAAGATTCTTGGAATAAGCTCCCTAAATTAGGTGATGATCCTCGTTGGCAGAAAATCAGGGTTAGAGGGATGGTGGAAGGTAAGCTCAAAGTTTGCAATTATTGGGAGGATCGAATGCAGGATGGGCATAGAAAATGGTTGGATCGTAGCTAGTGTGACAACCTAACTTCTGAAGAGGATCTTTGTGCTTTCGAGACCACTCTCCAGGAGCGTTTCATTTGGGTCAATATTGGTCTTGATAAGCTGAGGTGGGGTTATAAGTAGAAAGGTATTTTTAGTATCAAGGAATCTTATGATATCCAGACTAATCATGAGGAAGGGGAGGATAATACCTGGAAAAAGATATGGGGGATGAACCTCTGGCCAAAAATAGCAGTCTTTTGTTGGCTGGTGTTTTGGAGGAGGATCCTGACAAATGAAAATATTAGGAAATGGGGGATCCTGGGGACATCTTGATGCCCCTTATGTCTCAATTATGAGGAAACTTTGGGGCACTTGTTGGATGATTGTCCTTTTACTTCTTCATTCTGGGACAGAGGAGCTATGATCTTTAGGAGAAGCGATCAGGTTAGAGGACACCTCGATCAAACCCTCAAGGAATGGAATAATAAAGGTTTTAAGAATACAATTATTGGGACCCTGTGGCAGATTCTTCCAGGGATGGTTATATGGTTTGTTTGGAAGGAAATAAATGAGCGGGGATAAGAATCACAAGGAAGAAGAGGTTTGGAGGAAGTTAGTCAAGAATATGCAAATAAATGATAAGAAGTTCTCAATGGGGGGATAAGGACAAAGAGCTATCAGATGAGAACTTCGCATTGCTGTTGGTTGTGGATTGGGTAGAGTTGATTTGGATGATCTCTGAAGGAGAGATATGGTGTGTTGTCCATGCAACCCGATTTTTTGGTCGCCTCCTCTTCAGTTGGGTTATAAATTTAACTTCGATGGTGCCTCCCATGGAAATTCGGGTGTTCCGGGATTTGGTAGAGTCTGCAGGAATGCTTCCGGCATCATCCTCAAAGTTTTTTCTGGATTTATTGGTATAGATTCTAACAACTCCGTTGAATTGGAAGGTCTAATTCAGGGCATTCATCTTGTGATTTGCGAAGGTTGGTTTCCGACTGTGCTGGAGGGAGACTCCCAAATAATAATTCAAATGGAAAAGAAGCTGTCAAGTGGCCAATCCCCGAAGAAGATTTCCTCTAGTTGGCGCCTTTTGGACAGGCTGGATCACCTGAGGACCCTTATTGCCAATCATAATGCCATTTCCTTTGCCCACGTCAAACGAGAGGTGAATAAGGTGGCTGATCTTCTTGCTAATACGGGAATTGCTGGGGGTGGGGCCCTCTCTGTTGGAACCATGGCGGATTTTCGTAATGAGAATTGGGTCATGAATTATAGCCACCTAGAAAATTTAGACATGGAAAAAGTAGACAGATGGCAGTGGAAGCTCAGCCCATCTATGAGAATGACAGGAGGTGGGTGGAGACCATTGATGGGGAACCTAGTCATCAAGTGTAATCATGCATGGAATGACATTTTCCCTCACTTCGATCCCCAATATGAGTATAAGAAAGTACAGGTCAAGGCATGTGAAGATTGGAAGGCAGGATCTGTATCGGCTTCCTTATCCAGCCATCAACATCATCTTAATTATTTGTAGTGTGAAGTTTTGCTCCATCAATGATGGCTGGTACCCGGCGGAGGATGATCGAAGAACTACTGTCACCCTCATAATGAAGTTCTGGGATTCATGTTCTGGCAGAGTTCACCGCAATTTCATTTGCATTTTTCTCTTCCCGAGTGTGTTGTATCTCTGTGTGGTTGGTAAGTTTGCTTGGGAGCTGAATTGTGATTGGCTTTCCCTTGTTCACCCGTCGAATTGTTTGTGGGTGAGGGTGATGGCTCCTAAGCGTTGCTTCAACTTTGATGCTCCGTTGGGTCTTGGTGACGATGTGCAGAGGGGAAAAGGGGAAGTGAACGAAAAATTAGGAGATAATAAGGAGCGGGTTACTAGGGGTAAATCCAAATCTAGGGTTTAGGAAGCTACTATTTTCTTCTGCGAGCGCATCCCTCCATTGATTAGGGATGATATCGATTTTGTTGAGAAGGAGCTGTGGGACACGGTGCAGACAATACCTAAGGAGGAACTTCATCGGGAGATTGAGGAATGGGTGGTTGACCCAGGTACTATGGCTGGCAGAGCTTCCGCCCATGATCGTATGATAATGGTTTATTGGGTAATGAAAAACATGCTGGCGCATGTTACTATGGATACTTTAAACAAGAACCAGGGGGACGAGGAACTAGTTTGTTCGTGGAAGGCGCACAATGCTGATTGTCGTTTGATGCATGTTAAAATTGATGCAATTGCATCAAAACTGGGTGTCTCCTTTTACTATCCGAGCATGGAGGAGGTGGAACACATTGGAACTAGCCGCAAGAGTAAGCAAAATTCCATGGCAACCCCGCCGGAAGCTGATACAGAGAAGATGAACGATAAGGGGAAGCAACAGAACATGGACGGCAACATCAGAGGAATTGACTCCAAGAACCCTGTCTGCGTTTGGGTTAGCAGTTTCTTTTTGTCTATCACCGGTCTTCGTAGTATGATTCGTTCATATTTCAATTTTAGTAGATGGGTGGGTAATATGTATTTGGTTTTTTGGGTAGACATTTTGAACAGTCTGTCTCGGTTTCATTTCCTGTTTGGCCGAGAATGGCCGGGAACTCTAAGACTCCGAGGACTCAGCAAGAGCGTTATGTACTTTGTGTTTTAGCAGTAATATAGTTTTTTTATTTAAAAAATAAAATTATTATCATATTAAATATTATTATGCCTTACGCCACCCCTAACTTATAATAAACTATGTGGAACAAAAATTATGTGGATAAGTAAATATTATTAATGGGGTAATTGGTGTTTATTAACCCTTACAATACACTAAGAGAAAATACATAACTTAGCTGAAATTCTAAACTCTACCAAAACATTTGAAAAGCATATATAAAGACACCACTATCTCAAATGCACTTCCATGAAACAACATGGTTAGGCATCAAAGTATTTCTAAGATAAATCCCATGTATCACTATTCTCGTTCAAAATATAACTTGTATTACTCAAATATTGTTTGAGAGCTCATACGAGATAAAATATATTAATAAGCATAGGCATTCCTTCACATCTACAATTAAGTCTAAATTTTATATGTAGTATTTATTTCCCATAATGGATTATGCATTTTTTGTTACTAATATAGGAGATCTGTGATGGGTGTTATAGAAACTGGTTACTAGACAAACTTTTTGTTATGCAAAGAGTCAGAGGTTAATGTTTTTTTCAAAAGTTTATAAACATTCTTAATGTTGCAAATAGATGCTAGATTTAGTGAAGAGGCACCATATGTAGATGTAGTATATTAAAATGCAAAATTAATGAATAACAAGTGGTAATTATACATGTGGTGTTGCTTATTTTTATTTTTAATTTTTCAAATTAAGAAGATTTTAAGATGATTTAGGTTTTCGCAGTTATCAGAATACTTCATGATGATTTTGGACTTTACTGTGTAATGGTTTCAAATCCATTACGCAGTAAAGTCCAAAAGCATTATGGAATATTAAGAAGATTTTTTCTTAAATATAATTTTTTTTTTTTTCAAATTTAATTATAATATATATATATATATTTTTTATTTATTTATTTTTTGCTTTAGCAAAAAGTTGAGAACAATAGATCACAAATATTGTACTATAATAATGCCCATAACACAGTGAATGCAAAGAAATACACCTTAGGGCACCCTCATAAAGATTGTAACAAGTAAGTGAATTATAATGACTGCACAAATCTTCACTTAAACTATTATTTCTAAAAATTCAGTTTAAGAATATTGATAACTAATCCCTTATTAGTCCCTATCGGCCTGCCAAGCAGCAGGGACTATAGAAATCGGTTCACCGAAAAATCTATTAGTTTGCATGGTTTCTTAGGTCATTTAACCTAAGTTTCATAAGAATAATTTTGTTTTGGCCAATCAGCTATTTGAGAGCCTTATTTGGCCTCTTTTTGAGGCTGGCTGTCCTCCTACACTTGCTTGTGCTCCACCTGCCACTACTTTATATCTTGCGCTTGCATGTACTGCACCTGCCACGACTTGCATGCCTTGTGTCTAGGTCTGACAGAATGTTACAGATCTCGTGATGCTCTTCTTCGTATTTGAAAGAAAAGCCCTTGTTTGACAGCCTCCAGAGCTAGCTGCTGATGCTCATCAGTGCACATAGTCGCCTAGAAATGATATCGATATCGATGGGAAAACCAACAACAAAAACAAGCTACTACGCGGTTTCCTGCAAGAGTGCAAGAGTAAACCGCTTTTCATCATTGGCAACGTCTAATGCCCATGGGGAAGACTCTCCTTACTTTGATGGCTGGAAGGAGTACAACGCTAATCCCTACCATCCAATAGACAACCCTTCTGGAATTATCCAAATGGGCTTGGCTAAGAACCAGGTACATATCTATTCATATCCTATCACTTCTGTAAAACAATTTAGAGAGCTTCGAATTGGATGATACTTACCATGTTTGGAATTACTTGTAGACGTCATTTGATTTGCTGGAAAGCTGGCTCCTTGCGCATCCAAAGGCATCGATTTGCCCGAGGAGGGAGTGTAGAAGTTTAAGGAAATCACTCTTTATCAAGATTACCATGGCCTTCCATATTGCAGAAAGGTACACAATTGTAACAAACTTGGCATGTTCCCTACCAACTTTGAATTTTATATCATGGTAATCAAACCAACATATTGTATTTGATTTCTAGTGTGTCTTTGCATGGAATTAAAGCATAAACTTTGAATTTTATATCCTGGTAATCAAACCAACAGAATGTACTTGACTTCTAGTGTGTCTTTGCATGGAATTAAAGCTTATTAACCATGGTGAATGGTTTATGACGCAGGCAATTGCGATGTTCATGGAAGAAGTTGGAGGAAGAAAAGCGAAGTTTGAAAGAGATAGAATTGTTCTTACTGTAGGTGAGGTGTTGAAATTCTGTCTAGCCGACCCTGGAGAATCCTTTCTAGTACCATCACCATATTACCGAGGGTAAACTCATTAATATCATTTTAGGAGTAGCAAGGTGTTGACATTCTGTCTAGCCGACCTTGGAGAAGCCTTTCTAGAACCATCTCCATATTATCGAGGGTAGACTCATTAATATCATTTTAGGAGTAATTTCAAAGGCATGATAGGGTTAAGCTATTTTAATATATTTTTATGATAACATAGTAAACTTTTGTTGATGTATATGTAACTTCGGAATGTATTTCACATATATGTATATTGTATTCCTATAGAGATGTTATTATTCCTCTATACGAAAGTGTCGTCATTTATATTGTAAGTGTCGTAACTTATACTTGATGGGTTATTAGACCACCTTGTTGGGGTCGGCCCTGTATAAGTCATGTGGGTCAAAGGGTTATTAGACCACCCTATTGGGGGTCGGCCATGTGGGTCAAAGGGTTATTAGACCACCCTAGTGGGGGTCGACCCAGTCAGCGTTATGTCAAGTGGTTAAGTTGAGGCCGACCTAGTTGAGTAAAGGTCAAGTCAAGTTAGTGTATAAATAGAGAGTGTGTCTCTCTCATTTTACACATTCTATTCTCTCTCACACTTTGGAGAGTGGCGCACTTGTGTAGGAGGAGGCTCTGCTGCTAGGAGAAGACTATCTCTTGTATTCTGGTTGTATCATTGCTCTATTTATCTCTGAGGAAGTTATTGGGGTTTTTCACCTTTATGGTTTTCCCCAAGTAAACTCTGTGTCTCTTGTGTACTTGCATTATTGTGTCCATGATTAATATGCTATAGATATGCTGTACATGTTGTTCTCTCAGTTAAGATCC
Organism: Larix kaempferi; assembly: GCA_027924585.1. Lineage (NCBI taxonomy): Eukaryota > Viridiplantae > Streptophyta > Pinopsida > Pinales > Pinaceae > Larix > Larix kaempferi. The sequence continues at coordinate 681,641 of BSBM01001218.1, forward strand.
TAGATCATATTGAAGTAAATTCTGAAAAATTTAACAACTTTACTTTTCATGTGAATGAAACTGAATGAATCTTTTGTTATGCAGTTTTGATAGAGGTCTAAAATGGCGCACACGAGTGGAGGTCATACCTGTCCACTATAGCAGTTCTAACGATTTCCAGATAACGGTACCCGCCCTTGAAGCAGCCTATCAGGAAGCTAGGGCTCGAAATATTCAAGTGAAGGGCCTTTTGATAACAAATCCTTCAAACCCATTACGAACCACTATGGAGGCTACCACTCTAAGAAAGTTGCTTTCTTTTGTGTCTGAGAAGAACATTCATCTTGTCCGCGACAAGATCTATTTGGGATCAGTGTTTTCATCTCCAAAATTCACAAGCATTGCAGAGATTTTGGTCACCGAAAACATTTCTTAGAGGGAGCATGTTCATATTGTTTATAGTTTGTCAAAAGACCTAGGATTGCCGGGCTTCCGAGTCGGATTCATTTACTCTTACAATGATACAGTGGTAACTGCTGCTCGTAGAATGTCCAGTTTTTCCTTGGTTTCTTCCCAGACACAACATCTGCTTGCTTCAATGCTATCTGACACGTAATTTGCAAGAAAATATTTAGCAAAAAATAGTAAGAGGTTACAAAAGAGACACGAAATGTTCATCTCTGGACTGCGTGTGGCTAGCATTCCAACTTCTCTCTTTTTGCAATTGCCTCACCATTTTGAAGCTTACAAGATTAGATTTCCCACAACTGCCCCCTCATGTTTGCGGTTTCAATTACCTTGTGATGTGTTCTCTGACAGTAGTCACCATAACTGATGACATGCTTGAGGAGCTTGTAAAAAATGCCCTCTTCTTGGAAATTTTAAAGTGATATATTGGGTAGAGTTGAGAAATTTGAGAATTTATGTAGGCAATCTCAGGCATTTAGAGTTTACAAAAAAATACTTTGTAACATCAGTGACTGGTAATTGCACACAGCTTGTGGATAGCATAGGAGATGATTGCAATAGGTGTGTAGTTTTATTCATCTGTTGCTCTACATTTGTAGATCCGTTAGCTCGAGGCGCTTGAGGGCCATTCGATGACAAAAATTACATTGGATGGGTGAGCTACAAGTGTGGATTCTCTCATAGTTCTTAGCCGTTTTTATGAATTGGAAATAATTATCTCAAGGTAAACAATTCTTGAGATTTTTTTATAGAGGGACTTTATGAGGCAAAATTTCATTGTTAGAGCAGGTAGTAAGTTTAACGGTAGCAAGGTTAATCCTTCCACTCGAAAACCTAAAGTAGGTGTGCAGTTAAAGGTTTCAGCTCTATTGGAACGCCTTCCCGGAGGTTCTCCTTTTCTGCAAACATGTTTCAGCTTTGTTGGAACGCCTCCCCGGAGGTTCTCCTTTTCTGCAAACATGTTTCAGCTATGTTGGAATGCCTTCTCGGAGGTTCTCCTTTTTTGCAAACAATGGCCCTATCTTTACTGATATGCCCTCGATCTATCCATGACAATGAATTTTTAAAATAATTTTTGAGTTTTAAAAGGTATTCTAGATGTGCTAATGCTATGTTTATATAGTTTGATTTTTGAAAAAAAAAATTAAATACATTTTTTTTCGATACTTTGACAGTTATTGCATTATCATTAAACTTGGATAACATTGAAAATCTAGCAAAGAATGTTTTATCGGCCATTAAAAATTCAATTAATCATTTATTTTATTTATAAATGGTCTATAATTAATACAATTTCTCAAGTTTCTTTTGTTATATGGACAAGTGGGAACCATTTCACTTTTGGTTCTCATGCAAATGCATCACATACTAGATGCTTCACACAAAGAGCCACATGGCTAGGCAAGGCAACCAGATGGTATGCATCTAGTAGACATGAATGTTGCATACAAACGAGTCCAGTTGAAGAGGGAATCTCAACACTCATAATATTAAATTAAATATAATTAAATATACTTAAACGAGTCGAGTTGAAGAGGGAATCTCAAAGCTCATAATATTAAATTAAATATAATTAAATATACTTAATCAATCTATCCTAAAGCAAAGGAAAGAATATATAAATTAACACACTCATCCATTCAACATAATATATTTTTCTATAGAAAGGATAACCAATTTGGTGGATATTGATAAATTAGCATATTGATTCTGGAGATAAAATAATTTTGGATTCATACTAAACAATATGCATACAACATATTGATAAATTAGCATTTTGATTCTGGAGATAAAATCATTTTGGATTCATACTAAATAATATGCATACAACTTTTATAAAACAAGCATTATATTCATATGAAAGCAATGGTATTAGTTTATGAGATATCATACAAAGCAATCTCTAATCAATGGTACTTACTTCATGCTTGATCCTTACTAATAGGTTAAGTATATGTATGGAATAAGTAAGCTTTACATTACCGTTTATGGGATTGAAAATGCAAATTATTGATTTAGTTGTTATTGAAAATTCATAATTAGCACATTCAATTAATTAGTTGTTATTGAAAATTCATCAATTGCATGTCACGAATTGTCAATATTTATGTGAAAGATTTGTAAGACTTGAACTACCACAGTTTCAATTCCTTGTATTTATATTGCTGGTTTAGTAATTGATATGGATTTTGATGTTATAAATGGTCCCTAATTGAAGTATTAATCTAATTATTTGATTTAAGCCCCCACACTTCAATTATACCTACCTACCATATTCAACGACATCAAATATACATATACAATGTCAATTAGAGAAGCATTCAATTTATTTAGCGACATCAAATATACATATACAAGTCAATTAGAGAAGCATTCAATTTATTCAGCGACATCAAATATACATATACAATGTCAATTAGAGAAGCATTCAATTTATGGGACTAACATTTCAATATATATATATACATGCCAATCTAAACTATAAGGCATAAGGCAGGGACTTGAAGCTTAGCTTCTATCTGGCTTGTTAATTTTGCTTCCCTCATGTGTTCTCTCATCAACTAGATTTACCACCTCATTATTTTCTCATAACATTGTTTTTAAAGTTATTCTTTATCAAAATTTCTTCACAAGGAATTGAATATGAAAATGTATTATGGAATTCCATGTTTATTTGCTCAAAGAACTAGCAATTTTCTATGTGAACTTAACTATTAGATGGAAAAACTATTAGGACTTAACTATTAGATGGAAAGACCCCTTTATCACGAAATCCAGAATGTGGCACAGGATAAAGAAGAAATTTGTGGTGACTTAAATCTTGGAGCACTTGGCTTCTTTCAAGGAAAAAAACACATTGTTCCTCCATTGTTAGGCCAAAGCAAGAAATCAATGGAATAATGTAAAGGAAATCAAGCTAGAAGATGGGACACTTCTACAAGATTTTCAAGCAATTAAGACACAATGAGAAACCATTTTGAGAATCTATACATTAAATTTAAGGAGGTAGATGAGGAATTGATCAAAACTATGCTATAAATATTCCTCAGTTAATCGTTGTAGTGGACAATGAGGATCTCGATAAATATGTAGAGGAATGTGCAATTCTCAAAGCCATTTGGAGATTGGCACCTGGAAACCCCCCCAAGCTTGATGAATTCCCCATCCATTTTTACAAAGCTTGCTAGCATGTCATCAAACCTAACCCAAAATACATGCTTCGATATTGTCGCAATAAGCATAAATTTGGAGGGAGCACCAACTCCTCTTTTTTGGCACTAATTACCATACAGGTAAACTTGTCATCTTTCTCTAGATTTCTCCCTATCTCTCTTTGTAACTCCTTTCACAACGTTTTGACTAAAATAATTGCAAACTAAGTCAAATTGGTGCTATCTAATATAATCGGAGCCAATCAAGGATTATTTTAGGGAATCAATAATTAAAGGATTCAAGGTACATACAATTTATCATAAAGAAAAGTGTGTCAGTGTCAATGTCTCATCCTATTATTCCTTACCAACCATTATAAATAGAATAATGCCCCTACTATTATAATAATAACCCTTTTATATAAGAATTTGCAGGAATGACAAGCAATGTTCCATTGTAATCTGGATTGCGTCATTGAATCTGATCCACACTATAATTGTGAGGATTCCAAAAAACTATTATATGGATCTCGTGCCAATAAAATGAGGAGTTATATTCAGCCTGCTTAGCTTAGAGGTTAGAGCATCGCATTTGTAATGGGTCATTTTTACAACACAATAGAGGCAATTTTTTACAACACAATAATGGTCCAACACCATTCATTCAAGTCAAGGAAAACAAAGAAAAATGTGTGATTGTGAAAATAGATCTGGCTAACGCTTTTGACAGGGAAAGGAATTATTTCCTTGTAGTCATTCTATGCAAATTTGGATTTTCAAACCCATTTGTGAATTGGATTTGAGATTGCATCAAAGGTTCGTGGATATCCCCCCTAATCAATGGATCTCCAACAAAATTTTTTAAGAGTAGTAGAGGACTATTTGAGGCCGCCTCTAATCCCCTATTGTGTACATCATCATGGTTGATTCATTAAGCAAGAAGCAGGAAAATGAGAGAATAAAAGGAAACATGTAAGGGATGAATATAGCCAAGGAAATCAGAGGAATATACCACTCCCAATTTGCAGATGACACACCCTTAGTCGAGGAGCATCTACCATTATATCTAAGATATTTTAATCAATCCCAAAATACTATCTAAATGCTTTAGGAGGCAAAACTAACAATGGGAAAAGATGAATATGCGAATTTTTTTATCTTGTTAACATCACCGAAGTAAAAAATTTGAGTTCTCTCTTAATTAACTGAAGTCTTTCTTGATCACTAAAGTGAAAAATTCGAGTTCTCTCTTATCTTAACATATCTTATCTTTATCTCTCGTCTTATCTGCATGATCCACTTGTGCCATCTTTACTTTATTTATCATATCAAACATACTAAGGATATTTTTCCAATGATGTGATCATCTTGTTCTACTATCATTCCAAGTGGTCATATGCTAAAGTAATTCACTCTAGAGGTGGTCAGTCTCTAGAGGAGACTTAATAGCAAAAAAAAATTTGAACCCAAAATATGACGAGAAAATCCAACGAAATTGACTGTGTCTTCGGATTTCACCTTTAAAATTACAAATTTGATCATTTTTTTTAATTAATACATGGAATTGTCGGATATCCGATGACAATAGTATATCCGATGACTACCGTCGGTTATCCGACTGCCGCCATCGTATATCCGGAAAATATATTTTAATGGTAACTATGGTACTATCGTTGGATATCCGACGAACCTTAAATTCTAAAAACTATAAATTATGGAAACATTCCGACATGTTTGCTATACAAGCGACGGTTTGCGGAAATTATATTCTTCGCACAGACTATTTTCCGTAAAAGAATACACAATTATTTCAATTTTTTTTGTGATTGAATAGTGAAGTGTGGAGGTTGATTTTTTAAGATCATGATCTTCATTGAATATCTTTATGAGAAAATATCAAATAGCAATATTCCTGATCTAGACGAACAAAATCGACAATTGCTTGCTAGATTGTGGGATGGACTGAAAAGAAAGGGTGATGGGAAATTTTATTGTCCATGTAGTCAATGCAGGGGCTTTAAAAGGAGAAGAATAAAGATCACAACAGCCAGAAAACATTGTAGGGAACATGGACACGTCGAGGGTGGACATGAATATTGTACATTTGTAAGTTTTGCATTATATATGTTTTTATATTGTTTGCTTTTGTAAATGTATGTATTATTTTAATATTTCTTATATTAACTAATATCTATTGATGGTTTCATGTAATTATAAAAGAAAGACATCCTATGGCATATCGTCCGGAGGACATGCTTTCAGAACAAGTACCGGAGGAACATGGAGCTATGAATAATGGAGAACAAGTTAATGATCATATTGAAGAAGATGATCATACTGATAACATAGTTGAAGATGATGGTACAAATACATTGATCCATGATACATTTAATGTTATAATGGATGATGATGATGATGATCATGAAAATGATGACTTTGATGGTGTTCATGATTTACCTCTTCTTGAGAAGGCATACGAACCACTTTATGAGGGCTCCAACACAAATATTCTCTTTGCTATATTGTTGATAATGAACTTGAAGGTTATGAATGGTCTTTCAAACACATCAGTCACATGGATGTTAAGGTATGTAATATATTCCATCACATATATATGATCGCGCTAAAGGTTATCACTGTTCGTCTAATAAAATTATTGTTAATTCATAACTAGTCAAATTAATATGGATGAAATGTGTTTCATTAATATTATTTATATATTATATTAATTAGATTTTTATTTTAATTTGTTGTAGCTTGATAGCTGATTTTTTGTTACCACCATCAAATATTTTACTTCACACATATCAAGGTTTATCTGCCATCATGAAAGAAATTGGAATGCAGTATGAAGGAATCCATGCATGCCCCGATGACAATGTTATATATTATAATCAACATGAATTTGAAACTGAATGTCCAGAATGTCATATCAGTAGATATCGAACAAATCAAGTAACAAAAAAGGTGCCTCGCAAGGTTCTTCATTATATTCCTATTATTCCATGTTTGCAATGACTGTCCAGGTGCAAAAAAACAACGTAATTTATGGATTACCATGCATAGAACATAAGTCAAGATGACATTATTCGATTGCCTGTAGATGGGTCTGCATTTAGAGATATGGAGGAAAAATGGCCTCACTTTAAAGAAGAACCTCGTAATCTTAGGATTTATTTGGCAGCAGATGGTGTCAATCCATTTGCAGAGATGAGATCCGTTTAGTCGGTGTGGACTACTTTTGTTATCAATAATAACATTCCTCCATTGTTGTCAATAAAGAGGGAGAACATAATGTTGTCAATGATTATTCTAGGTATGTGTCTACAATTTTTTTTTTTAATGTAGTGGCATCTCATTTGTCGTATTTTGTTTCATAATGTCATATATATATTTTTTATTTTTCTCTTGTGCATGGTTTATATATATAAATGGTTGTAATAATTATATATTTTATATGTTTAAATCAATTAGGTAAGTACCAAGTTAAAGATATGAATGTATATATCGAACCTCTTATTGACGAGGTACTAAAGTTATGGAATGGCATCACTATGTATGATGTATCTAGACCAATATGATAAAGACAATTTCAATTCCATGTAATGCTTGTATGGACAATACATGATGCCCCAGGATTAACCCATTTTTGTGGTTTGTAATTAAAGGTTCCACTTTAATTGTATTTAATTTTATGAACTAGTTAATATATTATGCACGCATGTTTTTTTAAATAATCCATTCATTTTATATATAATTTTAATTGACATAGATAATCCATCTCTTTATGTAGGTCTTCAGACAAAGGGAAAATTTGCATGTCCAGTTTGTGGTCCTAAGATCAAATATCATCGTTCAAAAAGTTTAGGAAAAGAGGTGTTTGATGAGTATAGGCACTTTCTCTCTAAGAATCATAGGTATCGAACTACCGAAAAACATCTGTTCAATGGGAAGCAAGAGACTGCATTAAAACCGCAGAGAATGACACCTCACCTATGGAAGTTGCAATATAATAGAAATCATCAAGGTACGTATGAATCATCGTATATGAAATGTTATGTATTTTTTTATTGTGTGTTGTTTACTATAATTGACATTGATTTATGTAATTTATTTATAAACTATGATTCATGATGGTCGTCGTGATTGTGAAGGCATTAATGGGCTTCCACGAGGAATGAAAAGTTATCCTAAACAATTCAGTAGGTTTCCCTATTATGAGCACCTACAAATTTCTCATATGTTTGATACCATGCATATCGGAAAGAATCTGACTGAAAAATTATGGTGAATATTGGATGGAATGAGCGAGAAAGAAAAAATTGTCAAAATTTGCAAAGACATTCAAGAAGGAAACCATGCAATGAAAGACGTCATTCAATTTCATAGAAACGGAGACCAAATTAATATAAAGTCACTTCCATGGATGTTAACGGAGCAACAAAGTAATTTTGTAAAAGAAGTCATGCGAAAAATTAAATTTCCCACCGGATTTTGTTCGAACATGAAGAATATCATAACAAAGAAAGGTGATTTTGCGGGTGTGAAAACGCATGATTGGCATATCTTCATGAAGTTAATTATTATGGTATGCATATAATTATTGCTATATTTTTTTATTCCAGTGCATATTGTTGGTATTTTTTTGTCTACTTTTTGTAAAAAAAATGAAACAATTTGTATATTGTTACAGTATGTTCTACCTCTCTCTCTCTCCCCGACAACTTCGACAACAATGTCAAACAAGTTATATATAATCTTGGCAAATACATGAGGTAAGTAGCGATTTTTTGCATGCGCTTAGTTTTTGTTTAATTCATTGTAGAACTTATATTTGATTTTTGTGCACTGATTCATGTTATGTAATATAATGTTTTTTTTTTAAATCTTTTGATTGGTTTGCATCACTTGTTAATGGTTGTCATCTAAAGAAATCCATAAAGAAGATATAAATATTGGAGGAGATAAATTCCTTGTCTCATGTGTGAAATGCAGAAGCATCTACCTTCGGCATTTTTCAATGCACAAGAACAATACCTTATACACCAAGTTGAGTAGATCGAATTGTGTGGACCTGTACACTCAAGGTCCATGTGGATGTTTGAGAGGCACTTGAAATTTTTGAAGGGTTTGGTTAGACAACGAGCACGTCTTGAGGGTTCTATGATAGAGGGATATATAGTATACCAAAACATTGTGTATATTAGTGAATATCTTCCTAAATTAGCGTCAAATCTCAATTTAGGTTACAAGTAGATCGAGGAAGGTGAAAGGTAATTATTAGCTAGTGGAGATTAATTAATATAATACATTTGACTGTTGATTTTATGTATATATCATACATATGCTATTTTTAATATTCAATATGCATCAATTAAAATTGTATACTTTATTAAGTGAATATACATTTGTATTGAACTTTAATTTTATTTTCATCAAACAGTTGGTCGAGAGTGGGATGCACTTCATTTATACATCGCAAACAATATTGACTGGATGAAGGTATGGATTGAACGATGTGAACAACAATCTGGTCATGGAATATCATGGGAAGGTGTGTCTTCATTGGTTAAGTAGCACATCGCAATGGAAATACCAGTCTTACACAAAGGGAAATCAATTTAGCATATGGTTTAAAAGATAAGCAGGCAAGCATATTAATCACCACACTATTTATTTTTTTGCAGACAATATATTGATGTACATTACATGTTGATTTCTTTCCCTGTAGGGAATAAACATTCACTTAATCATAAATGGATCATGATGTAATCTTTACGTGTATGGCTTGTTGTAGATAAAACACCATAAGGCTATGTGGTGCAATGGCTGTAAATATCGCATCAAAAAGTTGGATGAAACGAAGAAAACATCAGATTGTGGGATATATGCAATCTTTGAGGTGACCAATGTTTCCTCTAGAAGTGACAGACATCCAAAACTCTCAGAAAATCGATACTATGGGTATTTGGAAGATATTCTTCAGTGTGACTTTAAATCCTTCAAGGTAGTTTTGTTTGTTGTCAAATGGTACAAGTTATGATTAAATCAACATGATCTCGATAAAACTATTATTGAACATGATAATGGACTTACCATGGTTAATAAAAGGTTGTTTGAGCCAGGAACGAATCCCTATGTTCTCCGTATATGGGCCTAGGCATATGATATTATTGTGACGCGTGTTTCTTATTGATATGACCCTCAGGATTTCCCCAAGTATTGAAAATATAGAAATATTTAAATGTGGGATAGAATGAGGCCAAGCTTTATGTGTAGGAGCTATGTGCTTGCTTACTTATATCACTTCACACTGTAGTGAGTTGCAGGAAGGAAGGAAGCCTATGAATTATAACTTAAATATAGAGAGTGATTAAAGCCAAGCCAATGTGAACATATATTTTACTCTAAGGTTCCAGGTAGAGGGGGTTGGTCATTTGTTGTGAGACAGGATCCAAGGGTAAGGTCAATAAAGTATAATGTAGAGGAAGGTAATGAAGAGGGTCTCGAAGAATAAGACGATGTTGAAGATGATCAACATGAGCTAGATGATCATGTTCCAGAAGAAGATGTCGAAGAATTAGTTGAATCAGATGATGTAGTAGACAATGTCCATGAAGATGATATCGACGATGACATGATGATCGTAACTGACATCGATGACGATGATGCTATGGCCAATCCTTACAATGTTGACTTTGGATCGGATGATACAGATGATGACTTGGATGAAGAAGATGATGACGTCCATTGAAGTGTATGAGGTATGCCTTAATATATCTACTCTATATATTTTGATTTAATATTGCGATAGAATTATTGAAATTTATTGGTACGTATAAATTAATTGTTTCTTAGTGTTTTTTCCATTTTCCTGTATGTTGTCATACGTTATAATTAGAAACATTGCTTCTTAAGTATGACAAAAAACACAATTAATTTTTTTTATAGAAAACATGTAATTGAAACAAAGGCATAAACCTAAGAATCCTTGTGTTATCTATGTATAACTTATCATTATAGTCATCCATGTCCTATTCTTGTATAGCTTTGATGATTGAGACCCCATATTCCTAATTAGATGATCCTACATGAGCTTGCAATGTCACAATAACACTTTTGTTAGCATGAATCCATTTCATCTAATGTTGATTTTCACTTGATTTTACATCTTTGGCTTCCCATAATTAATAGGTTGATATCTCCTACTAATGTATCTACCTTGCTACTAATTTGAAATCCCCAAACCAAGTGTTTACTCCTTGTTTTGGTGGCATTAGTGATGATGCCTACAATGACGACGACGACGATGATGACAACGATAATGGTGTTGTTTATGGTGATTATGATGACGATTGATGATGTTGCTCATGATGATGATGAATGACGAAGAAAAACGTTAATCATGATGCTTATGATGATGATGATGATGATGATGATGACGATGACGATGATGATGGCGGTGATGATGATGACGATGACGATGATGATGGCGGTGATGATGATGATGTTGTTGTTTTTTACGATTGCGATAATGAATAGTGACGATGACAATTATGATGGGGATGGCGATGACGGTGATGATGATGATGATGAAGACGACCATAATGATCAAGATGAAGATGATGATGATGATGATGATGATGATGGTGATGATGATGATGATAATGATGGTGATGATGATGTTAATGAAGATGATGATGATGATGATGATAATGATGGTGATGATGATGTTAATGAAGATGATGATGATGACGATGTTGTTGTTTGTGATGATTGTGCTGATGAATAGTGACGACATAAACGTTGATGATGATGATGATGATGATGATGACGACGATGACGATGGTATTGTTTATGATGATGATGATGATTGATGATGACAATGACATTAATTATGATGCTTATGATGACGACGACGGTAATGGTGTTGTTTATGGTGATCATGATGGCGATTAATGACAATGACGACGTTGATGTTGTTGCTTATGATGATGATGATGGTGATGATGATTAATGACGACGAAAACGTTAATCATGATGCTTATGATGATGATGATGACAACAACGATGATGATGACGATGATGATGGCAACAATGTTGATGTTGTTTTTTTATGATGATGAAGATGATGATGATGACGATGTGGTTCTCTAACCCATATAAACAAGGTAATTTTGGAAGATAAGCAAGAAAATAAGGTGGTTCTCTAACCCATATCAGCCTTTGTCAAAGAAATTGTAAAGTTAACCACCCCTTTCAATTAAATTATAAGTATGGAAAGTTATGTGTTTGAAGTAGAATGAAGCTCTTAGGTAGATCATTCTTCATGTCGACCGTAATGTCATTCATCATACCAAGGATAACAAAGATGCAAAGGAAATTTGGGATACATTCAAAACTCTCTTTGAAACGATGAATACTACTTAGGTAAACCAACTTGAAACTGAACTCTCCAACCTCTAAATAGATGGCGTTAACGTGTTTGAGGAGTATATTGCAAGGTTTAAAATATAAAGGTTAACCTTATTCAAGTGGCAGAAATAAGAAAATCAAATTCAAAACTTGTAAATATTGTTCTGAATAATGTCTCTCTCGAGATCAATCCCATCCGAAGGCCATCTCAAATACATAAAAAAAATACAAAAAAAATTAAAAAAAATACAAAAACAAATTAACAAATAAAAAACAACATTTTATATAGAATACAAACAACACAAAAAAAAAACAAACAAAATAGCATACATACCTTTCTACCTCCGGTGCATTGACTTGATTCATTGTAACCGACCTCTCGCGCGTGCACCCTTTGAGTTCTATCACCTCTTAGTAGAGCATTCTGGGGCACCTGTGGAACCATAGTTTTCGTCGAGCTATGAGCTGTGTTGGATTGTGGCGGTGCATCTTCCTTTCGCGCGTGCACCCTTTGAGTTCTGTGTGCTGCGAATAGAGTTGTCTAGGGATTTTGTGAAACAATTCATTGAGATGAGCTGTGATCTATGATCAAAGTTGGATTGTGGCTGTGGCCGTGCATCTTCAGCCTCTCGCGCGTGCACCCATTGAGAAGAGGCAATGCCTCCCAAGTCTGTGAGTGAATCCCTAAATTTTATTATTGTATTTGTTTGTTTTCCCTTAAAAAAAATATAAATGGCAAATTGATTAATATTTAGGGCCCATCTCTCTCCTTTGGCCACGAATTCTTTGGGAGGGTTCCATTTCGAGCCATATATTATGGGGAATATATGAACCCTAGACCGAGGGCAGGAACCATAGGGCGAGTTCAATGGATTGGGTATCATGCCATGGACATGTCTGGCTTCAGTATTATGTGAACCTTATGTTTTTTTTGCAATAGCATTAGCTTGGAGAATAATCTTTACAGGTAATTCTATGTCTTGCCATTCCTCCTGTTATCACTTAGAATGGTACCTTGGAGAAACCAAACCAAAAAAGAGGTAGTTACAAGGAGCTATTACATTGTGTCAATTCGAGGTTGGCAATGTCAAATAAGAGGTAGTTACAAGGAGCTATTGCATATATTTGACCTTATTTGACCTTCATTCTCTTTGGAAGTTCAAATAAGAGGTAAATACAAGGAGCTATTGCATGGATGCATGGATGATGGTATAACGTTTATTTTCTTGCATGCAAATTTAGCCTCCATGGGTGTAACCTTTCCAAACTCGACCTCCCTTCACCTATTAGACCATACCTTCGGGCCCCTATTGGACTTCTTCATTGGCCACCCTCATAACTTCGGACCTGCTATCCCTAATGTCTGCTCCCCCTTTCATGTAAACTGCTTCAGTGACTGAGCCATCTACTCCTATTACATATTCCCTCTGTGAAGATACTCCTCATACTAATACTTGTCAAATTAATCAATCACTCAGAGCTCGAACCTTCATTTGTCCTCTGAAGTCGAAGAGAAATGCCAATGACATGTCCTGAAATATCATTCCCTTATATACATAGTAATATTTACCAAGGATCAATGCTAGAAGTCTTCAACATTATTAGACTTTATCTTCAAAACAAATCTCTCCCCGAAATAAATTCTTAATAGGTCATAATGTTGGCTCATCAAAACATAGTTTAATAATTGTGCTGGAGCTTTGTAGAAGGATTTTCTGATCTTAGACAAAGATCAGTCCACATGAAAGTTCAACATTAATTGCAACTTGATTTCACCCAGAGTAACATAATATTTGGAGTTCTTTAAACAAGCCCGAACTTGTCAATTATAACCTGCTCATTCTATGGTCTGTCAAGATTGAAGAAAAACCTCTGAATTGAGAAATCTGATATAACCCTTGAATGCCTTGGAATCAAGCTTTAACAACTTGTATAGGAATCAACTTTAAATGTTGTATCTAAACCTGCGTGCATTTCTGGTGAGTAGTGGGCATTTCTGGACATTTGCGTGCATATCTCCTCTGTTTGCGGGCATTCTTGTGCATTTCTCTTCATGCTTGCGGGAACTTAACATATCGGTGTGGGAATTTCAGTGAGTATGCATGCATTTCCAAGGAAGTTGCGGGAATTTTCAATCTATTGCAGGCATCTTTTACTCTCATCCAAGCATTTTTTGTGTTGTGCATACTTATCAGGCGGGCATATTTTCAATGCCGCGTGCTTTTTTTTTCTCCAAGTGCGGGCACCTTGCACACACCAGCTATCTCCTGCAGGCATAGTTACTATGTGCTGCATGCACTTCTTTGGAAATTTTGACTAAGGAACGGACATTACATTATGCCTACGAGAATTTTAATCTCACATGCGGGCATTTTGATGGACATTTTCACAACCTTTTATTAATTTCTACGGGCATTTAGAGACCTTTTAAAAACTAGCTGTGGACATTTTCTCATATTGAGAGAATCTTGCGGGTAGTTCTTCATCATTTGTGGATAGATGAAGGCATTTTCAATTCATCTCCTAAGTTTGGAGGGCATTTAAATTTTGCATGCAGGCATTTTTATTCACTCCTGTGGGCACTTATTAGGCTTATTCTGCATGAACATTTTCACTCCATTGTTATCCTGCTCCTTATGTGAACCTTATTTTTTTTCTACAATAGCATTACCCTGGAGAATAATCTTTACAAGTAATGTTATGTCTTTCCATTCCTCCTGTTATCACTTATAATGTTACCTTGGAGAAACCATCCCAAAAAAGAGGTAGTTACAAGGAGCTATTACATTGTGTCAATTCGGGGTTGGCAATGTCAAATAAGAGGTATATATTAATGCCTTTGGGGGAATTCTTGTGCATTTCTCTTCATGCCTGCGGGCACTTCTGGACATTTGTGTGCATATCTCCTATGTCCATGGGCATTCTTGTGCATCTCTCTTCATTCCCGCGGGCACTTAACATATCAGTGCGGGCATTTCAGTGAGTATGCATGCATTTCTAAGAAAGTTGCGAGCATTTTCAATGCTGCGTGCATTTTTTTTTTCTCCAAGTGCGGGCACCTTGCACACACCAACTATCTCCTATGAGCATAGCTAATATGTGTTGCGTGCACTTCTTTGGAAATTTTAACTGAGCAGTGAACATTACATTATGCCTGCGGGCATTTTAATCTCACATCCGGGCATTTTGATGGACATTTTCACAACCTTTTATTCATTTCTGCGGGCATTTAGAGACCTTTTAAAAACTAGCTACGGAAAATTTCTCATATTGAGAGCATCTTGTGGGTAGTTCTTCATCATTTTTGGACAGATGCATATCCTATTACATTGTGTCAATTTGGGGTTGGAAATGTCAAATAAGAGGCAGTTACAAGAAGCTATTACAGGCATATATTAATGCCTTTGCGGGCATATTTAAACCCATGTGCGGGCATATATTAATATATGCCTTGTGCAGGTATATTTAAACCCTTGTGCAGGCATACCCAAGCCCCTTGTGGGCATATTTCATAGCCCCTTGTGTGGTCATATTTCAAGCCCCTTGCGGGCATATCCCAAGCCCCTTGCGAGCATATCGCAAGCCCCTTGCAGGCATATTTCAAGTTACTTACAGGCATATATTAATATATGCCTTGTGCGGGCATATTTAAACCCTTGTACGGGCATACCCAAGCCCCTTGTGGGCATATTTCATAGCCCCTTGTGTGGCCATATTTCAAGCCCCTTGAGGGCATATCCCAATCCCCTGGTGGGCATATCCCAAGCCCTTGCAAGCATATCCCAAACTTTATTCCTATTGTGTTAAATGAAGAAAATTGGGTTTGGAATACTTTATGATATGAACCTCACAATATTCATTGACATGGTAATAAACTGTTCATTATATGCACTTACCTGTAGAATACACCCAACATAAAGCTATCAAGAAATACTAACATATATGAATTATGCCTATATTGTTGAATTCAGGTTTTCGTTGTTGTTCCCAAAGGTAGGTTCTTGGATTTCGTGTTACAGTTCAATGAGGAGCCTTTGTATTTTTTCATACAAGGCATGGCATTTATCATTTAAATGCCCATATAATCTCTGATAAGAGTAGTATTTCAGATTTCCTTGGCCAACAAAACATGTTGCCTCTTTAGTAGAACCAATGGTGATTGAAAAACTAAGGGATGGAAAGGTCCATGAGGGTGACATCAATACCATAGTTCGGGGACATCTCTTCTGTTGGTATAATTCAAGACAGTCCTTTCAAATTGCAACCTTTGTGGTAACTTTGGCATTGAAAGTGGAGACTAGATAAACTATAATAAATTTGACACCCTAACTTTACGAGTAGTTGTAGTAGCAATAGCATATGTAAAGATGATTGGTGTAAAGGTAAACCTCATGGTGCATTCTTGAGAAGATAAAATAATGAATTTTAAAGAGTTTAGGGTGTTTAGACCCTATTTCCTTTTTTTCTTTTCATGATGTGGAGATGAAGAACTTCTTGGGGACTACTCACATGAGTGGAGAAGTATGAGATTGACTTGTAGTAGGAGTTGGGTCCATCTTATCATATTTTTTTGCATATTGCAAAATTTTTGAGGGCAGTTCTAAATGATGTAACCATTAACAATAAAACTGCTTCAATAGAGCCATGATGTTGAGGCTTTCTAATACCAAATTTGCAAGATAATAGAGGCATATTGTATTGGTAGGTGACAACATTCGAGGACTAATTTTATTTCCCTAGAAAACAACATTATCACCAACATCCAATGGTATACTAGAGGGTGCATCCATAGCTCATTTCATATATACAAATTTAGATTTTTGTGGCATCATTAAACATACAACAATCATATCTCATCATTACCTTTAAATCTCAAACCTTGCATCACCAAACAACATATAAAGGTTTGTACTCACATGTGAATCTAAACACCAAAACTCAACCAAAAAAAATCTATTAATGTCAACATCTACAGGGTTGATTTGAGGTTGAGAAAACTAGAGTTATTCCCTACCACTAAGTTTGGGACTACTAGAAGATTTGCACAAACGTTACCTTACAATAAGAGGAAATTTGTTCATGTAGTTTCCATCCCATATGTGATATGAATAGGGTCAAGTTGTATAAAATTGTTGGCTAGGAGAACCGACATGTGTTCTGTTGGGAGGAAGTGGTGTGAATCCTCCATGGTTAACTTAGTTTATGTAGTAGTTTCTTCCTCATCCATTATTGTTTCAATCGGTTAATATACACTCTAGTGCATGACATGATTGTGATGATTATGGTTAATATACACTCTAGGCATTGAGACTTGTAGAGTGACACACATACGTTATATTATTTAGGTGCATCACTAGAAAACTTAATTTAACATAGGTAGTTGTTTGCTATGGAATTGGAAGGAATATGAAGGTTAGACCATAATGTTGTTTCATGCATTTGTTCATACATAACATTTTGAAACCATAATATAACTAGGCTAGTGATGTCAAAGGTCAAGCCTTATGGGTTTGGGCAGGTTGAAACGATCACACCCAAAATGAATAGCAACAATGATTTGCGCCAAAATGCTAAGTATACTAAAGTCAAGGCACCTTGTAGCCATTTAATCTCGATTCAAACCCAAGGTTTGACATCCATTGTTTCTTGAGTTATTTTGGATTCCTTCTTATACGAACTTGAGGCATTCAAAAATTAATTTTGGCCATTTTTGCCAATTTTGAGCATGCATGACAATTAAAGGAAAAATCCATTACTAATAAACAAATGCATTTTCAAGCTTTGGGGAGGCATGCTAACTATCTATGATGATAGTGGAAAATGCATGCCTTAATGCTTTGTGATTTTCTAATATGAATTATGCATACCCAACAAGGTCCTATTTGAACTTTTTTCCCATGGTGCAGGTAGAACCAAACAAGTATTTGTTAGATCTGTCTTTCTCGAGAGAGGGGAGTTTATGAAGGCTAGAGGAAAGTGAGACATCCAGTAGGTCTACAAGAGTTATATCAACTAGATGTCAAAAGATCAGAAGAAAATTCCATAAACGCATGGAATTTTTCTCGCTAAAGGGGGGTCATGTTCCTATGATGATGAGACAATAGGAGACATCGAGGTGCCCTTGAGGAATAAAGATCTAGTGAAACAATGGGTACCCAAGGATATTCCTCAACTAAACATGGATTTTTGTCTGAATGAGAGGATATATCGAATTGCACAGTCGTCATTACATGGTTTCGGGTTATTTTGCATGGATGACATAAAGGTCGGTTACGACAGATGTACATAATTGATGGAGTATGTTGGACTGTGTTACAACTACAAATATTGGATGCACCTGGTACAATATACATGAAGTATGCGCAGATATGGTTTGTCAGCAAATTATTTATAGCTGAAAGACAAAGATCAAAATAAAGGAGCAACGTTGTACATTGACGGAAGGCCAAAAGCCACAGGGAATATTGCGGGGTTTATAAATAGTACACAACCAGGGTCTATAATTAAGCAACCCAACTGCATGTTTTTGTATGTGCCATTAAATCAATAGTTGCAGGGGAAAAGTTGCTTATTAATTACAATTTGAATCGAGTAGATACAAAAACGGTTACTATGGAAGTGGTACATCTAACAATTTACCCAAACTTTTATTAATGAATTTAACATATTTAGGATTTTTCGTTAGTCTATTGTTATAATTTTGTTTAAATTTTCTATATTTACTTCGCAGGGTAGTGATCGGGGCATCTCCCCAGCAACTGGTCAGAGAGTACAACTTCCTCGAGGCAGCAGGTATACATCTTTGTAATAGTACAAATATAATATGAAAAAAGAGTTTTTTTTGCTATGTTTTTTCATGAGTTTTCATTTGGTTTATATAATGTTATTTGTATATTTGTTGCAGAGTGTTGATCAGGGAAACCACCCGGTTGTTGATTAGATGACAACAGCCTCGGGGAAACAGGTAAACCTGATTGTAATTGTACAATTTAAATACGTCAAAATGTTTTCTTATTATGTTGTTTCCATGAGTATTTTCGTTTCGTTTAGATAATTTTTTCTATGCTTTTGATGCAGGGTTCTGTAAGGGGCAACTCCATAGCATTAGATGATACCATACCTGCCTCGAGGTAGCAGGTATACATCGATGCCATTGTACAAATTAATATGAAAAACAAGTTTTTTTGCTGTGTTTTTTCAAGAGTATATTCGATTCATCTAGATAATGTTATCTATATTTTTGTTGCGGAGTGTTGATCGAGCTAACCACCCGGCTTTTGATCAGACGACAGCAGCCTCCGGGAAACAGGTACACCTGATTGTAATTGTACAATTTAAATACGTCAAAATGTTTTCTTATTATGTTGTTTCCATGATTATTTTGGTTTCGTTTAGATAATTTTTCTATGTTTTTGATGCAGGGTTCTATAAGGGGCACCTCCCTATTAGTAGATCTGGGCAGGTCACCTATAACCATTGATCCGATGAGTAGACCATCCTTGAGGAAACAAGTATAATTAATTTGAAATGTACAAATATAATATGTAGCATAATGTTTTTTTTATGTCTTTTTCGTGTGTATATTGGTTTCATTATGATAATGTTTTCTACTTCTTTTTGGCAGGGGGATGATCGAGGCAAGTCCCCAGCTGTGGATCAGACAACACCAGCATTGAGGCATCAGGTAAAGCTAATTGTAATTTTAGGAATCTATCATGATCGATATTTTTTGTTGATACACTTTTTTTCTCAGTCTATTGCTTTCACGTCATTGATGTTATATATGTTTTTGTTGCAGACCATTGATTCGGCGTGTGATCCAGTGTTAAAGCAATCAATAGCTTTTGATGCGGGATGTTGACATTGGTTCTTCTCTAGACCTAATTAAGATTGTAGAGAAGACATTGAAAAAAATTTATGAGGATATCCTTCATCTGCTATTCATTTAGCCGCAGACAGATGAGATTAGAGCCAAGGTTGATGTCTTGGTAAAGAGATATCATGCCTTGAAAGTAAGTTGGGGAATCTTGAATCATAATATAAATTCATTTATTATTTTATAATTTTTAGTTGTTTATGATGGTGAAATTATAAGATATGGCTTATATTTACAGGATTTTTTGTGACCACACAGTAGTACTGGTCAAGGTGGTGTTGGCCCTAGTGATGATCGTGGAGAGTCATCACATGAGAAAATAACTCCACGTACATCTCATGTGCCTTTGTTGTTGACTGAACAGTCGAAAACACGTTCCGTGACACCCCCGAGGCCAGTCGTGAGTGTACTCGCTAGTGATTGGCGCACACCAGATCGTGCGGAAGAAGGGGGCGATCCAAAGCCTGCTAGTATTGATATTGTTGAAGCATCATTTCCTGGATCTTCCCGTGTCACTAGCACAGGTACAATACATACAACATTTTTGGTGGACGAAGAGCTCGTTCCAATAAAGATAGAGAATATCCAAGGTAATCATACATTGTTGATCAAGTTAGTGTTTACAATCTAATTGTAATATACCGATAAAACATTGTTTTTCAACTAATGATGGCATGATCGTTTTGCAGGAAATGATGTTTTCTATAAATATCTAAATGATTTGTCCTTGGATATATTTGGGCCCACCATCCGCACAAGGTGGGATATAAAAATAAAAAATTTAAAATATGAGCTCACTAATCAATTGGTTGTCATGTTCGGTAATGAGACATTTAATAGAGCCGCGGTCCTAAAGAAGGTTGGACAACATATGAAGATTGTTCGGGACCAATATAGGGTTCATATAGAAAGGAACCCTAGGTATGAGCTCCCTCCGATGATTCCAGTAACATAGTGGAAAGCCCTAGTGGAATATGGAAAGGAGAGGGATCTGAGAAAAGAAGGAAAGCTACCACCAGGCACATGGAGGTATGCAATACTTTCCACAATGTAATTCTAAACCTTATTATTATTAATTTTTATATCAAATTTGGAACATCTAACGTATTTCAACACTTTCATGTGTTGTCAGACACATCAAATGCCACAAAGGCGAGACAATAAAAAATTGGTCAGCAAAATATTGAGCCTGGTGGTAATTTGAATTTGGCGGCATGAATTGCAAGTATCGAAAACCAATAATGCATCCAAATAATAAATTACAAATTATTTTCGTTTTAGTGCACCGCAAAAGGTAAATTCATGATGTTATGCAAATATGCAGGCCGACCGATTCAAGGAAGTGCCCACTGAGGATGACTTGAAGCTTAGCTTCCAACACGACTTTGGAGCTGTGGTTGAACGCCAAAAAATCTTGTCTGGGAAAACACAGTGTTCTGGTGATCCATCTTGCGCACAGGTATATAAAATCTATATAGTTTAATGAAGATTTATTAGTTGTGCAATCTATTCCTTATAAATAATTGCCATAAAATATTGACTATGTTTTGAGCAGGAAAGCACCAATCCACTCAATGTCGAGGATGGACAACAACCAATCGAAGATCATGGTAATGAATTTATTTATATGCTACAATTTTAAATATTGCATTGCAGATGGTGAACATTAATTGTACTTTTCCATAATTCAACTACAGAGCATGTAGAGGATCACAATTTATAGGTTGAGCCTAGACAGGAATATGAAGAACATGATGTGGCCACAATAGGTAAAAACACCTTTGTAATGTTTTTTTTAAATGAAATACTTGTCATTATAATATCATAAGATATCAATGTAACATTTTCACATTATTGCAACAAATCCGTACCCCTTGCCGCAAAATCCATGCCGCGAGTATTCTACTAGGAAACCATCAAGACAAGTTGATGAAGCACTAAGAACTGAACAACAAGTTCCAGAAGATGAGTTTCTTGTTGATTTTGTAAAGAGAAAAAGAAAGAAAGAAATGCCTGAAGAAATATTGTGTAATTATTTTTGATAATATAATGTCATGCATAATTTTTTTCCTGCTAAATGAATGAATGGTTTAATGAATGTTAGCTTTTATTGAATATAATGAATGGTAAATGTTTCTTTAAGATGAAATCTGCATGTTTTCACAGAATTTTTCTTTTCAAGTACATGCATTAGGTATGGGGAATTGAGAGTGATGTGAGGGGGGGAGGGGCCATAAGAGCTTCCACCTTCACGTGGTTGGCCCTATTTAGTGGAGAATATTAAATTATTCTCGAAACAAAGAGGAGCTCAAGAAATGGCTATGGTGGTGCCTTTCTACAACCCACTTGTGTTTTTTTCTAAATTTTGACAATTTCTTGGGGCTTGTTATGAAAGTTTTGGCTAAGAAGGATTCTATGTTTATGGACCAAACGACACCATCAGTGTTCTTCTTGGCACCATCATGTCCAAAAAAACATTGTTTAGGGTGTCAAAATAGCCCCGGAAGATCAAGATGTAAAAAAATGCCAAGCTAGAAAAATGTGTCTTTGAGCCAATGGACTAGGTGGGTGGACACCAATGCCTATCTGGATAATCAACCCTTGTTTCTAATGCAATGAGAATAAATTTGTCTTTCAAACAAGATAATTTCTTGAGTGCAAAATTCATTAATCCACTACCTCTTTCTTTACATGGCCACCAAATTTATCTTTTTTCAACACCTTGTTAATTATATAAGTCCTTTATTCTCCCCATAAAATCATTTTCTTCATATTGAGCATATGCTACTGAGATTACTACTTCCTTATTTTAGTTCTCTTTTCTTTGATTCACATTCATTACAAGCCCATACATGTTGACTACTTTGAATCTGACATTACTTTGAAATCCACCAAGAACACTAATTCTAGTTGTTTCTAAGCAAAATTATTGAGCACAAGTTATTTTCTCACTAGGCTATTAAGGGAAGGAGGCCACTAGTGAACCACCCTAAGAAACCCACATGAATTTTCCATGTATACCAACCCACATGGCATATGACACCATCCATCTTGGTAAATTCATATGTGGAGGTAGGAAACAACTTCACTAGACACTTGATTTCATTGTTTAGCATGCCCCTTCTCACTATTTCATGAAACCTCTTCTCTCTGCCATTTATGATGTGCACTAATACCTACTCAATAACTCCACCCTGAAACCCTTCAAAATTTTCCCTATAACTATTCATAATGTCTCTACTAGTGGAACTCCCTCATGTTTTTTATTTCCTATCTACCTTACATTGTTCATGTTCTATTGTTGGTTCACTTCACATTGAATTTTCTTAAAGCTTTATCCCTTGCCCTTGTGCAATGTTCTATTTCTGATGTTGGAGACCAATTTTGGCCATCCAATGGACTTTTATAGTTGCACAAGAAATCAATCACAATTTGGAGATGGGATTCGAAATTTCTCTATCCCTTTGAACAAACTGAAGGAAATTTAAATCCACAATGTTGTGAT
This sequence comes from Larix kaempferi, assembly GCA_027924585.1. Taxonomy (NCBI): domain Eukaryota; kingdom Viridiplantae; phylum Streptophyta; class Pinopsida; order Pinales; family Pinaceae; genus Larix; species Larix kaempferi. The sequence goes on from BSBM01001218.1 coordinate 705,036, forward strand.
TGTATGTATTTCCTTTGTGTGTGATTGTTCCTAATGCTTGTTTCATTTTATAGTTGTTTTCATATGGAAACCATGGAGAGTTTGGTTGTGGAGCTAAAAAAATGATCTGTATGATGATGATGAAAGAACTAGGGGTGACAAAAGCTTCTTTGAGTGGTAGGAATTTATTACAATCAAGCCTATAAACTTGTATATGGTTTTCAAGATAATAGAGGTTTAGTGGAAATATGTTTGGCATTTATTTTATATATGGTTGTTGTTTCAAGTAGGGATTTATTACATTTGGATTTGGGTTGAATTTTTTGGTTTGAATGCATTTTGTTTTGGTACTAATATCGGTTCGATCTCTTATCATCATTTTCCATGGTACTAATAATATTTGTAATATGATGTAGTTGTGAGGGACCCTGCATGAGGTATTTCCATCCAAATAGAGAATCTGGATAGGATTCCAACTATAAATATCTAGGTTTAACAAAAGTGCAAGTTATAAGGGTAAGTTCAATATGTCACCACTTCTTGTAAACGAGATGCTAGTTTTTGAGCTTTTCCAATTCTTGCTATTATCTTGATTTCCCATTATTACTCGTATTTGGTGCAGGTTATACACAATTTCTATTGCCTAAAATGTAAGCATAAGAAGCATCAATACAACTTGATAAAATGGTATGCTATTTAAAGTAGCACGTTGTCTTATGGACATGAGTATATTCATGTGAACATATATAATATATATTGACATGGTGTGTGGTAGGTCCCATATATAGCTTCATCCTTGGGTGGTGTCAAGCTTGGAACAAATGGTCATAAAGACCTATTTGACTGGGTCTCTCGACAACTTACAAAACTTAAATATCAACGTGATGTTGTACAGCTTTTGAAACCGACATCCCTTGCTCTACAGGTATGACGTATTGTAGTTGTCCATATTTTTCTGTAATCATTGTCTTTGGAATATTTCATTGAAAATGCTATGGATATTAGGACGATTCATACTAGTGATGGTATTATCTATAATTGTTAAATTAGAACACATACTATTTTTCTTTTTTAAGACTAGTTCCCTAGCTATTATAGTTTTTATCGCTTGATTCTTAGAAATTAGATCTTTCCTTTTTGACAATAGCTTAGATATCAGATCTCATTTGCACTCACACTTTGTACCTGGACCTGGTTCGTATCATATCAACTTGCTTGACTATGCATGTAATTTTCCCATACGGTGAGGAACACAGAAAGCTCTTACACTGAAATGGAAGTATATTTATTGCTTAAGTATATATGCAAGTTGCATTCTTAGAATTGTATGTCATTCATTTTTTTTATGAAAACATGTTGTTGCAGGCACACTGCATGATTCAGGAATTTCATTACAGACTATTTATGAACTTGGAGCTACAATCCCTTTATTCGGAGTTTGTATGGGCCTACAGTGCATTGGCAGAGCATTTGGAGGCAAGCATTAACTTTTAAGCACACATGTTTGGAGGTGCCTTGTTCATTTTTTAATTTAGAAAGCAATGGTGTGCAGTTTCCTGTCTTGTGTCTTGTGTCTTCTGGAATGGTAAAATCTATCATTTCTTTTTAGAATGGATTGGCAACTAGAGTGCTACAATCAACATACATTTTCTTTTGTGTCAATTATAATTGAAGAATGAAAAGTCCACAATTTTTACTTTTTACATGAAAAAATTATGCTTAAGCTATACCCAATTCTGTGTGCTCGTTTTTGGACTTGTTGTCAGTGGTCAAACTACCACTAACAAAGATTCACCAAACAAGGATTCACTGGCTTTGAGGTCATAGAAATGTGGAAGACAAAATAGACTTTTTTTGCAGTGCAGTGTATCCGTTGTTGGTATGTGAACGCTACATCACTTTGACCTTATTTTGCAAGTAAAATTGTTCGTTCTCCTTTTGGAGTCATGCATGGAAAAATATCATTGATATATTGTGATGAGAAAGGAGAATATGGTATATTTGTAGGAATTCCCAAGTAAGGATAAATTTTTAGACTTTTGTTTTGTTTGTTATCTATCCAGAACAAATTAAGAATATGCTTCTCCGTGCAATGGATGAGATACGATTCCCGAGCTTAATATTGAAAGAACCATAGAAACCAAGATCACATAAACTATTTCAATTGTGGACAGTGCTCAAAAGTTACTTTTCAAAGCCATCTTGATCTCTTGCATTTTTAATGCTTTTGTTATAGCTGTAACCCAAAATTATTATTTCATGTGTATTGAACAAAAGATAGAGCAAAAGTTATCTTGGTATGACTGAAATGTGAATAATCTTTTGATCTTTAGGCTAAGGCAATTTTATCAAGAACAATGAAGAGACAAAACTGAAAATAATAAAAACTAAGATTTTGTAATCGTCTTCCAATTTCTTAAACCGTAACCCTAGCAACAAGAAGACAAAGAAATATGTAATGTCCATAGACATTTTGTTCCTTGGGAAACATAACAAATTTTTGCCTTAACTGCATGATATGTCGTCTTTGATTCTTGTACAAAATTTCTTTAAACTACAAAGTATCCTATTTCGTGCTTTAACTTTCTAAATCTCTGTAAAAATTATTGAACTTCAACTTTTTGTTTCCTTGACTAAAATTGTAAAATTTTTTGGAGTTCCCGGAAATCTAGATTCTTCACTGCATTGATGATCACCTGTGAAAATTACACAACTCTTGTTATTTTCAATCATGGTAAGATGTCCTGGTTAATAGGAAGAGACATCTAATGGTGATATGCTCAGTTTCCCTTAATATGTAAATTGATGGAGATTTGAAATCAGAATTTATGCATTTAACATTCAGAGTATTTGTGTGATCAAGATTCTTATTTTCTTGTAAAAAAATGAAATTTGAGCTACAAATGGTATCAAGGTTTGAACGTGTGCTTGTGGAGTTAGTTGATAGGAGGGATATTTTTGTTTTGTTTTTGTTGCTGAAGTTGAGCATTTGGGTTTTTGAAGCTTGCTCGTCTTAAACATAGGTCAAAGATACACCTTGAGCAGTGATCTCTCTAATACCCAATCTTGTAGAATCTCAAATGAAACTCATGTGTAACACTACTTGATCTAGTACTTTTTGGTCCTTGCTACTATGTCTAATCCCTTACTATTCTGTCTAGTCCAATCTGCTTCTTTCTGGTTTTGTGTATCCCTCCTTGGAATCTGCATGAATACCTCTCAAGCAACCTATAGGATATGGCTAATGGCGATGACCAGAAAGAATTAGATTTTGGAGATGTTGTGAAAAACTGGCGTTTCTCCTTGTATGAAATACATCTTGTGCATTTTTACAACTTGAATGAAATGGAGACAGAAAATTCTACATATTGCTATCAAAATTAATTTTAAGTGTGAAACACTTAAAATTTCCTAAACATAACTTTGGGCAGGTGGCATGGCTTTTACTTATATAACTCCTTGCACAACAAACAAAAAATTGCTAATATATCAGGTGTATTTCAAAGGGATAAAATCCTCTCCATAACTGTTGTATTAATAAGATCTTATGTCATCATTTTATGATGTTTACCAAAATCTACTAGTATTTTTTTTTAATTCCCCACAGTCGTCGGAATTTTGACGGCCCTTCCAAAGAATCTGACGACCTTGCCATACCACCGACGACAAACGTCGTCGGACTTTGTCTTTTGTTTGTGGGAAACTACATCGGATATATGACATCCTATAAAATAAAATGGGTAAGATATCCGACCTTTTACAAAGTAATATGGGTTGGATATCCAATGGTTTATATAGTCATATGAGTCGAATATCCGACGGCCATGTGGTCGGATATCCGACCTCTTATAAAGAAATATGGGTCGAATATCCAACGGTTTATAAAGTAATATTGGTCAGATATTTGACGACCATGTGGTCGGATATCTGACCTCCTGTAAAGTAATGGCGGTTGGATATCCGATGCTTATATTTAAAGAGTTGAGGTCGCATATTCGACATTGTAGTGTCAGATATCCGACGAGCCCGTATTGCTGTCGGATATTCGCCGAAGGTCAATCGACGTGTTAAAAAGGAGAAGCTTGTCGGATTGTCGACATCGTGATGTCAAAAATCAGACACATATTCCGTCATATTTTGGGACATGCAAAACTTTACCTCAACACATGAGGCACCAACTAAACACATGAGGATTTGTCTTGACACACAAGACCTTAGCCTTCCCAAGCAAGACTATGCAACATCATCACTTTGACATACAAATCACTTACCTCAACACATGAGGCTTAACCTTTACACATAAGGCTTAGTAATCCTTGATTCCAACTCAAGAATCTACTCCAAGTTTCATGAGCACAAATCATGATCCCTAAGGCACTATCTCGACACACGAGGCTCAATCCTGGCACACAATATTGACTTGGAGAATGACTCATGATGTTGTAACTTTAACACTCCCTCTCAGCGAGGGAGGCATTCTTTGCCATACAAATTTTGTCTCAGAAGTATGTATACTTCGTCACGGACAAAGGATTAGTCAACATATCTTCTATCTACTCATCAATAGCAATGTACTGAAGTCTTACGACACCTCTTTGGACCATGTCTTTGATGTAGTGGTATTCATCTCAATGTGCTTCGATTTTTTATGAGCACAAGGTTTTATGAGAGCTTAATGCAGCTATGATTTCCAGAGCGAATGACATTAGGTTCAAGCTTCTCACCGAACAACCCATCAAGTAGCTTCCTAAGCCACACATCTTCTCGACAGGCCGTACTAGTTGCAATGTACTCTACTTCTATAGTACTTTGGGATACGGAGCCCTGCTTCCTGCTGGACCAAGAGATCATAGCTGATCCCAATATAAAAAAAATCCAAATGTACTCTTTCGGTCCATGATACTACCACCCCAATCAGAGTCGGCATAACCAAGTAGCATCACTCCTCCACTAGAAGCATATTTGAGTCCATACGCAATAATACCTCGAAGGTATCTAAGAACATGCTTGGAAGCAACCTAATGTCTATGTCTTGGCTCAGACATTAACTAACTCAAGATACTCACTTCATAACATATGCCTGGTCTACTATGTATCAAATACATCAAGGAACCAATGAGCTGTCTATACATGGTAGGATCCACTAGATCTGATCTGGAATCTGAATCATGTAGTTTTTTTAGATTAGAAACCATTGGTGTAGACACAGATTTACAATCTATCATACCAAACCTATGCAACACATCAACTGTGTACTTTCCTTGTGAAATAAATATCTCATTATTCCTTTTCTAAACTTCCAGACCAAGAAAGTAGTGCATAAGACCCAAGTATTTCATTTCGAACTCAGAAGTGAGATCCCTCTTGCACCGAGCTATATGTTTTTCCTCTCCAGTAAGGAACAAATCATCAACATAGAGAACCAAGATTAGTGGTTGGTTCTTCACAACCTCGAAGTACAGGTTGGGGTCAACTTTGCTTTTGCAAAAGCACAAGCTCTGAATATAGTTGTCATTCCTTGAATACCAAGCCCTCGGGGCCTGCTTAAGCCCATACAAGGCTTTCTTAAGTTTGCATATATGGGAATCCTTCCCATAAAATACAAACCCCTCAAGTTGTTGTATGTATACTTCTTCCCCACTAGTACATATGGCTCAAAAGTTCCACGAAATATTCCTATGAATAAGTTAAAATTGAAACTTTCGTGGATAAACAGATAAAAATTTTGAAAGAAAATGTTTTGGCCCTCGATAATCGTCGCTCTATCGACATAAGTAACATTTCGTCGCTATAGCGACGAATATCTGTCGCTATAGCAACGAAGACTTTACATGTGTAACGTCAACGGTTATCACAGTAACGGTCATTGACTTTTTGTTATTTACATTGACCTTGGGCCTATAAATTTGAATGTTTCCCATGCCCTACTTTAGAACATTGTACAAAAAACTATAATTGTTGATAAGTCACATAGATAACAAATCACAAGAAATACAACACCCAGAATCCATGGAATTAATATCATTTCCAATGTCAGTATTGAAATTGGAATGTTCTGATACATAACTTATGTATCGATCACATTTATTTTCCATCCCTTTCCTACAATCGTTTAACAATTGATCTAGTCTAGTGTATAACTAGCAACAAGTACTCACACATCAACCTAGCAACTTGGAACATGATGTTAGTGATGGTGATGCTAACGACATCAATGTCGATGAAAATCATCATCATCACCATCAACACCATCCTGATCATCATCATGATAATCATTGTCATCATCATCATCATCATCATCATCATCAAGAACACCATCATCATCATAAGCATCATCGTCATCGTCAATAATCATCATCATCATCATCAAAAACAACACCAACATCATCGTCGTCATCATCCTCATCATCCTCATCATGATCACATCATCATCATCATTAGTGACGATGATGATGATAATGAAATCATCGTCATTGTTATCAATACGACCATCATTGTATATTTCAACACTATCTAATTAGATTTAACTAGCCCCCTCATAGATAACCGATGAGACCACAAAGGTGTATCCTTTCAAACTTTGATAGTCATTTCTACTAAATTCAAAGTTTCAAAAAAAAATTACATAGTATATGGTATCCTTGGGAGGCCATCAATCCATTCTATCCTAGAGTGATATCTCTCCATTTGAATGGGATTGTCCTTCACTAGTGTGTCTCCCACCCAATTCCTTTGTAAATGGAATCAACACTATACCATGAATACATCAAATTGTTATGCACTTAATAATTGTAACACCCATCCGAGATGACGCAAAATTAAAAAAAAAAAATTATGTCAACTTGGGTGGGTCTATATCTATATTCATAATCCCATGTGATAATATCATTACAATGTGTTGAAACCTTTTAATCTCTAGTATAACGAATATGAACAATATTACCGGCCCCTCAATTTCTTCTACATTAGATCCATTAGCACCATCATGTAGACCTTCTTGCAATTAATAATTATCAACCAATGTAGGGAACCAATTAACAACTCAATATCCTATGGTTATTACCACTTGGAAAAATTATGTAACAACTCCTTTCACAAACACACTTACAACCCAACATACTAACCTGCTTGGACATTTAGATAGCAATTCATTACTTTATAAGGAAACCCCATATTTATTAACATGCCAACACATGAATTGAAGTAATATGTAAACTCCTAATTTGTAACATCATTAACACAATTCCTTAGCCCCTTTTTAAGGCAATATCTAAATTCATGTCATGTAGAATCATTAACCATTACCCACCATACGTTAATTCTTATTGGAACAACATGTAGTAATCCAAGGGAATTCATTTTTTCCTCAATACTAATGCTTATATATATTTGTCGCTTAGAATTTGATAGATACATGATATATTTTTAAATACCACATATATGGAGGGACATTTACTAATTAGATTTTTCACTTGCCATGTCACGTCCTTTAATTTTCTATCTCCTTTAATATATATATATATATATACTCTATTCAATTTACTCATATATTGATTGAGTTTTTTTTTGTTCTTATAGGCTATCAGAATGTCAAATAAATATACTTGGGAAGAAAATAATAAGAGGTATGTTGAATTTAAGGAAACATTGGAGGTGAAGGGTGATGGAAAGTGTTATTTCCCTTGCAATGATTGTAGAGGTTTGCGAACGAGAAGAATTTTAAGAACAACAACTGAAAAACATTGTAAGGAGAAGGGGCATGCTGAAGGGGGGTATGAATATCATCCCTTGGTAAGACGTTATTCATTACATAATGTACTTCTTGTAATAGTACTGATTATGTATTCACAATTTTTTTTATCATTTTAAATATATTTCTTGTATATTATACACTAATGTTATTGCATTGTTTGTAAATATAAAGACAATGCCCCCTAAATGTAGACCGCCAGAGAGCTATTTGCCACATAATAGTAGAAATACTACTTTACAAGGTGAGGAACATGGAGACCGGATATTGAAGATCGAGTTCTTAATGATCCTATGGACGAAGATGTTACGAAGAAAACTTCTTATGGCTTGGGGCAAACCACAACAGACACCTGACTACCAGAAAATGACTCAATTCCCAATGCAATGCTATATAAATGGCAATGCTAAGATAATGGAGAAAAGACCAACCTTTAACTAGATGTTCGATGTAGATCCCTGTTGAGCTTTCAACTTAAACACTTGGACCTGCAGATTAGTCTCAACAACATGTGCAAGCAAGTGCATATAATATGTGAAAGACATTAGCATAATCAATAGCATGATCCATGATATTATAAGCAAATATAACCCAATGTAATTAAACAATATTCACAATATCAATTGGATGAGAAAATGAGTATCTCCATCAATGAATAACAAGAAGTACAATATACGACCTCTTGCCGAAAACCAATTTGAACCAAGAACTGGGTCTCTCCACTTGTGCCTCCACCACTTCAATCCTCCATGGAATGGCAAACTCAAACTATGAAAGGAGTTTGGAAGGTGAACATAAGGGGTTCACAACAACAAGGATCAATGAGTGTAGACTCAAGATACCGCAAAAATCCACTAGAGTTCTCTTGCTCTCTCTTTCTCCTCCCTTCCATATGCCATAAGAGCTCAATATATAGCCTTCCAAAGGTAAGTGAAAGGACACATCGAAGCGTTTCGGGGAAAATGGAGGGACAAAAGGTCACCCTAAGACCGCTTTTGGGGAGTAAAAAGTAATTTATTAGTGATTTTTACCATTTTACTTGGTACCCGCGGGCTATAGTGGTATAGCTCGCGCGTACACTGGCTAAAGTGGAACAGCTAGCGTACATGAAGAAAAATAGGGACATAGTGTGTTTTGAAGGACATAAAGTACATCTGAGTCAGTGAAATGGATCCTGAAGGCCAAAGAGTGTTGATGCTCGTAGGGTGGAAAATTACGTTGTAACAGATGCCCCCTAATGTGTGAGGTCAGAGAATGATGCTACGATGGCCGAAATACATTATAAATCTCAGAAGTGGAGTGATGGAGACACAACTGGCGAGAGCAGCTCACTCGTCATAATACAATAATATCTCTGAATACATGTCAGTATAGTACAACAATCTGATAAAATGGCCAGGAATATGCAATACATAGTGAATGCATGTCATAGGTGATCATAGCCATAACCATCTATAGTAAGAGACGATCTCCTGCTGAAAGGAAACAACTAGTGCAATACTAGAGGTACAAACTGTTGATGTCTGAGAGGTGATATCTCAAATGTAAAGTCATGATCATAAGTAGCATACTGAATGCCACTATTTGCTAAGGTCTTCTACACAAATCATCTTCAGTGCAAGTCCCATCAAGTGAATAAAGGTGTTGAGGTCGAACCTAATGTGACATCGTTTGATTACCGGTCAATGATGTATACCATTAACAGACATGAGATAACCCACCTATAATGAAAATGGGCATCAAGGCACAGAGTGCAATCATCAAAGTGCGAATAGATGTGTTGAAGTCGAACACTAAGATGAATCCATCGATCAGGGGACATTGATGTATTCCCAAAACTGTCGATGGCGAGAGAACCTACCACTAACGACTGCAAGCCTCAAGGTACTCAACTGAACTCTAAGTCTCAAATTTTAGAATAAATGGGTTGAAGTCGACAAAACGAAACTCGCTGGAAGGAGGGCATTAAGGCATCCCCCATCAACCAGCACGAGGTACCAGCTACGCTGAAAGATTTGGAAGAACTCAGATGAAACAGACTGACATAATAAGGATGGCTGACATGCAATAGTCAAGAGACCTGAGGAGTGGACGACTCTGGTTTCAGGACTTCCTTTGAACAAGAGCATAAGCAGATGGATAGACTCAGTCAGCATAGACTCGATATAGACTGTGCGATGTAGTAGGCATCAATAAAAGGGCTCCATAGTGACTGAAAGCTTAACCAATCGGTGGAGTAATACTGAGAAACGAGTACAGCTTCTAAGGTCTTACTATAGTCCCGACTCATAATGTACGGAGTGGAATGAATGCTCTGTTCAAAGGCGACACAACATCTTCCAACAATAAGAAGTAAATATTCTCCTGTCCAGCTTTTGGAATATTTGATTTTTTGGTCTTAGTCATATTTGGAAAGCTTGAAAAAGAATAAAATTGCTTATAGTACAACAAGTGAGGGAACAAGTGTCAAATAGTGAGCAGACTAGTCCGAAGCAGTGGAACATACCTATGATCAAATGCAAGGAAGCATGTGCAGGATGTGGACACTCGGGGGGGGTGTTCCCTCAGGGTCAAAAGGTCATCAAATTGTGAAGGGAAAATGGAAACTCTGCCGGGCTTGACAGGGAAAGTGCTCAGGCACCAAGCTAACAATTGAGTAAGCGAGAGCTGACACAAGGCTCAAGCGGCAAGCAGGATGATGCAATGCAATCACAACTTGGTAAGAATTGGGGGAGTCCTTATGGGAGGTGGCCAGCATAAGACAAAGTAGAGTATGAGTCTTTATCGCAAAGTCATGGCATAACTACGAAGGACTCCCAATCCTAAAGAGAAACAATGGCATGGGCGCCAAAAGGAAAAAAGGGGTTCTAACTAGGGCACCCATGTTCAGAAAGGCCCTACCGCCAAATAACGACACTTTTAGAACAATGCGAAGGCTCCGTGTCGTTTAAGAAGCAGGGTCGCACCCAGGGTTAATGAAAATGGTCAAAAGGTCAAATGCATAATGCATGTGAAAATGACATCTAACCTATATGCCAGGTGTGAAATATACCTACCGTAGGAGCGAAATGATAAAAAAATCAACTCTCGTCAAAGAAATCTGTTCAAAATGCTACTCCAAGACATTACATTAGTCCAAAATAGCTTAAAACGACAAAAACTATAGGCAAGTGGGTTTCAAAAACTATAAATAGTAATAAAAAATTACAATTTACAATTCATTTTCACTATTTTCCCAATTTGGAGTTTTTGGTTAGTTTTCACCTTGGATTTCAGTCGTTGATTCGGGGAGCTATGGGAATCCGTTCGTTGAGCCGTCTAGAGCAGGTTAGTTGTCTCATCCTTATCTTTCATTTGATAGTTTTTATTTCAATTTCCAGTGGTTGAATTTTTTTAAATGGCCAAGCCCTACTTGGTCACGACGCTACCCCGCGGTTTACAAGAATATGGGTAGCGGGTAGGGCAAGGTACTCGCGGTCAACACATGCGTTGACCGCGGGTACCCACCTCTGTGAGCTAATTAGCCCACGGGTACGGCCGTGAGGTTGGATTTTTAAATGAAAATGACTAAATTGTTGGTTTCTCTTCCTCCAGGATGGTTCTAGAATGGAGAGAAAGGGAGCATGACCTTGTGGATGAGGCCGTCCGCAATGATTTTCCTGCACAACAAGCTTTACAAGCATGTGGGATTTACAAATTTTGGAGCATTGGGGGTTTGAGGGCCCAAAACCAATTGCTCCAACGCTTGATAAACTACTGGGACGTAGATGCACAAAATTTCAACCTGGACGGGCAAATACTCTCCTTCGAGGTAGATGACATTTACTTCATTACTAGTTTGTCCTGTTGGGGTGAAGTGGCAAGTCTTCGATCTCGTTTTGTGGGTGGTGGGATTCCCATTCCTGACTACATAGAGCGGTATTGTCTTCCCAACACTCAGACGGTGGGGATTTAGGTACCCATCAAAGCCATAGACAGTCTGAGCATGAAGATTATAGTGGCTACCCTTGTGCAGATTACAGGTTCGGCAGCTCTACACCAGGCTTTAAGGTCGGTGATGTTCTATGCCTCACAGTGCATGCGGTCCATGGTATATGACTGGTGCACAACGTTACTGGGGTCCATGAAGACCCAGTTACGGAGTGCAAGCGTGGGGAGGAAAAAAATTTGGATACGGAAGTATTCTATGCAGCTTCTTCTTTGAGAGGGTTCCGGGGCTCAGTCCGAGGGTTGAAGTCCCTCCTCATAGTCTCTGCAACCCAACCCTAACCTAGTGGGCAGGGGTCTTAACGCAACAGGGTGGTGGCCGACAGGCATCACCATACATAGATGAGTTCTTTCACTAGTGGTACCAACAGGTCATAGCCATTGACGACTACCCCTATGGCGGGATAGACTTCTGTGGTGATCGTGACATGACGCTTCCACCAGGAGCGACGTTTGGAGACATCGATGAGTTACTCTTTTATGTTTTTGTTTATTAAATTTTTAGGGATTTTTTATTATAGATGTAAATGCAAAAATATTTTTGGGGGTAGTATCATCTATTGACATTTCACTATTTGCTCGCAGACAAGGGTCCAGTTAGACCACAAGGATTCCCGAGACATCGTCGACGGGGCAAGGGTGGTGAAGTAGTGGGTGCTGCAGCAGAGCGTACATTAGAGACTATGTGGGTCAACCTATCACAGATGACCAACAGGGTACCAGGGATAGAGGTAGCGCAGCTACCAGAGGATATGCAACGCCATGTTGTGGGGGTACCGAGCACCTGGGTGCAACTACTGCAGCGTATAGCTAACGCAGTACATTATTACTATCAGACGCATCCTACCGAGGCGGTAGCTAGGCCTCCTCGTAGGGCTTAGACATCTCAGAGTCCCATTTTTGTATCAATATGTATATTTTTTAGAGCTACGGGCTCCAGTTTTGTATTATGACACTACCATTTTGGACATGTTATTTATAAAAAACTATGGTTCTCCGGCTCTACTATATGTGTATGTACAAATGTATGAATGTGTGTTTATTTGTGTGCTTCATTATGATTGTGACAAATTCCAATCTAGGACATAGTTAGCATATGTTGCACGAAATTGCAAGTAGTCAGCGCTCCTCGGTGTACCGTGACAAGGGACTAATTGCCTCTCGTGGATCCTTGAAATCTGGTGGTGGTAAGTTTACCAATCACCTACGGGTTTTGGTGTAACGGCAGCCGTACTACCAACAATTGGTATCATAGCAAGAGGCCACGAGTTCGATACACACTCGGCTCGCGCTAAGGGGGAGATTGTTGCACGAAATTGCAAGTAGTTAGCGCTCCCCGATGTACTGTGACAAGGGACTAATTGCCTCTCGTGGATCCTTGAAATCTAGCGGTGGTGAGTTTACCAATCACCTGCGGGTTTTGGTGTAACGACAGTCGTACTACCAATAGCATATGCATCAGATATATGATTAAAACTTCTCGGAACATGAATGTATGTAATGGAAACAAAATGGCATTCCAAGAGTCTTACCCTTAAGAATCTCCTTAGTAACATAGGATCTCTTACACGGTACTGACCCTTCAACTGAGACACAACCAACTGTGAATCTAGGCAGACTTCTAACGAATGGATGCCATGTGAAATGGAATCCTGAAGTAGCTCAACTACAGCGCTATATCCAACCACATTGTTGGATGTAGGACCGAGACAAGCACCTCCCGAAGACACAACTAGGTGGTCAGGCGAATAAATAACCCAAGCAGCAGAAGCAGGCTGCTGCATATGATGGCTAGCACCATCTGCGAATCCTAAGAACACAAGATATTCCGCTGACATCTGTCAACCAAATGAAAGTGAATCGGCAGACCCGAAAAACCAAAAGAAATCTAAACTATGTACAGAAGCAACTATACAATAGTATACAAAAGTATTAGCTTGAGCGAGAATTTGAAGCATAATACCGCTTGAGGTAGAGCCCATTTCTAGGCTCCTTCAAGATGTTCCCCTCATAATCCTCTAATTCATAGGATCCTTTTTCCAGGACATGCCTCACAACGTAAGGACCGTGCCACATGGGGTTAAACTTGCCTGCCCCCAGGGGTTCTTTAGCTTGGTCATATAAAAGGACCAAGTCACCTTCAGCATATTGTCGGGGATGGATAGACTTATCGTACTGAACCTTGATAAGACGTTTATTGGCATCTATAGCCATGGCGGCATCTCGACACTGCTCGTCAAGCTACTCAAGGTGGATCAAACGTTGCTCAATACTCGACGTATCAGGGAGGAGCTCTATAGCTATTTTCAGCGAAGGGATTTTGCATTCAATCGGTAAAATAGACTCCACACCGTGTACCAGCTGAAACGGTGAGAATCTGGTGGCAGTCTTAACTGCGGTTTGATACACCCACAAAACAGGATATAACATAATATGCCAGTTATTCTTGCTTTGTTGGATGGTATGTTGGAGAATGGTCTTTAAATACTTATTGACTGCTTCAACCTAACCATTCACTTGGGGGTAGTAAGAAGATGAGTGTTCTTGAGGAAACCCAAGCTTGAGTGACAAATCCTCCATCATTTTGTTCTTAAAGTGACTGCCATGGTCAGTGACAATCTCTTTCGAAATACCGAACCGAGTAATAATATGATTGAATACGAAATGGGCTGCTGTAGCACCGTTAATTTTTACGATAGGCATGGCCTCGACCCATTTGGAAAAGTAGTCCATGACCACTATGATATGGTGATGCCTCCCAGCCAAAGCTGGTTTGCAATCCATGAAATCCACCACCCACTTGGTGAAGGGACCGACGGTGACGACTGGATGAAGGGGTGTTAGATGCAAGTGTATATTCCGAGAAAACACCTGGAAAGGGTGACATCTCTTTACGTCATTCATACAATCTTTAAAGATCGAAGGCCAAAAGTAACCAGCTCGCATAATGCGTTGGGCTGTTGCAAGCACGGATAAGTGACCGCCACACGCCCCAGCATGGCAATCATTAAGCACACGCTCCGCTTCTTCATGAGTGAAACAATGACGGAGAATATAATCCTTTCCTCGACAATACAAAGTGTTGCCGACGATGGTATAATCTTTAGCATGGTGTTTCACATGCCATCATTCATCTCATCAATAATGCGAAGGAAACTTCAAAGTTTGAAGATATATAATAATATCCCCATACCAAGGGTCCTCAAACGAGATAAGAAATAAGTGCTCATCCACAAAGGAATCTTCATGGACAATATCCTCATCAAGTCACGGAAGGTCTGACATGAGGTCAGCAAAAACCAAGGATTTCACTGACTTAGCCGAAGCAAAATGAAGATCAAACTCCTGAGGGATTACAATCCATTTATTGTACTTCCCCCCTGTAAGATGCCGTGATAACACGAATTGAAATAGATTGATATGCGCTATGACCGTGGTTTTTCTAAGCATGATGTAGTGCTGTAACCATTGGACTGTGTTAGAACATTATTACACCTATGTACATTAATCATTTATTAATTGATGGTTAATTAGTACCAAACAGCTTAATAATTGCATCCCCAAGTTGGTTAGTGAGTAAATGGTCATTTAGCTTGAACCAGTTGGCAATGTGGACAAAACTGAGCATTGTGCCAAGTCAAACTAGCTGTTGGGTGCGCCCTCCCAGTCATTTATTGCTTCCTACATGCCTAGGGCGCTCTTGCTCCTTGTTTTGTGGTATTCTCTTTGACCAAGGGCGCACATGCTCAGAATGTGGACAAACTTGCCTCCTTTGCCCATTTTTAGCCAATTCTAGCTGCCTAACCTCTAACCAACCAGATTCTCCACATGTGTGAGGTCACATGGGCCTGTCCAGTCATTCCCAATGTTCACATAGCAGTTTCGAACCAGTTTGGGATGGTTTGGGATATTTTGGTCAACCTAGGGGGGTTTGAGCTATTTCTAAGCTAGATCAGTGTGAACACTCCAGATGGATTCGAATTGTTCCAGATTTGTATAAAAGGAGTTTCTTAACCTATTTTGAGGTTGGAATGTTAATAATATTTACATTATTCACCCATTTCATGTGTTATTGTTCTTCATTTTATAGATTTATGCTAATTCCTGTAAATGTGTTGCAATCTTTTCACTAGTGAGGAATCCATAGTAGCTAGGTTCTGCTGTGAATTAGATTTTACATGGCATCAGAGCTCTTGGAGCTACCATTCGAACCAGCAAGACTGTTTTAGTGGCTTTCCAGAAGCAGTGGAGAAACCACAGAATTCCTAAGGCCATTGCATTGAGTCCATTGGAGAAATCTAGTGGCTCTTCTCAGGTGTGATGCTCTCCCGAATGCACCCACTATCAAACAGGGTTCGAATCTGCTAGTGTAGATCCCTCTTGAGTGATTTGAGAGTTTTTTGCAGGTATTGAAGATCAACATTGTCAGCAAGTGCATGAGCAGCAGAGAAGAATGGAGCCATCTCACCCAAATTTGCTTACTCCCTTCAACTATTTCGACTGGAAGGTAGAAATGGTGATTTTGCTGAGATCTAAGGGTCTCTATAGAATTACGATGGGCATTGAGGTGGAGCCAAACTCAGCTGTGGAGAAATTCAAGTTTTTTAACAGAATGGACGAGGCATTTGGCCTCCTTTGTCTCAGCATTTCAAGAGACCTCCTGTTTCATGTAGAAAGTCTAGCTACTCCAAATGAAGTTTGGCTCAAGCTTGAGACCGTGTTTGGAAAGACTGATGAGATGAGAGGCCACCAGCTCGAAAATGAGCTTGTTTCACTGAGCCCAGGGAATTTTTATTCCATCGAGGATTTCTTTACCAAGTTCAAGAGCTTGGTCTTGCAGATTCGACAATGTGGCATAGAGAAGAAAGACGAACAATTGGTGTTTTCCATTCTCTCCAAACTGGGTTCTGAATACTCAGTTTTTGTGTCTTCCTTCAACTCCACAAGGCTCACAGTTAGAGGTTGGAAGATGCCACCTTTGGTTGACTTCATCGAGATTCTAACTCAAGAGCAAGACAAGCTAGTCTTGATGGGCACCATCAAGCAAAAAGACCAAGTTCTTGTGGCTGGAGATTGGAAAAATGGAAGAGGCAAGCAAAAACCCAAGGGGCCGAAACCTCAAGAGAAGAAGAAGAAGGATGAGAGGCCCAAATCCACTAAAGGGGTTTCGAATCCTGTCAAGAACAAGGGAAAGAAAGCTGAGAAGACAAAATGTAGCTACTATCAAAGGGGTTTTCATGCAGAGAGTTCACGCATGAAGAAAACCATAGACATGATGACCCATCTCCTACAGAAAAACAATATTCCTCTTCCTGAAAGTTCCAAGAAGAAGGAGAGCGTTTCTGAAGACAAGGAGAGATGCCATGCCTTGGTGGCTTGTACATATCAGTCACCCTTGTTCATCATTGATTCAGGTGCCTCAAGGCACATGGCTTCTTCAAGAGATTTGTTTTCTGAACTGGCACTTTACAATGGTACCTCCATTCGCATGGGAGATGACTCAGAAATCCCTGTTCATGGCATTGGGAAAATCTCTATGGAGAATGGGTTCTTCTCCAATGTGATGTATGTACCAAAACTTGCAGCAAACTTGCTCTCTGTATATCAAATGACACATACTGGAGCAGCAAAGAAAGTTGTCTTCACTCAGAATGATGTGGAGATATCAGAAATTTCTACCGGAAAAATTGTTGCCATGGGTGTTGCAGACCATGATATGAAGATGTACAAGTTCTCCCACTTTCTCGAGTTCTCTTCACCAAGTGTACTTCTATCACATGGGAATGAGACCAGCAAGCTATGGCATCAAAGGTATGGTCACCTAAACTACAGATATCTTCAAGATTTGAGCAAAGAAGAGATGGTAGAAGGGCTGCCACAAATCAGTTTTTCCAATGGAACATGCAAGGGTTGCATGGTTGGGAAGCATCCTGAAAAGAAGTATGACAAAGGGAAGGAAAGGAGGGTTGATCAGCCACTTGGGATAGTGCATTCTGATCTGATAGGTCCACTCCCCATTCCCTCCTATGGCTGCATCAAATATGTGCTCACCTTCATTGATGACTACTCAAGGTACTGCTGGTTATTTTTCCTTAAGCAAAAATATGAAGTCTTTGAATGTTTCAAAATTTTCAAGAGTATGGTTGAGAACTTCAGTGGGAAGGCCATGAAGGTCTTGAGGATTGATAATGGCAAGGAGTATGTCAATAAAAATCTACAGCAGCTCTATCAAGAGCATGTAATTCAAATGCAACATTCAGTGCCCTACACACCACAACAAAATGGTGTTGCAGAGCGCAAAAATAGAGCACTGAAAGAGATGGCAACTTGCATGATGCAAGCAAAGGATTTGTCTCCTAAATTGTGGGTTGAAGCTATGAATTATGCAGCATATGTTCAGAACAGAGCACCACACAAAGCATTGCAAGGAATTACTCCATTTGAAGCATGGATGAGCCACAAACCCAATGTTTCACATTTCAGAATTTTTGGTTGAAGGGCTTGGGCTAGAATTCCACCAGAGAAGAGAAAGGCCTTGCAGCCCCAAAGCAAGGAGTCAATCATGGTTGGTTATGTAGAGGATTCCAAGGGCTACAATCTCTTTGATCCATCCACTCTCAAAACTTTCATCGAAAGAAGTGTCAAATTCGAAGAAGAAGAGTTTTTACAAGCTAGTGAACAAGGTGATGGGGATTGCACATATCCTCTTCTTGATGATGAAGTAAGTAGTGGTTCTTCTTCTGATATTTTTGATTCTAATATTTATAAGGATGATGTTGATATGGAATCTGATCATGTCCCTCCCTCAAGGCCCAAGTGGGCAGAGAAGACAATTCAAAGTGCTGGAGAGCTTATGGGTGATCCCCAAGATGCTAGGAAAACTAAATCTCAATTTCACAATTCCTTTGCATGTGATAATTATGATCTGAGTGAGGCATGTTATTTGATGGTTGGATCTGATACAAAGTCATATTCAGAAGCATGTACAGACCCAAGGTGGCAATCAGCCATGCAAGAAGAGATGAACTCACTCCGTGAGAACAAAACTTGGGATTTGGTCCCTCTTCCTCCCAAGAGGAAACTAATGCAATGCAAATGGGTTTATAGAACCAAAGTTGGATCTGATGGCTCTGATCTGAAGTATAAGGCCAGGTTGGTGGCTAAGGGTTACTCTCAGGTCCAAGGAGTGGACTATACAGAGAAATTTGCACCGGTGGCAAAGATGGACTCCGTAAGATTAGTTTTGGCCATTGGGGCTTCCAAGCGATGTGAGGTTCATCACATGGATGTAAAAAGTGCCTTTCTTCATGGGGATTTGAATGAGGAGATATATATGAAGCAGGATTACGGTTTTATTTCTGATCATACACTTGTTTGCAGGTTGAACAAGTCACTCTATGGGCTCAAGCAAGCTCCTAGAGCATGGTATGCAAAAATGGACAATTTTCTGCTATCTTTGGGGTTTGAAAGGTGTAAGTCTGATCCAGATGTTTATATGCAACATGTTAGTGATCTGATATTGATTATTGTATTGTATGTTGATGATCTTTTGATCACTGGTAGCTGCACCAAAGAACTTGACTCAGTTAAGAGAGCATTGCACAGTGCATTCTCCATGACCGATCTAGGATTGCTAAAACAATTTTTGGGTTTGGAGATAGACCAAACTGTGAATGGGATTTCTATATGTCAGTCAAGGTATGCTTCAGATTTGTTGCAGAAATTTAAGATGGCTGAATGTAAGTCTGCAAAATTTCCATTTCTTTCAGGAGTTAAGCTAAATGAGTGGGGTTCCTCTCCACTAGTTGACAGCTCGTTGTATAGGCAGCTTGTTGGAAGCTTGCTATATCTTACTCATTCTAGACTAGATTTGTCATATGGTGTTGGGGCTGTTGCTAGGCACATGCAAGAACTTCATGAGGTCCATTGGAAGGCATCCAAGAGGATCCTTCATTATGTTCAGGGTACTAAGTCCTTTGGTATCCATTATGCTGCTGGTTCATCTCTTGAACTAGTAGGATTTACTGATTTTGATTGGGTTGGTGATTGTATTGATCGAAAATCAACTTCCGGTTCTGTTTGTATGCTTGCACATGGACCTATTTGTTGGTCAAGCAAGAAACAACATACTATTTCCTTATCTTTAGCTGAGGCCGAGTACAGAGGAGCAGTAAATGCAGCCACACAATGTGTTTGGTTGCAAGGTATTCTTGCAGAATTCGGGATTGTTTTTTATTCACCCACTATTCTTTGGTGTGATAATCAAAGTACAATCAAGATTTCTACTGATCCAATTCAGAGGCAAAGGACCAAGCACATAGAGATACACATTCATTACATTCGTGGTTTGGCGCATGACCGGACCATAGCATTGCAGTATTGCCCTTCCAGTGAGCAAACTATTGATATCTTCACCAAGTGTTTTACCGAGAAGACCTTCACTCACCTTAGATCTTTGCTTGGGGTGAGTGATGCATGGTGATGATTGGTGTATTCTGATATATGCCACATGTCCATTTTAGAGGGGAGGTTTTATTTCCCATGTGGTTTTCCCCCTTACCTTGGTTACATGGACAAATAAATTTTTATGATGTAAAAGGTGACTTGAGCCTAGTTGCCAAGGCCTTATTTTTGATATTTCACTAAGTCTAGCTTAAGGGGGGGTGTTAGAACATTATTACACCTATGTACATTAATCATTTATTAATTGATGGTTAATTAGTACCAAACAGCTTAATAATTGCATCCCCAAGTTGGTTAGTGACTAAATGGTCATTTAGCTTGAACCAGTTGGCAATGTGGACAAAACTGAGCATTGTGCCAAGTCAAACTAGTTGTTGGGTGTGCCCTCCCAGTCATTTATTGCTTCCTACATGCCTAGGGTGCTCTTGCTCCTTGTTTTGTGGGATTCTCTTTGACCATGGGCGCACATGCTCAGAATGTGGACAAACTTGCCTCCTTTGCCCATTTTTAGCCAATTCTAGTTGCCTAACCTCTAACCAACCAAATTCTCCACATGTGTGAGGTCACATGGGCCTGTCCAGTCATTCCCAATGTTCACATAGCAGTTTCGAACCAGTTTGGGATGGTTTGGGATATTTTGGTCAACCTAGGGGGGTTTGAGCTATTTCTAAGCTAGATCAGTGTGAACACTCCAGATGGATTCAAATTGTTCTAGATTTGTATAAAAGGAGTTTCTTAACCTATTTTAAGGTTGGACTGTTAATAATATTTACATTATTCACCCATTTCATGTGTTATTGTTCTTCATTTTACAGATTTATGCTAATTCCTGTAAATGTGTTGCAATCTTTTCACTAGTGAGGAATCCATAGTAGCTAGGTTCTGTTGTGAATTAGATTTTACAGACTGCATGAACAGTCGCAAGTGCCAACTTTTCGACATGAATATATCTCAGTTCAGTGTCTACTAAATTTCGACTAAGGTAATAGATCACATGCTCCATGAGCTGATCATCAACCTGAACTAAGACCATTCCAATCGTCTCTTGAGACGCGGCCACATAAAGGATAAAATATCTTGCAAAGTCCGATGGACTAAGCAGAGGGGTCGATACCAAAGCTTTCTTAAGAGCATCGAAAGACTGTTGGGCTTGCTCATCCCAGATAAACGGTGTGTCTTTCTTCAACAAGCGTGCGAAACCTTTAGTAAGATTAGCATAATTCACTACAAAACGACGTAGAAAAGTAGCTCTCCCCTAGAGGCTCTGAAGTTGAAACAAGTTGCGCGGAGGAGGCAACCGAAGTATTGCCTCAACTTTAAGAGGATCGACTCTAATACCCTCTTTCGAAACTATGAAACCTAGAAGGCGACCTGTCCTTACAGCAAAGATGCACTTATTAGGATTCAACTGAATCTTGTAGCGTATACATCGTTCGAGAATCAAACGGAGGTGCTTGGGGTGGTCCACCCTCTTGTGAGAATGGCCAGCAAGATCATCCAAGAAAACCTCCATTATATGTTTAAGGTCGTGAAAGGCGTAGGTCATAGCACACTGGAACGTAGCTCCGGTGTTTTTTAAGGCCGGAGGGCATTTTCCGGTATGTAAATGTGCCCCAAGGACAAATGAAAGCAGTCTTATGTTGGTCCTCGGGTTTGATTTGAATCTGATTATATCTCGAAAAGTCATCCATGAACAAAAAAAATTTCACTTCCCGCACAAGCATCCAATATTTGATCTATGAATGGAGTGGGGAAATTGTCTTTCGAACATGCGCGGTTCAAGTCTTTGAAATCAGTACATACACGGATAGTTCCTTGCTTCTTACCCACAGGAACGGGGTTCGACACCCATTCGATAAGGGAAACTGGATAGATGAAACCTGCCTTAAGCAGTTTCTCCACCTCTGCCTTGATAGCGGTTGCCTTTCGAGGGTTCACAGCACGCAGGCATTGTCGAACCGGTTTAGCATTTGGATATGTTCTAATATCGTGTTCAACAATGCTGGGGTCTATTCCTGGAATCTCCTCATATGACCAGGCGAAAGCTTCTCGGAGTTCCATAAACAACTCGGTGTAAATGGCAACCTCCTCATGAGAGAAATCATCACCGATATAAATGTTCTCAATCTTTCCGGGATTACGAGAGATGTTGATCGGTATAGTCGGGGAAATATTAGCCATGTTCCCCTCTGCATAAATCCCATGTGAACCCAAAAGAGCCATAGGGTGACCAACCATCTCGGCAAGAGTCGTCCTAAACTCTTCTTGCTCGGTGAGATCGAGGTTGGGAAGAAAATGAGAGAGATGATGCATGTCTTCCCAAGGCCTCTCACTACCACACATGGCCTCAACAATAGCTTCGTCCGAAGGTAAAGTATCATCAAGGAAATCGTGTGAACAAGATGAGTTGGCTGCCCAAATCGACAATATAACAGGATCTTCCTCCTCTGTCCGTGAAGAGGAGAGATCCGACTCTACCGTGGCTTGTTGAATATCTTGATAAGAAATCTCAACAGCAGTCAGTGTCATAGCCATTCCAACATGCGCAATGTCTCCAAACGTGGAACTCGTGGATGGTAAGGTCCATGGATCATCAAAATACGAAGTCTGGAATGGTACATTATTCAATGGAGGAGACGCATTATCGGAAATGGTTCCAATAAAATTAATGGGTGAAGGGAAATCATAAGATCCCATCAATGAGGGGTACAATCTGACACCCATATTCCCAGTTGCCAGCTGAGAATTTGTAACTTGGGGAACCACTGATCCCATGGATGCTGTGGAATAAGGATTAACGAAATCCAGCTGGTCGATTGTCACAATATTTCCTTCGTGTGGAAAGAAAATAAATCTGAACATAGTGGACGCGACCGTTTTCATAGCATACATCCAATTCCTACCTAGGAGAAGGTTGTAGTAGATGGGCGCATCAACCACCTCAACTTCAATAGGCACGGATTTCCTGCCCAAGCGGATAACAAGGGAAGGAAGAATCCCATGCGATTTAAACGACCGACCGTCAAATGTAGTGAGCATGGTCATAGAATTGGACAAGGGAGGAGAGCCAAGAGCTTTCCAACAAGATAGAGACATTACTAATGAAGAAGTGCCTTCGTCAACCACCATTCTCCTGACGAAATTTTGAAGGCACTCCACATGGATTTGCCACATGGTAAGGTAAGCGAAGTTGAATGTCAGTAGTATCAAACTTGATAACGTTAGGACTTCCCCCATCCTGAACTCCTAAAGCACTCAAAAGGGCATGCCTTTGAGAAGCACACGCTTGTAAAACTTCAAGAGCCGACATGGCACACGGAGTTTGACCCAAATATTCTACAATAGAGTAGTTCTGGGCAGCTCGAGCATTGGGATTATGAATAGAGCGCTTGAGAACACCTTTTGGTATCCGCGGCATAATAGAGGGGTTCTCGATATGCAAGGAGGTATCAGGAGGAGGGGGAGGCTCATTCCCCATATTTGGTTGTGGTGCACCATAATCGCATTGACAAGTAGCAACACTAACCTCTGTTTCGACCATATTGACGCATCCATAGCCACTAGTATTGGAGGAAGACATTGTAGTCTCATTAGGTCTGTAACCAGTAGCGGGAGCATGCGAAGCCATGTTCTGATGATGAGGAAGGGGGTCTTTTAACACAGCTGGGCTCTGTGCCAGATGCTTCGATTCTTCTTCAATATGAGGACACAAGTGAGTAAGGTGATCTTCCCCACAAAGCTTGCAAGGGAATTTCACTTTACGCCTAGGTTTACGTTCCCCACCAGCATTTCCGCCGTCCCAAGGAGGGTTGGCGTTCTCTTTCTGAGGGGTATTATAATTACTAGCATTGTTTCCATTATTTCCACCCTTTCTATTATTTCTCCCCTTCTTCTTACCACCAGGCTGCTAGTTACCCGATGGGTTCGTCGATTGCACAGCATGTACATTAGATGATGGAATGGAAGTGGACAAGGTGTGAACCTGTCCGGGAGTAGATTGGTTAAGGGACAAATTTTGCATTTAATTAGCAATCAAATCTACGGGTCGAGTGCTTGCGGATCCAACAATGCTATCGGCATGTGGTCCAGGAACTGACTTGGGCTCATGTCGTGTTCGTTGTGCGTCAGGAATAATGTCATACAAAATGCCAGATTGAGAATATAATAAATCTAGCTGCTGGACTTTTAAGATGGCTTGTTCCTCAGTCACAATGCCAGACATCGAAACATCCTTAGCAATATATGGAATCAAAGACTTGAGAAACCATTCCAACAAAAACTCTGGAGGAATGTTGGCTTTCACTAACCTCTTCCATCGATGCCACTCTTGAACGTGGTCAACAATGTGTGTGGCCTTATTCTGGCAGAAGGTAGACAAGAGTTCAGTACCAGTATCGTAACGAACCAGCAACTGGAAATGATCTAGGAAAACCAAAGCTATCTCATTGAAACCTCTAGACGTGCCCCTAGGCAACTCGACATACCACTTCGCGGTTGCCCCCATGAGGGTGCGTTGAAATAGTCTCAAATGAACGAAATCATGATTTAACGAGTTT
The DNA here is from genome assembly GCA_027924585.1 of Larix kaempferi. Taxonomy (NCBI): domain Eukaryota; kingdom Viridiplantae; phylum Streptophyta; class Pinopsida; order Pinales; family Pinaceae; genus Larix; species Larix kaempferi. The sequence goes on from BSBM01001218.1 coordinate 729,771, forward strand.
GATGAACACCACAGGTGAAAAGTCGTAACATGATCACCCAGATCCTCACCACCCTTCCCCTCAAACTTAGGAATGTCCGAAGGGATTTTAGTAGGGACTGGAGGCCAAGATGAATCGTGACACACCAGATCATTTGTTAGCTTCGAAAGATCCGGAAGATTCAATCAAGCAAGGAACGGAAGCTGTGGCTGTAAAGCTTGATTATATGCTCCCATAAAAGGTTGGTTGTATGGACCTTAAGGATAAGACTGACCATGAACATAACCATGAGTGAACCATGACCATGACCATAAAGCTGATAACCTCCTCCGACCTGACCCGTGTGAGGGTAAATAGGCATATGTGTAGTATGAGCACCGTAATGAGGTGGGTTATAGTAAGGGCTAGAACCGACTATTTTATAATAAGGATTACCACCATAGCTATGGGGCATATAGGTACTATTAGTAGTGGGAACCATGTTGTAAGAACCGTAATGGTAAGGTATGTTCCCACCCCCTGCATAAGTACTCTGCGTAGCAGGAGCAGTCGTATTGTGACCATAATGTAAGGTATATTCCACCCCCATGTAAGCACTACTAGTAGCAGGAACGGTGCTGTTGTGACCGTAATTATAAGGTATATTCCCACCCCCCACATTGGTGTTATGAGTGGCAGGAGTAGTCAAAAAGGTATACAGTATGTGTCCACTCCCGGTATAAGGAGGATTGTTGACATTAGCGAAAGTGGTCATAGGTTGACGTGCAGAAGCATGTGTAGTATGCTGTGGAATACGAGTCGTATTGTGTAAAGTGTTCCCACCAGGTGTGGTAGTCCTAGGAGGCTGTCTTCCACCCAAATTCAGAATGTTTGGAGGAATGTAGCTCGACCCAGTATTATGTGTGTGAGTAGCAAATGTGGTGCCCCCAGTGGGTGCAGTGTTTCCAACACCATCACTAGTGCTAGCATGACTACCAGACGTAGTGGACAGATGGACTGTGTTATAACCAGGCATACCAAAAGAGAACGGGGTAGTGTTGATCATAGGACCTGTGTCATCATGTAACTCTGGCATCCCGTATAGGAAATTATGTGGAATCGAAGGATCGAACGGGTCGTCCTCGGGTGGATCCGAACCAAACAAACTAGGTTGGGTCTCGGGTGGATCACCCCCCCATGCCTCTATAGGAGTAGGGGTGTCTGAGGTGTGTTCGACTCTACCCGATGGAGTAGTAGGGATTTCTCCCGTGCCATAATGTGCATTCATGAAGTCGGTGCGATACGCTTCGTAAGAATCCGAAGACTCAGAGAGGGCCTTCCGGCGTCCCTTATTAACATGGCGTGAAACCTCGGCGGTGGGTAAACTAGCCAACCAACGAGACCGGTGGAGGGTTGGACCTTGCGCCACGATATCTCTGGAGAGATATAAAATCGAAACATCCCCTAATGGCCAAACTATCGATCAAAAACAGAAAATCAAGAGCGCACACACCTAGAGAAACTACAGCCAAATGCACACAAACAGAGTGGCTAAATAAGCTCCCAACATTACAGCCGGTATGTCTCGCCTAGGAGAGGCTTGAGACTCCCAAACTATAGCCGGAGGTAACATAATCAGTTATAAAGGCCCCCAGACTTCACTGCGTGCACAGGATCAAGTCCCTATACAACAGGAAACTATGTTGTCCGACCTCTATCTGACTCAGGACACTCGCAGTATAACCACTACGAATACCCCATGCGATACCTAGGTAAGGCAACTAAGGTCACCAAAATATAACCAATGTGCAGGGGGACAGCCGCAGGTGGGATCCGTCGTATGGAAAGGGTAGCTAAGCCCGAAGCACAAGAGGATGAACCTCCAGTACCCCCAGAGATAATAAAATCAAAACGTCCCCTAATGGCCAAACTATCGATCAAAAACAAAAAATCAAGAGCACACACCTAGAGAAACTACAGCCAAATGCACACAAACAGAGTGGCTAAATAAGCTCCCAACATTACAGCTGGTATGTCTCGCTTAGGAGAGGCTTGAGACTCCCAAACTATAGCCGAAGGTAACATAATCAGTTATAAAGGCCCCCAGACTTCACTGCATGCACGGGATCAAGTCCCTATACAACAGGAAACTGTGTTGTCTGACCTCTATCTGACTCAGGACACTCGCAGTATAACCACTACGAATACCCCATGCGATACTTAGGTAAGGAAACTAAGGTCACTAAAATATAACCAATGCGCAGGGGGACAGCCGCAGGTGGGATCCGTCGTATGGAAATGGTAGCTAAGCCCGAAGCACAAGAGGATGAACCTCCGGTACCCCCAAATACGAACAAATCCTGGAAATATCTCCCACGTTCAGCCGGTATTGGAGGGCTATCTCCACAACCAACCTCCTGTGACCTCGTGCTTAACTCTGGTTTGAGTAGAGCTTCCTGAGAACACTAATGTATATAATAGATTTCACCACTCCCTGGTCAGACACATAATGTTTTTTCTAGTAGTCTTGGATTATTAACTCACAATGATCTATTCCAAGACTCTAAACCTATGCTAGTTGGTGCACCCTATAAAAGAAAAATCGTCACTAATCAATTTTAAATTAAGTGTTAATTTTAATGGTTGTGGTTACTCAAAGGATATGGTCTTGAAACTAATGATGTATATGACTCAATAGTATGCACAATCGTCAAACTCTAGACTCATTGATTCAATGAAAACAATGCCACTAGATTGACAAGCAAATCCAACGGTTCGAAATAGAATGGAACTCTTTTAAATTTCCAATGCACAAGCAGATCCTAAATGAAAGCACAAGCACTCGGATGCAAAATGCAATACATCGAAATGAATTTTTTTTTTTGTATTTTCACTTATAAGCAAAAGGAAAATGCAAAACTATGTTTTTGTATTTTTCAATATATAATGAAATGAAAAATGCAAGCAAAATCCCACTATTTAGTTACAGAAATGAAGAGGAGATCACTAAGACAACTCAGCAGATCCCAAACAGTAAGACTCAGCCAATGTAATGAGCTAAAAAATTAAAAAATGGGTAAAAACCAACAAGGCTCAAAACCAAGAGAAAAGAGGAGTTCTGGTCACGAACAAGGCATGGAACAGTCAAGAAAAAGGCCAAATGAGACTCAGAAACGCTCACAACCAACCTAGCAACAACCAAAGGCCATAAACCAATCAACCCCGGAGTTGTACGCTACTGTCGAAGAAAAAACTGCGGGTACGTGCGGGCTACAATGCAGACATAGGCGAGTAGACGCGGGCAGAACTAGGCTCACCCGCGTATAGGGAAAAGCAAATGAGTAGATAAAGAGCCCAATGACCCAGAAAAATCATTTTTTCTATAGTGTATCCCAACGGCTAATCAATGACACAGAGACTTGACACACAGCATCTCTAAATAAGGACAAATTCCTAAAAATCCCCAAAAATGCATGTTCTCACCAGCGGAGTCGCCATTTCTGTTACGGAGAAAACTTCCTATGGCTTGGGGCAGACCACAACAGACAGCTGACCACAACAGACAACTGACTACCATAAAATGACTCAATTCCCAATGCAATGCTATATAAATGGCAATGCTAAGATAATGGAGAAAAGACCAACCTTTAACCGGATGTTCGATGTAGATCCCCATTGAGCTTTCAACTTCTACACTTGAACTTGCAGATTAGTCTTAACAACATGTGCAAGCAAGTGCATATAATATGTGAAAGACATTAGCATAATCAATAACATGATCCATGATATTATAAGCAAATATAACCCAATGTAATTAAACAATATTCACAATATCAATTGGACGAGAAAATGAGTATTTCCAGTAATGAATAACAAGAAGTACAATATATGACCTCTTGCCGGCAACCAATCTGAACCAAGAACTGGGTCTCTCCACTTGTGCCTCCACCACTTCAATCCTCCATGGAATGGAAAACTCAAACTATGAAAGGAGTTTGGAAGGTGAACATAAGGGGTTCACAACAACAAGGATCAATGAGTGTAGACTCAAGATATGGCAAAAATCCACTAGAGTTCTCTTGCTCTCTCTTTATCCTCCCTTCCATATGCCATAAGAGCTCAATATATAGCCTTCCAAAGGTAAGTGAAAGGACACATCGAAGCGTTTCGGTGCAAATGGAGGGCCAAAGGTCACCCTAAGACCGCTTTTTGGGAGAGTAAAAAGTAATTTATTAGTGATTTTTACCATTTTACTTGGTACCCGCGGGCTATAGTGGTACAGCTCGTGCATACGCTGGCTAAAGTGGAACAACTAGCGTACATAAAGAAAAATAGGGACATAGTGTGTTCTGAAGGACATAAAGTACATCTGAGTCAATGAAATGGATCCTGAAGGCTAAAGAGTGTTGATGCTCACAGGGTGGAAAATTACGTTGTAACAGAAGACGGCGTTATTGATACAAATGGCGAATATGAGATAAATAGATTTCTCCAAGACACATTTGCTCCATTGGATGTGGACAACCTCCATGATATTCATGATATTCCTCTACTCGAGAAGTCCCAAGAACCTCTTTATGAAGGCTCAACAACCAATATTCTATCTGCTATATTGTTGTTGGTGAACTTGAAGGTTTTGAATGGTTTATCAAACACTTGTTTCACACAGCTCCTAAGGTATGTAAAGTTGACTATTTTCCTCTATTTTTAGTATTAATTAATTCGTAAATTAGGGATATGCAATATTTATGATGTATATTGTTTACATTTCATTTTTTTGTCAATGTTACAGATTGTTGGGTGAATTTCTATTACCACCATCAAATAATTTACCACGCACACCTCAAGAGGTATTCTTAATTATGAAAGAAATTGGAATGGAGTATCAAGCTATTGATGCATGTCCTAATCATCATATTATATATTATGGACAGTATGCATCAGAAAACAAATGCCCACAATGTGAAATTAGTAGATATCGAACTGATCAAGTAACAAAAAAGGTGCCTCGCAAAGCTCTTTGTTATATTCCCATAATTCCACGTTTCCAACGACTATTCAGGTGCCAAAGTATAGCACAGTTTATGGATTACCATGCAAAGAACATAAGTGAAGATGGTGTTCTTCGAATGCTTGCAGATGGTTCTGCATTGAAGAACATCAAAGAAAAATGGCCAATTTTTAAAGATGAACCTCGTAATGTTAGACTTTCATTGGCAGCTGATGGTTTCAATCCATTTGGTGAGCTTCGTTCTACTTACTCGGTGTGGTCTGTTTTCATCATAAACAATAACCCACCTCCTTGGATGACGATAAAGAGAGAGCACACAATGTTGGCAATGATTAATCCAGGTATGTTTTTGAAAGTAATTATATTATTTCATTAATTTCTTTGTTTAATTGTTTCATGAGAACACCTTTTATATATTGGGACACATAACTAAATAGCAATATTGTATGTTGAATGATCAATTAGGTAAGTACCAAGTTAAAGATATGAATGTATATATTGAGCCTCTTATCAATGAGCTATTGAATTTATGGGATGTCATCACTATGTATGACATATCCAGACCAATAGGGAAAAAACAATTTCAGTTCCATGGAATACTTGCATGGACAATTCACGACGCTCCCGGGTTAACACATTTTTGTGATATGTAAATTTATGTTGCATGTCGTCAAAATTATATGTTTTTAAGGTAAATAACATGCATTTTATTTTTTAGATTAATAATCTTTTGATGTTATAACATTAATACATATTTCTTGCAGGTCTTCAAACAAAGGGAAAATTTGCAAGTCTAGTATGTGGTCCTAGGATAAAATCTCGTCATTCAAGAATTTTAGCAAAGGAGGTATTTGATGAGTACAGGCACTTCCTCCCTAAGAACCATAGGTATTGAACTACCGAGAAAACAAAATTCAATGGTAAAGAAGAGAATGGAAAGAAACCACAAAGAATGACACCTCACCTATGGAAGTTGGAATATAACAGAAATCGTCGAGGTATGCAAATTGTATATGTAGAATATATAAACACGTAATATTATGATTTTTATATTTTACTGAATTTTCTCTACCATGGGTATCATGAATTATTGTTAATGTGTTTTCGTTTACGTTTAATGAATGTCTTTAAGGCATGAATGAGATTCCACGAGGAATGAAGAGTTATCCCATACAATTCAGTAGGTTGCCTTACTACGAGCACCTACAAATAGCTCATTTGTTCGATACAATGCATATCGGGAAGAATGTAATAGAAATGATATGGCGGATATTAGATGGAAGGTCTGACAAAGATAAAATTGGAAAAATTTGTAGTGACATTGCAGAAGCCAATCACGCATTGCAAAGTGTAATTATTTCCAATGCCGGAGATGGGGACCGAAATATTAGTCTTCCATGGTTATTGACAGAGCAATAAAGCAATGCTATAAAAGAGGTAATTCAAAAAATAAGGTTTCCGACGGGGTTTTCGTCAAACATACAAAATATCTTAACCAAAAAAGGTGATTTTGGCGGTGTTAAAATTCATGATTGGCATACATTCATTAAGGTAATTATTTACGTATATAATTTCCATTTAGTACATCTTTTTAGTAATTGTTCTCACCTATTTGAGAACATTTAATAATGATTTTCTTTTTGCTACAGTATGTTCTACCTCTATCTCTCCCAGATAGCTAATTTGACGACAACATAAAACAAGTTATATATGATCTTGGTAAATACATGAGGTAAGTAACAATTTATATGCATGAAAATGTTTGTTCTCTTTGTTGCATATGTTATTGACATATTGTGTTTTACAACTTGGAACTTTGTTATATATGCCTCAATCTTGTTGATCACTGTTATTTTCTTGCATGTTTTTTAGGTGGCTTTCATCTAAAGAAATCCATAAAGAATATATTAGGTATTGGAAGAGAGAAATTCCTCGTCTAATGTGTGAAATGCAGAAGTATTTACCTCCAACATTTTTCAATGCACAAGAACACTATCTCATACACCAAGTTGAGGAGATTGAATTGTGTGGACCTGTAAACTCAAGGTCAATGTGGATGGTGGAAAGGCATTTGAAGTCATTGAAGGATTTTGTCAGATAAAGAGAACGGCCCTAGGGTTCTATGGTGTAGGGCTATATGCTATATCAATCCATGGTGTACATTAGTCAGTATCTTCCAAATTTAGCAAAAAATATCAATCTACCTCGTATTCGGCATGTCAACTCCATCAACAAATTTGAAGGGGAGATCCTATTGGGGAAAGGTAGAACGAGGAAAGTGAAAGGTAATTGAATGGTGTAGATTTAATTTATTATACAATTAATTTTTCAATTTCATATATATATATATATATATATATATATATATATATATATATAATACTCGTGTAATTTTTATTATTCTATCAGTATTTTAAGGTAAACTTAATTGCCTTTAATGATAGCTAATTTACAATTCTTAATTGTTATTTTTTCATAGTTGGTCGCGTGTGGGATGCACTACATTTATACATTGCAAACAATCTTGATTGGATTGAGGAATGGATAGAATGATGTACATAATTCTATGGTACCTTATCATGGGAAGGGGTTAGTAAAATGATTAAAACAGTGCATCGTTATCAAGAAGATTATCCCGGTGAACTTACGCAAAGGTAAATTGATTTAGCATGTGGTTTAAAATATAAAAAGGCAAGTATATTTAACTTTCTCATTTTTTTCGTTGTTTCCCAATGTATCAATGTATTTATTTCGTTTATTTCTTCTTATATATTTATTTACCGAGTCAGGCATGATGCAGTTGATACACCACAAGGCTATGTGGTGCAATGGTCTTAAATTTCCCATCAAAAAGTTGCATGACAAGAAGAAAACATTTAACTGTGGGATAACTGCAGTTTTCAAGTCACTAATGTTTCCTCTAGAAGTGACAGACATCCAGAAGTATATGAAAATAGGTACTATGGTTATTTGGAAGAAATAACTGAGTGTGACTTTAATTCCTTTAAAATAGTTTTGTTTGAGGTCAACTGGTACAGGCTACGAATGAATGAACGTGATCCCAAAAGAACTGTTATTGATCATTCCAATGGATTTACCATGGTTAATACAAGGGCACTTGAACTGGGTACAGAGCCTTATGTTCTTCCAAGTCAATGTGAGCAGGTCTTTTACTCAGAGGTTCCAGTTAAAGCAGGTTGGTCATACATTGTTAGATATGATCCAAGAGCAAGACCGGTCAAGTATAATGCATAGGAAGAAGACAATGTTGAAGAAGAAGATGATGCAGATCAGGAGCATTTGGCCGCTGACTTAGATGTGTCAAATGAAGAATCTGAGCAAGAAGTTGATCATCCAAATGATGTACGAGACAATGAAGTAGTCATTGATGATATTGATGATGAATATATAACCGAAAATGACGTTGATGATGATGTTGATATGAGTGATCCTTTAAACCATAGCGATTCTGAACAAGATGACGATACAAATGTTGAGTCAGACGAAGAAGAATATCAATGACATTGTAGCAATGTTGGAATCTAGGAGGTATGCGAGTATATCTTTTTCATAACGTATTATGTTTAAATTATTTAGTTATGTCATTTTTTTATTTAGTATGTTACATCATCATCGTCCTCCTCCTCCTCCTCCTCCTCATCATTGCCGTAATTGTCATCATCGTCATCATCATCATGATCATCGTCGCCCTTGTCATCATTGTCATCACCATCATCATCATCGTCATCTTCATCATCATCATCATCGTCGTCGTCATCATTGTCATCATCGTCATCATCATCATCATCGTCGTCGTCGTCGTCGTCGTCGTCTTCATCTTCATCATAATCATCATCTTCATGATCATCGTCTTCATCATCATCCTCATCCTCATCATCTTCATCATCATTGTTGTCGTCGTCATCATCACCATCATCATCATCATCCTCATCCTCGTCCTCATCCTCATCCTCATCATCATCGTCGTCGTCGTTATCGTCATCATCACCATCGTCGTCGTCGTCGTCGTTGTCGTCATCATATTCATCATCATCATCATCTTCATCATGATATTAATCATCATCATCATCTTCATGATCTTCATCATTATCATCATCATCATCATCATCAACCTCATCATCCTCATCCTCATCCTCATCCTCATCATTCTCATCCTCATCCTCATCCTCATCCTCATCATTCTCATCCTCATCCTCATCCTCATCCTCATCCTCATCGTCGTCGTCGCCATTGTCGTCGTCATCATCATCATCATCATCATCATCATCATCATCTTCATCATCATCATCATCTTCATCATCATTGTCTTCATCATCACCCTCATCCTCATCATCTTCATCATCGTCGTTGTCGTCGTCATCACCATCATCATCATCATCTTCATCATCATCATCATCTTCATTGATGATGATGATGATGATGATGATGATGATGACGACGACGACGAAGACAATGATGATGATGGTGGTGGTGTTGATGAGGTTGATGATAATGGTGTTTGCGATGATGACAATCATGATTATCATCATCATGTCAATGTTTATGATGAAGAGGATGTTGATGATGATGGTAATGATGAACATCATGACAATGACGATAATGATGATGATGGAGATAGTGACGATGCATATATGCTAAAGAATCCCTTTAGAAGGCATGTGTGGTGGCTTAAGGCCACGTGCATGGTCCATTAGCCTTAAAAACTTCTTTTAGGCCCTCAGATGCTAGGTTTTATCCTTAAACCATGTTTAATGCTCCGAGAACTATAACTAGTGTCAAAAAATTCATAATAACATCCATGTGTAGACTAGGGAAGAGTTAGTTCAATCTAGATCGAGAATGAAGCTTAGCATAATAATTCATGATCCAAAATTGAGGATGACAAGATTACAGTGGAATGAAGATATCCTCATTTATCATTCCAAGTATTTTCTAAGAATGACATATATCAATTCATATTAAACAACCAAGTTCTTATTTATCCATGGATATGACACTTGTATTATCGATGCATGTGTATGGATTGTGCTCATTAGAAATTTGTAGAAGATGGAGAGTCACCACAAGGTCCGTTGGAAAATCTAACAAAGTCTAAGATTGATGATATCTTAGATGCCAAAAAATTCCCATGATTCAGAGGAGTGATATTAAATATTAAGAAATATATTACAAGAGTAGAGACAAATAAAAAATATTAAAAATATATATATAATAAAAAAATATAAATATAAATTAAAAATATAAAATATAAATTTAAACAAAAAAAATCAAAACTAAAAACTAAACATAGAAAACACAGTCCGACCACTGTTCAGCTCCCTTTCCCGACCATTGTTCATCTCCCAGCTCTCATGTCCGACCATTTTTCAGCTCTCGTGCCCCGAGCATTGTTCATTTCCGATCATTCATCTCCTTGGCGGGGCCCCTGGCCATCGTTCAACTCCCCGACAATGCCCCTGGATATCCGTGCAGCATCCTTGTTTCCCTATCCGTGGTGCACTAACCTCTAACCCTTGTCTATGGTTTATTCTCTCTGCAGTCCTTGACTCAAGAGTGAAGGTCCGTTCAAACGGTCTATAGAATCATTGAAGTCGTGAAGCAAGGGGAGCATCTTCAACAAGAAAAACTGTCATCAAATTCATCCCATAATGACATCAGTAAGTTCAAACCCTTCATCATTTTGGTAGAAAATGAAATGTTTGTATATTTTCATTTAGGGTTCGAAATTGGGGTTGAAATTCAACATAATGTTCTTTCTTAACCATTCACGGACTGCTACATGCATAATTAATAGGTATATGGATATCAAAAGGAAGATTTTGTAATAAAAACAATTCACTATTTATGCTTGAAAGTCTTTCCTTTAAACTACAGAAGCATTACTATTCACCCATCAAATTTAAATCAGAAAGTCGAAATCTCATTTCTACGATTGTGACATCAGAACAACTCACTATTTGTTTAAAGTGTTTTCTTTAAACTCCAGAAGCATTGGGTTTGGCTCATCAAATGCAAAAGCAGAAAGCCTAGATCTTATCCAATATTGAAATCAAATAAGTTTACTAGTTTTATTTCGAAATGTGCTTCCTTTGAACTCCAAAAGAGCTACAATTGGCCCAATTGATACCTACCCCAACTGCTTATCTGTGTTTTCGGGGAATCAATGTTGGTGGGTGGCCCAACAAGCAACTGTCTTAACAACTCAACCATGACTCAATTGGCAATAGTTCACAAGTTTTAATGTTTAAAGAAGCAAAAGGTTTGGAATCATGGTAAAGAAAGAAAATGTTAGGCCACCATCTTCACCTCTCAACCATGACAAAATTGGAAATAGTTCATTAGTTTTAATGTCTAAATGAGCAAAAGGTTTGGAATTATGCTAAAGAGAGAAAGATGAAGATAACTTAATCAAGTGAAAAGTCTGGATGGAGGCTAAAAAAAGGATAAGGTAAACAGATAATTTTCATTCCAACCTACAAAAACAAGAAATGATGACAACCTTTGTTCGCAACTATGCGAGTAGCCTGAAAGGTTAGTGTCCTTGAAAATTAACAGCTCTATTGAAGTCTTTTTCCCTTTTTCCATCAAAGGGCATGTAATATTTTTTGAAGACCCCAACTTTGACTTACAGCTCAAGAAATTGACAAATAAAAATATAAATATTTACAGTAGAAATATATTTATATGAATAAAATGTCTTAACAATGTAGAAGTTCAAGTTTAATCCACTATATGGATTTTTTCTCAATGTGTGCAGTAGGCCATCAAATTCCAACACGGGTAATTGTGTCTACCCCAAAAGATGCTGACTATGGCCAACTTAGTAAATGCAATTGATATGTAGGACATGGTGTCAAGGACACTATTCTGTGGTAATATCATGGATGTGCATTGATTACTGCTGCAGTTGTTTCATCTTCCAGCGACTATATAAATATTTTATTTACATTTGTAAAAAATACTGAATTATTAAATGCTTAGTACGTTTTCTATCACTATCAATGTGTAATATTTTTCCCTAAGGTACCTTACATACTTCAATTTGTTCCACAATATTCTCCATTCACTTCATACTATAATAATTACAGAACATGAACCTAGGAAATGCCTCTAAAAGAGAGAGTGTAGTAATCAGTCTGTCCTTAGTCTTGAACATATGCAAATTTCAAAGATAAAACTAGAAAATCTTGTTTTGAACAAGATTGAGCTCTAAATATAAATAAATTGAGTTGTATCATGCCCTAGAATAGTTCCATAATAGGCTAGAACATCTTAGGGGAAAACATGAAAACTGGTTCCATTGCCGAGGAATGAAGAATGAAAGCAATATCCTCCTGAACGATAAATATCAGCTCTAATTCTTGAGCCTTGAAGGAGAATCAAACAATCAACTATTGAAAATTTCACCTGACGAATACATTGGTATCAATATGGTGTCTAGCAAGAGACACACCAGAGCCAATCCTAAACCTGAAGATTTACAAGTCCTTCCTAACCCTAAAAAATATTATGACCTTCCTAAAAACTATCTAAAGATTTTACCCAAATATGATGGTGAAAGGGTTAGTACCACTAAAGAGCACGTGGTTTCCTTCCAAGACTTCATAGACAACCTTTTTATTAAGCATGATGATGTGCTTATGATGTTATTTTTCCAAACTTTAGAGGAATATGTACGAAATCGGTTCAAGGGACTGCATGTTGCTTTAATTCACCCTTGGCAAGTTTTAGAGACTTCATTTATGAGACAGTGGGGGGAAAAGAGGGACTGCCATTACTACTTAATAGAATTTGCTTCCCTAAGTAAAATAAGTGTAGAACATGTGGTAGAGTTTAATAAAAGATTCAATAAATTGTACAACAAGATCCATACTAACATAAAAACCTCCCAAGTAGTAGCAAACATCACCTTTGTTAGGGAATTTAAGCCTAATTTTGCTATGATGTTGAGGCAGAGAGGATATACACATCTATTGAGCATGTAAGTTGATGCAGTAGATATTGAGGGAAACATGACAACATTAGGGAGATTGAATTTTTGGCCAAGCCTAAATGAAAAGGAAAAAATTAAACATAATGATGAGGTTGGTTCCTCTATTTTAAAGAAGGATGTGCAGGAGGATAGAATTGAGGAAATGACCAAAATAATTTTTAAAAAAATCCAACAAACTAACCAACCTTGAATTAGAATGAAATAATTAAAACATAACCCCTCAAGAAGGAGCACCAAAGAATCATAATGCTAATCATTATAGGAGGCCTTTCAACCTATAGATTATGCACAAAGAAAAAGGGAATTAAGATCAACCTAGATCCATCCTCCTATTAGAGAGAACAATAACAAGAATAATAATTTGCTAGCCTCCCTTTTGAAGAGGAATATACAGATACTTAGGAAGAAATGAATTGGCCACATGATGAATGCAATACCATTCACCTAACCTGAGAATACTATGAAAGTTCAATGCAATCTAATACATATGATTATGAGAATGAACAATAAATTGATACCTTACAAGATAAATTGCACAAGAAGCATGGAATCGATCCAATACCCCTTGCTACAAATCAATATAATCAAACTCCTCTAAAAAAACCCTTTATAAATCAACCAAAAAATAAATTCTAGGATCCATCTAGTGACCTTTGCTAAAAGAAATGACTAGTTAAAGGACAAAGCTAGTGAATCTATGATGCATGCTGCTGCAAAAAGAAATGAGAATCCCCAAAATTAAAAGATGGGAAATGAAAAAAGGGAGAAAGATGGACCTGATGTCCCCTTTAACATTGAACATGAGTTGGTAAAAATTAAAATTCATGTACCTTTGATTGAGTTGGATAAAACCATGTCTATCATAAACCAACCGATAAAATGATGAGTAGCACAATTTCAGCTATACAACTGGATACTTTAAACCTCTCATATGAGCACCCCAAAGTCAAATTTGGACCACGACCACATTGATGAAAGGGAAGATACCATAGCACATTTCTATGTAAAACTAAGCATACATGACAAGCTTCTGCACAATTGCATGTTAGATTCAGGAGTATAAGGTTGTATAGAGAATCTAAATTTTCCTATGTGGTAAGTGACCAAAAGAGTCCCTTTTTAATGATTGTAGGTACCACCAAATAGGTACTTATCGGATCTATATTCCTCAAGCGAGGAAGATAGACTAGAAGAGGTTGAAAGCGAGACATCTAATACAAGATCTAACAGGTCAACTAGATCAACTAGAGGTGAAAAGGTAAGGATAAAATTTCCTAGACGCATGGAACTTTTTCTTTCTGAAGGAGGATGATGTGATTATGATAATGAGAGCATAGGTGACATTGAGTTTCCCTTGAGGTATAGAAATATTTTCAAACGATGGCTACCCAAGGAGCTACCCCAAGTGGACATAGATTTCTTCCTCAATGGGAGGATTTATCACATTGCTCCATCGTCTTTACATGGATTGGGGCTATTTTCCATGGATGGCATAAAGATCAAATATGGAACTGAAACTGAATTGATGGAGTATGTCGGACCATGCTACAAATACAATGAATGGTTGTTGTTGGTACGATATACGTGAAGTATGCGGACATACGGAGTGGCAACAAATTATTGTCAACTATTGGACAACAATATGAACAAAGGAGCTACTATGTCTATTGATGGAAGGCCAAAAGCTTCCGGAAATATCGCAGGGTTTATAAATAGCACATGACCAGGGACAACACATAAGCTACCCAATTGCATATTTGAGGGGCATGAAGGAAATTGTGTATTCATATGTGCAACAAAATCAATAGCTGCAGGTGAAGAGTTGTTGATCGATTACGATTTGAATCGAATAGATGCGGGGGTTGCTATTATGGGGGTAATTTTCTTACACAACATTTAACTCAACCTTTGATCGATGACTTATAATTTTTATCTTGCAACAAATTTATTTATATGTCATGCTTTTTATAATATACACATGGTCAATTATATGTCATGCTTTTCATTAATCACGTTTAAGAGACATTGTTAAATATGTAATTTTCATTTTAATATGTCTTAATTTTCATATTGTGGCAGGGTGATCGTGGCCAATGCCACAAGATGACCGTGGAAAGTCACCAATGGTGACGCATGAGGTAAATGTTATTTTAATAGTACCTAATAGCATCAATGTAATAGTAACCACAATTCATGATTATATTACATCTGTTAACATTTGACCTTTTTTATGCTTATGAGCACAATATTTCAATATGATATCATTCTTATTGTATTGTGGCAGGGGGACGGTACTTAGAGCACATATACAGCTTTTGGACAGGTAAACGTGACTGTCATATTAACAATAAAGTTGTTTTCATTAATCACGTTTATTATACATGGTTCAATTTTTACTTATCGATATGAATATGTCTTGCTTCTTGTATTGTGGCAGGGTGACCGTGGGAAGTCACCAATGCTGTCGCATCAGGTGAATGATAGCGTAATAGTACCTAAACATGATTATAGTAATTATTTTTGTTATTATATGCATTTTATTTTTTTATGTGATTTTTTGTAATGATAAAAATAAATTAACTACTTTTATTGATTGACGTTCGTAGAGCACACCACATCAGGATGATGAGGTGGTCACTGAGGAAGATATTTTTTATTCAACCAACCCAATGGAAACTGTGAAGAAGGCTTTGAAAAGTGCACTCAAGACCTTCTTAGACTGATTGTAATCAGACCCAGGTCTGAAGAAATCAAAGCAAAAATTGATGACTTGAGGGAAAAAATAGAACAATATGGGGTAAGCGGCATCTTTGAATGTTTTTACAAACTATGGCATATATTCATTTATGTTATTTTAGCTCTGTTTTTTTAATATGATCTAATCAATTGAAGTTTTCTTTTTGTAGGAATTTTTGGAGATAACACCCGTGCATCGAGCACAGGCTGTAGAGGTCGGTATTGGTAGTAGAGAGGGTTCAACACATCGTCAATATACTGTACCAACGAGGCTATTTGTCTTTCTTGAACAACAATGCACTTTAGATGCTACGACCTCACCGGATGTTGGAGGTCAACAGGGCCCTTCAACCACCACTACTTCACAGGATGTTAGAGAGGATAGTAGCATCGAATGTGAAAGTTTCTATCCTGGTGCAGTACATGTGGTTATTAAAGAATCATTGCCCATTAGCTTCTTGGTGGACCAAGAATGTGTTCCAATCAAGATACCGAAGATTGCAGGTATTATTTAATTTATTCAATGTTTGTTTTCATGTAAGTCAAATCCACATACCTCAAATTAGTTTTAATTAATGATCATATTTTTTTTGCAGGAAATAATGTTTTTTATAAGAACCTGCATGAGAAGGAATTGTATATTTTTGGGCCCACCATTCGTACATGATGGAATGCCCAAAATGACAAATTGAAAGATGATTTGATGAACCACATGGTCAGCTTGTTTGGTGATACCTTCAACAAAAAAGGTGTCACCTCAGCAGCTGGCTTATATTTGAAATATGTCAGGGAAGATTATAGGGACAATTTGCAAATTAACCATAAGTATGAGCATCCTCTGATGGTTCCAGAGAAGGAGTGAAAGGAGCTCATGAATGATGCAAAGGAGAAGGCATTGAGAAAACAAGGAAAGACTCGGCCAATCGGTTTAAGAAGGTATGACACATATCATATTTTCAATGAACAATGTTCAATTTTTTTTTAACTTTTAAATATATTTAAGTTGCGATATCTAAGGTATTTGCAACCTTTCATAGGCTCCCCGACACCTCTAAAGCGATAAAGGCAAGAGTAGAAAAACATGGGAAGCACAAACTGGGCTAGGGTGGATATCAGAAATTAAGGGCATGCATTGTAAGAATCAAACGATCATTATTTGTAGCCAAATTTTTTCTAACTGTAGCGAAAAACTAATTGATTTATCACAAGCACTTTTCATGGTGTTATGCATTGCAGGGAAATGCTTTTCAAGAGGCAGCCACTAAAGAAGACTTGAGGCTCGGCTTCAAGTACATTTTTCAGCATGTGTTGGAACGTCGAAAAAGCTTGGGGCAAACCCCAATTTCCCCGTTGATGCACGCAGAGGTAAATAAAATCAATAAGGCCATCATTATAATGTACTTGTGTAATCTATTCATGAATGATTACATCAAAAAATAAATATCTTTTTTTTGTTTCCAGTTTGAGAGCAACAAAAGCAGCGAGGGTAGCGGTACCGAACCGGTACCACGCGATGGTGGGGAGCTGCCTAGCAATTCAGGTATGTATGCTATAAAACATAAGTATTTAATATGATTTTAAATAGATAATTGATGACGTGTACTAATTAATATTTTTCTGTGAATGGCAGAGCATGTAACTTCTCATGCTCATCCGGGGGAGGAACAAATGGCAGAACCAATGAACACTCCAGTGGTCTCATCTAGTCATCCAACAGGTAAAGATCATTGTAATGATATTGGAAATAATGAAATACGTATCTCAATAATAACTGCACATTTATATCTATATAACTGTCTTGGTTTTTGCAGATGTTGCCCCTCTCCGTCGACCTCCACGCCCTACTAATCGACGTACCAGAAATATGGTATAGGAGGGCATGTCCACACAATCAATAGAAAGAGAGTGTAATGCCCCGTTTTGACATTTCTACCTAAACTATTATTATATGTAGTATTTGCTTGATTGCGAGACTTCATCGGTTTGACGACACTGTGGACATGTGGTTCTATTATTTTGTCGATGTGTGTGTGTGTGTGTGTGTGTGATGTTAGCATTATGATTGATAGTCATGTTTAGATATGTATCACATGTTGATTATGTCTCATATATGCAATTTATTGAATGATGGGGACGTGGATACCGTTACGGTTATATGTTGAATAAATGAATGTTATACCAGGTGCATGGTGAAAATAATGAATTGATTATTGTTGTTATGTACGATGAAATGTATGTGTACATGTTGAGGATTTATGCACGATATGCTAGACTGTATGTCAGAGACTAACTTACAGGTTAAAAGGCTAAGTAATAGCTGGATCCTACGAGGTGGGAGAGCCTCGGGGACATGGACTTCGAAAGATAAATGGTATGCAAGTGATGCATTATTTACTTTTGCGTGAATATTATTATGATGTATATTATGACATGGGTGGGGTAGGGTTTCAAGAAACTCAACCGCCCAGATTGGTTATATACAATGACAAACATAGTACAGGTGCAACGCAGTTATTATGTCGGGTAGACATAGTCCCTTGTTCCATTAGGGGGGTGGAGGATTTACCCACCATTTATCCCCGAAACCCAGATTCGTGGGATGGCTGTGCTACGGTACGCTCCCCAAGGTGTGTGATGATGACTAGTGGTTTCCTGCTAGGGAAGCTTGGTCGATGTAGTTGACACTTCTGCTTACGGGTTCTAGCTGGAACCGGTCATGACTTGACATTTCAGGGTAGTCCAGCAGAGGACAGGATAGGATGTGGAAGTTAGTGAGGATGTAGGTAGATAGGTATAGCGTGAAGTAGGGGTGAAAACAAGATCTAATTGTATGTGTATAAGAACCTTCGACTGATTATGTGTCGTAACTCAGTAATGTATGAATTGTTCGTAAGTTAATAAGATGCAGTTAGGTGAAATATTGTACCTTTCAAACTATGCTTAAAACTTGTGTCAGTGAACAACAAATTTCGTAAGTATGATTGATGTGTGTGATTTATTACTGTTAGTGTACTTACGCGAGGTATGTAAGCAGTAGTTGCGCTTACATAACTCGCCAACATATTTATGATTGCATGAAATACTGTTGAATAATAATATTAATTAGTGTTGTTTAATAATTAGTTATTGTTGATTAATGCTAATAATGTAGATTAATGTTAATTATTGTACATTAATGATTAAGTATTGTTGATTAATAAACAAAACTATGGTTAACCTAGGTAGTGACTAATGCAATTGATTAGAATGCTTGATTGATTGTTAATGAGTTTAATTAGCCAGGACTAAGGGTTGAAATGTTAAAATATAATTATAATGTTAAAAAAATAATTAATAGTAACTTGATCCCTTTAATTAATTATGTGTTAATGATGTTAATTAATTTTAATGAGACTATGCTTATCTTTAGTAATGATTGTTAATTAGATTAATTACAAACTGAGGTGTAATTAATATGGAACTAGGTAAATGAGTCGATTAAATCTTAGTTAATTTTATTTAATTAATATAATTACACATTGATCATGATATGAGTTACATTGATAGGATTATTATTCATAATTGATAAATTGAATTAGTTGAATTTATAATTAAAGGGAATTAGCATATTAGAAATATTATAAATCATTAATTAAATGATTAGGTTAATAGTAATTAATCAATTAACAATTATTGTTAATTAATTGAATTGGTGAAACGTGCAAGTTTAAAACTCTTACGGTTGGTGGGTGAACCAACCCCAACCCCAAACTTTATTATAAAAATAATATAACATTAATTATTAATTAAAAATTGTACTTTGAATAAGAAACAAAAATTTAAAAATGATTGTTGTAAGTTGTGTCGGTAAACCTCATAAAGGGGGGTGAATATTAAAATGATTTATTATTAAATTAATAATATTTCCATGGATTGGTTCAAGGTAGCCTGACCAAGTAGGCATGAGGGGGTTGGGACCCTATTAATGAGAGGATAAGGGTATTAATGAGGAAAAAGAGTCGGTGATGGGGAGAGGAATAAGGTTGAGAGGAGAAGGAGGAGAGGGGGTCTTCTTCTTCACCTTGGATATTTTGGATAGGATATGGAGCAGAGATAGGAGGAGAGAGAAGCAAAGAAAGGGGGTTCTTGTTGGAGAGTTTGCAGAAGGGAAATACTGGTTGGCTTGTACTCGGTTTGGGCTCGGGGGTCCAAAGGGGTACCTTTGGAGCTGGGTGGTCGGCGAGACCTCTCCGGTTGGCAGGGTGGCAGCTCAGTTTGGGCTGGTTGAGTTTCAGGGTTGTGGGAAGAGTTTGATTGCAGGGCTACAACAAGGCAAAGGAAGCAGTGAAACAGGGCAAAGGAAGCAGCAAAAATAGAAGGGATCTACTAGCTATTTGCAGGTATTTTCCTTACAGGTATAATGACCCATTATAACTCTGTCAATATTCATTGCTTCATGTTATGACGGAAATTAAATTTGAATGAGAAAATGCATTTATATATATATATTGTACACCTGCACAAGGGTAGTAAATGTTAGAAATAAATTTGACATGCAAATGAAAATGTGTTATATTTTTTTTTACAGATATGAAATTTAACCAAATTAGAAAAACGGAAACAAAACAGAGATATGATACACTATGTAAACAATGTTAGAAGGACCTTTATTTATGAACTTAGATTAACTAGGACCGAGGCCCTATAGAGAGGGCACAACAACTACAACGGGTCAACACAACGAAGATGAAGTCCCCCTCTTCGAATTTATGAAAAAAAAACAAAAGCATTAAAAAATGTAGTTGTAAACATTTAAGATTTGTATTTGACTTAGTAAAGGCATGAAATATTTATAGTTTTGTTACAAGTTTGTTGATCTAGTCAGTGCATGGTCATATTTTAGAATCAAGGTTTCACATGTCGATGTTATTGCTCAGTTCATATTTCTAAATATGTGTGACATCTTTGGAGGACTATGGTTATCCTCAAGGGACTGGCCACCCCTTCCTGAGTTAACCTGAGGAAGATGAGATGGCCATATCGTTTATAATTGGTTTAGATCTAATATATCCATTTGTTATTTCAGCATTGTTGTCTTTCATTAACAACTTAGATCTGATATATATTGCTACTGTTATTACTATTTTTGTTTTCACTACTTTAATGATTATTGTAGCTCTCTATTTGAGTGTACTGTGCTGATTAGAACAATTAATATACCTAGATTTGTGCTTTTTGAAATTTATATATGAAATGTTTTTTCAATTTCTTTCATATCTTATTTTTGAATATGTGTGACATCTTCCAAGGACTATGGTTATCCTCAAGGGGCTGGCCACCCCTTACTGAGTTAACCTGAGGAAGATGAGATGACCACATGAGCTTCCTTATCCAGGGATGATGATTATGAGCTTCCACTCTTTGCATGAGACACATGAGAAGTATGACCACATACAGTTGAGAAGGTCGGGTAACCTACCCTGACGTTGACTTGATGTGCATGAGCCTATTATGACGCTGTGTTGCCTTGTTATGTTACGTTGACTTGCATGTTTACTTGTATGTGATGTGTATCCTTGTGGTGACTAGTGATTGGCCCTTGCATGGTAACGTTGAGCTATACAACCCTTAAATGTTGACATCTAGCTTGTTGATGACTAACGTGACCCCTTAGGATTTTTTTCCACCCTTGCGTTGACCTGAAGAGCCCTCCTTATGTGTCATCCACCATAATACTACCTTATATGACTTTTTTGGAGTACTTTGCTATCATTGTTTATTGTGTGTTGGTCGTTTCGCGGTGCTGCTACTGTTTTTTATTTGTGAGGGTTGGATGATCTATTTTAGGTTCTTGTCCAGTTCTTGGTTCTCTCCTTTTGCAAGTATGTTGGTCAGGTTGAGTCTCATGCAAGTAACCTAACTCTAAGAGGTTGAAGTCTTAGGATAAGGGAGGTCTGCCCCAACATCTGATGTTGAGTTTATAATTGGTTCAAATCTGATATATATTGCTACTGTTATATATAGATTTCTACTGTTATTATTGTTATTTTTTTCAGTACTTTAATGGTTATTGTAGCTCATTTTTTTGGGACATGCTGGACTTGAAGGATATTGAGGTGTGGTTTCTCTTTTCAACAATAATTGCAAAATTTTATTGTACTGTAGTAATACATACAACATGACAACTGTGCCATATTGTTTTTCTTTACAGGTACTATATCTTGTAGGCCCAATTGATGGGATTTCTATTCAAAATATTCAGATGTACAAAGACATAGGTTGTTATTCGAAATCTATCTTGTGGCTTTGTGTGAGAAGCTCAGTAGCTGTACAGAAGGCATGTAGTGAATGTCCAGAAGCAATGACTCTTTTGAGGGATACGCCAGGGCCAACAATTTGTTGGAGGCATCACAAAGATTGGAGGTTGGATCACAAGGTTATATTTATTCTATCCTTCCTTGGGGTGGCTTACACGTGTTTTTAATAATTTTTTAGTCAAGTTTATGAATGCAAACACATTAACACCATAACACATTATGTAACATACCCAAAACTTATAGGTTAGTACTTAGTGAATTTGTACATGTGTAGAAGAAAAATTATTGGTCACAAAAATTAAAAAAACCAACACAATTGAAATTCTATTGTGACAAGGACCAAACGTCCACCGTACTTGCATCAATAGTGGACGATTAATAAAACTGATAAATAAGTGCAACTATTTAATTTCTTCCTTCAATTTCTTCCTTCGCTTACTCATGCAAGATCTTTAATCCATACTTCCAACATTCTTAGCTATCATTTTTAAATAATAGCTATGCAAAATTCCTTGTTTTCCCCATCTGAGGTAAACATACATGTGCCTGAACCAACAATGGTACATTTAAATGGCAATCACATGAAACATATCATTAGTATTGAACAACATACTTTTAAACAGTAACATAATAACCACCTAAACCAACAATAGTACATCTAAATGGCAATCACATAAAATATATCATTAGTATTGAACAACATACTTTTAACCACTAACATAATAACCACATGAACCAACAATGGTACAACTAAATGGCAATCACATAAAACATATCATTAGTATTGAACAACATACTTTTAAACATTAACATAATAACCACGCCATTATACTCATACATAAGGTCGAGACAACATATACGTGGTTCACCCATATCTATGGGCTACGTCCACAAAGCGTGTTCATATCTTGTTCTATTAATCAAATAGACGGTTACATCCTGCAACTGTCACACAGTCGCTACAGTCATTACTTTCCACTTTCACAACCTCTCTTCCAGAGAGTACTTTCAACAATCAACAATCTGTAAACATACCCTAACCGTCAACGAAAGTCGTAAGGACATTTCATACAAAATAATAATACAAGGGTTGTCTATTTTTCGCAACAATCTATATGTCTGTCGCGATAAGGGTCACGCTATCATTGGGAGAACTAAACCCACACATTCGTAATACAATCTTTAAAACTCTGTCGTAAGACATAACTCTGTCAATCGACCAGATTCAAGTTAGAAACAGAGACAAGTTAGGGATCCACTATTTTGTTTACCACAGTAATAAAATAGAGTGGGGTCAAATTAGGGATCACTGATCTCGTTGCAACAACGATAAAAATATATGCAGGAATTAAACATAAACTATCTTAAAACCCCAGAATACATATAAGGATATAGAGAAAAACCCCAGCTCTATGTAGTATTTACCAGTCATTCAGCATACAAGATATCGTACAACGATTTATAATCCCAATCTTTACACACTAATCATAAATAATGAGTATATAGTTCAGACACTCAAATCAATCGCTAATCCTATTTGCTAACTCGAAGTAAAGGATAAGTCAACGTGAGGGTGCAGATTTTGCACAAGTGTGAAAGACAAGAGGTAAGTTCGAAGAACTCATGATCTCTGTGCACACATAAATCTCCAAAAAAAAATTGGGCGTTACTCGACTACTCAGAAATCAAGTGTTTGACAAATGGAAAATTAGAAGAAGGAAACCCTGATTTTCTGCATAACCGAGATCTCAAATACTGGGCGCAACGATTAAGGAAAAATTCTATGAAACGAGTGTCATAAATACAATGTCTCATTCTTATGGAGCTTCTTCCAGCTAGAGTGCAGGGATCATATCTAAATGCTCTTTCCAACACTAAATGAACTTCTATATAAACAACAGTCATAATATTTTACCTATCACAACACAAATACAGAACACATAGATACTAACGATCTACGGTTATGCCCTAACTCAGTCCAACATGATATATGCAACGATATAACCTTGAAACTCTGTAAGGGTAAGCGGAACAACACCTCTAACGATCTACGGTTATGCCCTAACTCAGTCCAACAAGATATATGCAGCGATATAACATTGAAACTCCGTAAGGGTAAGCGGAACAACGCCTCATACTGAGGGGGAAAAACTTTGTTTCAAAAATAATTAAAACCCAGGTCTAAGATAAGATCTAGCCAAGTAGTGTCGTCTCAGTTTATGAAACTATATTCTGCAAAAATACAACTACTCAGGTTAGCAGAGTGATCCCGACATGGTTTAAGATTTTATACTCTGCTCAAGGAAAAGTAAAAAGGCTGAGATCTAAATTGAGATCTAGCATAGTGATCCAGGAAAATAATACTTAACTAAACTGGGTTCACCGTTACCAGATGAATCAAATATGGTCCCAACATTAACAAAATTAACGCTATCACAGGAAACCACGTGGCTTTCATCTTACACAGAGATCTGGCACTATACAGTACGCAGTAAGCAATCAATCATGCACATATATAAGGGATGTCGGGATTTAGGCAGCATTCACCATATGCTTGGATTGTGGCAGGCCGCTTCACCTATACAAGAATACCAATCCAAAACAATACATATATAAATAAAACGAAACCCGGGATGGGAATCCATCCTGCGACTGTCCCTACGCTCTACAATATAAAATCATACAGATCTAGAATCCAATACTTGTTTGCAGCATAAGAAATATGGGGTATCGGGCTGAGGAATTCATCCTGTCCCTTCAATGGAACTAAACAAAACATAACCTACTACATCCTTTTTCCCGAGTTCTTCTTTCCCTTCCCCTTTCTTAGATCTATTCGCTCAAATAAATAACTTGGTACCCAAAAGCGGGTGTCACCACTTGGAGCATAGGCTCACCTAACCTTTTCCATATGTAGTATGGAGTTTCCAAGGGAGTGCCAAGTGGGCGTTTGAAAGACTTTTCTAAGCTACCTACCCCTAGAGTGAGTCATCTCACGCTTTTAATGAGTTGGAGGGGGTTTGGTTCCTTTTAAGGGGAACGTCACTCCTTAAAGCCTTGAAGGCTACGTAGGACATGGCCTCAATCGAATCCATAAGTTTTATAAACCATTTGGAACATATAATAGTATTGTAATAGTTCTATAATGGATATTCTTCTTTGTGGTGACTAAGTCCTATAGTGCTATGGCACATGGCCTTCTTTATATTTGAGGTCAATCATAGCAATTAATTAACTCCTTCGTAACATATAATTTCGTTGGTATAATTCTATTCATACTTATCTCATAATGTTTTCAATTACAATGCGGTC
The DNA here is from genome assembly GCA_027924585.1 of Larix kaempferi. Taxonomy (NCBI): domain Eukaryota; kingdom Viridiplantae; phylum Streptophyta; class Pinopsida; order Pinales; family Pinaceae; genus Larix; species Larix kaempferi. Next base: position 755,098 of record BSBM01001218.1, read on the forward strand.
TCACGCATTGCTATATATATATATATATTTGGATTTGAAAGGACGTATACCATATATAGAACTTCATAGGTATATAAATTATGCACGAGCAATACTTTAATTTATATGCCTTGCCATATACATTTTTTTAAGGAAATATGATATCTCAGACTAATATTAGAAGAAAATCTCATATATATATATACATGAGAGATTACAAGGTTCACTCCACCTTCTACATATATACCTGGAAGTGTATATATATATAAATATATTTAAATTATTCAAAAAATGGTATACATATACATATACATATATATATATATTTCAATAGGTTAATACTTAATAGATAATTTCACCTCTTTCCCTTATACACAAGAGTGTATATGCATATATATTACATGGTTAATAACTTATAGGCGTATTTCATACATATATCTATATGTACCTTTTACCCAAAAAGTTAAGTACTAGTACTAGTTCCTCATAAGTAGAATCTTAGTTTTAGCAGACAGTACTTTAAACACTTAGTTTACCATTCTACTTATAAGTGTTGTAAATTAAGACGATACCCGTCGCAACTAGACTCTCATGGCTTCTAGCTACCGGCTTCTCCCTTAATGGATTTAACTGCCCATCGTTTTAGTTGCGTCAATATAATTTTACGATTTATGACTTACAACCTAGGAAAATAAATAATTATACTTCCAAGGTCTACTGGTGGGGCCTTGGCCTTGAGCTCCTCACCAGGGCCTCATACATAGTTTACAATATTCATAATTCTGATGGAGATAGAAAGAGGGATATTAAATCCTCCTTTCCTGTAAAAATAACATCGTCCTCAGTGTTTATACTTTTCAGTAGTTCATCTTCTTTCCTGGAGTCATCCTTTGCTTGCTTTGTTATTTCTATTTCGACCTTCTTCGAACTTTCATGAATTTCTCACAAGTCGCTATCGATCACACCTGTATTTTCGACTACAAAAACCAAAATTCAAAGAATCCGTAAAAACTTATCATTAATTCCATAATCAAACTCAGAACATAAACAATGAGTCGTTTATTGCAACATAACATTTGCAATTCATGGAATATCTTTTAGCCTTTGTTTGTGCTTTTATATCACAAACACACATAAATCCAATGCTTCCAAGAATGTAGACTGTTAATTGAATTAAAACATATTATTCACTTGATCCAAGAAATTCTTGCCTAACACCTTAGTGCTCATGCAGCAATCCTTTCGGAAATCCTTGCCTAACACCTCAGTGCTCACACAACAATCCTTTCAGAAATCCTTGCCTAACACCTCAGTGCTCACACAGCAATCATTTCTCTCATGCATACTAAGCAGCGTCCTGCCTCCCGCATATGCATTCTCTTTATAGTTTGCCTAGGTATTTACAGCTAGTTGAATCCCCAAGAATCCTAGTGGTTGTCCAAACCCTGATTTCCAGGGAGTGTTTCAGTGCCATCAATGCACTCTTACACTTGTTTTGATTCTCTTGCAGTTAACATTCAGTCTTGTCTCTCATTCTTGGATGCCTGCTCATTCATTGTTCATTTTTCTCATCCTTTTACTCATTAATATTTTTGTCTTATTACATTCCGTAACCAAATGGTTACCTTGACCAATCCTTGGTCTAGCTCTTTATTCAATAATGATGAAAGCATAATAAAAAGTTGTGGTGTGGATCTTACATCCTTACCCATTTACAATGCATACTGTATTATGCTCTTGTCTTTCAGTAAGTTCCACATAATTTTGTGCTATCTGTCAAATTCATTTGTTAGTATCACTTTAGATAACAAAATCACATCTTTTAAGAAGATATTTTCCTATGTATAAAATAAGAAAATCATTCTTCATACTACCATATCCATACTTGATCGTCTAAAATAAACATCCTTTTCTTACTAAGCATAACTAGCTTAATCAATAGGATTACATAATGCTTTGCACACGAAATAACATTCTTCCTATGATGATCCATGGACTTTATGATCACTTAACATCAATCTTAGCTTTCACTATTTCAAACATAATTCTTATTTAGTTATACAACTTTTCTTTGTACATACCAACATCATGTAAGCAACGATAATAATCTGCATATGTACTTGCATACCTTATAAGATAACCATATACCTTTGTTAGGGCGACCGTATATCTCCTTATCATAAGACCCTCGTATGCCGAGGTACCAATTTACTTCTATCATCATGTATTAGTATTCCACTCTATATCACATGAATTTATATATCCATATTTGATGACCGTGAGGTAGCAACGTGTGAAAAAATAAAATTTGCTCGACAACAACATTCAAAGTATTAGTCGTATAAAGGTAGTTAAATCATAATACATGTAAAATATGTCCAATCACCACCTTTACTGATTTCATAAAAATATATACATCGCTTCCTATTTTAAGGATTACTTCTTATCTACCACGGAAATCCCGTGACATTAACGTTTTTCCTTAACTCATAATGAGAATATAAACCGTCATTCCTTGCAGTAACATAAAGACGTCAACAAATTAAAGCGCCCTACTAACATGTACTACCATTTCATGTCGGTTCTAGGTTTCCAATACTTTTATTCATACCACAAAACATACTTATTTGGCAAAACTTAATTATCTATGCGGTCATTATGTGAACAACATGATTATCCCTAACTTATCTCTTAACAAAATAATCACTTAACGAAACCTTTAATTGTACAAGAACAACAATCATCATAAATCTTAATCACATAAAAGTATAACTTTTATTACCACCACTCATAGTATCCCAACATCCTTCGTAAAGATCACTCGAATGCATTTTCATCATATATTCTATTAGTTACCTATCATTTCCTATGCAACATAGGAGAAGAAATTTTTCAAACTCTCTTAGTTTGTTGGTTAATAGAATCTAGACTAGGAGTTTATACTTTTTGTGGAAGGTTAGTTTATCATAAGTGACAAACCCATAATTATACTTCTTTAATAACTAAAGGAATATTACATCAGTTAGATATTCATTCATGTTGACTTCCCCGACAGCCTGAATTCACTAGCATAGATTTATAGATTTAGTATAACTTTATATATGGAAAAGAACTTGACAGTTCCTAATATAGTCGGAATACTAGACCATCTTAATTGGTCGAATCTTAACATATATAATCCATCTAAAAATTATATTCGGAAATCCTGGCGATTGGATCAATCAAGTTCGATTAGAGTTAACAAAATGTATCAACCCTACTCTCTCCAATAAAACGTTTGTTGAATTGAAAGATATCCACTCTCAAGAATAACAATAAAGGTAGAGAAAGTAATAAGTAATTTAAATTGAATTTATCAAGTCAACCTATTTAGGAGAGTTCATCAGTTTAGCATATTCACAATTAAGATGACTTTCAAAATACTTCAAGGTTCATTTCATAAGACCTTAACTATGTTAGTCTAACAATTTTAATAATTCTAGAGAGTACTTTTTCGTTATTCAATGAAACTAATTTGTAGAGTATGAGGAGACATTCATCGGTTAATCTTTGCCAATAAAGGATCATTCACTCTCATAATGAAACATATACTATGCTCACCTATATGCCATTATAATGCTTCCACAAAATGATACAAACTTACTTGCGATTCAACGACGACTTGTCGGCTGCCTCTTGTTGATCCTTGGAAAGGAAATTTATCCGCGTTTTATAGATGGATTCCATCTTCTAGTTCGACTATCTTATATTCGCTTTCTCCAGCTGAGCCACAAATAAGCCCAAGTGTTTGCAACCTGTGCTCTGATACCATATGTAACATACCCAAAACTTATAGGTTAGTACTTAGTGAATTTGTACATGTGTAGAAGAAAAATTATCGGTCACAAAAATAAAATAAAAAACCAACACAATTGAAATTCTATTGTGACAAGGACCAAACGTCCACTGTACTTGCATCAATATTGGACGATTAATAAAAACCAATAAATAAGTGTGACTATTTAATTTCTTCCTTCGCTTACTCATGCAAGATCTTTAATCCATACTTCCAACATTCTTAGCTATCATTTTTAAATAATACATACGCAAAATTCCTTCTTTTCCCCATCTGAGGTAAACATACATGTGCCTGAACCAACAATGGTACATTTAAATGGCAATCACATGAAACATATCATTAGTATTGAACAACATACTTTTAAAAATTAACATAATAACCACCTGAACCAACAATGGTACATCTAAATGGCAATCACATTGGTATTGAACAACATACTTTTAACCACTAACCTAATAACCACCTAAACCAACAATGGTACATCTAAATGGCAATCACATAAAACATATCATTAGTATTGAACAACATACTTTTAAACATTAACATAATAACCACGCCATTATACTCATACACAAGGTCGAGACAACATATACGTGGTTCACCCATCTCTATGGGCTAGGTCCACAAAGTGTGTTCATATCTTGTTCTATTAATCAAATAGATAGTTACATCTTGCAACTGTCACATAGTCGTTGCAGTCATTACTTTCCACTTTCACAACCTCTCTTCCAAAGAGTACTTTCAACAATCAACAATCTGTAAACATACCCTAACCGTCAACGAAAGTCGTAAGGACATTTCATACAAAATAATAATACAAGGGTTGTCTATTTTTCTCAACAATATATATGTTTGTCGCAATAAGAGTCACGCTATCATTAGGAGAACTAAACCCACACATTCGTAATACAATCTTTAAAACTCTATCGTAAGACATAACTCTGTCAATCGACCAAATTCAAGTTAGAAACAGAGACAAGTTAGGGATCCACTATTTCGTTTACCACAGTAATAAAATAGAGTGGGGTCAAATTAGGGATCACTGATCTCATTGCAACAGCGATAAAAATATAAGCAAGAATTAAATAGAAACTATCTTAAAACCCCGGAATACATATAAGGGTATAGAGAAAAACCCCAGCTCTACATAGTATTTACCTGTCATTCAGCATACAAGATGTCGTACAGCGATTTATAATCCCAATATTTACACACTAATCATAAATAATGAGTATATAGTTCAGACACTCAAAACAGTCGCTAACCATGTTTTCCAACCAGAAGTAAATGATAAGTCGACGTGAGGGTGCAGATTTTGCACAAGTGTGAAAGACAAGAGGTAAGATCGAAGAACTCTTGATCTTTGTGCACACATAAATCTCCAAAAAAAATTGGGCGTTACTCGACTACTCAGAAATCAAGTGTTTGACAAACGGAAAATTAGAAGAAGGAAACCCTGATTTTCTGCATAACCGAGATCTCAAATACTGGGCGCAACGATTAAGGAAAACTTCTATGAAACGGGTGTCGTAAATACAATGTCTCATTCTTATGGAGCTTCTTCCAACTAGCGTGCAGGGATCATATCTAAATGCTCTTTCCAACACTAAATGAACTTCTATATAAACAACAGTCATAAGATTTTACCTATCACAACAAAAATACAGAACACATAGATACTAACGATCTACGGTTATGCCCTAACTCAGTCCAACAAGATATATGCAACGATATAACCTTGAAACTCTGTAAGGGTAAGCGGAACAACGCCTCTAATGATCTACGGTTATGCCCTAACTCAGTCCAACAAGATATATGCAGTGATATAATCTTGAAACTCAGTAAGGGTAAGCGGAACAACGCCTCATCCTGAGGGGGAAAAACTTAGTTTCAAAAATAATTAAAATCCAGATCTAAGATAAGATATAGCTGAGTAGTGTTGACTCGGTTTAAGAAACTATATTCTGCAAAAATACAACTACTCAGGTTAACATAGGGATCCCGCCATGGTTTAAGAGTTTATACTCTGCTCAAGGAAAAGTAAAAAGGCTGAGATCTAAATTGAGATCTAGCATAGTGATCCAGGAAAACAAGACTTAACTAAACTGGGTTCGTCATTACCAGACGAATCAAAGATGGTCCCAGCATTAACAAAATTAACGCTATCACAGGAAACCACATGGCTTTCATCTTAGACAGAGATCTAGCACTATACAGTACATAGTAAGCAATCAATCATGCACATAGATAAGGGATGCAGGGATTTAGGCAGCATTCACCATATGCTTGGATCGTGGCAGGCCGCTTCACCTATACAAGAATACCAATCCAAAACAATACATATATAAATAAAAAGAAACCCAGGATGGGAATCCATCCTGCGACTGTCCATGCGCTCTACTATATAAAATCATACAGATCTAGCATCCAATACTTGTTTTCAGCATAAGCAAGATGGGGTATCGGGCTGAGGAATTCGTCCTGTCCCTTCACTGGAACTAAACAAAACATAACCTACCACATCCTTTTTCCTGAGTTCTTCTTTCCCTTCCCCTTTCTCAGATCTATTCGCTCAAATAAATAACTTGGTAGCCAAAAGCGGGTGTCACCACTTGGAGCATAGGCTCACCTAACCTCTGCCATCTGTAGTACGAAGTTTCCAAGGGAGTTCCAAGTGGGCGTTTGAAAGTATTTTCTAAGCTACCTACCCCTAGAGTGAGTCATCTCACACTTTTAATGAGTTGGAGGGGGTTTGGTTCCTTTTAAGGGGAACGTCACTCCTTAAAGCCTTGAAGGCTACATCGGACATGGCCTCGATCGAATCCATAAGTTTTATAAACCATTTGGAACATATAATAGTATTGTAATAGTTCTACAATGGATATTCTTCTTTGTGGTGACTAAGTCCTATAGTGCTATGGCACATGGCCTTCTTTATATTTGAGGTCAATCATAGCAATTAATTAACTCCTTCGTAACATATAATTTCGTTGGTATAATTCTATTCGTACTTATCTCATAATGTTTTCAATTACAATGCGGTCTCACGCATTGCTATATATATATATATATATGGATTTGAAAGGACGTATACCTTATATAGAACTTCATATGTATATAAATTATGCACGAGCAATACTTTAATTTATATGCCTTGCCATATACATTTTTTTAAGGAAATATGATATCTCATACTAATATTAGAAGAAAATCTCATATATATACATGAGAGATTACAAGGTTCACTCCACCTTCTACATATATACTTGGAAGTGTATATATATAAATATATTTAAATGATTCCAAAAATGGATTATCTTATATATATATATATATTTCAATAGGTTAATACTTAATAGATAATTTCACCTCTTTCCCTTATACACAAGAGTGTATATGCATATATGTTAGATGGTTAATAACTTATAGGCGTATTTCATACATATATCTATATGTACCTTTTACCCAAAAAGTTAAGTACTAGTACTAGTTCCTCATAAGTAGAATCTTAGTTTTAGCCGACAATACTTTAAACACTTAGTTTACCATTCTACTTATAAGTGTTGTAACTTAGGACGATACCCGTCGCAACTAGACTCTCATGGCTTCTAGCTACCAGCTTCTCCCTTAATGGATTTAACTGCCCATCGTTTTAGTTGCATCAATATAAATTTACGATTTATGACTTACAACCTAGGAAAATAAATAATTATACTTCCAAGGTCTACTGGTGGGGCCTTGGCCTTGAGCTCCTCACGAGGGCCTCATACATAGTTTACGATATTCATAATTATGATGGAGATAGAAAGAGGGATATTACACATTATCTCATCTACCCTAGACTGAAAGAAATATCAGCTTGCGGGGCATGAAATATGTAGGTCAAGAGCTTACGATAACTTCCTATATAGGTTCATGTAATAGATCATAAGAAATGGAAAATGATGGCTTCACCCTATAAGAATCCACTGTATAAGAATTTGATTTGATGGATTTACCCTATACTTGTTGCTAGTGGATTATAGCCTTGTGTGGGCATATTATTCCTGACCTTTGTCAGCTGCCTCTGATTATAGCCTTGTGTGGTCATATTTTTTTTTTTAACAAAAATGGTTAATCAACTTTGATTATATAAAAAAGTGGGAATTACATAGCAAAAATGGATAGATTGCTCCCATACAAGGAAAGCATCCATCACTCCAAGTTCATCATGTTCTAGCTTATATCTATCATGATATATTTTTGTTCTATGGAAGCTATAGCATCTAACGAACTGTCCAAGAAGGATTATACAAAAATAAAACATTACTGTTGAGCTACCTTATACTAAATCTGAGAGATGAAACATTCTAGAGAATTGCCAAGTCTGCAGCTGAGTCCTATTTTATGAGTTTCTGCGACTCTATGCATATAACTTAAAAACAACAAAGTAAACATAACATAACCAAAAAGAGAGGACAACCGACAAGCTGCTACTGAAGTCCCATGTCCATAACAGCGCCTGCAGAGTCCGCTGCCACATTCTTTTCAGAGCTGTGATCCACGAAGTTCCCAGGCTGAGGCACAAACTTCTTCAGTTTTTCCATTTTCCTGCCAATGTCCTCCAATTCGCTACTAGTGGCCTTAGACTTTTGAGCTTTGTGGGGATAGGCAAGCCCCAGGGTCTCTTCAAAGTGTTCGATTTTCCTTTCCACTGAATTGTTTTGAGTTTTCACCTCACAGTGGTTCGCAGACACCAGCGTATAGAGATGGGACAGAACCTTCTTATATTCCAGGTTTTCGCTGTGAATCATCCGAACTTGCAACTCCAATTCCTACAGATGGTCCAAGAATTCCACTTCAAACTTTGTAATGGCATGTTTCCCAACTTGTCCTTGAGAATTACCAACCCCAGCATGCCTTCGACAGGGACCAAGCCCAGGGAAATTACTACCCTCCTTGCCCACCGAGTCTCCCATCATTTCGTCCACCGGCTGAAAACCCCCACTACAACCGCCATTAGGGCCTCTAACAAGTGTGCAACATCTATCACACTTCATGAACACATCTCCCCTTCCATGAGAACGCCCAACAATGTAATGATCCATATATCTCCCAATACAATTACCGTCAAAGCAAACACAAGCTACAAAAACCAACAAATTCGAGCAGCTGCAACCATCAAAGGAATGAATGCCAAGATAAAGCCTCATACCCTGTTTTAAACCAAAGCCACCAGCTCGCATGCCGGCCAACTGGCGAACTGGATGGATGGCATTAATGTGAGCAAGTGTGGGGATCCCCCGAGAATTAGGGTGGCGATCAAAAAGCCTTGGAGCATTTCCCAAGAAGTGAATTTTCATATTTCTATAGAATGAACCAGAGAATTATGAAAGGGCCAAATAGGAAAATGGAGAGCCCAAGAACTATAAAGGGACCATAGGCTAGGGAATCCAAGATTTTTCATGGATGACATTGTCGCAATTTAATGAGTCGTAGGAGAGCCCGACTCCATTGTTAGCCATACCATCGGCTTGCCCGTTTAGCCCTATCAGAATATGGAGAAAGGTGATCTCTTGGAAGTCTTTAATAATGTTGAATAAGAGGTGGTGCATTTTTTAGGAGGGGTCTTTCTTGTTGGCGACGATGCATCTGGACTCTCTAATGACAATTAGGGAATCCCCAAGAACAATCAAGTTCTTAATTCCCATGTTTATAGCAATCTCCATCCCTTTGATGAGGCCAAGCCATTCTGCTCCGTTGTTGGTCTTTCTTCCGATGCCCCAAGCAAACTCTCTCTGCTTGTTCCCCTCGGAGTCAAAAATTACTCCCCCCGCACCTGCCAACCCAGGAGCCTTGTGTGGGCATATTATTAATGCCTTTGTGGGCATATACTAATGCCTTTGCGAGCATATATTATCAACCTTTGGGAGGGCATATTAGTAATGCCTCTGCGGGCATATATAAACCCCCGTGCAGGCATATATTAATGCCTTGTGCGGGCATATATTAATATATTCCTTTTGCGGGCATAACCAAGCCCCTTGCGGCCATATTTCATAGCCCCTTGTGTGGGAATATTTCAAGCCCCTTGTGGGCATATCCCAATCCCCTTACGGGCATATCTCAATCCCCTTGCGGGCATATCCCAAGCCCCTTGTGGGCATATTTCAAGCCCCTTACGGGCATATCCTAAGCCCCTTGCGGGCGTATTTCAATCCCCTTGCGGGCATATTTCATAGTCCCTTGTGTGGGAATATTTCAAGCCCCTTGCGAGCATATCCCAATCCCCTTGCGGGAATATTTCAAGCCCCTTGCGGGCATATTTCATAGCCCCTTGTGTGGGAATATTTCAAGCCCCTTGCAGGAATATCCCAAGCCCCTTGCGGGCATATTTCAAGCCCCTTGCGGGCATATCCCAAGCCCCTTGCAGGAATATTTCAAGCCCCTTCTGGGTACATTTCAACTTGAATGCATGGAAGGATGTTTTTCTTGAGAATCAGATCAAATGGTCACTTCCTTGACTGCCATAGGATGCCTTAAATGATGATGAACATTTTTTGTTTGACTAAGATGAATTCTTTCTCAAATTAAGAGTTTGAGCCTACAACTCTTCTAAAACCTCCTGCCTTATCAAAGTACATGATTTCAAGAGCTGGAAATGATATTTGTGATCTGACTTTAGACTGCCTTAAGCATACATGAGGCACAGTGGCTATGCATTATAGTATGTGCCTTTAATACACTGTGTTTTCATACACAAAACAACCTCATTTTCTTTCTTTTTGCAAGTGCCTTCAAAATCAAACATTTATAAAGTTTCCTTGATAGAAATCTTGCCTTCATGAGATTAGACCTTTACCAAGTAATTTCGGGTGCCTCATATAGTTATCAAAATTAGAAATTGTAATTGGTTTATAATATAAAAAGGAAAGTAACTAAATATAATAGAATGATAGTCTAATCATTTTAGAAATATAACTAATTAACTAAATATATAGGCGGGCATTTTCATAAGCCTGCGGGCATTTTTCATAAGCCTGTGGGCATTTTCATAAGCCTGTGGGCATTTTTCATAAGCCTGCGAGCATTTTCATAAGCCTGCGGGTATTTTCATAAGCCTGCGGGCATGTTTGTTGAGCCTGCAGGAATTTGCAGTAGGCCCGTGGGCATACTTGCGGGAATTTTCTAGTGTATGCATTTTCCTGCAGGCATTTATCCTCCATGTGTGGATGCTTTGTGGGCATTTACCTTGTGCTTTAGGCATTTTATCTTCTCCATTTGCGAGCATCTTGTATACAAAGTTTAAATGCTTGGGATATATGTCTCATAACATAAAATCCATTCTTCTTGCATCGTCATTGTTATCGTTAGCCTCACCATCATGTCCTCTGAGATATCAAGATGGAATTGCCAATCAACATACCTTCACAGCCAATATGATTAAATCCTCCTTATTCAACCAACTGTATCAACACAATTATATGGATTTCCTCTGTTTCCTCAAGGATATTCTAAGTCTCGAAGACTTCTACAAAAATTGTTATCTTCAACAAATTCTACCCAATCTTAACCAAACTGAAACCTCTTGCATATTATACCCAACTCAAATACTTTTAAGTCACTCGGACTTCTACAACTGGAATATATATGAAGATTTATAACTTCATGTATATTCTAACCACTTCTTCCTATCTTCAACAAAAATTGCCACTTTGTTTACTTCTCTCATGAAGAGTTGATCACAAAGATTTAGATTGTTTTCCTCATTAGGGTTCATGTACAAATTAATTGATTACATACATCAATTAAACATTCACCAGAATCGAAACTATTCATTCACAAAAACAAATCATTTCAACGTACAAGAACCCAAGATATTCATCTCCAGGGAGCGGCTTGGACAAAGGGAATTTGTTTCAATGGATGGTTTCAAGGATAGAAAGAATTGAAGCACTCACTTGTCAAAATAGGTATTTCAGGTCTAGATTTTATTATTGGTGGATTTGAATTTGGTACACAAGGCGATTCGGGTGTTTGTGTTATGAGAAATTTCTGTACATTACAATATTATCTCAAATGTGTCCAGGTATTGTCGGTTGCATCACTTTCACTCTACTAAATCCTAACATCTGCTCTAATTTTATTGGGATTCCAGAGGTTGATTATGTTATTGGTGATTTGGTCTCTTTGAGTTGAATTGCATTGTTTAAGATGTAGAGTATCTTGACAATTCCATTGCATCAAAATTTAATAGTTTCTTGTATAAATGTTTTGTGTTGAAGTTCTCTTTAATTTTTGTGGCAATTCAATAAGCGTGTTCAAGGTTGTTTATGGTGAAGAATTCCAACTACATATGAATGTATTGGTGCAAATATTGTGGTACTCAAGAATCTTCTGAGACTCGGATTCCTGTATTTCAAGGCGTGTTGTTAGGCTATGGAATTGGTTGGGGTAGTCTTAGATTGTCTGATCTTGATTGTCTCCATGAACCTTGACCATATGACTATAAGGCTCTTCCTCGTTTTCACATTGTTCTCTATGTGATTCCTTTTAGTTAAGTATTGTTCGAGCAAGTTTCTCTTTGCAAAGGTGAGTTTGCACTTGTAATTGAAGTGATTGATTACACAATAGGTTTTTTTTGTTGGAGCCACTCATTTAGTTCTTTGACATCAATTTTATCTTCAAACTAGAGGATGTAAATGTGCATGTGAAAAATAAATTTCTCTTCCATTAGTCCATTAGTAGGTCCCTAGTTAAACTTTGTATTGCAATTAAAACATGTCAGCCTTTTAACACCAGATGCATTTCTCTTAAGGACCTCAAATCTCAATTAATATTATATTTAAACATGTGTTTCCCCAGTTATCATTTGTAGGGTCCTGATTGTCCCAACCACTTTATATAGTGTCTTGTTTCTAAGCATATTTATCTATTAGAAGAAATGATTTGTTCATCAATGGCCATTTCACTTAGCCATTCCAAGAATTGGAGGAAATGGGCACTTCACCATTCTTTAGATCAAAATATGAAGTTATGGATCTAGGTATTCTAGACAAGCATTAATATTCAAGACATAAATAGAAGGTATAGTGTTTGTAAGGTGAGGCATGAAAATTATGGACATATGAAAATGGTTGTTATATCAATGATCTTGATTTCTATAATCATTTTCAACTTATCATTGCTTGCATGGATCTTTCCTTCTAGGAAAATTGGAAATTTGAAGAATTAGGGCCTCATTCTACATCCATAGTTGAGTCTAAATTTCAACCTATATATCTAGACAAATGCTGAGTCAATATTAGAATTAGATAAATCAAAAGTAAAATGATAAACTATAGTATCATCATGGAGACATGCATGTTAAAAGAAAAGTATATTTCAATATTAGAGCAAGTAGAGTCTGGACAAACTTCAGGATGGTGAATTTAATAATAGTAAATTACCACTTAGTGATAATTAGAACAATATATATAAGGGTGAAACTTTACAGGAAAAGGCATCACTCATACATAGAAAGGACCATTGTCTCTAGTTCACCCTTTCATCTGACCCATATGTAATTCCATACATTATAAGTCTAATAGCTATGTCATACCTAGACATAGAGACCTCCAAAAAGGTTGATGATGTTGACATAATTATGCAGTTTAGATATCACGTTTGCAAATTTGTTTCTGTTCAACATGCAATAGTTCCTTTCAATGTTTTAGAAATTGACAAAAGTTGAAATTGCTTAAGTAAGATGAACTTGTTATTGTAAAAATTTTGTGTAATTTTCAATGTATAGAAGTTGAAGATTATAGATTTAGTTCTTCTAGTTTTATTTAAATTGTAGTGCACAAACACTGTTGGATTCCTTTAGGGGGACCTCACATAGGTTTATATCTTATTTTCTATTAAGGGTGCATTTAGTCTTCAACATATTATGTTATTAGCAATATAATTTGATTTCCGGTGTTTAATACCAAGTAGGATTTTTCATCATATTATGCCCTCTTTTCCCTCGGGCGTATCCATAAATATTACCCCGATATGTTGGAGCTACTAGAATTGGAATTTATGCGGGATCCTCCAAAATATGGTTTGCATATTGTATTCTAGGATTCACTGGCTCCATTTGCATGTATAAAGTTCCAATATTTCCATAAATTTCCTACAGATTGAAATTCATTGTCAATGACTCAATTACCAGAATTTCAAAGTCTCTTACAATTCAAAACACTTCACTATATAAATGCAACCAACAATTTTACAGTCCATATCTATGAAATAGTGTGTGGCTACAAGAACAAGCAAAGTAGCCTCAAGGAGGTTTCCACCAAACAAGGACAAAACAAGAGAGTAGGTGAGCATGGGCTGAAGGACCTCAAGGATATTGTCATTGGACAATCACTAGGCACCAAAAGAATTTAGCACAAAGAGTAAAGTTTTTGTGAAACAAAATGAAGTTAGGTGAAAAGTATGTAGTGTCACGTTCAAGCTAAGGATCTCACATAAGGCTTGACAACCTTATCGATGCTCCTCATTCCTTGGTGTAATGTCCCCATTCAAATAAGTGCATAGTAAGACAATCCCACCAATCCTACTAGTTTCCTAGGTTGGATGGGCACATGTGGGATGGTAATAAAGAAGCTAATAAATGATATTTAGACATTAGAAGGGTTCAAGCATTTAATAAATATGGTGAATAAATAAATTCAAGAGAAATTCTAAGTGGCAAGTGGTTTTGGAGACATATGGAGGTGGTGGGACCCACACTAGCTTGATTTTTCAATGACACATGGTAGCTCTCTCTTGCCAATTCGAATTCATGGGAAGGTGAACACTCTTGGGTGAGTTGGTAAGTCATAACACATAGAATTGAGCATCTTAGGTCGAAATGGGATGGAATAGTAACCTCCATGGGAGAGGAAGAGTCAAATTGGAGACTAGTGGACACTTGGGCTAGATTCCCTAGTTTTATGACAACAATAATGAAGCATCTATGACATTTATGACAAAATTCAGACCTGACTTCTTACACCTGACCATTATGACATGTCATCCCCAAAAATAGGCTCAAGGAAGGCGCTCATGGAGTTGGGGGAAGCTAAAGAGACTCAAATTCGAATTTGGGAGAAGATGGAAGGTTGGAATTAGGAGACAAGTGGCAAATGAGGAATATTTTCTAAATGGAAATTTATTGAATCTATTGAGAGGATTTCGACCCCTTGAAGGCTAATTCTGGTTATAAAATGTAGAAATCAAGTATGAGAATGGCTTTTGATGATTTGAGAAAAATTGCATTTGTGAAGAGAGAATTAGTGGATGACTAGTTTCTTGCCTTAGCCAATTTCGAGGGTAAAAGATTCCCATCCAAGTTGGTGTTTGGAGAGGATACTCAGGTCTTTCATGGTGCTTTAATGGAGTTTTATTTGCAGGTAGCAGCTACAGGAAGTTTCATGGTTTGGTTTAGTGCAACACTTTCTCTCCACCATTTCCAATTTTGAAGGCATATTCGGGCTCCTTGAGGGATTGCGCTTTAGGTGAGATCTTGCACTCATTGGGAGAGCTTCATATGATATTTTCTGATTGTAATAGCTTCATATCCTCTTTTCTTCATATTTAGAAACTCTCATGTCGAAATACCCATTGACTGTATGCAAAATTATTGATTAATGAGCAAACAATGTCCATTTCCCCAATGCTTTGATGTATGACATTATAAGGTTGATTATTTCGAATGGATGGATGATTCTCTGATATATTTGTGATTCATATATTACCATGGATATATTCTACAAGTTTCATGTACTGTACTTGAGCATTTGAAGCATTTTTACTCAGTTTGTTTGTATTGAGAGGTGAAATAGTGCCATTTCCCCAAGGGTCG
This sequence comes from Larix kaempferi, assembly GCA_027924585.1. Classification (NCBI taxonomy): domain Eukaryota; kingdom Viridiplantae; phylum Streptophyta; class Pinopsida; order Pinales; family Pinaceae; genus Larix; species Larix kaempferi. Next base: position 770,772 of record BSBM01001218.1, read on the forward strand.
AATTGGGGGTTTTTGTTGTTGAATGTGAGAGAGTTAGAACAGTATTAAAAATCAATTAATGGTGCATATGAAACCTTAATCACATACTTAACACATTACATACCTCTGTTCATAAATTCGTGGGATTTTGGAGGCATTTGGAAGGCCATTTGCAGTGTTACCCCGGGGGGATTTGATGCACAAATTACTAGTCAAAATTACATATATTGATCAGAATACAAATCAAGTTTGTAGCAGTATTTGGAAGGCCATAAAACATCCCTGAACCTAATATTCAAGTCTAAATACCATTCATACACTCCTACAGAAGATTTGGGAGCATTTGGGTTGATTTGGAGGTCAAAACAGTAAAACTAGTCAAAGGTCGAAATTGGGGAAAAAGTGGAAAAATTGGCATTTTAATAAAATTTTGAAAAAGGGTCATTACAAGTGGTATCAAATCATGGTATTGGCACCTGATGGTATTAAAAAGAATCCAAACAAGCAAACCACCACCCTTTGAATCAGTAGTTGAAAAAGTTTTGGTTGAAGAAGAGATAGTAGCAGAAAAAGAGTTTTTTTCTAAAACAATGGGTAGAGAGGAGGAGGAAAAATTAAGACATAAGGAGGAATTTATTGAAGCCTTAAAACCATGTTTTGAAGGAATTACCATGGTTATGCTAGATATGAATAAACAAATGATGAAAGGTTTCGAATTGTTGGGTGGCCAACTTTCAGGCAAAGGGATGATAGGAGATAATAGTGGTTCACACTCAGGGGAAAAGATGAAAGGGAATGAGCATATTTTCTCAAGTACATGACCTCATAATAGACCTGATGAATTTCAAAGCACACAAAGGCATACTGCACCTAAATTTCTCACACCCAAAGAAGATCCCAATCTTGAATTGGATTACAAGAAACTAGTAAATGATTGGAATGATTTGAATGTAGAGTGTAAAAGAGGTGTACCACTCAGTGACTACATTGATGCTATGCAAAATATTAAAAGGAAGGGATACAATAGGAGTCCATTCCAAAACAAAGAATTGAATAGTGCTATTGGAAAAATGTCACTTCCTACTTTTGATGGTTCTTCTCAAAATTCTGCTAACACTTGGGTGCAAAAATTGGATGTATATTTTCAGCTGAATCCTATGTTGGAAGAGGATGCATTAAAAATGGCCATTTTGTATTTGGAAGGAGATGCCAATGAATGGTTGTTTCATGGGCTGAAAACCTTGGGTCATAATCAGGTTAAAACATATGGATAATTTGTTGACAAGGTACTAAAAAGATTTGAACAAAAAGATCCAGAATTGCCTTTCAAAGAACTAGCTCAATTGAAGCAAACTGGGTCCCCTACCGAATATATGTTGGACTTTCAAAAATTACCAGTCAAGGTGGTTGATGTATCTATGGGAAGATTAGTATTGCTTTTCACTGAAGGTTTGGCTGAACCCTTAAGAGGTTTGGTCAAATCCCACAAGCCAACTACATTAAAAGATGCAATGAGCTTGACTAGGGATCTCCAAAATGTGCTTCCTAGAACGAGATTTCCTCCTAAGCCTAGCTACAAATTTGAAAAGAAACCTTGGCAAAGAGAGTCATTTGAGAGGAATAAAAAAGAGGGACTAAATAGGGATGAACTTAGAAAAAAGAAACTGTGCTTCACATGCTTCCAACCATGGACACCGGGGCACAAATGTACCAAAGGAAAGGCTCAATACATAGAAGTATTTTCTAATAATGAGGGGTATGATGGGGGCATGGATGAAGATGGACACATTTCAGATCAAGAAGAGGCATATGAGACAACAGTAGAAGAGGAAAGACAAGAAGAAAATTAGCCTTCACTGGACAAAGCAAGAATGGCAGTGCTTTCAGCAGTACCTCGCTATCATACTATCTGATGCAAAGGTGTGGTACAAGGACAAAGAACTTCAGTTTTGGTAGATGGAGGAGCCACTCATAACTTCATTGATGTAGAGATGGTAGAAAAAATAAAGATACCTATTGAACCATTTGATGGCTTCACAGTTGTCATTCCCGGTCACAACATAATGCAATGCAAAACATGGGTTCCAAAGCTGCAAGTCACCGTAGGTAACTATACTTTTGTTGATAGTTTTTATGTGGTTGATGTTGCTGATACTAATGTGGTTTTGGGAGTGCAATGGCTATATTCAATAGTATAGCATACATTAAATTACCAAATTCCCGAAATGAAATTCCAAAATTCAAAAGGAGTACAAAGAATTGTGAGAGGGCAACACACTTATCCAAATCAAGTAGTAACTTGCAATAGTATGAGATCTATATTGAGGCATGGGGATATAGAATGGGCTGTTGAATGTCATATTACATCTCCCAATCCAACTATAAATATTTTCAAACACCCCAAGGAGATAGAGAGACTTTTGCAAAAATATGAAAAGGTTTTTAGAGACCTTCCACATGGTAGGCCACCGGATAGGGGGGTTGAGCACAGTATTATTTTGGAGGAGGGTACTTCACCAATTCAGATACCACCTTATAGACATCCTAAAAATTTCAGAGATGAGATTAAAAAAGCTATCCAAGAAATCCTAGAGTTGGGACTCATTAGACCAAGCTCTAGCCCTTATGCTTCTTCAGTAGTGCTAGTGAAGAAAAAAGATGGAACATTGAGAATGTGCATAGATTTTAGAGCCTTGAACAAAAAGACTATCAAGAATAGGTATCCTATTCCTAGGATTGACGAGCTCATGGATGAGCTACATGGGGCCAAATACTTCTCAAAAATTGACCTTAGATCAGGGTATCACCAAATTCGAATGAAAGATGAAGATGTGCAAAAGACCACTTTTCGATGTCATTTTGGCCACTTTGAATTTCTTGTCATGCCTTTTGGGTTAACTAATGCTCCAGCCACCTTTCAAGCATGTATGAATAGGATATTTTGCAAGCAACTAAGAAGGTTTTTTTTTGTTTTCTTTGATGATATTCTCATTTACAGTAAAACATGGGAAGAGCATTTGCAACAGTTAGAGATTGTGTTGAAAATATTGCAAGAAGAGTCCTTATTTGCTAAGTTATCAAAATGTGAGTTTGAGATGAAAGAACTACTGTATCTTGGGCACATTATTGGGCAAGGAGTGAAGGTACACATGGAAAAAATTAGGGCTATCTTGGAATAGCCATAACCAAAAAATATTACCCAATTGAGAGGCTTTATTGGCATATGCACCTACTATAGAAAATTTGTGAAAGGGTTCTCCAAGTTGACTTCTCCACTCACTGATTTGACTAAGAAGGATGCTTTCAAGTGGGATGAAGAGGCTGAAAAAGGCCTTCCAAAAAATGAAAGACGTAATGAGTAGTTGTCCCATACTTGCACTTCCTGATTTTACTAAACCTTTTGTTGTGGAATGTGATGCTTCAAGTGGAGGAATAGGGGCTGTCCTAAACCAAGGCCAACACCCCATAGCCTTTGAGAGCAGAAAGTTGCAGCCTCATGAAAAACTTTACTCCATCTATGATAAAGAAATGCTTGCCATTATGCATGCATTGGCCAAATTCAGACAATACTTGGTGGGCAGCAAGTTTGTGGTAAAAACTGACCACAATAGTCTAAGGCACTTTCTCACCCAAAAAGATCTAAATGAAAGGCAACAAAAGTGGGTAAGCAAGATTCAAGCTTATGATTTTGATATTGAATATGTCAAAGAAAAGAATAATATAGTAGCAGATGCTTTGTCAAGAAGGCCTTCTTTTTCTCTCATGGATATTGCCAAGGATTGGAAAAACATGCTACTAGTTGAATATGCCAAAGACAAATTTGCTTGTGATGTGTTGGATGGAATCAAAGGAGATGATAATTATAGTATTTTGAATGGGCTGATATATTATAAGGTAAGAATTTATTTAGTTCATAAATCCAAGCTCAAGTACCGAATTTTGCAAGAAGCACATGATTCCCCACTAGCGGGCCATCCGGGGATCTTCAAAACTTATAGACAGTTAAGGCAAAGATTTTTTTGAAAGGGGATGAAGGAAGATGTTCAGAAGTATGTGAATGAATGTAAAGCATGTCAACAAAACAAATCAGAACTTACATGTCCAGCCGGCCTATTACAACCATTGCCCATTCCAGAGCAAAAATGGGACAGTATTTCCATGGATTTCATCACCGAATTGCCTAAATCCTTGGGTAAGGATTGCATCTATGTGGTAGTTGATAGGTTGACAAAATTTGCTCATTTCTTTGTTGTTACATCATCTTTTAGTGCTGCACAAGTGGCTGATATTTTTTTCAAAGAAATCTTCAAATTGCATGGGCACCCCAAGAGCATTGTCAGTGATAGAGATAGTAGATTCATGGGTGCTTTTTGGCAATAAATTTTTAGATTGGTAGGCACTCAATTGACTCCAAGTACCAGCTATCATCCACAAACTGATGGAAAAATAGAGAGGGTAAACCAATGGTTGGAAGGATACCTAAGAAACTATGTGGGAGGGCAGCAAAAAGCATGGGCAAAATGGCTACACTTGGGTGAGTTTTGCTACAACACCACTTATCATATGTCAATAGGAATGTCTCCTTTCAAAGCATTATATGGTTATGATGCACTTACATTTGCTGACATTATATTTGGTGATAATAGAGCCCCAAAGGCTAAAGATTGGGTGGAAGAGAGCCAAGAAGTTTTAAAGCTCTTGAAAGACAATTTGCAGGTTGCTCAAAATCAGCAAAAACAATATGTTGATAGGCATAGAGAATAAAGAACCTTTCAAGTCAATGATTTAGTATATTTAAGGTTGCAGCCTTATAAACAAACATCTCTCAAAAAGAATGGAGCAGAAAAATTAAAACCAAGGTACTATGGGCCATACAAGGTAGTGCGGAAGGTTGGAGAAGTAGCATATGAACTAGAACTTCCGGAAGGGAGTAAAATCCACAATGTATTTCATGTTTCTTGTCTCAAGAAAGCTCTTGGTCAGCAAATCATCACTTCAGAAATACTTCATCCTTTGGATGATGAAGGTTAGCTCACGCTTATTCCGGAAAATATTTTGAAGACACGGGAAAGAAGGTTGAGGAGTAGAATCATCAAAGAATATTTAGTGCAATGGAAGGACTTACCAAATGAAGATGCCACATGGGAAGAGGAAAAGATTTTGCAGCATCCAAATCTGAAATTGCTCGAGGACAAGCAATCTTGGGTGGGGAGGACTGTAATGTCCCCATTCAAATAAGTGCATAGTAAGACAATCCCATCAATCCTACTAGTTTCCTAGGTTGGATGGGCACATGTGGGATGGTAATAAGGAAGCTAATAAATGATATTTAGACATTAGAAGGTTTCAAGCATTAATAAATATGGTGAATAAATAAATTCAAGAGAAATTCTAAGTGGCAAGTGGTTTTGGAGACATATGGAGGTGGTGGGACCCACACTAGCTTGATTTTTCAATGACACATGGTAGCTCTCACTTGCCAATTCAAATTCATGGGAAGGTGAACACTCTTGGGTGATTTGGTAATTCATAACACATGGAATTGAGCATCTTAGGTCGAAATGGGATGGAATAGTAACCTCCATGGGAGAGGAAGAGTCTAATTGGAGACTAATGGACACTTGGGCTAGATTCCCTAGTTTTATGACAACAATAATGAAGCATCTATGACATTTATGACAAAATTTAGACCTGACTTCTTACACCTGACCATTATGACATGTCAACCCCAAAAATAGGCTCAAGGAAGGTGCTCATGGAGTTGGGGGAAGCTAAAGAGACTCAAATTCGAATTTGGGAGAAGATGGAAGGTTGGAACTAGGAGACAAGTGGCAAATGAGGAATATTTTCTAAATGGAAATTTATTGAATCTATTGAGAGGATTTCGACCCCTTGAAGGCTAATGTTGGTTATAAAATGTAGAAATCAAGTATGAGAATGGCTTTTGATGATTTGAGAAAAATTGCATATGTGAAAAGAGAACTAGTGGATGACTAGTTTCTTGCCTTAGCCAATTTCAAGGGTGAAAGATTCCCATCCAAGTTGGTGTTTGGAGAGGCCACTCAGGTCTTTCATGGTGCTTTAATGGATTTTTATTTGCAGGTAGTAGCTACAAGAAGTTTCATGGTTTGGTTTAGTGCAACACTTTCTCTCCACCATTTCCAATTTTGAAGGCATATTCGGGCTCCTTGAGGGATTGTGCTTTGGGTGAGATCTTGCACTCATTGGGAGAGCTTCATATGATATTTTTCTGATTGTAATAGCTTCATATTCTCTGTTCTTCATATTGAGAAACTCTCAGGTCGAAATACCCATTGACTATATGCAAAATTATTCATTAATGAGCAAACAATGTCCATTTCCCCAATGCTTTGATGTATGACATTATAAGGTTGATTATTTCGAATGGATGGATGATTCTCTGATATATTTGTGATTCATATATTTCCATGGATATATTATACAATTTTCATGTACTGTACTTGAGCATTTGAATCATTTTTACTCAGTTTGTTTGTATTGAGAGGTGAAATAGTGCCATTTCCCCAAGGGTCGAATTGGGGGTTTTTGCTGTTGAATGTGAGAGAGTTAGAACAGTAGTAAAAATCAATTAATGGTGTATATGAGACCTTAATAACATACTTAACACATTACATACCTCTGTTCATAAATTCGTGGGAGTTTGGAGGCATTTGGAAGGCCATTTGCAGTGTTACCCCGGGGGGATTCGCTGCACAAATTACTAGTCAAAATTACATATATTGATCAGAATACAAATCAAGTTTGCAGCAGTATTTGAAGGGCCATAAAACATCCCTGAACCTAATATTAAAGTCTAAATACCATTCATACACTCCTACAGAAGATTTGGGAGCATTTGGGTTGATTTGGAGGTCAAAACAGTAAAACTAGTCAAAGGTCGAAATTGGGGAAAAAGTGGAAAATTGGCATTTTAATAAAATTTTGAAAAAGGGTCATTACACTTGGGATGCTCTACAAGCCACTTCAAATCACCCACGTTAAGAATTATAACCTTATTCAAACACCCTCCGACCATTTGATTTTTTTTTTTAACTCAGACATCGTCACTATAGCGACAGAACAAACTTCATATTTGTTTACCCGGTAACGCTATTCTGTGACTATAGCGACAAAATATTCGTCGCTATAGCTAAGGAACTGTCGCTATAGCGACGTTCCATCAAGCACACGGCGACGGATTTGCTATACAAGCGACGGAATGATCGTCGCTTGTATAGCAAATCTGTGGCCATGTGCTTGACGAAACGTTGCTATAGTGACGGTTAGTTATCGGTATAGCGACAGCTGGACCCAGACATCGCTGCGATAGCCATGGAGTATTGTTAGCTGGGAAAGCAACTAACAAGTATTTTCTGTCGCTATAGAAACAACTAACTGTTGCTATAGCAACAACTTTACGTCACTATAGCGATGCAGATTGTTTTTTTAAATATAGTCCACACACGCCACGTTTCATATATTTCATGTCGCCATAGAGATAAAACATTCGACGTGTTGCTACAGCAACGAAAATGTTGCCACGAAAATATGGGGTCATTTTCGTCATTATAGCAACGCATAAGTGTTGCAATAGCAACGATTTTTCGTGGAAAAAATGTGCACATGTACAAGTGCCCCAACTTCAACATTGAGAAAGGAAGTCTTTAGATCCATCTGGTGAAGCTTCCACCCCAGAACTGAGGAAAGTGAAATCATGGCTCGAATAGTAGTGTACTTGGCCACAAGAGCGAATGTCTCATCATAGTCTATTCCTTATTTCTATGAGAAACCACGAGCCACAAATATTGCTTTATATGTTTTCAATACTGCCATAAACTGCATGTTAGATTTTATAAATCCACTTAGAAGTTACTATTGACTTCCATTCAGGTTTAGAAACCACTTCCCACACATCATTCTTCATGATTGATTTGTATTCTTCCACCATGGCATCTTTCCATACCTGCTGCTTAGTAGCCTCTTCATATGTGGTGGGTTATGAATCACTGATGTGACTCATATGTGCTACATATCCTGAAAATATTTCAAGTCTCTTTTGCTCCCTGGATGTGCCTGATGGTGCTCCATGCTTTTTTGCATCTTGTAGAATGTCTCGACACCAAGAAGATCTCCTCTTAGCAGTAGGTTCATCAAGTGATATTTCTACCAATTCTACTGGCTCTTCAGGATCAAGCATATCTAAGGGCTCTTCTGTCAGAGATATGTATCTAACTAAACTAGCTTACCTATCTATGCAAAACAATAATATATCAACAATAAGTACAAAAAGAGAACAAGAGACAAGAGTACACCAGATATACGTGGTTCACCCAATTGGACTGCGTCCACTGGAAGGTAATCTTTTATTATCTCCAGAATATCTCCCTCAAGCTTACAAGAGAGCTATGCCAATAACCCCAATACAATATAGCAATACTTTTGTGAATAAGTAAAGATCATGATGAGTGATGTGACTCCCTTGACTCTATTATATACTAAGAGATGAGGAGGAATTACTCTCACATATTACATGTGGGATAGTATAATTCTCCATAATAACATCTCTTTATATAATAATGAATATCAAGAGTATATTTTACCATAATGAATATGGGATATAATGTATTACTCATTTACATAATATTGTGGATATCTTATGACATAATACAAAGACATTATTACCTTCCAAGGAATATAAAATATTCCAACACTCCCCCTTAATAATGGCTGAGAGAAAATCCCACTAACAAAGGAAGGAAGGAGTAATTACTGCTCCCCCTTGATGACAACTTCTAGAAGAACCAAAGTTGCATATAAGAAGATCACTTCGGTTGATGGAATTTGATGAAGAACAACCACTTCTCACTGAACCATGAAATTGCACACGAACCAGGTTGTACGATGAAATACCCAACAATAAAATGCCGAGAACATGTGACAGAATCCAACAATAAGGTGCCTAGATCACAACAAGATCATCACAACCATAACTGGTAGCTGAAGTACTTTGATATAACATCCACACCAATGTATAGATACCTTCTGACGGATGAGACAACAGAACATGTGGCTAAGAACACCACAACAGTGTACAAATACCCAAATGGCCAATATACATGCGGATAGCAGACATTCTTCCAATCAAGGTGCAATATAAATATCTGTAGAAGACCTCAAACATCGGAGAAACAAGACCCCAATGGTCTATACATCGAAAATGATATGATACAGATGAACATCATGACTTTAACAGTAGAATATGGTGCTTCATTATTTCTGGAATAAGATGAAAATATAAACAAAGAACTTATCTGCACAAGAACTTCCAAGATTAAAACATACAAAGATCATAAAACAAAAGTGCTCATACATAAATGAAAATTCTTATAGACCAAAGGTTAGGAAACATCATATAAAAGAGATGGCAACATAATATGATCAAAATAAAAGATTAACTTGCTCATTAAGGAAAATGAAGTTACTTTTACACATTAAGTGTCAGCCACAACATATAAATAATGAGCCCAAGATTTACACATATGAGATTGTTCTTATAAAATTGCTTTTATAAACATGACATGATTACAAATCAACATGATTAAATATGATAAAAAAAGAACAAATTAGTTATTAAGTATCTTCTTAGAAATATTAAGCATTAGATGGTTTATAGCTATCATCATGACAAAATACTAGAGATCCATGCCCTTAAAAAATCCCAATGCTTCCTTATAGGAATGCGAGACAAATATATACTAAGAACAAGAAATAATCTCTTAATAAACATGATTAGAAGCAAAACCTAAATGCAAAAAGATGAATAACAGAAAACTGAAATACTTTATTGTATTGATCCGAGTCTGCAAAAACACAGTTAGAAAAATAGTAAAGGAAAAGAAACTTTTACTTACAGCCCTTTGAAAATTGCCAAGAAAAGTCACTCGCGGGTCTGCCAACAGGAAACTAACGAATAAAAAACGATACTCACCGGTTCTGTGTTGAAAGAGTCGCGACCACTCGCAGGTTGACAGTAGAGTCAGCCGCGGGTTCGTGGGTTTCCTTGTAATAAAGTCATGTCTACTCGCGGGTCTCTGTACTAGAAAGTCACAGTTCTACCGAAGCAGTCGCAAGTTCAGTACAGGGAGGGTCGCGAATAAACTGGAGTAAACGCGGGTTTGATAGTGGACCAATCATGAGTATGCCGAAGCATACATGGGTCTGTGCACTAACAAGCCACGAGTCTGCAGTGTATTCGCAGGTTCGCAGTAGGAACAGTCGTGGTTAATCGCGGGCCTCTACGTAGAAAAGTCGCGAGTGTCCAGTTTAAGGCTGAAAACAGTGTTGAATCTACGGAAGACGAAAACCTACACAAAGTCTACCAAACTTGGACAAAAACTGTCGTTTTGACAACCAAAAGATAGATCTCCTTGAGGAGAATCCAGATCTACAAAAATAACATCAAGAAACCCTTGAAAGATTTCTGCAAAAAAAAAATCTTTACAACAAGGTTAGGGTTAGACAAAAAACTGCAAAAACATGCCCAAATCTAAAGAGAAGCCTAATGGCTATCAGATAGGAAGCAAATCTACAAAATAAATAATGCCTTGTTGTGACCACAACAGATCCCATGCTTCGTTCAAGCATGAGAGCCCCGATTTTTTAATTTGCGCAAAGACATTCGTACAAGTGTTCTTGTGAATATGAATTTTTAGCTTGATTTCTGCAACCTTGTACTTATGCCTTTGCTTAGCTTAATTTGTATTGCTTCCCTTAGAATTTTTCCGAGTGTTTTGATTGCAGAGAAATTCAAATTTCTAGTCTTTTATTGCTTGTTTTTTGCCTTTCCGAAACCCGACTTTCCGACACTCCGAAATCCCGAACCCAACAGTTGCGGGTTGCGGGAAAACAATGTTCAGTCGTTTGGCTTTGGTGATCCCGAAACCCACAACCCGCAAGGTGAGGGATGCGGGAAGTCCTTGCTAATAAGTTTGGCAATCGTCACTCCGAAACCTGCAGTTGCGGCTTTCGAATTTCGGATTCCCGCTTTTTCTTTTCAGTTGTTTAGCAAGTTCCGAAACCCGCAACCCGCAATTTTCGGGTTGTGGCTTTCGGAAACACGTTTTGGTTTTTATCCATGTGAGCGATCCCGAAACCCGCAATTTTTGGGTTGCGGCTTTCGGGAATCATGAATAAACTTAGAAATAATTTCCCGAGGTCTTATCCCGCATCCTGCATTGCTAAATCCTCACTGTCCGTTTAAGTTGATCCAATGGATGAGATTCAATTATTCAATTTTACGTTGCAATGTCTTGGTTTTCGCCGTCATCATGGCTGGGATTCTCACCTCGCTTTTCACTGCATGATCATCTTTGAAAACATCATTGCTTGATAAGATTGACCTGTAATGACAGTGTTTAGATGCGACGTTAGATTATGCTGAAGGTGTACTTGTTATCATCCTTTTCGAATTAACATGCTGTGACGTCGTCTCATTCCAATTTAAATGCTTGTAATCCCCAACTTCGCATGACGGTAATCATTGCAGCTCATCATATTCAATCATTTTGATCCTCTGTCACTCATTTTAAATATGGCCGCAGGTATGAAGCATTTAGTTCGTCTTTTGAGTTGGTTAGAAAGTTTTCCTGTGTTGGCAAGTTTTCTGTCTGACAATTTGTTGGAAAAAATGCAGATAGGTTGTGAAACCTCCGATGAATCTTCCATGCACGAAGAGCTTCATTCTTTGTTATTTCCTGAACCTATGTCGCCACCTTTTGATGTAGGTGTTACTGATATCGACAGTGGTAGCGGAGAAGAGATTTCTAAAACTCTGCCAGTTTGCTTACCGCCACCTCAAAAGGACGAAGAAGAAGGCAGTGAACAGTTGCATGATCAAGATGATTCTATTATCCAATATCTCATAATAAATCAAGAACCCGACACATCACCGACTCCCATGAAACAAGACCCGTTGTCCGATTTTTCTGTTTTTGATAGCATTGTGGATCAGCCAGGAGATTCTGCGGCGGTTCAGCAGAAAGGTTTCGAGGACCGATTATTCCCTGTTGTCGATAGCTATTAAGCTGTTGACAAATTCTCCAATTTTGCTACGGGATTTTCCTGAAATTCCAAGATGAATTTTGTTCAAAATTCACCTTGAAGCGGAGGGAATTTGTTGAGTTAGAGTTGTTTAGATTATTATGGTCGGATTCCCTGGATTAGTAGCCGAATTTAAACTCTGTAATCCCTATCTTTTGGGATTCCCTTTTGTACTCCATTGTAGTCCTTATTTAAGGAAGAATACCTCTCAAGCACAAGGGTTGATAATTTTTGGGTCAGAAATTAGCAGGAGAGGACGTGGAGATACTTTGTTTTATCAGAGCCTTGTAATTTTGTTTACAGACTTCTTAATGCAGTGAAGTAATCTTTCAAATCATCTCTTGTTTAATGTCAAGTTTCTTTGATGCTGTCTGATTTCTAACTTTAGAATTTTCATCTACAGCATGTGTTTCTTTTGCGTACATTAATTAATGCACATCTCTTGTATTGATTTTTCTTATGACAGATCTTTGTATAAGGGTGTCTTGTTAAATTTCTTTAATTTAGATACTTTCTTTATCGATTTCTGCAAACGATTCATATACTATTTAATCAATGTTAATTTTTCAATTAACACAGTGATTACAGATTGATCTTGAACAGGCTTAATTACTTGAATTGTTCTCTTTAATTTTCAATAAGTTATTATGATTTAAGTAAACAAGTACATGCACCTTTTACATTTCTGTTGAAGTAGGCAAACATGCTTGTTCCTCTCGCATCAAGATCGATTTGCACCAATACAAGCTTATCTTTAGAATAGGTCTAACTCATATTAGATTCTTTTCTTAATAGTTTAAGTTAGAACAGACTTAGTTTTAAGCTTTTGTTTTCCGTATTGAACTTTTGATCAATCGATCAAACCCATTTTACTCATAGAGTGCCAGCGGAGGCCGAATATATGTGGGAGAATTCCATACCAAATAGGTTGGGGATAGAACCGCCCTTGCGCAGGGTTTTTCAAAGCCTTTCAGTCTGGGTTTTCACCCTCTGTTGGGAGCCTTGGACCCATTCCAGCACCTTGCAATTACCCTGCACCCCCGAGGCCTCAACATGCCCAAATGATAAAATATTGTTTTGAAAGCAATAGAAGGTGGTAGATCATAGCAGCAAGCTTTGATACCATGTCAGAGATGTGGATCTAACTAAACTAGCTTACCTATCTATGCAAAACAATAATATATCAAAAATAAGTACAAAAAGAGAACAAGAGACAAGAGTACACCAAATATACGTGGTTCACCCAATTGGGCTATGTCCACGGGAAGGTAGTCTTCTATTATCTCCAGAATATCTCCCTCAAGCTTACAAGAGAGCAATGCCAATAACCCCGATACAATATAGCAATACTTGTGTAAATAAGTAAATATCATGATGAGTGATGTGACTCCCTTGACTCTATTATATACTAAGAGATGAGGAGGAATTACTCTCACATATTACATGTGGGATAATATAATTATCCATAATAACATCTCTTTATATAATAATGAGTATCAAGAGTATATTTTACCATAATGAATATGGGATATAATGTATTACTCTTTTACATAAGATTGTGGATATCTTCCGACATAATACAAAGACATTATTACCTTCCAAGGAATATAAAATATTCCAACATCTTTTGGCTTCTCCCTCTCAACATCTGAAAGAGGAGAACCAGAACCTAGATCCTCCGTCATGGGAGTCTCATGCTCCTCCATATCTAAATCATACTAAAATTATTTAGAGAGCTTGAGGGCAGCCTCTTCATGAAATGTTACATCTCTGTTGAATTCAATGTGCCTTTGACCTGGAACATAGATTCTATAAGCTTTGGAGGATTCGCTATATCCAACAAATGTGCCTTTCTTTCTGAATGGCTCCATCTTTGTCCTCTTCTATTTTGGTACATGAATGTAGACATGACAACCAAAAATATTCAAGTGTCCAACATCTGGTTTTTCACCAGTGAAAACTTCTTCAGGAGTCTTCTCTCTTATAATAGCATGTGGGATTTTGTTCAGAATATAAATAGTAGTGTTGAAGGCTTCTACCCATAAGGAGGTGGGCAGATCTTGATCACACATCATAGCTTTTGCAACCTCACAAATTGTCATGTTCTTTCTTTCGTCCACCCCATTCTGTTGGGGGTTGTAAGGTACAGTCAACTGTCTTCTTATCCTTGCCTCTTGGCAGAAGAAATTAAACTCATGAGACTCGAACTCTCCTCCATTATCAGATCTCAAAGCACAAATGTGCTTTCTAGTCCGATTCTCAACCAATGCTTTAAACTATTGAAACTTGTTGAAAGTTTCACTCGTTTCCTTCAGAAAATAGATCCATGACTTGCGAGAGAAGTCATCTATGAAAAGCACATAGTACAGATAACCACTCAAGGATGGTGTAGACATGGGACTACATAGATTTGAATGGATCAAGTCCATGATCCCTTTAGATCTTTTAGTACTATTTGGAAAGCTTTTCTTGATGTTCTTACCAAGAGCACAACCCCTACAAATAACATCATGCTCAAATTGAAATACAACTATACCTTTTACCATCTTCTATAATCTAGGTAGCGCTTTGAAATGAAGATGACCAAGCCTCCTATGTCGTAGTTCATAAGGACTGACGGCGCCATAGATCATGGATTTAATGGACTTTCTAGGAACTTTGTAGAGACCTCCCTCTCTAACTCCAATCACAGCTGTAGAATTCAAGTCTGAATTCTTAGGCCATAAGAGATCTTTGTTGTCCATAAAGATTACTCTGAAACCTTTATATTCTAGAAGTGAAACAGACATGAGGTTTTTCTTCAGATTAAGAACATACATAATATCATCAACATGGAGTACATCACCTGAGTTCAACTGAAAGGAAGTGGATCCAAATCCTTGGATCCAATAGGTGGTATTATCTCCAAGCTCCACGTGACATGAACTTCTTTTCCTTCAGATATGAGATAATGCTCCTAAATCCAGTCATGTGCTTGGATGCGCCACTATCCACCAACCATGTGTCAACACTAGTGGCAATGGATCAAGATAGGGTTGAGACAAGATAGTACTCCTTCCTTGTCTCCTGATCAATTGAAGAATTATTTCTTGTAGGTTCATCTTCTGTAGCAGTAGAAGCATGAAACATACCCTTGAACTTTCCTCTTTGCTTTGCACGACAATCTCTTGCAAAGTGACACTTCTTATTGCAATTGAAGCATTTAACTTTAGACTTATCAAAATTCTTGCCCTAATCATTTTCCTTTTAATGAGGAAACTTATTATGAGAAAAGGATTTATTTCCTCTCTTCATCTGTGCTGCAAGAGCAAGGTTCTCTACTTTAGAGGAAGTATATTTGCTCTAGACTCACCCTTCTTCTTCTAGGTAATCATGCCACAGTCTTTCAAAGTTTAGTTGAACTTATCAAACATTAATAGCAACCAAGAATGTATCCCATGAGGATGGAAGACCATTGAAAACAGTCTGAATAAGATCATCATCTTCGATAACAACTCCGATGCTCATGAATTGTGTTGTCGTCGGATCAACACACCTGGTTAACGCAACAGAAAATCTTTGCTACTGCTTGGTGTGCCCTTGGGGGAAAGTATCGAGTCAAGGCTGTCACCTGATCTTGACTCCTCCGTTTAGGCAAAACTCCCAACGAAGCAAAGGGTGGTAGTTCCTAAGGAATGTTTCTAAGGTTGTTAGAGCTTCCACTGAAATAGTTAAAAGGTGTTTTTATGTTTTTAGGAGTTTATTATGGGTTTAGGGTAAAATGTCACAATATAGCCTTGCAAAATGATTGGTAATTAGATAAGTGCTTTCACCAGCAAGAAATAAAGATGCACAATATTGATATTAAGCTAATACAAAAACCAGTGCCTTATGGAGTCAAATAGTATGCTGAAATGAAAGCAGAAATTGAAATGTTTTGCGAGTGTTGTCTTGGTTGATTTTAATTATTAAAGTATGAAACTTGATTAGGGGAAAAAAGGGGGGGATCTCTCGAGATACCGTGAGGTACAGGGAGGAATGTCCGGAAACTTAGAAATTGGTGGTTCCGTACAAGGACATGTGGGATGGTCGGAGTCTCGAGAGCAGTGTTCAACACTACACCAACACGGATGTAGTCTAACTGGTGCTCTAAGGTCTTGTCCCAGTGGTTCCCACGTCCCCAGGAAGAATTTCCCCACACAAAATCTAATTGAAGTATCGAATTTTCACTTATCTTAAAAGGGATGTTGATTTTATTAAGTGAGTATTCAGTTAAGTGTGAAATGTTAAATAGTTCTTCCAATTGCTTTTGGTAACCCTCAACTCAGACAAACTGTTGGTGGGTAGCGCATACACAGTGTAAGCAAATGATTTATTCAAATTGAGAAAATATGAGCATTGTGCTCTCCGATAGAGAGTGCTCTTCACCTGTTTTTCAGCGAGGTTCAAGAGACTTTGGATTCTTTTTATTTAACAATTAAAATGAAAAACTGAAAAGATATAACTCACCAAGTTTATGCATCACTTTCTGATCAACCACCACTAATCGGCGATGCCTTTAGGTGATGGTGAGAGAATACTTTGTGGCGACGAAACCAGTTTTATTTCTAAGTTTACTTTTACAAAAAAAAAGTTGAAAAGATAGAAATTACTAAAATGGAAACTAAAGTATGCACCTTGCACTTTAAAAGTGAGTGTGTAAAAGTTGTGGAGTTAGAAAAAATTAGATCTCGAAAAAAAAAGACAAAATGCGAATCCCCCCAGAGGGGATGGGGTGTGGGTGCTGAGTATCCCATTTCTCTTGCTTAATATCTTTACAATTTTCTAAATAAAAGATGCCTCTTAGTCCTTTTAGACTTGGATCTAAGGGCTTACAATGATGTACAAAAATATTACAATGAAATGAGTGTTCACCGAGGTGTTTTTTGCACTTTTGGTGGCCTTGGTCACTCCAAATATTCACTTTTAAAACGCAAACCTACTAAATTCCGGCAAGCTAAAAGTGTTATAAATTGATGGGAAAGAATAAACAAAAATAAAAATAAAAATTGAAAAATTTTGTACTTAGAAAAATTGGAAAAATTACTAAGTGTAAGTACAATTTTCTAGCTTAGATCTAGTGAAAGATAAAGCTCTTTTACAATACTTAGCTCTAACTAATTACCAATGGTTTAAGAAATATAGATCTAAATATTAAACATGAAGCAAAGTGGATCTCTTCTTAAGCAAAATTGTAAAGCAAAAGTTTGAAAGAAGGATATTTTTGTTTGAAGAGATGGATGAAACCCTTCAATCCTAAGCTTGATCCTTTGTTTAGGCCTTGGAAGATCCCTGAAAAACAAGTATTAGCTTCAAAAATATGTGCCCAAGAGATGAGAAGAAACAACCGAGTTCTAAACCCCCCTTCAAGCTTGTGATATGCACAACTAAGAAGAAAAACTTGTACAAAATGAGTTAGATCCAGTGTGTTTGAAGAAGAAAAATAGAAAGAGCCTAAATACAACCGATAATAGTTGGATACTCCCTAATCTTTCAAAATCAAAACAACAAGCAAGCAAATAAACAACCGCGAATTCTTACTCTAAGAACTACCAAGCCAGATCTACCAACAAAATGAAACAAGAAAATGCTCAATTGACAAGATATCACCTCATGAAAGAACAAGCATCACAATAGCACAACCATGGACCTCCAAAGCCTTCACTTGCATTAATCAAATATATCAATAGTAATATGGGAAGAGGTTCTATGCATCCATCCAAAATATGGAGCATAGACCTTGCTTATATAGCCTCTCAAGAGGTGAAGTCGAATTCATGAGGGAAGGCGAGTTGGCTTGAGAGAGAGAGCCACATGTGAAGTCGAATCCCCTGATTTGAGCGTTGGGCTTGAGTTATATTTAATGAGAGGGATTCCACCTCATGAGAGGGGCACCCCTCTCCATAGGTTTCAATTCCTTCTTCTTGGAGTGATCGCCCACCATATGCAAGTATCCGTGTGGAGTGAAATCGTGAGAGCCGCCCACGTGAAGGAGGAGGGGCGCTCTCTTTTATTAAATTTCAAAACTTTGACTTTGAACTCCCTTCAAAGAGACACTTTAACAAATCAATATATTCGCCCTCCTCATTTGAATGTAATGCCACCCCTTTAAAATGATTTTTTTTATCATTTTGTGTTCTTTTTTTTGTCTCTTTGGTGCATAATGTGCTTTTTTAGCATTTTTATGCCATTTTGTAGCATCTTTAAAGAAAAATGCTCCCAGAGACGTCGTAGTCGCCCGGAACATGGAGAAAGTGGGCACTAGGGTAAAGAGGATGCTATGAGCATCAAAACGAGCCTCCCCACGTCAAATTATGCCTCCGGACGACACTTTTATTACATTCTGAATTTTTTCAATTAAACCATTAAAAAAAAGGTCTAATTTATGGAGAAAAAAAAATATTTTTGTTGGAAACGACTCAAACTCTTAGGGGAATTAGTGCATGTCCATACGACTTATTACTAATGGCTAGCATGTAAAAATACATAGACACATAGGCTTTAATAACCCCCCTAAGATCGACCACCATGGACAATACTCCGGCTTTGGAGGTATGAGTGAAAACCTCAGGAATTATATGCCACTAAAGAGTAGCGCATAATTCCTAAGGAAAAAAAACACTCTAGAGTATCCCTTTGATGGAAAACGCTAAGGTGGGCCAAGCCTTTTACAAAATAATCATTCTTAGACTAACTTATTACAATTCCTTCGCAGGGGTTTGGACATGCAAAAAATACAAAGGGACAATTTTTTTTGGCCTGATGGATCTCGGAACATTGATGATGAACAATTTGATTGTTCAAGTCTTCAACGGTTCACTCGGAATCCACTAAGTGCAATTTAGTGGATAACAAGTTAATCTCTTACTTGAGAGATATCTGCGAAGAAGGAAGCAATAGTTTCTTCCTTCTCCATATTCAGATTATGAATCTTGTTCTCCAGGGCTCTCATCTGATTGGGAGCCTTCTTCTCATAAAGAATTGTCAAGTTGTCGAAGCACTCCTTTGCAATCTTCAATGGAGTAATCACTAGCATCAAATTGTCTTTCACAAAATCATAAATGATACTCTTTTCTTTAGCTTGATTCTTCTTGAAATTAGTGCACCATGCCTTAGTAGTAGGCTCTTCAACAACATTGGGTATGTATCCATCCAAATCATGCTCTTATAGGATATTTAGAGTCCTAGCCTTCCAAGTATTGCAGTTCGAAGTTCCTTCAAGTCGATCTTCCGGTCTTACTGAGATTGAAGCCATTATTCTTCAAGTACTATGCTCAACTTTTTCCACTTAGGATCAATGTAGGCTCAAGCTTGACTGCAAAAATGAGCTCATTCACGCCCCGAGCTTTGATACCATGTTGAATTTTTTTATCTTGTTAACATCACTAAAGCAAACAATTTGAGTTCTCTCTTAATTAACTGAAGTCTTTCTTGATCAATGAAGTGAACAATTCGAGTTCTCTCTTATCTTAACATATCTTTTATTTATCTCTTTTATTATCTGCATGATCCACTTGTGCCATATTTACTTTATTTATCATATCAAATATACTAAGGAGATTTTTCCAATGATGTGATCATCTTGTTCTACTATCGTTCCAAGTGGTCATATGCTAAAGTGATTCACTCTAGAGGTGGAAAGTCTCTAGAGGAGACTTAATAGCTCAACCATGGTTAGTAGTACATCACACACCATTCATGCTTCGACATGCAAAGCATTACATCAACACATGAGGCACCACCTAAACACATGAGGATCTATCTTGACACACAAGACCTTATCCTTGACAAGCAAGATTGTACAACATCATCACTTTGACATACAAAGCACTTACCTCAACACATGCGGCTTAACCTTTGCACATAAGGCTTAGTCATTCTTGAGTCCAACTCAAGAATCTACTCCAAGTTTCTTGAGTCCAACTCAGGCTCCCCAAGGTTGAAGGCACTATCTCGACACACAAGGCTCAATCCTAGCACACAAGATTGACTTGGAGAATGATTTATGATGCTGTAACTTTAACAATATCCCCCCTGATCAATGGATGTCCAATAATTTTTTTCAAGAGTAGTAGAGGACTACGCCAAAGACGCCTCTAATCCCATATTGTGTACATCATCATGGTTGATTCATTAATCAAGAAGCCGAAAAATGAGAGAATAGAAGGACACATGTAAGGAATGAATATAGCCAAGGGAATCAGAGGAATAAACCACTCCCAATTTGCAGATGGCACACCCTTAGTCGAGGAGCATCTACCATTATAGCTGAGATATTTCAATCAATCTCGGAATACTATCTAAATTCTTTAGGAGGCAAAAATAACAATGGGAAAAGGTGAATATATGCATGGAACATCAATTCTTAGCTGCTTCACTCCATCTATGGAATAACAAAGTTCCCTTGCACTAAAGAATGAACCTCTTTCAAATAGTTCAGAATGTCCTTGTCTCTAGGAAATCCAATAGTGATAGTTTGGTAGAGCATCATAAACGAGATCAAGGGGAATTTCCATTAGTGGGGCACTTGATGGATCAAATCGATTGGCATAAATGTGCTCATTAAATCAATGTTATCGTCCCTTCCCCTTTATCAATGCTTAACGATGTTAGCTCCAATGGGGATAATGAAACAAATTACATGAGAAATATGCAGGTTCATATGGAAAGGGGGTGAGACCAATGAAAAAAAAATCACTTAATCAATTGGAGCCTGGTAAGAGCACCAAAGGAACATGGAGGGTTAGGAATCAAAGACCCCCAACTTATGAATACAACAATGAGAGCCAAAATTCAATGGAGGCTAATCACTGGGAAACTATAATGGTGGAAAAAAACCCTTATTAAGAAGTATCATCTTTAGAGTAGGTAGAGATGCATAGGCGTTATTCTTGATAAGAAAAAGGGGTCACATATTTGGTCCAATCTAGCGTTACATGGATCTCAAGCAAAGGAAAAACAATCGATATATGGAGTGAAAGCATCAATGGAAAACCCCCTATCAAAAGCAATGGAATCCTCCATCCCCTTAGAGATTGAATGCAATCTTAGGGAATTGACACCCTTTATTGTATTTCGCTTAGTTTTGATGTTAATCCTTGATGGATTGGATGGGAAATTCATCCTATCTCCCATCTATCTTGTTTGGGGATGATGTTGTTAAAAAAAATCGAAGGATGTGCCCCCTTTGAGCCAATGAAAAAGGACACATGCAAATGGGGAAAATATGGGTACAAAGTGAAGCAAGGATACCTCTCTCAACTGTTATCTCAAACCTTCCCACTAAAATCGAAGCACATATGGAATATTGAGGAGATATGAAAAGTTAATGTCTTATGTTGGGTGTTGACACACAACAAAATTCTCACTCCAGAAAACCTGAGTAAACAAGGGATAAATGGGCCATCTAAATGTGTTTTGTGCAAAGAAAGCAAAGAAAATCAAAGACACTTACTAGTTGAATGCAAATACTCTCAACAAGTACAACATTTAACATTGCAAGAGATACACAACAGATGAAGCATGCTCAATAATTGGAGAGATGTTTTTTAACAATGGTACAAAAAATACAAAAGATCTCTCATAAATAGACCAATTTGAAAAAATATCCTAGAATGCTCTACCTAAATTTATCTACTAGAAATTATGGTTGGTGAGAAATAAAGCAATTTTCCACCAAGATCTAGTTCCCCCAAGACTAACAAGTATGGTTAAGGATCGTGAATTAATGGATTAATGGTTGCAGCAATCAAAAGTAGGGGTTGGAGAGGTCATCAAGCTCATATGATAGACACAAAGGAAAGTGATTGTCTTGTAAATGTCATTCAAGCAATGCTACCCCAAATAGCAATGTTAAAGACAAGCAAAACAACTTTCATTAATGGCAATTTGGAAGGAAGAGAAAGAGTTTAAAGACTAGTTAACATTTCAACATAAATTTAAATTCTTTTTTGATGGAGCTTCCAAAAGAAATATAGGGGCAATAGGCGGCGGGGGGGGGGGGGGGGGGGGGATCATCTACGATCTTGTAGGAACATAGGAAATCAATTTTGCATGAAGATTAGGAACAATAAAAAACAACCAAGCGGATGCCTATGCTTATTAAAGTGGCAATCTCGTAAAATATGAAAACCCTGCTTGTCTTTGGGGACTCTTTGATAATAATTAAATATTTAAATGTCAACTCTCTCCCAAAATATGACAATCTTGCACACATCATAACAAGAAAAATCCAAGGTATTGAGGATATCCAATTCTCCGATATCCCCAAAGCTCTAAACTCAAAAGCGGGTCATATTGTCAATCAAGCCTCAAGGAATGAACTTCTTTTCTATGTTGATTAAATGTGCAACAGTTACTGCGTCGTAGACCATTGCATTGACTAGCTAGACAATAAAAGTAGTTGCACCCATTGTTCTCCTTAAGGTCTTTATATGTTGAATCCTCTTGGAATAGTTACCCAATATTATATATTGGTGCCACATACATTAGTTCATGTAACGTGTTGCATTGCTAATAAGACTAAATCATCTATATAGTAAATTGAAAATCAAAACTTCACTTGTTTATAGAAAATAAGAACCTGTACCGTGGCCATGCTATTCAAACATGTGATTTTTATCCAACGTCTCTTGCATAACATAACCCTACAAAACTAATCGCGTATTTATCTTACTAAATAGAAGGCAAGATAATCAAGTTCTACAATCAAAATGCACAATATGCTATGCTACAACCATTTGAAAAAGAAACTTCAAAGCCAAAAGTAAAGCTAAAACAATGGTCTCTTTCTAATTTTATGTAGGGTTGGTTTTACACCCTAACAATTTTAGGAGAGATTACCATGTACATTGCTTTCACCCTGAACTTTTGGTAGCGAACTACGACCTTAGGAACTTTGACCCAAACAAACAATGAGAACGTGAACTATGGCGTCTGGGCCTCGCGAACTTTGGCCTCAAGAGGAAATTTTCCCTCAAGAGGAATTATGACCTTGGGCACTTCGACCTTGGGTACTTTGACCCACCAGAATGATGACCTCGGGAAGTATGACCTCAAAAAATTTGACCGATAGGAACTATGATGGACAAGAACTTTGCCCCACAAGAAATCTGACATTGGGAACTTAGACCCAAAGGAACTTTGCCATCAAGAACTTTGAGCTTTTCCTTAGGAACTATGACCTTGAGAACCTTGACCCATAGGAACTATGACATCACTAGGAACTTTGACCCATAAGAACTATCACCTCGGAAAATTTGGCTCACAACAACTATGGAAACGGGAACTATGACCTCAAGAGGAACTAGGACCTTAAAAAATATGCCCTTAGGAACCTTTTCCTCAAGAAGAACTATGACCTCGAGAAATTTGACCTTGGGTACTTTGACCCACATGAATTACGACCTCGAGAACTACGACCTCAAAAAAATTGGACCAATAGGAACTATGATGGACAAGAACTTTGCCCCCCAAGAACTATGACATTGGAAACTTTGACCCACAAGAGCTTTGCCCTCGAGAACTATGACCTATGCCTTAAGAACTATGACCCCTAGAACTTTGACCTTCAGAACTAAGACCTCGAGAATCTTGACCCATAGGAACTATGACATCAAGAACTTTGACCCATAGAAACTATCACCTCAAGCAGTTCGACCTTAGGAACTATGGCCTTGAAAACTTTGACCCAAAACAACTATGACCTCGGGAACTAGGACCTCAAGAGAAACTATGAACTTAGGGACTAGGACCTTGAGAAGAACTAGGACATCAAGAGGATCTATGACCTCGGGAACTTGGACCTCAAGAGGAACTAGGACCTCAAAAGGAACTATGACATCGAGAGGAACTATGACCTTAAGAGGAACTAGGACCTCAAGAGAAACTAGGACCTCAAGAGGAACTATGATCTTGGGAACTAAGACCTTGAGTTGAACTAGGCCCTTAAGAGGAATTGTGACATTGAGAGGAACTAGGACCTCCAGAGGAACTAGCACTTCAAGAACTAGGAACTCAAGAGGAACTATGACCTCGAGAACTAGGAGGAACTATGACCTCATGGACTATGGTTTTAGAAACTTTCATTGACAAGAACTATGACCATGAGAACTATGACCCAGAGGATCGACGTTTTCTCAAAAGATATCATCGAACTGAACAAAAACCTTCGGCAACGTTCCCTGCAAAGATGCTTTTCGAAGTTGTTAGAAGGCGCTGATAACTCTATCGATGGTTTGATAGATGATCCCTTTCAATGTTTTGAAATCTCGCCGACAACACTTTCAGCATCGTTGCAGAACTCGAAGTGCAATCTTTCAAGGATGTGTCTCTCTTTCAAAAGGTTAGTGAAAGTGTTGTCAGCAATATTTAGAAACATTGAAAGGAATCTTCTACCAAAGTACCAAAAGTGTTTTCCCAAGATAGCCCTATCGACATTTTCCCAAAATATCTCATCTGATTGAACAAAAACCTTCGGCAACATTCCCCATAAAGATTCTTTTCAGTGTTGTTAGAAGGCATCAATAACACTATAGGCGGTTTGGTAGGAGATTCCTTTCAATGTTTTGAAAGCTCAATGACAACACTTTCGGCATCGTTGCGGAGCTCGAAGTGAAATCTTTCAAGGAGGTGCCACTCTTTCAAAAGGTTAGTGAAAGTGTTGTCAGCGAGCTTTCAAAACATTGAAAGGAATCTTCTACCAAATCGCCGATAGTATTATCGGTGCCTTCTGACAACTTCGAAAAGCTTCTAATTTATGGGGAACGCTGCCGAATGTTTTTGTTCAGTCCGATGAGATTTTTTGGGAAAATGTCGATAGGGCTATCGACCCTTTTTGAAAGGCTATTTTCCTTCGCATAATTTTGAGAAACAAGATGTTCTACGATTTTGCATCGTATTCTGGTTTGTTTTGGAATTTCAACAGGTCTTCTATAAAACTTACGAAGTCTGGAAACTTGACACACCTATGTGAATTTTAATAAAGGGTTTTTTTATAATTACAATAACTTTTGGAAGGTATTTATACTCTACTATATTTTCCTGTTTTGTAATGGTTTCAACTTTGAAATTTATAGAGCCCAAATTGGAAGGGGGAAAGACTAAAACATAGAGATCCTACATAGATATTGACATTGCGATTTTGAGAATTTTGAAATCTCTATTCATATGAGAGCCCAAAAACTATTTCATTTTGTTTTTATACCACAAAGACTTTAACATCAACATTGAGAGGCTGGCATCTCGGGGTTTTAACTGACTCCAAATCAACTATGATTAAAGTTAGAGATAGATGGTGAGATTTGCACCTAACATATAAGAAAACCCGAAATCATCATTTAAATGGAGGACTCTGGCATGATTCCATTTGACATCTCCAATTGAAATTTTAACGAAATAGAAATGGCATAGTAATTGCAAAGGCAAAAATTTAGAGAATTTTGAGTAAAGGAAATTGAACTTACGTACTCTTAGCACCCCAAAAATATCGTGTGGTTACACGTTGGTTCTTCTGTCATTCGTCTACTAGTTATAACAACAGTCCCTCACTCAATTCACCTGGACTATGAAAGAATCTACTGCGCTCCCTCCATGGACTATTCAAAGAAATGCAAGGGGAGGGCTGTCGACCCGATTGTATTCGAAAGGGAAAATCCAATTCCGGGCACGAGAGTTAGAGGTTAGCAAGGTATTGAATGCAATATTGAATGTCGATGTGATAACACGTTGAAGGTGATGTCGCGTGGTGAAATTTTGGCATGAAGGCGGTCGTCGACGGGACGTGGGTCCACGAGGGACGATAAAAAATGCCGACTACAGCGGAGTGGAGGAACGACTTCCGAAATATTTATTTTTAACTTATTTGAGTAAATACAAACCCTTTTTTATTATGATTTGAAAAAAAATATATAAATCCAAAAATATAATAATTAAACAACTCCGTGATTCAAGTGGTTCTTCTCTCACAAAATTAAACCATGACTCATATATAACTATAATTCTTATTAGAATTTTGACCAAATTTTCAATAGAGGGTGATTAGAATACCCTTATCCCACGCAAACACGTGATGAGGTAGAATAATTGTACTCAAAACATCATCTTATTTCTACTATTCCACAAGGGAATTCCAGCAAAGCGAAGGTTCTCATAGATCAAATTATTTTTGAAGGTTTGTTAACATTCTCGATCAATTTAGAAGGAACCCAAACCTGCAGTGTTTCACCATGGACAAAGCTGCCATGGATCCGGAGTTTGACACCCACATCTATGACCCTCGCGAGAAATATGAGGGTTACAGTTCATTCATTCCCATAGATGACGATGATCAAGAACAGCATACCCAAGCTCACTCTCACCGCAGAGATTTGGTTAAAAAAATGTCATCATACACAGCGCCCAAGCATCTCATCACAGAATTGCAGGCCTTCCATGGAAAAGCGGACGAAGAAGGCGACAAGAACAGCGAGGTTAATAAAGCTTTCGGAAAACGCGAGCGTATAATTGACAGAGAAAATGATTACAGAAGACGCAGGCTTAACAGGAAACTATCCCCTCCCAGGCACGACCCCTTTGCTGCAGACGATCGATCTCCCAGCGCGGACGTTTCGACTTATGCCGACGTTATGCGTGAACAGGCCCTCATCAGACTCGAACACGAAACCCATCGCCTCATTTCCCAAAAGCGAAAGCAAGATGGTTTTGATGTTAGAGAAAAACAGTCCGACGCCAAATTTGAGAGCGACGAGAATAAATCGGGCGGAATCTTGGATGTAAAGAAAGTTAAATACAGACAAGAGAAGAGGAAGACACACTCGTCCAGAAGAAGGCATAAACTCCCCCATTCATCTAAAGATAAGTGCTCCTGAAGAGTTTTTGCATTGACTTTGGCGAAATCCCTTGTGGATTATTCCATTTCCTGTTCTATGTGATGTTGAAAGATATTTTTCCAATGTAACCCTTGTTGTTTTCTGGGGTCTAAATGTAAAATAAGCGTTTTCAAGTTAATCAAGGGCTTTTCAGAAGTATAACCGGAGTGTTGTCATTAGAATGATATTCGGTTTTCTACACAGTTTATGTTTACAATTGGTTAAAAAACATGTTTACAATCTGTTAAAAAACAGTATATAGAGGGATTAAAAAACAATTGAACTGCACATCTCTAAGTGTTTAAAATATCTTGAGTTAAGATAGATTTATGTTGGTGTGCTTTATATATAGACTCTATTTTATTAGTTTTATATAAAATTTAACATTGGACTGATGTAATAATTAATCTCTTCAATACTGGATATGTAATGCACCTCGATTCTCTGTTTGGCGATGTCTAGTTTCAGTATACAGTTTTTATAATTGTAATTCTAAGTTCAGATTTCTCTAATTTACAAAAATACCAGCTGAGACTTGACTGGTTGGTCAAGAGTGGTGGTGATATTTCTCTACAGGATTCAATTTCTCTCCAGAGTGGTATGTTTCATTCTCTAAAATAATGGAGCTGCCATTGCTGTTAAGTCTGCTTGGGGATTGTCAATTGGTGGTAGTTCAAGTGGTTGTATGGAAAAGTTCTTATCCTCCCCCTTCCTGTTTCAAAGCATATTTGCTCTTAGTGAGCAGATTTGCTATATATAATGTATTCATGAGTTGTTGATCTGGCCTTGTGCCCTGAAGAATCTAGAGTTTACCTTGGGTATCATCCTCGGAAAGAGAAGAAGGGCCCAATGGTCAATCCCCCAAGATTTGTTACCTAAAAAGGAAAAAATGTCCAGTTAGAGTGGCATTAACCATACAATGTGACATGCTATTGCCCCTCTTTATAGATGGTGGCAGCTCAACACTCAAGGGAAGCATCTTGCCAATTTCTCCTCATGCACAAACATCTGTTTAATCAAGTAACCTGAAACACCAAAATCCTCAGAAAATGAAAAAACTGCATGAAGTTAATTAAGGTTCAACAAAAATGGGCTTCACACCCAGATCTATGCAAAGGAGATGACATTCAGCAACAACCAAATAGTAGATCCAATCAATGTCAGAAACTCAAAACCACACTCCAGTTGAGACCTCAAAAATATTTTCTTTCATAAAATTGTCAGTGTAGAAACCATTGTCCATAATTCACAGTTTAGTGCTTTCTTTCAGGCTGCAACTTACACGTTCCACCTTGACCTCTGTGATCTGCTACTACACTAAGTCCTTTGTGCACGAAATATCCTTTTTTTGTATTTTCTCACTGCTCTTTGTAGGGAAAACACAACTTCTCCACAACAGCCCTATTCTTCCCCAAAAAATAGAATGTTCTGCATCTTTTTCAATCTTAGCCTTTTAGTGGCAAACATCTCACAAACAAATCACAGTACTTCCCTTTTTATGTTCTTCACATACAGCAGCCTCTTTTCTTTAGCCATGTTTTTTCAAATTTGTTTTTCATAGAAGCAGCAACCTCTTTTCTCAAGTACAACGGTAGTTTGTTTTCAACAATTTTCAGCTTCTCTTCACGGTTAAATTTTTTACAGAAAAAAACTACTGCACCACAGCATAAAACTTATTGTGATGATCCAAAAAGTAAAAACAAAACATTTACAGCTGCTTTATAGCAAATAGATATCTATCACAGTGTTTTCATTTCAGGTGTGGGATCACAGTTCTCAACTTCTCAGACACCTCCCATGGATAGATTTTGCTTTTGCATGGGCCATGAAGTAGTGCCACAAATAAACATTATAGCAATAAAATATTCTGACAATGCTGTTAGTAATGATTGTGTTAGTTTCGTTAGATGGAAACCAAATGTTCACAGTGAAAAGAAAATGTGTGCCATTGTAGCTTTCCAAGAAGATAAAAAATGTGGGTGACCTGACATATGTTTGCTGAAGTGGTTAGAGATTGGCTGGGTTCAAACAGAGTGGCCCTTGGTTTACTCTAATACAGACGTTTTAGTTTCCTATGCCTTCGTTTACCTTTTGCAAATAATGCTGCTTTCTAAATACAATTAATATCTGTACTATTATTTTTTAATAACAACCACTGATCTAGGGGTGATCTAGGGGTGGCAGGTGCAGGGGTGATTTTTGATCTAGGAGGAAAAATGAAGCAGAGCTATTCATGGGGATTGGGAGAAATTTTAAATAACCAAGCAGAAGCTTTGGCTCTTTGGCAAGGCTTCTTGCAAGCAGAACAACATAAGACAAATGATCATAGTAGGAGACTCAATAATAATTATTTGGTATCTAATCACCAAAAAAACTCCAACAAATGGCCCTCTGACACGAATAATAAAGAGAATCTTGCATTTGTTGTCAGATTTTGTAGAGGTAAAGGTATATCATGTCCTAAGAACACTAAATATCCAGATGATAGAAACGCAAACTTAGCTTGTAACCTTGAAACACAAACTTAGCTTGTAACCTTGATCAAGGCAATTTGAAGATATACGGGGAAGCAGGTTATTGTCAAGCCCCTTAAACTCAGAGAGTGAATGAATTCTATGATTTTTACTTTGGCTAAAAACGCAAAGAAGAAGCTCTTTGGATCTCGAGCTTCAGACTCCAGGTGGCAGGTCAAGCGAATGTAATTGAATACTAATCAATTCATCGGATTAATGAATATCAGTGATATATGGATTGCTAGAAAGTTTGAGCGTGAGAACAGGTATGAACAATCTATCACCCGCGTGAACCAGACAGGCAATTTAATGTCTTTGGTACGGTAAAATCAGTTTCAGATTGCCGAGGAATTAATGGAAGACCCTAGATGCTCTATCATGCTCGTCTTTCTGGGTGATTTCGATTTATGGTTTGTTTCGTATTGGAATTGTTATTCTCTCCATAGGCAGCCAGAGAATTGGTATGTAAAGCTGGTGCATTGTGAGAGTGAGTTAAGGAGAGGTGTTTGCGATCATCATCACTTTGTGAAGTCTGGTAACAGTGTTAATACTTTTTGGTCAAGCAGCAGATCATCTCAGCTGGGGATCGGCGAACAAGAGGTAGGGGTTCTGTACCAAGTCTTCAGGTTATCAGTTGAGTGCTTCAGCTGTTTGTTCTGTGATTTATTTAGTGAAAAGAATAACGTTGAATCTCAGACTAGTAAGACCAGATCTACTCTGCTGAATTCCTATACTTCTGAGAATCGTTTTGAGACCCACAGTAGTAATACCTATTGGAGAGTAGAGACTGTATGGAACGTTGAGGATAAGGTTGGTTGCTCTGCTTGTTACTCAGTAGGGTCTGTATTCAAATTTTTTAATACTGGAAGTGTTTGTTCCTAGTCTTCTGAGACTCTGTTACGGGATAGAGATAATCGGGGTCTATTTGGGTGTCTGTTGGTTTTTAACCCTGAAAGAATGTTCTCAGATCTTTTGCTTGAGAGTGTTTCAGTTGTCAGCCTTTGTTTTGGAGAAGTTTTGTAATACCCCCATTTCAACCCTTCGGATGTATTGACTTTTAATGTAAATATTGTATAAATGTGATGTATGATTCCTAGCGTGGAGCTCAAGGCCAAGGACCCGCTAGTGAATGCTTAGCTTTAAGAGGCAAGTAGTTGATATTGTGATATCCATGTGCTATTAAGCCATGGAAATTGTAAAAATGATGTAAACAAATCTCATGCAATAAAATTACCAAGGGGCTAGCTATGGGTGCAACTAAACGAGGGGGCTATGTGTATCCAGTAGGGAGAGGTGAGGGGGTTGTGGGATTGAACCCTAGGCTGCCATATGTCACCTTGAGAACCCATTTGACTATTCTAGCTGTCATTTAATTTTGTTGTAAGGAGGTGGGTGAGAAATCAATCCATGAGAGTGATGGAGTATGGGCAGCCTTGAAATTCGTAAAGTAGGGTATGGGCTTTGTTTTGCTTGTCCCATAAGCCACTCCATCTCATGGGAATTCGTTTCCCTCATCCCAATCCCATTGTGGACAATGGAGGCATGAGTTTTAGAGGTAGGACACAGACCCAACAGAGGAAAAGAAGGAAAAATCGCGATTCTGAGGGAGGCCGCGTTTTGGAGTACCGAGATCGCCCTAGGAATCGTATGAACAGTGAAATCCATTGGGGAATTCTTAGACCCGAACCTGGGGGCGGAATTGAGAGGGTTGGATGCCCATAATTTCATAGGGAAACCCGGTTTTGAAAGCCGAAAGGGCAGCGGCGGGACAGAGCCACTCGGCTGCAACCCTGAGAAGACCCAAGAGCGGATTGCAGTGGGAGAGAGACCGGGGGGGGTTTAGACTTCATGGTAGAGCCAATGAAGGCTCATTCATCCTTGGTTTAGCAGTCGAGACCATCCATACCTGCCCAGGTCAGCGCTGAGGGAAGGGGCGCCCGAGGGACTGTGCAACAGAGAAGGGGACCTTACTTAGGCTGAGAGTGGAGGTGATGGGGCTGCCTGGACTGTTTGAGGTCAATTGAATATGCCTGTAGCTCTGTGGTTGAGCTCATTGACTTAGAAAACCCTTCCTTGTCTTCCCAATTGCTTGACAGAACCAACTATGTGCTGGATGACCCTGAAGGATTGTCTGAAGCCAATTGGATGTGCCTATTAGTTCCTCCTTATTGGATACACAGCCCCAACTCGGGGGTGGTCTTTGAGTGCTGAAATAATACAGGTTGGGCAAAGACCTATGGTTGGGTTGGAATGTTGCAGTCCATAGCGAGTTGCTTGGAGATTTCAATAAAAGTATAAGTGTTCTCTGTGATTTATATCATGTTCATTCTGTGGTCTGAATGTTTAACTGTTCATGTTTATTCAGCTGTGTTTAATTGAGTATGCATATGCATCCATGTGTTTTTATGAATTTGTTCATTGATGAATAGGGCTAAGTCTTGTTGAGGCCAGGAGGTTCAGAATGTTCATTCATGGCCTTGGGGAAGAAATAGACACCTGTGGATCAAATGAAGGGAAGGGCCATGACAGAGGAGTGTAAGAGCCCTTCCAGAGTGGTAAAGAGGTCTTGATGAGGTTTGGGGCAACACTTTAATTGGAAGAAGGAAAGGATCAGAGTTCTCAAGTGTGGTAGAGGACCCTACAAGTGCATGGGGCTTGCCGAGAGCTTTCCAATGGTACCAAGTTTTCCAAAAATGGACTTAGGATGAGGAAGTTATCAACCTAAGAAGTTGGCAGTAATAGGGGTATATGGCCGACTTCCGACGTTCCGAACCCGCAGTGCGGATTGCGGATTTCGGAAGTCGAAGCCGTGATTTCTCGGCAAGGCGTGTTGGCGTCCCCACTTTCGACTCCTGCAAGTTGGATTGTAGAGTGCAGAAGTCGGAGAGGTAAGTCTCCCAGAGTTGGGGATTTGGCATCCCGACTTTCAACTCCAGCAAGCCGGATTGCGGAGTGCAGAAGTCAGAGAGGTAAATCTCCCGGAGTTGGGGATTTGGCGTCCCGACTTCCGACTCCCATAAGCCGGATTGCGGAGTGCGAAAGTCAGACAAGTAAGTTTCCCGAAGTTGCGAATTTGGCGCCCCGACTTCCGACTTCCGACTTCTGCAAGTCGGATTGCGGAGTGCGGAAGTTGGAGAGGTAAGTTTCCCGGAGTTGGGAATTTGGCGTCCCAACTTTCGACCCCCGCAAGCCGAATTGCGGAGTGCGGAAGTCAGAGGTGTAATTTGCCCGGAGCAGAGAATTTGGAGTTTCGACTTTTCGACTCCCGCAAGGTAGATCACGGATTGCGGAAGTCGAAGAGGTAATTTCTCCGGAGTTGCGCATTTGGGGTTCCGATTTCCGACTCCCAAATCGCGGATTGCAGAGTGCAGAAGTCGGAGGCATGATTCTGCGAAGCTGAGAATGTTGGGGTTCCGACTTCTGACTCCCGCATCGCGGATTGCAGAAATCGGAGGCATGATTCCGCGAAGCTGAGGATTTTGGAGTTCCAACTTTCGACTTCCGCATCGCAGATTGCGGAATTCGGAGGCGTGATTCGACGTAGCAGATAATTGGGTGTTCCGACTTTCTGACTCCCGCATCGCGGATTGGGGAATGCGGAAGTCGGAGGTGTATTTTCTTCGACGCCGTGCATTTAGCGTTTCGACCTTCCGACTCCCACACTACAGAATGCGGGAGTCAGAGGCGTATTTTTTTCGACGTTGTGATTTTGGTGTTCCGACTTACGACTTCCGACTTGCGGCTTGCGAATTGCTTCTTGCGGATTGTGGATTGCGGACTGAAGTTGTAGCAGCTGTGTAAAAGTGCAGAGTTGCGGATAGTTAGGTAGAAAAAAAATAGCAGGTTGTTTCTAAGGTTATCCCCCATCGCCTCTAAAGGGCACCGAGGTGACCGACGACGTTATAGAAGGTATCAGAGCCCAAGGTTGCAGCATTGGGGCTGCTTGGGCCAAAGCAAGAGCTTACGGGCTTGTTAGAGCCGCGGAACGAACAGAGACCGAGAAGGATCGACGACCGTGTAGCATTTCGCTGGGTGAATCATCCTTGTGGCCAAGTGCAGGCATGATCAGAGAAGTTGAAAGATATGAGTAAGTAAGGAGAATGGCTAAGGCAATTCCATTCTCCCAAAAGTTGTCACTCATAGGAATAAGACATCTCAGTATGTGGAATTTGCATGTGGCTCATGATAGTGACATGGTGGCCATGCAAAGGCTGCTAATAGGGAATGAGGCATTCCCATGTGTGGTGATGATAGCTACACAAGTATCCCATGAACTCTCTATTGGTGTTAATTTGAGAATGAAATCTCCTTGCCAACAACCAAGGAGTGAGAAAACTCCTGATGTGTTGTTCGAGTGGAGAAGGAAGACACCAAATAGATAACCAAGTGATTTGGGAGATGGCTGGGAAGTGTGTTGAAGCATGGGCTAGGGTGTCCAACTTATCATGGTAAAACACATGTGCAAGCACATAAATGTTCTAGAGCCATGCTAGAGTGCATTAGGTGCATTGTGTGAGTGCACATTAAAAGATTTTGTAAATCATGTTGATTATGCATGCATAAATATGCGTGAGTACATATGTTAAGATGCATTGTGTGAATGTATGATTGTGGTGTATACCTCATTACAATTCATTGGTAGATGAAATGGTAGAATTATTGAAAATTCTAAGATCCTTTCATGAGATGCTATGGGAAAAAAATTGCATGAAGAGGGTAGTCATGTTTGATGGGCTCCCGGGATGCTCTGTAGGGAAGACAGAGTTGCATGAGATGATATGATTTTGTAATCACGAATATTGAAAGTTTTATTTGACTTCATATAGATAATGTGATTGTATATTGTATGTTATTGTGATAATGATGCATATAAAATGAATGTATTTCATGCAATTGAAATATTAACAACGGATCAATGTTGAACTATGGGGTGTTATAATTCCAAGATCACTTTAGTGGTTGTTGTAAATGTTGCAATGCAAATATTATATGTGTGGGTACTCACAACTTGTTTGGCTGATTGAAATTTAGATTGCAGGTAGAATTGCCTTGCATATGGCAAGGCATGTAAGTCCATAATAAAGGATGGGATCTACCGTGTGCAAGCCAAACATTGTGAGAAGGATCTCATGGATGTGAGATATGATTTCTATATGAACCATATTTGATATTTTGAATTAAAATTATGAGAAGGATTTCATGGTTAAAAAAAAATCTAATTCCTGTAGGAAAACATATTTGTAATTTCAGATTTGAATTGATTGCTAATATTGCTGACTGTTTGGCTAATCCATAATGTTACCACTTACAAGAGCCGAACAATATGAGCATGCCATGGTTAAATAAATATAAATTATGTAGGAGACAGAATTGTAATTTTAGATTTGAATTTGATTATTAATGCCATTGACTGGTTATGGAAATCAGATTTGAGTCTGATTATTAATGCCATTAATTAGTGGACTGTTTGTGAATTGTGCCAGGAGGACACAATGCAGGAAGACCATGGGTCATGGCTTGCAAGATCTAAACATCATGAGAAAGAACTCATGTTTTGGAAATCTAGTTTCTGTACGAAATAGAATTGAGAGTTTCTAAGTGAAATTATTATGATGACATCTCATGTGAATTGCATGCTTGTGTGTAATGCGGGTGAGATGCTGAAGTTATGCCAATAGGGCATATGTTGTTTATGAAACAAGAAAGGGATTGGGGTAACAATCTCGAGGGACTATTAACTCAGAGAAGGGAGCCCCGTTCCTCGCGAAAGGAAGAGAAAATACCTCTGCAAACCGATAAGTATTTTGTAACCCTTGCTGAGAATATGCATGTCTAATTATTAGAATTAATATACAAAGCATGTTTTCAAACTGCTTGAGTGTGATTAGGGCATGTTACCAACTTATTTGTACCATAGTTGAATTATCCGAAGAGCCGCCATATGACAAACATGATAAGTGTTTGTGTTCCAGTGTATCAGATGATCCGTCCTTTGTGCCTAGCCGGTTTTGGCTAGTCATTTTTATTTTTCAGTCAAAATGACCATGGCCCCACGGGGTTTGTAATAAGTGTGCTAGTAGGATTTTGAGTGGCTTGGTCCCCCATGACTTGGTTATGCAACTAAGGCATTCCAGGGAGTTTTTTCCCTTGTCAATTATTCTTTTCCTATAGCCGAGCAATAATCGACGAGGTTTTCTCCCGCTTCCTCCAAAGTTGGAATGCTCGATTTTGAAAATTGAGCCTTGGGGGGTTATTAGAGCCCAACTAATGTATATAAGCCTACTAGACACCATGTATGTCTTAGATGGTCATTTTATAGGGTCCCCGTCCAATCAAAACATTGTCTGAAATTTTTTTTACCGGACGCGTTGGATTTGGGTTTTTAATTATTTTTATTTTAATTAATTTTTCCATAGTTTAAATGGAAAAATTCAATTTGTAATATGTCAGTCGTCCAGGGGTGTTTTTCAGTGATTAAAGGCTTAATTCATGAGCCAAAAATCATACTTAGACCCTGGGCACCATTATCCTAAGTTTCGGATTGTCATTTGGCCACTTAATTAATAAATCCTCAAAAAATCAATAAAGGAGGATTATTAATTAATTAAATCAAAAAATAAATAATTGGAGATAATCCAATTCTCTCAGATTTAATCCAAATGGATTAAAATAAAAGGCTAAATGACATGGCACCAGACATTAATGATCATTCTAGTCATCTCCAAGTGGATTCAATCAACTATCCAGTCAGCATTAGTGATTAACTTCAAGTGATTTCGCCCTCCTTCATGGAAAAACCGAGTTTGGCATGTGGCATGTGTTAAATGGGTGGTTGATGATGCATTAATGCTTTGGTGGGCGCCTCCCTAAAGGATAGGGCCACATCACTTGAGATATCTCCTCTTAACTCCTCATTATCCCACAAATCTCTCATGCATTAAACCCTAACCCTCACGTATATCCCCTTGGTATCACGTATCTCCACTTGGTAGGCGCCCTCCTTAACTCATGCAATCACAAAGCTTGGCTCCCATTGTAACTCGAATCACATCCCTACATTTGCTCATGCATTAACCCTTGAAGAGATCACGCATATCTTCCTTCTAGCTCACGTATTTACAAGTGGCAAACTCGTATTGAGTGGTGATACTTCCAAAGCTTGAGTGGGGGGCGCCTTGCCCAGGTGGAGGCCACCTCCCCACTCTCCTTCAATGCAATTCGAGTTATGTGGAAGTCTAACACTCCAAGCATTGGTTGGATTGATATTTGATTGGATCATGATTGGAGATTTGATGGAACTCGACTTGGTGTCTAGTGTTATTGGCTCCTTTCATAGCCAATTCGAATTAGGTTAGCTGGTGGCTAGTTTTTGTATAAAAGGATGGCATTGCCTCCTTGTTTCTCAGGGATATTAGGGGCAAACTTACTTTGCCAATTTGTAATTGTTATAGCCTTTGGCTTATTGAAATAAAGTGACTTTGGAGGTCCATGTGGTGTTGATGCTTGTCATGAGAAGTGCTTCATCTATTTCAAGGTGATATTGTTCCTGTTTATTGCTTATATTTCATTACTTTGATCAAATATTTAGCTTAGAAGGCTTTTTTAAGCCCATAGGGTGGGCATTTGGGTTCAACTTGTCCATTTATGTTGGGGTTCTATGTGATTTGGAAGGAGTAGACTGTAGTTGGAAATACTTATATTCTTCTAATCCCATTTTGCTTGCATACAATATTTGATCAAGGCGTGTATGTGAATGATTTCTTGTGCAGATCACCTAGGTTTGAAGAGAGGCTTGAGCTTGGTTGCATCTCTCATCTCTTCAAAGAACCTATTTTCTGACATTTGTGTGCATTTCAGGATCTCCCAAAGTTGATCTCAAGCATTAGAGATTTGGCAAAGAAGTGCTAAGTTCGAAGATCCATCTCTTATTCCAACTTAAAACTTGGTTACTTGGTTCTATTGTTGAGTAGTGGTTCTTCAAGTGTATCTTTCCCACACTCTTCTTATTCTTCTTCTATACTAAAGTTTTGACTTGAGATAGCATCTTGGGATTTCATCCCAAGGGCCACATTGTTTTGTGGCTACTTCTCTATCCCCACTAGTACCTTGTGTGCATCCAGCTAGCTGGAAGGTTTTCTTGGACTAGTGTTCTAGTGGTCACCTTGTTCCAAGGTTTGACCCCACCTTTGTTTGATTCTCATTTGTTTTGGCTTGCTAAGTCCCTCCTTTCGTCCCTCCTTCGTTGAGCTCTTTGTCTTCCTTTCGTTTTTTCTTTCTCTTCTTGCTTTCGTCCCCTCTTTAGCTTTACCACCTCCATCTCCTTAGCTTTCGTTTTTCCTTGTTTTTCTTCTCCTCCTTTGCTTTCGTCCCTCCTAGTTTGGCCTCTCTTTTTCCTTTCGTTTTCTCTACCTTCTCTAGCTTTCATTTTAGCCTTTTCTCTTGCCCTTTGCCTTTCGTTTTTCCTTGGTTTTCTTCTCCTCATTTACTTTCGTCCCTCCTTCCCTTCAAGCTTCAAACTCCTCCTCTCGTCCACCTTCAAAAGCCCTACAAAAAACACAATAAACAAACAAGGTTTGGTTAGTAAGTTAATTGCATGCTTTTCAAGAGTTAGTGGTTAGGCTTTCTTTACATCATACTTTGCATTTGTTTAAACATCTAGTTTATTTTAGTTTGCATTAGATCTCTTTACAAGTTAGCATTTAACCATTGCATTCTAAAGCTAGTTTCCATTTTGTTAAAACTTGCATATAGTGTTAGATCTCATATCTAGACTTTAGGCTTGTTAGTTTCAAGTTTGTTTTATTTGACTAATGCTAATGGTTTATTGA
This sequence comes from Larix kaempferi, assembly GCA_027924585.1. Lineage (NCBI taxonomy): Eukaryota > Viridiplantae > Streptophyta > Pinopsida > Pinales > Pinaceae > Larix > Larix kaempferi. The sequence goes on from BSBM01001218.1 coordinate 809,097, forward strand.
GTTCACCATTGTGATAGGCTTTGAGAAAGAGACTCAAGAAATCTTTGAAGCAAGTAGAAGAGAAGAAGTTCTGAACCAAGAAGATCATCAAGAAACCAAAGGGACGATCCAAACCAAGAAATCATTATTTATCCTTTGTAACAGCTCTTAAGAGCTTGTTTCAAGTATTTTCCAAGTTATTTCTCTCAAAGTCCTTCCAAGGGTTTCAATCCCAAAGGAACTTGTACTTAATAATAAAGTTTGATTAGTGGGGTTTTTAATCCCCCACACCCAACTTCCCCTATTTGGGGAAGTCTTGCATTGTCCTTTGAGTGGTTTTTGGCTTAGTTTACCTTTTGCTAAATAGCTTAGTTTCATTTCTGTTGTAGAATACTAATTGCTAGATTAGTTTGATTTTGCAAGTAGTATATTAATTGTCTTTCATTATTTTATCATCTATTTGAGCTATCAATTGGTCTTTTTGTTTACAAACTGCTTGTCTTCTAAAAAAGAACCAAAGACTCTTGAACTTGTCACAATACAAGTCAAGAGCACTCTCTGTCGGAGAGCATTCCCACTGCATTTTCCCTGCATTGAAGCATATAGATTAGTTAAAGTCTCTTGAACTTTTGTCATAAGACAAAGTCAAGAGCACTCTCTGTCGGAGAGTTTAACTGTGTGCTCTAAATTTAAAATTTTCAACTTCACATTTTCCCTCTTAAAATTTACTTCGTTGTCTTCCATCACTTAGTATGCTCTGCCGACCCTAAAAGTTGGACTCGTACTTAAAACGGTGATTGGATTTGATTAATCTTACAAGAGATAACCTTAATAAAATCATTTTCCCACAACCAACGAACCGGCGTTGTTATTTCGAGAAATACTCAGGTAGTGGACAAAGTTCCTAACTGTGTGACGCCAAAAAAAGAATACAGTTGTCATAGAGTTCTAGTGCTGGTTAAATCCTCAAGACACCTAGCCGAAGAATACCGGATGGTCCGTCATGTCACCAAGGGGAAGCCACTGAAAGTATACTTTTCCGGTTCGACGCATACCTTGCTTTTTCAGCCCTAATAATCAAGAACATCTAAAACACTTTAAAATTTACCAAGAACAATTTCAAAATGATCGCACGAACAATCATCACTGAGACTTACAATTTCAGCATCACAAGCTTTTGTTTGACTCCATTTGGCACTGGTCTATAAAACCTTTATGTATTACCTTGATCTGGACCATTAGTCCTTGTGCATTTTTCAATTATCTTGCGGATGCTTACTTAATTTTCAAAGTCAAAGTATATTGTTCATCTTTAAATTGTATCTTGTAATTTGCCAAGTGGATTGCGTGTTTAATTTGTTCTCATCATCTTTCAAAAACTCCTAAACAACACCCATCCGCATCACTCAACACCAAAAACACTTAAAACATAAGAGCCATAGACAACTCTTTGTGTAGGGACAACCCCCCTTAGCTTCGTTAGGAGTTAGCCTAAACGGAAGAGCTGGGATTCAGGTGACAGTACCTGGCTCATTGCTTGCCCCCAAGGCCACACCTTCCCCACTTGTAGTGAGGGAACGACTTTCGAAAGATTTCTACTGTTGGTGTGCATCTCGGCGAACAACAGGGCCTACATGACTCATATCGGAAAGGGGTGCACACCTTTTGGGTGTTGTGTTGTGTTATGGTTGTCAACATTGACTACACCCTAAGGGAATGGACGCATTCCTGGTGTTTCAATATTAGAGAGTGAATTTGTATGAAGTATGTTACCATTTTATATCAACGATACTGACGAGCTTGCCTATCCATCTTGTGTTGTCAAGTATTACACATGCAATTGGTGATGCATGCTAAAGAAGCAAAGTGAGGTGAGTGTCGAGACTGGTTGGAACCTATTGAGATGCCTATGGCTCCGTAGGAGAGCCCTTGACTTGGAAATGGTTATGGTGCAGTTTTCTTCCATTGGCCTGTTGACCCAGACGGAAGTGCTGGCTTGGCAATGGAGAGGGCAAACCAGGTATGGGATTGGTTTGGCACCATAAATGCTTGGTAAATCCAGTCGGTGCACTGGTTGAGCATTGAATGTTGTGGAGCAACCTGCGTGCTAGCCAAACATTCGTTAAATGCCTAAAAAACCCAGTCAGCGTACTGGCTTGGCATTGGTTATTTGAATGTTGTGGAGCAGCCTACGTGCTGGCCAAACATTCGTTATTGTATCCACAGGTGATCCAAGGCTTGCAAAGCAAAGAAGGAACCTGTGGAATAACGTGAAGACATCCAATACAGATAAGTATTTGGTTTATCTTGCATCTTCTTGCTTATTTAATATGAATATACGTGTGCATATGATTTGGATATGATTTTTAAACTCTCGTTTAGAGATAAATCCTATGAAAATGAACTTGACATGTGAATTGACTCAATGTTTGAGTGTAGGTATTGTTGAATGCAAGAACCTTGAAGGCATCCTAAGGGTGCATGTGGACATGTGACTGTCCTAGAAAGCTCAGTACGAGTAGCAATGGAAAATGTTGCTAGTGGACTTGTGTGGGTCCTAGCAGCCAAAGGTTCTGTAGGAAAATCATGGGGAAGAGTTCCCTGGTTGAGAAGCCTTGGACAGACCTTAGACACCAAGTGTCATCGCCAAAACAAGGAAAAGGCGAGTCAAGCATTCACATTTGAAGTGAAAGAGACCAAGGAGCATGGAACCACAGTTGTGGTGGGGCTCCGGATTGGAACATGATTAAGAGGGGGAAACTCTTACTCTTCTCTTTTCTTTTTATTGATGCATTTTAAAAACATAAAATTGTTGAATGCATGTTATGGCTGAGAGTTGATTGTGTTTATTTTGCTTGGAATAAAGTGTGAATGCTGAATTAGTTAAATTCCCGTGAAAGGATGAACATGAATGAGTTCATTTGTATGTTGGACAAGCACGAAATGTGTGGAAGTCTTGCTGATAAAGCATGAACTTTCCATGTCAATTGGGCAAGTAATTGACTGATCTTAATGCTTATGTTATGCTTGGCCTAACAAGATTTGCAATGATGAATTTCCTAGGTGAAAATTAAATCAATTGGTTGCAGCTGTTACAAGGAAAGTGTTGATAGTAAGCAAAGTGTGTGGGCAGCTGTGCACTGCACATTGACCAGGGCATTAGACCAAAAGCTACTTGGTTTGGCTGAAAATCTTCTTCAAACAAATTGCCAAGACACAAGAAAATCTGGAGGAAGTGCTCAAGCTACAAAAGCAACAGAATGAGATGAACCACAAGGTTTTGTAGGACTCTATTTGTCTGCAAAGTGGGGTAAAATGCATTCTGGACGCTATCAGCAGTGGAAAGAACAAGAAGAAAGATTGAAGCCATAAATTTTCCAAATTGGTGGATCAGCTGGAAGGTAAAGGAAAAGGAAGGGATTGTTGTGGAGCAATGCCCACATGTGGACCTAGAAGGTCAAAGCCAACAGTAGAAGCTTGTAGAAGCCAAGGGTCTTGGTCCTGAAAGCTCAAAGTAAAGGATGAAATGCAGGACAGACCTGCCACATTTTGTGAATTTTGATGTGTAAACAATGTGTAAGTATTCCTAAGTATTGGAACACCGAGGACGGTGCTATTCTAAGGGGGAGGGAACTATAATACCCCCATTTCGACCCTTCGGATGTATTGGAATTTAATGTAAATATTGTATAAATGTGATGTATGATTCCTAGCGTGGAGTTCAAGGCCAAGGCCCCGCTAGTGAATGCTCAACCTTAAGAGGCAAGTAGTTGATATTGTGATATCCATGTGCTATTAAGCAATGGAAATTGTAAAAATGATGTAAACAAATCTCATGCAATAAAATTACCAAGGGGCTGGCTATTGGTGCAACTAAATGAGGGGGCTATGTGTATTCACTAGGGAGAGGTGAGGGGGTTGTGGGATTGAACCCTAGGCTGCCATATGTCACCTTGAGAACCCCTTTGACTGTCCTAGCTGTCATTTAATTATGTTGTAAGGAGGTGGGTGAGAAATCAGTCCATGAGAGTGATGGAGTATGGGCAACCCTGAAATTCGTAAGGCAGGGTATGGGCTCTGTTTTGCTTGTCCCATAAGCCACTCCATCTCATGGGAATTCGTTTCCCTCATCCCCATCCCATTGTGGACAATGGAGGCATGAGTTTTAGAGGTAGGACGCAGACCCAACAGAGGAAAAGAAGGAAAATCGTGATTTTGAGGAAGGCCGCGTTTTGGAGTACCAAGATCGCCCTAGGAATCGTATGAATAGTGAAATCCGTTGGGGAATTCTAGACCCGAACCTGGGGGCGAAATTGAGAGGGTTGGATGCCCAGAATTTCATAGGGAAACCCGGTTTTGAAAGTCGAAAGGGCAACGACAAGACATAGCCACTCGGCCGCAACCCTAAGAAAATCCAAGAGCGGATCGCAGTGGGAGAGAGACTGGGAGGGGTTTAGACTTCATGGTAGAGCCAATGAAGGCTCATTCATCCTTGGTTTAGCAATCGTGACTAGCCATACCTGCCTAGGTTAGCGCTGAAGGAAGGGGCGCCCGGGGGACTATGCAACAGAGAATGGGACCTTACTTAGGCTGAGAGTGGAGGTGATGGGGGTTCCTAGACTGTCTGGGGTCAATTGGATATGCCTGTAGCTCTGTGGTTGAGCTCATTGACTTAGAAAATCCTTCCTTGTCTTCCCACTTGCTTGACAGAACCAGCTGTGTGTTGGATGACCCTGAAGGATTGTCTGAATCCAATTGGATGTGCCTGTTAGTTCCTCCGTAGTGGATACACAGCCCCAACTCGGGGGTGATCTCCGAGTGTTGAAATAATACAGGTTGGGCAGAGACCTATGGTTGGGTTGGAACGTTGCAGTCCATAGCCAGTTGCTTAGAGATTTCAATAAAAGGATAAGTGTTCTCTGTGATTTATATCATGTTCATTCTGTGTCCTGAATGTTTAATTGTTCATGTTTATTCAGCTGTGTTTAATTGAGTATGCATATGCATCCATGTGTTTTTATGAATTTGTTCATTGATGAATAGGGCTAAGTCTTGTTGAGGCCAGGAGGTTCAGAATGTTCAGTCATGGCCTTGGAGAAGAAATAGACACCCCCTGTGGTGTTCATGTTCCCCTTGTGGATCAGATGAAGGGAAGGGCCGTGACAGAGGAGAGTAAGAGCCCTTTCAGAGTGGTAAAGAGGTCTTGATGAGGTTTGGGGCAACACTTTGATTGGAAGAAGGACAAGATCAGAGTTCTCAGGTGTGGTAGAGGATCCTATAGGTGCATGGGTTTTGCCGAGAACTTTCCAACGGTACCAAATTTGCCAAAAATGGACTTCGGATGAGGAAGTTATCAACCTAAGAAGTTGGCAGTAACAGGGGTATATGGCCGACTTCCGACGTTCCGAACCCGCAGTGCGGATTGCGGATTTCGGAAGTCGGAGGCATGATTTCTCCGCAAGGCGCGTCGGCATCCCGACTTCCGACTCCCGCAAGCTGGATTGCGGAGTGCGGAAGTCGGAGAGGTAAGTCTCCCGGAGTTGGAGATTTGGCGTCCCGACTTCCGACTCCCGCTACCCGGATTGCGGAGTGCGGAAGTCGAAGAGATAAGTCTCCCGAAGTTGGGGATTTGGCGTCTTGACTTCCGACTCCCGCGAGTCGGATTTGGGAGTGCGGAAGTCGGAGAGGTAAGTTTCCCGGAGTTGGGAATTTGGTGTCCCGACTTCCGACTCCCGCAAGCTGGATTGCAGACTGCGGAAGTCAGAGAGGTAAGTTTCCCGGAGTTGGGATTTTGGCGTCCCGACTTCCGACTCTCGCAAGCCGGATTACGGAGTGTGGAAGTCGGAGGCGTAATTTGCCCGGAGCAGAGAATTTGGAGTTCCGACTTTCCAACTCCCGCAAGGCGTATCGCGGATTGCGGAAGTCAGAGAGGTAATTTCTCCGGAGTTGCGCATTTGGTGTTCCGACTCCTGCATCATGGATTGCAAAGTGCGGAAGTCGGAGTCGTGATTCTGCGAAGCTGAGAATGTTGGGGTTCCGACCTACGACTCCCACATCGCGGAGTGCGGAAGTTGGAGGCGTGATTCCACGAAGTTGAGGATTTTGGAGTTCCGACTTCTGACTTCCGCATCGCGGATTGTGGAATTTGAAGGCGTGATTCGGCAAAGTAGATAATTGGGTGTTCTGACTTTCCGACTCCCGCATCGTGGATTTCGTAATGCGGAAGTCGGAGGTGTATTTTCTTCGACGCCGTGTATTTGGCATTCCGACCTTCCGACTCCCGCACTACGGAATGCGGAAGTCAAAGGCGTATTTTCTTCGACGTTGTGATTTTGGTGTTCCGAGTTCCGACTTGCGGCTTGTGGATTGCGGACTGAAATTGTAGCAGCTGTGTAAAAGTGCAGAGTTGCGGATAGTTAGGAAGAAAAAAATTAGCAGGTTGTTTCTAAGGTTATCCCCCATCGCCTCTAAAGGGCACCGAGGTGACCGGGGACGTTACAAGTTTTATCAGTCTAGTTTCATTTCTTCAAGCAATGGAACCGGAAATTGGCAGCAAGGATAATTCTGAGAAAATGACTGAGAATATTCAAGGTGAGAAGAAAAGAAACAGAGATTTGGATATTCAGATCTGAGTGAAAAGGCAGAAAGCTTGGGAAGAGCGTTATGTCAGGGAACAGTTTTTTGCCAATATCAAGCATGATTATCTGGAATCTCAAGTTAACCATATGAGAATGAAACTGATAAATGCAGAAATTTTGATCGAATTCTGGAAAGGAAAACTCCAGGCTCACGAACAAGATATCAAGGTGCTTCAGACCACAGGGCAGTATCCTGTTAAAGATCAGATCTTCAATCCGTTGATGACAAATAATGCAGCAGGTTCGGCTTATATTGGAGCTACAGAAGCTGATGAGAAGAATGAACCTAATGAAGAGAAGAATGAAGCTGAGGAAACCTCTCATCCGCAATTTCCTCAGAAGTCAGAATAACCTCCAGTGTCTTCAGAAAACCAGGACTCACCCCTCTGTTATGATGATCTATGAAGTGTAAAAGCATTTTGTTATTAAGCACTTATAATAGAATCTACACCAGTTGGGCCTGTAGTTACAGTTGGAATTTGAAAGAATGTCACTTTTTTGTAATTAGTTTTGATTACATATCCAGAGACACATATGAACTATATTGCTCAGTCTATGTGGAGCATTTTTGTAACAACAGGTCTACTGGTCTGGCCGAGACCTTTTTTTGATAATATAAAAAAAGTACCCATTTTTGTTAAAAAAAAATAATAATAACGACCACTGATCTTCTCAGGGTTTGGAGCCTTCACAACCATGTTAGGACTGCATGTGTATGCTTGAACCTTACGGGCGTGATGCTTGAGATGTATGCCCAAAGTATTCATACAAAGACCAGCCCGGTATTGAAGCCCCAAAGCAGAACTAGTTGATAGATAAAAAGGTCGATGTAAATCCGTCCTTGATATTCATGACTCTTTCCTCTAATATTTTGTAAATTTAGACGTTCATGAAAGAATTTTCAGAGAAATTGGAGTTTTTTTAAATGTTCCATGGATGTTAGAGGAGTTATGGACTAGCTGGATTAACGATGTAGATTGTTTATCTGCAATGCTGAAAAGGTATATTAGTGTGGTGACGGGTTGTCTGGTGTCAGGTGCATATTGTTCTGTTGTAACTTCTAGAGGAAGGGGTGATTTTATCCCATGTTGAAGCATCGATTTGAAGACCAACTATGAATTTCAGAAATCTAGAGTGTGTGAAAGCTCAGCAATTGATGTTCAATATACTGCAGGTTGAGAATAAGAGAATTTCAGATGTAGCATTGACATAGGACAAAAAAAAAAGGTCTAAACAAAGAAAAGGAAACAACAAAATGAACTTGGAAGTCTAGCAGAATCCAAGGATGATGTAAATGAATGGAATTTAGAAAATTATAAGCAACTAAGGTCTCAAACATCTTAGATTTTTGGAGTTCGATAGTGAATGTACCAGAGAAGAATTAAAGCCTTGGATTAGGTATGCTAAAGCTGTTTTAGAGCTTTTGATATTGCTGTCTGGAACCAATTTTTTTCTTCGAAATTTGCCCTGATGGGACATGAGCAGGTCTAATTTAAATTGTTATTGATTCAGGACAGAATTTGAAAGCAAATTGTGCCCTCGATTGTTACATGCTATCGGATGGGGGTTGCAAATTAGTAAATTACAATAAATAGGTTTGTTTTCCCTAATAAATGACTGAAGCGATTCTACAAGTTGCAGACTGAAAACAAGGAGGCTCAGTTTAAGGTTACAGACAACTATTGGAAGCTGTCTAGGCATAAATTATATGGTATTGGCATTGGCATATCCTCCTACTTTCCAGGAGGCAGGTACTACAACTCTAACCGTAGAGGTTCAATCAACACAATTGTATTTCAAAGAAAACATATTTTCATAATTGGATCTAACATCAGTAAGGATCATAATGAAATAACAATGCTGTGACAGATAGGCCACTTTGAATGATGAGAACATGGGCACATGTAAAGGAATTGCTTATAGAGGCATCAAGGGGCAGAGCACAATGGAAATATTGGGAAAGAGGTAGTCTGTTGCACACAAAAATGATTCGGCCACAATGTCAGCAAGGGTCAGAACATAATGGTAATGTTTCAAAAGAAAATTGTATTTTTCAAACGGAGAGAACTTGTACACATGAAAATGAGTTATCCAATCCACAAGGTAATTGATACAAATAAGCATCACAAAATGGCCTGCTGTTGTATGCAGGACTAAGGCTCTAAGAAGGTAGTTTTGGACAAAATAAGCAAGAAGCCAATTAGCAATTTCACACAAGTCTACTTTGAATTGCAGGAGTACCAATCTGAACTGGCCGAGCAAGAAGCCAATTAGCAATTTTGACACAAGTCTACTTTGAATTGCAGGAGTACCAATCTGAATTGGCTTCTTGCTCGGCCAGTTCAGATTGGTACAGCCAAAGATTGGAAGCTCAGTAGACATAAATTATATTGTATTGGCATTGGCATATCCTCCTACTTTTCAGGAAGTAGGTACTTGGACTCTGCAGAAGTTCAAAGTTCAAACAACTGAATTGTAGGTACTGCAACTCTGCAGAAGTTCAAAGTTCAAACAACTGAATTGTATTTAAAAAAAAACTATTTTCATAATTGGATCGAACATCAGCAAGGATCATAACAAAATTATATTGCTGTGACAGATAGGCCACTTTGAATAATGAGAACATGGGCAGATGTAAAGGAGTTGCTTAGAGAGGCAGCAAGGGGCAGAAGTCAGAACACAATGGAAATGTTGGGAAAGAGTAGCCCGTTTGACACAAAAAGGACTCGACCACAATGTCAGCGAGGGTCAGAATACAATAGTAATGTTGCAAAAAGAAATAGTCTTTTTCAAATGTAAAGAACTTAGACACATGGAAATGAGTTATCCTGCCCATGAGGGCATTAATACCAATGAGTTTCTCAAAATGGCCTGTTGTTGTATGCAGTAACAAGGCTCTAAGAAAGTAGTTTTGGACAATATAAGCAAGAAGCCAATATGCAATTTTCACACGATTCTATTTATAATTGCAGGAGTACCAATCTGAACTCGCCTCACCCATTACTTCATTTATAGAAATTTGGGTTGCATTGGGTGCTATTACTAATTTAATTTTATCATACATTTTTTTATAGCCATCTTGTACTTATATTTCTTGATGATTTTTTTGGTTGCAATAATAGTTATGGTCATGTTGTGTCTATGAACATTCTTGGAGTCAGAATCAACGGCTGTTATCATCTGCTTAAGGGCTGGCTTATTACTCTGCCTTTTGTATACTTCAACTTTCTATTGCAATTTTGAGTTAATGCAATACATTCATAAGTATTGAAAAACATTTAAGATACAGAATGTAATTAATGATCCCTTTTGAACAGTCAGTAATGCAGATCTCACGCAATGTGAGAATCAGAGATGATGACTTTCTGCAAACAACTCTCCTGATATCAGTAATTCTGTAAACAATGGCTTTAGATGTTGAAATTAAACTAAAGTTTAATATCAATCTAAACATCAAACACCAATGATACTATCATATTAAAGGCAGCCAAGGTGATTTCATGGACAGTGTTTGAACATGCTGTTGAATGGTGATTATTGATTTAGAGGGAAGGTATCTCATGGAATTTGGCTAACATAGGTTTTCACTGGGCTTTATACTTGTTTTGTGAAAACCGATCAAAATGATTACTCAATTGAGCTTGTTAGTTTGTTTTTTTGTTATTTTGACCGCGGTTTTGAATAGGGAGCCAGTGTGATTAGGCTATACATACTTTTGGGGTAACATTACTCCAAGAACCTAACCATGTATTTTGTCACTTGACCGTCCAGAGTGATTTGAAAGTGTTTGTGTGTTTATGAGAGAAAGCTTGGCATCGACTTGCTTTCATAGAGAAATATTGGCATTGGCTTTGCTTTCATAGAGAGGCATCAACTTGTTGAGTCTTGAAAGACATAGCAAGGTAAGATGATGATTTCTCATAAAATATCTGGTTATTTTTAGTAATGTAGAGCAGTTTCTTGCAGAACTTTAAAGGCAACTTCACAATGGTGATTCTGATGATGTAAATTTGTACTTTGTAATAAAGGAAACTAATTTATGGATTGTGCGTGAGAATTTTGTGGTTTGCTTGTTGGATTGGCTATAATCTTTAGCTACTCACCAGAAATGAAGATTGCCATCATTTCAACATGTTGGATACCTAATCCTATGGGTAGGCCTGTCAATTTGGGGAATGCAATCCAATCCAATCAAACTGACGCTACACCTGAAGAACCTAGAACAAACAAAGAGCTTGCAATATGGAAGAACGGAGATAAGAAGGCATATGCATTGATTGTTGCTACACTAAGTGAAGAGTTCAGTCGACGTATCTTATCTGCTAATAATTCATATGATGCTTTGAAGAAGTTGAAAGATTTGTATGACTCAATCAGAATTGGAGCTAATTCAGTGGTTGTTGAAGCTCTTCAACTTAGAGTTGAAGGATAATGATATCATGGTTGTAGCATCTGAAATTAAAGGCACCATGCATGAGATTGATGTAACTAGAGTGAAGGTAGACCTTCCTCTCACTGCCTTCATCAAGGTCTTCTACCCCACATATTCACATTATCTCGAGTCTCTTCAAGCTAGTGGCCAATTGAAGGATCTCAAATTTGACACTCTACTGGAGAAAATCGCAGAACAAGAGAAAGCCTTGGAAAAAAGACAATCTAACACATTGGAGAGATTGTGTGCCTTGCTCAGAAAGGGAAGAATCAATTTCATGATTCTTCTAGAGGAGATGGCAGCAAAAGAGAACGTGGAAAAAATAATTTGAGAGGCAGGGGGGTAGACATAACCATGGTGAGAGATTTGATCTTCAATGTGTTCGCCGTGGTAAGAAAATACGTGTATAATTCCATGGGAGAAGATCAAAGAGAAGAAATAGAAGGAAGAAGAGAGAGGTAAAGCTCATGAATCTAGTAAAGCTCTTGAATTTGCTCAAATCTACTCATTTCATTGTTGCACATTGTATTGTTGGTATAAACAAAGTTCTATTCAACACTTCATTTGCATCTTGGAGATACTTGGTTGCTTGACACTGGTGCTACCTACCACATGACATTTAAAAGAGACTTTTTTGAAGATTTGAATCACAATGTAGATGGTATAGTGTACTTTGAAGATAAGTGCAACCTCAAACCTAAAAGAATTGGCATCATCAAACTTAAATAGCTTGGATTTCATAATTTTATGTTGCAGAATGTTTTCTATATTTCAAAGTTGTGGATGAACTTGTTGTCTCTTGTGCACATTCGATAGCAAGGCCATTCCATCCACATATTTGATGGGAATGTTGAGACAAGGGGATACTTTGACAACCAAGTCATCATGACTTGATGGGAAGATGAGAAACTATTGGCGTTGAAAGGGACATATGCAAGAGCTCATAATTTTGCATACCACTCTCTACATGGAGAAGGTACTTTGTGACTTGTCATCCAATCTCTTATGATGTGATAGATATGTACATATCAATTATGATAGTGTTAGAATGTTGAAAAAGAATGATGTTTTTGGTTTGTCCACCATACCAAAGAAGTTGAAGCAATGTGATCCTTATATCCTTGGCAAACATAGTATGCAACCTCTCCATGATTCAAATTCCATAGCATGCAGAAAATTAGAGTTGATACACTCAGACTTGTGTGGCCCCATGCCTATCACTTCTGTAAATGGTAATAAATATCTCATTACTTTTATTGATGATTACTCGAGGATGTGTTGGGTTTATTTATTGAAACATAAATATGAGGCTTTTGAAATACTCAAAAAATTTCATGTATGGATTGAAAATGAATCACAATCTCACGTTGGCACTCTTCATAGTGATGATGGAAAATAATATGCCTCTAATGAATTTGAAAACTATCTTCGTCAACATGAGATTTTGCATCAAACCGCTGTTCCATATAATCCTTGGCAGAATGTTGTAGCAGAAAGAATGAACATGACACTCTTGAATATGGTATGCTCCATATGAAATTGATGTTTTGGGGTGATGTAGTTCTGTGTGCAATCTATTTAAGAAATAGAAGTCCATCTCATGCTCTTGCCAACAAGACTCCATATGAAATGTGGTATGGTCGCATTCCTTCAACGAGGCATCTCATAGTTTATGGTTCCACCTGTTATGCCTTGATTCCTAAGGAACTAAGAAACAAACTTAGTGCATGGAGTCGAAAATACATCTTCTTGGGGTACTCAGATACCACCATGGCATATCATATTTTCAATGAGGTAAAAAAAATTTATTCTTTCTAAAGATGTGATTGTTCTTGAAATGAATAAAAATGATAAGACTATTAAGAGGCAGATTGATCGTTTGGACAAATTTACCCATGTAAAGACTGTTAGAAATTTAACTCAAGAGGTCCTCCTTATGTTTTTGATGTTTTGAAATGGGGGGGACTATGTCATGTTCCCTAGGTGAATTCTTTAATGTAAGTGACTTTATATTATTAAAGTGACTTGTGTACTTATGAACAAGTGTATTTAAGTTGTGGGACCCTAGAGCATTTAATGATATTAAAATATATTTAATATGAGCATTAAATGTGAGCCCTAAGATCAAGTTAATCTTATCCATTGAAAAGTTAGTTAAAGATGGTTAGGGTTAGGGTAGAGAGAAATGGAGTATAAAAAGACATCTAGGGAAAGAGAGAAAGTCATCTTCATCATTGTGAGTAATCATTGACGTGAGAGAGAAGAGCTTCATTATGTGTAATTAATGAAGTGAGAGAAAGTGAGGAAGGACAGAAATCTGTACAACAGGAGAGAGAGTACATTCTCTAGAGTGGCGAAGATTCCAAGGAGAGAGAAGGCACAAAATCAAGAAGAAAGAGAGCAACACATAAATCGAGGAGAGAAAAATTGCAGCACAGAAATTGAGGAGAGAGAGGAATTCGTATTGTACATGTACCATACTGTACATGTGTTTAATATGCACAAAAACCAAGAAAAAATGCAGAGGTTGCATCGTTATTTGTGCAAGTTTGGCACACAGTTCGAGGTAGCATTAGTGCACAGTTTTTTAGGGCAGATTCAGTGGTTCATACAACAAGTTGTACAAAACTATACAGACTGTACTTTCCAACAGATTTGACTGTATTTTTTCAACAGATTTTCAGCTTGTGTTTGACACGAGAAACAAGGTGATTAAGTGCATTAAATGTTATTCATCACTACTGTAAAATTTCTGAAGATTGTCTTTTAATAAAATCTTTCTTTGGGTTTTCCCCTGTGGAAGTTTTGCCCTTGGGCTTGGCCCTAAATATCTCGTGTTCATATTTCTTTTAGTTTGGCAATTGAAGTGGATTCATTGTGTTTATTTTTCAAGTTCTGATTTGTGGGACAACATTAATTTTTAATTAATGAACAATGAGAACACAATGAAAAGTAGATCAAGGTTGAATCTAAAGTGTTTGACAAAAGTGATAAAAGATTGTTAGTGGTGTTTTGTCAAATTTCTTCAAAGACATTTCATGGATTTGACAATGAGATTTCAAATCTTGAAGGGGGGATCCCTATCTTGGATCAATCCTTTGAAACTCCTTTTGTAACCATCTCTCCCTCATGAAGAAGTTCATGCCACTTCACTAGAACATGAGGTTCAATTGGATGATGTGATCGAGAGGATTGGAATATTGAATCTTGAAGAGAATTAAGCACCACCAACTGAGGATTCTGGACCCTCACATAAACTTCCAATGTAGGTCATGAATACACTTCGAAGTGTTCATCTTGATGAGGTTAGAAATACAGGAACTAGAGGTTCGACAAGACAAGAAGATGGAGGTGATGTAGATCATTCAAATTCAGGTGATGTAAATGATATGGATGTTTCATATGATTGTGAATTGAATTGATCTACTAACCTTGAACCAACTTCCTTTGAAGAAACAACTTCTAATGATAAGTGGAAAGGAGCTATGTGAAGGAATGTGATTCTTTCATTAAGAATGGGACATGGAAGTTGGTAGATCCTCCATTTGGAATCAAACCAATGGATTGCAAGTGGGTTTACAAGAATAAAAACAAGTTAGATGGCTCACTTGACAAGCGTAAGGAAAGGCTTGTGGAAAAATTATTTGCACAGAAAGAAGGCAATGATTGTTAGATTTTGTAGCTCGGACAAGTACTTCTACATTAGCTAAGGTGTCTAGCATGTAGAAGTCATTCGAAAAAGTGACTCTCTAGACAAATGTATTTTATAACACTTTATGTAAAATGTAAAAGGGTAACTTAAGTGATCTCAATGAGGGATTAAGTCTTAGCAGTTGATCTATGACTTAAGTGATCTCAACGAGAGATTATGTCCCAGCCATTGGATTAGATCTAAGGGTCAATATTAAGTCTATAGTATTTGGATCATGGTATTGGAGGGCCCATGGTATTGATCCCATGGTATTTTTGCATAGACATAGATCATTTGATCATTATCAGTGTGTGTGAGATACATTGAGATTGAATGATTAGTGAGTGATTAGATCTAAGAGAGATTCTCTTAGAGGCTTTGGGGAGAGGGATTCTCTCAAGCTGAGATCAATGAGTGATCAGATCTAAGAGAGGTATTCTCTTAGAGGCTTTGGAGAGAGTGATTCTCTCTAGCTGGGGTTGTCTTCAATGATTGAGGTTTTGAGCACATATTGCAGTGGGAGTGAGTTAGTAGGGTCTCTAGAGATTTGTAAACTGTAAGTGTTGTTTTAAATATGAAATAAGAAGATAATATGTTGTTGGTCTTCCCTAGGGATTGGGGTTTCCAAGGTAAATCTAAAGTGCCAAATGTGTTGATAATTTCCTGTTGAATTTTCGATGTGCATTATTTGTTACATAAATTAGTGTATTGTTATTTCTAATTCAGTTTTATGTGTTAAATTAAAACTTGGTATAAAAATCAGTGAATAAATATCAATAAGATCTAGTTTATTAAAAAGTTAACAATGACTATGATGAGACTTCCCCCCCCACAACAAAATGGGTTGCCATTCATACTCTATTGGCTTTGGCTGCAAAGAATGGGTGGAAAGTTCATCAAATGGATATGAAGATTGCTTTCTTGAATGGAGACTTGAAAGAGAATGTCTTCGTGTCTCAACCATAAGGTTTTGTTGTGAAGGGACAAGAGAAAAATGTATGCAAGCTCATCAAGTCTTTATATAGCCTGAAACAAGTACCTCATGCATGGTATGAAAAGCTAACCAAGCATCTTCTGAAATTGAATCTTAAACGCTTTAATCTTGATGATGCAACTTTGTTTGTCAAGAAAGTTGTAAGATCTATTACATATCTTGTACTTTATGTAGATGGTCTATTGATGATAGGGAATAATGAAATGTACATTGTATCCATTAAGAAAGAATTGAAGAAAGGCTTTGAGATGATATATTTTGGACATCGTTACTACTACTTGGGTATTGAAGTGACTCATAATCAAAAGTATATATTCATCTCCCAAAAGAAGTACATTGGAGATTTGTTGAACGGGTTTGGCATGACAGAGTGTAGCCCTCTCTCTACTCCAATGGAACAAAATTTGAAGCTCATGTCAAAAGAAGGAAATGAATTTGAGGATGCAACCAAATACGTACAACTTGTGGGGAGTCTTATCAACCTTACCACCACTAGATCAAATATTTCATTTGTAACGAACAACTTGTGGGGATCCTTATCAACCTTACCACCACTAGATCGGATATTTCATTTGTAATTGAGATTCTTTCCACATTTATGCAAAAACCTTGTGAAGGACATTGGAGTGTTGCAAAGAGAGTTCTAAGATATTTAAAGGGGACTCAAGACCTTGTACTCAAGTATTCTAAGGTGGATGACTTCAAACTGATTGGATATTTGCATTCAAACTTTGATGGCGATAAAGAAAATGGAGTGTCTACTTCATGCTACCTCATGAGTCTTGGATCAATGGTTGTCTTATGGAGATTAAGCAAACAACTTGTTAGAGTAGATTCCACATCATAGGTAGAATATGTGGTTACTATAGAAGCAACAAAGGAGACTGTGTGGCTCAAGAAGATACTTGAATATTTGCAGGAGAAGTTGGTGAATTCTACTCCTCTTTTAGTGAACAATACTTTTTCAATCAAGTTGGCCAATAATATCAGTTTCCATGATTGAACTAAGCACATATCAAGTAGAGACCAAGATTATTCATTTGAGAAATTCAAAAAGATGCTTATATTCACAAACATCCCTTCGTATTAAGGGGTAGGGGCGGAGATGTTGGATATCTTATCCTATTATGAGATTATGGCCAATTCGTAAATATTGTAAATATTTGGTTATACTTCCAGTTACCTAAATATAAATTGAAGAGTCGTTGAGAATTCCAGAGGATTCCTTGGAAGATGAAAACCAAGTGTCATTCCTTCATGTATTTATATGAGATGCACGTTAATGCAAAGGAATCCAAGCATTGGATTTATCCTAGGCCTATTACAACACCCCTCTTAATTTGATCATAGGTAATGGAGTGTTGGTTGTGGAGCCCGATCTTCCTTATTCAGAGGTCGTGTTTCACCCGTGTATGGATCCCAGACCATGATGGGGGGGATTTGGGGGGTCTTTCCCCCCCAAAATAATCACCATGGGGGATCCAGGGGGGGCGGCGACTAGTTTGGAAGCCCCCCCTGGTGGGGGTTCGGGGGCAGTGCCCCCATAGAGAAAATTTCAGAAAAAATGCCTTGTAAAATGTTGTAATTTCATAGTCATGACTTGGTCAACAATGGGTGATTTATGGGCCCGTGGTATTGGGTGTTCCATAGTATTTTCCCATGGTAATTATTCTTTAAAAGGAAGGCATTGTAATACGGTTGGGTATTGTAGCATTACAAAGATCTCTATGATTGTGTGAGAGAGACTATGAGAGAGTGAAGAGAAAGTTGCAACGGATGTGTTGTAGGTTGTATCCCTTCATTTGTTGGATGGTATAATAATAAGGATGGACAATTTCTGTGTGGATGTAGTCCATCTTGGGTGAACCACGTTATATTGATGTCTCTCTTGTAATGTGTTTTATGTGATTTATATTTGCATCTTGTTTATTGTTATTGCTCTGCAATCATGTTTTTCTAACAATTGATATCAGAGCCAAAGGTCTATTTGGCATATAAACTTGTAAGAAAGAAGGGTTCCTGGTTCGAGTGGGAGCAATGGCGGAAGAAGGAAAGTTTAAGGTCGAGAAATTTAACGGCTAAAACTACCAGTTATGGAAGATGCAAATGGAGGAATATCTGTATCAGAAGGATCTATTCCTACCGTTGAAAGGAAAATCAAAACAAACGACGACTATGAAGCATGAAGAATGGGAGGTTCTTGACAGAAAGGCACTGGGAACAATACGGTTGTCCCTAGCTTCATCAGTGGCTTTCAATATTTCAAAATAAAAGACAGCAGAGGGTCTGATGGGAGCATTGGGTAAGCTATATGAAAAACCCTCAGCGTCCAACAAGGTATTTCTAATGAAGTGTTTATTTAATATGAAAATGTCAAAAGGTGGATCTGTTGCTGATCATTTAAATGAATTTAATACGATTACAAATCAGCTAAGTTCTGTAAAAGTGAACTTTGATGATGAGGTAAGGGCTCTTCTAATCTTGTGTTCATTGCCAGAAAGCTGGAACGGCTTGGTCATGGCTATAAGTAACTCTGTCTCTGGTTTAAACACTTTGAAATTTGATGATGTTGTTGGTGTTATTCTTAGCGAGGAAATGCGAAGGAAAAGCAAAGGTGAGACATCAGATAATGCAATGACCATGGAGAGCAGGGGAAGACAAAGGGAGAGAGGAAAGAGCCCAGGTAATCGTAGCAAGTCCAAGAAGGGCAGATCCAAGTCCAGATTGGGAAAGATAGAGTGCTAGAACTGTGGCAAGAAAGGACATACGAAGAAACACTGCAGATCTTTAAAGAAGAAAGGAGATGGACAGTAGGATACTACTCAGGAAGCAAATGTAGCAGGTGATGTGTTACAAGATGCTTTGATTCTTGCATTAGATAATACTAGTGATTACTGGGTAGTAGATTCAGGGGCTTCATGTCACACTACACCCCATAGGAAATTCTTTCATGATTATATTCCAGGAAATTTTGGACATGTTTTATTGGGTGATGATGAACCATGTAAAATTGTTGGAATGGGTAAGGTATGAGTAAAGTTAAAGAATGGTGAATGGTTGTTGAAAGATATAAGGCATATTCCTGCTATGAAAATAAATCTAATCTCAAAAGGGCAGTTGGAAGATGGTGGTGGTTTATCTACATTTGGAGAAACGTGGTGGAAGATCATTAAATGATCAATGGTGATAGAAAAAGGAGACAGGATAAGTACGTTGTATTTATGTCCTCATAATACTAACTGTTCTATCCCTTTAGCTTCCACGGGAACATATACAACATTGTGGCATCATAGACTTGGCCACATGAGTGAGAAGGGGATGCAGATTCTCCACTCAAGGAACTTGCTGCCAGATCTGAAGCAGGTAAGTTTGGAATTCTGTGAGAACTGTGTTTATGGAAAACATAAGAGAGTCAGATTTCTCAGGGTTGGGAAACAAAAGAAGAGTGAAAAGTTAGAGCTTGTACATACATATGTATGGGGACTGGATCAGGTATAATCTCTTGGTGGCTCTCGTTATTATGTTACTTTTATTGATGATGCAACTAGAAATACTTGGGTTTATTGCATTAGACAAAAATATGATGTGTTTTCTACTTTTAATAAATGGAAAGCTTTGGTTGAGAATGAGACAAGAAAAAGGTTGAAGTGTCTCAGATCTGATATTGGAGGTGAGTACTGCGGCAAGGAGTTTGATAGTTACTGTTCATACCATGGGTTTGGTAGAGAGAAGACAGTCCCAGGAACACCACAAGAAAATGATGTGTCGGAAAGGATGAACAGAACAATCATGGAGTGTACAAGGTGTATGGGATTGCATGCAAGGTTTCCCTTACAGTTTTGGGCAGATGCTGTAGATACTGTTGTTTACGTAATAAACAAAGGGCCTTCAAGTGCTTTAGATGGTGGTATTTCAAAAGAGGCATGGATAGGTAAAAAGGTAAACTACTCTTTCCTGAGAACTTTTGGTTGTGAAGCATTTGTCCATATTGATAAAGAAAATAGAACAAAGCTTGAGGCTAAATCCAAGAAATGTACATTTATTGGATACGGGGTTGATGATTTTGGTTATCGCTTATGAGATTATGAAAATAACAAAATTATTAGGAGTAGAGATGTGTTATTCAATGAAAAGGTCATGTATAAAGATCACTTGCAGGGAAAGAAACAGGAAAATGAAAACACAGAATACGCAGTGCTTAATGAAATCAAAGAAAATGAAGTTCCAAAGGTGTCGGAAAATCAAGAACAACAACAGGTACCTCAAACTCCTGCAAGTGTTAGAAGATCTACCAAGTTAAATAGACCCCTTGAACGATTCTCTCCTTCACTTTATTATTTATTGATGACTGATTCTGGTGAACCAAAATGTTATGAAGAAACAATGCAGGTGGAAACTAGAAAGAAGTGGGAACAAGGCATGAATGAGGAGATGGACATATTGGTAAGAAACCAAACTTGGGATTTGGTTCAGTTTCCTGCTGGTAAAAGAGCATTGCAGAATAAATGGGTTTACAGGTTGAAAGAAGAAGATGGAGGAAAGAAGCCGTACAAGGCTAGACTTGTTGTAAATGGATTTGCACAGAAGAAAGGTACAAATTTTGATGAAATATTTTCTCATGTTGTTAAAATGACTTCAATTAAAATTATTTTAAGTCTAGTGGCGATAGAAGATTTGCATCTTGAACAGTTAGATGTAAAAACAAACTTTCTCCATGGGGATTTGGAGGAAGATATTTATATGCAACAGCCACAGGAGTATGAGGTCAAAGGGAAGGAGAATTTGGTATGTAGGTTGAAGAAAAGCTTGTATGGCCTGAAGCAAGCTCTAAGGCAGTGGCATTTGAAAATTTCAAGACGCTAGATAATGGAAGATATATTATCTTGTTATTGTATGTGGATGTGTGGATGACATGCTTGTTGTAGGGTCTAACATACAGGATATAAATGTGCTTAAAAGGAAGTTAGCTAATTCATTTGCGATGAAGGATTTGGGTGCTGCAAAGAAAATCCTTGGTATGAGAATAACAAGAGACGGGAAAAATCACAAATTGACATTGTCTCAGGGTGATTACGTACAAAAGGTGTTGGAGAGGTTTAGAATGCAGAATGTAGAATGCGAAACCATTTAGTACACCTTTGGCCAGCCATTTCAAACTAAGGAGATGTGTCCCAAGACATGAAGAGATACATTACATGTCTAGGGTTTCCTATTCATCAACAATTGGCAGCTTGATGTATACCATGGTGTGCACAATACCAGATATTTCACACACAGTGGGAGTTGTGAGCAGGTATATGAAAATCTAGGTAAAGAACATTGGAAGGCAGTACAATGGATTCTCAGGTATTTGAGAGGTACTACCACTCGTGCATTATGTTTTGGAGGTTCAGACACTGTTTTACAGGGATATGTTGATGCAGATATGGCAGGTGATAAAGATAGCAGGAGGAGCACCACAAGGTATGTCTTTATTGTAGGTGGAACAACAGTAAGTTGGATTTTGAAGCTACAAAATTTTGTTGCACTTTCAACAACGGAAGCGGAGTATGTTGTTGCTACAGAAGCTAGTAAAGAGATGATTTGGTTACAAAGGTTCATGGAGGAATTGGGTAAGAAGCAGGAGAATAGAAGGTTGTACAGTGACAGCTAGAGTGCCATTCATCTTGCAAAAAAGTCAGTCTTCCTTTCTAAGACTAAACATATACAACTCTAGTACCATTTCATACGGTATGTTCTCGAAGATGAACTGTTGAAGCTGGGAAATATACACACTAGCGAGAATCCTACAGACATGTTGACAAAAGTAGTAACCAAAGAGAAACTGAGTTCCTTCTCGGTTTCAGTTGGTTTTCAAGCATGAAGGTGAAGATGAGAAATTTGTCAGATCCAAGGTTCAAAGCATAGTCCAACAATTGCATGAGCGGTGGAGTTGTTGTGATCAATATCCAAGTGGGAGATTGTTGGTTGTGGAGCCTGTTCTTCCTTATTTAGAGATCGTGTTTCAACCGTGTCTGGATCATATCCCGTGATGGGGGGGTTTGGGGGCTTTCCCCCCCAAAATAGTCGCCATGGGCAGTCCAAGGGAGCCCCCATAGTGAAAATTTTAGAAAAAATGCTTTGTAAAATGTTGTAATTTCATAGTCATGACTTGATCAATAATGGGTGATTTATGGGCCCATGGTATTGGGTGTTCCATAGTATTTTCCCATGGTAATCACTCTTTAAAAGGAAGGCATTGTAATATGGCTGGGTAATGTAGTATTATAAAGATCTCTATGATTGTGTGAGAGAGACTGTGAGAGACTGAAGAGGAAGTTGCAACGAATGTGCTGCAGGTTGTATCCCTTCATTTGTTGGATGGTATAATAATAAGGATTATCAATTTCTGTGTGGACGTAGCCCATCTTGCGTGAACCATGTTATATTGGTGTCTCTCTTTTAATGTGTTTTATGTGATTTATATTTAAATCTTGTTTATTTTTATTGCTTTGCGATCCTGTTTTTCTAACATGGAGAAACATGTTAAAGTACAAAAGGAGTGGGCACGCCAACTCAATAAAAGGACAACCGCAGTTGTAATTAGAGAAAGTGGACTTTTGATGATGAAACTCAATACAAAAGTGAAAGGGTATGTGAATACCCAAACATATTCATCATAACTTGATCAACCCTTGAAGAAATGCCACCATTAAATTTCTCACTATCTAGGGCATTGATGATGATATGTCCCAATAAAGGAATGGTGTAAAGAGACATAAATACAAGAGAGAGAAGGTACAAAAGTGAGTGGGAATACCCAACTCAATGTAATGTTAGTGGTAGTTGGAAAAGGAGAGTAGGTTTGTGATGAACCAACTCAATACAAGGTGGACCCACAATATGTTGGAAAACGTTACCACCAAATACGTCATCATCTGAGGGATTGCAATACTGAATTGCCCATATGATAAATAAGCATTAAAAGAAACATCTTGTATAGGGATCAACTTTGCTTTGCTCATCCTCAAGAGGTCTGTGATCATTGAAATACTTTTCTACTGAAAGAATGTTGTTATCGCATTGCTCATATGTTGGAAAACCCTATCATCCACTTGCTCATCCAATGGAGGAAGGTTGGAATATGCATCCCAACCATATTGCACATCCACTAGAAGAGTAGTGCAATTGGTTTTCCCATTTGTAGAGGTGTTAGAAGGAACATAAGAGAGAAGAGATGAGAGTACCCAACTCTAATAAGATAAATTGATACTGAAATGAGAGTGGGAAGAACCAACTCCAAATATTTGAAAGAGTAGGAACACAACTAAGAATGCTCAAAAAAATCAAGGAAGTGGATTTGTAAATACCCAACACAGATTCACCTGAGAGCACGATTAAGAAGACGACTGAAATATGACTTGTGAGCTAGAACACAACTAAGATATCTCAAATACAACAAGGGAATGGGTGTGTAAATACCCAACATAAATGCACTTGAGAGAGTGCAGCTGAGAATGAAGCTCAAATACAATATGAGAGTGGGTTTTTAAATACCCAACCCCATACAAAGTGTGGTTGTGGCCAAAATATCAAATAAAGGTCATTGAAATACAAGTGAGAGTTGATGTGTTGATAAACAACTTGAAAACACGGTTGAATGTAGTCGAAAAGAAGTGAGAGGGTTAATTAATACCTATCTCAATATAGGGTTGGCCCTATGCACAATTTCCTCCCTAAAGATGGACAGAAGGACAAGAAGAGAAAGCAATAGATCGCACCAAGCTCCCTGAAGATGAATGGGAGGCCAAGAAGAAGAAGAAGTTTTTTCTCCATATCTCCCTCCATTTCTCTTGAAACTTTCGGGGAACCTCTGTAATCCCATTATGCATATTTCATTCCTGAGGACCCTATCCCCATTTCCACTTCCCAAAGCCCGAAATCCTACATTTGTCTATTTTTAGGGTTTGCCATAACTTCCTCAGATTTCACCCAATCACCTTCAAATTTTACCACAGAGTTCCTTTTTGAATTCTGTTTCTTTGTCCCCCTCTGCCAAATTTTCCCATCCTTTCACCCCGCTTCTGAAATCCTCATTTTTTGCTTCCCTGTCTATTCGATAGTGTCCAAAACCTAGTCATACCCCAATTACCCATCCGAGTTTTTCCCAAATCCAAATCTTCCTTTACTAAATAAGCTTTTGTTTGTGTTTTTCTATCCATTTCCCAAAAAAAAGAAAAAACTCTTGGTTGTGGTTGTCACCCACGCAGGAGCACACACCATGGAGGAAGCACTTGCAGCCATCCAAACCAAACTCCAAGATCTGGATGAAAAATTTCTCAGCCTCCATCTTCAGCATTCAGCCATGAACAATAACCGACAGCCAGAATCTTTTGTAGCCACCGGGTTCTCTTCTTCCAGCAATTTTCGTGGGCCAAAGCTTGATTTTCCTCGCTTCAATGGTACTGATCTGACTGGATGGATATACTGAGCAGAACAATATTTCAGTCTGCATAATACTTTTGATGTCCAGAAAGTTCCACTTGCATCCTTTCATTTGGAACAAGAAGCCCTTCAATGGTACTGTTGGTACATCAAAGCTCATCCCGAGCCAAACTGGACAGATTTTTGCCAACTCCTTTTGCCGCGATTTGGTCCTAGTGCTTTTGATGACTTCATAGGAGCACTCACTAAACTTCACCAAATTGACACAGTGAGAGAGTATCAGACATAATTTGAGAAACTGGCCAATCACACAGAAGGATTGTCTGATGAATTCTATAGGAGTTGTTTTATCAGTGGTCTCAAGGATGAAATCTGCTCAGAGGTCAAAATGTTCTGTCCCAACACAATGATGGAAGTCCTAGGGTTGGCTAAGTTGGCAGAGGACAAGATTGCAGCTCAACAACGCTCCAAACCCACCTTTGTTCCCTTCAGAAACATGGGTTCCCAACGACCTCCCATCACGCCTGGCCCGCAACCAACTCCTATCAAGCATTGTCTGAAACAGAGATGCAGGCACACCGAGAAAAAGGGCTTTGTTATAATTGTGATGAGAAATTCACTCGGGGACATAGATGTGTTCAACAAAAGCTCTATCTCTTGGATGTGGATTCTCCGCCTGCCTCAGAACTTGATGAAGAAGCTCCAGATACAGTAGATGATCAGGTCGACATTCAACACCCGCCTGTTGACACCCCATCTCAAGACGACCCACCCAAGCTCTCTCTCCATGCTGTCACCAGCGTCACCACCCCACAAACAATGCAAGTCAGGGGATACTTCAAGAAGCTCCCTCTTACCATAGTCATTGATTCTGGTAGCACTCATAACTTCATTGACCCTCGGATTGCCAAACAGGCTAATTGTTTTGTCCATCCTTGCTCCCACTTTGAAGTCATGGTTGTCAATGGGGGCACCTTACCTTGCAAGGGGAAGTGTCACAATGTGCGTATCTCTATGGAAGATTATAACCTGCGCTCTGACATGTTTTCCTTGTCCTTAGGCGAATGTGATGTGGTTTTGGGTGTTCAATGGTTACGCACACTTGGCCCCATCTCATGGGATTTTTCGGAACTTTGGATGCAGTTTTTAGTAAATGGGGCACAAAACAAATTAATGGGATTACAACCAGGGTCTCTCTGCATCATTAGTTCACATCGCCTGAAAAAACTCCTTAAGAAGAATTCACATGGTATCCTCGTTCAACTCCATTCCCTTCAGATGCACCCATCAACGGTCTCCACTACTTCCTTGGATAGATATGCAGGTGTCTTTGCTGAACCAATGAGCTTGTCGCTTTCAAGAGACCTTTCCGGTAAGAATTTAGTCGCATCTACCTCTCAGCAGGAACTGATGGCTATTTTGCATGTAGTACAAAAGTGGCAGCCATACCTATTAGGGAATTATTTCTGCATCAAGACTGATCTCCAGAGTTTGGAAAATTTTCTGGAACAATGGGTCTCCTACCCAACACACCTGAAATGAGTTATCCCTATGCGATCACTTACAAGAAGGGTAAGGACAATATAGTGGCAGATGCTCCTTCTCGCACAATTGATGACCTAGTTTCTCTTACAGCTCTTTCTCTGCTTGTTCCAAATTGGTTGCAATATGTTCAACAGGGCTATCTCTTTTATGAACTCCATGCTTCTTCATCAGCAGGGCACTCTGGGTTCTTCAAAATGTATGACCGAGCACAATGTAACTTCTGTTGGTAGGGATTGAAAATGACAATTCAATAGATGGTGGCTAACTGTGATACTTTCCAGGTCAACAAGGGTGAAACGACACTCCTTTCGAGATTGCTCAAACCCTTGCCCATCCCTACACAGCTTTGGCCAACTATTTCTATGGATTTCCTAGCAGCGCTATGGTGGTACAATACCACATCTCAAAGGACACCATATGAAGTAGTCTATGGACAGACACCGCCAGTTCTTCTTCCATACACCCTTAGCAGCTCCCCAGTTCAGGAAATTGACTCAGTTCTTCGCAACCGCGATCAGATTCTTCTCATTCTGTAGGACAATCTTCACATGGCCAGAATTCTCCTGCAAGAACAAGTCGATCAACACCATTCTAAGCGCATTTTCCACACAGCTGATAGGGTTCTTCTTCGTCTACAGCCTTCCAAGCAATCCTCCCTGACACTCCAAAGGCGTCAGTGGCCTGTAATGCAACCCGGGGATGCTACCGGGGAACCACTCCTTCAGCTTCTGTAGCAATTTCTCCAACCAAAGCTTTGGGGACAAAGCTTTTTCTAAGGGAGAGGGGATGTTAGAAACCCATGTCAACCCTTCTCTTTACTATGTTAGTATATTGTTGTTGGACGCATATGCTTTGTAAGTCGTCCCGTAGTATTTGTTGATCCATAGTTTATATTAGCCCATAGTATTGGACGCATATGCTTTGTAAGTCGTCCCGTAGTATTATATGTCCCATGGTTTTGACCCATAGTATTGGGCATAGACTTAGTATATAAGTGTGTGTTGAGGTCATTGAAGGCACCGTGAAGTTAATTGTATTGAGCTTGCTCAAAGGAGGTTGCCCCCTTGAAGTGGCACGTGATCAATATAAAAGTGATTCTGAGTTCTATTATTTCTGATATCTCGTGTATTTGCATTAATTAATTATTGCAGGTTCATCACATATGCACGGTCGTCGATCCCGAGTCGCTTACAGCCTTGCCGATTTTACTGAGAGACCCATCAGTTGACCACCCTACCGTATCAGGGTTACTCTCCTTCACCCCGAACCCCCGAGATAAAGGGGTCGTAAGAACACACTAGCCAGAACTTCCTAATGGGATCTCCCAATCCCTGGTCAAGTTACGCCCAACTCACAATAACCATAAAACACTTCTCAATTCCGGTGCCCATCCAGCACTAGGGAGCAAGAGATATCCTTCTCTCCTTCCCCTCCCTCTATTTACCATAAAAGTTTGTGTCTCCTGTGTCTCCACATCCACCTCATTTATTTCACTTTCAGATTTTATTAATTATTTACTTTTAGCTTACATGTATTTCTTCCTATTTGAGTGTGCACTTAATTCCTGAATTAATGCAAGGTGGGTGTTTCTATTTTGAGTGTGCACTTAATTCCTGAATTAATGCAAGGTGGGTGTTTCTATTATGAGTGTGCACTTAATTCTTGAATTAATGCAAGGTGGGTGTTTCTATTCTAAGTGTGCACTTAATTCTTGAATTAATGCAAGGTGGGTATAGTGGTCTTTAAGGGAAATATGGTTGGTTGTAGAAGACACATGTTTATTCTAGATTTCTTTTTTCTTTTTATATTAAAAAAAGGAAATATTTAATTCAAAAAGAACATTTTCTAATTTATTTCTTTTCTTTTCTTTTATAACAATAAATATTTATTTAATCCTTTCTCATTTATTTCCTATATATATTTTTATAAAGGAAGGTATTTTATTTAAATAGATACATTTATAACATTTTCTTTATTTTATTTATTTAAAATCTTTTTCTTTTCATTTTTTTTAAATAATTAATATATATATTTCCATTAATTATAAAAAGAAAAGAACATTAACTTTTTCAATTTTCAATTTCCTTCCTTAACCATAAAAGCATAATCATCATGATAATAATAATAATAATAAATTACTGAATAATTTATTAATAAACTTTCTAGAACTTCCACATGTATATTATTTAATTATGCATGCATGAATAATTTCCTTTTTCCATTTTCTTTTGTCTAGGTACCTCTTCGGCAAGCCCTTCCGATACTTTCATTTCTTTCTTCTTATGGGGAGTACTACGTAGTGGTCGGGAATATTTACCGCGACCTTCCAACTACGCTTTCTTGGAGACTAAGGGCTGCTAAGGGATAAGGTCATCCTTATCGCGTGCCCCTCAACTCATCGTACGCGACCAAGTCGTTATGGCCTTGCCCATACGGCACACGCTTCCCCGGGTGAGCTAAAACGGCTTTCTACCCGTGCGTGGATTGCTATTTCAAGGTCGACAGTCTATCGTTGTACCCCTATGTGTTCTTTCTATTCTTACGACCCCTATAATGCCATTGTGGGTCAGTCAGTAAATCGTCTTACCTACCACTGCACACACTCAAGCGCACATTAGTAGTGCTGCACTATAAAATATTTTCATCATTCATTCTAGTATCTCAGTCAGTCGAGCATACAAATTATTCATCATTTATCATCATGTCTCAATCAGTCGAACATTCATCATTTTCATTATAAAGTATTTTCATCATTCATCATCATTTCTCAGTCAGACGAGCATTCATCTATCATTCATCTAATCATTTTGTATCTCAATCAGTCAAGCATATCTAACATTCAATCATTCCATCTCAATCAGTCGAGCATATCTAATATTCAGTCATTCTATCTCAATCAGTCGAGCATATCCAACATTTAGTCATTCTATCTCAATCAGTCGAGCATATCTAACATTCAGTCATTTTATCTCAATCAGTCGAGCATATCTAACATTCAATCATCATTTGTTTCGTAAGTTCACAAATCATTAAGCAGAGCATTCATTTATTAAGTAAAATATCAATTTCTATAACTGGCGTTCATTGCGTCATTTTCATTTATCATTTGTCGTCATGCAAATCATCATGCGTTCTTCAGTCGTTCAAGCATTTTCAATATTCAAGGGACCAATTACTAAAGTTTATTCGGTCGGGTCACTTGGCAAGTGTCCTCAAGTCTACTGTCATTCAAGGTACCGAGGCGGGCATTACAAGTACCAATACCAACATAGTTCCACAACCCAATGAGGGATATTTTTTTTGAACTCTGAAAGAAGAATCCATTAAAGTGTAGATGTTAAAAAAATAATATCACAGGTGCATGAACCCTCTATAACACCAAAAAACCTTCTGCAAGAGAAGGAAATATCATTTATAGATTTGTTGGAAAAAATACAAGAGGATCTAACACCTATATTTATAGAAAATTGGGAGAAGCCTATCTCATGATCTAATAGCATGCCAAATGAGAAACTAAGTTGTACCAACTTGACAAATAAGTATACTAGCTTGGTAAATTATTAACCTACATAAGCTATAAAAGTGTATGTACATTAACCACCCTTGGTAAAGTGATACATAGGGAAAAAGCAAAAGAAAGAAAAAAATGGGTCTTGACAATGAGGCCTACTAAAGTACTCAAATACAAAATAGACACTCATAAACATTGAAAATGAGAAAAAGAACTGCTTAAAAGAGAGACAAACACCAATGATTTAAAGATCCCAAAAAGATGCATTGAATGACAAGAGCATGAGGCCCACGTATGTTGAAAACTCCAAACAAGAATTTTGACTAAAACTCTGAAGAAGAGGGCCCAGTAACCTCAAAGAGCACAATTGATCATGACACAAAAGAAGATCCATTGTAGAGGCACAAGAATGGAAAGCACCGATAACTACCACATGAATGCTATAGACAAATAGGCGTTGGTCAGAAACCAAAATAAAGGATTCAAACATGAGCAAACACCATCAACCATAAAAACAACAATAAGGCCTACAAACACTGAAAGCTCCAAATAGAAAATATGACCAAAACTCTAAAAAGGGATAAGTAAACCCAAACTATCAATGCCATCAAATATCCACATAAGAACTCTAAATAAGAAATTTCAAATTACTCAAGTAGAGAGAATCAAAAGCACACCATATCCCCTTAAGTGCAATTTTAGGGAATAATTAAAAAGAGATTGATCCTCGAAAATTACCCCTAACAAAAAGGCATGATCAGGTAATCATATACAATCAAGAAAAAAATTATAAATTGAGTGTCCCTATGGACACCAATCCATCGCACTGGAGTGCATGGGTCGCTGGTCACTACAACCATAAAGTCAAAATAGGAATTGGTGCTTGATACAAGGCTCACTTTAAAGAAAAGTTGATCCTAAACAAAATGGTGAAGCCTAAAGAATCACTCGAGAAAGCATTGCACACCATCCCCCTAAAATGTTGAATTGGATGTCATAGATGATGGCAAAGTATGGAGGTACAAGCTAAAGGTGACGAAGATGGAAAGCAACCTAAGTAAGAAAAAGTCAAGAGTGGTTAGCTCCAAGAGACCGCAAAACAAGGCAATACATGGAGATGGAGGTAGACAGCAAGGGACACTCTAAGAATATATGCACGACTAACCCAAATTCTACTACTCAAAGGTCGAAAAATAATGACCCAGCTCTTTATTAAGGAATCCATCTAAGACAATAATCCTTAATATGGTTCCTAGTAAACAAGGGTTGATAGGTATCCATGTACAAGTGAGAAATCAATGCATAAAAAATAAAAATAAATGAATATGAAAGGGTGTCTTCCCACATTGTGGCATGTTGCCCCCTTTCACACACTTGGGGGTTAACATGGTAGAACTCTTCAAGCCACTGAGTGTGTCCTTGGGGGCAAGCTTCGAGTCAACTATTGTCACTTGATTCTTGACTCCTCTGTTTAGGCAAACTCCTAACGAAGCCAAGGGGGGTGGACCCTAAAGGAGTTTTATAAAATAATATAAACTTGTAGTCACAACAACATAAAGATCAGATAAATCACCAATTTTACTCAACATATGATAGATTTCAAATAAAGCTTGTAAAATAATAGTAAAGGACCGGTGCTGAAAATGGAGTCAAATAGAGTGTTGTTGTAGTGCTTGAAAAGTATTGCGAATGTTCTTGGTCAATTTTAAATTATTGTGAAAAGATGAATGGATTATTAGGGAGGGGGATTCTCGATATACCACGAAGGTACTGGGAATATGTCTAGACTCGCTAAGTGTGGCTCCACGCAAGAAAATGTGGGCTAGATCGGAGTCACGGGGGTGTGTCCAACACTACACCAAACAAGGGTGTAGTATGACGGGGCCCCATGGTCACTATCTAGTTGTTCCTACTTTCTCTGTGAAATTTTTCCACATAGAAGCAAAATGGAGACGCTGGAAATTCGTCTATGGGAGGATAATTAAAAGATGTGAAGACTAATTATTATTCACTAAGTCCCTTTCTGGTGTGATCAACTTTTCAGTCGAGGCCGCAACGATCTAGTGCATACAGGGACATAGCCTTGTTAATTTTAAAGATTTTTTAACAAAGTTTTCTTGTTTATTAACAACCCAAGAATCTCTTTTTCGACCAGTATTCGAGCAAACCCTTATCCTGAAATCCGTACATCGGGAAATCAAGGGGTTCAATTAAAAAAAAAAAAAAAGTAAGTTATCTAATTACTACACTACCAAAGTAGTGGGTTAGTATCCGAAAATATAAATCAAATTGTAATTGTAAAAGTATATGGTCTGCAAAACAAAGATAAAAATTCCTATGTCCTGAGTGAGTCAATGGCCCAATATTTGGATTGGACCACGATGGTAAGTTTTAATTAATCTAAGTTGATTTTAATCAAATTAAAACTAAAGTAAAAAAAAAAATAAGTAAGTTATCTAATTACTACACTACCAAAGTAGTGGGTTAGTATCCGAAAATATAAATCAAATTGTAATTGTAAAAGTATATGGTCTGCAAAACAAAGATAAAAATTCCTATGTCCTGAGTGAGTCAATGGCCCAATATTTGGATTGGACCACGATGGTAAGTTTTAATTAATCTAAGTTGATTTTAATCAAATTAAAACTAAAGTAAAAAAAGTAGAAAGCTAAAGAAGTAAAAACAACCACAAAAGGGTACCGGCACCAATTCCTCATGGGAGCTCACTTCCAAAAGTGATTTTATTATGAGATTATAATGCCAACTAAAGTAAAAAGAACTCCGCTTTCTCCTTATAAATTTTTGGAGAAAAGAGGTTACAAAGCTTGAGATAAAAAAGATGGTTCAAGAGGGTCTTTGCTTGTTTAATCTTGCCGAAATAAGTCCTCCTAAGTCTCTTTTTTTCGCTGTCATAAAACAAAAACCAGCAAACTAAATTAGTATAAAAAGTGCCCAAAATCATTTTAAAAGTGACTTGGGCAAGTTAGGAAAAACTTTTTAAAAAATCTAAGTTAAAAGCTAGTTTAAGAATGCAAATAACTAAGATGGATTGGCTAGAAATCCAACTCTCTTAGGGTCTTGGACAGCCTTGAAAAGGTAGCCAATTATACACTCAAATGCTTGATTTTACTTTCAAAACTTGAAGGAAACTAGTTGATTCACAAGTTAAAAAAATTTGCTTTGAAAGACTTGCAAAAATCAACTACTTTCTAAGCTAGATCTATCTTGGAATGATAAACTTTAAAAATACTTAGATCTATGCAATCTACTCTTATAATTTAGTTCTAAGAAGATATTAGCTTTAAACAATGTAGATCTAAAGAACAAGAGGGAGAAACCAGAAAATGTTTGAGAAATTTTTAGAGAAGAAGGTGGAGGAAAACCCCCCTTTGAGGATTGGGCAATGGAGTCCATGTGTAGCTTCGAGAAAGACTATGCTTCTCAAAATAGAAGTTGGAGAGCAAAGGAAACAAATAAGATCCTTTGCAAAATCCAATGAGGTACCTAACAATCCCTTCACACTTACACAACACTTGTTAAATCATTAGTAAAATCCTAGATTTAAAAATAAGAAGAGCATACCCGTAAACAAACCAATATGGAAAATCCTAGATCTTTAAACTAACAATTTTAATTGAGAAATGAAACTACATTTACTCAATCCTATTGAGCATACTAATCATATAAGGCTAATGAATTTCAAAGCAAGAACAAATGAACAATGAAACCACAAGATTGCCTCACTTAGCACATGGAGCAATGATCATCCAACATGAAAGAAGACACAATGAGACCTCCAAAGCCTTATTCCATTAATAAAATAATAAAAAATAGCTTACAAATGGAGCAGAGGTTCCACACTTCATCTTCAGAAGTGAAGGAGAACCTTGCTTATATGGCACAAGAGAGGAGGGGGGGCGCAACCAACAAGAGGGGTGCATTCCTTTAAAAGAGGGATTGACTCACACTTGAAATCTTGTGATTGATATGACAAAGGATAAGCATCCAAGAATGCGACATCTCTCAAGAGGTAGGTGCATGCCTTCCTTGGGATCTCCATCAAACGTGAGGGGCTGCCACATTTCCACTGCATGAGGCATGAGGGAGGGGGCGCATCCCTTAATCTTAGTAATCGCTATCTCCAAGATATGATGTCCAACCACGTGCTTTATCTTAACAAACTTGCCCTTCATCTTTAATTCGAATGCCAACATGTCCTTCCATCATATGACACATGATCAAATAACCCTCATGAGGTGCATCCCCTAACTTTAGCAATCGTTATATCCAAGGTTTGACCTTTAACCACGTGCTTTATTCACCTCATGAGGTCTCCTTTCACTTAGGATAAGATTCCAACTCATTTGTCACACTCCAGGCACACGCCCAATTATTTAATCTTTTTGATATTTTTGACATTTTGTGTCATTTTTATGTCATTTTGTTGCCTCTTTAAGAAAAAATGCCTTAAGTGATGATTTAATCTCTCAAAACATAGGAAAAGTTGGTTCCAGGGTAAAGGGTACGCTCTGAGTGTGAAAACGAGCACCCCCATTCCAAAATCTGCCTCCAGAACATACTTTTATTACATTTTCAAATTTCCCATTTAAACTATAAAAAATAGCCTAAGTTTTGCAGGAAAATATCGTCATCATCATTGTTAACACCTAAAAAGTGCTCACTAGCTCATTCCCTTATTCACATGACCCATTTGTCCACTTTTCCACCATCTGAACCTCTGAAACCAACAAAAGGTCACCAAAAGACCTTAGTACACCCCTTTTTCCCACTCAAAAAGATTATTTTTCCTGAAAAGCATAAAAAACCCTCAAAAAGGGTCCAAATTCCCAAAAATATTAAAAAGGGAATTAAAATATTAATTTTATTCAAAAAAGGAAAAAAGGAGGGAAAAGTACCTAAACCATGTTGGTCAATACCATTTGGTTTCCACAAAACCACAAATGGTATTCCCCACCACCAAAACCTATAAAAAGGTGGTAGGGGCTCCTCATTTCACATCCATCCATTATCTCATCCTTATGCTGCTGAAATCTCCCTTGAGCATTTTAGCCATTGAAGCAACCTTGGAGAAGGAGACCTCTTGGAGCTTGGAGCCACTCATCTTGGGAGTTGCTCTACATCAACCTTCACCATTGGAGGTAATCCTATTGCAAGCACTAGCTTGCCCCCATTTTCAAATACAAATTTATTTTTTCATAGTTTCTTGTTCTTGTTTTTAAAATATTTCCATTATTTGCTTATATTCTTGCATAGATCCATGATTAGTTTTGTTTAGATTAGTTTCTTGTTTAATTCTATTGAAACTGCTGCTACTAGTTAGCAGGTGCCCATAGCACTAAGCCTGGTTGCAAAACCGGGCCAACAATCATAAATATTATCATTGTCATCATAATATTATCATTGTACATCATCATCATCACCTGACACTACTATCGAATATCATTAATCATACATGTAACATGATACAATGAAAACTTTTAACTAATATCATCTGAATCCTCATGCTCAGAGTTAGAGTCATAATCTATGTCCTCAACAAAAGTAGATCGAAAATAGGGATCCTGAGCCTGGCTTAATTCCCCTGGGCTTGAAGGCACCTGTCCAACACCAATGTTCACATCCTCTGGATATGGAAGCAGGTCCAATTCCATCCAAGACAATGGAGTTCAACTATCAGCACCACCAACATCAAGTTACATAGAGGGGTTGCATGCTTGATTGAACGCCAATCCCATACCCTCATATATGATAGAATACAGTGGCAATGTTGCAATCCTGAAATCCTGAAAAACTGTTAAGTCTGTTGAATTCTGAATGGGATTAAAAATTCTACTTTTTGCACATGAAGTCCAATGAGGTTGGAACCACTCTCAAACATCCTGAAACAATTAATGGTAATGTTAAAAATTTAAGTAAAATGATAGAAAATGAAATATAAGGAGAATGTTACTTTTACTTTAAGAATTTAATATTACCGTTTCACTTAAATGTATCACATCTAGGATGAAACATATCCCAAACCCTTGAAACGTATCCGTACCAATTTGATACGTTTCAAGGTCGTATCCCCTCCGTTTTAGTATCCGAAATGGGGAACGACGTTTCACCAAGGCTGCTTGGGTGTTTCCGGAAACTTAGATTGTAGTGTCTATCATGTTAATAGAGATTGACATGTGAACTTTAATAACCACCTAAGGCCTAACCATCGGGATGGGCATTCCATCTTTGGAGGAAGCGGGTGAAAAACTCAAAAATTATGCACAACTTATTCAGTAGTGCATAATTAACAAGGGAAAAAACACCTTGGAATACTCATCTTTGATGTCTAGTTCCCAGGAAGGCCAATTTCTTTACAAAAATTCCATGCTAGCACACTTTATTACAATTCTCCGAAGGGGGTATGAACATGTGGAAAAAATAAAAAAGGGCCTAGAAGGCCTGAAGGACTTCTAAACTCTGATCATGAACAAGTATTCTTGTTCAAAACCTTGTTGGCTCACTTGAAATCCAACTGAGTACAAATTAGTAGGAAACATGGCCACTAGACAATATTTAGAAGATGATAAGCCAATGGAAGTGAAGCATGATTCAACAGAAAAAATTTCATGAATCAACAAAGGGCTCTATTAACGCCTAAAAGTCGCACACATGCGACATTTCGGCAATCCATCTAGTAAAGTGTCATGAACATAAATAATGCATCTCACCACAGGCATCCTCAACAGATCCAAAACACAGCATGAGCCCATAAGTGCCAAGAAACAATCAAAACAAAGGGTAGCGCGGGTATTACGCAGTTGACCTGCATTATAGCACAAGCTACCTGAACAATGCCCGTGCTACACCCGCACAGATTTTCCTTCGATAGTCGCGCTACTGTCAAAACAACGGGACCACTCACCCCTAGCGGTGCATTAAAGACTCAATCCTCCTCAAGGATAAGAATTCGGCTCCTCACACACTTGGGGGCATTAATCAACCCTCCTTGTGTACCTTGGAACTAGTTCATGAAGGATGAGAGTTCACATTTGGATCTAGTTGTTTGATGGCCACCTCTTGGCCTATAAAATGAAGCCATTGGCATGCATTTTGTAGAGAGAAATTAGAGGAAGGTTATTCTATTGGATTTGAGTTGGAGCTTCCTCATAGCCCACCATTTCCTACCATTGTGAGCATTCCCAAGCTTTCTTTCCACCTACCATCAAGGGGAAAGTGTCTCTCTCCATTGTTCTTCCATCTACTTAGCATTTAGTTTGGACAAGAAAGGCCTCCCTAAGGGAGATTGTTGGCTTCCCTTGAATCCTTTACCTCCTAGGTGTTGTACAACTATTCCATTGGGAAATACAAGAGTGGTTTAGCATATCTTTGGTTGTTGTTGGAGTTTGCATCTTTCCCCCATCTCTTTCATTTTATTTTCCTCAATATTTTCATGTTTGGATGTGAACTACACTAACAATCTCTTGCAGGATCACTTGGAGGAATACCAACCACCATCAAAGGGGCTCCAAGGACTGAGGCCTTACAACAACCTGCAAGGCTTAGCCCCTCACCAACTAGAAGAGTGCACTTGTGCAATTTTTTCCATAATAGTTCTAATGGCGACCATACTTATTTTTGTTCATTTCTTTTTAAACTAGTTTGTTTTATGCTAAGTATCTAATTCTGGGTGTTTTTCACTTGCAGGAGAGTAGGTATTCTACCTCTTACTTCCAGAATTTGGCCCCATCACGACCATAGGACATTTTTTCCCGCAGCCACGCGGTTCCTAGCGTCTCTGCCACGCTAATAGTGCGGAATCGACTCTAACAGTCGCGCGTACGCGGAGGTTATCAGTTCGCAACCCGCGCTACACCGCTTATTGTGACCGTGCAGAAGATGGCCTCCCCAACGGACATCTACATTGATTATGTAGACGGTCGCCCCCTGTTCGGCCAACACAATGGCTTGGAGGTCGTCAAACTCTCTCTCTCTCCACTCAAAATCTCGAATGCACGCCATCACTGATAAGAAACCACCTGCACAGGGAAATGATCACCCATTAGCCATATAAAAATCATTAGCGCGACCTTTCCTCAGAAGGTCCACATGAAGCGCGACTCTTTACAACATATCCGCGCGTAATGCGGCTAAAACTCTATTCGGTCTCGTGGAACTAGCGCGTGGGAGATATACAGTTCGATCGCGCGAGTAGCATAACTACTCGAGGAGCAGTCACTCTACAACCAATGTGTGGCCGAAGTGTATACATCCCACGCTACACGTGGTATAGTACTTTTGTTCCGTGCTAATGAGCGCGCTACAACGTGCACGATTTTCAGAAAATACCACGTTAGGCCAACATGATATTTTCCCAAAATCTCACGCTAACGTGTGGGAGATTATCTCAAAACCTTGCGTGTTAACCCACAAATAAAAAAAAGGACCTCTGGCCACCCAAGGGACCCCTAAACCTAAGTTTAAGGGATAAAATAAAAACGGACTAGGTTTAGGCTTACTTGGAACTCGCAGATCGATGAACGGTACACCGGATCTCCCAAAAATGCTGAAAATGCACTCTAGGAGGTCGGTGGTACAAAGTACAAATGATTTCAAAAAGTGGGCCCCAACCCTCTTTTATACTCATTTGACCCAAACTTCCAACCAATGCCACGGAAAAAATGTAACTCCGTTTCCAAAACCATTTGCACCGTGACGACCAACGCTTCGAGCTATTCGACATGGAACCAACCAATATGAATTCCAACCAAAGTCACCGGAACACTATTTTCATATCCAAGTACCCCACATGCACGCGATGTTTTGGTTTCTGCATTGTCAATACCTCGGTTATGTCCTTTACTACACTTGGTTATGTGCGACGTATGTGCAAGACCATGATCAAGACATTATGGAGCCTCTTTTTATCTAACACTAGGGGTCATGCACCCTACCACGGGTATCATTTTGAAATTGACATATAGACATTATTTTACCTCTGTTTACAATGCATATCCCAATATTCCCACTGATAACCATAGGGTCCCCATTCATGGCCTTGATGTGCCATAAACATCATTTCCATGAATAGCATGTTCCCCCATGGGTGTGTGCACCATTTCCATCCCCGTCATCAATTGCCACCCATGATGTCGACCCCCCACAAGTCCGAGGAATCTGACCAAACTTGAAAAGACCCTCCCTTAGAGTATCATTTTTGCAATTGGGAATTTACTCCACCAAGTAGACACTCATCATATTCTTCGGCACATGTTATGAGAACGATTCACAAATCCCCCTCATACCTCCATGAGCACTTTACCCTTCGCCATCTCCCTCGTATCATCACCCCTGTAATGACACCTATGAGGCCCCCACCCTCAGAAACAACCAGTTATATTCAGTTATCCCACAAATATATACTGCATAGCATCAAGTTCATGGGGCACCCGTCTTTGCGTCTACAAATTGGCCTTCACTTCATCATTGGAAAGTGTCCCTCAATCCACTGAAAAACCGTGGGGAATCCGCCCATCATCAAATCGGTCCCCCAATACACCCAAAACTGTGGGGACCCCAACGATATTGTTTATGTACAAACAGTTCCCTCATCACCCAACATTGTGGGGACACCATATTATTTTGGCAGCAACCCATGATCACCTTTGATCGATGTATTTGAGTCTCCATATGTTCAACAGTATTTGTTTTTCCGGTTACCATTACCATTTGTTTTGCGTCTCCATCAAAGCCCTTTCATTTGCAGTTTTTTTCCACCAGTTTCAGTCTGCGTCGTCCCGAAAGAAAATCCGTCGTCCCTGCTCCCCATGTTCACATCGATCAAAGGAAGTTATGAGCCCCACGCTTATCAACCAGTCTTATGTCAGGTCTATCCGTCCACCAGTTGGTTACAATATGATCCCAGATCTCAGGATAGGACTCTTGTCCTATCATGTACTTCAGCTCTCGTCGACGTCAAAGCACTATATTCCAAGAGTTGCAGTATTTGCAATTGTACCTTGGGATCCCTTTCAATCAATATAAGTGATCACCTCGACCTTAGTAGGGAGAGCCATTAGTACTCCCTAATTAAGTGGTTCCCCCTATGCTCGACGTCAACACATCATCGCATTAGGGGGAGATAGTGTTCACATTTGGAAATCATGATAGCAGTCTATTCGGTACGGTGAAGCCCTCAGGAAGATTTACATACCAAGTTTGAAGGTAACAGTGTTCACATTTGGAAATCATGATAGCAATCTATTCGGTACGGTGAAGCCCTCAGGAAGATTTACATACCAAGTTTTGTCCCCCACCACAGTGGGTTCATCATGGTCACCAACAGTTCCACTTCTTCAAAATTTTGCAACGGCTCCGGGGCCATTTACTCTATCATGGATTGAATCTTCCTTCATCCATGTCCCAGCATTATAGTAGAGTCGACACCTTTGTCCTCTCTCATTGTAATCACTTTGATAGCATTTCACGAACATGGATATACCTACCTCGTTTGTATCAAAACTATTCTTTATATATTATAGCTCCAACGGTCGTCACCAACACTCTTCCCCCATGGGATAACCTTATTTTGTCCACATATGCTTTGTACTACAAAACAAGAGAGAAAAAATAGAAAACATGATGCATTATCGGCTCTAAAGTACCGTCCGAACCTCATACATCAAGGGGCATCTGTTAACACCTAAAAGTCGCACACATGTGACATTCTGGCGATCCATCTATTAAAGCGTCATCAACATAAAGAATGCATCTCACCACATGCATCCTCAACAGATCCAAAACACAGCATGAGTCCATAAGTGCCAAGAAACAGTCAAAACAAAGGGTAGCGTGGGTATTACACAGTTGACCTGCGCTATAGTGCAGGTTACCTGAACAATGCCCGCGCTACACCCGTGCGGCTTTTCGTTCGATAGTCGCGCTACTATAAAAATGCGGGACCACTCACCCCTAGCAACGCATTAAAGACTCAATCCTTCCCAAGGATCACAATTCGGCTCCTCACACACTTGGGGGTATTAGTTAGCCCCCTTGTGTACCTTGGAACTAGTTCATGAAGGAGGAGAGTTCACATTTGGATCTAGTTGTTTGATGGCCACCTCTTGGCCTATAAAAGGAATCCATTGGCATGGATTTTGTAGAGAGAAATTAGAGCAAGGTTATGCTACTGGATTTGAGTTGGAGCTTCCTCATAACCCACCATTTCCTACAATTGTGAACATTCCCAAGCTTGCTTGCCACCTTCCATAAAGGGGAAAGTGTCTCTCTCCATTGTTCTTCCATCTACTTAGCATTTAGTTTGTTCTTCCCTTGAAGCCTTCACCTCCTAGGTGTTGTACAACTATTCCATTGGGATATACAAGAGTGGTTTAGCATATCTTTGGTTGTTGTTGGAGTTTGTATCTTTCCCCCATCTCTTTCATTTTATTTTCATCAATATTTTCATGTGTGGATGTGAACTGCATTAACAATATCTTGCAGGATCACTTGGAGGAATACCAACCACTATCAAAGGGGCTCCAAGGATCGAGGCCTTGCAGCAACCTACAAGGCTTAGCCCCTCACAAAGTGGAAGAGTGCCCTTGTGCAATTTTTTCCATAACAGGCTCCAATGAGTGTTGAATTTGAAAAAACATTGTAGTTGATGATAATGAGAAATTAGGATGGTTCCTATGCATAGTGAAGTAAACACATTGATAGGAAGTCCTCAAACAATTGCTCAAACATTGTGGGGACCAAGCATCAGTCCAACCACAAACAATCTCATGCCAAAATATTGCCATGTATGCCTCTTTCATAAAGAGTTGAATGAAGAGGAATTGGTAAATGACTATGGATACTGGAAAGGAGGATGAGGATGCCTCTAATCACAATGTTGAGGAGGTTGATATGTGCATAAGCTTAACAATTGTACATAAACTAACATGAACTACACTAGTAAATAATAGGAACCCCAAGGAGCACAATTTGATGATGTGATTGAAACTACAACTAAAAGTATATACAAGAGAAACCAAGATCTCAATGGGGAAATATTTCCATGTGAAACATCGAATGATCATGCATATAGTATGCCCAATAAGAAAAAAACAGCATAGTGTGGAAGACAAAGATACACACAATCAAGTTTCTCCACTGAAAGAATTCGAGAATCATCCATAGAGTTATCAAAAAAATAGAGTGGATAGGTCATGTAGACCTATGATTGGAATTTGCATCAAAGGAGTTGAGAGGGGTCTCCCTTTGCAAACAAATGGCCATAGGATTTCCATAGGATTGTGAGACTCACTATGAATCACCACAAGAAGTTCAGGAGTAAGCCTCACATCACCAACTACAACATCCAACATAAAGTTACCAACCCATGTCATTAAAAGGATGTTTCCATATAAGGTGCAACCAATAACAAGAATATCATCCTATGAATTTCATATAACACAATTAGCAAATTACACCACCATATGTGTGTCAAATAAACGATGCACCCAATTTAGCAAAAATGAAGTTTAGTGAAGACCTCAAGAAAACTCGATGAAGGGACCAAAAAGGGTTTGAATCCCTACAAAATGACTTGATTTAGGAAATTTTTGCATCCCTCGGGGCAAATGCCACTTGTTAATAGTCTAATAGAGCAACTGAATAATCCATAAAAAATTTCCGCCAAGCAATCCTTTATATGAGAAGTGCCCCCCTGAGATTCCCTAAAGAATAAATTTTGAAATCTCAATTCCAGAAATATAATGTCAACAACAAAAGCCTAAAAAAACTTGAAAAATAGGAAAAAACCACACAATACCAACATTGTTCGAAAAACAACATTGAATTTTGGCAAAAACAAGGAGAAAGATAGGGTGCACTACCTTAGAAGAGAATCAATTTGCAAAAACGACCCCTCAAATTCATGGAAAAAAAAAACTAAGAAGAGGGAATTAGTGGTGGAGAGGGAAAAACAACCCTAAAAAATGTTGTTGTCTTGAAACAAGTAAAAGAACCCTTGTTCGATAACTGAAATAACCCAAAATTTTGCAATAAGTTGGCTACACAAAGAAGAAGTGAGGAGGGTGTTGACTTGAAAAGGGAACAAACCTACAAAACATCCTCTTGATGCATTGAAAATACCAAACATTGACAGAGGGTGATGATTAAGGGTGGGGTAAAAACACCCTATAATTAGGTTGATTTCCCAAAAGGAGTGTTAAAAAACCCTAGTTTCAGAGTTGAAACAACTCTGAAACAACATTCGATAGAGAACCAAAATTCCACACTAGCTTTGATACCATGTTAGGATAATTAAAAGAGATAGTGGATTTACTATGAACACTTAAGCACACACTTATCCAAAATAAACCTTTAACATAGATATCACATAAAGAGAAGTGAACCCATGAACAAGTGAACAAGAGTTATGGTGCCCTTAGAAAAAAGAATTAATCATGGATGAATCCAAGATTATGTTACAAATTACTCATGAGGTCTTAATTTATGCCCAACTTATGAGGTGGGGTGTCTTCCCCATTAGGGGGTTTTGGGTCCACATAAATTTGTAGGTTGGCCTGATCCACCTAGAATAATATAAAATAACGTAGACTATTTCGGTTACTAAACCATAACCTAGTTATACAATATTAAATGTGTTGATGGTGCTTAGCCCTAATGTCAAGTAACCACCAGTGAGCTCTATAAGACTTGCCAAATTTGTGCACTAAACAGTGTATCATGTCATGAGACTCTTAATACTAATGTAGTTTTACTACATCTTTATTATCTTTGAAAATATTGTTGTGAATGAGTGCCATAATATATTTAGTATACACACGTAAAAGACACAATAGGGATTTAGATCTAGAGATAAGTCATAGACCATGTTTAGTATTATGACACATATTGATTTCAACATCAAAGTATGGTTTTAAAATCCCATGTTATGGGAACAATGATAGGGAGAAATGAATTGAACTTTACATGAGAACCAAACTTTGTGGGAGAGAGGAATATATGGACCTTAAATTGCCATGTTGCTAAAATCCAAGAATAAGAAAACAAGTTGTTTATTTTGCAAGAAGGTAGACCATGATAAGGATAATTGTTGGGTTTTGCATCCCAATAAGACACTATTTAGAGCACTGCATGACCATGTGATAGATCAATTAAGCTACATAACAAGTTGTGAGCGATTGCGGAAAAGGGAGCAATTACTTGAGCTCATAATATAATTTACAAAGAAAAGTACATATCTTATAGTCTACATTTCAAGATTACTATTGAGAATAAGTGATAGGTAATTGTTGAAGACTCGGTAATGATTTGATGTATGAGACTTCAATCCATGATACCATCAGGCATAGATTAGAGAATAAGGCTCTTAGAAAAAACATATGTCAGGACAAAAGAGCCATGTGAGTTGCCTAACCAACGCATGAGCACCATTCAAATGACTAATCATGATGAAATTTGAGGCCATAAATGGATATTTTTAATAATTATGTTATGATCCAAATGCAAATAGATTGAGATTATCACAAAAATATACACAAAGTATCATAGATCTATGATTTAATTTTAAGGAAATAATTGCACTATTTAGAAGAATAACACCAAGTATAATAAATAATGTACAAATACATAAAGACGAGTGTTGGAATCTTATTAATACTAAGAGGGGGGTGAATTAGTATTAGCGTAGTTATGAACAAATTTGACTTCTTATAAAATTTAAACAACACTTAAATTATGCATTCACCATAAACAATAATATTCATCCACATATGCACAAAACACAGAACCCAAGATTTTTACATGGAAACCCAAATGGGAGACAAACACAGAATGCTTTCTTATATCATAAAGAATACATTCATGGGAAGCACCAACTTCCAAAGTTCTCCAACACCAACTAGAAGGAGGCTCCAACCCCCTGATTTACAGGTTACAACCATAAGGAAGAACCGACTCCCTGATTTACTAGCACCAACTGGAATTAGGCACCGACCCCCTGAATTTACAGACACCGACCTGAAGGAAGCACCGACTCCCTGTTCCTTGCCTTGTCTTGCCCCCCTGATATGACTGTAGTAGATTCTTCTTTACTTACACCTGATCTGCGCATTCTTCAGATTTACTGCAATATATTCCTTTGTTGGCACCTGCTAAATACTCTGTCCTTCACAAATTTTGTACTGTATCACCAATTCTTCTCACACTTCATGTCACTACTTCAAAACTACACACTAGTCTTCATAACCTTCTGCAATCACACACTGATTCTTGTATTTCATAACCTTCTGCAATCTACATGTTGGTTCAACATACTGTTCTATTTCTGTGCATCTGCAAACTCAACTGATAGTACGCATTAACCATGGTTCTGTTTTTCTATTCTTGTACATCTATATCAGATAGACTACGACCTCCTTCGCACCATATTTGAAAATGTCTTTATGTTCTTGCGCACTCAGTCCATATACTACATCATTCTATGCATCGTCTGTTGTGCTTCATTTTTTCCTTCACGCATCTGTCTTGGATAGATCACATCATCTCGTGCATCATCTATTGTGTTGCATCTATGTTCTTTGCGCATGTGGCTCTCTATTAGATTATGTTGTGCCGGTTCTACGAGCCATTGATACCCTAATAATTAGAATCTTTCCAAATCAGAGTACTACCACTTTCACAT
Source organism: Larix kaempferi (assembly GCA_027924585.1). Lineage (NCBI taxonomy): Eukaryota > Viridiplantae > Streptophyta > Pinopsida > Pinales > Pinaceae > Larix > Larix kaempferi. The sequence goes on from BSBM01001218.1 coordinate 854,005, forward strand.
CTTCAAGCTTACATTCAACTTTCAACTTGGCTTCTTATTTATACTTGACCTACATAGACCATATTTCCACAAGTTGGTAGTGACGTCCCTTCTTCCTTGCTTCACGGTTAAGATTTCTTGCGCATCTGCCACTTGTCATGATCTGCACAATTGAGGTATCATCCCTTGTGGTTCTTGTGCATACATGGTCCTTTGCATTGTGGGTCTTGAAAACTTTGGAACCACTTCGAGTGGGGTCTTGCGCCCTTGAAGTACCATCGCTTGTGGGTCTTGCATGCTTGACTTGTCCTACCACCTCTTGCTTCTTGGATTCTTGTGCACTTTCAAGATTTGCATACATGTCCAAGTGCTTCTTGCTTCTGAGCCTCTTACGCACTCCCGATACTTGTCCAACCACCTCTTTGGCATTACCTTTGATTAGATGTATGGGTACTTTTGCACATACCTTATGTACTTCTTCAAACTAGATGTACTTCTACAATCTGTATGTACTTCTTCAAACTGGCACAAGGATACTAAGTCCTTCTGGCATCATGGGTACTTAGTGCTCTTTGACATCGATGACAACCAAAGTTCAACAATAGGATGAAGAACTACTTTTAATTATATGGTTTGTACATTACTTACCTTAGAAAGGTTAAACAACGACATGCTACCACCAAAAATATGTATTCCATGCCTTATATTTGAACTATGTGATATATAAGAGAAATGACCATGTGATTATGCTTTAGCATGCCTTGTAATCACATAATTAATTTATTTTTTGTAATAAGGTCCTAACTCTAGAGATCGTGGTCTAACACATTATGGTTGCCTAACAACATGGTCAACCACTTAAAATAACCTTAATGGCCCATTACATTGATTTATATGGCTCAACTAACCCCAATGGACCTATAGGACCCCATGGAAGGGGCAACTTATATGTTATACATTTAGTATGGTGTGCTAGATGCACAACATTCCCTCCATTTTGAAGAGCGCTTCACTATCACAATATTATATAATACCAAGTAACAAGCCTTCTTCATATGTGTGGTTAGTGGTTTCCATGCTTGTTTATTCATCCATTCATATCTAACTCTTATTAGTGTTGATCCTTGGTACTATAATGCCACTAATTGTTTTTCCTTTACTTCCATGCATTGCCATTATTACTTTGCTAATTTGTTGTAGTTGATGGTATTTGATAATATCATATTATGTAATTATCCTCAATTTGGTATTCTAAGAATGTCATCAACTATGCCATCTACTTTCATGAAAGTGAGGATGTTGATGTTTACTTTCCTATCTTTCTAGTAGACTTACCTAGTAATGAGGATGTCAATGCAATTTCACTTTTGATGGTTTTTCTTCACTATCAATAAACTTATCATCAATTTCTTTCTCATACAATAACATAGTTGAGGCAATCCACTTGATCTTTGATTGTATTAGCTTTTGAGTAATACCGTCATGATACATCATGCATGATCAGTATGAAGAATCACATTAGGAAGGTACATCATGCAGATCCAGTTCAAAAATGTACATAAGTAATGCATCCTACTACATGTGGTACATGCATAGATATCAAGTCCACCAAGTCATACTCTCTCAAGGTAGTAGCCAAAGAATTGGATGGACAAAGATACATGTGCACAAGCAGCCAAGGATTTGGTTAAGAAAAGGAACAAGTGTAGAAGCATGTCAAGGAAAGATTCTGGAATGCACAAGCAAGCCCAAGCATTATATGGTCAAAGATTGGAAGTGCACAAGAAAATGAAACGGATTATGGTTGAAAATTCTTGAAAGCGCGCAAGTCTTACCAATCAAAAGATGCTTTCAGTTATTGAAGCGCACACAAGTTCCAAGAAGGGTGTAGCAGTTGAAGTTAGTATATGCACAAATTCCACTACTAAAGACTCAGCAAGTGCGCAAGTCCCGTAAGTGATGGTACTGCAAGGGTCAAAGTCCCACTAAGTCAAGGACCAGGTATGCGCAAGTTCTACAAGAGATGGCATGACAACAGTGCAAGATGAGGTCAAAGTCCCACCAAGTCGAGGACCATGGTTGCGTAAGTTCTACAAAGCAATGGTACATTGAGAGCGCCAGACTAAAATGTTGAGGTGAAAGTTCCACTGAGTAGTAGACCATGGATGCGCAAGATCCACAAAGGATGACACATCAACAGCACAGAACATGACATGTGGCATAGGCTTAATCCGTGAAGTAAGGAAGAAGGAATGCCACAACCAACTTGTGGACATACAATCCATGCAGGACATGTATAAATAGATATGCAAGTTGGAGATTTAAGTAAGCTTGATGGCAATGCTATAGAGCTTCATGTGGAAGATACAAATTTATATTCGGGGCATCAAGGGCTCAAGGACAAAACAACATGATCTAGCGAGGATCCGAGTGCGCACAGCGACAGGAGAATGATTTACTGATGGTGCGCAGAATGATGCTATATATATTTGACGGATGCGCAAATACTAAAAGGCATAATTATAAAAGCAAGTGCAAGTACATGAGGACTGAATGACAGTATTGCTGGCAACACGTAGATAGTCATAGATGATATAAGACATAAGCACAGAGACAGAACCAAAGTATATCATAAGATGCGCAGAAGTTTGGTCGATGCATGAATGTTGAAGTGAACTGTGCGAAGTAAAGAAGTCCATAAGATGCGCAACAAAATAAAAGAAGTATAATATTGTAGGTGCATCATGATGAGGATGATCTGAGGCAAGTGCGTTAAACCAAAAGGATGAATCATATGATGCACAACATGTCGCAAATTTTCTAAAATACTATAGCACTTAAACCGAACAGACACATCTAAGTTAGTGCGCAATTGCATCTGATACTGATGCATAATCTCATAACAACAAACTATCAATTGAAATCACATTATTAGTTGGTAAGTGCAGTTGTGCAGTAGCGGAAAGACAGAGTGAACCTTGGCGTAGACTGCAGGATCAGAAGCACACAGTACCTGAAGCAAGTCATCAGCAAAAGTGAAGAATTGAGTGGAAAGAGAAGTCAAGTGATGTATGCAACATAGTGACAGTAAATCGTTTGCATATGAAGGTGGCGCACAGCAGAACGAACTAGAGAATATCAGAAGTGTGCGCGAGTTGAAAGATCAATAAGACAAAATATTATTTTTGATATCTAGGCGACGGGACAGGGTAAGGAGCAGGAGGTTGTAGCCTCCTACCAATTGGTGCTAGAGAACACAGGGAGTTGGTGCTTCCTTCAGGTCGATGCCTATAAAACCAAGGGATTGGTGCCTCCTTCCAGTTGGTGTTGGTAAACACATGAAGTCGGTGCTTCCTTGAATGTATTCTTTTCATTACAAAATAGCATTTCGTGGTTTTCTCCCATTTGGGTTCCACCTCAAAATCCTGTGTGTTATGTGTTCTTTGTCTTGGTGCATATGTGGATGAATGTTTGTATTTATGTTGGATGCATAATTAAATATCAATATTAATTTAAAGACTAATATGTTAAAGAAGGTAAAAACTGTTGATAATTGCGCTAATATTGATTCATCCCCCTCTCAGTATTAAACCGATTCCAACACATCCAAGTCTACTTCATCAATAAAATCAACAGTGATGGTGAATAAGCCTACATTGCTTAGTAACTTGTAATTATGCATTCTTACATACCCATCCAAGTGGATATGGTTTAGGATGTAATGTAGTTTTCAAACCAATCTTCTGAACAATGCCTTCTAATATAAGGTTTACTCGAGACCCACTGTCTATAAGTGTATCAATTTTACTGTGTTTAGAGATAACCCTTAAATGAAATAATTCTTCCCTCTTCTTTTCATCAGTGATCAAATGAGAATAAGTACATGTGTTAGAGGTTATACGTTTCATACCAACAATTGATACTTTGGTTTCATCTTCGGATTCAGATCCGAGATCATATTTGATGGTAGCAGTGGTCTTATTCTTACCTCTCTGGTGCTTAGTCCATTCCGGTTTCAACTTTGGATGTAGCTTCCAACAGTGTTCTTCATCATGCCCATCTCTATGACAATGAGAACATGAAAGCTTTCTATCCCCCTTCTTTAATATAGAAAATTGTTTCATCTTCTCTTTTCCCTTGTCCTTGCTTTCCTTCAACTGACTGGATTCAGCTGAGAAGCTGCCATAGATATTCCTTCTACCTACTTCTAGATGAATTGCTTGCACACTAAAATCATCAGTGTTAGTTGGATTAAAAATCAGAATGGTATGTTTCAGATAATCATGTAATCCACCTATGTATTTCAACAAGGTATCCTGTATATATAAAGAAACACCCAAATTCATTGCTCTTTTCTGAAACTTTTGTGTATACTCTTGTACAATCTGGCCCTTACCTTGCCTAAAACTTTTCCAATCCATGACTGACTGTTGCATGTAACCCATTGGATAAAATTGTTTCTTCAATGCAGATGTAAATTCAAACCAAGAAGTAATTACTTCACCTTTAGTACGAAGATCATCCTGGGTCTTACTCTCCCACCATATCAAGGATGTTCCACCCATACAGAGAGTAGCACGCTGGACTTTTGTAGTCTCATCCACAATGTTTTGGATCCTGCAGTAAAGTTCAACTTTCTTAAGCCAGTTATCCATCTTTTTGGCATCTAATTCACCATTATACATTGGCAAGTCAAATTTGACATCGAGTTTTAACAAAGGCAATGTAGATTTATCTTTCATAGATTCTTTCTTCTTTGAAGTAGAAACTGAGCTTGAACTTTTAGAAGAAGTAGAAGAAGATGAAGAGGATGGAGGACTTTAAGGAGGGTCACCACCACCTCCTACTCCTTTTTATCGTTTGCTTCTGATGTGCCTTCTTCTTTATCTTTCTTCTGATCCGCATACAATTATTCCACCATGGATTTCATTGCCATAAAATCTTTAAGAAATTCTTCATTAATTGATGGAGGATCACCTCATGTTCCTTTCGGTGAAGCCACCTTTTTCTTTGGATTTGCACACCTAGATCCAATATCAGGATTGAATTCTTCCAATACACCTTCACCTCTCTTAAGCCTGAGCCTTGTTAACATTCACACTTATGCAATTTCTTGGTTAGCCTACTCTGATACAAAACATGATCTAAAAATAACAGGATCTACTAACACTTGAATTGCAAATAAATTCTTAAATAGTTAACTTGTAAAAATGCCTTAATGATCAAGCTTACAAAAGGCTTAAAATAACTGAAAATGTGAATAAAACAAATGATGCAAACCATAAAAATGTAGACACCATATGGTAACGAAATTCCTCCAATGTGGAGTACATCTTCGGGTCCAGCTCTAATGAGGACCGATCTTATTAATCTTCAAAAAGTACAATTTCCTTCAAGCTACTGCAAAATAGACTTAGGCTCTCAATCATGAAGTCTCTCACTCTCAACCTCTCAAGACTGGCTAGAATGTCTCTTTACAAAAATGAGCAAGCCTATAAGCCTTTACAAAGGCATAATGGCATTATACCATTTTTCTCCCAAAACTTCATTCTCCTCGTATGGGAAAATACATTGATTTATATAGCCAATGGTTCATAACCCATCTCCAAATACAATGGGATTCACAAATATTCGATCCCAAATTAATGTATAGAAAGGATCTTTCACGTCCAGACTCTGTTTGAGACGAAACGAACGTCGTCGGAAAGGTCTCAACGAGTCCTACGCAACAGTGTGGTTCTATTCAGAATTTGAAGACTTTGATTTTGATTAGTTGGGAAGATCCTCCTGGATCAAATTACAAAAACGTACTTATTGCTTAGACTCTAGTCTTGCTCGTACCATTTATCCAAAGCAACTCACTTTGTGTGTTTGAATAAGAATCTAACCTCATACATGGGTTAATATGAGAATCTCCACTCACCCTAACTGAAAATGCAGTACACAAACTAGATAAGTTTAACCATGGGGCCTTGATGATTTTGTTGAATAAATCATTCACATTTATACTCCATTGTTTGATTGCATGTGGTATTTAAAGGAACTTGTCACTTAAATATTTGAATAGGGCATGAATGATCCACTGAGAGTTTGAAGAGACCTCACAACCAATTGCATCAATGAAATTACATTATACTATCTCCTCATGGTATAAAATATTGTTGTTGTGTTCACTAACCGCTCTAATGATATATGATGTTGATACGGCTGAAACACAAGATACAGTTATGGCTTGTAGACGATCTCAACGAAAAGGAAAGCTTATGCTTGAACCATCTTCAAATGAGGAAGATGATAAGAAGTTCAATAGACAGTATGGAGACACTGATCCTAACACCAAAATAATGCCAGCCTTTAAGTGGGAAGAGATCTATACATTGTTCAACATTGAGGCTTACCCCGCAACTCCAATAGAAGATGAAGAAGACTAGAGGGTGTATCGAAATATAACAAAAATTTATTTTCATGTGGTCACAACAAGACCAACAGTTTTCCCTTGTGCGGAATTAATATCTTGGATAATTCCTAGAGTTAACACATGAGATAGAATCATCATTATTGCAAATGGATCCAGGGAAATTGCATCATTCTAGTGCATCCTATCCAGCATCATTCTCCTCCCTCCAATGCTACTCATCCTACTCAAATTCACTATGTTCTCCCTTCAAGTTCTATCTCTTCCCCCATCTCATCTTTCTCTTCCTCACATTCTCGACTCCATCAACCAACAAACCCTAGCACTATTGCATCCCGTCCCTCAAAACCTACACTCCTCTCCTCATTCATTGCACGCAACCCCCCATGCCTCTTCGGACACGCCCATCAAGTTCTGAACTCCCCCAAGATATTTCAACCACTCCCTATCCCATGACCTACCCTAACCCTTCAGAAATTGCCATCACTCAACATTGTTCCTCATGTGACTCCATGCATGGCTCAACCTCCCACTCCTCACCCTCCACGCCCTCATTCACCTCACACACCCATAACACCTCACCCCTCTCTTCTTCTCTCGCTCAAAAATTCCCCTCGCACTCCTCACCCCCCCTCCATCCATCCTTGATTTGATCCCCTCCATCAACCTCAACATCCAGCCACTTTTCATTATGTATTTAAATTAATTATTTAATTTATTTCTGAAGTTTTTCGTTATATTTTAAAATTATTTCCCTAATATATTCAACCCTCCCCTTCTTTTCTCCCATATATATATATATTTTTATATTTCTAATTTTTACCATTTACTTAGTAATCTATAACTAATTTATTACTATTATTATATCTTTTGACCATTTATTGAATAATCAATTAAAATTTTTTTCCTTCAACTAAATATATTAATTATTTAGTACATATCCCATTCTTTATCTATTTTAAAATATTATGTTATATCTTCTCATTTTTAATTATTAAATAACTTATTATTCCCCCATATCTTAACCTATTCATCAACCAAACCCTACTGACCTTTGACTTCCCACCCTTCTCATTTCTAATGGTCATATTCCTTTAGTATTTATTCATCACAAGATCCTCAATCTCTCTATCTATTCCTGAGCTCTCATGATCCCTGAATATGGGTGGAGTGTCCACCTGAAACGTCGGACTCTAAAATTTTCACACAGTTAACTCCAGAAATTAGATATATATCTACACGATGGACTGTGGAAATCTACATCCTATTATATATTATAAGTTCCCACCTATAAAGATTAGATTCAATGACGACCGGATAGCAGGAGTGAAATTAGATATATGTGAATGTCTGGAAAAATGGTGGTGAAGCATAAGAGATTTAAGTCTAGGGAAGAAGGTGGTTTACATCCAGTTGAGATGTTGAGAACCCCACACAGGTTGGTTGCAATGATTAAATCAATATTGTATGGTGAGAAAGACGCCACTATGTTTAATGAGGCTTGGATACCAGTCCTACATACAATGGTCACCAATGGGTCCAATTTCAATTGGGGTGCCATCCTGTTAGCCAATATGGTTCAAAATATCGCCAATGCATAGAATCCATCACTGAATCAACCACCCAAGTTCTATACGTCATCCTATATCCTAGATGTGATGTGTGTATCTAACTCGTTCCTTGGCATGAACTTCCAATGGAAGTCGTGAAAACCAATAGTACACATATATTGCAAGATGTTGTGGGAATATAAGTACGTAAGCAACTACTGGAGGATATGTAAAAAAATTATCAAACCATTGTATGCTCTTATTTTCGTACGACCAGTGCAATTCATGTTTGGTAAGGCTTTTGAAATACTAAGAGGTCTCAGAGATTGGTATCTTACTAAATATCACTACTTCTTGAGAATTTGTGGTGGATCAGAACCATCCCACATTCTCCCATTGTACACCACAGACAAAGTGATCTTGTTAGAGATTTCCTACTAAACATATATCAATGGGATCAAAGCAACTATGTATAGAGAAGAAATCATTATGGCATCCTCTACCTCTAGTTATTGGGAACTACATCTTAGATACCTCCAAAGGGATGGAAAAAGAACCACGGGGCTTAAGAACTTTTCACTTTGGCACTAATCCTTTCAGAAGGCATGATCCTAATTCGATAATGGCCCAACATTGGAATTCATTGAAGTTCATCTTTCCTTACACTCATATGAAAAAGAAGAGGAGGTGTACAAAAAGCAGGAGTCCCTAGAAGAAGTGACCCGCAAGTTGAAGGAAATAAAATAGGGTACAATAGTACCATCCACATCTAAAAGGGAGAAATAAATAGTAAGAAAAGCACAACAAAATGAGGTTGCAAAGGTTTCGAGGGGAGTTAAAGCTGAAGTTTAAATCATATAAAGAAAAGGTAGACAAGGTATGGGAAGAGGCAACCACGAAAAATGAATAAGAGGTTGAGGAAAATAAAAGTGGGATGAGCAAAAGGATACTGAGGGCTCAGCTAATGATCTCGGGACTTCAAAACTGACATCAACTGAGGCTACAACCATGTTTGAATTAACTCCCAAAGTGACTCAAATCACAAGAGGACATTTTCCACTCCTAGATATCGATTTTAGTAGATTTGTTCCCAGAGAAGAACATGCAGTGGCATTGTTGAGTACCTTTGATTTTTACAAAAGATTGAAGTATATGGTAAAGAGGACCAAAAAGAGGCTGAAAATATTTGAATATGTTGGCTTAACTAAGATGGTAATGATCACTAAAGTACATGTATTCACTAAATTTAATAAAGACCCTAAAGCAATGGCATCGGCCCATGTGGACAGTGCTTTGGAAACATAATACAACATGCACTAGATGTCTAGTAAGTTAGTAGAGCTCAAAGGTAAAATTGATTATCTCAAAGCAGAGATAATGACACTTCAACATAAATATGAAGTGTTACAGGCATAACATGAAGAAGCATGTTCCGAGAAGCAAATTTGACTCGAATTCAAAGCCTCTCCAATTTGGTCTCGATGAGGTTATTGAATGGTAGTGGGATGAAAAGGATGCACCAACTAATATGCCGAGACTAGATGTTGAGGAGATAAAAAAAGAGTTATATGGTGATTAATAACACAAGGACAACATGCTTTAATCTAGAATGAGGAATCAAGGCTTCATTAACTAAGTGCCAACAAGCATACTAGACTTTGAACAAGCTCATGGAATGATGCCATCTCCCACAATTCGGTGACATTGAGGAAGTTGTACCTACAAATAAGGTAACAATTGAGCTTGAACATATAAAGAAATATAGTCTACTCATAATTGAGGTAGTCATTGAGGTCACTAAAGAAAATTTAATGAGGAAGATATCAAAGACTGCGGATGAAGAAAAAAGGATAAATTCTATAGCAAGCCTCTATAAAATAGTTTAACTGGAATCTCCAACGATGTAATCAAGCATGAGATAAATTTTTAGGTCCTCCAATTTCAAAGGTTAAAATAAATTTATGAGTGTCACGATGCATGGAACACATATGTCCAAAAGGAGCTAGCCTCCTCCTTAGAATTTGACTTGCTCTTTTATTTGGGTCTCTTTAAAATGTAAAGTAACTTTAATGTATAAAGATGGAAATAATAAAAGGAGAAGAAGGATGATGTAAAGCTCAAGGGAAGTCAAAAGGATGGAAGAGGAATGGTCAAGGCAGTTACATAGGATCCCCATCATACTTCCTATATATAGGAGTGAAGAGAATGAAAGAGGGGATTTTACTTGTATATATTTTGTAAGAACTACTTCTTGTTGTGTTAATGAGGAGAATCCACTTATGTCCAATTTTGGAACTGAGAATATCTCATGTGAAATGGTGAATTGTTGAGAAATACTTTTTATCATTTGTCACTGACGGTGTGGAGTAAGATTGTATTAGGTTCTTGTGACTATTCATTTCATTATTTACTATCTTTCTTTTTTGTGCTCTCATCCAGAAGTTGCTTTCTTATGAGTTGTAGAACCGGAGTTGAGTAAAACAAAATACTATTATGAAATTTTACTTAGCTCATGTTGCTTGTTTTGTTTATTTTCTAGAATAACTACCTAAACTTAAAAATGCATAAGAAAAATTTTGTTATATTGTTCATCGATTAGAACAAATCCTAGTTAGGATGGGATAGAATAGATCTTAGTTTCCAACACTTTGCATTTTAAGTAGGGAATTCATTGCATTATATCCCCTAGGAAATAAATGGTAAACCATGCCTAGCTGGTAAAACCAACCATTAATGGCTGCCAAGCCAAAATCCGGATGGGTTCCCTATACCAAATGGGTTAAGGTCTAATTGGGACCTTTCATCAGGAGAACCCATTTGTTTTCAACACGGGACTTCCCTACCCATCAATATAATTTTGGTGCTATAAGTTGGGCCACCATTATATGGCCATGAGAGGAACCCCTCTTCCACGTGACTATTTTTTCGAACCTCTTCAGCAAAATACCCAACCTAAAAACTCATCTACTCAAGGCGACAATTTTGAACAAGAAACTGATTTTGAAGAGAACACCGCAGATTTAGAATAGCCTGAGTCTTCTCCAGAGAGTTTGACCACGGTCCCTCACCTAGAGGTGAACACACTCTATCGCTTTACTAGATCTTACGTTAAGAAAATCAGGAAATTACCAATAGAACCCTTGTTTCCCTAACGTAGATATTCTTGGAAGAAGGTCATTCAAACTGAAGAAGCAATCCTACTTGATCATGACTAGTAGGTACAAACATAATCAAATAGTATGATGGGATTCTAAACAATGTGAACCACAATAAATAACCTTGATGGCGAATTGCATTGAGTTGTATGGATTAACTAACCCCCATGGGGAATACAATAACAATCTTCCTTCCCCTAATCTACCGTGAGCTCTACGATCTAAAACACTATCTTGCGCGATTATTCTGCATCAACTATGGCCTCTAGGTAGGGGGCACTAGTTCCCCTCCCCCCCTTCTGATTTTCCAGCGTTTGCCTCCATGGTTACGACCCTTCATAAGCAATCCAAACATGTGCATTCATGTTTCTCAGTTCAAGCCAGCCCGAGATCTCTCACCCTGAAATTCATAGAGAATGGATTAATCGAGCAATTCACGAGGATATGGCCCTCACCCCGATCAATAGCAATATGCATTGACAAAATTTGGAAGCCAAACGTAAAAGGTAAGATCTCCCACTCTTTTATGCAATAGGGGTTTCTTTGCTTTCTTGTTTTTGGAAAAGACAGACCGTGATCTGATATTTAGGAGTGACCCATATATTAGGGATCCCGCAAGATGTATATCTATCGATGGACCACTAACATTAACCCTGACAAATGATATCCCCTTTGTAGTCTTGATCTCGGTTTGTCTTCCCTATGTCCCCCTCCACTATTTGAATGATGAGATTCTCCATGCTATCGGAAACACTCATGGGAAATATATAGATCGAACAGAACCAAAAGATGGTTTACAAGCTTGTGCCTGCATTTGCGTGGAGGTCGATCTTGAGAAGGGCCTCCTAGAGGCCATAAATATTTCCTTGGTTAACTGGACATACCTTCAACAAGTGGATTACGAGAAATTTCCCTTCAAATTCAAGATTTGTCATGAATATGGACATTTTACAAAGAGATGCCCAAAATCCCCAGTTGAACCGTCGGTGGGGGGAACTAATGAGCAATGAAAACAACCAAGAAGAAAATGACAAGCCACCAAGAAAGGACAATAACCTGAAAAATATCCAACCCAAGATTTATTTCCCTCCAATCCAAAGTCCCAAGAATCCCCGACCTCGTCGTCTGCAGGAAAAAAACAATCACAGCATTCCAACCAAGAATTAGTATGAACTACTATTGGATATGGAGGAATATATGGAGGATAGCCCCAAATATACCCCCAAAGACCCCTCAAAAAATATCAGAGACCGTCAAATCCCTCCAGAATATCACCAATCAATCCCCTAGAAGGATAAAATAGATGGAGAAATAGCAGAAAGCTCTGAAGAAGAGACTGACATGGATTCCTCACAAATCCCCCCACGCAAAAAGTCAAGGAGGAAATATAATTACCAAAGGAGAGAGGCAACAACAAGAAAGCAAATTTAACTTGGGAAGCATAGTACTTTGAATGGGCACACTAAAAAAGAACCTAGACCCTTAAGAAATCATAGTGGATTCGTTCCCCTAAAAGGGGGAAACCAAAAATCATCTTCTTAATGATAAAAATCGCTTCCTGGAACTGTAGAGGAATTGGAAGTGGAAGAAAAACTTCTCTGGTAAGAAGTTTAGTCCAAAGGAATCCCTTCAAGTTCTTCTACTCCAGGAAATGAAAATGAAGGACATAGATGTCCTTCAAGAAAGAAGATTCATTTGGCAAGCGGGTACAAGAATAGCAGTAAGCTCACAATGGGCCTCTGGTGGACTTTGCACCCTCTAGGATCCCCAGTTGCTCATACTTGAATATTGCTCAAGTTTTCCCAGTTGGTTGCAAGTTACCTTGAATCACCTCCCTTCGGGTAAGTCCTTCTCCATTTTCAACATTTATATGCCCTCTATATATCAAGAAAAGGTTTTACATTGGAAATATATTCTCAATCTACAAGAAAATATTAGTCCTAACCCCCTCATTATAGTGTGTGACGTTAACACTACCATGCATGCCTCCAAGAAGAGAGGGGGTAACATTGTGATGGTCTCCATAAGGGAATATATGGAATATCTCGTAATAGGTTTTGATTTGTTCAATATCAATCCTTACTCTATATGATATACTTGGTCTAATAAATGTCAGGGCCCAGGACACATAGCTAGTAGGTTGGACAGGTTTCTTATCAATGTGAGTGTTCTGGAATATTTTGTGATTCCTATGTCCCGCATTCTCCCCTGTGAGGGATCATATCACCACCTTATCACACTGGAGATATCCAATCCTGATTCCCTTGGTCCCATTCCATTTCATTTCAACCCTTAGTGGGCTCTCATCCAGGCCTTTTTGGATCAATTGTCCTCCTATTGGTGATCCTTAATCAAGGGATCCCCTACCTTCATTTGGGAAAAAAAATTAAAAAAACACTAAAAGAACCCTTTGAGAATGGGTAAAACTTAAGGAAGAGAGAGAAAAGAAATATACACAAAATCTAGCAAAGAAAATGGAGACAAATATTCTTATGGAAACAACTCCCATAACCCCCTCCCTCTTAGCAGAAAGCCATTACTACCTAAGTTAATATCTCCTAATCAAGGGATTTTTGTGGAAAAAAAAAATGTCGGATAATATTTTGTTAGTTCAGGAGGCCATACATTCCAATAGGGAGTGGGGTGAAAAAGGGGATGGTCATTAAACTAGATATGGAAAATTCCTTCGACAAAGTTTGACTTAGCTTGGCTTTTTTCCATTTTGACAAGATTTGGGTTTGGAGGTTATTTTCTAGTATGGATCTCTTCATGCATCAATGACCCTTGGATTTCTCCGTTGATTAAAGAAATACCAATAGAATTTTTCAATATATCCATAGGGATGAGATAGGGATTCCCCCTATCCCCATTCCTTTATATTATGATGGTGAAATCTCTAAGTAGACAACTGGAAAAAGCTAGACTGGGAAAATATATTCATGGAATAAAAATTTCTCAAGGGGAAAGGATAATTAACAACTTACAATTTGCAAAGAATATGCTACTTTTGGGAGGGGCTTCCGCAATCATTGATAAAGTATTTAAAGAGATATTGGAGGAGTTCATGAGAGCTTCAAGGGGAAAGATCAATAGTCAAAAATTCATGTCTACGTATGGAATATCCAGTCAAGAACAACAACAAGTATAGAATTTATCTTTCAGTTCCCTATGGTGTAAAGTTAGCACTCTTTCAAGTACTTGGGTATTCCCATCTATCTCAACTCCCTCCCTAATCCTGATGGATATCAGTGGCAACCCACCTATTCCACTAGCTCAAAACAGTTTTCCATTTTGGCAATTTTCTAGTAGTTTTTCTATGGTTTTTTGGGTCCTAAACTTCTGGGACCATTTTAAAGCCCTAAAAGTTGCTTTTTTGGGCTTGCAGTGACCCTAACAATATTCTTAGGTTCTCATTTGGGCTCAATCCACTATTGTACTCCTCGACTAGATCTTTCAAACAGTCTACCGAGCGCCACAAACATATATCGTATGCAAAATTTATGACCCTAGAAAGTTGATTGTTAACCTAACCACCTTGGGGCTGCAAACTTTATGATGATTCATCTCCTAGGGTTATATTTTTGGATGTTTAGGGTTATTTCCCTCATTCTTATAATAAATAGGCCCTTTTGGCCTCTTTTTGTATTTATCTTATCATGAATGAGCGTAGTCATCACATCTCTTCTTAGAGATAAGCTACCACCATTCTAGCTACTTTATTTTACAATCTGTTCTATTTCCGCCATTTAATAGAAATTGTTCTTACTGTATCACTGTGTTCCTTGAAATATATCCATGTATGTGGTTCTATATCTCTTCTTTCATTCCATTCTCACATAAATCTGGATCTGTGGTATCACAGTGGTCTTCTCTTTCATTATTTCTCCAAGCATGTCCCCGACGAGGGCGAAATATAAATAGTTGGGTCTTGAACTAATTCAACTTGAGGAAGACCTCCCTCGGTGGCCCAAACCACCCCCCATGGCCGACAAAAAAGGAGATCATGGAGAAGGAGAACCTATCAAGATGTTGCAAAAGGAATCCCTTGCACGACAAAGGAATGAGATGATGGATCGTTTCGCCCAAATCCTTTGACTGATGTGGATAGCATAAAAGGGATCATCAAGCAGAAGCAAACACTTCGGAGGAGACACACACTTCAAGGTACAATTTAACTTTGATATTCATGTATTTGAAGGTCAGTTAGATGTCGATTCCCTAGATAAATGGTAAAGTTTAGTATAGGGCTACTTCTCTGTCCACAATTTCTCCAAGACGGAAAAGATCGTCTTTGCACTCCTTAAGGCAATGCCCCATGTGAAATATTGGTGGGACACTTATTGTGAGAAAAACACCATAGACAGGACTAATATTTTTGGGGGTGATCCCACCTGGGCATATTTTGTGGAAGCCCTTAAGAAGAAATACTATCCTGTTGGAAGATATGACGACAAATACACAAAAGTGACCACTTTGTGGAAGTAGAGGGACCAAATGGTGTTGGAGTACACTAACAGCTTCTACCTTGCGCACAAAGATCCGTATTAGGGACTCCAAGGGGCGCCTAGTTCTGAAATATTGCGGCAGCCTGCATAGGTAAATCTGAACCAAAATGGAGTTCTTGGACACCTCTTCATTAAGCGTTGCTTATCGATATGATGTCAAAATCAAGCAAAAATTTAAGCACAAGAATAAGCGAGAGTTTGGGTCCGTGAATCCACTATAGAAGCAAAGCAATGGAAACCATGGGCCACAAAACAAAGGACAAAGGAAGGAAAACCAACCCCATGAAAACCACCCCAAATAACAAGAAAAGAAGGGTAATGGGAAGTCAAAGAAGGACATTGGGAAATGGAGAGAGTTCCATAAGAGCCCCTACAACAACGCTGATGAATGTCGCTCAAAGTAGTCATTGGTGGCCGAAATCAAGGCTTTAATATCAGATCCTAGTTCCAACTCTGATGTCGAACCCAACATACCAGCTGCAGACAAGTGAAAGCAGATCATCGATGTAGAACCCAGTGTTACCATTTCTACCACAAAGGTCCAGCTCGACAATCCAGAGGAGTTGGAGGAAGGAGAACACCTTTTAAACTCATAGATGTGGGTCAAGGGAACTGCACTACATTTCATTGTTGATAGGGGAAGCTAAAAGAACCCGATTTATACAGAGGTTATCAAATGGTTGAAGTTTCCAATGACACCACACTCGCAACCATCCAACATTGGGTGGCACAGCCAAGGACGAGAAATCTACGTCAATCAATAATGTCCCCTACCCTATGGCATCAATCCCTTCAAAGATGAGGTAATGTGTCATGTTGCCCCACTTGAAGTTTGTGAGGTTATTTGAGGACAACCATATATGTGGAAACTTCATGTTGTGTATGAATCTAGGCCTTGTAGTGTCATTGTTACTTTGGGCAAGCAACTCTATAGGATACCAGAGACAATTACCAGCACTGCACTGTCTCTCATTACAGCTAAGCAGTACAAGAAGGTAATCTCCCAGACTAGAAATTTTTTCCTCTTCATGATTCATTATGAGGGTAAGCAAAATATCACATCAACTTCCACCACCTCTACATGGGATCCCTCTACTTAGCAGAAAAAAGTGGACCAGATCATGGAAGCATACAGAAACATCTTCACCGCACCTGTTGGGGTTCCAGTACATTGCTAGGTCAAGCATTCTATTGGTTTGATACATGGGGCACCTTTACCTAAAGAGTCGGTATACAGGAGTTCCCTCATGGAAAATTAAGAAATCAAACATCATATTCAATAATAAATCCAGAAAGGGCATATTCGACCTAGCTCCTCACCTTGTGGGAGACCAATTGTGTTGGTTCAAAAGAAAGATGGGACATGGAAAATCTGTATTGATTACAAATCTCTAAAAAAAATCACAGCCTGGAATCGGTATCCCATTCCCAAATTGATGACCTTCTTCACTAGCTCAAGGGTGTCAAATATTTCAGTAAGATTGTTATGAAGCCTTGCTATCATCGGGTGTTAATTGAGCATACTGATGTCTAGAAGAATGCCTTGAAATATTGAGTAGAACTTTTCGAGTGGTTGGTCATGCCTTTCGGATTGACTAACGCTCCAACAACTTCCATAAGGAAGATGGACGATATTCTCTGCCATTCACCAATTATTTTGTGGTCGTATATCTAGATGATATCATCATCTACAGCAGAACGTGGGAAGAACATTTGCAACATATCCATCGGGTACTCAGCACCCTGCGACATCACAAGTTATATGCCAATCTAGAGAAGTGCTCATTTCACATAGAGAGGATTCAATATCTGAGATACATCATGGATGGACATGGTGTGCATGTGGATCCATCCAAGATCCAATCCATTCACAAATGGACGGCCCCGAAAATTCTCATAGAGCTTCGCAACTTCCTATGCCTTTCCAACTTTTATCACAGGTTTGTGTTGGGCTTCTCTAATATTTTTTAGGCCCTTATCCAAGTGAAAAAAGGTGGGTCTAAGCTGAAGTTTGTTTGGTCCAATCCACAACATAAATAAATTGAGGAACTAAAGTGTGAAAATCCTCACAACAGATCTAAGAGCTGATGTATACCTCACAAGAAAGATTAAGATTAGCAAGAAAATAGAAGAAGAGTGGACAATGCAGTGTAAAAGAGCAACAGAATTATGATACATTAGAACTCAGATATAAGCAAAATAACATCACACACTAATTCATTAATCATAATATGAACAAATAAATAGTACAATGGAGAGGATTCGAATGCCAAGGTGGCAATTCGAATTAGCCTGCATGGGCATGGCTTATCTGCACTAGGAGTCATCATCATCATCAGTGGTGTGTCAACAATACACCACTAGGGGTCCTAATTATCATCAGTGGAGTCATCAATGCACAAGTAACGATCAACCAGGTGTCAAACTGAATCTAATTGAGTGTGGTAGGTGTAACTGGCACATGGAAGCACTAATGTAGTGAAGGAGGCTCAGTGGAGGGTGCATGGGGATCTGACTGGAGTCAAAATAGGCAATCTAGTCTCACTGGGGGTCCAACGGAGTGTTTCAGTTAGTTAACAAGTCAATCAATCCTCAAATCAATGAGAGATCCACAAATAACTCAACTAACTGAAGTGTAACTGAGTGGTAGGTGAAGAAGGGCGCCTTTCACAAGTGGTAGGTGAAAGGTGGGTGCATCACTGACTAGGAGGGCTAAAAATGAGTGGAAAGAAGCTCCCGGGGCTAGCAAACTGGGGACTAGGTGCTGGAGGACACCAACCTAATGACTAGGATGCATGCAATTACATGACTGCATACAAAAATCCATGCATGATTGAAATGCAAAATAATGAAAATGTTGGTAGGACTAGGATGGAGTATAGCAATATCCTAACACAAAGTAGCGCTTATGTTCAATACATGTGCTTACCTTACTAGATATACAACAACCCTTTAAAATTGAGATAGATGCTTCGGACTATGTTGTTGGCACAATCCTCACTCAGCATGGCCATCCAATGGCGTATCACAGTGAGACACTTTCAGATGCAGTCCACAAGTACCCCACTTATGACAAGTAAATGTATTACATTGTCCAAGCCTGCCGCCAAAGGAATAATTACAACCTAGTCAAAGAGACAGTCATCCATATTGATCACAGGCCCCTGCAATTCATGCAAACACAAGGAAAGTTGAAGAATGGCCGTCACCAAAAATGGTCCACATACTTGCAGCAATTCCACCTGAACATTAAATATAAGAAGGGCAGCACAAATCGAGTCATTGATTTCCTTAGTCGACCACCAGTAGAAGCATTGACCACGGTGCTCAACTCATGTGGTAATGAGACCTCCGGGTGGCCTCAACTATATCACAGTGATTCTGAATTTGCTCCCACCTATCAAGCATTATGCGAACACAGATCATTGGCAAACTTTCATCTCCGGGAAGGATTTTTATTCCACCTAGGCCATCTCTGTGTTCCTTGAAATAAGCATGTGAAGCTAATTTGGGGAGCGCATTACAGTCAGGTGGCAGGGCACTTTGGCACCGAAAATACTATGGCAATGTTCCTGAAGTATATTTATTGGCCCAAGCTCTGACAAGATGTCGACAGATACATTATATCATGCACTGCCTCCGCAATCGTGAAACCTGCCATTAAGAAGTAGGGGTTGTACACCTCTCTTCCTACTCCCAATGGACCATGGGAATCCATCTACATGGATTGCATATCAGGAATACCTACAACCAAGCATGATAATGATTGTGTGTTTGTGGTCATGGATCGCTTCTCTAAGATGGCCATTCTGGTAGCTTGTAAGAAGAGCATATCCGTCGAAGACGCTACTAGGCCCTTTTTCAAGCATGTTTGGGTTCATTTATAGCTGCCACGGACTATCATTTCAGATCAGGACAGCAGGTTTCTAAGCACCTTCTAGTGTAGCTTATTGTAATGTCCCCATCCAAATAAATTCATAACAGGAAAGTTCCAACAATCCTACTAGTTCCCTAGGTTGGATGGAGACATTGGGATTTGAAATAAGGGGGATAATCAATGATGTTTGGACATTATAATGTTATAAATATTTAATAAAGGAGCTAAATAAATAAATACAATAGAAAATCAAAGTGGCAATTGATCATGAAGACACATGGAGGATGTGGGACCCACACAAGCTAGATTTTCTATGCCACATGGCATCCTCCTCTTGTCAATTCGAATCCATAAGAAGTCCAACATTCTTGGGATGAGTTGGAAGGTTCATACACTTGGAAATATGCATCATAGGTCAAATTGGGATGGAAGTGTAACTCGCATGGAAGAGGAAGAGTCAAATGAGAGGTTCTTGGACACTTGGGCTAGATTCCCTAACCTCTATGACAACAATGATGAAGATGCTATGACACCTATGAAAAATTTCAGACCTAATTGCTAACATCTGACCAATATGACATGTCAGACATAAAAATGGCCTCCAAGTGAGTGCTCATGGGACTTAGAGAATCTCAAGAGATTCCTACTCGAATTGGTGGAAGGTGGAAGGCTAGGAAGTGGAAGACAAGTGGCAAATCTTGAATCCCTCCCTAATTCGAATTATCTTGGAGTTAATGGATGGAATTTGAACCTTATAAGGATAATGATGTTTATAAAATACAAAGATCAAGTAAGAGAAGGGCTTTTGATTGTTTTCATAATTTGCATTTGAGAGGAGAGCGATTGGAGTGCTACTCTACTTGCCTTAGAACCAATTTCGAGGGTGAAAGATTCCCATCCTAGTTGGTAATTGGAAAGGCCATTTAGAACTTTAATTTGGAGCTTAAATGGAGTCTTATTTTGTAGATTCAAGCTACAAGGAAGTTCGTGGTCACTTCTAGTCCAGCTTGTTTCTCCAACCATTTCCAGTTTTCTCAACATATTCATGATCCTTGAGGTGGGGCGCACTTGGTGAGATGTTGTACTCTTTGGGGGAGATTCTAATGCCCCATTCTTTTAAATTCTGATTGAAATTCTCTTTTCTTCATATTCAGCACATATTCAAGTCGATATTCCAAGTGGAACTATCTAAATCTGATCATTAATGAGCAAATGGTGCCATTTTCCCTACTATGTTGATTTATGCCAATGATATGTTGATATAATCGAATGGAAAAGTGAACCACTGATGAATTAATGATGTATGGACTGTTAATAATCAGTTATACAAGTTTCATGTTCATTTCATAAGCTTTTGGATTCATATTGTTCAATTTCATAGCATTTGGAGAAGATTGCCTATCATTTCCCCCAAGGTCGAAACTAGTCTTTTTGCATCTGATTTGAGAGGGTTGTATCAGACTTAATAAACTGAATGGTGATGAATATGAGACCATATTGATGTCCCCTAGATATCCCCTGCTTTTTTCCCAAAATTCGAGAGGTTCCAATAGCATTTAGAGAGCCATTTCCAGCACCTACCCCATGGGGAATTTAACCCCTAATTGCTAGTCAAATTCCCTACATTGGCTAGAATTCAAAGGAGAGTCGAAAAATCCTTTTGAAGACTCTAAAGCATCCATGAACCTCAGAATAATTTTCTAATACTATCCATATACCTTCTGTAACAATTTGGGAGCATTTGGAGCCATTTGGAGATCAAGAAACCAATACTAGTTAAGGGTCGAACTAGTGGAAAAATTGAAATTTTCACCATTTAAAAAAAATTCTAAAAAGGGACATTACAAGTGGTATCAGAGCATGGTCCTTGCACCTAATGTGGATGACCATTAATGAGGACAAGAATTCAATGACCACCCTTAGAACCTGAAACAGGAAGTGTTTTTGTTGAAGAGGAAAAAGTAGGAAAAGAAGTGCATTTTGAGGAAACTATGGCTAGGGATGAGAAGGGAACCTCAGATGATAGTGAGGAGTTTAGGAAACTCATGAAACCAATCTTTGAAGACATTACCAAACATATGATGAAATTATTATAATTGTTGGCTACCCAACCTGGAAGCAAAGGGAAAGAGGAGGCATCAGTAGTTCACATTTCAAGGAAAAGAAGGCAATGGGCGAAGGTATCTTCTCAAAGACATGACCTCATAATAGACCTCATGAATTTCAAAGTGTAGCAAGGCCTACCACACCTAAATTTATCGATTCCAAAGAAAATATTAATACTCCATATGATATGCAAGAGGTTCTAAGTGAATGGCAAAAATTGAGTGAAGATTGCAGAAGTACCCTACCATTTGATCAATATTTTGTTGTCTCAAACAAGCTCAAAATGAGGGAAGGTAATAGGAATCCCTTTCAAAATAGATAATCAAATTATGCCATAAGTAAAATGCCACTTCCCACCTTTAATGGCTCATCTCAAAGTTCTGCAAATACTTGGGTACAAAAACTAGATGTGTATTTTCAGCTGAATCCAATGGTGGAAGAAGATGCTTTAAAAATGGCCATTTTGCATCTTGAAGGGGAAGCCAATGATTGGTGGTTCCATGGTCTAAAAACCTTGGGACATGATCAGGTTACAACATATGGAGAATTTGTTGACAGGTTATTAGAAATATTTGAGCAAAAAGACCCAGAATTGCCTTTCACAGAACTAGCCCAATTGAAGCAAGTTGGAACCCCTACTGAGTATATGTTGGAATTCCAAAAATTATCAGTTAAAGTGGATGATATATCTATGCTGAGGTTAGTCTTACTCTTTACTAAAGGTTTGGATGAACCCTTAAGAGGTTTAGTTAAGGCCCACAAACCAAATTCATTGAAGGATGCCATGAACTTGACAAGAGATCTACAAAATGTGCTACCTAGGACAAGGTTTCCTCCCAAGCCTAACTTCCCTTCCAAATTCAGATTTGAAAAGAAGCCTTGGCAAAGAGATGCATTTGAAAAGGATAAGAAAGAGGGACTAAACAGGGAAGAACTTAGAAGAAATAAATTGTGTTACACATGCTTTCAACCATGGGCACCAAGGCATAAATGTACTAAGGGAAAAGCACAATACATTGAAGTATTTTCTGATAATGATGAGTAGGAAGGGGGTATGGAGGAATAAGGACATATTTCATATCAAGAAGAGGGATATGATACATCAAAAGAAGGGAAACAAGAAGAAAATCATCCTTCACATGACAAAGCAAGGATGGCAGTACTTTCAGCAGTGCCTCGTTATCACACTATTTGATGCAAGGGAGTGGTACAAGGACAAAGGGCCTCGGGATTGGTAGATGGAGGATCCACACATAACTTCATTGATGTAGACATGGTAGAGAGAAGGAAGATACCTACTAAACCATTCGATGGCTTCACATTCATCATTCCAGGTCACAACACTATGGACTGCAAAACATGGGTTCCAAAGCTGCAAATCACCATAGGTAATTACACTTTTTATGATAGATTTTATGTGGTTGATGTTGTTGATACTAATGTGGTCTTGGGAGTGCAATGGTTGTACTCTATAGGGGAGCATACAGTGAACTATCAAATTCTTGAAATGAGATTCCAATATTCAAAAGGAATACTAAGGGTTGTGAGAGGGAAGCACACCTATCTAAATCAAGTAGTGACCTCCCATAGTATGAGATCCATATTGAGGCATGGAGACATAGAATGGGCTGCTGAATGTTTCATCACCTCTCCCAAGACAAACATAAAGGTTTTTGAACACCCAAAGGAGATAGAGAAACTCCTACAAAAGTATGAAAAAAAATTTGGAGACCTTCCCCATGGTAGACCACCTGATAGGGGGGTTGAGCACAACATTGTTTTGGAGGAGGGTACTTCACCCATCCAAATACCACCCTATAGACATCCCAAAAAATTCAGAGATGAAATTGAAAAGGCCATCCAAGAAATCCTAGAGTTGGGACTCATTAGACCAAGCTCTAGCCCTTATGCCTCTTCAGTAGTGTTGGTGAAGAAAAAAGATGGAACCTTAAGGATGTGCATAGACTTTAGAGCTTTGAACAAGAAGACAATCAAGAATAGGTATCCTATTCCTAGAATTGATGAGTTTATGGATGAGCTATTTGGGGCAAAATATTTCTCCAAAATTGATCTTAGATCAGGTTACCATCAAATTCGAATGAAGGAAGAAGATGTGCAAAAGACTGCTTTTAGATGTCACTATGGCCACTTTGAGTTTTTTGTTATGCCTTTTGGATTAACTAATGCTCCAGCTACATTCCAAGAATGCATGAATAGGATCTTTGCAAGCATCTTAGAAATTTTGTTTTGGTTTTCCTTGATGACATTCTCATTTACAACAAAACTTGGGAAGAGCATTTGCATCATTTAGAGGTTGTGCTGAAAATTTTGCATGAACAGTCCTTGTTTGCTAAGTTGTCTAAATGTGAATTTGGGATGAAGGAACTCTTGTATCTTGGGTACATTATTGGACAAAAAGGAGTGAAAGTGCACATGGAAAAAATAAGGGCTATCCTTGAATGGACAACACCAAAAAACATCACAGAATTAAGAGGCTTCATTGGAATATGCACCTATTATAGGAAGTTTGTGAAAGGGTTCTCCAAATTGACTTCTCCACTCACTGATTTGACAAAGAAGGATGATTTCAAGTGGGATGAAGAGGCTGAAAAGGCCTTCCAAAAAATAAAAGAGGTAATGAGTAGTTGTACAGTACTTGCATTGCCTGATTTTTCTAAACCTATTGTTTTGGAATGTGATGCTTCAGGTGAAGGGATAGGGGTTGTCCTAAAGCAAAATAAACACCCTATAGCCTTTGAGATTAGAAATTTGTAGCCACATGAGAAACTTTACTCCATATATGACAAAGAAATGTTGTCCATCATGCATGCCTTGGCCAAGTTTAGACAATACTTGGTGGGAAACAAATTTGTGGTGAAAACTGATCACAATAGTCTAAAGCACTTCCTCACCCAAAAGGATCTTAATGAAAGGAAACAAAAGTGGGTAAGCAAGATCCAAGCTTTTGATTTTGATATTGAATATGTAAAAGGGAAGAATAATATTGTAGCAGATGCATTATCTAGAAGACCTTCCTTTTCTCTCATGGGCATTTCAAAAGATTGGAAAAACATGTTAATGATTGAATATGCCAAAGATAGTTTTGCTTGTGATGTGTTAGATGGGGTCAAAGGGGATGATAACTACAGGATTTTTAATGGGATGATATACTATAAGGGAATAATTCATTTGGTTTGAAATTCAAAACTCAAGTACAAGATTTTGCAAGAAGCACATGATTCCCCCTTAGCTGGCCATCCGGGGATCTTCAAAACTTATAGGAAATTAAGGAAAAGGTTTTTTTGGAAAGGGTTGAAGGAAGATGTTCTAAAATATTTGAATGAATGTAAGTTATTTCAACAAAACAAATCTGAACTCACATTCCTAGTTGGTTTATTGCAACCATTTCTCATTCCGGAACAAAAATGGGAGAGTATCTCAATGGACTTCATCACGGGTTTTCCCAAATATTTTGGAAATGATTGCATATATGTGGTAGTGGATAGGCTGGCCAAATTTGCTCATTTATTTGCTGTTACATCATCTTTTAGTGTTGCACAAGTGACCGATGTTTTTTTTTTTAAATCTTCAAATTGCATGGGCTCCCCAAGAACATTGTAAGTGATAGAGATAGCAGATTCATGGGTGCTTTTTGGCAAGAACTTTTCAGATTGGTGGGCACTCAATTGACTCCAAGCACAAGTTATCATCCACAAATTGATGGTCAAACAGAGAGAGTGAATCAATGGTTGGAAGGGTACCTAAGGAACTATGTGGGAGAGCAGTAGAAGCCATGGGTAAAATGGCTACACTTGGGTGAGTTTTGCTACAACACCACTTTTCATATGTCAATAGGAATGTCTCCTTTCAAAGAATTATATGGGTATGAAGCACTCACCTTTGTTGAGCATATCTTTGGTGATAGTAGAGCCCCAAAAGATAAAGTTTGGGTGGAAGACAGCTAAGAAATTTTAAAGCTTTTGAAAGACAACTTGCAGGTTGCCCAAAATCAGCAAAAACAATATGCAGATCAACATAGGGAAGAAAGGACCTTTCAAATCAATGATTTGGTATATTTGAGGTTGCATCCATGTAAACAAACATCTTTGAAAATGAAGGGAGCAAAGAAACTAAAACCAAGATACTATGGCCCATACAAGGTAGTTCAGAAGGTTGGGGAGGTAGCATATGAGTTGGAACTTCCAAAAGGAAGTATAATCCACAATGTATTTCATGTTCCATGTCTCAAGAAGGCTATTGGTCAGCAAGTTGTCATTTTAGATATACTTCCTCCTTTGGATGATGAAGGTCAACTCATACTTGTACCAGAAAGAATTTTGAAGACAAGGGAAAGAATTTTGAAGAGCAGAACTATCAAAGAGTACTTGGTACAATGGAAGGATATACCAAGTGAAGATGCCACATGGGAAGAGGAAAAAATTTTGCAGCATCCAAATCTGAAATTGCTTGATAGCAAGCAATCTTGGGTGGGGAGGAATGTAATGTCCCCATCCAAATAAATTCATAACAGGAAAGTTCCACCAATCCTAGTAGTTCCCTAGGTTGGATGGAGATATTGGGATTTGAAATAAGGGGGACAATAAATGATGTTTGTACATTAGAATGTCATAAATATTTAATAAAGGAGATAAATAAATAAATACAAGAGAAAATCAAAGTGGTAATTGATCATGAAGACACATGGAAGATGTGGGACCCACCCAAGCTAGATTTTCTATGCCACATGGCATCCTCCTCTTGTCAATTCGAATCCATAAGAAGTCCAATGTTCTTGGGATGAGTTGGAAGGCTCATACACTTGGCAATATGCATCATAGGTTTAATTGGGATGGAAGTGTAACTCCCATGGAAGAGGAAGAGTCAAATGAGAGGTTCTTGGACACTTGGGCTAGATTCCCTAACCTCTATGACAACAATGATGAAGATGCTATGACACCTATGACAAATTTCAAACCTTCTTGCTGACATCTGACCAATATGACATGTTAGGCCTAAAAATAGCCTCCAAGTGAGTGCTCATGGTAGTTAGAGAAGCTCAATAGATTCCTACTCGAATTGGTGGAAGGTGGAAGACTAGGAAGTGGAAGACAAGTGGCAAATCTTGAATCCCTCCCTAATTGGAACTGGCTTGGAGTTAATGGATGGAATTTGAACCTTATAAGGCTAAGGATGTTTATAAAATACAAAGATCAAGTAAGAGAAGGGCTTTTGATCATTTTCGTAATTTGCATTTGAGAGGAGAGCTAGTGGAGTGCTACTCTACTTGCCTTAGCACCAATTTCGAGGGTGAAAGATTCCCATCCTAGTTGGTAATTGGAAAGGCCATTCAGACCTTTCATTTGGAGATTCAATGGAATCTTATGTTGAATATGAAATCTACGGAGAATATCATGGTCACTTCTCGTTCAGGTTGTTTCTCCAACCATTTCCAGTTTTCTCAACATATTCATGATCCTCGAGGTGGGGCGCACTTGGTGAGCTATTGTACTCTTTAGGGGAGCTTATAATGCCCCATTATTTTATAATCTAATGTAAATTATCTTTTATTCATATTCAGAATAGCTTCAATTCAATATTCCAAGTGGAACTATGTAAATATGATCATTAATGAGCAAATGGTGTCATTTTCCCCACTATGTTGATGTATGCCAATGATATGTTGTTATATTTGAATGGAAAAGTGAACCACTGATGAATTAATGATGTATGGACTGTTAATAATATGTTATACAATTTTCATGTTCATTGCATAAGATTTTGGATTCATATTATTCAATTTCATAGCATTTGGAGAAGATTGCCTATCATTTCCCCCAAGGTCGAAACTAGTCTTTTTGTATCCGATTTGAGAGGGTTGTAGAAGACTTACTAAACTGAATGGTGATGCATATGAGATCATATTGATGTCCCCTAGATATAACCTGCTACTTTCCTGAAATTTGAGAGGGTCCAATAGCATTTGTAGAGCCATTTCCAGCACCTACCCCATGGGGAATTGAACCCCTAATTGCTAGTCAAATTCTCTACATTGGCCAGAATTCAAAGGAGAGTTGCAGAAGCATTTTGAAGACTCTAAAGCATCCATGAACCTCATAATCATGTCCTAATACCATCCATATACCTTTGTAATAATTTGGGAGCATTTGGAGCCATTTGGAGATCAAGAAACCAATACTAGTTAAGGGTTGAACTAGTGGAAAATTTGAAATTTTCACCATTTTAATAAATTTCTAAAAAGGGACATTACACTTATGGTCATTGATGGATACCAAGCTCACCAAATCAACTTCCTTCCACCCCTAGACCCATGGACAGATAGAGGTAGTCAACCGGATGATTGTGTATTTTCCAAGATTGTACAATTTGAAACATCCCCGCACATGAAATGAGATATTCCATATGTTCAGCATAGTTATAACAGATCCCTTCATAACTCTACCGGCCATAAACCTTTTCAGGTGTGCATGTGGTTCCAACCATTGGACCCAATTAATGTAGCTATGCATATTGTATCCACATAGGAGGAATTTTCCCATGCTTAGACTAAGGTTGATAAGGCCACCGGATTTGTTGAACGAATCCAGCACATCCGCCAATAGGTCCATGACATTTTGGAAAAATCCAATACCAAGTACAAGTAGCGACATGACCAGCATCGGGTTCCACATAATTTCCAGGTGGGTGATAAGATTTGGTTGCATTTGCAGAAAGAGAGGCTCATTGGACCCCATTACAAGCTTCTTACACTTTGATATGGGCCATACACCATCACCAAGGCAATCGGTGAGAATGCCTTCAAATTAACCATTCCACCATTCCTTGGCCTACACCGAGCATTTAATATTGTGCTCCTACGCCCATATTTTCCAACATTGCTGGACAAATCAAAGTGACATAGTAGTTGACACCTACAGAGGTTATCCTTGACTGCATTGAACAATAAACCAGTGATCGGATCATAGACAGATAGGTTAACAACACCCATTTTAATGTCCCTCAAAATACACCCCTAATTTTTTTTTAATAAGGGTGTCTAATCTGTCATAAAAACACATGATTATTTAAATTAACTTCAGCACTGAGAAGTAGTCGACCTTTCCCTCATGATTTCACAAATTAACTTCATCACTGAGTAATTATTGGTAATTATACTTGTTTGCATTCTGATTGATCTGTTTGTTCTTTCTTCATTAATGTATAGTTTGAAATGTCGTCTTTAACTAGAATTTCGTCTTATAGTATTTGACTGATCTATATGTGATCATTTCTATTAATGTATTGGCATATCTTCTAAAGAAGGTTGTATGTCTTACTTATGGTATTTATTCATCAGTGCATGATCTGGTCTTTTAGCTTGCTCCATGACATAATAATATTAGAGACTGTTTACTTATAGGTGATTGTAATCTCATCATGATCATTATTTGACTTTGTTTGTCTTATGTTATAATTGTGTTATTGATGGTCGATTTCTCTATGGGTGGATTTTTGATCCATAGATGCTTGAGTTCTTACTTAGATTTCACAAGATAACATTATTATTTTTTTTCATTCTTGCAAGTATTTGGATGATCTATACTATGCCTAAAGGCATAAGGCCATGTTACATCATATCCTAAGTACTTATGTGAGGACATAGCATAACTAAGGTTAATACCATATATAAAACTTATAAACAATACTGTATGGCAAGACCAAGCTCTAACGCTGGTCATTCCAAGTCCATACACAACGAAAAGTGTTGTGGTGGCTCATGTATTAAACGTTTAGACTTAGGGAAACTTAAGACAATGTAACATATACGCCTTTACTGGAGGTAGGTTTGCATTTAAAGCATCCCATGTGATGGGAAAACGTGAGGCGAATGGTAGGCCTCCATGCTGGTGTAGCATTTACGTTTGGAACTTGAGGTTGGTTTTCTCCTTCGATGCCCTTTTGGGAAGGTTCATTTGCATGGTTCGTTTTTGTTGTGTGAGAGATGGAAACCGAGGGTTTCCTCTCTACTTCATCTCCTCGAAATGTTCTACTAGTAAGAGTTGCACTCTTGGTCTCTGGTTCGCTTTCATGGTGTTTTGATAGAGGCGACTTCGTGGAAGTGAAGCTCCCACTATTGCTTACGTATCGATTTGCTTCAAGTTATGGCTTTGTTTCTTTAATGTGTCCTCTATGTTTTAAATATATATCTATAATAATGTTTGATTGTTTCTATGTCGTGTGGTTTTGTGCAGGCAAGGTATGGCTTGGAGATGCCCACGCTTAGACTCATATTTGACTTCTGGTCTTTGGGTAAGCTCATGCATTCCCTATGGACCCGTTTTCACCTGTGGAAAAGAGACCTTGAAGAGGTCTTGGTTCTTGTATGTCCTTGTTGGTTTGATGTTCTATTTACCCATACTGGGCATATCTACGCTATCAATGGAGGAACAAGGGTTTAGCGATTTGTGGTTTTAGCAGGGTTTACCCTATTCTTGATTTACATTGTAAAATCTTTCCCACTGGGCTTTTGATTGCGTAACTCAGAGTTGAATGTACATAGATGTTTACTATTGGTCTAGGCCAATGGTTATGGTATTATAAGAATGTTCTAAGCCTTCAATGCGTTTTTACGAGACATTTCTGTGTTTGTGTAACTGTGTTAAATCTTTCTAAGAGAAAACGCTCATGCTTTCATCCTGTGACTTATTATGGATTGAACTCTGTTTTTAGTTGAAGGTTCTGTGTAAATCAAGATTCCTTGGAAAAATAGTTGTGGTCCTTTGTCCATGGCGTCTATCCTCTGGTTTTAAAGGTTGATTGTGTAATACAAATGTATACTATGTTGATGGGTTATAATATTGCGTATAAGTTGGATTTTTGTGTGTATAATTGTAGGAGGATCTGGGTTTGATAATCGTATAGGTTTAATGTTTATGGCATTCGAACCCATACCTATTCCTTATAAGTTAACTGATGTCTGCATTTATTTGTTTGAGGGTATGCAACGCTAGCAGCGAAGCTTTGGCTTCTTGCCCAGTCTATATGTAATGAAATGTTGGTTTTAAAGGGATTCAATCCCTTACCAAAATGCTTTAAGCGTGACCCTAATTGTTTGATGGTAAGTGCTTGAACTTGGTGGACTTTAGTCTTTAAACATGACTGATTGTTATGGTAGGTGTGGTTTTCTTTACTGTGACTTCTATGAAGTCGTTTAAACGCCCAACTCTCATGCAGAGAGAATCAGTCTCTTGATTGATGACTGAGATCGTTTAATTTTGATGTATATATAAATAACAAATATATAAGCAGCCACGATAGAGTGAGCTTTGGATGTTCTTGACCCAAGCCTTAGCATGGAAACGTTTATGGTTTAAAAGTTGATCTTTTCAATGAGCTTATCATTAGTTCATGTTAGCATGGATAATATGGTTATTTGATTTATGTTCGATGCATGTAATATGATATGGTTTAAATAATAATTTGGTGTATATAATATGATTTGTAATATATGTAATACTTGGTTTATTTAATATATATAATTTATAAATATATATTAAGTAACCTATCTAGGGTTTAGGGACTTGGTCTCGGGATCCGGATTTTAGGATCCTCTCCCTATTTAGGAATAATGGGAGGTTTCTCTCTAAGCTAAAAAACCTATGATATGATAAATAATGATAACTTGAAATTAAAAGCAATAATTAATAATGATGAAGAAAATAAGAATTAAAACCCAAGCGCCATGAACTAAAGAGTTTTGCCAATGACTATAATCATAAGTTAAACCATTATCACAACATATATAAAATATGATTGTATATCGATATTGGAGATAGATAAATCATTAAAATTAAATTTACATAATAGATTTAAACACTAATTTCTTGATCAGATTTAATAAGTAGAAACATGATCTAGATTCTATTTTAAAAATTGAAACCAGAATTAATTACGTATGGATATATTTATCATCTTCATGGATACAATCACAGCATGTAGATTTCTACCAACAATTTTAGAAATAAAAGAATCAGATCATATCTATAAACATATTTCTTGAATTAATAATAACATAAAAATACTTATCAGTCCTCTTCCGCTTTCCGATTGACTTAGGAACTGCCACGTTCCACCCAACTGTAGACCTCAAATTGTTCCTGGTTTGTTCAACAGGTCACCCCTGAGATGAACCGAGCATGACAAGAACTAGAAGGCCTAGGGTAAATTTGTTATCTTTCTTACTAACAGCAGAGTAGTCACAAGGTCCGTTTACCATCCATTTGTGTAGATCTTGTAAAATAATTTCCCCTAATGTTCCCACAGTCCACTTTCTTGGACACACCAAATATCACACAATTTGGTAATCTGAGCGCTCAAAGATGCACAATTGAACCCTCCAGTGACTTGGAAACACTCGCCCCTTGCAAGGTTCTCTCTCTGCTACTTATAAGCTTTTATGAGGAGAATGATTCTAGGATTAGGTTTAATCACTCTGTTTAGTTGTTAGACACGTTGATTGTTTTTTTTATCTTTAACAAATAAACTAGTTTACTTTTAAATCTTACATTTTATTTTATCTTTATTTAATAAAAATAGGATTTTTGCTCATCCTAACATCTAGTTGATCTTAGTTATTAAATACTCAACCATTCTAATCTCGTGCATGCTTGATCTCTCTTTGAGTGGCATTCCCAGTCAGTTTAGAAAGAATAAAGTAGATAAGTAATAATTTAGTTTAATAATAGGTTAACGGATTACTAGTGCTCCAGAGCTCTCAGCTCAACATCAATTAATCACCATGAGTCTAAGTGCTCCAGAGCTTTACTGTTCAACACTCACTGAATTAATAGTGATCCAGAGCTCACTTGCTCAACACTATTAAATCAATAGTCATGGTTCTCCAGAGGTTATCCTCAACACCAGTTAACTAGTACAAATAGTCCAGATGCTCCAGAGCTCACTTGCCCAACATCTTTAATAAAACAATATTAAAATAATATAGGTGCTCTTCAGAGCTCACTTTCTCAACACCTAAATAAAACAATATAGGTGCTCCAAAGCTCATTTGCTCAACACCTAACAAAATGAGTTAACATTTAAAAAAATAAATAGTCTTTTCTCGAGATATTACACCCACCAGCAGAAGATCCAACTATATAAGGTTGTCAAAGTAGGACAGCTACTCCACCAAGTAAAGTCGCTCACCAAGAGTCAAGTTCAACAAAATTTTCCCCATTTAATGGGAGAACCCAACACAATGGATACCATTTCCTCCCAAGGGGGGAGGATTGATCCAGATGGATATCGGTGGGCACCCACCTATTCCACTGGCTCAAAAGAGTTTTCCATTTCGGCAATTTTCTAGTAGTTTTTTACAATTTTTTGGGTCTTAAACTTCTGGTGTCGTTTTCATGCCCTAAACGATGTTTTTTGGGGCTCACAGCAGCCCAGAGGAATCCCAAGACTCTCGTATGGGCCCGATCCACTATTGTACTCCTTGGCTAGATATTTCCAATGGTCTATTGAGCACCACAAACAGAGATTGTATGCAAAAGTTGTGACCCCGGGAAGTTATTTGTTCAACTAACCACCTTGGGGGCGCAAACATTATGACGATTCATCTCCTAAGGTTAATTTTTTGGATGTTCAGGGTTCTTCCCTCGTGCTTATAATAAATAGTCCATTTCAGACACTTTTTGTATTCATCTTGTCATGAACAAAAGTAGCCATCACATCTCTTCTCATAGATAAGATACCACCATTCTAGTTGCTTTATTTTACAATCTGTTATATTTTTCCATTTAATATCAGAGCGGTTTTCTCTTTCGTTATTTCTCCATGCATGTCCCCTGCGTGGTCGAAATATAAACAATTGGGCCTTGAACTAGTTTAGCTTGAGGAAGAACGCCCTTGACAGCCCAAACATCACCCCACAGCTGAGGAAAAAGGAGATGGTGGATCAAAAGATCATATCAAGATGTTGCTCGAGGAATCCTCACGTGACATGGGAATGAGATGATGGATCGTTTCACCTGAATCCTTCGATAGGTTCCAGCAGCATCAGTGGGATCATCAAGCAAATGAAGTAACTTTGGAGGAGCCACGCCCTTCAAGGTACAAGCTAACTTTGATATTCATGTATTTGTAGGTCAGATATATTTTGATGCACTAGATAAATGGTTGAGTTTGCAAAGGGCTATTTCTCTATCCATAATTTATCCAGTATGGAAAAGATCGTCTTTGCACTCGTTAAGGCGGCACCCCATGTGAAATATTGGTGGGACGCTTATTGTGAGAAAAAAGCCATAAACAAAACTAATATTTTTGGGGGCGATCCCACCTGGGAAACTTTTGTGGAAGCCCTCAAGAAGCAATACTATCTCATTGTCAGTTATGACTACCAATACCCAAAATGGACCACCTTGCAGTAGGAGAGGGAACAAATGGTATTGGAGTACACTAATAGCTTCCATACATTACACACAAAGTCCAGTAATAGGAACTCTGAGCAGCACCTGGTTCTAAAATATTACAGTAGCCTACATAGGTCCATCCGAAATAAAATGGAGTTCCTAGACATCTCGTCATCAAGCACCGCTTATTGATATGTTTTCAAAATCAAGCAAAAATTTAAGCAGAATAATAAGCGGGAGTTTGGGTATGTGAATTCGCCGTAGAAGCAAAGCAAGGGAAACCCTGGGCCATAGAACAAAGGACGAAGTAAGGACAACCAACCCCAGGACAACTAGTCCAAATCACAAGTAAAGAAGGGTAATGGGAAGACAAAGAAGGACACTAGGAAATGGTGTGAGTTCCATAAGAGCCCCTCGCACAACACTGATGAATGTCACTCAAAGAATTCATTGCTAGTCGAGATCAAGGCTTCAGAGTCAGATCTCGGTTCTAACTCTGATGTCGAACCAAACATCCTAGTCACAGACAAGGGTAAGCAGATCATGGATGCAGAACCTAGTGTTACCATCGCTACCGCAAAGGTCCAACCTAACGATAAAAATGAGCCAAAGGAAGGAGAACACCTTTTCCACTCATAGATGTGGGTCAAGGGAATTGCACTGCATTTCATTGTTGACAGCGGAATCCAAAAAGAACCTGATTTCAACAGAGGTCATCAAATAGTTGCAGTTTCCAATGAAACCACACCCGCAACCCTATAACATTGGGTGGCTAAGCCAGGGATGGGACATCCGCTTAGTCAACAATGTCTCCTACCGTATGGCATCAAGCCCTTCAAAGATAAGGTAATGTTTGATGTTGCCCCACTTGAAGTTTGTGATGTTCTTATAGGACAACCATATATGTGGAAACGTCATGTTGTGTATGAATTTAGGCCTAGTAGTATCATTGTTACTTTCAGCAAGCAACTCTACAGGATACCAGAGACAATTCCCAGCACTACAGTGTCTCTCATTACAGCTAAACAATGCAGGAAATTAGTCTCCCAAACTAGGAAATTTGTTCTCTTCATGATTCGTTCTAAGGGTGAGATAAATATCAGAACAACTTCCACTACCTCTACACTCGATTCCTCTACGCATTAGAAACAGGTGGACCAAATCGTGGAAGCATACAAAGACATCTTCACAATACCTATTGTTGTGCTAGTAAATTTCTAGATCAAGCATTCCATCTATTTGATAACCAATGTGCATTTAGCTAATCGAACAGTATACAAGCATTCCTTCATGGAAAATGAAGAAATCAAACGTCAAATTCAAGAATTAATCCAGAAAGGTCATATTCAACCCATCTCCTCACCTTTTGGAAGTCCAATTGTATTGGTAGAGAACAAATATGGGATCTGATGACTCTAAATTGATGACAGAGCTCTAAACAAAATCACAGTATGGAATCGGTATCCCATTCCCCTAGATCGATAACCTTCTTCACCAACTCAAGCGTGCCAAATATTTTAGTAAGATTGATCTGAAGTCTGGTTATCAGCATGTGCCAATTGAGCAAATCGATTTATGGAAGACTATCTTCAAATCGCAAGAAGGCCTTTTTGAGTGCCTGGTCATGCCTCTCGAGTTGATTAATGCTCCAACAACTTTCATGGGGATGATGGAGGATATCCTCTTATGATTCACCAATTCTTTTGTGGTTGTATATCTAGATGATATCCTCATCTATAGCAGAATGTGGGAAAAACATTTGCAACATATGCATCGGGTTCTCAACACCCTATGATAACACAAGTTATATGCCAATCTAGAGAATTGCTCATTTGGCATGGAGAGGATTCAGTATCCGAGATACATTGTGGATGAACATGGTGTTAATGTGGATCCAACAAAGATTCAAGCCATTTGCAACTAGCCGACCCAGACAAATCTCACAGAGATTCGAAGCTTCCTAAGCCTTGCCAACTTCTATCGCAAGTTTGTGTTGGACTCCTCTAATATTGCTTGGGCCGTTAGCCAGGTGACCAAAGGTGGGTCTGAGGCGAAGTTTGTTTGGTCCAGGCCACAGCAACAAGCACTTGAGGAACTAAAGTAGTGCTTATGTTTAACTCTCGTCCTTACCTTATTGGATCTGCAACAACCCTTTGAAATTGAGACAAAAGCTTCAGACTATGCTGTTGGCGCAGTCCTCACTCAACATGGCCATCCAATGGTGTATCATAGTGAGACACTTTCAGATGTATTCTACAAGTACCCTACCTATTACAAGGAAATGTACTCCATTGTCCAACAATGCCGCCAATGGAATCATTACATCCTAAGCAAAGAGATGGTCATCCATACTAATCACAAGCCCTTGCAGTTCATGCAAACACAATGAAAGTTACAAAATGACCGTCACCAAAAGTGGTCCACATACTTGCAGCAATTCGACCTGAACACTAAATATAAGAAGAACAACACTAATAGAGTCAATGATTTCCTTAGTTTACCTCCAGTTGAAGCATTGACCACAGTGCTCAACTCATGTGTCCATGAGACCTTCGGGAGGCCTCAACTATATGACAGTGATTCTGAATTCGCTCCTAACCTATCAAGCACTATGTGTAGGAACACTAGTGGCAGACTTTCATCTCGAGGAAAGATTGTTATTCCACCTGGGACATATCTGTGTTCCTTCAAGCAATTGTGCAAAGTTGATTTGGGAATTGCATAAAAGTCTGGTTTCAGGGCACTTTGGCACCGAAAAGATTGTGGAGGTGTTGCAAAAGTATTTTTGTTGGTCAAGGCTCGACCAGATGTTGTTGGATACATCAGATCGTGCACTGCCTATGCCATTGCAAAACCTGCCATTAAGAAGCAGGGGTTGAAAACCCCTCTGCCTACTCCCAATGGGCCATGGGAATCCATCTCCATGGATTACATGCCAAAACTACCTACAAAAAAGCATGGTAATAAAAGTGTGTTTATGGTCGTGGATCGCTTCTTTAAGATGGCCATTATGATAACTTGTAAGAAGAGCATCACTAAAGCTAAAAATAGAGAACGCTAAAAAACAAGATGACCAGAGACTGTGTTCTGCCACGCCTTATACATATTTCAGAACCGATCAAAAAGTGTT
The DNA here is from genome assembly GCA_027924585.1 of Larix kaempferi. Lineage (NCBI taxonomy): Eukaryota > Viridiplantae > Streptophyta > Pinopsida > Pinales > Pinaceae > Larix > Larix kaempferi. The sequence goes on from BSBM01001218.1 coordinate 891,132, forward strand.
GTGTCCTAGAGCCGGCAAAAATAAAACTAAAGACAAAAATATCTCGGATCAAGAATGAAGGCTGACAGAAAGCCTAAAAACTTAATGGACAGAGCTCTTACAGAAAACTCAGAAAGTCAGGATGCTCCCTTGATCAACTATGATCTCATCCTCACTTTCACTGTAGAATAAATTACCGTCCATCAGCCCCAGCGCCAACTTGGAAGGTGGTCAGCTGCCATGTTAGCTTTGTGGTAAATATGATGACAGCGACTCATGTCAAAAGAATCTCTGAGTCGAGTCACCTCCTCCATCCATGGTTTGAGAAGCAAGGCTTTGATCTTGTGTCTTCCGTTGAACCAGTTTACCACTACTTGAGAGTCTCTATAAATGTTCAAGGTAGAGTAGCCTCTCCGGAGAGAAAACCACAGTAAACAACGTAAAGCCAAAAGCTCTGCTTTAAAACCGTCGCCATCACCAATGCCAACTTGAATGTTAATGAAATGATTACGATGAATAAAAAGCACAATCCCAGCTCCGCATACATCCCTCTGAGAAGCCCCATCGAAGAAACCATGAACAAAGTCATCGTCCAACGCAGGGAATATGATTCGGCGTACTACATACTCTACTATGGAAGTCATTTTGGAATACTATATAAGCTTAAGCTAGTCTCTAATTTTCAAGATAGTCTAGTTAATTTCCAGCATGTATATGTTACTTTTGTAAAGGCTGATTTTTAGACATGTTCTCTTGCAAGTTCTCTTGCAACATTTTTAATTAAAATTCTCCCGAGTAAAAGTAGTTTTGCTACTAATTAGTAATCTTTCCATCCTCAACATGTAAATTTATTTTTTCCATGTTGTTCTCTTGAGAAATTGTTGTTAAGTTGGATGTTGGACTATTACATTGCAAGATCAATCCACAATGTGCACCTAGTGGAATTAACACAACTATAACAACAACTAGGATGAACTTTCATACACAATCACTAGATTATGGAAAAACAATATTTAAGCAACCATAAAAATATAAGAAAATGAATTCATGAATCATACACATTAGTGAAATAAATGAGGCAGTACTTCAAATTGAAAATTTTATTAAATGAATAATTTTAGACAACAATGTTATAAACAACACAAAGTGTTTCAATACAATTATCTAAGTATCAACCAAGTATGAATGAATCACTTTACAATTATAAATTAGGGTATAAGTATTAAAACCTGAGAGAATAAAAAAAATTGTTATATTTCTTATCAATGCCTATACTTGCATTTAGCATGAAGGGTTGGAAAGATGAAGGGACAGAGAAAAACAACAAAACTCCATAATGATTGTAATATTCCCTTAAAATGATTCATTGATACGTCCATCCATGTTGATTTACCTGTAAGGAATTTAATTTTGCAAGTCTTTGTCTATACTTGTCCACCAAGTTAGCACAACGAGGTTAAGCATGACCTAACTTTAAGTAAGTGCAATTGTAACACCCCACATTTTGATGGGATCGCTAAACAATATTGAGACCTATATTGTATTTCTTTGCTTATCATCTATTGGACTCAACTTGACTGAGTAAACTATGTGCATGGATTTGTGAACCTACTTATAAGTGCCATATATGTTTCAAGTCATCATTTATCTTATTAAGGATGACAATTGTGTGATTTTCTTCCAGTATGCAAAATTAAATAAATGATAGGGTACACAGATACCTATGTAAGTTACGATTGAATCAAGGAATGGATTCCATGCACATGATATATAGATTAACTTGTTTATATTAAATAGTGGTTAATAAATTGGTAATTGACTTGGAAAAAGTGAAAGAATATGGATGATTATGTTTTGGATGAGAATAACCCATAGGTTAGAGGGGCTAAGCCATAGCAAGATGCTTGTTATGATGTGTGGACTACTGTAGGTAAATGCAAGAAACTAGGCTTCCCAATCTGGTCATTCGATGACGCAATTCTAAGAACCACAATAGCAACACAATGTAGTTACTGATAGGGTGTTAAACCTAGTTCCATTAGGAGGGGTGGAGGTATTTCCCACCATGTAACCTCTGAAACTGGAGATCATATGAGGGATTCGTTGAGTCATGCTCACCAAGTTGTGTGATGATGACCATCAATTGCCTGGTGGGAAAGTTAGGTCAATTTAGTCAATACTTCTATTGTAATAAATCTAACTTAAATATTAATTTATTAATTAGTTATTTATGTCAAGAGTAGTCTCCTTTCATATTAGAGGAGGCAATGTATGGGTTCTTACATAAATACATTGTAAGAAAGTCTCTTACAAGTGGTATCAGAATATTTTTCAATTGGTTAGAGCATTTCTCCATTATTTGTAACTTGGGTGGTTGGGAAAAATGATTGTTTCACTCCTAACCAAGGTTCAATTCTTGTAATACTCTCACCTCCACAACTGCATAACCCATCTCCACATTTATCATCGTCGTCATTACAATTCCCTCCCCCTCCTCTCCCCTAAGCTGCTTAAACCACGTTCACACTCCCTACCATCGCTGCCCCCACTTCACCGCTCCACGTTTCAACTCCCTCGACACCCTCGACCACTCCTTCCTCCACGTCCCTTCTTACCCACACCCCTCTTCATCCTTCGCTCCACCTCTCATTCTCATCCTCTTCAATTTGTTCCATCCCAATCGCACCACACTCCACCTACGAGCTCGCTCTACACTCCACCCCAACGCTCAATCCACCCACGTCCTTCCACCACCCTCTTCCCTTTTCTTTCCAACGATCTTCCCAATGCTTCCACCAGCACCTTACCTCCCACACTCTTGCCCACGCCCCTCCTTTCCACGCCACTCCTACGCCTGCACTCCCTCCTTTCCACAACTCCACAGGCCTGCTCTCCCGCCTCCCATCTGCACCTGCCCTTCCTCAAAGCCCTCACACGCTACCATACCGTTCCCCATTCATTTCTCCACGCACTGAAATCCTACTCTCTCGCTCCTCCATCTTTCTCGCACATCAAGCCCTTACACACTCTCATCCACACCCACGCCCACTCTCCACGCCCATGCCCTGGTCACGCTCTCACCTCTCCAACTCACTCTCCTGCGCTCACTGCCTGTTGCTTCCAATTCGCTGTCATTTTCCCAAACCCTTTCATTTTTAGGGTTTTAACCCTAACTTCACAACATTAAAAAAATATTATAATAAAATAATTATTTTTATTAATTATTAATGCTATAATATTTTTAAAATTTTCAAAAAAATAATAACCAGCATAGATTCAAATCGTAGGCTTTATCAAGCGCCGAGAGGGATCAAATCTCCCGAGGTGCAAACCTCTCCTTGAATAACTCCTTGAGTGCAAAACCTGAGCCACCTAAGCCTAAGCTCTAAAGTCTCTAGTTTAAGTCTCATATTTACTTTTTACTTTGTATTATTTTTTTTTGTTTATGGCCAACATAATATTTATTACTTTTTACTTTGTATTATTCTTTTTTGTTTACTTTGTATTATTTTGTTACTGGGCAAACTCGACAAACACTCTAAAATCTCATATTTATTTTTTACTTTGTATTAAAAGTAAAATGTAAAGTCTCTAATTTAAGTCTCATATTTACTTTTTACTTTGTATTATTCTTTTTTATTTATGACCTAGTAATATTTATCACCTAATCCTAAAGTCTAAAGTCTCTAGTTTAAGTCTCATATTTACTTTTTACTTTGTATTATTCTTTTTTGTTTATGGCCGACATAATTTTGTATTATTATTTTTTGTTTACTTTGTATTATTTTGTGACTCGACAAACACTCGACTTACAAGATCTCCCTCATACAAATGTTATCGACAAACACTCGACTAACAAGATCTCCCTCATACTGGGCTGTAGAGGGCCTCTCGGTGCAATAATTATTATTATTGCACCGAGTGAAACGAGGTGCTCTACAGCCAAGTATGGGGGAGATGTTGTAACGTGATGTAAAGTTTGTAACAAAATAACGGTTGTAATAAAATAATTAAAAAAATTCATGTCGGCTATCCATGTTGGTTCATAAAATAAAATATTATGAAAAGTAATTAAAAAATACTATGTTCGTTTATAAAATAAAAACTTAAAACTTAAACCCGGATCTATCAATCAAGAGAGATCAAATTTCTTGAGTTTAAATTTAAAAAAAGAAATACACCTCAAGAAATTAGATCCCTCTCGGTGCTTGATAGATACGGGTTTAAGATGGATCTATGCTGGTAATATATAAAAATTAAAGAAAAAGAGCCATTAAAACTATATGGAAAATTTTTATATGAATAATAAGATTATTATTAATTTTTAATAATAATACTTATTATCATTATTATTTTAATAGTTAATCGTCGATAAATTCCGAAGTTTTCATAAATGGCAACGTCGTCACCCTGATACATTTTTTGAAGGAATGGTGAAAGTAAACGAAATGTGGAAAAAATGTGAAGAAAGACTTACACTTCTTAAGGAAATAATAAATAACCATTTCAATCAAGATAGTGAAAATGAAGATAAACACAGAACTAACCAAGAAGAAACGATTGATGAAGATGAAATCAAGGAAGATGGAAAAGAATTCATGATAAAAATAAGTGATCACAAAGATTAAAAAAATAAAATTGTGGCAAAGTATATAAACCCTAATTCTGAGGTAGGACAGTTCAAAAACACTACTACACCTAGGATAGAAGAAAAACCATATTGATTGCCTCCCTATATCCCCCCTCGCCAGAGGATCGCCATGACACACAGGACATAAGAAAAATGAAAACCATATCAATTGAATTCTTATATCCCCCTCACCAAAGGATTGTGCCGTCAAATACAAGGAAGGATAAGAACCAACGTTTTAAGCACAATGCTTCAAATGTGGTGCTAGGTCATAAATATTCACATGTACCAGAAAGTAATAAAGATTTTGTCACTCTTGTGTGCAACTTCTTACAAGGAACATAAATTAGTGTCATAAATGTACACACAACTGTAGAATCTATAAAAATGCCTAGTGGAAATCTAGAGCAAAGGCAAACTAGAAGCCATGTCGGGATTACAAACCGTAGCCGAGGCCATTATGATGAAGACAAGAAAGATGTAGAGGACATAAATGAAGTTCAGAATGTGGAAAATCAAGGAGGATCTGGAAAATAGTTTGATGGTAATGACAATTACGAAGATGCAGATACACGGGGTATTGATGAACATGATGTCGATACCGACTATAAAGAAGATGACGATCTCGAAGTGTATAATAATAAAGCAGAAAATATTGATGAATATGAAGATTATGCCAATGACGAGTGATGAATATGTACATGAGTATAATAATGAAAATAAAGGCAGTAGAAAAGACTTTGATGATCATAATGTTGTCGAAGATGTTAAACCAGAGAAGAGGATTAACAAGAAGCAGAAAAACAATTTGCAAACCAAGATTTTGACTCCTCAAGCAATGTCAAATTGTCCTCCTTGCCATGTGTTTGTGTTCAAAATTATTTCCAGACGTGGTCACCAATGTAGGGATGGTTGCTCCGACATGTCTCTTCCCTGCAAGCATCCTTATGAGAATCATTGGCTACATAATCACTGTGTTCTTATCTGCGGAATCTTATGCACACTATGCATGGAGAAATATGAATGGAAATGTGAACAATTGTTTCAAGAATTATTGAGTCGCGTACTATTATTCGAGATAATCTATTGAACAAAGTCCATTTGTCAGTGAGTATCTCATTGAGTTCAGTAACCTCTCTGAAATCGCAATCAATCAAACAAATACAAAGTTTAAATCAATAAATCTTCTTTTACCCAAGCTTCAAGGGTGAATATTTTCAGGGAGAGATGACTTGTAATAAGTCTAACTTAAATATTAATTTATTCATTAGTTATTTATGTCAATAGTCATCTCCTTTCATATTAAAGGAGGAAACCTTACGTACGTTCTTCAATGTATATATTTTCATCTATTCCATGTAAAGTTATCATCAAATTATATAAAAATATAATTACATAAATACATTGTAAGAAAGCCTCTTACATCTGCCTACGGGTTATATCTGGGGTTAGGTCAATATAGTTGATGCTCAAGGATATTCCAACACAGGAACAAATAGGGAGTGGAAGTTGGAAGTAGGTTAGGGAGGAAGGATGGTTAGATTAAAAGTATTTACGTTTGGGATTTGAGACACCAAAAAAAATGTATTTGGTTCCTTTCACTTGTAAACCATTGGTTAATTCATTAAGGTAATTCTAAGTATAATGTTGATTAGTGTTGATGTGTTGTGACTTAGTTAATCAAATTGCTTTATGCTATGGGTATTGGATTAATGTCTTGCAAGTGGTTATTATTGTTTTCCTATAGTATATGCACAAACTATGGGTACATTGGCCATGCAGACACACCTTGTGCGCATATACTAGTATTAGTTAAGATGTAAATATAAATATATATTGTTGATTGTTGTGTTATCATCTATAGTGGTTGATGGGTGTAACGAGATTAAAATATAATATTAATTATAATATTACATTGTTATCATTTAAATTGCATTACATTAGTTACATTCCATACTAATAGGCTCTTTTACATTAGCTTATATTAATCACATTTAAATTGTAATTGTTTAATTGCATCTCATTTAAATCTCACTCATAATCACATTTAAATTAAGTAATATAATTACATTGTTTGATTCTAATTAGCATTCATAAGCTATCGATTGCATGTCATGTGATTCATGGTCCAATTAATGCTTACCGAACAATTGATGATGTGAATGATAGTGGATTGTCAACTAATAAATAAATTATAGATATTTTATTTTATTTTCCAAGGAAAAAAACGTAATTTAATTAATAATAACCAAATTATATATTGCAGAAGGCTTTCAAAATTGCCTTTTTCAAAAACGAGGCAAGCTTTTCAGCTGCAAAAAATATATGCCCTCTCTAAGAGCGACATCTGATATGTGCATCAGAAGTAATAGAGTAGGCCGAGGTCCCCATAGGGCACCCATAATATCAGCAAAACAAGTATCCATATATTAGTTCGATAGAATGAAAATAAGAAGTCCCAAATCACTCTGGGATTAATTCCGCCACTCCTTCAATGAATGGTATGTGATAATATTCAAAAGATTCCCCATTTTCTGATTCCAATATCTTCTAGTGACCAAAAGGAATGTTCAGCCCCTGCTTTGAGAGTTTGTATGTTGTTGTGTTCTTCTCCCTGTAGAGATGACGACACGAGAAGGATTCAAATTCCCTCAAGAGTCACAATACATCGTCCAATTTTTTAATTTTTTTTTTAAGCTGCAAAGTTCTATTAGAAAGTAAAAATAAAAAATACAAAGAGAGGAGTTGTCTTAGGTGGTCTAAGATTGCTGAACCACCAACCCAGAAAATCAAAAAGATCACAATGGTTGAAGCTGTGGTTTCCCAGCCTCTTCTCGGAGCAGGGAGAATCAAAATGCTCAAAAGAGGAGTAGAGTTTATACAAGCCCATATGAAAACAACTAAAATGAACAAAATCTGTGAGCAGACTATAACAGAAAAACTGAAAGACACAGTTTGTCGTTGGAACCTTCTTAGCTTGTTGTAGTTTCATTGGGAGGGTTCTCTTCCAGAATCGGGCAACTAAAATTGTCCTCCTCTGTCACGTCCTGCTCTGACCGCTTGACCAGTTAGGGCTCAACCTTGCGCCAGGGAAGAATCCTCTCGCTTTCACCATGCACTCTTTTGACGGTCAGTTGTTCAATTGTGGAGGGGATGGGAAACGGGTTGGTGGTAGGCTACTTTCCACATGGATTAGAGCAAACAGGATCAATGACACTGCCCCCTCCAGCTGCAGAGTGCTCCCCTGGGCCTCCCACAACACCCATACTGCTTCCACCGACGTGGATGCCCCCGCGTGGCTAGCTCCAACATGGCTTCCTCCCGCATAAGACTGGCCCCCGAAGGTTGAATCCATATTACTTACCAAACCTTCCATTTGATCCAAGTGGGCCTTCATGGTCTGAGTCGTGTTTATGGCCTTATCCCAATTGGCCTTAGTATCCTCCATGAGAGATCCTAGCATATTTTTGACCAGCCAATAATGGTTGATGCGTCCCTAATTCTTCCCAGAAGAGAGATGTTCGGCTAACAGATAGGCTTCCCATTTGTCAATGAGCAGCCGAATCGGAATGGAGACACACTCCCCGTATCCGTCCGTGGCTACCCAATCCTAGTTGTTGACAGTGTAGTCGACTCTTCCCCTGCGTGACTTCCCTCTCTATCTCGACATGGTGGCAATGAACCAGGGACCCTTGCCAGAAGCAACAATCACGGAAGGAGATGAGGTTCCAAGGCGCATAGAAATTTTGGCTGGAGTTAGACGCCCAAACAGATTGATCATGCTGAAATGATCCCCTGCGAACTTATTAAACCTGTGCCCGTAGGAATCCCTTAGAGCCACACGCATGAGCAACATGGAGGTGGTACTCTAAGGCCTGAACTACGTTGGTCGACGCGACAAGAAGGTCATTGAATTAAATGTGTCGAGGTGTAATCCCATCTGCGCATTAAACTCCCGTCATCTCTCCTACCACAGGTTCGTCTCGTGGGTTGGCTGGTCAAGTGCTTGCCACGCGGCCCGGTGACCATGACACCGACATCCAGGTTACATCATCCAAAATATTACTTAATAATATATTGTGACATTTCTGTATTCTGTTAACCCATATGTTCACTATCATGGAGTCTCCAAAAATCTGTAAGTGTGTGAAGTTCTTTTCAAGAGAAAAACAAATTAAAAGTTTTAGTGCAAATAGTTCTGCATAATTGTTCGAGCCATAACCAAGGCCTATTTGTATATGGAAGTAGATATTTTGGGTTATGTGGAGGATTTCCCCCCCACCATAGTGTTGTTCTTGTAACGCCCCATCAAAGTATGCCCACGGTCTCGAAGTATCATAGGTCTCTAAAGATACCATTCGGATTGCAGGAGTATTTTTTCCTTAAGGGAAATAAGAGAGAATATCAATACAATGGAAGGCCACCAGATCTGGAAATAAGGGTTTTTCCTGAAACACCACCTTATTGCGTGCAAGCCTGATACCTCAGATAACTAGTAGAGGTAATGCATGGTAAAGTTACGTAGCGGGAGTGTCAATCCAAATCCTCCAGGCCCCCTCAAGCAAAGGACTAGACCAGTCGCATCCGAAATTTTAAAAAGTTAGACGAAAAGACTAGGTTTGGAGGGTGAAGGTTCAAGATATGAATAGATGATGAAGAGTCTCTAGACCCTGTTTGCAGAGAGCACACCAGTCAGGTCCTTTAATGTGCTAGTGTTTCATTCTATCCCAGATTGGAACCTTGTTTTCCAGGGAGCACCACATGAAAAGTTTTGTTTTTAAAGGGCATTTTGACTTCCACATCTTTTTCCACCACCAAATATTGGCCCACACTTATAAATCCCCAGCCAACAATTTATATCCTAATTTTGGGGTGTATCTACCTAGAGGTGATGGGGACCAAATAATTTAATCCTGAGAGTCAGTTAACCGAACATGGGAGGATCTAAGGGAGATAAGTAAATCATTCCATATATCCCAAAAAGATTATGGTATTCCCAATATATCTCGACCTTTCCATCCCTGCTTCCAAATAGAGGTTGTCCCTGGATCTGCAATGTGATTTAGATGTAGTATGCCCCAAGAGTGTAGGAATTGTAATAGTTGTGGCGGTAGAACTTGTCTGCTCTGACTACCCAACCAAGGATCTGTGCCGATGCGAACCTGCATTCCATTTCCCACCTTCCATGCCAGCCCAAAATCAATAATAAGGAAAGAGGACAGGATAGCTTTCCAGATTACAGAGATTCCCACAATGTTTTTTCCTAGGATCTTGACCCAGTTCAAAATGGAGTCCGGCGCAATGTATTTCTGAGTCACCACTTTAGTCCAAAGGTTTTCTATAGTAAGAAGTCTCCATCCCGATTTTGCTGCAAGTGATTTTGCCACAATTTTGCGAAGAGATAAACATTTTTGAGTCCCCATCCCCCAAGGGATTTTGGTTTTGGAAGTGTTTTCCATTTAACCCAAGGGGAGACATGTTTTTCAGATTTCCCAGACCACAGAAATCTGAAGCAGATTCTCCGCAATTTGTCTAATATGCCCTTTGGGACCCAGGCCAGAGACATCCAATAGACCGGGATAACTTCAAGCACTGATTTTATTAGGACCAATCTCCTCGCTCTAGAGAGCCACCTGTGACTCCACGAGGATAATCGATTCTCAAGCTTTGCTATCAGCCATCCCCACTCAAATTTTTTGTAATTGTTTGGTTTTAATATGAATCCCAAGTATTTGAGCCTAGCATCAAATTCAATTAAGTCAAAGGGGAAGAGTGTGGTATACCTATGAGATTCCCTTTCCCCCAAATTTGACAATGTAAGAGTGGATTTGTTTATGTTGATCTCCATACCAATTGGATTCCCAAATAGATCTAGAGTACCTGCTAAAATATCTGCATCCCTCACCGAGCCATTGCAAAAGAGGAGGATTTCATCTACAAATAGAATGTGCGTTATATTGAGAGAGTTTGTGATGCCAATTCCTTTTCCTTTAAATCTTCCACGATGCTTTGCATCCAGAATAGCTCTTCTTAGCCCTTCTGCCACTAGTAAACAAAGAATGGGGGACAGTGGACACCCTTGACGAAGACCCCTTTCCGCATGGAAGAAAGGGTATTCCGACCCATTAATAAGAACCGTAAAAGAGGCATTGGAGATGCAACTCATTACCCATTTGATAAATGAGTATTCAAAGCTCAGGTGAGCCATCAACATTCTCAGATATTGTCAGCTTACCTTATCGAAAGCCTTTGAGAGATTAATTTTTATTACTGCCCCTTTTAATTTCTTTAGCTTGATCGAGTGGAGACACTCCTACGCCACCCCGATAGCTTCATGGATTTTTAGACCTTCCAAAAAACCAAATTGTTCCTGATAAATGACCTTTGAGAGAACCTTTTTGAGTCGTCTTGCAATAATCTTTGCCACCACCTTATAAGTAATGTTGCATAAAGAAATAGGTCCGAAGTCATTAAACAAGCTAGGGTTGTCTCATTTTGGAATTAAAGCAATAAAGGTTGAATTTAGAGGCATATGGATTAGGCCCCTAACACGAGATTCCTCCACCAGATGTATTAAATCGGCCCCACTGACCTCAAAGTGCACTAAAAAGAATTCAATCGTCCATCCATCAAGGCCAGGGCTCTTATCTTTCTGAAAACTATGAAGTGTTTCTTTGAGTTCCTCTTCAGAAATTTCCTCCATGAGATCCTGATTGTCTTCCTGAGTTATAAGCCCCAGAAAAAATTGGGAAAGATGAATGATTTCAGCAATATTTACTCTGTTGTCAGCTTTATAAAGGGATTTGAAGTGTGTTGTTCCAAGGGATGCCAACACGTTAAATGAGGAAATGTTTTCATTGTTTTCATTTTTTAGTTCTCGGATGGTATTTTGATACGTCCTTCCTTTGGTAAAAGTGTGGAAGAATTTTGTATTATCATCTCCACATTCAAGCCACACAGCTCTGCTCTTGAGGCGCCAAATCTCCTCTTGATCCTGTAATAGTTTCCTCATTTGAGCTTCCAGTACCCCCAGTTGTTCTTTGGATTCATGAGTTAGGAAACCTCCCCCCTCGGATTCCTGAACATGGCGAAGTTCATATTCAACCTGTTTTAAGTCTTGTTCATCCCTTTCCTTCTTTTGGAATGCCCAATCTTTAAGATACTTTTTACCCTTGAGAGATTTTTAACAAAGTGTGGAGAATTTCAAAAACTAGGTTGAGTTAATGTGATAGGCCTGCCTTGTTGGTGGGCTTGTCGGATCCTTAAATAGCTGGTGACTTAGTATTAATTTATGATATTTGACCATCCTAAACCCTGCTCAAGGAGGGAGGAAGGTAGTGGAATGGGGAGGATAAAACAAATTTTGAAGTATGAGATGGGGGTTCATGATTTTGATGGGAAAGATAGGAGTGGAGGAGGAAAACACTTTGGGAGGCATTGAGTTGCATACTTAATTGGTTATTGGAATGGGATACTTGGATGTGAGGAAGAGCTTGTTGATGTGGTTATTGGAGTTGCAAGCATGAAGGGATAGGAAACCCATAGGTTTCCTATAACTGGCAGCTTAGCTAATAGTTGGCTGGGAGGAAAAATCCCAATTTAGGCAACACCATTGGTTGGATTAGTTGGTTGGGTTAGAGCTACGAGATTGCTAACTCAACTACATATTAAGGTAATATACTAGTTTTTACTCAGTCTTTTTATTTTGATTATTATTGCATCTAAGCAGTATTGCCATGTTGTGAAATTGTACATTTATGCTTTAAATTAGTTGGATTAAATGAAACATGCATAAAACCCCAAGGTTTGAAAATTGTGCAATTAGTGTCACATTGGCTAAATTACTTAGTTGTTTCTAATTTAATTTTCTTAATCATTGTTTATTAAGTTTCCACCCATCACTAGGATGGGTGTTACAACAACCATAACAAATTGCTAGATTTTCACTTGAGTGCATGAAGTTGGATTGTACTCTCATGGACACAACTCCCTTCCTTGTAGATTTAGTCGATCTCTAACTCCATGCGAGATGAAACCTGCTCACTCAGGATTTGTCCGTCCTCCAATAAATATCCTACTATTTGGTGAAGTTTTGTTTGAATCTACTCTAAGGTGTACCACCTACCAACTTGTGTCGATTATGTTTTTAGATTGATACAGTAAACCTTCAAGGTTGATTGTTTGGTCATCTTCTCTTTGCATTATAGAGCTATATATGCTTCAATTTCTATGAGCCCTTTATATGTAGACACCTACTCATCTTTTTATAATCATTTTTTGAACTTTTGAACCTTGTTTTTTTCCGAATTATACACCTTTTTGCTTATCTAACCATCCATAAAAAACAATTGAACCCAAATTGGTAATTTTCTTCAAGTTATGTGTTGATGGATGGTTATGAAGGCTTGAAATTGAAGTATTTGAGTTAAACATTTAGGGTTGCTAATCACGCACTATCGAATCATGATAACATTTATGTTGTTGTTTATAATATTGAAGAAGGACTCCAGTGATGGTTCCAGTTCTTGTGGAATAATATCTAATACGCTTAGAGAAATGTTTGAATCAAAGGTTATGTTTCTACAACATCATTTACTACAAAATTATCATTTCTCCTCTTGGAAAACCTACCTCTTTTTTAGGACATGTTTTATTATCGGTCGCATTAAGAGTCTATGTGGATCTTTACAACTTATAACTCAAATTATAGTTGATATTCAGGCCATGTGCGATGATCTGAATTTACGTTTCAAAGTTAGTTGACAATTAATTTCTACAAATAGCTAAGTAATCGAAGTTGATTTCTAAAAATAGCTAAGTAGTCAAGGTTTTCCTCGTATTTTGGAACCGTCGAGGATTGGAAATATACTATATAAATGTAATCATTTCTATACCTATGGGTTTGTTGTTGTTAATATATCTATATTACTATTAATTGCAATTCCTATAAATTTTGTGCTTGTTTTTATTTGTCTTGATTTTAGAAAATGTCTAGAGAAGCTTAGGAGTAAGGGCCCACTCTGGAAGCAAAAACTAGACATCATTCCCTTCCTTAGATTAGAAGTGTTTTAGTTCAATTTAATATGTTGTAGAATATCATTCATCATTTTCTATAGGTTTTATGCATTGCATATTAATTTTTTTGCATACATAGTTTTAATTAACTTTCCTTTTTGATGGTGTGACAATATTTTTTTCTTTCTTGTTATGCTTTCTTCCAGTTCTACAAAGTATTTATTTTTGTTGCAGTTCCATTACTAATCTACCGGCATTTCTTCGTATTTACACCGTTGATGTCATAAGTCGTAAGGGTATGCCTTGGTGTTACCTCAAGCTTACTCATTCTTGTGGAGTTGCAAGTCCATTGTTAGGGTAAAGTTCTTATTTAGCTAAATTGATATATTTGAACTGATTTATTAGATAGATAAAATAACATTCTCATTCAATAATAGATTGTAACTACTTATACAACACATGCTAGGGAGGCAAGTGCGAGGGGAGGAGGGGCGGGAATTTTTGGCCCTGGTGGAAATGTAGTTTCAACTTTTGCTTGTGGCCTAGTGATCAATGCCAACAATCAAGCAGAATGATATGATCTATATTTGGGATTAAAAGAAGCAATTGCTCTTGGAATTCGATCGCTAGTGGTGATAGGAGATTCTCTACTTATCATCTCTCAATCTAGACAACAAAAGGAAATCATGGATCTAATAGTAGGGCATCTTCACAAATGTATTATTAGCTTACTCCATCAAATTCTGAATATTCAATTCTTTCATGTTCAACGTGAACACGATGCGACAACTGACAAACTTGCAAATGAAGCCTCGAGTATCCCAAGAGGGGGCATGGAAAAAAACAAGGGTCACTTCTCACTTTGTTGGCTCCCTTAGAATTTTTTATGCTATCCTAAGTCCATTTCAAATTCATAAATTAGTCTCGCCAAGAATTAATATTCATTTGACGTCAGAGTTCATTAATGCTCCAGTCCATGTGAAGAGCTCAACGCGTCCGGGTGAATGAACATTCCCGTAAACTCTTGGTTCACACAAACATGATATTAATATGGGTATATGGAGGTACTATCTGGAAGCTTCAACAAGAAATTTTACATTGTTTCGTGTATAGATTGTTTCAAACTTTCCATTCGAACAGTGTCAGAGGTTGGAAGACTGGTGTGAGGGGAAATTATGAATGGTGGTGCATAGTTAGGCAAATTTTGATGCCTTCTCCTGTGTACTAGGAGATCGGTATTCTGTTGCTTTTAGTGCTATCTGTGTAGAGTTTCACACTCAAGTAATTTTCTACTTATGTTTGGATTATGATCTCTCGTTTGTTTGGAAGGTTTGGGATCTAGGGGCATCTCTATATTGTTTGGGGGTTTAGTTTGTTCAAAAGGTCAAAGATTATTGGGGGGGTTGCAGCTTGCTCTGGGGGGGACCAATTCTCTAGTGTTTATTAGGGCAAGTGTACTCCAAATTTATTGGTGGCTCCTAGTCATGACTTGGGTGTCAAGATTATCTTGCAATTCAATTGGGTTGGTAAAATAATTGCTCTCTTAGAGGGGATATGGCATTGTGTTGTAACAATGGACTATGAAGAAAAGTTATAGGACCTATTTGAAAGAATCCAAGACTCCTAGGATGGTATACATGATATTCATTCCCAATTGAGATGGATGAGATTTCAAATGGAAGGTCTGACTGCTGCTATTCAATAAATTACTCCTCGTGTTCCTATTCTAGATACTCTCCTTGGTGAAATTGAGCAAACTTCTCATGACATTTCCAATTTTACTTATGGGCTTGATGTCCACCTTCAAGGTTGAAGGAACTGTTCATTCCTGAGATGCTCAGGTTGGAGCAATTTCATAAGCCTTGGTGAACCATGAGAATCTCATAGAAAGTAAGAACTCTAGGTTGGATGAGATCCTAGAAATAAAGAATGATGATGATTATGTTATGCAACCCACCTACGTGTGCTAAATATGACTATTTTTTATGAAGAAGACAACCAAGGCACTCATTCTTCAGATAGTGAAGATATAGATGAAGGAAGCCACGACACTCATGATGTGGATGCAAAGGAGACTATTGAAGAGACCTAGGGCGATGAGGTCAAGATTCAATAAGATGATAGTGAGAATACTACAGAGGAAGAAGAAGGAAACACTCATGATGTTCAAGCCACAGACAGTGATACAAGCTCTTAGTTTTGTTCTTCTATGAAGTTTTTTTGTAGGCTGCTCTTAGGACATTTTTTAAGAATTTATAGCAGCTTAGGGAACTATGTGTTTTGACTCAAGTTTATTTTCACTTGGATGACTGTAATTAAGCTATATATTGTTATGGATCCTCTGAAACCCCTCTTGGGAAATTTCATACTACTTTGTTAAAGTTTTTAAGCCTTTTCTAAATACAATCTTAATTGTTTTCATTAAAAAAAATACATATACAACACATGATGATCCAGATTTATGTGAGAACGAAATGAAAGAATAGATATAGAACCACATACACAGATATATTGCAAGGAACACAATGATTCAATAAACACAACTTTTATTAAATGGCGGAAATATAGCAGACTATAAAATAAAGCAACTAGAATGGTGGTAGCTTATCTTTGAGAAGAGATGTGATGAATACGCTCATTCATGACAATATGAATACAAAAAGAGGCCAAAAGGTCCTATTTATCATAAGCATGAGGGAAATAATCCTAAACATCCAAAAACCTAACCCCCGGAATGAACCGTCATAAATTTTGCGCCCCCGAGGTGGTTAGTTAAACAATCAACTTCTCGGGGTCCTAACTTTTGCATACAACCTCTGTTTGGGGCGCTCGGTAGACCATTGGAAATATCTAGCCGAAGAGTACAATAGTGGATTAATCCTAAACAAGAGCTTGCAGAGCCCAAAAAACATCATTTAGGGCCTCAAAACGGCCCCGAAAATTCAGGACCTGAAAAAACATAGAAAAACTACTAGAAAATTGCCAAAGTGGAGAATTGTTTTAAGCTAGTGGAATATGTGGGTGGCCCGATATTCATCTAGATTAGTACTCCCCCCTTAGGAAGCAATGGTCTCCATTGTGTTGAGTGCCCACATCAAATGGGGAAACTTTTGCTGAACTTGACTCCTGGTGAACTACTTGACTTGGTGGAGTAGCTGCCCTTATTTAATAACACTATATAGTTGGATATTTTGCTAGAGGGTGCCCTTAACCTGTGTGTCCATGATCCAATCAGTGGTTTATGGTTCCATGCAGTTGGGGTTAATCTCTGTAGGTTTTGAGTGCTTTGCCACCTCCGATGTGTCCAACAACGGTGGCAAATATGGGCGAAGGAACTCCACATTAAATTTTGGGTGCATGCCAATGAATGGAGGAATGCTTAATTCGAAGTCATTCTCACCGACTGTCTTCTTGATGGTGTATGACCCATATTGAAGTGGACGAAGCTTGCGATAAGGTCCGGTGAACCTCTCTCTCTACAAATGCAACCAAACCTTATCACCCACCTGGAACTTGTGTGGAGCCTGATGCTAGTCATGTCGTTGCTTGTACTTGGTATTGGATTTTTCCAAAATTTCATGGACCCATTGGTGGATGTGATATATTCGTTTGATAAATTTGGTGGCCTTATCAAGCTCAGTCTGAGCATGGGTAGATTCCTCCTGTGTGGATGCAATGGGAAGAGCTACATCAGTTAGGGGCAATGGTTGGAACCGGAGGCACACCTGAAAAGGGTTGTGGATGGTAGAGCTATGAAGGGATCTATTATAGCTATGTTGAACATATGGAAGGAAATCGTCTGATTGACTACCTTTGTCTATCCATCGGTCTAGTGTTGGAAGGCAATCGATTTGGTGAGCTTGGTATCCATTAATGACCATATGTTGGACGAGGAGGTGCTTAGAAATTTGTTGTACCAATTTGAAATGAGAGTCTGTGGCAACCCGAAATGAACCCAAGCACGCTTGAACAATAGCTTAGCAGTGGCTTCGACGGATATGCTCTTCTTACAAGATGTCAAAATGGCCATCTTCGAGAAACTATCCATGACCACAAACACACAGACGTTACCATGCTTGTTTATAGGTAGTCTTGACATGTAATCCATGGAGATGGATTCCCACGGCCCATTGGGAATAGCTAGAGGGGTGTACAACCCCTGTTTCTTAATGGTAGGTTTCACGATGGTGCAGGTAGTGCATGATCTGATGTATATTCCTACATCTTGTCAGAGTTTGGGCCAATAAAAATACTTCTAGAACACTGCCACTATATTTTCGGTGCCAAATTGCCCTGCCACCCCTCTGTAATGTGCTTCCCAAATAAACTTCCCACGCTCGCTTGAAACAAGACAAAGATGGACTGGGTGGCATAGAAATCCTTCCTGGAGATGAAAGTATACCACTGGTGTGCCTGCACATAGTGCTTGATAGGTGGGAGCAAATTCGGAATCATTGTCATAGTTGAGGCCACCCGGAGGTCTAGTGGCCACAAGAATTGAGCATCATGAACTGTAGGGGCTTGTAATCGGCATGGATGGCCATCTCTTTACCTAGGATGTAATGCTTACATTGGTGGCAGGATTGGAGAATGGAATACATATCCTTATCTACATGGGGTACTCGTGGATTCCATCTGAAAGCGTCTCTCTGTGATACGCCATTGGATGGCCATTCTGAGTGAGGACTACACCAACAGCATAGTCCAAAGCATTTGTCTCAATTTCAAAGGGTTGTTGCGAATCTGGTAAGGTAAGGATGAACGCTGAACATAAGCGTTCCTTTAGTTACTCAAATGCTTGTTGTTATGGCTTGGACCAAACAAAATTTGCTTTAAACCCACCTTTGGTCACCTGGCTAAGGGACCAAGCAATATTAGAGAAGCTCAACACAAACCTGCGATAGAAGTTGGCAAGGCCTAGGAAGCTGCGAAGCTCTGTGAAAGTTGTCGAGGTTGGATAGTTGCAAATGGCTTGGATATTGGCCGGATCCACATGCACACCATGTTCGTCCACGATGTATCCTAGATACAGAATCCCCTACATGTCAAATGAGCACTTCTCTAGATTGACATATAAATTGTGCTACCTCAAGGTGCCGCGGACCCGATGGATATGTTGCAAATGTTCCGTCCATGTTTTGTTGTAGATGAGGATATCATCTAGATATACGACTACAAAATAGTTGGTGATTGATCGGATAATATCGTTCATATTCCTCATGAAATTTGTTGGAGTATTAGTCAAGACGAAAGGCATGACCAACCACTCGAAAAGGCCTTCCCGATATTGGAAAGCATTCTTCCAGACATCAATCTGCTCAATTGGCACCTAATGATAGACAGACTTCAGATCAACCTTATTGAAATATTTGGCACCCTTGAGCTAGTGAAGAAGGTCATCAATTTGGGGAATGAGATACCGATTTTAGATTGTGATTTTGTTTAGAGCTTTGTAATCAATACAGAGTCGCCATGTCCCATCTTTATTCTGTACCAACACAATTGGTCTCCCACGAGGTGAGGAGCTGGGTCAAATATGCCCTTTCTGGATTAATTCTTGAATTAAACGTTTGATTTCTTCATTTTCCATGAGGGATTGCCTATATACCGACTCGTTAGGTAAAGGTGCCCAAGGTATCAAATCAATGGAATGCTTAACCTGGCAATGTACTAGAACCTCAATAGGTGTGGTGAATATGTCTCTATATGCTTCCACGATCTAGTCCACCTGTTTTTGCTGTGTAGAGGGACCCCGTGTAGAGGCAGTGGAAGTTGTTGTGATATTTCGCTCACCCTCAAAATGAAGCATGAAGAGGACAAATTTCCCAATCTGGGAGATTACCTTCATGCACTGCTTAGTTGTAATGAGAGAAGAAAGAGTGGTGGGAATTGTCTCTAGTATTCTGTAGAGTTGCTTGATTAAAGTAACAATGACACTACGAGGTCTAGATTCATACACAACATGACGTTTCCACATATATGGTTGACTGATGCAGATGTCTGTCCCTGGCTGATCCACCCAATGTTGTAGGGTTGCGAGTGTGGTGTCGTCGGAAACTTCAACCGTTTAACGATGTATGTTGAAATTAGGTTATTTTTTATTCCATTGTCAACAATGACATGTAGTGCAGTTCCCTTGACACACATATGTTTGTGGAAAAAGGCGTTATCCTTCCCCCTACTCCTCTGGATCACTGGGCTGGACCTTTATGGTAGTGATGGTAACGCTACATTTTGCATCGTTGATCCAATTTCCCTTGTTTGGGATTGGGATGTTCTGTTTGGAATCAGAGTCGGAACCAGGATCTGACTCTGAATCCTTGATCTCGGCCATGAATGACTTCTTTGAGCGACATTCATCAGTTTTGTGCCAGGGGATCTCATGGAATTCGTACCATTTCCCGATGCCCTTCTTTGTATTCATGTTACCCTTCTTTGCTTGTGATTTGGACTGGTTGTCTTGGGGTTGGTTTTCCTTACTCTGTCCTTTGTTATGCGGCTCAGGGTTGCCCTTGCTTTTGTTGAAATTCTACCTAGGAAGTGTTCTCCTAGTAATTTTATGTCTAAATAATGAGGGAAAAGGGGACATGACCCTTGTATTAATTGCTTGAGATGAGCAATTAATTCACTTTATTATTATAAAGTGACTTTTGGTGTATTTAAGTGGTAAATGAATAAATTTAATTTATGGAGAGAATGATGAGCATTTATTCTCATCCATTGATCTAAACCAATGTGGGCCCTTGGATTAGATGACTCTTCAGTTACCCTTGAGAGGCAAACCAAGAGACAAGATTTTTGAATTAAATAAGCCTCCCTCATTCATTCGCACACATCCAAGAGAGTTGGAGCAAGAGAGAATTGCTTGAGAAAAGCTTGAGAAGTCAAGTTCATGAAAGAGAGAGGAGATGGATGAGATAGTTGACACAATTTCCAAGGAATTAAAGCAGAGAGATTCTGGCACATACTTCAAGGACCGTACAACAGTTGAGAGGAGGCACGTTTTTCTAGGTAGTTGGCTCATAATTCGAGAACAACTGACAGCATGCTTTCCTTGACTGGCTGCACGCATTCCCAGGTCACTGGCACAATATATGAGGAGTTGTCTCAACAATTTAATGAGGCCGTACAGTGCATTAATATCAGCAATTTGTACAGTGTGAAATTGCTACAAAGTTGACAAGAATTTATGTGCAGAGCTGGCACAAAATTCCAGAATTTTTACTGTTTTAAAAGTTGGCACATAACCCAAGGTGAAGATCGTACAATGCACAAACTTTGAGGAGAAATTATGGCTTTGTTTTCGAGGCAAAGCATCAGTCTTCTGGGTTGAGATAAGTTATTTAAATTGCTGAGATATTTGCTGTTGTAAAATTTCTTCCTGGAAAAAGATAAATAATTTTTTTTTATCTCTCACAGGTTTTCCCGAGTTGGGGCTTTACCTGGGCCATTTTGGCTAAAATATCTGAGAATGAAATTTTCTGTGCATGGCTGTTATGTTAATTCTGTTCTCATTATTTCTGTGGAACTTCTCTTGTGCTTCAAGTTCATATGTGTTTATGAGTGAAATTTCATTTTCAGTTGTCTATGGTTGAATGAGATGGTTTATTAAACATTGTTAATCTGAGTTAACTTTCAAACCTGTTAGAGAAGTGAAATTTCTACATGGTATCAGAGCCATGTTGAGGGCAGATTGATTGACAGTGTTTTTCAGACATCAGGCAGCGTGTGCATTGTTGGAAAAAGAGCAGAAGTGAATGATGGCTTGCATCCGGTATGAAGATCGGTTGGAAGGGATTTCCAACTACTTGCAGTGGAAATCCCGTATGATGGTTGTTCTCAAGGAAAACAAGTTATGGACCTTTGTTAGTTCCACAATAGTTCCTCACACAACTGATCCTGTAGCCCTTGACATACATGACGTGAAGGAGGCCAGGACACAGAGACTGCTTCTGGATGGTGTTCGAGATGATCTCATCCCACATTTGGCAGAGAAACATACTGCCAAAGATATGTGGGATACTTTGAAAGGATTGTATGAGAACAAGAACGAAAATCATAAAATGGATTTAAAGGATAAGCTTCATGGCACAAAGATAGCGAGAGGTGAGACTGTAGCCTCTTACCTCACTAGACTCAGACAGGTAAAAGATGAACTGAGTGCAGTTGTGAGGTGATTCCTGATCCCAAGCTAGTGTAGATAGGCCTGAAAGGCTTCATTAAGGAGTGGGATGTGTTCGTGAAGTGTGTAGTTGGAAGAGAGAAATTTCCCTCTTGGGAAAGACTGTGGGATGATTTTACTCAAGAGGAGATCCGAGAAGGGTCTCAAGGGAAGACTGAGTAGGATATTGATGATCAGAACGTTGCCTTATCAGCTAAAGGCAAGAAGTCCAAGAAAGGACTGGGAGGGGCTAAGCAGCAGAGAGGTGAGTAGAAGAAGGACCGGAGTAGAGTTAGGTGCTATGCGTGTAATTATTTTGGTCATTATGCTGGCCAATGTCCTAATAAGAAGAAGGGAAAGCAGGAGAAAGAGGAGCAGGTTGCAGCTACAACAGAGATTGAGTGGTATGCTACACAGTTCAAGAAAGAGTTCTCTCTTGTCAGTGTTGTTCTGGGTTACAGTAGTAGCGGACCAGTTGATACTGGGAAGTGGGTTGTGGATAGTTCATACTGCAGTCACATGACTGGGAGGCGAAATAGCTTCCTCACTTTTGAGACTATTCCAGAGTAGCTAGTACAGGATAGAGATGGGACAGTGCATGTAGTCAGTGTTTTGGGACGATTACGATTCCAGCTTGAGTTTGGAGAGATTATGTAGATTACAGGAATACATTATATTCCAGGGCTGCGGGATAGCAGGCTTTCAATTCCAGCCTTGGAGGGAGCAGGATATGCAGTATTGTTCAAGAGTGAACACATCTTCATTTATGTATTGGGAGTGGATCCGGTTGACCCTGTGCTTATAGGTTATCGGAGAGATGGACAATATGTAGTGCGTAGTCAGCCTACAACAAGAGGATCTAAGTGGATATCAGAGCCTAAGTCTGATACAGACAGTGAGCGAGATGCTTCAAGGATTGATGTGGCATCGAGTAGTCAGTCTGCGGTTCAGAGGAGAGAGCAAGATGCTCCAGAGATTATTGTGGTACCGAGTAGTTCATCTTCTATTCAGAGGAGTTAGTGAGAGGCTACTTCCTCTAGTGCTGGAAAGAGGGTCAGCTGGTATGACTTGTCACTGATGGTTGAGCGAGATGAGATGTCCCGACATGAGGCATCAGTGCAAGATGCCAGACAGATTCCAGAGATTGGGGGAGCTTCTACTGCTGACAGTGTGAGACTGGAGAGAGGTTCTGGCGGAGGATATGCCAGAAGGTCTTCCCACATGAAGCGGAAGCACTGAGCTTTGTAGCTCAAGATGATGTCCTTCATGTGATGATGTCTAACAAGAAGGGACACTTGATTTGACTTTCTAGAGCAGAGTTTAGAAAGGGCGGGAATATTCGATATTGTGCGAGAAGCACATGAGCAGACTTTGATATTGTGCGAGAAGCACATGAGCAGTTTACCAACTTTGGTGGGGAAGCAAGTTATCTTCTTCAAAGATGAGTTGGTTTTCAGTGTGAACATCTTCCTTGGTAAGGGGAGTGTTGAAATTCTACCTAGGAAGTGTTCTCCTAGTCATTTTATGTCTAAATAATTAATGAGGGAAAAGGGGACATGACCCTTGTATTAATTGCTTGAGATGAGCAATTAATTCACTTTATTATTATAAAGTGACTTTTGGTGTATTTAAGTGGTAAATGAATAAATTTAATTTATGGAGAGAATTATGAGCATTTATTCTCATCCATTGATCTAAACCAATGTGGGCCCTTGGATTAGATGACTCTTCAGTTACCCTTGAGAGGCAAACCAAGAGACGAGATTTTTGAATTAAATAAGCCTTCCCTCATTCATTTGCACACATCCAAGAGAGTTGGAGCAAGAGAGAATTGCTTGAGAAGTCGAGTTCATGAGAGAGAGAGGAGTTGGCTGAGATAGTTGGCACGATTTCCAAGGAAGTAAAGTCGAGAGATTCTGGCACATACTTCAAGGACCGTACAACAGGTGAGAGGAGGCACGCTTTTCTAGGTAGATGGATCAGAATTCGAGAATAATTGGCAACACGCATTCCTAGATTGTCGACACACATTCCCATGTCATTGGCACAATATCTGAGGACTTGTCTCAACAATTTAATGAGGTCATACAGTACATTAATATCATCAGTTTGTACAATGTGAAACTACTACAGAGTTGACACGAATTTCTGTGCAAAACTGGCACGAAATTCCAGAATTTTTATTGTTGTAAAAGTTGGCACATAACCCAAGGTGAAGACCATACAGTTCACAGACTTTTAGGAGAAATTATGGCATTGTTTTCAAGGCAGAGCATCAGTCTTCTGGGTTGAGATAAGTTATTTAAATTGCTGAGATATTTGTTGTTGTAAAATTTCTTCCTGAAAAAAGGTAAATAAATAAAATTTATCTCTCATAGGTTTTCCCCGGTTGGGGTTTTGCCTTGGCCATTTTGGCTAAAATATCTAAGTATGAAATTTTATGTGCATGGTTGTTATGTTAATTTTGTTCTCAGTATTTTGGTAGAACTTCTCTTGTGCTTCCATTTTATATGTGTTTATGAGTCAAATTTCATTTTCAGTTGTCTATGGTTGAATGAGATGGTTTAATAAACATTGTTAATCTGAGTTAACTTGAAAGCCTGTTAGAGAAGTGACATTTCTACAGCTTTGCTTCTGCGATGGATTTGCAGACCTAGACTCCCGCTTATTCTTATGCTTAAACTTTTGCTTTATTTTGACAATATATTGATATGCAGCGCCTAATGATGAGATGTCCAAGAACTCCATTTCGGTTCGGATGTACCTATGCAGGCCACTATAATATTTTAGAACCAGGTGTCACTCAGAGTTCCTAATATTGAGCCTTGTGGACAAGAAATGGGAGCTATTAGTGTACTCTGCCACCATTTGGTCCCTCTCCTACCACAAAGTGGTCGATTTTGTGTATTGGTCGTCATAACTGCCAATGGGATAGTATTGCTTCTTGAGGGATTCCACAAAAAATCCCAAGTGGGATCGCCCCCAAAAATATCAGTCCCGTATGTGGTGTTCTTCTCGCAATAAGTGTCCCACAAATATTTCTCGGGGGGCACCACTTGAAGGAGTGCAAAGACGATCTTTCCATATTGGATAAATTGTGGACAGAGAAATAACCCTCTGGAAAACTAAACCATTTATCTAGGCCATCAACATCTATGTTACCTTCAAATATAGGAATAACAAGTTAACTTATACCTTGAAGGGTGTGGCTCCTCCGAAATGACTGCTTTTGCTTGATGATCCCTTTGATGTTGCTGACATCTGTCGAAGGATATGGGCGAAACGATCCTTCATCTCGTTCCTCTGCCACATGAGGGATTCCTCGAGTAACATCTTGATAGGATCTCCTAGAAAATTGCCAAAATGTAAAACTATTTTGAACTAGTGGAATAGGTGGGTGGCCTGATATTCATCTGGATTAGTCCTCCCCCCTTAGGAATCAATGGTATCCATTGTCTTGATTTCCCACATCAAATGAGGAAACTTTTGTTGATCTCAACCCCTAGTGAGCTACTTGACTTGGTGGAGTAGCTACCCTGCTTTGACATCCCGATATAGTTGGATCTTTTTCTAGCAAGTGCCTTTAACCTATGTGTCCACGATATGATCAGTGGTTTCTTGTTGCATGCAGTTAAGTTTAAGCTCTATAGGTGTCAACTGCTCTGCCACCTTTGATGTGTCCAACAATGGTGGAAAATATGGGAGAAGGAGCTCCACATTAAATACTTGGTGCAGGCCAAGGAATGGAGGAATGCTTAATTCGAAGGCATTCTCATCGACTGTCTTGGTGATGGTGTATGGCCCATATCGAAGTGTATTAAGCTTGCGATAAGGTCTGGTGTGCCTGTCTTTTTTCAAATGCAACCAAACCTTATCACCCACTTGGAACTTGTGTGGAACCCGATGCTAGTCATGCCGCTACTGCTACTTGGTATTGGGTTTTTCCAAAATGTCATGGACCCATTGGCGGATGTGCTGGATTCGTTCAACAAATATGGTGGCCTTATTAACCTCAGTCTGAGCATGGGAAGATTCCTCCTATGTGAATGCAATGGGAAGAGATACATCACTTGGGGACAATGGTTAGAACCCTAAGCACACCTAAAAAGGGTTGTGTACGATAGAGCTATGAAGGGCTCTATTATAGCTATGTTGAACACATGGAATACTCTCATCCCATGTGTGGGGATGTTTAGAATTGTACATTCTCGGAATACGCACAATCATTTGGTTGACTACCTTTGTATATCCATCGGTCTAGGGGTGGAAGGCAATCGATTTGGTGTGCTTGGTATCCATCAATGACCATAGGTTGGACCATAAGGCTTTTAGAAAATTGTTGTCCCAATCTGAAATGATAGTCTGTGGCAGCCCGAAATGAACCCAAACACGCTCAAAGAAGAGCTTAGTAGTGGCTTCGATGGATATGCTCTTCTTACAAGCTGTCAAAATGGCCATGTTAGAGAACTATCCATGACCACAAACACACAGTCATTATGATGCTTGGTTGTAGGTAGTCCTGACATGTAATCCATGGAAATGGATTCCCACGGCCCATTGGGAGTAGGAAAAGGGGTGTACAACCCCTGCTTCTTAATGGCAAGTTTCGTGATTGTGCAGGCAGTGCATGATCTGATGTATCTTCCTACATCTTGTCGGAGTTTGGGACAATAAAAATACTTCTACAAAATCGCCACTGTCTTTTTAGTTCCAAAGTGCCCTGTCACCCGATTGTAATGTGCTTCCCAAATCAGCTTTGCACGCTCGCTTAAAGGAACATAGATACGGCCTATGTGGCATAGCAATCCTTCCTGGAGATGAAAGTTTACCACTGGTGTGCCTGCACATAGTGGTTGATAGGTCAGAGCAAATTCAAAATCATTGTCATATAGTTGAGGCCACTTGGAGGTCTTGCAGCCACAAGAGTTTAGCATCGTGATCAATACTGCTACTGGAGGTCAACTAAGGCAATCAGTAACTCGGTTGGTGCTGCCCTTCTTATATTTAATATTCAGGTGGAATTGCTGCAAGTATATGGACCACTTTTGGTGACGGTCGTTCTGTAACTTTCCTTGCATTTGCATGAACTGCAAGGGCTTGTGATCAATATGGATGGTCATCTCTTTTCCTAGGATGTAATGCTTCCATTGGCGACAAGCTTGGACAATGGAATACATTTCCTTGTCATAGGTGGAGTACTTGCGGATTGCATATGAAAGTTTCTCGCTGTGATACGACACTGGATGGCCATGCTAAGTGGGGACTACACCAAGAGCATAGTCCAAAGCATTTGTATCAATTTCAAAGGGGTGTTGAAGATCTGGTAAGGTAAGGACGGGCGTTGAACATAAGCATTGCTTCAATTCCTCAAATGCTTGTTGTTGTGGCTTGGACCAAACAAAATTCGCCTTAGACCCACCTTTGGTCACCTAGATAAGGGCCCAAGCAATATTACAGAAGCCCAACACAAACATGTGATAGAAGTTGGCAAGGCCTAGGAAGCTGCAAAGCTCTGTGAGAATTGTGGGGGTCAAACAGTTGAGAATGGCTTGGATCTTGGAAAGATCCACATGCACACCATGTTCGTCCAGGATGTATCCCAGATACTAAATCCTCTCCATGCCAAATGACCACTTCTCTAGATTGACATATAACTTGTGTTGTCATAAGGTGCTGAGGACCCGATGGATATGCTGCAAATGTTTTGCCCACGTTTGTTGTAGATGAGGATATCATCTAGATATACAACCACAAAAGAACTAGTGAATGGTCGAAGAATATTGTCCATCTTCCTCATCATGAAATTTGTTAAAGCATCAGTCAAGCCGAAAGGCATGACCAACCACTTGAAAATGCCTTCCCGAGATTGGAAGGCATTCTTCTAGACATCGGTCTGCTCAATTGGCACCCGATGATAGCCAAACTTCAGATCAATCTTACTAAAATATTTGGCAACCTTGATCTGGTGAAGAAGGTCATCGATCTGGGGAATGGGATACCGATTCTAGACTGTGATTTTGTTTAGAGCTCTATAATCAATACAGACTCTCCATGTCCCATCTTTCTTCTGTACCAACATAATTGGTCTCCCACAGGGTGAGGAGCTGGCTCGAATATGCCATTTATGGATTAATTATTGAATTTGATGTTTGATTTATCCATTTTCCATGAGGGAATTCATGTATATCGTCCTGTTAGGTGAAGGCGCCCCGTGTATCAAATCAATGGAATGCTTAACATGGCAATGTACTAGAACCCCAACAGGTGTGGTGAAGATGTCTCTTTATGCTTCCATGATCTAGTCCACTTGTTTCTTATGTGTTGAGGGATCCCATGTAGAGGAAGTGGAAGTTGTTGTGATCTTTCGCTCACCCTCAGAACGAATTAGGAAGAGTACAAATTTCCCAGTCTAGGTGATTACCTTCCTGTATTGCTTAGCTGTAATGAGAGACACTCCAGTGGTGGGAATTGGCTCTGGTATTATGTAGAGTTGCTTGCCCAAAGTAACAATGACACTACGAGGTCTAGCTTCATACACAACATGACGTTTCCACATATATGGTTTTCATAAAAGAACATCACAAACTTCAAGTGGGGCAACATCACACATTACCTCATCTTTGAAGGGCTTGATGTCGTAGGGTAGGAGACATTATTGATTGATGCGTATGTTCGTCCCAGGCTGAGCCACCCAATGTTGTAAGGTTGCGAATGTGGTGTCGTTGGAAACTTCAACCGTTTGACGACGTCTGTTGAAATCATGTTCTTTTGGCTTCCATTGTCATCAATGAAATGTAGTCCAGTTCACTTGACCCACATATGTTTGTGGAAAAAGGCGTTCTCCTTCCTCCGACTCCTATGGATCGTCGTGCTGGACTTTTGTGGTAGCGATGGTAACACTAGGTTATGCAACGATGATCCGCTTTCCCTTGCCTGGGAATGGGATGTTGTGTTCGGCATTAGAGTCGGAACCAGGATCTGATTCTTAAGCTTTGATCTCGGACATCAATGACTTCTTCGAGTGACATTCATCAGTTTTGTGCAAGGGGCTCTTATGGAATTCACACCACTTCCCGATGTCCTTTGCCTTCCTGTTACCCTTCTTTGCTTTTAATTTGTACTGGTTGTCCTAGGGCTGGTTTTCCTTACTCTATCCTTTTTTTTGCGGCTCAAGGTTTCCCTTTCTTTGCTTATGCTATAAATTTGTAGACCCAAACTCCCATTTATTCTTCTGCTTGATTTTAACAGTATATCGATAAGCGACACCTAATGATGAGATGTCCAAGAACTCCATTTCGGTTCGGATGTACCTATGCAAGCCAATGCAATATTTCAGAACTAGGTACCGCTCAGAGTCCCTAATACTGAGCTTTGTGCGTAAGAAATGGAAGTTGTTAGTATACTCTGCCACCATTTGGCCCCCCTCCTACCGCAAAGTGGTAAATTTTGTGTATTAGTCATCATAACTGCCAATGGGATAATAAAATTGCTTGTCGAGGGCTTCCAAAAAATATGCCCAGGTGGGCTCGCCCCCAAAAATATCAGTCTCGTCTGTGGTGTTTTGCTCACAATAAGTGTCCCACTAATGTTTCACATGGGGCCCTACTTGAAGGAGTGCAAAGGCAATCTTTTCTGTATTGGAGAAATTATGGACAAAGAAATAGCCCTCCAGCAAACTCAACCATTTATCTCGGGCATCGGCATCTATCTGACCTTCAAATATAGGAATATCAAAGTTAACGTCTACCTTGAAGGGTGTGGCTCCTCCGAAGTGACTACTTTTGCTTGATGATCCCTATAATTTTGTCGGTATCTGTCGAAGGATTTGGGCGAAACAATCTATCATCTCATTCCTCTATCGCAGAAGGGATTCATCGAGCAACATCTTGATGGGATCTCTTGCTTCGTCATCTCCTTTTTTTCTCAACCATGGGGGGCGGTTTGGGCCGTCGAAGGCAGTCTTCCTCAAGCTGAACTAGTTCAAGACCCAATTGTTTATATTCTGACCTCATTGGGGACATGCATGGAGAAATAACGAAAGAGCAGACCACTCTGATACCACTGATCCGAATTTATGTGAGAACAAAATGAAAGAAAAAATATAGAACCACATACAAATATATATTGCAAGGAACACAATGATATAATAAACACAATTTCTATTAAATGGCGGAAAAAGAACAGACTGTAAAATAAAGTAGCTATAATGGTGGTAACTTATCTCTAAGAAGATATGTGATGACTACGCTCAGTCATGACTGTTGCCACCAAAATGCATACCTGAGGGGAAACGCAACATAAATCTTTCAAAGCTGCTAGGTGTGTCCTTAAGGGCAAGTCTCGAGTCAGGTGCTGTCACCTGATCCTGACTCCTCCGTTTAGGAAAACTCCTAATGAAGCAAAGGGGGGTAGACTCTAATAAAGAGTCTCTAAGGATCTTAAATTTATTTGGTTGTTACGGATGAAAGTAAGTTGTTTTTAGGATTTTTATAATGATGACTAATAATCGACACAAGATATAGCAACTTTAAATTGAATCAACAACATAAATATGAATACATTCACGACATAAGATAGAGAAAAATATAGCAAATAAAAAGACCAGTGCCGTGGAGTCAAAATAAAATAGCGCTTGTTGTTGTAAAGAAAATTGTTGTGAAATGTTCTTGGTCAATTCTAGATTATTAGGGTGGGAAGATGGGAGCTCCAAATATACCGTGAGGTATAGGGAATAATGTCCAGAAATTAGGCAAAGGTGGCTCCTCACGAAGACGTATGGGCCGGAGAGGAGTCTCGAGGGCGTGTTCAACACTACACCAACAAGGATGTAGTCTAACAGTGCCCTGAGGTCACTCTCTAGTTGTTCCCGCTTCTTCTGAGAAATTTCCCCACACAATACTTAATGCTTGAGTGCCAGATTTGCACTATGTTAAGGGTTGTTACTTTTATTATTATGATTCCTTAGTTAAAACGTGAGAATTTATTGAGTGCTACAGTTCCACCTGTGGATGGAAGAGAGCAAAAAATATTTGTTAAGTTGTTTGTACAAAAAAAAATGTTACACTAATTACTAACGATTATGTAAACTTTCTGATCGTCCACCACTAATCAACAAAGCCTTTAGGTGGTGGCGAGAGCATACTTCGTGGCAATGAGTCAGTTTATGGAAAAATAAACAAAGATGTAAAAACTAACCAAAAAACTAATGATGCAAAAGATTAAAGGTTTTCTAATTATCTACCCAAGAATCTCTTTCAGGTCGGAAGACCGTACTCAGGAGAGCAAGGGGGTTAGTATTCAATTTATTCCCAAAATAAATTAAAGTAAAAACCGAAAGATAAATCTAGATCTAGTTGCAATAGTTGAAAGAACTAATTTAGCAAGCAAAAACTAATCTAAAGCAGAAAGTAAAGGGGACAGGTGCAAGCTTCCCAAAAATGGGGGAAGGGGGTATGGGGGTCGTAATCCCACTTGGCTTTAATTAAATTATTACAAGTTTGAACTCTCCAACAGAGAGAGCTCTTGATCCGCAAAAGCGAGATTCAAGAGACTTTATTAGATTACAAGAAGCTTAAATAAGTACAAGGGATTAAAAATGGTCTTTTTTGATGGTTCAAGCTCCCAAATCGCTTTGCTCCTTCAATTTCCTAGACAAAAGGACAAAAATCAACGAACAACAAACCTGTTAGAATGTTAGTATAATCACAAAAATTGTACAACTTAGTACTTGCAAATGGTAAGAAAAATTAATGCTTCAAGTACTTAAGGAAAGCAACACTTAGATCTAGCTATAAAAATGTGAATCTAAAGCACTTTTAGATATAATTTGAACAAGTATGATGAAGACTTTAGCTCTAATTTACTTGTAAGAAAATAGTAACCAAGAAAAGAAGAGTTTAGAGTTTAAGAGATGGAAGAGAAAACTCAAGCCCAAGCTTGAACCGTATGAAGACAAAGAGGTGCCTGTGAGAAACAAAACATTAGATCCAAAAATATTATGAAGGCATAAGAGGATGCAACTGAGCTCAACTTCTTCCTTCAAATAGATTACCTGCACAATCACAAACCCTTGCACAAGCGATATCAAATCTAGTATGATTTATAAAAAGAAATTACGGGAGCATAAGTATAACTGACTATTGTCCGCCACTCCTAGATCTCTAATCATAAAGCATAAACAAGCAATTTGAAGACTACAAATGCTTGCTCCATGGCTGGTAGCAACCTTCTAATCTAGATAGATTAACAAGCCTATAAGAAAATAAAACTAATAAGAACTAAATCACCCCAGTAAAAGCACAACATGCACAATAGCAGATAGTTTGCACCACATGGACCTCCAAAGTCTTCAAACTTTATTCAAGAAAATTACAATTCAGAGTACAAAGGTGGAGGTTCCACCATCCATCCCCGAATGAGTGAGAATTCCTTTCATTTATAGAAGAACCAAGGAGGGGGGTGAATGAGAAAGCTCAAGTTTTAGGAGGGTGAATCCCATCATCAAAGGAAATAACAATGCGTTGAATTAACTCCCACTACCGCTTGGTTGGTATGATACGATGAGGTGGCTGCCACATGGGAGAGGCGCCCCTCTCTAAATATTGGAAACTCCTCCCACTAAACACGAGCTTCCATGTATGGGAATGACGCCCACACGTGAGGGGAAGATAAGATGGCTCGCTTCAAACTTTGATTTCACTTACCACTTTAATATTTGACTTTTAAACCATGCTCTTATCCACTTAGTGAGGTCGTACATCATAAGAAACTAACATGCCACCTTTTCCCCACATTTTTTAAACATATTTTTCGATTTTCCAACTTTGTCTTTTTGTGCAATTTGTAGCACATTTAGCATTTAAATGCCATTTTGTCGCCTCTTTAAGAAAAAATGCCACAAATGACGATTTAATCGCCCGAAACCTAGGAAAAGTGGGTCCTAGGTTAAAGAGGACGCTCTAAGCGTGAAAACAAACATCCACACGCCAAATTACGCCTCCATACCATGCTTTTATTACACTTTGAAATTTTCCAATTAAACCATTAAAAATGGTCTAATTTTACAGAAAAAATTATTTTTACCGAAATCGACTCAAACTCCTAGGGGACCTAGTGCATGTCCATACGACTTATTATTGATGGCTAGCATGTAAAAATACATAGACATTTAAGCTTTAATAAACTCCTAAGGTTTGACCACTATGGTGAATACTCTAGCTTTGGAGGTGTGAGTGAAAAACTCAGGAATTATATGCCATTGAAGCGCAACACATAATTCCTAAGGAAAAAACACTCTAGAGTATCCCCTTGATAGCCAAACCTAAGGTAGGCCAATCCTTTTACAAAATGACCATGCTTAGACCAACTTATTACAATTCCCCCGAGGGGGTCTGGACATGCAAACTTTACAAAGGGCGAAAAATTGGCCTGATGAACTTTTGAACACTAATGATGAACATTGTAAATGTTCACAACTCTAGCGGCTCGCAAGAAATCCACCTAATGTACAAATTAGGAGGTAACAATGACAAGTTGAATATAAAAAGAGGCAGAGAAGGCCTATTTATCATAAGCACGAGGTAAAGAACCTTAAACATCTAAAAACCTAACCCTAGGAGATGAATCGTCATAAAGTTTGCGGCCCCGAGGTGGTTGGTTGAATAGTCAACTTCCCGGGGTCATAACTTTTGCATATGATCTCCGTTTGGGGCGCTCGGTAGACCGTTTGAAAGATCTAGCCGAGGAGTACAATAGTGGGTTGGGCCCATGCAAAATCCTAAGGCTATTATTTGGGCCGCTGCGAGTGCAAAAACCATCGTTTACGACCTCAAAATGGCCCAAGAAGTTCAAGACCCGAAAAACTGTAGAAAAACTACTAGAAAATTGCCAAAATGGAAAACTGTTTTGAGCCAGTGGAATAGGTGGGTGGCCACTGATATCCATTTGGATCAAATGGTAATGTGAAAATCTTACACAACCAAGTCGATAGAATAAAGTGTGTTCTTCACATTTAGTTTTGAGTGACATTAATATGTTAGAATAACTAAGGACAAGCAAGTTTTATGCTAACTTTAACAATAACCCTTTAGGATCAAGCATGGTATATTATTCCTCATTCCACTCCAACAAATATGGCTTGTATAGTTTTAGGATGTGCACATTGAAGTATGGATGAATGACCATGTATGTTACTTATAGCTTCAACTTGAATGTGTTCTCTTCGGTTTGTTCAATGATTGTATAAAGGCCATATCTTATAAATGTAATATGTTTATTTTTCTCCTTAAAGTACATGATTACCTAGTTGGTGAGAACTTTATTGAGTTTTGTTTTTAACGGTGATATTTTATGGCATATTTTAACCCTAGTTCATAATATTGTGCTACTAGTCTCACCACTTTTTTTCCAAAATAGTTTGTTTTGCCTTTTGAATCTTCCTAGTTATAACGTATCGGCAAGTTTTTCACATGTTTCTTTTTAACAATAAATTAAACACTAATGATGAAGTGTAATCCTGCTTTTTTAAATACTTAAAATTTAAAATTTAAAATTTTTGTTTAACAAAAACAATTATATTTTGTATTAGAAATTTTGTGTAGTCATGCTCGTTACCATAACAATACAAAAAACGAGGTTTGTCACATATACTATTGTTTAGAAATCGACCAAAATTTTGAGATTTTAGTTCACAAAAAGTAGCATTATCCTTCGTAGAGTAAATCCAAAATATTCTATTGGTATAGATTCGAAAAAAGACACCTAAGGCCATTTCTATTTTGCAGAACATAAAGGAAACAATGTTTTAGTGGAAGACATAATTGCTATGTGCTTCATCTTGGTTAGCATGTGAGAGATGATATTCTTGATTCTCAGTGTCCACATATGTAGGCATTTGGTGGAAATTTTCCCCTCCTTGATCTCCCCAAAACCCAATCCCAATGACATTCTTATATTGGATGTGGCAGATTGTGATACCATGTTCATATTGGTGAACAATTGGTGAACTAGGTGTTATTCAATTTCTAACACATGTATTTCTTTCTTTTGTTGAAGCAAGATTTCCATTATTACAACAATGTTGTGAGTTTCTTCTTGGCAACATGCTTTGCTAGTAAGAGTGGATATTGAATTTCGGTTGTTAGAGACGAGATCCTCTCGCCTCCTCAAAATCTTATGTATTTCATAATTTTCAAAAAGAGGGCAATGAGTAGGGTGGAAATGGCGATTCATGCACCAAACCCCGAGGGGATCAAGAGAGTTGGACTTGTGACCTCCCCAACTTGGGGGAGAGATCTCATATGTCTAACTCATGGCCGCTTGAGCTAACCCTCGAGGTTTTTTATTTGAAGAACATGGAGGTGAGCTTTGATCCACTTATATGTGCACATGTCATGAGATCATTTAATATAATCTCTCTAGGTTCAACCACACATTTGACCACTACCTCAAGGTGACTCCACATCCCTAAGAAAATCCCTCAAATGAATTGAACCTTGTCCATTGGTGAAATACTCCTTGCTTTTCACTAATAGATCCAACCCTTTTGAGCATACATGTATATGTATGTATGTATAAATGGATCCAACCCTTATGTGTGTGTGTGTATCTTTATATAATTTTTTTTCTTGGAAAAATTTGTGGGAGAACCTAAGTGATGCTTCCACACATTTGTGGATTACATCTTTAGTAAAATCCGTTGGTAAAATAGTGGGCATCACACGCATCTATTAGCATGAAACTAACCAAAAATCCAATAACATTGATGACAATTCGTTTATCTAAACAAACAACATACGAACATGATAACTTTTCTACTACTAATACCCTAATATGGTTGACCAAACATGACCTATCTAAAGTTAATATGTTACAAGTAATGTCATTAATATCTTCACCTCCTCTAATTGTATAAGAACACCCCAATTTACGACAAAAAAGAAGGGGGCACTCATCAACTATTTAGTATAAAGCAAGAAGGAAATAGTTACATCGTTAACAATAAAGTTTGCTAGTGTCTAAGTTTCCACATACACTACTTAAATTATCTACTTATATATATATAACTTGATTATGTTTCTAGGAAGAAAAAATCATACTTTTCATACTCATTTTGTGAATAAAAAATTACATCTCCATAAGTCCAAAAAGGGGTCCGAACATACTTGATATATATATAGGCAACTTAAATCACGATTATAAATATCAATATATTTAAGCCTTGACGTTTCGAGCATTCAAAAGAGGAAGCGTGAAGGGGAAGAGCGCGGGACTTAAAGAAAATCTTAGCAGAAAAACCGGACGATCATCTCCACAGCGCGCTCCAGAAGCTTCAGCTTCAGTTTGGCCACTGCTTCACATCCAATCAACCTCTGCACATTCGGTAAGTCAAATTCCACACAAATGCCCACCTCAATTTTTTAAACTCTTCAATTAATCCATGTCCGAGCTGCATTGATCGATCGATCTGCATGTATATGGAGCATCTTTTTTAAGTACCCATTATGGAAATTTCAAACATTCTCAAGCACAGTAGGCAAACAAACTCATTAAAGACCGGGTGTAGTCAACTGTAGGAATATCCCATTCTAATATGGCAAAGCATTATCTTCAGCCAGCTACAATGGCCGGAACCTTTGTTTATAGTATGCTCTGCTTTGATTTCTTCCTCTATTGTAATCTTATTACAAAGCAATGGCTAAACTCCTTGAATGATGCATGCCTACACTGCCCAATACTAGCTCAGAAGAATTGTTGTGTTACTATCTCTCCTCGGGCTTGAACCTTGGTTCTACAGCGAAAAGCCTTCCGCCCTCATGGTTGTTATTCAGGTATCCGAGGACATTGGAAACGGATGCTTAATACTATCAGTACTTCAAATGCAGTCGTATTCGAATGATTGTTATTTTTGAAAGCTCGGGACACTGAAAGAAATCGTCTATTTCGCAGCTAACTGGGAATTCGACCCTCCTGGCGGTGTTGCATCGCTGCAACTCCCCAGACAACTCTATAGATTGAATCTCTACCAATGACGTAGGTACCTTGCCAAATGCCAAATGCCCTGGTCTGAGATTTTGATTAAGGACCCCATATCCACAGGTAGCTGGTCTTGAGTTTTTCAGTTTGGTAATTATGCCTCTAATTGGCTCCTAGATATCATTGTTGAAAATGGTGTCTCTTTTCCTTATAAAAGGCGGCAACACTCACATTCCTTGAATGGTGCCCCTGATAAATGCCGCCGGGGTGCAACCTGTACTCCTAACCTATAGGTACTCTACTAGACTTGAACCCATGACCTCTCAGCGATCTCCGACTTGAAACTGGTCAGTTCAGAGTCTCAGACTGATTAAGCTAACTGACTTGATTAAGCTAAATCATGTCTCTAATCCATTAAGAAAAGGTCTTAGAGGCCTTAATATAAGCTCATAAGTCTGATGATGCTTTCACCTGGCAAAACAAGGTGTAAAACCTCCCCT
Organism: Larix kaempferi; assembly: GCA_027924585.1. NCBI lineage: Eukaryota > Viridiplantae > Streptophyta > Pinopsida > Pinales > Pinaceae > Larix > Larix kaempferi. The sequence continues at coordinate 928,390 of BSBM01001218.1, forward strand.
TTGTATGCATATTTATAACAAAAGATTGGTTTTCCTTTGTTGGTAAACCACTTTTGTCCCGAGAGGGCATAGAACTCCTTACAACATTAGCTGTACATCTAGAAGACCTTTGGTTACAAATTCGTGACTTGGGTATCTATCTCAGTTTTTATCAAAATCACCCAGGTCTTGCAGTTGGCCTTAACTGCAAGAATCGGGGACCACCATTAACAGCACCTCTGCATTATCGCAGAACCTATGTTATGGCATTAATTTGACCGCACCTTGAAAGACATGGTAAACTTCAATATCATGTTGAGTGTAATTATTGGGTTTTGAACTAGGGTCATCATTTTGGCAAGCACTCCAACATGCCGCTAAACCACTACAGAGTGGACACTAAAAGGGAACTTTATTCTTGAGCCTCTTCATGCATATTTTTACCAGAAACCACAGTTATATATTTCTGGGTGTGCAAGTTTATTTTGGGGATACTGTTTTAATTTTTGTGTGCAAGTTACTGCAGTCCATAGAATTTGAGCTATTGAGAAGTGGCCAGCAATTGAGGCCTAAGTCACTTGACACGAGAACACGGGCCACGGGATACGAGTATCCGACACGTAATTTGTCAATGACCCCTGGAATCAGGACACATAGGACACGTTATATATATATCCGATTTTTTTTGAAACTAGAACATTTACAAATATTCAATGGAAACTAGAATCAATACACATTACACATTCACAAATCACAATGCATATGTCAATGATAGACTCATAGGCTCATAAAATTTCTCATTAAGTCATCAAAATCAAAATGTTCTACTACATAGATGTCGGAACCATATTTCTCATTAAGTCATCAAAATCAAAATGTATTACATAGATGTCGGAATGCCACTGGTAAATACAAAAAGGGATAGATCAAGATGGAAGAATCTCATTTGTCAATAGTCCTCCTCCATGCCCGAATCAACAAAATCATCATTGCTCTCTTCTTCATCGTCCTCCTCCTCCGCCTCTTTGCCCATCCTAGGATCTGCATTTGTTGGTGTGGAGGATGACCCCTCCAGAGGATCACCATCATCAAAGGTGATCAACTCTAGCACTAGATCATTAAGATCCATATTGGCTAATGCCAACATAACATTGCTGTCCAAACCCATATCATCAAGAAAGTTAACAACCTATAGTCTTGATGAAACTTCCTAATCCAAGTGTTAAAATAAGGTAGAAAAAGCTTCCCATGCTTAATAAGTGATTTTGCTTGAGAGAAGGGTACATTTTTGTTAAGGTCATGATAGAGGAGTCCAACAATAAGCACCACCAACATCAAAGTATATAGAGAGGTTAATGTGCTTGATTAAATGCCAACCCCATACCCTCATACATGATAGAATCTAACCCCATACTCTCATACATAATAGAATCTAGTGGAAATGTTGTAATCCTGAAATCCTAAAAACTGTTAAGTTTGTTGAATTTTGATTGGGATTTAAAATTCTACTTTTTGCAAATGAAGTCCAATGAGGTTGGAACCACTCTCAAACATCCTGAAACAATTAAAGGTAATGTTAAAAATTTAAGGAAAATGATGGAAAATGAAAGATAAGGAGAATGCCACTTTTACTTTAAGAATTTAATATTACCATTTAATATTATTGACTTTAGAAGGGCGGCCTCTTTTCCATCAAAATTGTGTTGTGTTTTCGGGACATGGTGTCTACAGGTTGGGACACGATGATGACAGTGTTGGAGACGTGTTCTGATCGTGTCCCAAAAAAGGATACGGTCAAAACACGTGTGATCATCGTGTTTGTGTCGGATATGATGACGCGAGACACTTTGGCCTAAAAGGCCGCGTCCAATATCTTAGGTTGAGGCATATCTGCTTCATCTACACTTTTCTATTGAGGGGTGCAAAATTTCAACTTTTTATGTGATCACATTGTCAAGCTGGATAACATTTGTAATATCTGAAGGAACAATGAATGGGAGAGTTGTTTCATTGCATGAATGTGAACATTATGGTGGTTGTTTGTGCTTTTTATTATTATTAGATACTTGAGATGTTTGCCTCCCATCACCTTGTTGTGATTTTGTTAGTCAATGGCTCAATACTAATTCCAAGTTATGCTCTTTTTAAGCATCTTTGAAACTTTTTAAAGCATGCATATAACTTACATGGTGTTGAGTTCATTGCATAAATTATGTGGACACAAGCCCTATAAAAATGAACAAAATACTATAAATATTTCAAAGCTTCCATTGCTACCATGATCAAATTTCATGCTTATTCTCCTAGAAATAGAAAGTTTATAGAATCAATACCCACCATGGAGGGACACCAAAAGTGGGGTATTTTGTTGTTCAACCAAAATCAGAAAATTGCAACATAATGCCTTAAAAGTGGGCCAGCGAATTTTGTTCCACAATTTTCTTTGTACATTTGCATTATACCCTTTAGCATGTGAATGAATTCTAAACTCATTTTAGCAGTTTTAATTGAACTGTAGGATGTGAGCTTTCGAGGTTATTCCAAAAGTGTTTTCGCCTTGCTAGGAGAGTGCTATGTCTCTTTTCCCCTTGGCAATGCTTCATGGACATATGAGAATCATGCTTGGAGGGCATTCCATCTTGGTGGTTGGATAAACTCTAGTATGATAGTTGTACATTCTTGTATTGTAGAATGCTCTATGTGGGGTTGGCTTATTGGTTACTTGTATGGACATAAGTCCTTTTTTTATTGTAGCCTCCCTCACCTATTGTATATATAAAGGGAGGGGGAGCTCTTGTCATTACACATCATCATTGTACTCCATTCTTTCTTTGTAATTGTCTTCAAGAAGTCTTGTAAGGAATAAGATGCTAGGGTTTGTGATGTAAACCCTTAGAGAAGATATGAAGAAGAGAGGCATCTTGGATGTTCTTGGAGAGATTGCTACTATGAAATGACCATGGCCCCACGGGGTTTGTAATAAGTGTACTAGTAGGGTTTTTGAGTGGCTCGGTTCCCCATGACTTGACTATCAACTAAGGCATTCCAGGGAGTTTTTTGCCCTTGTCAATTATGTTTTGCCTATAGCCAAGTAATAATCGACGAGGTTTTCTCCCGCTTCCTCCAATGCTGGAATGCTCGATTTTGAAAGTTTGAGCCTTGGAGGGTTATTAGAGTCCAACTGATGTATATGAACCTACTAGACACCATGTATGTATTAGTTGGTCATTTCCTAGGTCCCTTGTCCATTTAAAACAATGTTCGAAATTTTTTTACCGGATGCGTTGGACAAGTTTTTTATTTTTTATTATTTTATTATTATTTTTCCAAATATTTAATTGGAAAAATTCAATTTGTAATAACTAAGTGGTTTGGGGGTGGATTTAAATGATTGGTGGCTCAATTCCTAAGCCAAAAACCCCAGTTAAACTCCAAACCCACTTACCCTAAGTTTCGGACAATTATTTGGCCTCATAATTAATATTTTCTCAAAAAATAAAAAAATGAGAAATATTAATTAAAATATTCAGAAAATAATATTTTTGAAAAAAGTCAAATCTCTAAAAAAAAGACCAAATTGAATAAAATAAAGGTCTAAATGACATGGCAGAGAGCATTAATGATGATTGCAATCAACACCAACTTGATCTGAGTCTAATTCGGAGCACTGCAAGAGATCTTCAGTTGGGAAGTTCGCCTTCCTCATGCAAGCTCACGAATTGGGTGTATTGGCACTTGTGCATTGGTTGGGTGATATTTACTATGAGCTAGGAAGGGTGCCTAGCCCATGTGGAGGCCACATCACCTTCAATCACACCTCCTAACTCCAATCAATGGTGTGTTGCTCTCTCTTCATTGGCTATTTCAAATGGCTTGGCTCTCTTCAATGCCATTTCGATTTAGGTATTTGGCATCTAGTTTTTGTATAAAGAGAGGCCTCTTTGGCTCTCTTAGTGTGGATTATTTGTGCAAGAAAACTCTGTCCATTTACTGTGTAATATTTTTGCCTTTTGTGCAACATTGAATAAGATTGAGACTTTGGAGGTCAACTTGGTGCATGCATGGTTCATGGTGTCTTGTTGAGGTAATAGTTTTCAAATTTTATGCATACTTATCTATTTGAAGTTTGGATTTAGCTTAGAAGGTTTGTTATCTCAAGCACATAGGGGAAATATTTGTAGATCAATTTATTTGTCAATGTTGGGTATTTAAACATTTTTGAAGTAGCATGCTTTAGTTGGACTCAATACATGCTCTTTGGATTTATTTTTATACTAACATACTAAGATCCAACTTTTCTGTTTAAGTGTGTTTTTTAACAAGTTTCAGGTACATCTTGGAGTAAGGGATGAGCTAGTTTGCATCTCCCCCTTCTTCAAGACCTCAAAGGCATCCTCATCCTTGATGTTAGATCATGGTAACTTCGGGATGTCCTCCATGACTCAGATGCCTTGCATGGAGGTATATCAGTACCATAGGCATCAGGATGGAGTAGAGAGTGAGATGCACTCTACTCAGTGGCATGAGCCCAGTGGGGGCTGCATGCGGGAGCTTCAGGGGAGATTGACCTTTGCATGCATGAGTATTGCATGACCTGCCAGCATTCAGTGACTGCATGCAAAGTGACCTTTTGCATGCATGCATGCAAAAGTGACTTTTTGCATGCACTGGGAATTAGGGTTTTGGCAAACCTAATTCATCGGTGAGATTATTTATAGAGGCAGGGGGTCCCCAGATGGGGTTTCTCAGTTGTATCATCGGAGAGAGATACTGCCAGAGTGAGGAGGACGAATCTGTCCATGTGGGGCGACTTTCTGAGATAGAGAGGAGTTGCTGCAGGAGCTAGGAAGGTCAGATTTGAGCTAGATTAGTGACCTTCAGTTCCAGAGAGGCTAGATACCCGTTCTTGTGAGCTGAGAGAGCTGAACAGTGAGATTACTGTGGAGATTGGAGGAGGCCGAGTTCTCTTGGAGGAGGACGTTTTTCTTGAGGGCAAAGGAGCTGATTGTGAGCTGGATTGACCGATTAGGAGTCTGTGACTTCCAAGATAGCCTTGCCTCGCGATTTGAGGAAGGTTAGGGACGATCGGAGCTCAGATCTGTTGAGATCCGGAGCAGTACGAGCATTTGACACCCAGAGGGGAGGGCGCACTTGTGCATGCAGAGAGGGCCGATTTCATTAGTGGGCAGTCTTCAGAGCGAGTAGATCAGAGCAGAGAGATCTAGAGAGGGTAGATCTATCAGAGGCACCGTCAGAGCACTCAAATCCAGATTGGCAGTTAGGGCATACTTCGTCAGTGCATGCATCAGCTGGATGCATGCAAATTAGAGTTTGTCCTGGTCAGAGGGATTGAGTTACCGGCTGAGGTAATTCTATATTGTACTGTCTTTTATACTTCTATATGCTCTGGGCTCGAGAGAGAAGATAGCCCCATAGTTAGCTGGTTTTTCCCGAAAGGGTTCCAGGGTATATCTGTTGTCTATGTGGTTGATTGCATTTATATGTTAGTTGGTAGATGCAGATCTAGTGGTTTGAGTCTATGTTTTATGAGTATGTACTGACATTGAGATTCATACTACTTGAGGTCTCAAAGTGATCCAGAGGGAGTAGTGATCTCTGGATCTAATATATTTACACTTGAATGCTCAATGGCTTTCACTTGATCTCTTCTTCATCCAACGATCGAAAAAGTGCTTGGTTTCTTCTCATTTCCACCATCAAAAGCTAAATCAAACTTTCCTTGGTTACCACAAAGCGGATCCACGAATCTAAGGTTTTTATCTCTTTGATTCGCTTTTCAAATAGTGCATTTGCTTTTAAAGTTCATATTTCTAAATCTTGCAATCTATTTGGCTAAGTAGATCAAAGCTTCACACTTTGATCTATTTTTGGGTCTAGATCTCCTTTTACAAACTCTTAAATTTATAGATCTAAGATCTCTTTTCCACTCCCAACTTGTAGATCCATCACTTGCTCTTGAAAAAGTTTTCTATTTTTCTAGATCTAAAGTGTTTCGAGTTCATTCTTCAAAGATCTATTTTTTTTCTTCTTGTTTTGAGTTTTAGATCTTTTCGTTAGTTTGATTTTCAATCTTTTTCCATCATTAGAGTGCCAAAATACATCTAAAAAAGTGCCCCAAACCCTTCAAAATTTTACCAAAAATTTTGCCTTGAAAATGTACATTGGGATTTGTGCCCATTTTTTGCCTCGTTTTGCGTGCCACTTTGCTGCCCACTGTTTTCTGTGTATTTCCAGCATTCTGGAAATTTCTAAGACAGTCCCAAAAAGTCACTTTTTGTCCTCTTTTTGCCTTGAAAAACGTGCACAAATTTTTCTTGAAAAACGTGCATTTTCCCACCTTTTTGCTTGCTGATTATTCTGAGTTTTATGTTATTTTCCAATTCTGGAAATTAATATAAAACAGTAAAAATTTTGAATTTTTTTTTTCCAATTTTCTCACTTTTTCTAGCCTTTTTCAGCTCGTTGGTTTTTTGCTGATTTTTGTCAATTTTCTGCTATTTTTCAATTCTGGAAATTACCCTAAAATATTAAAAAAATTTCAAAAATTTGTCCTAAAAAATTTCCAAGTTTTTCCTTGAAAAACGTGCCTTTTCCACCCTAAAAAGTGAGCATTTCCAACATTTTCAAGGTCTGATTTTTGGCATTATTTTTCTGTTTTGGGTCATTTATTCATTCTATTTGGCATTTCTCATCTCATTCACTTTCACCTTTTTAAAATCATAAGTCAAAGTTGGTTTTCCTAATTCTCTAATTAGCTGCTGTTAAGAGCTCTTATCTACAGGTTAACAAGAAGACGAACAAGCAAGAAAAGAGCCCAAAGGCTAAGCGAACCAAACCAAGCAAAGAAAACCATTACTTTGACAAACTCCAAAATCCAAAAAAGATTGTAAAAATTGAATAAAAAGCAAGTGGGATAACGGCTCCCACAACCCCACTTCTCCCATTTGGGGGAAGCTTGTATCGCATACTGTCTGATTGTCTCATCTTTATTTGCTTTATACCTGCACAATAAACTGCTAGAATAAGTTAGAATAGTTTCCATGTTGATATATTGCTAGATTAGTCAAAGGTTGCTTTAGCCATTTTGATAGTGTATTCTTGTTTCAATACTTGTCTTTTTTCATTGATAAACTATAAAAAATATTAGAAATCTCTTGAATCTCACTTAACGGTGGATCAAGGGTGCTCTCTGTCGGAGAGTTGCTTTGCTTTTGTTTTACTTACCCCATGTTCTCCCGAGTACGGTCTTTGACCTGAAAGAGATTTTTGGGTAGATTAGACTTTGCTTTCAGTACTTTAATTCCGTGCATCCTGAGACTCTTGAATCTCACCATAAGGTGGATCAAGAGCACTCTCTGTCGGAGAGTTTTCTTCTGTTTTAATAAAATCATTTACAACTCACACTCCCTTTAAAATTTGAATTTATTCGTTTCTCCATACCATGTATGCTCTGCCCAACTCTAAAAAAGTTGGAATACTTAGAAATGGTATTGGTTGCCTAATTGCTCAAGTTCAAACCATAATAAAATCTTTATCCCCATAACCAACGAATCGGCGTTATTCGATAAATACTCAGGTATGTGGGCAAATTCCAAGTGGGGGCGCCGGGTAGCCATGGTCTGACTCTAGCTTGCTGGTTAAGTTCCTTGAACACCTAGCCTAGAGTACCGCGTGGTTCGTCATGTTTTCGAATGGAGCCACTGAAGGTATTTCCGGTTAGATTTCCAGTACCTTGCGTACCGGTTGGAAATTCCCCAGCCATAATAATCAAGAACATCTAAAATTTACAATAAAATTTACCAAGAACAATTTGCAAAACGATCTCACTCACATTTGAACTCTTGCATCAAGCAACCCAAGCACTCAAGACTTTTGACTCCATAAGGCATTGGTCCTTGACATCATTTTTATTTGCTTAATATCTGTCTGGAAGCACTTGTCTTTTAATTTTCATATTATATTGTGAGTGTCTTGTGCTTACATTTATCAAGTGGTTGTGCATCTCAAGTATCTTGCAATTGGTTATTTCTGATTATATAAATTGATATTGTAAATCTGTGATCATCAACAAAACTCCTAAACAACACCCATCCGCATCACCTAACCTCAAAAACACTTAAAACACACAAGAGCCTTAGACAGACTCTTTGTTAGGGACAACCCCCCTTGGCTTCGTTAGGAGTTAGCCTAAACGGAGGAGCTGGGATTCAGGTGACAGTATCTGGCTCATTGCTTGCCCCCAAGGCCACACCTTTCCCACTTGTAGTGAGGAAACAACTTTCGAAAGGTTTCTATTGCTGGTGTGCATCTCGGCGGACAACACACAGCGCCCTAGGGAACCACTGGCCTCCAAGCCTTTGCTGGACAGGCTCGATTAGCATGCCCAAAACTGGTCAACAGGTGGATAACTACTGCTATCATCATCAGAAGTGCCCAAAACTGAAAGATAAGTGTCTCAATGAATCTAGAAGACCCAAATCTACTAGAAATGAGTACTCATACACCATGGGTTGACCTATGGGGTCAACAGTAGGGTCCACCATATCCGGACAGTGTAAAATATGATGATCTGGAAATAATAATAAAACTGACCAATTGCATCAATAATCAGATGGAGCATATGTCCATCATATGGAATCATCAGTAAGTGTATATGGGACCATAACTCATCATCCATAAGCACAAGTGGTCCATCTCATCATGGATCCCAAGAATGACCATGGTCAAACTATGTTTGACTAGGTCAACAATACAACCAAGGACAAGATTATAACAATAGACTAAGACATGTTCCTTTAATCACACTCACAACTTAACTTAAAGTATAAACATCATTTCGTGGCAGTTAATACATATATATATTTCAATGTTATTTATTATTTTACTTGCACAAAAAGCTTTTAATGACAGACTCACCCATTGGACATGGCCTAACTGCTAGCTAAGGATGAAGGCTAAGGACAAGGCTAGGCAAAAGGGGATGAATTGACCAAACTCAACTAAATGACACTTTGGATGGGGAAAGGGGGAGCTACACTTTGTGCTGGACAAAATAACAAAGGGAAGGGCTGTGCCTCACAAATGGATAAGTTGTTTAGAGAGTGCTTATTCAACTTAGGCACCATGTCTACATCAAGCTGATCCAGGTTCATTAGGATCATTCATTTCATTTCCATGGCCTTTTTGGCCTATATGACCCCTCTGGGATTTCACATGTGCTAAGAAGCACAACTAATCACAGCTTGCATCCGGGGCATATTTATACATATAAGGTCAGCAATAATAGATATAACTTTGTGTAACCATTGCTTTTTTGGGACCTTTTCTATACCCTTCGAGGGGTATTTTAGCAGTTCATCGCTATAGCCTTTATTCACATGTGTTAAGAAACACATTCTAAAATTTCAAGTTCACAGGATTTCATTAAAACATTTCCAATACAAGTAGTACATGAGCTTTCAGTTTTAGCTAACAACGTCTCAAGTGACTAGGGGGAGTTCTGCATAGTGCCAAACATCAGGACAACCGATCGGAATGATTTAGGCATACAATCCAACTCACCAAAGGCAAGTTCTGTCACCAACTCAGAGCTGAGACACAAAACAAACATGGATGCGGTCCAACACAGAGGTAGAAATGGGGAAGTCCTCAGTATCAAGAAGTCAAGAAGGCAAGTCCAGGGTGAAAGCCAAATAAGGAAGGTCATGGATGGATGGAGTCAAGTGAAAATGGTGCCTAAGCTAGCAGACAAGGATGTCAGGAAATACCATATCTATGCTCATAGTAGGGTAATGAAACCGATGAGTTTTGTCAGAAAACCTAAGTGTGTAAGTAATACATCCATTTTATATTCATAACATCATCCAAGATAGTTCATTTTATTTTAAATAGTACTGCCACATCATGAATCATATACCAAGTCAATGCTATGAAGATGACTAAAACAACAAGATAATAGTCCAAAGCCAATAATCAGAAGTCCATAGGTCACATCACATCATAATAATCATCAATAAACATCTGAAACAATGCGGCAATATAATCACTGGGCACTGAACTGAAACTGTATGGAATAGAGGGTCACATCATCATCAAATCTAAGCTCTCAAGGCTCAGCCTTGGCACAAGGTCTAATAAAAGTCTGATACAATATACTTCTCTCATCCATGAGTGATCACAAATATAGTTGATCTCTGTAAAAGCAAAGCTTTGAAATGTGCAGATATCTGCCTAGCAAGAATAGTAGCCCAGCTACTATGGTGTGATAACAGTAGCAGCAGAGGAAGGGCAACCGAAGATGGGAGAGATAGTCTGAAGTTTTTGGGGCTGCAAGACTGAAGACATGGACAGATTGTATGCTTATGATTGGTGATATGATGATCAACTCAGTAGAAATGGCTGAGTGATGAACATATGACAGGGACTAATTGATGACATGATGAATGATGACAGTATTGTTGACATGACAGAATTAATGACAGTTGATAGGACAGTGACAGAAGTATTGGCAACATTGATGGTTGTTTGATGAAATGTGATATGCATTTTGATGTGTGTTTGAAGAAGGAGAAGTGCAACAAATAAAGATCAGTGAAGAGGATAGGAGCTTTGAGCTTCAGTAAGGGATAATTGTTTGGTGTGATGTAAATGGTTGTCTTGTGTTAACTGATATACCAGCCTCGATGCAAATCCTAGGTTCTATCAAGCGCCAAGAGGGATCAAATCTCCCGAGGTGCAAACTTCTCCTTGAATAGCTCCTTGAGTGCAATACCTGAGCCACCTAATCCTAAGCTCTAAAGTCTCTAGTTTAAGTCTCATATTTACTTTTTACTTTGTATTATTCTTTTTTGTTTATGGCCGACATAATATTTATTACTTTTTACTTTGTATTATTATTTTTTGTTTACTTTGTATTATTTTGTTACGGGTCAAACACTAGACAAACACTATAAAGTCTCATATTTACTTTTTACTTTGTATTAAAAGTAAAAAGTAAAGTCTCTAGTTTAAGTCTCATATTTACTTTTTACTTTGTATTTTTTTTTTGTTGTTTATGGCCGACATAATATTTACCACCTAATCCTAAGCTCTATTCTTTTTTGTTTATGGCCGACATAATATTTATTACTTTTTACTTTGTATTATTCTTTTTTTGTTTACTTTGTATTATTTTGTTACTTGACAAACTCGACAAACACTCGACTCCCAAGATCTCCCCCATACTGGGCTGTAGAGCGCCTCTCGGCGCAATCATGTGTAATTTTTGTATTGGTGGGGTGTTGGTGCATCCCAGTCAGTTGCAACTGATAGAATTATATTGTGGTTGGTGCCACCCTTGGGTTGTAGCCCATTCTGGAGATTGAAGTCTCCAATCAAATATAAAATGTTTACAAAGCCTATATCTTGTGTCTCTTGTGAGGTGTCTATGATGTATTAATGATAATGTCTTATTTGATGAATTACATACTTTAAAGTTAATGTTTATAGATGTATATCTCAGTGTTAACGATGATCTATGACTGAATGTTAAAGTGGAAATGCAAATGATATAAGTTAGGAATTGAAGAAGTTAAAATTGGTATCAAGTGCTCTCTCACCGATTCACCCCCCCGTCTCAGTGAGCCATTGTGTCCATCACTTGGGATTTACCAAGAGTAAAGTGGATTCCAACCTTTACTACAAGGTTGAAGAAGGAAATCCTGTGATTCTATTGTTATATGTAGATGACTTTTTTTTGACAGGTGATGAGGAGCTCATAGCGGAAATGAAGAGGAAACTTGCCGCAGAGTTTGAGATGAAAGCCCTGGGTGCGATGCATTACTTCTTAGTTCTTGAGGTGTGGCAGAATTCAGAGGAAGTTTTCTTGACTCAAGGAAAGTATGCGGTAGATATCCTGAAGAGATTCGGGATGATGGATTGTAAGGCCATGGCCACACCTATGGCATCGAATTTGAAGTTGCTAAGTGACACTTCTTCAGAACTAGTGGATGCCATAGTATATAGGCAGATGATTGGTTTGTTGATGTACTTAATGAACATGAGGCCAGACTTATGCTTTGTCGTGAACACTCTGAGTCAGTATATGGTAGAGTCGAGACATGTTCACCTCGTTGCGGCAAAGCATGTGCTGAGGTACCTGAAGGGTACGGTTGACTATGGCCTCAGATATGCATCAGATCATAAGATTAACCTACAAGGTTATATCGATGCGGATTGGGCTGGGAGTGTCAGGGATAGAAAGACCACATCAGGGTGCTGCTTCAGTTTGGGATCGGGTACGATCTCATGGTTCAGTAGGAAGCAGACGAGTGTGGTACTTAGTACAGCCGAAGCCAAGTATATGGCAGCTTGTTTGGCAAGTTGCGAGCCAATGTGGCTTCGGAAGTTGCTATCAAGGTTGTTTGGTCTCGAGTTAGAGGTGACTTGTGTCTTTTGTGACAACTAGAGCTGTGTGAAGTTGTCTGAGAACCCTGTGTTTCATGACAAGTCGAAGCATAGCGAGATCAGGTATCACTATATCCAGGATATGGTGCAGAAGGGAGCAGTGAGGCTCCAGTATATAGCAACAAAGGAGTAGATAGCTGATGTGTTTGTTGCCCGCCGGATGTGCACACCAGTAGCAAAAATCTTTCGAAAGCTGTTTCCTAAGTGGGAAAGGTGTGGCCTTGGGGGCAAGCAAAGAGTCAGGTGCTGTCACCCGATCCTGACCCCTCCTTTAGGCAAACTCCTAACAAAGCCAAGGGGGTAGTCCTTAAAAAGAGTTTCTAAGGCTCTTGATTTTAATGTGTTTAAGGTGATGTGATGCGGATGGGTGTTGTTTAGGAGTTTTTGTGAGGTTTACAATAATTGAATTAGATAGTACCAAGCATATACTTGCAAAAATATTTGAAAAATACACAACCAATTGACAATTTATAAATAAGGCATCCACAATATGATAATAACGATATGTACTCCAGACTAGGTCACTTGACACGAGGACACGAGACACGAGTGTCCCCACGGGATGCGGTGACCCCCGGAATTAGGACACGAAGGACACTTTTTATATACATATATATATATATTTTAAAATATATTAAAATTTAAAAATATAGACATATAGATCCAATAAAATTTACAAACTAGAACATTTACAAATATTCAATAGAAATTAGAATCAAAACACATTAATGATTACACATTTAAAGTTAAACTTCCCATAAAATTTAAGTATCACCAATCTTCCAAGATGCCTACCACTAACAACAACTACTTCTGCATGAAGGCTTGGCTCAACACAAAATAATGGACCTCTTCCTTAATCCACTTATAAACAACGACCTCTCTCACAACTTTAATCCACTTATACAGCGAACTCTCCAAACCAACAAAGAAAAATGATTTGCCACAAAACGATAACATTGACACCCACATTTCACAAACAGTTGCCATAAAATTAGTTGAAAAGTGTATGTCTCCGTGGTGCCTACATAAAGAAATGTATAGACCATGATCACACTTCCTTTCCGAATAACGCTCCACTATACCAAATGTCGAAAAGCCATCAAATCCTGACCTCATGCCCCACAATCTTTGTCCTTTGCTATCGCTTCTACCATGCCAAAGTGGGAAAACTTCCAGATGTGTGTCCGGCGAGTCCAAAATGTTGACATTTTTTGGAAAGCATTGCTTAATACGAATAATTTTAACAAATGCATTCATGACAGCATCAACCAATCACTAATGGATTATTAAATATTTCATTAATTCTCTATATTCATGGATTTTACTACATTAAAAAAAACACCTGAAAAAACATTTGTTTTGACTATGCATGGATGCGGATTCCATATAGTATTCGTGTCCTGGAATCGTGACACGATGTGCAGAGACAGGGTACGCGTGTCCCGAAATCGGGACACGAAAAAAGTCGTGTCCCCCACGTGGGGGAGTCGTGTCCACACCAACACGGTCCCCACGGGACACTTGGCCCTAAACGGACGTGTTCGGTGACTTAGACTCCAGATAATAAGCAAAAAAATAAATGAATGCAAGGACCAATGCCTTATGGAGTCAAAAGATGTGCTTGGGATGCTGAATACAAGTCTTGGTGTGCTTGAGATCGTTTTGCGAGTGTTCTTGGTAAATTTTATTGTAAACTTTTAAATGGTGAGTTGATTATTAGGGGTGAGGGATATTTCGAAGATATACTTTTCGCTACTGCAAATGTGTCCGGAAAATACTCTAAGTAGCTCTATATGAGGACATGTTGGCTATTCGAGTCTCCAAAGCGTGTTCAACACTACACCAACCAGGGATGTAGTCTAACAGTGCTTTTAGATCAGGGTATAGTGGTTCCAGCTTCCCCAGGCAGAATTTGCCCACTTTCGAATATTGACGATCAACGCCGGATTTTCGTTGGTTTTGCGGGAGAGTGTTTTATTATGGTTAAATGAATTAAGATGTGAGAATTAAAGAACCTATACCTTTTCTGAGTATCCCAAAAATGGGTAGAGCATACGCGGCATAGAAAATAATGAATTCCAATTTTATTATGTGTTTGAAACAAGAACCATTGTAAGCAACTCTCCGACAGAGAGCACTCTTGATCCGATAAGAACTAGATTCAAGAGATTTATTGTAAAATGAAATGCTTGAAATAAACCCAAGAATCTCTTTCAGGTCTTAAGACCGTACTCGGGAGAGCAAGGGGGTTAGTAGTAAAACAAAATGAAAATGAACTCTCCGACAGAGAGCACTCTTGATCCACTTTTCAGTGAGATTCAAGAGATTTTGGATTCTTTTTAAACAGTTTATATCAAAATGAAAAATATTGAAGCAAAACTAAACTAGCAAATTACTTCAAGCAAAACTAATGTAAGAACAATAAATGAGCTAAACAATTAGTTCGAAGGTCTACGATTTATCAAAATTGAAACTACTCTAGCAATTTGAAAAACTAATCTAGCAATGAAGTCTAAACTACTTGCGGAAAATAAAACTAAGCTAAAAAAGGGAACACGAGACAACATGAGCTTCCCCCAAATGGGGGAAGTAGGGGTGTGGGATCCTTTATCCCACTTGCTATTTTATTAACATGTTACAATATTTTTTGGTTTTTTGTCTTCTTCACTTGAAAGCACAATGGATGGGGAATGAGAGAAGAGGGAAGTGCTTTTCAAGGAGTGAGGTCTTGTTCGTTTGCTTGCTCTTCTTTGTTTAGTCTTTAGACTTGTTCACTTTGCTTGGATCTTCCTTGCTCACCTTCAAACAAAGACTTCAAACATGGCACCCATTAAGATGTTAAAAATAAAATCAAAATGAAACTAAGCCCTAATTCTAGCTAGCTTGCAAACACAAACAAACTAGAAAAATGAATGAAACTAAATCTATTAACAAAACTAAATGAAACTAGTCTAGATCTAGTATTTAAAAAATAAAATATAAAACTAAACGATATCTAAACTAGGATCTAGGACAAAAAGAGGAAACTAATCTAAGAGACAAAGAACAAGAATCAAAGAGAAGAAGAGAAGGGATGATGAAGAGAAGAGTGTGTTACCCCCCATTTTGCATGGGTGTCCACGTATGATCTTGATCATGCTATTAAGGGGTGGCATATTCATGATCAAGTTGCTGGTTCATGATTCTGAACTCTCTTTTGGAATTCTGGGCAAACTGTTTGTTTTTGGGTGAGATATACTGTAGCAGCATGACTACTGAGAACCCTCAATTGAAGAGCATAAAAGATTGGTAGACAATAGTCTGGGAGCAATGATGAGTGTGAGCAGCTGATAAAAGATTCCATGTATCATCAATTGGAACAAATTGAAGTTCACACATGCAGCAGATTCTACAGTCAGGGAAAATTGTAGTGGGCACATGAATGAGGAAAGTGCTAAAAAAATCTCCGAAACAGAGATAAACAACAGATGGCAGCAGGCCAGGAGTACCCTTGAAGACAAGGAGTGGAATAGAAGAAACAGATGCTTCATAGAGGGAACTTTTACGTGCAATAGATGTAAGGCTAATGGCACTACAACATGAATTAAAAACATGGCTTTCACTCGTTCTGTGGCTGCTTGTTTTGCAATTGAAAACATGGCTGATCTTATGATATTTGCAGAGCAATTTGGTTTGAGAGATGCATGCACCAAGTTCATGGCTTTATGTCAGAAAAGGCAGGGTGCCTACTACCTAGTTGGCCTTCAAGACACCGTGTCTCCAAGTTCCAATATCTCCACAGAAAGTCAACACCATGGCAACTTTCCACCATTCACTTCATAATACAATTATGAAGTAACTGATGTTGAAGCAGAAAGTAGAGATTTTGCAAGAAGAAACGAGGATCCAGGTTTGGTCAGCAGTGATATTACATTAGGAAGATCTCTAGAGTCAAATCTACCTGAATGTTCAGTAGCAACAAGTTGTAGAGTTTCAGGACTTGCATTATCAGGTTCAGATGCAAAGCAAGATAGGAAAAATACCGACATCTCAGAGAAGTCATCAGTGACTGAGGAATGCAACAAACTCACATCATCTCAGATTGGACTGGAAAGGGACCAAACAAATTTTCCTTCAATTCTTCCTAGTACTATAGGACTTTTGTGATAGCTAAAGAGATTACAGTTTTTCAGATTGGGGTTTTTAGTGAACTGGCTGTTATTAGCCCCAGTTCTGTTCTTTGGATGTACTACTTTCTAAAGGCCGAGAGCCCTAGCCCTGTGGAAGCTCTGAATTGCCTTAGCTGAAGCCTTTTTATGGACAAACCAGCCTATCCACCAGAAATCAAGCCTGTAGTGGATAATTGGAAGGCAGCCTTAGAAAAATGAGCTTGCTGTGGGTGGCTCGAACCCATGGATAATTGTCAACCTCCAGCCTGTCAGAGGGAATTTTAGGAATTTAAAAGCCTAATGAGAAGGCAGGAAGATATCACTAAGGCCAATAAGTTCTTCAATCCTCTCCCTCAACTAAGACTCGAGAGATGGACCATAATCAGACTTCAAAGAATGCCATTGTCATGAGCATCTTGCTTCAACAGAAAAAGAAGATTCAGGAATTAGAGGACGAGTGTGCTTGTTAAAGTGCAATGGTGTCGAAGCTCAAAGAAGGTTCCTCCTCCGCATTCTCCAGTATGCCATTAGTGGACTCCTTTCAGGGAAAAAGAGAAGAGGAAACAGTCCATCAAACCCAGAATGACATGGATGTGGACAGTTGTGAAGCAGAACCTCCAGACCAGATTCAAGATGATGCCAGCTGTTCATATCTTGTGCACTTATAACTCTTATCTCATGATCGAAGTAACGACAGACAAATCGCGTTTTGTGATGGAGCCGTCACTATTGGAGGTCGGCAGATTGCTCCACGAATATCCTTATGCGCTGCTGCAATTCCTGCGTGAAGACCAAAGGAAATCGTAAACTTATGATGGATCATAAGCCCCTATCCTCCACTATATGCTGAGCCGTAAAACGTCGATAAAGTCGATCGCTTGGGCATTTTTCGTGACGTGGCAGCATGGGGCAGTTAGTGGGTGGAATATATGGAGTTCGAGCAAGCGCAAGTGGCGGCCAGACTGATAGAGATATCCTCTGTGCTAAAGTCACGATTTTCTTTTACTGTCAATTGCTGGCATCACTTTTTCAGCTGCTATTAGAGAAGGCCGTGACTTATGGTTTACTGAATTTTGCATCCACCGTCGCATGCTAAAGATTGGTCGAGTACTAGCTGTTTACAAGAGAAAAAGTTCGTGCTATGTGTATTATCTGTGTTAGGTAGCTGCTCGGGGGTGTTCTCATTGATACATGGAGTGTTGACCTACAATGCCATTAACAGCCAAGTCACATATAATGACCCGTGCTTTCCTTGGGGCAGCCGGCGACAGATTGAGTTCCATGAGTTCGCTATTGTAAAGTAGCCACTTGGGGTATATTTTGATACGTGGAGTTCTGGACCGGGCGTAGAATGGGGTATGTGGCGGCCTAACTAATCAAAGAAACAGTCAGTTAAGTATTGAGTTCATGCAAGCACAGGTGGCGAAGACTGTTCGAGAGTTATCCTTTGGCATTTGGAGTTAATTCGAGCAGTTTTCTTGCATGTCATCTAGTTAAAAGTTGAGCTGGCACTTACACTTGGCATACTTAACTCCTTTTTGAACTTGAGAAATGGCAGACACAAGCCTGAATTCTTGGTTGGACGATCTGTTATGCAGGATCAACTAAGTAAAACTAAGTGGCAGGTCCACTGTTTGAAGATTCCTCTGATAGATTGGGCAACCTCTTTGGCTGTGTATGAGATTTGGAGATGGCGCACTTAGCTCCTTGAAACTCTTCCTTTATGTGGAGTTAGAACTCTGAGTTATCTCATGTAAGAGTGATGATTCACACATATTTCACTTCGTTTACACTCTTGTAAGCCTGAATTAGGGCGGCCGATTGCATCTTGTGGTCTATTTAAGATTGCATACTTTGATTTGTAAAAGATGGAAAAAATATTGGGAGTTCTTCTTTCCCTTGGAGCTTAATAGAAAAATCATGTTGAGGTTTTTGGATCTATTGGAGCATTCTGAATTGTGGCTTGATCTTGTGAGAACTTAAATGAGTGTGAATGCTACTAGACAGTCCTTTTTCTTTTCTATGTTTGTGTAAGAGGCCATAGAAGGGTGTTGTCATCATGTTGGAGTGGAGAGAACCTTAACAGTTGTTAGCTTCTTTCCCTTTGTAAGCATGCATATACGGGCATCGATCTTCACATTTTATCTAGGTTGATTGTGTGATATTGATCTTTTGTGTGTACAGCGCACCTCCCGCAGCTAGAAAAGGAGAAGTATTTTTTGGTTGTCAACACTAGACTGAGCAAGGCTTGCTCAATCATGCGATCTTTCCCCCTCAGTCACATATGACACAAGCCCCACTTGAGTTCTCTTTTGACTCCATTCTCCCCTCTGATATATTGGCACTGGCCTTTCCTCAAGGGCCGATCCTCTCGTCTTTCCCATCACTTGTTCAAATTACTTTCAATCCTAGAAACCGTTTCTCTAAGGCAGCCTCCTCGATTCACCTTGTCCCCACATTGCGTCTGCCTTAGTGATCCTACCTTAGGGAACCCCCCCTTGAGTTGGAGAAGAGCCAACTTGAAGCGAGGAAGAGACAAGTGTGGTGACATTGGTTTCTCTTTTGAGAGTTGTCATCGAGCTGGTGTGCTTATTTTTGGGCTTCAGCACACGCATGTCAGTTTTGGGTGACAACAGAGTGAAAGGAGAAGGGGGAGAAGAAGACCAAAAAACAGTGAGGAAAGAGAGGGAAAAAGGAGAGTAAGAAGAGGGCTGGAAATGAGGGAGGAAAAGGAGAAAACAGTGAGCAAAAGAGAGACAAAAACAGTGAGGCAAAGAGGGTAAAAATCAGAGTTCAAAGAGCTGGAAAAAAGGTAAAAAATCAGAGCTCAAAGAGCTGGAAAGAGAGGCTAGGACAGTCAACAAACAAAGAAGAAGAAGAGCAACAAACAAGGAGAAAGAGGAGGGAAGAAAGGCAGCAGCTAACAAAGAAGAGAGAGAGTTGCAAACGAAGAAAGGACAACAGCGAGCAAAAGGGAAGAGAGGCAAGCAAAGATCAAGAAGGAAAAAGGAGGCAGCCAACATAAAAGACAAGGCAACCGAGGAAGAAAGGGGAGCAAAAGTTTGGGAAAGATAAGGAAATTTGAGATCCACAACCTTGCTTATGTAACCAAAGGAACAATTGATTTTTTGAAAGTTTTTAAAGGGTGAATCAATGAGAAGGACTTCAAACCCCAAGCTTGAACAAATGACTTCTTTGTAGAATCCTGAAAGGCAAAACTTGTTAGCAAAATATAGAGAAGGAGAAGTGGATGCAACCGAACTCCAAATCTTCTTCTCTTTAGGCAACCTGTCAAGCTATACAAACCTTCACACAAGTGAGATCAATGTAGTACATTCCATAATCAAAGACAGGGAGAATATAAGTATAACCAACTACAGTCTATTACTCCTAAGATCTTTGAAAACAAAACATCAACAAACAACTGGAAATGCTTGTCCAATGGACCAATAGTGGCCTTCTATGCTAGATTTACTCTACATCTTATAATGAAAGAAGATAACTTAGATAGATGTTACCTCAATAGCAACATGCAACCATGAAAGAGATGCCCAACATTGACCTCCAAAGTCTCCAATTTTATTCAAGCTTGCATGCCACAATAGCATCAAGTATTCAACAGAAATTAAGCAGAGGTCCCTTGCACAACAGTCCACCCTGAATGGTGAGGAAAGACCTTGCATTTATACAATGAGAAGAGACCAAAAACCTAAATCGAAAATGGCATGAGAGAGGGAGCTAAGCGCATGAGCTTGGAGAGACTCACGTGAAGGATTGGCGTGATTGATGGCTTGGAGTTTGGATCTCGAGTTGGTTGATGCAATTGGGTTGGTGGGGGTGAGGTGGAGCCCCACTCCCATTGAAACCAACGCCCTCCCCCTTGGTCAAATTGCCCACCATTTGAATGAGCCATGCACATGGAGGAGCCCACGCTCACCCCATGCTCACATCATCCTCACTAAATCAATTCGTACATCCAAATATTAGTATAACATGTGCTTTTATTCTCTAAGGTGGTTGTATACCTCTTATAATCCACCTTCAAACTTTTCCATAATTTAAAAATTGATTTTTTGACTTTTTCAATTTTTTGGACATGGTGCAATTTCTCCATTTTGAGCATTTAAAGTGCTGTTTGTAGCATCTTTAGCAAAACTCCCTCCAGAGGTGACGTAATCACCCTGAACTTGAAAAAAGTGGGCGCTAGGGTAAAGAGGACGCTCTGAGCGTCAAAACGAGCCTCCCCACGCCAAATTCCGCCTCCAGATGAGGTTTTTATCACATCTTGAAATTTTCCATTTAAACCATTAAAAATGGTCTAAATTACGGAAAAATTATTTTTACCGGAATGAAACCAAATTCCTAGGGGACCCAGTGCGTGTTCATACGACTCAATCGAGATGGCTAACACGTAAAAAATCCTAGACACAAGACTCTAATAACCACCTTAGGTTTTGAACACCATGGTAAATAGTAAATACTCCAGCTTTGGAGGCGTGAGTGAAAAACTCAGGAATTATACACGACTGAAGCGCAATGCATAATTCCTGAGGAAAAAACACTCTAGAGTATCCCCCTGACAGTTAAACCTAAGGATAATCGAGTCTTTTATAAAAGGACCTCGTTTAGACCAACTTTTTACAATTTCCCCAAGGGGGTATGAACATGCATTATTGCAAATGGGGCAAAATTGCCCTGAAAAAATGTCTTCTGAACTTCTGAACACTGATGATGAACATTGAACATGTTCATGAAACTAGCGGCTCACAAGAAATTCAACTTTTGTACAAAATAGTTGGTAACAGTGTTGACTAAGCCTTTGTCGAGGGTGAAGTTCGAGTACTTCAGGGACAAACTTGGAGTGGTCCAGATCAAGAAGGAGTGATGAGCTCGTATGAGGTAGCAGGTAGTCACGGGTCATGTGACGTAATTGAGTCTCCTAGGCTACGAGAGGATCTGGACGAGCGGTGAGGTAATGCTGGTAGTTGCGGTATGCAACGTAATGGAGCTCTTGGGTTGTACCCACCAGATGGCTTGCTCGGTTCGTGGAAGAGAATAGTTGCATCTGGTATGAAAAAGGACCAACTTTGCAGGATATCTACATCCAATATGAAAAAGGACTGGTTCTGTAGTGGTGTGCATCCAGTATGAAAAAGGACTGGCTTTGCAGGATATCTACATCCAGTGTGAAAAATGACTGGATCTGTAGTGGTGTGCATCGTAGATCTGGTGCATTCAAATGTGTGTGGACCAAGTCCAGCAGCATTAATCATAGAAAGTATGTACTATGTTTCCTTCATTGATGACTTCTCTTCCAAAACTTGGATCTACTTCCTAAAGACTAGGGATGAGGTCTTTAGCAGTTTGATGATGACGACATCCTCCATGCCAGGCTGCATTGCTTGATTGGTGGGGGGGGGGGCGTTGAGGGATTTTCAGTACTGTTGGGGTTAGATGGGGCATGACGACCCCCCCCTTCGTCACTCCAACCTTCATTTTAGAGTGTTTTGCTCATTTTTAGTTATTTTAGTCATTTTTGGGTAATCTCCGGGGAAAATGCCCCAAGTTACCCACAAATTTGATTATTTTATATTATTTTTGTTATAATTTTAAGTTGACATTTTATAATTTCAAATTGACATTTTAAAAGGCACGTCGGCCTGTATATTTTTATAATGTGAGTGTGAGAAGCTATAAATAAACTTTTCCTCACTTCATTTGAAAATAACAACTTATGGGATAAAATTCATTATGCTACTCTTTTACCCTAAAAGGTCCTTATGAAGTGATGTGCACCTCTTGGAGAGATGATTCTTCTTGCTCTTGGATGAAGTTGGATGCTTTCTTTGTCTTGCTAATGCTTTGTGGATGCTAGAATGGTTGGAATAACTCATGCTCAAGTAAGTCTGTTACATTTTTAAGGTTTGCTTGATGAATGGTAGGTAAATTTTGCATCTTGAATGATTGAATGGTAGCCCTAGGGGTACATTCTCTTTGAATAGGGATTTTGCCTACTATTCTATCCTCATT
This sequence comes from Larix kaempferi, assembly GCA_027924585.1. Taxonomy (NCBI): domain Eukaryota; kingdom Viridiplantae; phylum Streptophyta; class Pinopsida; order Pinales; family Pinaceae; genus Larix; species Larix kaempferi. The sequence continues at coordinate 951,015 of BSBM01001218.1, forward strand.
GCATAGTAAAAACGCTCCCAAAATGAGGTTTTTACAAAGTTTGGCCTTGGATCTCCAACTTTGCCCTAGTTTAGGCTCTTGAAACTAACCCTAGAGGTTGTTTCAAGAATCCCTATCCTAGTAGCAAGGAGAATTACCTCCAAGAGGAAGGCTTGTCACCTTCCTCTAAGGCTAGGGTTTGGGGTAACATCCATTAAAACACCAAGTTATCAACTTCTACTAAATTTTCTTGCATTTTCATTTGTAAATTTGCATTTTCATGGTAGAATTAGGGTTAGAATTAGGTCTGCAATTTTATGACAAAAATCCTTAAAATTAAATTTTTTTTTTTTCAATTTTTGGCCTCCCTAAATTTCGGCCCTCCTCCCTATAATTTCAGCTTGCCATTTTAAGCCCTAAAAACCCTAGGGAGAAATTTTAGGAAGCCCTAAAAACCTAAGTTGCTAGGGTACCCGTACCCGGGGGTAGGGTACGTGTACCTGTATCGGGTACTTGTAAGGTACGTCTCCTACCGTACCCTATCATACCCCATACTGGCTCCACGTACCCGAGACTCCATTATAAAAAAAGGGGTACTTATAGGCAAAATGGTACGTCGTACCCCGTGTTTGGGTACTCCATACCCCATGTTTGGGTACTCCGGGGGTACGACCGACTCAATAAAATGCAATCCGTTGGGGAAAATGTAATGACCCCCAACCAAATCTGAACTAATTTTTCGCTAACTGCCTATGGAGTTTGGTTCAAGACTTATATCAAACACTTTGCAACATTGTTCAAATTCCACTGAATATTGTCCATATTTGGTAGACTGATTTTGCATTGATTTACAATGAATGTTTTTATGGTTTTATGTTCAGGACTCATGGAACATAATTTAACTACCAAATGTGCACATAAAAATAATACTTATGTATTTAATAGTGAGAAATACACTCACATCAATCGAGGAATATATTTGCGATTTTTAATTGCCTGTAACAGCAGTAAAAATAGGAGGTCTGAGTTTGAGTGTTTGTTACAGCTGCTTGGTACAATGATTTATCAAATTTTATGGAACTTCCAGTATTCCAATTGATATCTACTGAGTCTATGGTTTATCAAAATTTATGTTTTAAATTTTCAATGTGAATGTTCATTGTTCAATGAATTATTGAATTTAGAATTATGAATCATGATTCATGATTCATAATTTATGGAGATATCTGAAATATGATGTGACTGTGACACACACACACATATATATATATATATATATATATATATATATATATATATATACACAGTACCCTTGACGCACCCAAGTACCCTGTTTCAAAAAGTGGCGTCCCCGTCCCTGTCCCCGTCCCCATCCCTGTCCCCACGTTTCCTGGCAACTGAGCTAAAAACATAAAAATATTAAAAATTCCTTAAAAAACCCTAAAAATAAAAAACAATTATATTTTTTCAAATTTTGGGCCTCCCTAAAATTTCGGCCCTTTCTCCTATAAATTCGGCTTGCCTTTGTTGTTCTTAAAAACCCTAGGGCGAAATTTTAGGAGCCCTAAAAATCATACTTACTAGACTCGGAATTGGCAATAAATCGGCGAGGCAAAAGAGCGAAGAGTTTGAATCGGATCGGGAAAAAAATCGACAAATACAAAAAAATAAATATATACATATATTTTGAATTAAAAAAAAACATTTTTCATAGATATTCAAAATAGCCATGTACATATAGTGCAAGATATCAATAGATGTCCATAAGATATCAATAGATGCCCAAAATATATCAATTCTATCCCAATTCTAAATTTATAATGAAAATAGACATTAAATTAATTAATATTAACATTATTAAAATATAAATTATATTTTATATATATATTAACCTATCATTTATATTTATATCTTATATAAAAAGAATTAATTATATCTTATATAAAAAAAATTATATTTTATGTTTTTTACATATAATAAAAAAACTAATACTTAATACATTTAATAAATAATAAATAATTTATAAAACCAAATGAAAATATTTTAATAAATAATTTATAACATAAGTTTTATGTTTTGTATAACCCTTGGAACCCCCCCCGGCAATATCGATTGTCCATATGCTCAGGGCCGCAAGTAGGTGAATCCCGCTCAATCAGGATTCGTATCCGCCACTATTACCCTTCCCAGTCTGCCCACAACTGTTGCGTAGATACATGAGAGAGATTGAAAAGCCGTCAAGGAGGAGAGATCTCGAACAACCATCGCCGGGATAGAGGAGGAGAGAGCTGATTGAAAAACCGACGCGGATATAGGAGAGGAGACTCAGAGAGATAGAAAACGATGACGAAAACAACAAAAATTCGTGACCTAGAAATCATTTATCCCGAGCTAAACTCGCCCTCGAGCCAAAATGGATCGTTTTCCTGCCGTGCCGAGTCAAACTCGCGAGTTTTGCGATTTGACTCGTGAGTTCAGTAACTATGCTAAAAATCCCAAAATTACCAAAAAATCTCTAAAAACCCTAATTTTACATGTGTAAATATTATTTTGGGTTAAATTTATGTTTGTTGTTAATTAGGTCTGATTTTATCTTTTTGTACATAATTTTCCATAAAATTAAAATTCAAAAGCCTAAAACCTACCCCCTAAAACCCTAATTGCAAACTTGTTGTCCCCTAGCAACCTCCCTCCTTTTCCCTCGCTATCTCTCCCATCTTCACCTTCTAGCTTTCGCTGCCCCTTTCCTTCTTCTTCTTTCCATTTACCTTCCCTCCTCTTCTTCTTCCTCTCCACCCCTTTGATCTCCTTCCCTGTGGCTGCCTCTTCCCTCTCCTTTCCTCTCCCTTTTCTCCTTCTTCCTCGCCTCTCATCCTTCCCCCCTTCATATACCCTCTGTCCTCACCTAGGGGGGGTCTCGGTCTCCATTTTGGGACCTTATCTAGGGCTATAACAGCCTAAGGTTTGTCCCCTTTCCACCGTCTACACATCTGCTAGGGCTGCAGATATACCCTACCACGAACTCTTACTTCCTTGCCTTGACACCTGCGCACACAAGATAAACCAAAGGGTTAGACATTGAGGAAATTTTGATGCCATTTATTAGGCTGTCACATAATTAAAGGAAATCTGAAATTCACTTATTGCAGAGGTCTGAAAAGTAGTATTACAGATATTTGATGACACGATTGCTCAGAATTTGGCTTATTCTTTGCATGCATCTTTTACAAATTTCATTGCCATAAATTGACGTCAAAGGAAAGATACCCTTACAGCTGATGTGTATTTCTGAAACGTTACTATTCTGACATACTGCTGCATATTTTCACTTCTTAGATATGGTTGGAAGGTATTAGCTAAAATCAAAGGTGTTAGTGGTTGTCTCTTATTTCACATTCATTTTAATGGTTATCCTTCCTATTGCTACTATACTCTGCTAATATTTACATACAGCGTTCCTTCAAGTTTGTATTTCGTTGGGTGATTGGAGTGGTTGTCTCTTATTTCACATTCATTTTTATGGTTATCCTTCCTATTGCTGCTATACTCTGCTAATATTTACATACAGCGTTCCTTCAAGTTTGTATTTCGTTGGGTGATTGGAGTAGTTTCATAGAACTATCATTGCTCCTGTCTCCTAAGGTTAATTTTGATATATACGCGCTGCTATAATATTCACTACAAAGTGGTATGATATAAGATGCTCATTTACTATCATAGAAGTGCTTGGGTATTAGAAGTGATTACCTCAGTTAATGACACATGTTTATATGATAAATGCCCATAAATGATCTCTTGGATGTCAATGGTGTAAGTGGATTGATCTTGATACTTGGATAGATGTTCTTTGATGATCTAAAGCTAAGTTATTGGTGATTACTCTACCGTATATGCTAAAAGCAATCAATTGTTTCTATTACTAATCATTTACATTGGTGAGTTAAATACTTGTGTTTGGTACACATTGTCTTTGCATCCACACGCACTAAACCTAAATAGTATGTCTCCTTTGTTCGCTTAAATTCATTATCTAAGGCACTGGTCACTAATATTCTTGTCAAAGAGAGACATAGTTTTGCTTGTGCTAAAGTGTTCTGCAGACCATATAAGGGCTCTTCCCCTTGGAGGTTCCGACTCTCTGAAGAAGTTAGGGAATTGGCTAAGGTGACAAGGGCCATTTCTCTCATATTTGTCATCGGAGACTAGCCCTGCTAGTTCATCCAGTAACACCACCCATACTTTAGTCTTATCAACACCAACCACAAGTCGCCAACAAGAGGATTGCGCCCGCTTTCAAATGGATGTGCCACCCTCAAGCTTAGTTAACTCGTCCTTGATAGATTTGACTTGGAATGAAGCCCAGTTAACTCGCTTTAGTCTTCAGTGAACTCCCATTAGCCTTTAGTTAACTCGGTTTGTCTCCAGACATGCATGGGACAAACTTCCATTTATTTAGGAATTGACATTTTTGTCTTTTTTGGCCATTTATTTTAATTTTTTGCCTTTTTGAGAGAAAAATTAATTTAAGTGAAAAATAATCACTCAAATTAATCTTAAAGTGGGTTTAGGGGTAATGTGGGTGCTCCGGGTTAGAAAATGAGCACCCCCGTGGCAAATTCCACCTCCTAACCACTTTTTTATGAGATTTTTGACTTTTACATTAAAAATTAGTCCCGTTTGCGGGAAGTTTTTTTATTTGCAAAAATGAAAATAAAACCTAGGGGGACCTAGTACATGTCCGTGTGACTCATCATTGATGGCTAGCATGGTAATATACATAGACACTTTTGGTAACACAACATAGTCATACATCATTTTTCCTAGAAATGGCACCCAACCATATGTTTTTGGTAACACAACATAGTCATACATATGCATATACACAGACATATAATAAAATATGTTTCTTTCAAAAGGGTCCTCTTTAAGGCAAATGACTGAAACAGTGAAACTCAAATATTTTTGAAGTGATGTTTCAATAAATTTGTTTTGGACCTGATACCATAACTTACTTCAGAATATTCAATAAAGTTAGCTTCCATGATAGCCCTGACTCCGTGCAGAAATTCCAAAGCATAACTTAACTGAAAATTACTAGGTTATAAGTATAAGGCTAAATTCAGTTATCATCATAAGCGACATAATGAATGCAAATGCTGTCCTACATAACTTCTTGCTCCCGGCATTTTCCTTTTTGAGAAATACATAAAGTGCTCTGGACTCTGATCAATAGTCGAAGAAAAAGAGTGGGCTTTGTTCTTCGGTGCTTCCATGTTGAAACTTGAAATGAAACACTTTCTTGTAGAATTACTCTACAGAAATTTGGATTTGCTAGTATGAAGCACGTTGATTAGAAATATTTAGTTAACAACAAATATCTTCTATGCTGTTTCAAGATTATTTTTTCAACTCTTATGTTATACAATAAAACATATGGAATGTTATCTTAATGTAAATGATATGTCTTATGTTATACAATAAAACATATGGAATAAAAAGCAAGTGGCACATCTACCTGATTGCAATCAGTGTTGCAACGAAGTCATAGTAGGCTCTAGCAGATATATTCTTAACATCCTTAATCAACAAAAGACCATTGGCTCTAGTTTGAGCAGATATCTCATCAATGGCTATCTTCTGAAAAGAATTAAGAGTACCCAATGACCCATTAAAAATGTACTTAGATGGATCTGCCACAATGAATACAGTACTAAAGTATTGATGCAAGGTCCCAGGCCATAGAAAGGACTTAAGACCAAGATTTGCAATCACTGAGAAACGTTCTTTTCAAGTGAATGGATCTCTGTAAGATTGAAGAAAATATATTATGCACTGCTTTCCAACATGTTTGTCATAAGGGCACTCCCAAAAAATGTTCTTGGCCGACACCAAGTTACCACACTGGAGGCACTTGTCTCTTGTGAGACCAATCTTGGCTAATCTGGATTTAGTGAGCAAATTTTGGTATGCAATTAACCTTGCAAACACCTTGGCTTGTAGAATAACCTATATGACAAGACACTGCCAAGCCTGGTAATCCAGCAAAACTCTCTATCTGAACAACCCCATAATTTTTTCCAAAATAGGAGCCAAATAGGTCATCATGTGCATGTGAAAGTATAAATTTTCTGCTGCTGTATGAAAAAATCTATCTGCCATAATCCAATAGCCAGTTCCTCCAAATTGGGCCATGCAAAGCACCATTTGTTTTAGGTATATCTTCCACTGTGATAACTTGATAAGTGATTGTATTTCCCTGGTGATGATTATATCAGAAGTCAAAAGTTCCCTAGTGTGAGCCAGGACCCTCCATCCTGTTCATGTCCCTTCATCTGGGTCCCAAATATTCCTCCAGAAGAAGAGATCCTTCTTTTTTTCAAGCAGAAAAAACCGTACTTTTGCTATTATTAAAATAAAAAAGTACATCTCCTTATGCCTCCAATACAAGATATGTTCAGATCAAATACTGTTCCTTTAGACATCTAAAAATAGCCAGATCTGTTAAGAAAAAAAACCCCAAAAAGGATCAAAGACCGAGTCATCAAAACAAACTGTCTACAAACATAACCAGAAATCATAACAGAGTTAATCATCAAAGAAAGGAAGAGAGCCATCAATCAACTCTTCCCAGGATAAGATCCCCTCATCATCATTCAGTGCAATCTTGGACAGAGCATCAGCATTATCATTTAATTCACGATAAATGTGATCAATGGTCCAATTATGAAATGACTTCAGAAGTGTTTCAATTCTATAGCACCAGTGTTGAACTGAGATTGCCTTGATTCGGAACTCCTTTTCAATCCATTTTACAATTTACCACCATCATAGAGTCACCAAATATTCTCAGAGAATCCATGCCCATAATGCCCACAACTTTCAATAAAATCCAAAGTGCCATAATCTCAGCCTTGGAATTGTAACCACTTCCACAGTTACATTTAAACGTGAAGAAATGTTCATCATTCAATTTAAAATAAATGCCTGCTGCACATCTTCCTTCTGATGCTGCCCCATCAAAATATCCAGTTGCCATATTTGAGTCACAAACATCTGTTAAGATCCTGACCCGGCCAGTATTATTGTCTGACTTCCTGTAGGCATTAAACATACCAATCGCCTGAAACACCACTGTCATATGATGTTTATAAATATTATCAAATATTAGCTCATTTATTGAACGCTATATAAACCAGCAGACATAGACAGGAAGCTCTTTGTGACTTTGTTGTTCCATGATCCATTTATATAGAGAAGACTCAAAAGAACCCGAGCCCCAAATACTCGAAATAGAGAGTTGAGAACAGATAGAGGACCAAACCAGCTTTGCAAACTTGCAATCAATAAAAATATGATCAATATTCTCTTCAGATTCCATACAGTGCAGACAAATACTTGGTCCATGCCAACCTCTGCGCACAAGGTTGTTCCAGGTCAGAATACGGTTTTCAAGAGTTAACCACAGGAAACATTTCAGTTTAAGAGGAATATCCCATTTCATTATTCGCTCAGACCACCATTTTTGATGAGATAAAGCCAAATTCGCGACCAATGCTTTGTAAACAGAATTAGCGTTGATATGATCCGCCTGTTGATCAAAGGTCCACACCAATCTATCTTCCGCTTCAATCAATCTAATGCCAGACTTATTGAGGTTCCTGATATACTCTTTCCATTCATCCGCCATGATACCTTTAAACCCAAATCATGCTCATTTAACCAGTATTGTTGCGAATTCAGAAGCCAGCTTGGATGTTTTATGTGGTTGATAGTGAGAAATCCTCTATCCTTTAGATAATCCCACAATCTGGAAGATAGCAGAAAATGCCTATCATTCCCAACATATGGGTCCAAACCAATTCTAACCTGCTTCCCATTACCAATAGACCAAGAAATATATAATCTTAACCAATCAAAGATTTTTTGGAATCCTTTCCATATGATTGATGCCTTGTTAGTATATTTGCCTGGAGTTCTCAGCCAGTTGATTACATCTCCATTCAGATACTTCTACAGAATAATATCAATCCAAAGAGTCAAAGACCAATACCAAATAGACAGCGCCAGAAGCTTTTGAGACATAAAGCCATATTGAACCAGTACAAGTTTTTAATGTTCCACCCCCCAAATTTTTTTGGTACTGAGAGCAATTCCCAATTTGATAAATGAAATTTACCTCCTTTATTAGTGCCAGCCCAAAGGAAATTGAAGATCAACTTCCTTAGCAGATTTTTAATAGTTTTAGGAATCAATATGAGTGAGCACCAATAGACTGGCATACCCATAAGAACTGCTTTGATTAAAGTAAGCCGGCCACCCAAAGATAGATATTTGAAACACTAGTGGTTGATACGCTTCTCAAATCTTTTGACTAACCATAACCAATCATTCACTCTGTAACAATTTGGTTTAATAAAAAAACCAAGATACTTGAAGCCCTCATCCATCATAGTACAATGATAGGGCAGGAAGGCAATGATCAATTCCAATGTAGCATCGTCCAAGTTGTTATACAGAAGATTCGATTTATTGATACTAACCTTCATCCCGGAAGCCGAGCAAAAGGTCTTTATGATTTTTGAGTATGTCTGCCATTCCTCCACAGTGCCAATGCCAAATAATACTACATCATCAACAAACAAGAGGTGCGCATTAATAGTATGATTAGAAACTTTAATACCTTTGAGCAATCCATTCCTTCAAGCTTCAGCGACCATACCACTAAGCCCTTTTCAATAACTAGAATGAATAAATATGGAGACAGAGGACACCCTTGTCGTAGATCGCGAGAGCTACCAAAAAAGGATGAAGGAGCCCCATTAATTCGAACTGAGAAGGAGGTGGTCGTCATGCATGCCATTATCCAATTGACCATCATAAGAGGAATACCTATTTGCAGAAGCATAAGTATCAGGAAAACCCAATTAACTCAATCATAGGATTTGACAAGATCCATTTTGAGCATAAATGCCTTCATTTTCTTTAACTTGATAGTATGTAGAGTCTCTTGGGCAACACCTACCGCGTCAAGGATCTGTTGATTGGATAGAAAGCCAAATTGCTCTTTAAATGATCTCCGCAAGTTTTGGCTTCAATCTGTTGGAAATTATTTTAGTGACAAGTTTATATGCGAGATTACATAAGGCAATAGGCCTGAAGTCATTGAAAGTAGTAGGCTTACTACATTTGGGAATTAATGTCAGAAAAGTCGAATTTAAACCATTATACATATATCCTTCCGATCTTGAGAACTCCACCATGGAAAGTAGATCAGGGCCCATAATATAAAAAAAGCCCCAAAAGAGCTCGATCGTCCAACCATCCGGTCCCAGGCTTTTGTCTCTGGCAAATTTCTTCAACACCTTTGCAATCTCCTCCAAAGTCACAGGTTTAATGAGATCCAAGCCCTCGTCTTCTGTAAAAAAAGTTGCATAATGCTAGATAACCTTCATCTGGTCTTCAATCCGAGAGCAGTTCGGATCAGTGAAGTGTTGGGAGAAGAAATTCTTTGCCAATTTTTCAAGATTAGATTGTGAACACAGAGTTTCCATTGTCATAGGATAGTTACCATATAGCATTGTAGTTACGCCTATCCGATGCATATTTATGAAAAAAATTAGTATTTTCATCACCTAAGGCCACCCAAGTGGCCCTGCTTTTTAATCGCCAAGCAATCTCTTCATGTTCAAGAAGTATAGTTTTCCTTTTATCCAACTCTTGGAGTTCACTTTCTCTTCTTCAGTAAACATACCAGATGGATTGAGTGCATATTTCGGTCTTATCAGCTGTTCAATCTCGAATAAGTCCTTTCTATCTTTGTCTTTCCTCTTCTTTTCCCAAGCAGACACCTACATTTTTAGCATTTTTAATTTCAATACCAACTGTTCAACTGGATTAAGCTCCTGCGTAGTAGTAAAATTAACCCAGGAATTCTTAACTAGATCACAAAAATCCATATCCTTTAACCAAACATTATTGAATTTGAAGGGATACTTCCTTTTATCAGCACCACCATCCAATTGAAGCATAATAGCCTGATGATCACAGAAATATTTGAGTTTTCAACCCAAGTTCTAAATTTTGATAACTTGCTGGCTAATGTGTCAGTCATCAGAAACCTGTCTAATCTCTTACCAATACCACTGCTGTCGCTCCTTTTATTACTCCATGTAGCACAGAGCTTAGCCGGTTTGATATCCAAAAGAAAATTCTTTTGAAGAAGGTCCCCAAAGAAATAAGATAAAGGATCAGGACATATAGAGTATTCTTAGATTTCATTTCAATTGAGGGTGAAATTCATATCGCCAACTATGATTAAATTGGGGATCCTAAGTAGACCGCTGCACTCCAACTTCTTCCAATAGACTTCCCTATCATGATATGGAGCATACATATTTAGGATGGATTTTTGGTCAATAATTCTCGATTTACCTTCAATAAGCAAACCACCATGGTGTTGTATGCTTTGAAATTAGCAAATTCTGGATTCCAGCCAGAAAGAAGTCCACTCGATTGTCCTACAACATCCACCGCACAAAAACCCAGGTAGGTAGAAAACTGGAAAAAAAATCTATAGCATAAGAAGCATTACAAGTGTTTCCTGAATTAGGATGATATTGGGGTTGATAGATTTTAAGAATCGCGTAAGGGACCTCCCCTTAATTACCCTCCGAGCCCTCTTATGTTAAAGGATAAGCAAGACATTAATCAGAAATGTTAGCGGGCAAATCTGCTCTAAGGGCATGTGAACTAGAATCAACCTATAATAATCTTTCAGAAAGAGGCAAAAAGGTTGAACCGACCTCATCTATGGCATCAGAAGGACCAGAACCAGGTTTATCTTTTTTCTTTTTTCTTCTAATGGTCACACTATTGCATCTAATAGAGCCAGGAGGAATGGTTTCTGAATCACTCGCAGGTTTCTTGGAGAATAATTCCAAAGGAGCTTTAAGGCAGTTATTATCAAGGTTAAGCAAAGGATCTTGCAAAGCATGGGTAAATGTCATGGATTTTCCACCTTGGAGAGCAGTAGAAATCGAAGCGAAGGCAGCCCGATTCGATATTTTCCACTGACTAAACCTTCAAACCCAAATCCAAATTAGGAGAAGAAAACAAAGACTTTGGTTTAAAATGGGATTCTTCCTTGAGCAAAATGTCATCCGCCTGTGTAACATCCCCATCCAAAACAATAGGGGTTTGAATAGGTAGGTCAATGGCCTTTTGGATCGGAGAGTTTGAAACCCTCAGAGGTGATTGACAACAAGATTTACTCCTTCTTAGGTCTAAATCCTTTTCGACAGAAAGATAGAAATTTAGTTCATCCTTAGTTAACCCCTCGTAATGAGTAGAAGAGACAAATTTAGACTTACCTGAAGAAAGAGTACTCAGAGTCCCAATTAACCCCTTTGAAGACAGAAAGGCACCTCTTGAAACCGCTTCAGAATCCGAAACAGGAGATACTTGATTCCCACGGAGAAGTGCTGGACATCTTGCATGAACATGACCAATCTCCCGACAAAAATAACATCTGAAAGGAAAGTTTCTGTAATCAATTCTCTGGTCGAATTTCAGGTCGCCCCAAATCATTTCAACCCTGTTTGGAAGTCCTTTTGTAAGGTCAAACTCAACTAGTATGGAGGCCATTTTTTTCTCAACCCCAAATAACATATTTTGCTCTACCCTGATAAATTTCCCCATGAAATTTGCGAGATCTTCTAGTACATTGCGCATCCACGGTTGTAAAGGGTACCCCGGAAGCAATACCCACAAATGATGGGTAGTAAGTATTCCTTGTCCGCGTTAAAATTTGAATGCCACCGCTTCAGCTTCAGAGAGCCATCTTTAATAAGCCAATTCTTTGATAATATAGATGGTAAGAACTCAGCCGAAGGGAACACAAAACAAATCCACCCTTTCACCAGTAAATTAGTATGCGGCGACAGACCAGTAATTGGCGTCCAGTTATGATTAACCCATTCTATAATCTCCGACCTAGAAGCCCTAGTACCTTCAATTTTTCCGATCACAACCCTGTTTGAAAGAGATGTAACCTGATCCATATTAACATCCCTTCCTAAAACGAATTGGCCCAAGTCCTTGTGTTTTTTAAAAGTTTTCAATCTCCTACGTTGTCTAGCAGTAGGGCCCGAGATCTGCTGAGTAACTTGGTCTTCGGGGAGCCACACATCATGACCTAAATGATCACCAAAGTGCAGGGAAAGAGGTAGAGAAGTACGAGTGTCTGAGACTGGGTTAACCCTAAAATCCCTTGACTGCAAAGCTGGCCCAGCCGTAGGTGTAGACAACATCGACTCTAAAACAACCTTAGATGCCATCCGTCCGTACCAAATAGGGAAAATTACACCAAAGTCCGGAAGCCACACACGTGGAAATCACATCCAAGAGGAAAAGAACCTAAAGACCTCGAAAAGGAAAAGGTTAACCATAATTAAAGAACCAAATCAGATAAAACTAACCCGGATTTACGAAAAATAACATCAAAAAAAAGAAAATGAAATTCCCACTTTTTGTCTTGGTTGGTACTTGGCCGCCAAGAGGGCGACGGGACTCCAAGCTGCTGCGTTCCTCAGTAAACCCTGGCTAGGGTTTCATCCTTGGTTCCCCATCTTTCTCATCACCTACCAGTTACCCAAATCGATCTTCAAACAACTATTCCGCCCGAGACGAAGAAATGTGAGACACACCAAGAAGAGATCCTTCTTATTCATTCTTCTTGCCCATCGGCCTAGAATATAATAAATGCATTGCCCCTGGAATTTCTAAGTCCAGATATGCCGAAAAGGAAGATCCCAAGCTCTCCTGCTTCTTGAATGATTCCACGAAAGCCAATTGGCTACCTGTGTCCAAGCCTCCCAAATGTGCTTGAGCATGAACAACCAATGTATCTGAAAGTGCTGGGGAGAGCCAATGATGTCACATAAGGCAAATTGTCCACCGATCCAATTGATGATGACTGCAATAGGTATTCTTTGAGTAACAAGGGCCTTCCATGGAGCGTCACCTTCAAGAGTCCTAACCACCAATATAGCTGCCATAGTTTTTTCCTTGTGTGTATATATCAATTAGCCCAAGACCCTCACCTTATTAGTCATGGAGCAATGATGCCAAGGTACTATAGATGACCCCTTGTCTCCCCCATATTTGGCTCAAAGAAGAATTTTTTCACTATTAAATATTGAGACGTGCTCGAAAACAGACAAGATGAAAAATCATGTCTGTCTTGTAGTATCTAAGTGGCAATTTGTCATCATTCTTTACCAAAAGGCTGCAGTTTTATCATTATTTTAAATGATTAGAAATGCAATGTATAATCCTACAATATCTAATTCTCTTCTTGGGTATTTTTTTAATACAAGGGAAGTGAATGCATGGATGCTATCATAATTATTTGTTAAAATGCAAATATTTCTATTTTCCAGCTCTTTCTCTATTTTTTGTTTCTGTTTATGCATGCACTAAGTTTACTACTTGCCTCTGCAGCTCCAAATGTATGCAATGGTTTGGCTTACTTGAGATGGAGGAGGCTGACTGCAAAGCGGCTTGAACTGCTTTCAAAGTTGATTTACTCTCTAGTAGGCAGGCAAGAATCATCCTTATCAGAAAAAGTTGTGAGAAGACTGATCCTGGTTTATGATTGAAACATGTTTCATGTCCAACGAGAAAGTTTGGGACCCAACATATGATGGACAAGAAAATATGGTTTCCAATGTCTTGATCTTATGTTTATTCAATTCTCAATTTCAGTACACATTTAAGTGGTATATCTTAAAGAGGTATTTGAAATTTAGCAATGGCCCAGGAAAGTTATCCGGTAGCAGTGAAGCCATCTTGCAAGCAGATAACTGATCAGCAAAGGGCACGTATAACAGAAAATTTCAAGGCTGCAAAGGCCCTTCTTGCACGTAAACGTCCTCCTCAGCCTTTCACCAGCCCTATTCATCATGAACTCCCTCATAAAAAGTCTAGTGCAAAAGATATATCAAAAACTACACCGAGTTGCTTTCTCGGTGTGCCTGAATCCAGGTATTGCATGTTATCAATCAAGTACAAAATCACAAATTGCAAGGTTTATGCTGTTTTTTTTGCACTTTATTGAGCAATAAATAATTCACTGATCAAATTTTAGAATTCATTAATGAGCGGTTAGAACAAGCATCATAGCAGTCTCTTTCTGATTCAGTAATTGATGCAACTTATTTATTTCATTCTTTCATTACTAGAAGGGTGACTCTGTTCCTTAATATCTAGTGTACACTTTATGGATTACTCAGTTTTGTTTTTTTAACAGGTTTCTAGGCATAAGTTCTTATTGATTTTCTTATTACTTGCTAGTCATTTGTTCTTAATTTCATTGGTTGTGCTACAAACTTCAAAGTGAGTTAATGATTTGTTGCTTGTCTTTTTACATTATCCTGCTTTACGCATGTTAGATGTTGAAGTAGTATTCAGTAATGTGTTCACTTGGTGGGATGACTGGTTGGCTTATGTTTGCTCATTTAGGTTGTCTTGATTCAGGGAAGTCATAAATCAAAAGAGACTTAATCTCTTCAGCATTAGGGTTATGTCAAGGACAGACAATTTGGTTTTTGATTCATAGCCAGATCTCATGTGCAATATGGCCTACACGGTTTTTGGGGAGTACACCATGTAGGCATGCAACGATTTTGTCATAGTGATAATTCGTTTTTTTTGCTTGATGATTGTACTTAGTAAGGTGTATTAAATTTGAAACCCTGTAACAGGAATCGTGAGTTATACTTGCTGAATCACGATTCTAACTCAGATCAGCATCAAAACTTTTTTTCAAGCTTGGGGTGAGTCAAACTTCGGTTGACTAAGTTATACTCATGATTAATCACAAGTATAACTCAGATTGACTGTGTTTGACTTGGAGTGACGCTGATACTTTCAGCATTGTACTTGTAGGCTGTAGCCTCATACATTAAGGCTGATTTTGGATATATATGTACTAGCCTCCTTTATCAAGGCTGATTTGGATATATATGTACTAGCCTCATTTATCAAGGCTGTTTTTTGATATTACTACTTGCATTATGCAGTCATTTATGAATAAAATGTGTGTTCTTTTGAATTTACTACTTGCATTATAGAATCATTTATAAAATTATGAATAAATTGTGATGTTACATGTATGATTCATTGATTTGTAATATGTATTTTCAATTTTTTAAATGTCCTATATAAATTTATAATATATAATAATATATATATATTGCGTTTCCTCGTTTCCTAAATTTTGGGGGGTCACGTTTCCGACGCGTCCCTGTTTCGGAAACTCGTCCCCGTTTCCCCGTTTCGTGCAACTTAGCTTTTGACTATTCTATCTTGCCAAGTTTTTTGGCAAGCCAAGTCTCGTAACTATAGTTTGAAAGATGTCTTAGTGAATCCCTTACTCATTGTGCCCTATCTCCTGTGATGTCTTTATTTTTGATATGTCTATATTTTTGATATGTTTTAAAAAAATACATATATGTATATAAAACGTGTCCTTCGTGTCCGGATTCCGGGGGTCACCGTGTCTGTGTCGGACGCTTGTGTTTTCGTGTCCTCCATCTCCCATGTCCCCGTGTCAGGTGACTTAGATGCTCAGGTGTTTTACACCTTTGACTTTTGTATGAGTATATCCCCTGAGGATGAAGTTCGCTTCAAATGTTTGAAACATTGAAAAATACATATATGTATATAAAATGTGTCCTTCGTGTCCGGATTCTAGGGGTCACCATGTCCGTGTCGGACACTTGTGTTTTCGTGTCCTCCGTTTCCCATGTCCCCGTGTCAGGTGACTTAGATGCTCAGGTGTTTTACACCTTTGACTTTTGTATGAGTATATCCCCTGAGGATGAAGTTTGCTTCAAATGTTTGAAACATTGAAAAATTCATGAAATCCCAACACAAGAAAATTCCATTCTTCATCTATAAATCATGTTGTCGTG
The DNA here is from genome assembly GCA_027924585.1 of Larix kaempferi. Classification (NCBI taxonomy): domain Eukaryota; kingdom Viridiplantae; phylum Streptophyta; class Pinopsida; order Pinales; family Pinaceae; genus Larix; species Larix kaempferi. Next base: position 966,968 of record BSBM01001218.1, read on the forward strand.
CAATACAAAATCAATGAATCTAATGCAATATTTTCCTTTTCTCATGTCTTGTCTTGTGCACGCATCCTCTGAAATCTGACACATAGGCTCTTATAGAACTGTTCCAATTCAGGGTCTCATAAAATTGTTCCAATTCTTAAGTTTTACATATGGAAAAATGTGTAATATTATCCATTCTAAATTCTAATTTTGGAATATCTCTCATAAACTTATCTAGGCTTTGTTTTTTTCATTTTTGCAGTCCTACTTATGGGATGATATTAGTTGCATTAGCAACATTTACTAAGCATTAGCAACATTTAGTAAGCATGATATTAGTTGCATTAGCAACATTTACTAAGCATGGTGGTGGTAAACATTATTCCCATGTGATTGGTCACATTTACAATATCATAAGAGAAGTAGGCATTGACAAGGCAGGAAGCTGGATATGTCGTAAAATGCTTTTCAGCCATATTATTTTGTGACCATTCATTTCCTTCAAATGATGATATTACCATGTGCAGCAAATATTTTTTTGAAGATTATGCTTTGGATATTTTTCTAAAGCTGTAGTTTTCAAATATGTGAAAGGGTCCTTATCATGGAAATCAATCCATTTATATTTGCAGGAATATGAATGTGACTAAAGTATTTGTTTCATCTGATGTCAATGGGCGTCCAAGATTTCCTCTTGCAGAAATTCAAGCTAATATGATAACCACAAGGTATTTGTAAAAATCCGATTCTGCAAATGCTAATTCAGAATTTTGCAATATAAAATCTTTTACTATATTAGTATTTGCGATTTTAAAATGTGAAAGTGTCCTTACCATGAGAGTTCATTTATTTTTGCAGAAATATGGATACTGTTAAATTCTGTGGTTCATCTGACCTCAGTGAGCCTCCACGAATTCCTCTAGCAGAAATACAAACAAACACGATGACATCAAGATATTTACATAAATGTAATACTGTAAAATTTCCAAATGCTGAATTTAGGTCTTTAAGCAAACAAAACCAAAATTCTGTAGCAATTTCAATCATTTCACACATGGATAGTGAGTATTCAACTTCAAGCTTGTTGAAAATGGAGAAAAAACAAGAGAAGAACAAAATATTTGTCCCTCCTGACAGCAAATCTGGGTTCTCAGAAAAGGAAAATAAGACTTGGATGCAAGGTTCTATAAGTAATGGCTTTTGTTTTTCTTCTGAAACATGTTTGGAAGCTTCCACTTCAGAGAACTGTATTCCCATGCCAGCTATCCCTTGTGAAGATTTTGATGATGCTTTATTTGAAGAGATTGACGCCCTTTGCATGAAAAAACCATTGTTAAACGAAGAAGATGTATCGATCAGGCCTGTCAGCATGTTGGGAAGAAACCATGGCAGGATGCCTTCTGTGAGCTATAATGCTGCATTTGCTGATTTGCTAAGTTTGGAACAACCTAAAGCAGATCATGAAGGTAATTTTGTGGGCACAGAGATTTGTCCTGCAGAAAGAGTTCATGACTCAAGTTTAAGTTGTGATACTCGTGCTTCTCTGAAGTCAGCTGAAATATCCTCAAGCTGTTCTATGAGTCTTATGCCATCAGATACGGAGAATTTGGTATCAACAAGTGTCAAGACTGATATTGAAGACAGGCATCAACCACAACCTAAACCACTCGAGGTGTTTATGGGTACAAGTATTCAAAGTATTCGCAATACCAATTTCAGTGATGCTAATCAAGTCTGTATAAATTCAATGATCATTTCAGGAGAAGCAAAAAATCCACTTTTGCCTGAACATTCATTGAATCCATCAAACAGTTTACCGGATCATTCATGCAGTCCAGGTGCCTCATCAATATCTGCATCTGATACCTTGCCAGCATATCTTCAGTCTTTAAATGAGACACAACGAGAGGCAGCTACAAGTGACATTTCAAAACCTTTACTTATACTAGCAGGTCCAGGAAGTGGAAAGGTACTTTCAGAAGTTTTCATTTTTTCTTTCTGCTTTTCTTTTTAAATTGACTTCCTGTTTGCTCCTTTTTATGCTGTTGTGTATGGACAACTGTAAGTTTATAACATGTTTTTATAATATCAGACCTCAACAATGGTTGCACGATTGCTGACATTATTGAAAGAGGTATGTTAGTGAACTCATCAAAGCTTTTGTTTTTCTAAATCTTGAATGTTGTACCATGGTATTTGTTACCTTTTATGTCTGATCTGAGGCATTTTTCAGGGAGTGCATCCAAGAAATATTCTGGCAATGACTTTCACAACAGCAGCAGCAGCTGAAATGGGGGAGCGAGTTGGGGCAATAGTAGGAAAAACAACTGCAAAGGAACTTTCTATCTCCACATTCCACTCTTTTTGCTTGCAACTCTGCCGATTGCATGCTGAAAAGTATGATGGACTTTGTCCTTTTCTAAACTTTTGTTTTCTTCTTCAAAAGTGAGTAAAACTATATTCTCATGAAAGGTCATAACAGAAGGAATAGAATGTAGTCAATGGGACTGTGACATGTGTTATTGCAGTATATCAATGGTGTTCTTAAAGTTAAAACATCTCTGAGCCGTATACAAAAATACAAGCGCTATAAATAAAACATAACATTCAAAGCAAAGATGTAGTGTGGTTGCAATATAAAAAGTGTCTTAGAGTAAAAATAAACAGAACCTGTCTGTAACTTGTGCATGAAACCTATGGATCAAGGAGACAAATATTTGGAAATATGCATGCTATTTTTCTATAATATCTATGATTGAGTTGAAAATGCATGAGCTGCAAACCTTTCAGGATTTTTTATGGCACTATAGATTGGTCAGTGTTTAATACACAAATTCTGGGATAATGATAACAACTACTAAAGAGTCCTGATTCTTCTTTTCCCAAAAGGCAATTTCTGTCTGGCAGTTGGTGCAGCAGATACAAGACGTGAGATCTTAGAACATCTTTCCTATTTTTCTACTGCCCAATTTTTTTTTAAGCCATGTTCTTTCTATGTTTAGCACCTATATAGTTCAAGGATTCAAGCATAGTGACATGATTTAAATGAATCATCTTTTGCGAATGCCATCAGATTGTTGGGAGAGATAGAGAGAAAGCACGAGGGTGAGAAAACTCTCAAACCTTGAGATCATTAACCGTGGCAATCAAACTGGAAATGGTCTACACCCCTGATCTGGTGCAGCTCATGTTGACGCCAAGGAGATATCCCTCATGGATGGAGGCTATACTATTGTTGGAGAGACCACAACCGTGATGGTATTGTTGGAGTGGATAACATTTGATGAAATTTGAGAGAACCATCTTCAAGATCACCCCATGCAAAAGACATTTGATATTAGAGAGGTTGGTCTATAGTCCATCCCTTGTATGAGTGGAAGGAGAAGGTGTATAGCAGGTGCAATAAATCAAGAGACCGTAATGCCATTCATGAATTCATTTGTTGGAGGAGGCTTATGTTAAGTAAACAATGGGACTCTGGCCCTTCTTGCCCATTCCTTTTCCACGAAAGAGGACACACAACAAGTAGCCATTGCGGAAGAATCTTCTCTTCACTAGTGAGTGCCGTGGTAACTGGTTTGCCTTTGTGGTGGTTGAGGATGATGTTATGCCCAAGTTCGAAGAGAACCCAGTAAAAGTCCAAGTTGGAGTTGATTATTTGTAATGAACACAATATATATGTAAACACTATATAAATAGATAATAAGGAATAATAATAAATAATTATTATTAATAATAAATCAATAATAATGAAGAGACACATCTTGATTAAAGGACATGATGTAATGAAGGGACATGACCTATCAAGCATGGTGACCAGTCAATGCATATATAAGTATATCGTTCCATTGCATTGTGATAATAATCTATCTATTCATTTATTCAATTATTAAATATTTGTCCTTGATGGATTTTAAGCTGTTGTCCTTATTATATCGGATATTCAGTAATTAACCTATGTTCATATTTGGGAAATGAGCTTTGTTCGTTTCATTTGGCATTAGAGTCTTGCACTGATCTGGCCTTTGGTAATATCTTTTCAAACTTTGTCTGACTAGGCTTTTGGGCACACATTTACCAACTTAACAGAGTTTATCTGGTCCCTAGGCCTTTGACAAAAAATCCAGCCCTTGGCCATTTAAAGGAAAAAGATGAAATAAACTCCATTGCAACTTCAAAGTAAAATCATTTCCTGTGAAATTCAAAAGAAGACCAAACTCAGGAGTGAGAAGCATAAATATCAGATAATTTCCACTCAACAAAGAAGTTCCCTGCATAGTTGAATAAAAAATACCCTTCATGGCACAATCTGTCCAGTCTATTCTTGAGGCCGTGATTTCAAGGGTCAGTTCATGAAACAGTTACAACTGGGAAAATTTGTGTTAGTAGGAACCAATTCGAGGATAATTGTTTCATCTGCCATCTGTTGTAGCTGTAGTTTGCAAAGCTACCAACAATCGTAATTCTGTTAATCTTTGTTGACGTGGGCTGAAGACTAGATAATTTGTTTTTAAAATTACCAGTTTACAAATTTCATGTGCATCGTGGTCAGCATCCAATAACTTGACCACAGATTTAAGAATATATGCTAATGTAGCTGTTGTGGGACAAAGGTTGAACAGGGAATGTTGTATTGGTCAAACCAATAGTCACAACCCTTGACAACTCTTGATCAAAGAATAATGAAAAGTAAGTGCTTGGATAACACATATCTGTGTTACGCGGGGATGAATATTGGTAGTTTGACATGCTGCCTAGTATCAAATTCAAGTGCCACAGTTTTGTCATCTGGTTAAGTTGCGGTTCCAAAAGTATCGGGGTTGTGTTGAATCGACGGAGAAACCATTACCAGGTTGTGTTAGTATTTCATACATTCACAATATAGCAATTCAAATGCATAAACAGGATCACTAGGAGAAAGACAAAGCACAAAACTATAACACAAAGAGTTTATCCTGGGAAACCCAAATGGGAGAAAACCCAGCAACCTTCGTATAGAGATGATAATTCCGAGATCAAAGTACAATCATAAAAGAGAAAAGATGGAAATGCTTTCCAAAGATAGAAACCCCAAAATAGTCTTCTCCTGCTGCAGTGCGAACTTCTCACTCTGGGTAATGCGAACTTGTGTGAAGTGAGTGAGTGAATAATGAGGTGACTTTTCCCTCTTATTTATACAAGTGCCAAACTGGCTTTTACCCTAGTTGAGCCGACTTCTCTATTTGACTGGGCTGACTTCACTTGGGGCAATTAATAATTTAATTTTAATCTTTTCTTTTGCTTCTTTTCACCTCAAGGTTTACATTGATTCTTTCAAGGGTTTACATAATTAAATACATCAAGTTCATCTCCCTTAGGACGTACAATCAAGTACAATAAAAATACAATACATAATATCTTCCGAAGTTGCACAAAATCCAACACTCCCTCTCAACGAGGAAGGTATTCTTTGGTCTTTGTTACTAGCTATTTTGTACAATAGCTGAATTTCTTGTGAGCCGCCAGTTTCATGAACATGTTCAATGTTCATCGTCAGTGTTTAGAAGTTCAAAAGTCATTTTCAGGGCAATTTTGCCCCATTTGTAATAACTGCATGTTCATACCCCCATGGAGAAATTGTAAAAAGTTGGTCTAAACGAGGTCGTTTTATAAAAGACTCGGCTATCCTTAGGTTTAACTCTTAGGGGGATACTCTAGAGTGTTTTTTTCCTTAGGAATTATGCATTGCGCTTCAGTTATGTATAATTCCTGAGTTTTTCACTCACACCTCCAAAGCTGGAGTATTTGTTGATTTTTGTACCTAGGAAGTGTTCCCCTAGGTGACCTTTTTGCCTAAGTCACTTAAGTGGGGAAATAAAGTAATCCTTGCATTAAATGACTTGTGAAAAGCATTTAATGTGACTTTATAACTTAAAGTCACTTTTGGGAAAAATTTAAGTGAGGTGAGTGAAATAATATTAATGGGATTTAATGAGCAATTAATCTCATCCAATCTCAACCGTTGGATTAGATGCCCATTCACTTACCTTAGGGTTTCACCCAAAAAGACAAGGGAGGCAAATGAGACTTCATTCTTGAGAAGAGAGTGAAGAGAAGAGAGAGCGAGAGAGCAACACGAATTTCGAGGAGGGTTTCCAGCATGATTTTCAAGACAACATTTATTATCAACACATTTCCCAAGGCAACCGTACCATACAGATTTTGGGCACGAGTTTCGAGGAGTATCTCTGGGCACAAATCTCGAGAACAACAACACGAGTTTTGAGGGTGACTTTGGGCACAAATATTGAGAAGAACCGATACAGTTTTCGAGATAGGAAGTTGGGCACAAATCCCAAGCAGCAACACATTCTTTGAGGCATTTTATCAGGGCACATTTCTCGAGACAAGTTTGCATAGAAATCGAGGAAAAGGTACAACATAGATTTCGAGAAAAGGACAACACAAAAATCGAGGACCGTACAGTACAAATTTATGTCCTTTTCCAGCACAAATTTTGAGGTTCAGATTTGCATAGAAATCGAGGCATGTTCAACACAGTTTTCGAGGCAGTCTGTGGGTGGATTTTCTGGTTGAGATAAGTAAATTTTTGACTAAAAGTTATTGTACTGAAATATTGCTAAAGAAATAAAAATCTCTCTCTCTCTGACTGGTTTTCCCTGTGGGGGTTTTTCAAGGGCTATTGGCCAAAAATCTAGTGTCTGAAATTTTACTGTGTGCATTTATTTTATTTTCTGCTAAAAGATTTGAGTTGCAGTAGTGTTTTAAATTGTCTGAAAAATATTCTTATAATTTCCAGCCAAACAAAAATTGAGCTGAACTTTAAACTGAAAATATTGACATTAAAACCAGCAAGCTGAAAAAAACCCAGAAAATCTACATGGTATCATAGCTTGGGGGCAGAAAACATAAATTTGCAGATAGTCAGTAATTTCCAGATCTCAGAACTTTCTTCTGTTAGTGAACAACACCTTGTTGGGTTAGCAGTGAGATGGCTATAGGACTTCGGTTGGAGGATAGGCTAGATGGGACAGGAAACTTTGTGCCATGGAAGGCTAGGATTTTGCTGATCTTGGAGGAAAATGAACTGTGGGAGGAGGTGGTAAGAAACACTACAGCCAACCCTGTTCAAATTCCCGCTGCTACAGATGCAGCAACATTATCAGCCTTGAACAAGAAGGACTGTAAGGCTAGAAGAATAATTCTTGATGCAGTTAAAGACCACATCATTCCTCACATTTCAGGTACAGTTCGGGCACATTTGATGTGGAGTTCCTTAACAAGTTTATACGAGAGTTCTAATGAGAATCGGAAGATGGTTCTCAAGGAGAAACTGAAAAGTATAAAGATGAATGGTGGAGAGGGAGTGACATCTTACCTTACCAGGATATCTGCAGTTAGAGATGAGCTAGCAGCAGTTGGGGAGGTGGTTACTGTTACTAAGCTTGTGCGAACAGCAGTGAATGGGGCTTCCAAGCCTTGGGGTGCATTTGTGCAGGCTATAGTGGGCAGAGAGAACTTACCTTCATGGGAGAGACTGTGGGATGATTTTGTGTAGGAGGAAACCGGGAAAGGTCTAGTACAGGGCAACTCTTCATAGGGTAGGGAAGATGAGGAGAATGTGGCATAGATAGCTAAGGGCAAGAAGAAGAAGAGGGGCCCCAAGCAGGGTGGGGCCAAGCAACAGCAGCAGTAGGGTGGGCAAAAGAAGGACTTGAGTAAAATCAAGTGTTATGGTTGTCAGACATTTGGGCACTATGCTTCTTAATGTCCAAAGAAGAAGAAGAACAAGCAGACAATAGCCTCAGCGGAAGTTGATGACTTTGGAGAGAGATTTCAAAGCGAGTTTTCTCTGTGTGCTGGACATGTTGAGAGAGACAAAGCCTCTATAGTTACTAGCACTGATTTGGATATGGAGATGGAGTATTCCTTGTTGACCGACCATCAGATGAGTGCATCCACCACTAGCACTTGGTATATCGACAGTGGAGCTTTCATAGGCAGGTACAGATGTGGAGGTTGTACTAGGAGATGACACCATTGTCAGAGCAGTTGGTCGTGGGACCATTACCTTTCAGAGGGAGTCTATGAGTCCTATGATTCTGAGGGATGTGTTATTTGTCCCTGGGCTGAAGAAGAACTTAGTATCAGTTTCCACCATAGAGGATAGGGGTCTTGGGGTTTGTTTCTTGGATGGGCGAGTGTAGGTATTCCCTAAGACTACAGGATTATCTACCTCCATGGACATTGGGGATAGATGTGGAAAACTATACAAGCTCTTGTTTCAGCCGTAGCACGCTTTGGCACACAGCAGCAGCAGTGAGCTATGTGAGCTATGGCATCGGAGGATGGCCCACTTGCATCACCCATCTTTGAGGTTGTTGAGGAGCATGGTTATAGGTTTACCAGAGTTCAACACAGAGCAGAGTGATGTTTGTAGGGGGTGTGCTTTGGGAAAGTACACCAAGACTGCTTTTCCAAGCAGTGACACCAGAGCAGCAGGAGTACTTGATTTGATCCATACTGATATATGTGGTCCCATGTCATCAGTTTCTTTGACTGGATTTGAGTATTATATCTCTTTCATCGATGACTACTCCAGGAAGACCTGGATCTACTTCTTGAGGAGCAAGAAGTCACCCTTAGTATTGAGAGTCTTCCAAGGGTTCAAAGCCCTTGTGGAGAATCAGACAGGGAGGAGGATTCAGGTGTTGAGATCGGACAATGGGGGTGAGTATACCTCCAAGGAGTTCGATGGGTTTTGCATTCAGGAGGGCATACAGAGACAGCTGACAGTTCCTTACACTCCTAAGCAGAATGGAGTTGCAGAGAGGAAGAACAGGTCGATTGTGGGAGTAGCGAAAGCGATGCTTCATGATCAGAGTTTACCGTTCTTTCTTTGGGCAGAGGCATGCAGTACTACAGTTTATCTGCAGAACACGAGTCCCCATCGTGCCTTGGGGAGGAAGACTCCTGAGGAGATGTTCACAGGAAAGAAGCCTGAGGTTGGCCATTTTCGCATATTTGGTTGCTTGACTTACTCTCATGTCCCTTCTGAGAAGAGGACTAAGCTTGATCTCACTGCAGAGAGAGGCATTTTTGTGGGATAAGATGAGACTTCGAAGGCTTACCGCATTTATCTTCCTGGCCAGAAGAAGGTTGTTGTGAGGCGGGAAGTGAAGTTTGATGAGGAGAGAGCCTTCAGGAAGTCTAGAGAGTTGGAGCATGGCGAGTCACTGGCTTCCACACCTCAGGTGACTTAGGCTTCTTCAGTATAGATTACAGGTCCACAGGTTTTCGGAGTGATTGGGTCACAGGTGACAGGCATAGGTTCTTCAGGTTCAGCGGTTTAGTCAGCAGGTACTCTAGGGACAGGTTGTGGTTCTCAGGTTACAGGTTCATCGGTGACTAGTTCACGGGCTACTGGTCCACAGGGTGGTGGACCATCTGCTTCTGGTAGTTCTTCAGATGAGGAGAGACCAGTGTGGGAGGAGCCTTCAAGGAAGAGGAAGCCTAAATAGCTTCAGGAGACATTGAAGGAAGTAGAGGCATTTGGTAGGCCCCAGGAGGAGGTCAGGCCAATTGTGATGCCAGATAGATTGGGGATGGCTCTAGTTGCGAGTCTTCGTGATTTAGAGCCTTCCACATTTGAGGAGGCCTCTCAGCATCAGGTTTAGAGAGATGCCATGATGGAAGAGTACCATTCCATCATGAAGAATGATGCATGGGAGATAGTACCGAGACCAGAGGGGAAGTCTGTTGTGACTTCCAAGTGGATCTACAAGGTGAAGCATGCTGCAGATGGCAGTGTGGAGAAGTACAAGGCTCGTTTTGTGGCACGGGGGTTTTCACATGTTGAGGGAGTTGATTATGATGAGACCTTTGCGTCGGTTGCTCGTTATTCTTCCATCAGAGCAGTGATTTCTATAGCAGTAGAGATGGGTTGGAAGATCCAGCAGATGGATGTGAAGACTGCATTTCTCAATGGTCTTCTGCAAGAGGAGGTTTACTTAGAGCAGCCACAGGGCTTTGAGATTCATGGGAGAGATTCTCATGTGTGCAGGCTGAGGAAAGCCTTGTATGGAGTCTGGACTGAAGCACGCTCCTAGAGCTTGGTACTCCAGGATTGATGCGTATTTGACATCGATGTGTTTTCAGAAGAGTGAGGCTGATCCCAACCTTTACTACATTGTGGTTGGTGGAGATCCTCTCATTCTTTTGTTATATGTTGATGACTTGTTTATCGCTGGGGAGGAGCGTCTCATTGCGCATTGCAAGAGAGACCTTGTTACAGAGTACGAGATGACAGACATTGGGTTGATGCACTATTATCTGGGGATGGAGGTTTGGCAAGAGCCTGGTCATATTCTCCTAGGACAGGGGAAGTATGCAGTTGATATTTTGAGGAGATTTCGGATGGAGGATTGCAGGCTGATGTCCATACCTATGATCACGAACTGGAAGAAGCTTCATGCTTCTGAGGGTAAGTTGGTGGATCCTACACTATACCGTCAGCTCATTGGGTCATTGATGTATCTGGTCAACACCAGGCCAGACTTGTGTTTTGTGGTGAACACTCTTAACCTAGGAGTGTACACTGGACTGCCGCAAAACATGTGTTGAGATATCTTGCAGGTACAGTGGACTATGGATTGGACTATAGGGGTTCGGGTGGAGTTAGTTTGGTTGGTTTCACAGATTCAGATTGGGCAGGCAGCGTGAGGGATCAGAAGAGCACTTCCGATTGTTGTTTCAGTTTGGTCTCGGCAGCAGTGTCGTGGTTCAGTTGGAAACAAAAGTCTGTTGCTTTGAGTTCTGCCGAGGCTGAGTATATGGCAGCCAGTCAGGCTACTTGTGAGGCACTGTGGCTTCGTAAGTTGTTGGTAGATTTGTTGGATCAAGAGCTTAGACCTACGGTGATTTACTGTGACAATCAGAGTTGCATCCAGCTCTCTGAGAATCCAGTTTTCCATGATAGGTCCAAGCACATAGAGATCAGGTACCATTTCACCCGTGACTATGTACAGAGAGGAGCTGTGGAGTTGCAGTACATTTCCATTGATGAGCAGGTAGCAGATATTCTGACGAAATCATTGGGGAGGGGCAAGTTTGTCTTCTTCAGAGACAAGTTGGGAGTGGTGCAAAACACCTTCCTTGGTAAGAGGGAGTGTTGATTTTTGTACCAAGAAAGTGTTCTCCTAGGTGACCTTTTTGCCTAAGTCACTTAAGTTGGGAAATAAAGTGACCCTTGCATGAAATGATTTGTGAAAAGCATTTAATGTGACTTTATAACTTAAAGTCACTTTTGGGAAAAATTTAAGTGAGGTGAGTGAAATAATATTAAATGGAATTTAATGAGCAATTAATCTCATCCAATCTCAACCGTTGGATTAGATGCCCATTCACTTACCTTAGGGTTTCACCCAAAAAGGCAAGGGAGGCAAATGAGACTTCATTCTTGAGAAGAGAGTGAAGAGAAGAGAGAGCAAGAGAGCAGCACGAATTTTGAGGAGGGTTTCCAGCACGATTTTCAAGGCAACAACATTTATTATCAACACATTTCCCAAGGCAACCGTACCATACAGATTTTGGGCACGAGTTTCGAGGAGTATCTCTGGGCACAAATCTCGAGAACAACAACACGAGTTTTGAGGGTGACTCTGGGCACAAATATCGAGAAGAACCGATACAGTTTTCGAGATAGGAAGTTGGGCACAAATCCCGAGTAGCAACACATTCTTTGAGGCATTTTATCAGGGCACATTTCTCGAGACAAGTTTGCATAGAAATCGAGGAAAAGGTACAACACAGATTTCGAGAAAAGGACAACACAAAAATCGAGGACCGTACAGTACAAATTTCTGTCCTTTTCCAGCACAAATTTTGAGGTTCAGATTTGCACAGAAATCGAGGCATGTTCAACACAGTTTTCGAGGCAGTCTATGGGTGGATTTTCTGGTTGAGATAAGTAAATTTTTGACTTAAAGTTATTGTACTGAAATATTGCTGAAGAAATAAAAATCTCTCTCTCTCTGACTGGTTTTCCCCGTGGGGGTTTTTCAAGGGCTATTGGCCAAAAATCTAGTGTCTGAAATTTTACTGTGTGCATTTATTTTATTTTCTGCTAAAAGATTTGAGTTGCAGTAGTGTTTTAAATTGTCTGAAAAATATTTTTATAATTTCCAGCCAAACAAAAACTGAGCTGAACTCTAAACTGAAAATATTGACATTAAAACCAGCAAGCTGGAAAAAAACTCAGAAAATCTATAGTATTTACCATGGTGGTCGAACCTAAAGGTGGTTGTTAGAGTCTTGTGTCTAGGATTTTTTCCATGTTAGCCATCTCGATTGAGTCGTATGAACATGTACTAAGTCCCCTAGGAGTTTCGTTTGACTTTGAGAAAAATAATTTTTTCCGTAATTTAGATAATTATTTAATGGTTTAAATGGAATTTTTCAAGTTGTGATAAAAACCTCATCTGAAGGTGGATTTTGACGTGGGGAGGCTCGTTTTTACGCTCAGAGCGTCCTCTTTACCCTAGCACCCTCATTCTTCAGTTTCCGGGCGGCTACGTCACCTCTGGAAGTGGTTTTGGCTAAAGATACATCATATTGGCATTTAATTGCCAGAAAAGGTGAAAATGCACAATTGACAAAAATTAAAAAAGTCAAAAAATGTGATTTTTGACTTTGGAGAAGGGTTGGCATATATTATAATATGGTGTACGATCACATTTGAAGATTAAAACACATGCTTTAATGCTAATGTTTGGACATACGAATCATGGTCAAAGGATGACGTGAGCATATCAAGCGTGGGGCCTCCCTCTTCATTCACGTGAATTTGAAGACTATCTTTGCAAACATGGAATTAAACATCAAACTACAGTTCCCTACAATCCCCAACAAAACGGTGTAGCAGAAAGGATGAATAGAACCTTAATGAATATAGCACGATCAATGATGTTTTTCAAGAATGTGAAGCTAATGTTTTGGGTGATGCAGTCCTATGCGCAACATATTTGAGAAATAGAAGTCCTTCTCATGTTCTAGAAGATAAGACTCCACATGAAATATGGTTTGGCGATCTTCCTTTGGTTAGGCATTTCAGAATCTTTGGTTCTGTCTGCTATGCCTTAATACCAAATGAGCAAAGAAACAAGCTTGGTGCTAGAAGCTTGTTTCTTTGCTCCATGGAATTAAACACCAAACTACAGTTCTCTACAATCCCCAACAAAATGGTGTAGCAGAAAGGATGAATAGAACCTTAATGAATACAACACAATCAATGATGTTTTTCAAGAATGTGAAGCGAATGTTTTGGGATGATGCAGTCCTATGCGCAACATATTTGAGAAATAGAAGTCCTTCTCATGTTCTAGAAGATAAGACTCCACATGAAATATCGTTTGTCCATCTTCCTTCGGTTAGGCATTTCAGAATATTTGGTTCCGTCTGCTATGCCTTAATACCAAAGGAGCAAAGAAACAGGCTTGGTGCTAGAAGCAAAAGATGTATTTTCTTGGGGTACTCAGAAACATCCAATGCATATCATCTTTATGATGAGGTAAACAAAAAGTTTGTTATTTCCAGAGATGTCATTTTTCTTGAAACTAATAAAAATGACAAATCTATTGAAAGACAACTTGATCGTCTGGAGAGGTTTTCTCATCTAAAGACATATTATGAATGTGATAATGAAATTCCACATATTGAAAGGGGGATCCCTATCTTGGATATGCTGTCCGCCAAACTGCACACCAGCAGCAGAAATCTTTCGAAAGCTGTCTCCCTCACTGGAAAGTGGGGAGAGGTGTGGCCTTGGGGGCAAGCAATGAGCCAGGTACTATCACCTGAATCCCAACTCCTCCGTTTAGGCTAACTCCTAACGAAGCCAAGGGGGGTAGTCCCTACAAAGAGTTTTACTAAGGCTCTTGTGTTTTTTAGGTTTTAAGTGTGAATGATGCGGATGGGTGTTGTTTAGGAGTTTATTATGTGATGAGACCAAATTAAGAGATATGACAACAGAAGATAATGATGCAATCCATGTTGCTAAATAAGATAACAAGATTAACAGTATGTTTCAAGACTTATAATCAGATAAAAGCACTCACAATATGAAATACGCACAAGGACAAATGGTCCTGATTGAGAAATAAACTTTGAAGTAACCAGTGCCTTATGGAGTCAAATAAAAACAAAGATTGTGATGCTAAATGTGTGGGTCTTGAAAGAATGCTGTTCGTGAGATCGTTATGAAAATTATCTTGGTAAATTGAATATTTTAATGGTCTTTGATTATTAAGGCTAAAACCAAGGATATCAAAAGAGTAAGACCTTAACCATGAACAAATACTGGCAACCTCTTAGATGATGTCGGGAGCACCCAAATTGCAAAGAGGACAAGTGTACTTACGGCTTGACTGCCCTCGAGTCTGACAGTGGATTCCCGGCACCACCTGTTTCAGGAAGCAACCTCAGTGATTTGATGCTGGTTTTGGTTTTGGGTAAAGTTTTAATTATGTTATCACTTGTAAGTTTAGCAAGTCCTTCACCTTTCTGAGTACTAGCCCAACCTTTGTAGGTTGGCAGAGCATACGGGTGTTGGACAAATAACCAAAATAAATTAATTAAGGGGGAATATGAGTTTGAAATATTTTAATTATTAAGAGCACTTGTTCAACCCTCCGACAGAGAGCTCTCTTGACTTAGTCTTAAGACCACAGTTCAAGAGACTTTCTACTCTAGAATGCCTAATGCAAGGGAAAATGCAAATCTATGATGCTCTCCGACAGAGAGTGCTCTTGACTTGGATTTGGCCAAGTTCAAGAGGCTTTGTTTATTTTATTGCAAGAAATAAAGCAGTTGTGAAACTTGAAAAAGAAAGCTTAAAGTGACTGAAAGTAAAAGATAACAACTACAAAATATGTAAGATGCTTGAAGATAACAGAAATCGAAATTTAATGTTCTACCAACAGTTTTACTCTAAGGTGGGATCAACCTCCGAACAAGGTCAACCACTAGAACCGCTAGCACTTGAGAACTTCCAGCTAGCTGAAAGCTCTGCCAAGGAAACTAACGGGGAGAGAGGAGTAACCACAAAATTATGTGGTCCTGCCCTTGAGATTTACGTCAAGTCAAAACTTGGAAGAGAGTATGAAAAATAGAGATTACTCTAAAACGGAAAATGAGATCTAATCTAACCAATCACAACACTCTTCCCCAAATGGGGAAAAAAGCCAAAAAAGTGGAGGCCTCCTCCACTTGAAAAATTTATTAATCTTGTACAATTACCTTGGGTTTTAAAACCTGGAAGGACTTTTGGAATGAAAATAAAACTTGAAAAATTTAACTCAGCTCTTGATAGCTATTACAAAGGATAGTGAGTGACAGATTTGTATATTGGATCCTCCTTGCATTTGGTTTGAGTTCTTGCTACTTTAGCTTGTATCTCTTTACTTCAAATTTTTCGAATCTTTTGCACTTCCAAAGTACCTACAAGAAAGCCAAAACTCAATGCACCCTTTAGTATTAGAAAAATAAAACAAACCTTGAATCTAAGTCTATATTTAAAAAATGAGATCTAAAACATGGAAATACATAAAAAATGGTTCAAAAAAGCTAAGATGGGAAAACGGACCAGCGAACAAAAGTGGCTTAAAAATGCTAGAAATAAGATCTAAGACTTAAAATTTTTTAAGGAATTGTTATGAAAAATATTCTATCTTTCAAAATGGAAACTATAGTTAAGCAATGCAAGCTATACTAGTGTAGAAAAGTGTTCTATAATGCTTCTAAAGCTGCCTTTTCCAATGCATGAAACTTGTATGAGATGCAAAAAACTTTGAGATCTAAATCTAACAAAATACTATTGCAAAACTAAGAAAGAAATTACAACTAACTCTAACAATTCGTTTTTGGAGTTTTGTGTGTTTTAGGGCTCTTTATGATGGATGAATGGAGCCTTGAAGACAAAGGTAAAATGGAAGATGAGCTTGGGAAGATGGGCAAAAAACGAAATAGTTGAGAAGAGGATGGATTTAGGGCAAAATGAGTGGATGAATGGGAGAAAGGGCAAAACGAATGGGTGAGTGAAGCTAGTCAAAGTGGGGATGGGCTTGAAGAGGTAAGCTAGGTAACCAAGAAAGCCTTGAGAAGTTTGTTGATGGAGGAAGAGATCATGACTCTTTAGAAGTGTTTCTTCTCTTGAAAAGAAGAGAAGACCTTGAAGACCTGCAAGACAGATTGATTAGATGCCAAGAACCACTGTTCAAGTAAAGAATGACTTAGTCTTTAATAAGCCTTTGTCCACCTTGGGAAACCCCTGCAAAAATCTTGTTATGAAACATGCAAGAACCGAAAGATATATTTTTAATCAAAGCTAAAACATACATCTAATATTGAAATTGCATGATCAATTGACAAAATGAAAGAGATATCACCAATAGTGTGAAGAACATCCCAATTGCTCCAGCATGGACCTCCAAAGTCTAAACTTTATTCAATAATAAACAGATATTACAACAATATTTTGGCAGAGTGTTCATGCTCAAAATCTCCATGAAGAGAAAGGCCCAAATGGCCTCTCTTATATAACAAAACTCAATGCTAAAACCCTAATTTGAATTGACTTAGAAGAGAGCCAATAACATAGTCAAAAAGTCAAATCTAATCAATTCCAGGGCTTGGAGTGGAGCTCCAACCAATAACTGATGGACAAAACTCGAGTTTGAGAGTTAATGCAAGTAGATAGGGGTGGGGAGGTGGCCTCGACCTAGGCAAGGCGCCCCCCATACCATTCTTGGAATAATCACCAACCAACACGTGAATGCCACATGCAAACTCGAACTCCAAGCTAAGGAAAGCGTGAGCTCTTGGTAGGTGAAGCTTGGTGTCTTGAAGTAAATGCTAACTCGTTGTTTAAGTGGGAGCCAAGCTTTAGGCTTCCTCAAAAATAGGTAGGCGCCTACCTTCCATTAATCACACTCTCACTTAACCATTAAATGAACCTCCACATCACCAAAAACGAATTTGCATGAAGGTGGGCGAATTCATCACTGAAGATCTTCTGCTGATGACTGGATAACTCACTGAAAGCACTGGGAGTTGATTGGAATCTTCATTAATGACTGATGCCATGTCATTTAGCCTTTTACTTTATTCATTTCTGATTATTTTGGAGAGATTTAGATTTCTCCAAAATATTCAAATTTATTAATTTAATTAATAATTTCTTTGTAAATGGCTTTTTAGAGAAAATATTAATTACGAGCCCAAATGACATCCGAAACTTGGGTTTAGCTGGTCCATAGGTCATGTGTGATTTTTGGCTTATGAAACGAGCCATCAATCACTGAATTCGGACCTCGGACGACTGACATATTACAAATTAATATTTCTCCATTTAAACTATAGAGAAATTTATTAAATTTAAGAAATAATTAAAAACCCAAATTCGACGGACCCGGTAAAATTTTTCCGAAATTTTTTCTGAGGGTTTTATGGACCTAGGACATGACCGACACTTATTCTAACAGTGTCTAGTAGGCTTATACACATCAGTTGGACTCTAATAACCCCACATGGCTTAAATTTTCAAAATCGAGCATTTCAGCTTTGGAGGAAGCGGGAGAAAACCTCATCGATTATAGCTCGGCTATAGGCAAAGTATAATTGATAAGGGAAAAAACTCCCTGGAATACCTTAGTTGCTTAATCAAGTCACGGGGAACCGAAACACTCAGATCCTACTAGCACACTTTATTACAAACCCCATGGGGCCATGGTCATGTTGACTCAAAAAACTGACTAGCCAAAATTGGCTAACTGCTGCAATCTGAAACCCAGATACTCTGGAAGTGAACACTGATGTGTTCCAACACTGGCGGCTCAATAAGGTTTCAACTATTTGTACAAAATAGGTGATAACATGATCAATCCATGGAATTTCCATTTGAAGCAGCACCAACAACCCCTAATGAAGAGAATGATGAAGAAGAAGTTCCTGCCACTTCAACTAAACAAGAGACTCAACTGGATGATGTAATTGAGAGGATTGGAAGATTGAACCTAGAAGAGAATAATGCACCACCAGCTGATCAACCTGGACCATCAAGGAGGATTTCGAAATGGGCCACAAAGACACTTGAAAGTTTCCATGCAGATGAAGTAGGAAAGATGGGAACAAGAATCTCAACTAGACAAGAAGATGGAAGAAATGCAAAGAACTTAGGTGATGACATGGATGTCTCATTTGATTGTGAATTGAATTTTTCTGCTAACATTGAACCAACTTCCTTTGAAGATGCTACTATTCGTGATGAGTGGAAAGAAGCCACGCAGAATGTGTATGATGCACTCATAAAGAATGGAACTTGGAAGCTAGTCGATCCTCCAGTCGGAACCAAACCAATTGGAAACAAGTGGGTGTACAAGAACAAATACAAATCAGATGGCTCACTTGACAAACATACAGCAAGGCTCGTGGCAAAAAGCTATGCACAGAAAGAAGGAATTGACTATGAAGAAACGTTCTCTCCCATAACAAAATGGGGGACCATCCGCACTATACTTTCCTTAGCTGCACAAAATGGTTGGAAAGTTCGTCAGATGGATGTAACGACTGCATTCTTGAATGGAGACTTGAAAGAAAATGTCTTTATGTCTCAACCCAAAGGTTTTGTTGTGAAGGGACAAGAACACAAGGTATGCAAACTTGTCAAATTCTTGTATGGCCTGAAACAAGCACCTCGAGCATGGTATGAAAAGCTAACCGAGCATCTTCTAAAGCTGAATTTCAAACATTACAATCTTGGCGACGCAACGTTATTTGTAAAGAAAGTTGGAAGATCTGTTTTGTTTCTTGTAGTATATGTGGATGATCTTTTGATGACAGGGAACAATGAAAGTTATATAGCATCCATAAAGAAAGACTTAAGGAAAGGATTTGAAATGACTGATTTGGGACATCTTCACTATTACTTAGGAATTGAAGTGACTCAACAGCCTAAGTACCTTTTCATTTTTCAGTAAAAGTATATTGGAGAACTGTTGAACAAATTTGGGATGACAGATTGCAATCCGCTCTCAACTCCAATGAAACAAAAGCTAAAGCTCACATCAATTGAAGGAAAAGAATTCGAGGATGCAACCAAGTACTGACAGCTTGTAGGAAGCCTTATCTACCTTACTACTACCAGACCAAATATTTCGTATGTTGTTTGCATTCTTTCACGATTTATGCTCAAACCTTGTGAAGGACATTGGTCTGCAGCAAAAAGAGTTCTAAGATACTTGAAAGGGACTCAAGACTTTGGACTCATATATTCTAAGGTGGATGACTTCAGACTTATTGGGTACTTTGGTTCAGACTTCGATGGTGACAAGGAAACATGAGTATCCTCTTCTGGATACACAATGAGTCTTGGATCAACAACTATCTCCTGGAGATCACGCAAACAATCAGTTCCAGCAGATTTGACAACATAGGTAGAATATGTAGCAGCAGCAGAAGCAACCAAAGAGATTGTGTGGCTCCGGAAGATACTTGAAGATTTGCAGGAGAAACAAGAAGGCTCCACTCCACTTTTGATTGACAACACTCTTGCAGTCAAGTTGGCCAAGAATCCTAGATTCCATGATCGAACCAAACATATCAACACAAAGTATCATTTGATTCGACATCATGTAGAGGCCAAGACAGTTCATTTACGTCATTGTTCCACTAATGATCAAACTGCAGATATCTTCACCAAAGCACTTGGACGAGAAAAGTTTGAAATATTTAGAAGCATGCTCGGACTTTCAAACACCCCTTCGGATTAAGGGGGGGAATGTTAGAATCCTAGGGTAGTTTGTAACCATAGAAGACAAAGAGTCGTGAAGACTCCAACTGACCTGTGGAATATGAAAACCAAAGGTTAGAAACCAATGTGTATATAGGCATATTTGGTTAATGAATAAAATCATCCTGGAGTTATTACCTATCTAAAATTAATATATGTATGGCTATTTATTATTTAGCCATGGAATCCTTACTACATTAAAACAATTCTTACCTACAAAATCATAATCAAGAGTTGACACAAATCAGGGAATTAATAGAAAAGACATTGCGATCAAAATTGCGATTGGAGTTTACAACAGGAAAATGAAGATCTCAAGAAGAAATCTTACAAGAGCTTACTAGAAAGAGATGAGATTTTTTGCCTAAACGATCGTAGTAAAAAACTACTTGCACAAATCAAGAAGTCGAAGGACACAAAGCACTGCAATCATGAATTAGAACTACAAAGTCAAGGGCTCGAGAAAAAGTTATCAGAAAAAGATGAAGAAACTTCTAGCCCAAAGAACATTAATCAGAGGTTTCTTGAGCAAATCAAAAGATTAAAAGAGGAGCAGTTAGATAACCAAGAACTTATGGACAAAGTCTAAAACCCAAAGACTCAAAAACCTAAAATAAATTTGACAAATTGAAAAATGATGAAGAACTTTCTCGTTTAAGGAAACATAATCAAAGTTTGCTGGCACAAATCAAGAAGTTAAAGGATGAAAAGAAAATACAATCAAAGCTAGTCGGCAAAGAGACGATGAGTAATCTTGTTGAAGTAGCGATATCGTCAAATGTTGAAGTACAAACAAAGGAAAAACTAATCTTGTTGAAGTACTGATATTGTCAAATGTTGATGTACAAACAAAGAAAAAACTAAGTATCTCTACCCATAAACATTTAATGATTAACAAAGAAACCCAAGTATGTAAAGAAGACCTACTACTTAATTCACCCCAGATTCTATACAATGAACCCTACTAGATGTGCTAAAAAGGGGGTCCTTTTTGCTATTTTAAAAGGCCAAGTTGGGGTTATGTTATGTAAAAGTGTTGGTCTATCTGTGAATAGGCCCTGTGGTCGATCATGGTAGGTCCTCTTGGTCCTCATTTCAAGGTGTACTGGTCTTGTGGCCTTGCTGACTACCCCTTGATGGGTGGTAACTCCTTGTCATGTCGGGCATTTATGCCTTGGGTAGCTATTGGTGCATCTTGTGGTGACTCCATTAGGATACATGATTTGCGGAGCCCCTAGCCACACTTATGATATTATGCTTTGTAAAGGTGATTGCGCTTGTAAGGGTTGTCACACTTGCTTCACCACATCTCTATCCTACCCATTTGGTGCTTATTTGTTGTATTACCCCTCCTCTTGGTCATCTTGGTCAAAGAAATGAAAGACGTCCACCCTTAAAGAGCATTTGAAAGGTCGTACCTTGCAAAGAAGGAGGACGTTGAGGGAAAAATCACATTTGGAAGCCCTACCTTGCAAAGAAGGATGACGTGGATGTGTTCCTTAAGTGAAAGAAATTCAAAATAAGTGCATTACAAGCTACCGAAACACTACATACAATTTAACCAATAACGACAAAGAGATTCAAAGATCTAGAACAAAGCATAATTGTACCCAATCACATATTTCCTGAGAGATTGATTGCATCATAGTGAGTCATAAGTGATGGGCTACCATGGATCTCCTTGCTTGCATTGGAGGTAGCAGATTGAGTTCATGAGGATGGAAGAGTGAGGAGCTATCTACTATTGCAAATTGTCTAGAGAAAATGATATCCAAGATTCCAATCATTCCATTTCTTCTCAAATCTATATATATAGAACCTCAATTTGTCCTACTTGCTTGAGAAAGAGGAAAGACAGATCTTTAAGGAAAAAGTTCAACATTCACCTTATGCATGATCCCCCTTTTTTGCTTTTGGAATGTTTTTTCCTTTGTTGTTTGTCTTCTTTGCCCCTTTAGGATATATTTTCTGCTTTCCTTTTAACGACGACCACTTTATACATGCAAGGATAAATTTTCCAAAGCCAAAAGTATGCTTTTAGGCTTTTAACAAACCATAAAAAATGCCAAATATACCCGAGGTCAAACTAAGTTTTGGAGTGGTCAAATTTAGTAGATGGAATCAAGATTTCATTAGTCAAGCTTGGCAAGAATGACCACTAAAGATAGCAATTCGAATTAGGCTTTTGGAAATCAATTTTAGGGTTTTGGCATAAGGCAATTTTATAACCTCATGCAAATGGAAGCCTCCCAACAAGATGCCACATGTCATACTAGGAGAACCATCCACACACACAATACTGCTCTTGACTCATTACTCTTTGTCAAGACCTTGAACCACACCATTACTGCTAGCTTGAAACTATGGCATCTAAGCAGCACCTTCCATACATAAAAATTGCTAAATTTAGACGTATCCAAAAAAGTAGCCTTCCTCGAAAAAGAAAAAAGCAAAAAACATAAAGATTGACCTTGAAGGGAAAGAGCATCATTGGACTCACTTTTAGCAAAAAGCAACAAGTGAAAATAAAAAATAAAAAAGAAGACTCATTGGACTTGCCTTTTTTTTACAAGGAGCATGAATGTATGGATATCATTGTCATGTGGGCCTCTGGATCTTGGGCTCTTGGAAGAAAGCAAATTGCTAAAAATAGGAATCTCGAAGTATGCTAGCTCTAGAAGGAGCTCAGATCAATGTGTATGTATAGATCAATGTACAGTGTGTTGCCGCTAGATGCGCACCTGAGCTAAAGCAGTAGAAATCTTCAAGTTGCTTGGTGCGCCCTTCGGGGCAAGTCTTGAGTCAAGTGCTGTCACTTGATCTTGACTGCTCCGTTTAGGCTAACTCCTAACGAAGCCAAGGGGGGTAGTCCCTAAGAAAGGTTACTAAGGCTCTTGTTAATTCTTAGTTGGGGATGTGAAGTTATTTAGGAGTTTGAGAGATTTACTGAACAAGTATTGCAAAGTATGGTTTAAGACAACAACATATAATCAATAAAACATTTCATTCAAGCACATAAATTCACTTATAAAAGTATGAATGCTTGCAAATTTCAGACTAGTGCCAAAATGGAGTAAAACTGGAGTGCTGTTGTAGAGGGAAATGTTTTCCAGTTTGTTCTTGGTCAGTTTTAAATTATTAGAATGATGAGTGAATTAACGGGAAAGGGAATTCCAAATATACCGCGAGGTATGAGGAATATGTCCGTATTTTTTCCAATGTGGTTCTACACAAGAAAATCTGGGCTAGATGGAGTCGCAGAGGTGTGTCCAACACTACACCAAATGAGGGTGTAGCCTGACGGGGCCCTGCAGTTATTATCTAGTTGTTCCTGCTTTCTTTGCAAACTTTGCCCACAAAAGGTAAAGATCGTGACGTCGGATTTTCGTCTGTTTGGGGGATTTATTTTAATTAAGGTGTGAGTTTTTAATTAAATGTGAAAACTTATTTGAATGCTACGCTTCCGTTTTTGGTTATTCCAAAGCTCAGGCGAACTTGCGATGGACAAGAGCATACACAGAAGGAGCTAAATGTTTGTTCCAATTACTTGTAAAGAAACAACAAATGTTATACTATTTACTATTGACCAAGAGTCCCTTTTTTGATCATCCACCACTTACTCAGGCAAGCCCTTTATGTGATGGCGAGAGCATACTTCGGGAAAGCAAGGTCGAGTTAATTACTTTAATTTGAAAAAGAACAGGAATAAAGTAAAAAAGTGTGACTAATTACTACACTACGAATCTCTTTTCCCTTATGGTACTTCGGGAAAGCGTAGTGGGTTAGTATATTTTACAAATGAAGAAGTAAAAAGAAAGAACTTGATTGATCTAACCTTTTAGCAAATGAAAGCTACTCTACGAGCTAATCTAAAGATAAAAAAGCAAATGCGAAAATCAAACCAAGCAAAGGGCGATACAGACTTCCCCTAATGGGGGAAAGAGGGGTGTGGGAGCTGGGACCCACTTGCTTCTTT
Source organism: Larix kaempferi (assembly GCA_027924585.1). Classification (NCBI taxonomy): domain Eukaryota; kingdom Viridiplantae; phylum Streptophyta; class Pinopsida; order Pinales; family Pinaceae; genus Larix; species Larix kaempferi. The sequence goes on from BSBM01001218.1 coordinate 990,766, forward strand.
TATTATTAGTTACAAAGTCCTTTAAAATAAAAGAATACCTTTGATCCTTATAAACCTGGATCAGGGAGGTTTACAATGATTTAGAAGTGATTGGAAGAGAGAATAGGAACCCCCGGAGCTTTGGATGGCTAGATTGGTCGAAAATTTGCTAGAGCTTCCTTATCTTTTTTTGTCAAGTCTGAAAAAACAACAAACAAATAATCTTTAAAGTTAGTGGATTAGCTAAAAATAACATAAAAAATTACAACTATCTTAGTAGTTGAAAAGGATTGCAAAATTTGTACTAACAAGCACTAAAAGAGCTAATCTAGATCTAGACAAAAAATAAAGATTTAGAGTGCTTTTAGATTTAGTAAATATGCATAACTAAAGAAGATGAATGATAAATCTTTGTAGATCTAACTTTTGCTAAGCATAAAAGGAACCAAGTAACCAAGAAAAAGTACGAGTTTCAAGAGATGGAAGAGAAAAGTCCTCAAGCTCAAGCTTGAATGTTGTGAAGATGAGAAGGTGCCCGTGGGACAAAACACTTTAGATCCAAGAAATAGTATTGAAGGGGGAAGAAGATGCAACTGAGCTAAAAAACCCTCCTTCAACTCAGTAACCTGCAAAGATACAACAGCTTTCACACAAGCGAGATTAATTCAATATATTTCATAAAAAAAGACAAGGGGAGTATCAGTATTATCGACTACAATCTACTACTCCTAAAATCTTTATTGACAAAACATAAACAAGCAAGTTGAAAACCTCAAATGCTTGCCCAATGGGCTAGAAATAACTTTCTATGCTAGAAAAAATCCACAAACTTGAAACAAAAGAAGTGCAACTAGCTAAATATTATCTCAAATAAGCTCAAGCATTCACAACCATGAAAATGTGCACCACATAGACCTCCAAAGTATTTACTTTATTCAACAAAAATAGAACAATTACAGAGCATTACATGAGCAAAGGTTCCTTGCATCCATCCCAAATGATAGAAGAGGCCTCACTTTTATAGACTTTTGAGCAAGAGGGGGGTGCATGAGCCACCGACAGAGGGAGGGCGACTTCATGAGAAAATTGAGGGATCTTAATGGAGTTGATTGAGAGTTAAACTAAAGAGGTGGGTGTCACCTCACAAGAGGTGCGCCCCCCTCCAATGGGATTCTCCTCCAACCAATGCCAAGATGCCATCATGATGAATGCGTCCTCTCTAAGAGAGATGCGCCCCTCTTGATCTTGAGATGACTTGCCCAATGTAGGATTTCATTGAAATCACCTCCAATTTTCCAAATCACTCAAGTGCCACCACTGCCAATTGATCGGAGCATGTCTGGGACAAGTTCCTACTGGTTTAGGAAATTGATTTTCTCTCATATTCTTTATATTTTTATATTTTTTAATGACTTTTTTGATTTTTTGAGAGAATTATTTAAGTGATAAATAATCACTCAAATACTTAGGAAAGTGGGTTTAGGGTAATGTGGGTACTCTGGGTTAGAAAACGAGCACCTCCATGGTGAATTTCACATCCTAACCACCTTTTTATGAGATTTTTGACTTTTACATTAAAAACATTAAAAAATAGTCCCGTTTGCGGCAATTGTTTTTATGTCTGAAAACAAAACTAAAACCTTGGGGGACCTAGTACATGTCCATGTGACTCATTATTGATGGTTAACATGTTAAAATACATAGACACTTAGACTCTAATAACCTTCCAAGGTTTAGCCACCAAGGTGGATACTCCAGCTTTGGAGGTGTGAGTGAAAAACTCAGAATTTATGCTTCGCTGAAAAACAATGCATAATAACTAAGGAAAAAACACTGTAGAGTACCACATTGATGTATAAACCTTAGGCAAGCCAATTCTGTTGCAAAAGACACCATGCTAGACCACCTTATTACAATTCCTCGTGGGGCATGAATATGCAAAAAATTGAAAAACGGGCCAAAACTGGCCTGCTGAACTTCTGAACACTGGCAATGAACAAGTACAACTTAGTGGATAACACAGTGGAATTAGCGTGATGGAATCTTGTTGGATCTTATCCCTCCAATAGTGTAAGCACAACTGAGCATTAAATCTGCACATGCAATTTCTCATGATAATTATAGGCAAACCAACCCTTCTCATGGTTGGAAAGCCTCTAACTATCCTATGAATTTGCTTGTGCAGATTTACGTGATAACATGACAAAATCCCCTTATAAATCAATGGCCATGCAAAAACTTGTAGCTTGCAGGAAAGTCAAATCAACCACACATGGTTTAGGTACCTAATTTGTCTATCCTCTGGATCCCTAGAGTGCCAATGAGCATTAAAAGCTATGGATAGCGGATGTCACTGATGAATGATAGAGTATAGATAATGGGAATCATAATGCAGAAGTTGATGACCATAGGACCACCCCCAGTCCCTCCAAAACGATCTCGACATCCAGTGCTCATCTTGAAAAGCTTTGACTGTAGGATAAGCCCTTGTAACTCCATAATTGAGAGACAATCAGGATCAGGGAGACCATACTCGCAAGCAAGAGCACACCACTCTTTCCAAGAACGAGAGGCAGTATCCCTCAAATCTCTCCATAAAAAGATTCCCTTCCTGCTCAACCTACAAGCCTGGAACCTAGGTAACTCCCCCACACAGGAACCTTGGGTTCTCCAACTCGAAATAGGATGACAAGCTAAATCCTAACCGGTTTTGTTGTCCTCCCACTGCCAGTGAACCAAGCTTGCGATGACTTTCCAAGTTGACTAGATGCTCCAGAAAATAAGGGAGCCCGAAACTTGGAATAAATGGGGTGATGAGATAATTTAACATAAGCCAATGTCTACCTGTTTGTTGTGCTACAAGCATCCGTTGCTGAAACAAGACCTGCTAAGGTGTTGAATGTTCAAGACACTGCACCACCACTTACCTGCCAGAATGTTTCCTTTGGTTGCAACATCAATCATGCCAAGCTCCCCCTCATCTTTGAGCATAGTGCACACCTCCCAAGCAACCAAGGGGAGGCTCCTCTATCCACCATAATTAGACCACAGATAGGTTTGCAAAATCTGCTCAAGGAACTGGAATTGAGTCTTGTTAGGAAACCAACAAGAGACATAACAGACCTTACTACCCTGAAGAAGACCAGGACAGTGAGCTTGCTTGCAAAGGGGAGGTACTTATGGTCCTTAATAGTTAATACTTTACTGAAAAATTGCCCTTAGAAGTTGAGGAATGATGACATTGTTGATTTTCCCCTCGTTATAATGGTTTTAAATCAGTAGTATGCCAGTCCTTGTCACAGATTTATTACCCTATAGATTTTATATTATTACTTTGTATTATATTATTATACTTTCTTTCTTTTGTATTTATAATGTTAATGTGCGTCTTTTGTTTCTTCTAGGCTTATTCCCCTAGTTCTGTTGATTTTTATATATAACATGTAGTTTGTTTTTTCTTAGTCAATCCAACTTTGTTTCTAAACATTTGTGTTTAAAATGAAATAGGTTGGGACGCACATCAGAGTTTTTAATATATGGTCATGGTCATCAAAGGCGAGCAATTATTGAAGCTGTTCGTTTGATGACAATTGAGGATCAAGTTAACCAATATGGGGATGGTGTTAAGCCAAGGGTGGGCGTCAATGCAGACAAAATTGTTGGACCTATGAAAGAAAAGTCAAAAAAGTGGCAACAATTTGTGACCCAAGTGAGTTTATAGTTGCAAATGCATCTAATTGTTCATGGATGTTTGCTATGCTTGTTTTTTGTTTCACTAATTATATGTTTTGCAATCCTAGAAGAAAATCCTCAATTTCAAAGAAAATTTTGATGTTAATTGCTTAAATTTATTGTCATGTGTGTGTGTGCGTGTGAAATTTTAGAATATGGACAATTGCATTGATTTTTAAAGATAAGTATAGTATCCAACCTCGATGCTTTAGTGGTTTGGTACCTATAACAAAAAAAGATTAGCAAGTTACGATGTTGATTTGTATTCTACACACACAAATTACACACTTTACATCTATGTATGGAAAATAATTAAAAGCACGTGTTTAATAAACAAAGCTGATGAAAATCACTAGGAGGTCATGAATGGATGCATGCATTTAATTGTTAAAGGGCACAATATCTATGGACTATGATAGGATGACACAAAAAATGAAAAATTCCAGCCATTTCATGTATCTTAATAATATATTTTTCTTGTAAACTTTGCTAAACATGATAATACACAATTGGTAGTGTAGCTTGAGTAACTATGGTAATCTTATTAGAAAAGCCTCCAATGGGCCCAACAAAAGTGGTGGTATTTGGTGGACGAGCTTCAATTACTGTAGTAAACATTTATAGACATTGTTGTCACTTACAATTAACTTCCTCAAAAAGTTCACCTTGATTGGGTCGATATCAACAATTTGTGGATACTGTAGAATGAACTTCCTCAAAAGCTCATTAATTCAGCATCAATGATTCATGGATACATTATGACATGAACTTGTCATTAAACTTTCATCATTCAACATTGACAAGTCGTGAGTACATATGTCGAGCTTAGCTCATGTTCATAGATCTTCATTCTAAGAGTTAAAAATTGGACATGTTTCTTGTGTGAGGTCTTTAGACAAGCTTTTTTTAGGGATCACTTCATTCTCATACCAATACAGAGTTGACAATTTTTTGTGTTTAGCTGGTTTCCCGTGCTTGCAAGTGACATGCAATATTTCATGCATGCATTGTAAATTTTCCTTAAAACCCAGCTAGGGCTAAATGCATGCCAATTAAAATTGCAACCAAATAACCACCCAAGGGTTTCTTCACTTCATAAACAAAATTGCAGCGGAATAAAATAATTGAGAGATCAATCAATCACACCAATAGAAATAACACAATATCTTTTGGGTATAAACCCCCGGAAAACCCCAAGATGTGAAAACCGGTGCAGCAGTGAGAAATTATTTTATTCAGAAAATATGGAGTTGTTACAAATCATAAAATCAATTTCTAGCCAACAATGGCGAAAATGAAACACACAGAAATGCTGAAAAAAACCCAACTGGGTGGCATGGATCCCAAGGAAGTTTGCTGCTGCAGTTGTACGGCCTGCTGTACGGATCCGTACAGACTGTACGGATTCCGTACGGGTTGTACGGATTGCTGTACGATCTGCCTGCTGGGTGGATGCCTCTACCCTGTCGCTACTTCTCTCTCTTCCTTCCGCGTTGCCCTTCTTTGCTTCGCTGCTCCTCCGTTTTCTTCTCCAAAAACTTCTCTCTCACGAATCTGCTCTCTCAATCTCTGTCGGAATGAATGTGTGTCCTCTCCACCAATTGACTTTCCTTTTATAATTATTGGCTAAGCGAAAAACCTAATCTCACTATGAATCTACGGATGTGATTCTTCGGTGAGATCAATGGCTAAGATTATATCAGCCATTATCTTTATTATTTCTCACTTTAATATTTGTAAATAAAAATATTCCAATAATAAATAAAATCAAGTTTAATCAATTTTCACAAATTGATTAATTACAATTGGTTTCCAAACTTGGATCTTCCACATGCAAGGACACATGCATGCAGAAGACCTTCCTCAATTGTCATAATCTAACACTCCCTCTCAACGAGGAAGGGATACAGTAACAACCCCAACTTGTCTCTGAACTTTACAAACTTGAGTTTGCAAAGTGCCTTGGTGAATATGTCTGCCACTTGCTCATTTGTCTGAATGTACTCCAACCGAATGGTTCCTCTTTGAACACAATCTCTGAAGAAGTGATATTGGATGTCAATGTGCTTGCTCCTGTCATGGAACACTGCATTTTCAGAAAGGTTGATACCACTCTGATTGTCACAGTGAACTATAGTAGTCTTTAGCTCACTCTCGAATAATCCTGAGAGCAACTTCCTCAACCACATCCCCTCACATGCAACCATGCTGGCTGCCATGTACTTAGCCTCAGCTGAGCTCAATACAACTGACTTTTGGTTCCTGCTGAACCAAGAGACAACTCCTGACCCAATGCTGAAGCAGCAACCTGAAGTGCTCTTCTGATCCTCTACACATCCTGCCCAGTCAGCATCTGTAAACCCTGCCAACCGAAAACTCCCACTGCGCTCATAAACCAATCCATACTCCACTGTACCTCTGATGTAGCGAAGTATATGCTTCACAGCTGTCCAATGTACTCTTCGAGGGTTCACCATGAATTGACTCAAAGAGTTGACTGCAAAGCTGATATCTGGTTGAGTGTTGACCAGATACATAAGTGACCCGATAAGCTGCCTATACAGAGTAGGATCAAACTTCTCTAATCCTGATGCATCAATCTTCCTCCAGTTGGAAACTAGAGGTATAGCCATAGACTTCCAGTCCTGCATCCTGAATCTCTTCAAGATATCAACTGCATACTTGTTATCACACAAACTATAGCTGATGGATAATGAATGTCCCAACAGGGATGGTAGAGGGTGGTCAGCTAGGATGGTGTAACCTACAATAGCCAGGTCCTCCGTTCAGGGAACGGAAGTCACATCGGACAAGGCTACTGTCGCTTTAGATAAGGCACGTGGCCTAGTCAAGGGGGAGACCCCGCTCAACCAGTGATGGTTGAGCCTCAACAATCAGACACCCAAACCCAAAAGATCAAGCAAAGCAGGACTCAAGGTGAATGCCTAAGTGTGAGATTTCCTCCAGCCTTGTGAAATCGAGATTCTGAATTGAGAAAATGAACTATGTGTAGTGATATCAGATCTGATTACAAGTATTAAATGATAAATTCCTTAAAGATTAGAAGGCTGGAAACTAAATCAGAAAATAGAAATTGACTAGAAGAGTGACTGAAAATCCTGCCTATGGGGAATGAAGCTCACACATGACTACGCAAACATGGCAGTAGCAAATTAGGTGAATGAAACACATCTTCTAGCAATCATACATTGAATAATAGCTGATTTAGAACAAAAGAAAAACAAACCAGCAAGAAGTGAAGTGAAACTGTCCAAGGGAAATGGTTAAGTAGTGGATAAAAGCACCTAGGGCAGTGAATACTTAGTGTTTTTAATCACTTCCAGCCAACGGTACTTGATTTCCTAAAGTAAAATGGCGTTCTAAAACTGAATCTCAAGTACCCAGAACCCCAAAATTTACCCAATAGTGTGATTGGCCAGTTTGCCCAAGTGGGGCGAATTCAGTGAAAGACTAGTGCCTGGTTAAGTGGGTAGATGGAGTCGGAATCAAATGAAATTTGAGATGTGGGATTTTAAGCACATTTCATTAGTGGGTTTACAAGAAAAACTAATTCTAACGGTTGATTTTTTATATTTTGATTTTTAGGGTTTTAGCATAAATTTACTCTCTTCAACAACATGGAAATGGAAATACAAGAGAGGAGGATGAGACACCTACTTGAAACCAACTGATATCTCTTGTTTTGATGAGGTTTGTACGTCCCGAAGATCAAATGGAAGCGGTTGTAGAAGTCCCCAGCTGAAATCGACTTGCTCTCTCCCCACCAACTCGTCCTCCTTGCCTATCAACACCAATGGACAAAAATCGAATTAGTATGATAAGCAAGTGAAAATCTACAGCAATACAAATAAAAGATGAGAGAAAATGCTTGGCTGAAATAGCAAAAACATTTCCCTTGTGTTACCAATCCGGAGAATGGAGCAGCAGTGGCAGCCAAATGGTGCGCCCTCCTCCAAGACTTTGAGCTTGTTGCAAACAATGGTGAGAAATACAGTGCTGGAAACATCCACGAACTACAACTAGTGCATCAAGATAGTATGGCAATCAACAATACCAAGAGAGTATCACACAAGAACCAAGCAAGAGTAACAATGTTTCTCTTCTATTTAACTCCAAAAATGCCAAGAGGGATTGTACAATGGGTGAGTGCCTTCTCTTATAGAGAGAGGCCACTCTCACAACAAGTTTCCCCCCAAAATGGAGGGTTGGGATTTAATCCCCAATGAACAAAATGAATGGAGGAGATGCCTCCTCCATGGGGTGCGAATTGCCCAAGGAGAGCGCACATATGGAGGGGGGGTCCCCTACAATACATACAATGTGGTTGGGGGTGTCTATAGGATGTTTTATCCCCCGAACTCACTATACCAAGGTCCCACATACATAAGCACCAACAAAAACGAATTTGCCAAGGAGGAAAAACGACCCATCTAGTGAGCTGGTCCAATGGAGGGACCCACAATGTACAAGTGCCATGTTAAACATTACCAATTTACCTTAGGAATCACCCCTTTATTTGCCAACCATTGATTTTTACCCTTTGCTATAGTTGCCTTTGTCAATTTTTGATTTTCCATGTATTTTATTGCTGGTTTTTATTGCTGAAGATGAAATTTGGGCTTTTGACCCACCTAAAGTGCCCGGATTGCCGAACCGTCTGCTGCAATGTGATCGTGGACCCCAAAAATAGTAGGAATGACCACTCGAACGACCCCGATCCATCACTTAGGCATTATTTGCCCAAAATCCATGATTTTTAATTAAAACAGGTCATTAATGACCAGTAATAATTAAAAATCTCCCAAACTCCTCGATCTTTTTGCATTCTGTAACTTGGAGGCTCATATGGGTCCCCTGTAGATAATAATTGACCAAAATCGAAATTCTGGTCGCAACATTTTTTCGGGCCCATTTTTTGGCCTGGTCAACCTAGTTTGACCAAGTCAAATATGGTAAAAAATAGTGCTAGCTGAATACCTGTATGCAATCATGAAGCGAAAGGCTTCCTTATACAAGTTAGTACATTACTAAACAATATGACAATAAAATGGTGATAAAAAACCGCATTAAATCTCGGAAAGTACAAGGCCCTAGGTGAGGTGGGCCCACCACATCCAAAAGACTCAACTGTTATGCACAACCTATAGACTTGACCACCTAGATGACTTTGGGTGATGTGGAATACATGGCGAAGGATAAGGGATGACAAGGATGAGGATCATGTGAGCTCTCGGATAACTCGGGAAAGTAGGGTTCACTGAGATAAGTATACCATGACAAAACACGGGGAAGGGCGGTGCCTCACAAATGGGTATAGTGCAGGGAAACCGCCACTGGCCATCTAACAAGTATCTCACAACTCACATCCGTGCCTGAAGGCTCTGTGAGGTTCTTTTCTAGAGCTGCCAAACTAGGTGTTCGGCAAACTGTAACTTGAGACTCTAGGGGACAATCTTGAGCTTGTCCCTTGCTCCCTCTCACCTCCTTGCCCCGCAGGACTAGGTGAGGAAATAACCACTACAACTGCTGACATGTATTGCTGACCTGTGTCCATGTGTGTTTATAAACACATTGCATGGATTTTACAATGAGTTTCATACTTAGCCGTTTTTGGCTAGACTTACATTTACAAAAAACCTTTTTGGCTTGCTTTACATTTCTTCATTTCTTCATTTTACATCAAGGCCCTTTTGGGCTACATAAATATCTCAATAGATATAATCATGGTGCTCATACTACAAAGTAATGGGGGTGAGCAATACATGCTTCAATGACCAATGGTGAACACTCGGTGAGGCTACACAATCCTGTTAATTTTTTAGCATTAATTCAATATACTCTAGGATCTTTACTGAGAGAATAACATGTACAGCATATCAAGTATAACAATGCATATCAATCACATGAAGTAATCACATGAGACAATAGACACACAGAGTTTCACTGGGGAAAACCATAAAGGTGAAAAACCCCACAACTTCCTCAGAGATAGAAAGAGCAATGATACAACCAAAGTACAACCAAAGTACAAGAGATAGTCTTCTCCTAGCAGCTGATCCTCCTCCTCACATGTGCGCCACTTTCCGAGTGATGGAAGAGTGAGTAAGTGAATGATCAAATAGATATCTCCTGATCTCTATTTATACTTGTCCTGTCCTGCCCAATAAACCAGTGGGGCGGACTTGTCTATCTTAGCCTAATAACCCATGGTTAACTTAATCAGGGCCGACCGCACACATGGTGGTCTAATAACCCATCAAGAAGTTACGACACTTGCGACACTTGTCAATACAAATGACGACACTTCCGTATAGAGGAATAATACATCTCTATAGGAGTACAATATACATAGGTGAAATACATTCCGAAGCTACATATACATCAACACTCCCTCTTAACTAGGAAGGTATTTCTCGACACAGATCTGCTAGTACAAGTCTTCTTCTCTGGATCATCATCAGCGAATCATCGTCCTCGAATCAACGTCATCGTCACTGTTGCTGCTATCTCAATCAATCTCCGATCTACTCGTCATCGAAAGTTCTACAGAGCCAGTCCTTTTTCATACTGGATGTAGGCCCACCACCTGCAGGTCTTCATCATCACTGGCCATGCTGTGGAATTCTCAAGACTTATTACGTGCGTCACAAAACCTCGCAAGAGCATCCAGGCTGTTACGAGCACACGGCTCTACCTATCGGATCTCCCAGGGCTGTATTATATGTGACTGTGACAAAACCTTAAAAGAGTGTCTTGACAAGCAAGATCTCTAAAGAGCATCTGTGGCCTTTTTTCATCCTGTGCAGGTCTCCAAGACTTATTACATGTGACCCCTACCACAAAACCTTTAAAGAGTGTTTTGACTAGCAAGAACTCTAAAGAGCATCTGAGTCCTTTTACGTGACTAGCACAACCTATCCAGATCTCTAGGGTGTATTACATGTGGTCATGGAAAAACCTCGAAAGAGGATCCCAGGACTGATTACGAGCACACAGCTCAACCTATCGGATCTCCCGGGGCTGGATTATATGCCATAGGACAAAACCTCGAAAGAGCATCTACTAGATATCCCAGGACCAGATTACATGCCATAGGAAAGACCTCGAAAGACTATCTGCAAATCTCCCAGGGCCGGATTATATGTCCTCCCAAAGCAAAACCTCGAAAGAGCGTTTGCCAGATATCCCAGGGCCACATTACATGCAATAGGCAAAACCTCGAAAGACTATCTGCAAACCTCCCAGGGCTGGATTATATGCTTATCTGCACAACCTGTTCCACGGCCACAGAGTATCAACCTGATACTCACCATACATCATCCTGATGTACACATGATCATCCTGATCATCATCGTTGCATCGTCCTAATGCATGTCATCTGGAGCAACATCCTGAAGCTCGTCATCCATGATCATCCTGATCATACAATGCATCCACCTGATGCATACCAAGTATATACCTGATACATATCATCATACATGATCCACCTGATCATACAATGTATCCACCTGATACATACACAGATAGATGATCTACTTGATCATACAATGTATCCATCTGATATCTATCAACATACATGATAAACCTGATCATACAACGTATCCACTTGATACATATACAGATACATGGTCCAATCATTCAACATGATGCATATACATACACATGATCCAACTGATCATAACAAGCATCCAACATGATGCATATACAAATATATCAAGCATCCAACATGATGCATATACATACACATGATCCAACTGATCATATCCAGCATCCAACATGATGCATATACAGAGTAGTAACCGGAGCATCGTCCTGATGCTCATCATACAGCGCTTACATCCGCAGCCATGGAAGGATCCTCCTCTCACCATGCTGGGAATGGCTCCTGCAAATGTGTCCATCACTTCTTCCTTGAAGTGTCATCAATCTGAAGAACACCAAGCCTCTCTTTGAAGTACTCAAACTTCACTCTGGCTAGTGGCTTCGTCAACACATTTGCAACCTGCTCATCCATCGCAACATACAGGAGCTTCACCGCTCCTCTCTGCACCATATCCCTGATATAGTGATATTTGATCTCTATGTGCTTCGACCTGTCGTGGAACATCGGGTTCTCAGACAGCTTTACACAACTCTGGTTGTCACAAAAAATACCAGTAGCCTCCAGCAGGAGATCAAATAACTCAGACAGTAGCTTCTGGAGCCATACTGCCTCACAACTAGCTGAACATGCTGCAACATACTCAGCATCGGCTGTACTCAGTGCTACGCAGGATTGTTTCCTGCTAAACCAAGAGATCACACCTGATCCCATACTGAAGCAACACCTAGATGTGCTCTTCCTATCTGTAGCACTGCCCGCCTAGTTCGAATCAACATAACCCTGCAGGTTAAACTTTTGATTCGCATCATACTTGAGCCCATAATCAATTGTACCCTTCAAGTACCTCAGAATATGCTTTACAGCAACCAGGTGAACACCTCTGGGATCCGTCAGGAACTGGCTCAATGTGTTCACCGCAAAGCAAATATCTGGTCTCGTGTTCGTCAGGTACATCAAGGACCCAATCATCTGACGATACATAGTGACATCAACCGGCTCAGATGAAGCATCACACAGAAGCTTCAGGTTCGATGCCATAGGTGTGGCCATGGTCTTGCAGTCCATCATCCCGAACCTCTTCAGGATCTCTACTTCATACTTCCCTTGTCCAAGGAAGATCCCATCTGCACTCTGCCACATCTCTATGCCTAGAAAATAGTGCATCATCCCCAAGTCCTTCATCTCGAACTCGGCAACAAGCTTCCTCTTGGTATCGGCAATCAAACCATCCTCACCGGTTACAAACAGGTCATCCACATACAATAGTAGTATCACAGGGGTGCCTTCCTCAACCTTGTAATAAAGGTTGGAATCTGCTTTACTCTTGGTAAGGCCCAAACTGGATAGGAAACTGTCGATCCTACCATACCAAGTGCTAGGAGCTTGCTTCAAGCCATACAAGGCTTTCTTCAACCTGCACACATATGACTCCCTGTCATGTGTTTCAAAACCAAGTGGCTGCTTCACATACATTTCCTCCTCGACTACACCATTCAAGAAAGCTGTCTTGACATCCATTTGGTGTATCTTCTATTTCATCACTGCAGCAGGAGCAAGTACTGATCTAATGGAAGTGTATCTGGCCAGAGGAGCAAAAGTCTCTTCATAATCAATCATTTCTTTCTGGGAGAAGCCACGAGCTACAAATCTCGCTTTGTATTTCTCTATGCTGCCATCTACAACATGCTTGATCTTGTAGATCCATTTGGAAGTCACAACAGACTTCCCTTCAGGTCTTGAGACTACATCCCAAACATCATTCTTCATGATCGACTGGTATTCCTCGACCATGGCATCCTTCCATTCTTTCTTTTCCGCTGCCTCTTCATAACTGGAAGGTTCTTTGTTCATAATATTACAGAGTAAAGCAACATCGCTGGTATGTGATCTAGTTCTCTTCTTTGCTCTATGTTCTTCTTCTGGAATGCCATATCTTTTTGCATCTTGGATGAGCTCTCTAGCCCATGCAGGTTTTCTCTTGTGAGAGTTATTCTCACGGGGTGGATCTACAAGTAATTGTGGATCTTCAACTTCACGATCTGCTTCTGGAATTGATTCAGTCATGGTGATGTCTTGAAATCTGTTTTCCTTTGGTTCTTCATGATCTTCAACAGGTGTCTTTCTTGATTTGATGAAGGCTGAGTTTTCATCAAATGTTACATCCCTGTTGACATCAATCTTCTTGAACCCTGGCAAGTATATTTTGTAAGCCTTCGAGCTTTCACTGTACCCCACAAAGATGCCCTTCTTTCCTGAAGGATCTAGCTTTATCCTCTTTTCCTTTGGAACATGAGTGTATACTGGACAACCAAATATTCTGAGATGGCTGACTTCAGGCTTCTTACCAGAGAAGACCTCTTCTGGTGTCTTGTTGTCCAATATCTTGTGAGGTGTTCTGTTCTGCACATATACAGCTGTCCTAGCTGCTTCTGCCCATAGATGCATAGGAAGATCCTGGTCATGAAGCATTGCTCGTGCTGCTTCCATGATTGTTCTATTCTTCCTTTCTGCAACTCCATTCTGTTGTGGATTGTAGGGAGCAGTCAACTCCCTCTTAATCCCTGAATCACTGCATAGCTTTTTGAAATCACCTGAAGTGAATTCTCCGCCATTGTCGGATTTGAATGTCTTTATTTTCTTATCAGTTTGATTTTCCATCAAGCCTTTGAAGTCCTTGAACTTATCAAACACTTCATCTTTGTTCTTCAAGAAATAAACCCAAGTCTTCCTGGAGAAGCCATCAATGAAAGAGACATAGTAAACATACCCACTTAGAGAACTGGTTGACATTGGACCGCATACATCGGAGTGGATAATTTCCAAGATTCCTTTTGATTTGCTTTCACTGCTTGGAAATGCTTTCTTTATGTTTCTTCCTTTTGCACAACCTTTGCAAACACCTTCATGCTTGGTCTTGATTTCGGGAAGACCCTCTACTGCTTTACTTGCAATTGGTAGTGCCCTATAGTGCACATGTGCAAGCCTTCTATGCCAAAGTTCACTTGGCTCCATGGATTCATGTACCATGGCATGTTCAGGTTGTCCCTTTAATTTATACAATCCTCCCTCTGGCTCTCCAATCACTACTGCATCATCAATAGTTTTACCTTTTATTAGTACTTGGCCATCTACAAATGCAACCCTCATGCCTTTTGCATCTAATAAAGATGTGGAGAGTAAGTTCTTCTTGAGCCCAGGTACATATAGCACATCTTTCATCTTCAAAGACTTCCCAGAATCTAGGTTGTAGGAGGCTTCACCACTTCCTTTGATAGGATATTGGTAGTCATCCCCAAGTTTCACCTTATGGGGTGACTCATGTTTAGATAGATTAGCAAAGGATTCTTTAAACCCAGTCATGTGTTTGGAAGCCCCACTATCAATAAGCCAATCATTACAACCATGAGAGATAGTACCTGTGAGAGCAGAGATTAGAACATATTCATCTTCACTTGATGAAGTATCACTTTCTGCCCTGGCCTTCTTCTTGGGAGGTTCATCATCCTCAACAGCATGAGCATGAAACCTCTTCTTGTTGCCTTTCTTCTTCTTGTTGAAGTTGTTGTCCCTTTTGTTCTTGGGACAATCTGCAGCAAAGTGTCCCTTCTCATTACATGTGAAGCATCTCATATCTTTCCTATTCTTTTGGTGGGTGTGAGAGGATTTCTTGTAATGAGAGTGCTCCTTCTTAGGCTTGCTTCTTTTGGTGTGAGCTGTGAGAGCTTGATCTTCACTTCCCATCTTTTCTTCTCGGGCTACAAGCCTAGCCTCTTCTTGTGAACATTCCTCCCATAGTCTATTGAAGGAGATCAACTTCCTTCTTGCACAAATTCCTTGTATAAAGGAATCCCATGACCTAGGTAGGCCATTCAGAGTGGTCATGACAATTTCACCATTCTCCACCATTTCATCCACAGCTTCAAGTTGTTCCTTGATCTGAGAGACCTTGGAGAAATAGGGTTGAATGGTCTCTCCATTCTGAAGCTTTACCCCTTTCAATTGGTTCCGCAAAGTCATCTTCCGATTTATGTTCTTCTCTTCAAACAACTTGGTCAAAGAGTCAAACATTGCCTTGGGTGTCTTTAGAGATGACATATGTGGGATGAGATGGTCCTTGATAGAATCAGCAATGATCCTCTTTGCCTTGACCAAGTTCTTCTTATGTAAGGCCTTAGCCTCTTCTTCCTTTGAGATAGGGACCTCTTCCCTTATGTAAGTATCCAATTCATTTTCTTCTAGGATTAACCCAATCCTATACTTCCATGCTCGGAAGTTATCAACCCCTCCAAGCTTATCCTCAAGCTTGGTGTGGTGAGACATCTTTAAAGAGTACTTCAAATGGAAATAGAAAAGTTTTAGGTCTTACCACTTGATTTGCTGAAAACTGGATATGGTCCCGAATTAGGGTTTATCAGAGAAACCCTAAAAATTCAAAATGTGAATTTCAACTTTTTGAAAGGATAGAAAGATGCGCTTTGGTGAGCTGATCAGCCTGGTATATTCAGAATTTGATATCTGCAAAGTTTCACCCTTCAGAAATATCTTTTAGTCTTCCCGGATTCACTAGGGAGGACCCTGAATTAGGGTTTGAGTTTCCCGTAGCTTCACCCAACCAAAAATCTCGATCCAAAGCTCTAAACTTTGATTTTTCCAAGGAGCTTCTAGCTATGTCCTCAGAATTCAGAAATTGCTATTTTTGTGGAAACTCTAAATTTTAGGGCCAAAACTGAAAGTGCTCAGAATTGAGTTCTTATTGGACAGAAAGATTCTCCTTGATGAGTAGATTCAATCTACCTTACTGCTTTCCCAAAATCTGTGGAGAGAAACCCAATAAACAAGAAACCCTAGTTTCTGCCACTGCACAATGTCTTCTTCTAAGGGAAGCTCTGAAACCATGTTAATTTTTGAGCATTAATTCAATATACTCTAGGATATTTACTGAGAGAATAACATGTACAACATATCAAGTATAACAATGCATATCAATCACACCAAGCAATCACATGAGACAATAGACACACAGAGTTTCACTGGGGAAAACCATAAAGGTGAAAAACCCCACAACTTCCTCAGAGATAGAAAGAGCACTGATACAACCAAAGTACAAGAGATAGTCTTCTCCTAGCAGTTGATCCTCCTCCTCACATGTGCGCCACTTTCCGAGTGATGGAAGAGTGAGTAAGTGAATGATCAAATAGAGATCTCCCGATCTCTATTTATATTTGTCTTGTCTTGCCCAATAAACCAGTGGGGCCGACTTGTCTATCTTAGCCTAATAACCCATGGTTAACTTAATCAGCGCTGACCCCACACATGGTGTTCTAATAACCCATCGCCAAGTTACGACACTTGCGACACTTGTTAATACAAATGACGACACTTACGTGTAGAGGAATAATACATCTCTATAGGAGTACAATATACATAGGTGAAATACACTCCGAAGTTACATATACATCAACAAATCCTAACTGCACTACAACATCGGGGGCAACCGACAGGAGCAAATCCCAGGTTTTAGAGTGCATCTCACACACTAAAGAGCCAAGGCACAATAGACAGGGAATCATGGCATACTCAGAGATCAGTGGGGAAAGGTGTCCTCAAGGTCACAAATCGGAATCCAAGTCGGGAAAGTATATCATGTATGAGTCGGATGGATGGAGAAGGTGAGGGTGGATCTAGAGTCAGCTGCCTAGGGGGACTAAATGACCAAGTCTATATCGAAAGTAGGGGTGTAACTCGGTGTGCATATAACAGGAGCCTACTAGGAAGGGGTGGACTGACATCACCAAGGGCCCAATCACATATCATAAAGACTAGATCACTAGATCAATCATCATATGTAGAGTTAGTGTACTATCATGTATAAACAAGTCTAAGCAACAGTCATGAGCAATATATATCAAATGCAATACCTGCCGCACCATATACCTGCTGTTGAGGTTGTCTCTGAATTGGATCTCTACTGAATCCGGGCACAAATAGCAAACCAGCAATACTCTGTGATAGTCTCAATCAAAACAAGACTAGGCAACTGTCTCAATGGGCTCATATCAAAGCCTGGCATGGAAGGGTGACCCTGTGGTAAATGCTAAGTAACATGTTTGTACCACTGTACAACCAACTGTCCCCTCTGATATATCTGCTAGGGGCAATCTGAACAAAACTGTGTGCCTCCTCTCAAGGCGTCTGATCTCTGATTTGGAAAAAAGGTACTGTGCGGTCCTCAGCCGCACAGTCTGCAGTATGGTAGCTCCAGCTAACATAGATGTGATAACAATACTTCTCCTGTCCATTGAAGAAGCGCCCATCTCTCTGCCAAACCTCCAAACCCAAAAGTAATGCATCAACCCAAGGTCTTTCATCTCAAACTCTACTGCAAGATTGGACTTGCAGTCCTTGATCAGCTCCTCATCTCCTGTAAGAAAGAGATCATCCACATATAGAACCAGTATGAGAGGTACTTCACCTGCCAAGAAGTACAGGTTATGGTCTGCCTCACTCCGCTGGAATCCCATCTCTCGTAGATAACTGTCAATCCTCGAGTACCATGCTCAAGGAGCCTGCTTGAGCCCATAAAGCGCTCTCTGCAGTCTGCATACATTAGACTCTCTACTCTCCACCTCAAATCCCTCTGGCTACTCAATATAAACCTCTTCCTCAATCACTCCATTGAGGAAGGCTGTCTTCACGTCCATTTGATGAACGCGCCAACCCATCTCTGCTGCCAATGATAGGATAGTCCGAATAGAAGAATACCTAGCGACAGGGGCGAAGTTTTCCTCATAGTCAATACCTTCCTTCTGCGAATACCCCTTCGCCACGAAGCGTGCCTTGTACTTCTCCACACTTCCGTCTGCTGCATGCTTTACGTTGTAGATCCATCTAGAACCCACCACCTTCTTATCCTGTGGCCTCTGAGCAACCTCCCATACCTGATTCTTCATGATTGAGTCATACTCCTCAACCATGGCCTCTTGCCACACATCATGTTGTGTAGCCTCCTCGAAACTAGAAGGTTCAGAGTCAATCAACTCTGTCATCAGTGCCATATAATTCAATCTATTTGGTGGTACGCTACATCTAAAAGATCTCTGTGGAAGACTCACTTGTTTGGAATCCTGAACTGTGGACCTATACCACTTAGGCCGTGGCCTAGTGTCTGCATGCTGCGGCTGCTGGATGTCCTCCTCCTGTTGTTGCTCATCCTCCCCATCAAAGATAGGAGGATCCTGTCCACCTGACTCCCTCTGACTGTCAGAGGTTGTGCTCTGTGTCTGTGCCTGTACCCGTGACTCCTCCAACTTGACTCCCTCTGAGTCATCAGCTGGCTGCTCCTGTGCTGGTAAGTCCATAGATCTTCTCAAGGCTCTGTCCTCGTCAAACTGGACATCCCTGCTCACAATGATCCTCTTGCGAGCTGGAATATATACTCTATAAGCCTTGGAAGTCTCACTATACCCAACTAGAAGCCCCTTCTCAATAGAAGGATCCAACTTCTTCCTAGTGTCAACATGAATGTGACAATAGCAGATACTCCCAAATATACGCAAATGACTCACGTCTGGTCTAGTACCTGTAAATACCTCCTTAGGTGTCTTCCTTCCCAATGCAGTGTGGGGGCACCTGTTCTGGACATATACTACAGTCCAAAATGCCTCGACCCATAGGAATAGTTGTAATCCCTGATCAATGCACTCACCAGTGTCCTGTTCTTCCTCTCCGCCACCCTATTCTGCTGCGGGGTATGAGGAACAGTGTGTTCCTTCTTGATCCCCTCCGATGCACAGTACTCCACAAACTCTTTGCCGGTGTACTCACCATTGTTGTTTGTCCTCAATATCCGGATCTTCTTCCCTGTTTGGTTCTCCACGAGAGTCTTGAACTCTTGGAACCGATCGAAGACCTCTCACTTGGCCCTCAGAAAATAGATCCAGGTTTTCCTGGAGTAGTCATCAATGAATGTGACGCAGTAACTGTAACCAATGCAAGAACTAACACTCATCGGTCCGCATACGTCCGAATGCACCAAGTCTAAGACTCTCTCAGACTTGTGCTCACTATGTGGGAAAGGCTTCCTGATGTTCTTCCCCAATGCACAACCCTTGCAGTGGTTGTGCTTGTCCTCCTGAACTGAAGGAACTCCAATGACTGCCTGTCTCAGATGCCTCAGTGCACCATGGTGTAAGTGTGCCATCCTCCTATGCCACAACTCACAGTCACTACTGCTGCTGCTGACCAGAGCCTTTGCAGGCTCAAACTGTAGTCTGTAAACCTTCCCGCTCCGAACCCCAATCACTCTGTCTAATCTATGATCTGACCCACTTGATCTGATATATACTTTCCTGTCACGGAAAGTCACTAGAAAACCCTTGTCTTCTAGTGTGGATACTGATATGAGATTCTTGGTCATCCCTAGAACATATAACACATCAGCAAAGCTGATAGGCTTCCCAGACTCCCTCTGAAATGATACAGTGACAACACCCTGCGCCTGATAGCGCGCATCATCTCCTAACTCAATATGGAGATTCAATCCACCCTCCCGCAAGCTCTTGAAGAACCCTCTGTGTCCTGTCATGTGACAAGATGCATCACTATCAACATAACAGATACTGCTGCTGACGGAACTTGCCATGCAAGCTACCAAACAATAGTCCTCCTCAAAAGTAGTGTTGAAATCATCCGCCTGTGCAGATCCTGCCATCTGTGTGTTGTTGTTGTTGTTCTTTTTCTTTGGGCATTGGGGAGCAAAGTGTCCATGCTTGTGACAAATCAAGCACTTGACTTTTGCCATGTCCAAGTTCTTTTTGCCACCTTTCTTCTTCTTTGCTTTCCCCTTACCCTTGCTTGTTAGGGCTAGAACATCTGTTGGAGTTAACTAGAGTGTAATTTGACACCTCATGAAGTTAACTAGAGTATAAGGGCTCCTCATGAGCCAACTAGGAGACAAGGAGGGGACAAAAGGGGATTGATTGAGACCAAATCCAATCAGAAATGACACCTCACTCAAGAGGGGCTAATTAGGGAATATTCCCTGATACCAACCTTCTATAATCACTCAAATTTGTCTCCAACATGCAAAAATCATTGGATTTTGTCTCCAAGAGGTGTTCTAAGCTAAATTAAGTGGTCTAAAGGTTTTAATCTCTGCTGCGGGGGAGTTCCCCCAACCCCCTTGCTCCCGAAGCTCTCTCCCTTCTAAATCTCGCTCCCAAAACGCTCCCAATTTTGGGAGTGCGCTCTCGAGGCACTCCCTACCTCTCCTATACTAAATGCTCCTATACTAGGTTGATCATCGGATGACAATGTTATGGTACCTCCCTTTTTTGCCAAGCTCCTATAAAAGCTGTTTTGGTTGATAATTTGATAACAAAGTTATAACTACTAGATGTTTGATGTTATATGGTTTAATCCATGTTTTCTATAGCTAATTCAACATCCTATATGCTTTTTAGATATAAATCCATCAAAATATGTTAAAATATATACTATATAAAAAACGCTCTCGAAACGCTCCCAACACGAGAGATTTTGAAATTTTTGCTTTTCGCTTTGCTCTCGCTTCTTGCTCCCTGCTCCCAACAAGATAGGGTTTAATACATCATATTAAGGTGTCAGACACCCCCTTTAGCCACATAAATCAAATACTATACAATATACACCCCTAAGACACCTAAATTACAATTTTTACATGTTCATATGACTAAACTATGAGATGTATGGAATATAAAATTTAAATCAACACTAGACTGGGCACCATGCTAAGGCAAAGACATTAAGGCTTACTCTGGCTTTGGAGGCATGGGTGAAAAAACTTTGACAAACTTATAACACAAGGGCTTAAGCTTATCTCAGTGAAAAAACACCCAGAGCAACATTAATCTGATTGTCCTAGATGAACTAGCCTTTTACAAACAGGGAACTCATATCATTTCATTTTGCAATTCCCTCTCAAGGGTAATGGAACATGTAGATACAATCCATAATGAGAAGAAGAAGAAGAAGAGGCATGTATGCTTGGCAGAGCTTTGACAATGCAATCCCTTTTGTACATTTTCATCTTCAGTCTTTGTTATCATCCTAGTGCGAATTGGGTGGTAATACAGAGCCAAACCAAAAGAGTTAAGTACAAAGAGAGCTGATACAAAAGAAAAATGTACAAGGAGACTGGCTTTGGGATCTGTTATACAAAAATGGTGAATATGTCATAGTGCACTACAAGCATCTCTCCTAACATCCGAAGCCGAATGAAGGGATCTCAAAATAGTACTGTCTAGAGGAAGAATGGTTGAGGAGCTATAATGGGTAGGGTGTTGCCGCCTGGAGTAGGGAGCATGCTGTTGTGAACTGGGAGCAGTGGATCAGCTACTAGTATGGGGTCGAGACTGGCCACGTCTCTATGGTCGAGTGGAAGTAGAGGTGATCCACCATGTCCTAACTGATTTGCAATCGGGAGTAGTGCTGTCCTCTGTCGGTCTCTTGGTTCCCCTAGAGGGGGGGAGCACTAGAAAGAAGGGAGTGATTCGTTGAGTGGAGGCTTGTCTCGGCTGGAACTGTTGATGGAGGAGTGAGCGAAGCCGGAGGGCCTCCCGTAAGTATAAGGCTAGACATCTTTAATCAGGATACTTGAATAAACCAGCCAAAGGCTGGAACTCCATGAGAAGAAGGTCACTGAAGAGACAATGAAACTGCTCACGGATCTTGTAATAGATAGGACACCAAAAAATGAAGTGCTCCTTGATCTCAACCTGACTGTAAGATTCCCTATTGGATCTGATATGATTGACTTGAATGCTACTGGGGTGTGTGGCTTGGGTTTTCGTCCAAGAATTTAAATATACTGAAATGGGGACTGCTTTTGACTGACTGTGGATACCAACTGGTTGAGGAATTTCATCAAACACTTGAGCTGTTATTGCTGTAGACTACTGTTCATCCTAAACTGATCTGAAGGTGAAGCTTTGCTCGGTATCTTATCAATCACTTGCCTGTATATTTAGTTTTACTGAGTTTGCTGATTTTATACTTGTGGTTTCATTTGTTGAGTTTGAAATACATAAAGGAACATACCAAACTGATATACATATATAAATATGCAGTTCGGAAGTAACTATGGCAACGATTGTCCCTTCATATATTCAAGATAGTGAGTTCACTATTACATTTATAATCAGCATTTACAATCAGCAATGCAGAGAATAAACTCAGTTTATATTAGAAACCCACACCTGGTAAAAATCAGCGATTTGGTATCAGCTTAAGATGTCAATGGATTTATGCTTTTGTGCTGGAGAGTGCTGGCTGAATACCAAATCTTGAGTGCTCTTTGATTGTGGGTGAATGCCCTCGCCCTCGCCCTCAGCAGTAGATACACTTCAAAAAAAGGTCACGATTTGCTTCAATGGCTTACTGTAGCTGAGCAGTAAGCTACAGCGACTTCTCCTTGGGGAATGACAGCCCCCAAACTCCATGTACTGACTGATTAACACTTGGATAGCTGAGGTAGAAGGGTAATCTCGCCCCAGTTGGAAAGTGGCCCCTCTTTGAATGAAAAACGTGTAACCAGCAGCAGATTACCTCTTCCCAATTGCGTTCAACCTCAGAAATGGAATGCTTACTTCTTGACTCACAAACTGTTCACAAGAGCGTGCCCTTCTCTGCTTACAGTAAAGATAAATGATGGCGACTAGAAGGTGGTTCCCCTGAGAGAATGCAGTATGTAACACAATGTCAAAGAGAACAGTGGAAACTCAGCATGGAATCCATATATCTGAGAAATAGATATGAGAAAGAACTGAAACTCAACTATGGCAATGAAGTTCAACTGAGAGACCTGGGTGATCTCTCCTCTCCAAATCCACTAGGGTGGGTCTTCCACCACTGAAGATAGATTTCTCTCGAGGGTTTCCCAAACCCTAGCTCTTGAGCTCACGTTCTCCAAGAGTTCCTTCTCAAATGTCAAATCATAATAATGAGCAGCCGTACCCTCCTTTCCCCTTTTTATAATTATTTCTCCCTTTTTTGTCCTTTTTCTCCATTAAATATAATAAAAGCATTTTCCTGTTTATTTTAATAAAGTGACTTTATAATATTATTTTATTTGAGTCATTTTAAATGAAATAATAATTAATTAAATATTAGTTGCCAAATTTAATCTTGGATTCTTGACAACATAATAGATAATTAATTTCCCAAGCTTGTCAAATATGGGACATTACACTATCGAAGATGGCATATCCAGCAGATTCCATCTGATCGGTCAATTTGATGATTTTTCTCCACCCTGAGACGATGAGAACCCACTCTGAACTGGCCCAAAGAGATAAGAAGAGCATGTGTCCATTGACGGAATGTGTAGTGGGGCTGAACAATGAGACCGTCACTCAAATCCATGAAATGTGCTGCATAGAAGGCCATCTTTGGACATAACCTGCCTTGAGGGTTGATCCGCACGAACTTTCTGTAGATGTCATCTTGGGTGATTCTATTCAACTCCTACCTGGTGGGTGAGAGGCAGGCAGGTGCATCCAAGGAATACCTAAATGGAGGGAGTTGGTCCATCTCAATGCCAACATATGCTGGAAGATCCGTAACCCTCACTTACCAAGATCTAGTGCGGCTTGAAGGGATAGCCAAGGTAATGGACTGCGATGAGAGATTGGCTAAGTATGGGTACCGTTCACACCCTATCATCGAGTCAATGAAACTTCGAAGGCGGTGTAAGAGTGAGACAAGGCGGAACATTGCCTCAAGCCAGAAGAGGTAGGCATCTACCATGTTTTTATCTCCATACTCTAATTTGTAGATGATGTGGTTCTTTTGTCCTCTACCCTGGAGGGTATACGGAGATAGTTGGCCAATTTTTAAGATCTTCAACAATTGATGGTAATCATGTGTAAAATTAAGGTTTTGATCTTCAACTGGTTGAAGAATGTTGATATAGATTATCACTTTTATTATAGGGGGGAGGAGATTGAGATCACCCATACCTATACATATTTTAGGGGTTTGATTTTTAAGCCCAAGATTTGGTACGAGGAAGTTTGTCCAACCTCCAATAAATAAGGGGTGTGGCTCATTCACTCTTGTCAATAAACAATGCTTATAGAATCATTTTCAAGACATCATCCGAGATGGATCTGCTAGATACCATTATAAGACCCATGTACCTTTATGGCTTGAAGGTTTGGGGATTTAGTTTGCTGGAGTCAAATTCGACTGAGACATTACAAGTCCAGGCCCTCATGCTTTACCCCATCACTGAAGCAAGAGGACAGTCCCCCTACCCATTATTCAAGCGGACTTTATGGCACACCCTCTCCGATCGAATCGTTTTTGCACTTGTGTTTCGTCGTCACTGTCTTTAGAGCTTTGCAGATTTGGCTGTCGGTTGAGCTCAATACCCTTATCTTGCCTATCTCTCTTTGGGGACCACAACCTTAGCCAGTTCCTCGTGGAAGAATCCCTGTTGGTTTGCAGATGTTACTTGTGTCCTGCAGTCTATGGGCATCTTGATGGATGGCCTTCATGTAATTTTATATTCCGTTGAGGTCCATGGTTATCTCCTTCCAACCAAGTAGGAGCAAAATAGGATCACCCCAGAGGACACCTAGAGTCAATATACATAGTTCACATGGTTTGCTCCACCAGGGTGGTTGAATCCTAAGATGGGATTCTATGCAGAGCATTTTATGGAGTTGAGGGATGGCCTCATTGTTTGTCCTCCTTATACACTTCAACACTGGATGCATGTGCTTAGGATCCCCTTGGGACAAATCAGAGTTGGCTCTCATCGACACCAAGTTGATGCTGGGCATCACATTCTTTGGGTAGACAGGACTTGCCAACTCTGCCATATACATGAGATTGAGGTGGAGGGGCATTTCATCTTGATGTTCCATTTACTATGGGATTCGTGGTTGGCTTTATTGTATCTTTAGGGAATACCAGAGTCTCTCTCCTCTTTCTGCCGTTATCCAGAACTAAAATGCTTGCCTTTGTATATGAGGAAGGCCCTTAAATTCATATGCTATTCCCTTCGGCCACCCCTCGGCTAGACACCACTATGTTGATCAAATTGTTTTTTCCAGTGCTCTGGAAGGACAGGGATATGAAGAAATTGATCGACAACAGTACCACCGGAACATCGAGTTTCCTGGGACTGGGAGGAGACATTTGACCTTTGCCAGTGAGACAATTGTGAAGCTGTTGCCTTAGATCCTGGGTCAGTTCACTCGGCAGCAGCAGATAGATGACTTCCTCCAAAGCTCAGCAGCAGGGGGCTGTATGCAGGGAGCAGGACATACCACAGCCCAACTCCTCTGGTTAACCATCCATTAGGAATTTCTTTTCTTTGATCTTGGATGTTCTAAAGTTCATGGATGTAGTATGCTGTGTGCAGATGCCATTTAATCAATTGTGCCCTTTTCAAGTTCAAAACGTAATAATTCGTATTGGTTGAATAATTCTCAAGGCCAAAGCTGCTGGGAGAACTCCTGAAGACTATGAAAAGATGGGCAATAAGACCGGTGTAAGTGAATTTCTTCAATTTGATCTTTGGTATTTTTAGGAGCTATGCAATTGAACACTATTTAACGTATAAAATATTTAACAAGTGCTGTTTTTTTAGCAGGCTTCTATTCTTGGACACTATAATGCTACATTAAAAGCTTGTAATGCTCTAGACTACCATGATTTTATCAGTTGTGCAGTAAAGCTTCTCAGGGACCACTCAGAAGGTATGTTTTTGATGTTTGTGATTCTGAAGTAAAAATTTAAGGTCGCATATAAAATTCATTATTATGTTTAATATAGAGTTATGAAGAGTATAATATATTTTTCTAACATTGTTAAGTGTTCTGTATGAAATGTGAAACCTGAAATTAATTGATTCTATGGAAAGCTAAATGTCAATGATCCTTCTAAACTAGTGGCTAAAATGGTTAGGATAATTTTTTTGATATGCCTAGGTGACAAATTGGTGTCTACCTTTCAAGCAGAAAAGTGGCATCCAAACAAGTGCATATTTTTGACATTCTGAGACAGCAAAAAATGAAGAGGGAAGAAAATGTAGCATAAGCGCATAAACTTGGTTTGATAAAATTATCAATGTTTAAAATAAATAATTGTTGGAGGAATGAATGATGAAGTACAAGTACAATCAGGGCTCATAAATAGGTCGATTTGTGTCTTTTCAAATGAAAAGCCATTTCTTTTAGTTTAAATAATAATAGTTTTCTTTATATTTAATTAACTATTACTATTATTACTTTTTTGTTTGCTCGAATCTCCCTGACTTGCGGGAGTGGCCTGTGGTCTGTGAAACCACGGCCCAAGGGCATCTAAGCCGTCAAAATCACCTAGGGATTGCACCCGGCTTGGACCACACCAACCTCAACTTGACTGGGTTTTTGGGTGTCGCCTCCCAACTAAGTCACCCCTAAGGAGAATTGAACTCGGGTTGCCTTGCTGACGAGACCCACACCTTAACCAAGTGAGCTAGTAGGAATTGACTTAACTATTATTATTATTATTTTTTATTTATTTATTGTATTATCATTTATGATGCTTTCTTACTATTATTGTTATTTATTTTTATGTTCGTTACTGTTATCACATCTATGTTAGCGGGAGCTACCATGCTGCAGATTGTGTGGTCAAGGACCATATTACCTTTTTTTTTCCAGATCAGAGATCATATGGCATTAGAGGGGGCATCTATTGCATTGAGATTGCCCGAAGTAGAGATATCAGAGGGGACAGATTGTATTTTGATGGTCCAGAGCTACTCCAGAGCAGTGATTACAGGGTCCCCCTTCATTTCCTAGCTTTGAATGACCCCATTGAGAGGGTGAATTAGCTATATTGTGATGAGAGCATTACAGAGTACAGCTGGTTTGCCACTTATTGTCTGGATTCAACTTCAGCAGCAGGTATATGGTATGGCAGGTATAGCATTTTATGGATATTGCTCATGATGTTTGCTTTCAGACTTGTTTATTTATGATAGTACATGGACTAGATGTATGATGTATGATGTGGTGATCTCATGCTTTATTGTGATGTTGATGGCCCTTGGTGAGGTCAGTCCACCTTTTTCAGTAGACTCCTGTATATGCACACTGGTTCTTGTCCCCACTATTGGTATAGACTTGGTCATTCGTCCTCCTAGGAAGCTAACCTTGGATCCACCTGTCATTTCCTTCCACCCATCCGACTCATCCATTTTTGTTTCTTTCCCGACTTGGACCTTGATATGTGGCCTTGAGGATCCCCTTCCCCATTGATCCCTGAGTATGCCATGATTCCCTGTTTATTGTGCCTCGGCTCTTTAGTGTGTGAGATGCATTCTCAAACCTGGGATTTACTCCTGTCGGTTGCCCCCGATGTTGTAATGCAGTATAGGATTGTGTAGATTCACTGGGTGTTCCCCATTAGTCATCGAAGCATGCACACTTGCCCCCATTACTTTGCAGTATGAGCACCATTGTTATATCTTTTGAGATATGTATGAAGCCGAAAGGGCTATGAAATGTAAATGAAGCCAAAAAGGCTATATGAATGTAAATCAAGCCAAAAAGGCTAAGTATGAAAGTGAAATGTAAAGTCCAAGAATGTGTTTCTTAACACACACGGACACATACCAGCCATATATATCAGAGCATTGCATTGGTTATTTTTCTCACCTAGTCCTGCGGGGCAAGGAGGTGAGATGGAGTAAGGGACAGCTATGCGAATTGTTCCCTAGAGTCTCAAGTTACGGTTTGCCGGACACCCAGTCATGGCGGCTCTAGAAAAGATCCTCACAGAGTCTGTTGAAGGCACGGATGTGAGTTGCAAGGTGTATGTTAGATGATTAGTGGCGGTTTCTCTGCACTATACCCATCTGTGAGGCACCGCCCTTCCCTTGTGTTATCATGGTATGCTTATGTCAGTGGGTCCCACTTTCCCCGTTTATCCAAAGGGTCACATGGTCATGGTTTTTGTCTTTCCCCTATCTTTTCACCTTGTCTATCCACCTCACCCCAAAGTTAGCTAAGTGACCAAGTCTATAAGCGTGCATAGCAGTTTTTGAGTCTTTGTTCGAGGTGGTGGGCCCACCTCACATGGGGCCCGTTTTTATTGAAATATTATTTATTATGATCACCATGTTGTCGTTATATGTTTTTAGTAATGTATTAACATAAATAAGGAAGCCTTTGGCCTTTCATGTTGCATACAGGTTTCAGCCATAACCATTTTGACCAGAGTTGACTTGATCGCCAAAAATGGGTCTCGAAAAAAGTTGCAACCAAAACTTCGATTTTGGTTATTTATCATGTATTGGGGTCCCATATGCGCCTCCAAGTGTCAGATCGAGAAAATGTTGAAGCATTAGTGAGATTTTTAATTATTAATGGTCACCAGGGACCTGTTTTAATTAAAAATCTTTGATTTTGAGCAAACAGTGCTCGATTGATTGATCGTGGTCGTTCCAGTGACCATTTCTAGTGTATTTGGGGTCTATGATCACAGTGTAGCAGACGGTTCGTCAATCCATGCAATATAAGTGGATCAAAAGCGCAAATTACATCTTCAGAAATAAAACCAACAATTAATTAATGAAGGAAAATCAAATTTGGCTAAGTAAACTTTGGAAATGGTGAGTGCAATGGTTGGTAAAGGTAAGGGAGTCGCCTAATATCATTTTGACATAGTATGGACGCATTTTATCTTGTGTGGGGCCCTCATTTGTGCCCAGCTCTACTCATGGGGCGAATTTGCCCATAGAGGGGCGTTTTTCACTATGTAAAAATTCAGATTTTGTAAAATTTATGTTGTAAGACTTTGGATATATGGTCTAGGGGGCTAAAACAGCCCATAGACACCCCCTAGACACATCTATGCATGTTGTGAGGGCCCCACGTGGTCCCCCTCTTCCCCCTTGGGCGCATGAGGGTAATTCGCCCCCCCTCCTCCACTTCATCTCAACCATTTGTTTGGCCACTTGGGGATTTAATCCCAGCCATTCGTTTTGGTGGGAATGGGGCTTGGATTTGGAGCTCTCTCTATAAGAGAGCAAGCTCACCCATTTGTATCTGCCTCTTGTCATTTGGATACTTGAGACTGAGTTATAGAGAAACATTTCTTCCGAGTTACTTGTGATATGGTGTGGGATGTTATTGTGTTGATTGTTAGCATACTTTCGGTGCATTGTTGAGTTATTTTGCGGTGTCTTTGTCTTTCCTTGGCCACTACGAATTGCAGGTGAAATCGACCACTTGAGGAGGATGCAGCTCTTGAGCTAGTAGTTCCGTGCTTGCGTTTTCTCTTCGGGATTTCAACAAGGGAACTAAATTTACATTTGTTACTTGCTTTCCTTCATCATTTGTCTTTCATTTGTTGGTTATCTCTTGTCATTTTCCATAGATACTGATTTATCTCTCTCTGGCAGGTACCAATGCGCATTGAGTCAATTGGCTGTGTTGTCCGCTGAGATGCACACCAGCAGCAGAAATCTTCCCAAAGCTGTTCCCTCACTACAAGTGGGGAAGGTGTGGCCTTGGGGGCAAGCAACGAGCCAGGTACTGTCACCTGAATCCCATCTCCTCCGTTTAGGCTAACTCCTAACGAAGCCAAGGGGGGTAGTCCCTACAAAGAGTTTAACTATGGCTTAATGTGTTTTTAAATGCTTTAATGTGTGGTGATGCGGATGGGTGTTGTTTAGGAGTTTTTCGAATAATGAAAGACACAATGATACTTTGAATAAGACATAAGATAAATGAGAAATCCACGTTGCAATTTAAGATAAGAGATACACTGATTCACAACCACTTTAAGAAATCTTTTAGGTACAAGTCACTCATATATGGAAATTAACACATGGTACTCCAGATAGATAATAAGCAAAATAAAATATGTGATCAAGGACCAGTGCCTTATGGAGTCAAAAAATGCTTGAGTGCTTGGGTTGCTTGATACAAGTGTTCGAGAGATACGTTCGTGAGATCGTTTTGCAAATTATCTTGGTAAATTAAAAGTTTTAATGGTCTTGATTATTAGGATAAGATTACAAGGTAAGCAAAGAGATCGGAAATACTTTCAGTGGCTTCCTCTTCTGATGCTATGTCGGTCCGCCCAGACTTAACCACTCCGATGTCTAGACAGCGGATGACTCCGGCCCCACCATGTTTATGAACTTTGCCCACTACCTAAGTATGTCTCGAATGGTCAACGTCGGTTCGTTGGTTGTAGGGGTGAAAATTTTATTATGTTGTAGAAATTATCAAGTCTAACACCTTTTTGAGTACTAGCCCAACCCTTTCAGGTTGGCAGAGCATACGTGTGTTAGATAGAAACCAAGATAAATTATTATGGGAGTGTGAGTTGAAATATTTTATTTGTTGTTTAAGCACACAGTTCAACTCTCCGATAGAGAGTGCTCGACTTTGTCTTATGACAAGATTCAAGAGACTTATTTAATCTAATATGCCTAATGCAAGGGGAAAATATGCAAACTAAAAATGCTCTCCGACAGAGAGTGCTCTTGACTTGGATTACTGCAAGTTCAAGAGACTTTGTTTGTTTATTAGAATAGAGGCAGCTTGCATAAAAGAAAAGTGCACTTTCTGAAGTAAGATAATTGATAAAAGATGATAACAGAAGTATGCTTTCTAAGGCCAAGATTAACCAACTAACTAAGAAATAAACACAAGGTGGGATCAACCTCCGAACAAGGTGACCACTAGAACCACCAGTCCTTGAGAACTTCCAGCTAGCTAAATTTTGACAAGGAGTCTAATGGGGATAGAGAAGTCGACACAAAATAATGTGGCCCTCACGATGAAATCCCAAGGTTGCTAACTCAAGTCAAAACTTGGAAGAGAAATTAATCTAAGTATAGAAATTGAACTTTAATCTAGATGACTTGAAGTAAAACTAATCTAAGCATGCATGAAACAAACTTCCCCAAATGGGGAAGGAGAAAAGATGTGTGGGAGGCCTTATGGATAATATATATGGTTTTTGCAAAGATCTAAGTGTAGTTCGAAATACAATTTCGGAGAGATTACTCTCGGCATTTTCGTTATTATTGTATTGAATAGATTTTGATTCAAATTACTCGTGTTTTAGGGCAAGGCCCGTCTCTGTTGGCAAATGGTTGTAATGTTCATTTTTAAAAAAGTTGTTTCAAACATTGGCCGTAAGGCAGGGTTGGAAACCCTAACATAACTGTTTACAGTGTCAAAGGTTTGCTTGTGGAAGACTAAGGGTTGCGAATCCCGAACCTGTTATGTATTTAAGATTTTTGTTGATAGCTTAAAAAATTATTATGTGGCTTTAGGGTGAGTCGAGACTTGAACCTTGCACACCTGTACTTTAGAAAACTTGCAAAGGTCATGTTTATAATTACGAAAGCATGGATTGTTTTGGGTGAACGCTTACGGGTATCGAACCTTGGTCTTGTATTATGCTCTCGTTTTGGAAAAGAATGCAACGCTATTACAGTGTTATCAATTATGGATTACGATCAGGGTTTTCAACCCTGGAATGGTCGATAGACTCATTAGAGTTATTAATTGCTTAATTATTCGTAGTATATTTTAATGGTTAAATTAAATGGTAATTCTTTTGGAAGTGCATTAAGATGCAGTATGTTTGAAGATCCCAGTGTAAATGTTTCAGTGGTTAATTATGCTGATTCACTACATGATACATAATTTGTGATTAAGAAATAGATACATATTTATATATGCGTTCACATATGATAATTATAACGTCGAATTGTTTATGCAAATATCCTTTATCATGGACTTGCACTACTATTAGGGTTTTGCAACATCAAATGTTTTAGATTTATTCTGAAAGTAAACTAGGTTTAAGATTGTTACTTCTGTATGAAACAGTTGAAATGCTAAGTAAAGTTGTTTATTATACAGGGTGATTCCTGAAATTTTGCCTACCTTAATTATTTATAATATGAGTTCTGTTTATAAAAGAAAAGTACCTTACTGTACATAAATTAGAATAGTTTATTGATACAGATCTTTATGACACAATTTCAGTCTATGATAAAGAATCATTCTAATCTACTCCTAAATTAACTTCTCTGTACCAGAGTACGATACATAATGTATGTGGCAAAATACAAAGAAGTATTTCTACTCTTATCATTTATCATTTTATAAATTCAGAATTATTCATTCAATCTTATACCTAACAGATAAATGGACTTTCAGCATAGATAATATGATAGAAAATTAAAAGCATTTACTAACAATTCAAGAGATATCTAAGTTTTTAAACAGAAAACTGATAACATAATATAATCATTTCCTTAGTAAATAATTGGGCAGAAAGTAAACAAGATAACACAATTAGAACCTGGTAACTGTAGAAGAGACAAACAACCAAAGGAGCCCGTTCTACCCAACCTTTTCCTGAAGACAGCCAAGTCACTTGCCTTAGGACCCCCGAACCTGTTCACTGAACCACCAGGATGAAGATGTTGTGTGGAGAATGGAATAAATTACTTTGCAACTCAGCAGTAGTACTTGATAGTAATACTTCTGCCTTTAGCAATATTGAACTCAACAATGTGGCTGCACTAGTTCAGAATGCAGTCTTAACTCACTCAATCACTTCTAGCCTTCCCCTCATCGAATCTCTTGTGCTCTCTTGTCTTTTTCTTTCAGAAATTTTCACAAGGTAAGAACTGAACAACCTCCTGCTGAATTCGATGGGTAGATAAAGCATGCCTAGGTCTTTGGTCAGTTTTCTTTAGTTAATGAGCCACCTGCTCAGTTCCATTTTCTTGGGGAACATGACCATAAAAATAGGGAAGTTGCCCCCTGCAACAACTAGAAGTGAGTTGAGGATGCTGCCAAGTGTGAGTTTGTTCTCCACCCCAATCCATTCCTCCTAGTGGGTCAGTGAGCACTCATTCAACAGTCTCCTTTGGATATTTGTCTCCTCTTTTATTTATAAATAATAAAATATTCAGAGTAATTAATTACAGTCATCCTTGACCCCACTTGGTCAATAAACATAAAACTTTACAATAACATAAAACATAATGTTTTTCTGACAACATAAAATGTTTTGAATTTGGGTATGTGACAGCCCTCCTTGGGCAGCTTGCTCATCCATGCTGTTTGTGCTTGTTTCTAGGTTTTGGTTATGCTTGATTCGTGTTTTAATTGCCATTTTAATATCTGAAATCAAGTTATCATTTGCTAGAAGTGCCTAAAAACACTAATTTGTTTCTGCCCTAGGTCTGTTAAACCACTTAAACAATCTTTCCCTTTGGTAGAATTTCATCATATCACCATTTCTAGCTTATTGTGCTCCCTAGTTAATTTCCAGTCATTAAATTGTTGCTTCACTTCATCTACTTCATCACATTTTAGATGTGGTCACTTTCTCATACTACGCTTATTGCATCTTGGTGTCCAATCTTTGACTGGAATCAAGCTTGGGTTCACTTGACACTCATCTCTTGGTTATGTTTGCTTGATATCTTGGGATTTGGGTGTCTATTTTTGGTCCTCAACCATCGCTGGTTGAGTAGGGTCTCCCCCTTGACTAGGCTACTGTTGGACACATTGAGCGCACTGAGAGGGGGGGGTTGAACAGTGTGTGTAGCTTTTATTACTTTTTCAACTTTAACAATCATCGGCAGCCTTTTCAATATTAAGCAGAGTACGTAATTATCACATTATCATTGTATCATCATCAGCATTATTAACAACTACAGCTCATCATCACATAGGAAGCATTGCAAAACACAGTACACAATATTTTTACGTGGAAACCCAAATCCTGGGGGAAAAGCCACGGAAGCCTTTATAATAATAATTTACCAGCAACAACTGGAAGGAGGCAACAACCCCCTTTGTTACAAAGACTTCAATTCTCCAGCTACAACTGGAAAGAGGCTACAACCCCCTGGTTTACAGGCTACAACCTGAAGGAAGCCTTAGCTCCCTCAATTTCCTTGCCCCGTCCTGCCACCCTGATATGAAGATAGAAACTGAACTACTGAACCACAAACTGCACTGATCCTGCGGACCTGCTATCCAACACCTGTACCACTCTGCGCAACCACTGTCACTGCTCATCAACTGACCACTGCTCATCACAACTGTGCCACATTGTTCATCAACCTGTATAATCAATTTGTCCAATCTAGCTGTACCAATCAATCTTAGCTATACCAGTCAATCTGTCTGCATAAATCAATCTGTTGTTCACATCATTTGAATCAATCAATATGAGTTCAACCAACTGTGTACCAGACCACCTGGGTCAAACCAACTGCTCATACAACTCAACCAATCTGAGTTAGACCAACTGCACATAGGACAACCTGTGTCAATTCTGCTCAATTGAACCTGTACCAAGTTTCTTATGTACCTGTACCAAACTGTGCCAATCTGATCTTTAGGACTAATCCATTCCCTTTAATCAACTTCATCAAGTAAGACTCACATACGGACAGACCTCACACAAGATTCTACCACAGTCAACTTTTAGCAAGACTTGATAGTCAAGCAACTAAATCAAACTTCAACCAAGTAGGATCAACTAGCCCCAGTCGTACACATGGACAAACTCAGGGTCAACAATCAAAGTTCATTGTCATTCATTCTTCACTTAATCATTCTTAGGTCAATTATAGAGGGTAGGGTCAATTAACTTGAATAACTAATCCTTACAACATTGTCATGACAACTTGTCAACTCAATCAATGCCCTACTTTAGTCAATGCTATCAGCTAGTCATACAATCCAAGACACTTATAGCTTGTCAAATCATACAAGGTTAGAATGTGAAACTCAGTGAATACAAGCTCTTGCAATCAACTTGTCAAATCACTGTCAAGTGATACTTACACACTCAATCAGCACTAACTTGTCAATTCACTCTGGCTCAACAATAAATCAATCAGGAAAGTAACAACTTAATCAAATTAACTTATAATCAAGTACTGCCAAATCAAAATTAGAGCAGACATTTTAGTCCAGACCTGTCAACACAAATTTTGACAACTTGCAACACAGGGCTAAGATAACTTGCCAAACAAAATACTTCAAATCATCTAGTCAAATACAGTCAATGGTTTCTCAATACTGAAGAGCCAATTACTTAAGATCAATACTGACTTACTAAGTCAATGGTCAATACCACACACTATCAAAAGCAATAAAACAATTGCCCAAAACCAATCACATGACAAATCAATCAAGAGAAGTATTGTCAAATCAAACTTGGTTAAGAGTGTACTGTCAATTCTATTCAGTCAACTCAAAGTCAATCAAAGTACACTACCCCAATTGATATGATAGTCAATCTTTGTACAAAACCAGTCAAGGAGTGGTGGCTACTAGTCAAATCAAACACTGAGTATGTAAAGTTCTAAACATCATTGTCTAATGTCTGTAAGTATCATTATCATTTTGTCATACTGAAAATAATCATTGTGTAATGACTGTGTAGGCATAATTGTATCCACTGTGTTTTTAGGCATATAAGTATCACTGTGAATCATGTCATCATTGAATATCTATCATTGTGTACTCTTTACTTTATATGTATCACTGTCTTTGCTGATTATAAAAGCATATATTACTGTGCATACCTTATACCACTTGAATGCTGAAGCAACCACCGAAAACTTGAAAGATGTAACACTGAATTTTAAAAGACAAACCTCAAAAAAATTGCTTCAGACCTGCCTC
Organism: Larix kaempferi; assembly: GCA_027924585.1. Lineage (NCBI taxonomy): Eukaryota > Viridiplantae > Streptophyta > Pinopsida > Pinales > Pinaceae > Larix > Larix kaempferi. The sequence continues at coordinate 1,026,826 of BSBM01001218.1, forward strand.
AGTCCACCACCAAAATTTATAGGATAGTCCCCAAAAAAATATTTCAGTCAAAACCGAAATTCTGAGCTCAGTCAACACCAATCGAATTTCTGTCTTAGTCAGAATTTCTGCAATCTGAAATTCTGCAGAGATGAGGTAGCCCGAAAATTTCAAAGGAGCAGTCCAAAATATGCTGGAGGTAGCCCCCCAAAAAAATGAAGAGACAATCCACCAACCAGACGTCTGAATTTGTGAGCAGACCACTGAAAATTGCAAGAGATGGTCTGCAAAAATGAGCCTCAGACCTAATCCGAAAATTTCAGAGCTAATTTTTTTTTTTTTGGCACATTCCATTTTGAATTGACCAAGGTTCTATTTATATAGGTCGTTGAGGATAGAAATTTTAGGCTGGCCGACCTAGCAACTCAAAAAAATATTATCTAAGTACCTTTTTTAAGACTGAGCCGACCTAGTAATTAGAATTAAATTAAATTTTAAATTTGATTTTAAATTAAAGTCTGGCCGACCTTGCATTAGTGATTTATTTTAATTATTAATTAAATTTAATTGATTCTTTCTTGATAGGCCGACTTCACAAAATACTTAATCACTCAAGATAACTTAATTCATTATTTAATGATTTAAAAGGGGCTTTCTTAATTTTGCAAAAGACTACATTAAAGGCTTCAACACTATGTACATTAAGCCACCAAAGGAGGGTAATAGATCCATCAAAATTTGTGGGTCAAGGAGCAAGATTCCCACAACTCCTTTAATATGGGATAGTCACTCATGTCCATAAGGTGTACCAAAGACCCCATAAGTAATGATTTCATCATTATTATAGCAAGGTCTTCAACAATGTCCAAAGCCTCCACATTACCAAACTACATATGTGTGGGTTCAAGGACCAATCTTCCAGGTATAAGGGCACCATCATTAAGGATTATGGGCTTCTTCAAACTTATGGGCATATGACCAATTTGTGGGCTTTCATCATGATTTCCAAGGGTTTCTTCAATGGCACAAGGTCATCATAGGTGCATTAAAAGCATATGCAATGGTTTCATTACCAAATGGGTTCATAGCCATCAAAACCCCAAGATAAGGGTACTAAGGGCTTCATGACCTCATCAACTTTAACGACAATAACTCATCAACCGTAAGGAGTTAGGAGACACTCCACTTATCAATCAAAAGGGCTTGACGATGGCTATCACCCTATGAGGATCTTGCTTGCATTGGCAGGGTCCTTCAACTTTGTTTTCTTTAATTAGTGCAAGATCTTTTCAAAGATATCATCAAAAGAAAGACTTCATCATGTAAGGGCACAAGTCAATTGTGTGAGGGCTACATTCATTCAACAATCAATCAGGAGACCATAACAAGTACAAGAAGCATGGAAACCATCAACCAAAAGACAACCAAGAGCAGGGGATATAACAATGGACTCAATTGCGACCAAGATACAACTTAGGGTCACTCATCTAAGTCAATGAGTAACCAGGGCTTTTGCTATTGTCCCAAGGACTCCAAGGGCTTCAGTCTTGGGCTTGGACAAGGTCAAAAGGTCTCCTTTGACACAGACAACCATAAACCAAATAATAACCCTCAGGAGATCCACAAGGGGCACCAAGACCAGGCACTGTTGGCATCAATGACAACTTAATCAACAACTACGTGCCCTGTCTAAAGCGACAAGCACGTCGTCTGGTGTGACGACCGTTCTTCGAACGATGGACTTGGTGTTTGTGAGTGTCGCATGTCTAGCTGCCTACCTCTACCATCCCGGATAGGATACCCCTCTGTAGCAGCTAGTGATTTTGTGATAACAGTTACATTGCCACCTCTGAAGGAATGCTTTGTCTTCAAAGTATAGTTATTAGGCTTGTTTTCCCTTTTATTTGGAGTTTGGTTCTTGCCAACCTCATTGAGATGAGGTGGAATATACTTTGTAGGGAGGTGGAATATACTTTGTAGGTGGTGTTTGTTCCTTTCCAAAAATAGTTCCATTTTGATACACATCATTCTCATTTCTACTTGGTAGTGTGCATGAGATTGATGGCAGTGATACTTTTGGCAGTGCCTCATCATGGTCGGAATATGAGTTGTATGCTATAGTGATATCCTTTTCTGGATTCAATACTTCTACTTGCTTTCCATCTACGATACGATAGTAGCGTAAAGGCATGTCTTCACATCTATGCCTTGGAAACCATTTCTTCCCACATCGACGATAATTGCTTTCCTTCCTTTTATCCTTTTTTAAATGGTGATATTTTATTTATTGTAGTCACTAGTTGCCTTTGGTGAAATGAGAACTACTCTTTGTTGACTAACCAACTTCGTCTTGATCATTTTTTCCATGCTTCTAGCTTCAACCAAGTTCTTAGGTCTTGATAGCCTTAGCTCAGTGTAGAATCTGGATAATGGGTTTTAATCCAACAATATACATCTCTAGTAGTTGCTCATTTGTAAGATTGGGATATCTGGTTGCAAGAACCTCCCATTCATGGGTGTATTGTTTCACTATTGTCGTTTGTGTTAAATGGCCAAACTTGGTATAGGTGTCATCTTCTTCATCGCCATGAAACCTCTTAAGGAGATTTTTTGTGAACATTTGCCAGTTAACTGAGAAACCACTAGTATTTCTAGACCAACCTGCGAACCAATCATAAGCATCACCTTCTAAGTATAAAGATGCCATTGATATTTTCTCTAGTTCACTATTAGGTGGGTTCATAGCAAAAATTACCTCGATTTTATTAGCCCACATGATGGTCCTTCAATCATCCATTCCATCATATTTAGGTATCTTGATTTTGATTTGATTTAGACACCCCGTGTTATTTGAATATCTCTTGCAATTAGTGTTTGGTAGTTCTAGGCTTGGTGGCAGTCATTGGTTAACGAAGGGTTGTGCAAATAACACATCTACCCTCTTAGTTAGTTGGCCGATCCTTTTAGTAGGATCATTAAATATTCTTGTTGTTTCATCCCTATCATTGTTTCTTATTCTTAATAGGGTTTTCCATTGAGTCTTAGACTCTTCTGTTATCTTGTTAAAGCTCTCTAAATGATTTAAATGTCTCTTTCGTTATCTTGTTAAGACTCTCTCTAAATGCTTTAGATGTCTCTTCTATTTTTTTGTGTTAAGATATAAGGCTACACATGTAATAAAGTCATTTCAGTGACTTAGGTCAAAAGGTAGGTTTTTAGCGTCTTAGGGTTTATGTATTATGGTTAGGGCTTGGTCACTCAGACTCTTTATAAGAGTGAGGGCCCTCATTGTAATATTAAACTGTACTTGTTATCACATTATATGTCGGTAGCAGCTTCCATATTGCAGACTGTGCGGCCGAGGACCGCACAGTACTTTTTTTTCCAGATCAGGAGATCAGTCGCCTCAGACGAGGCAGTTTTGTTCAGATTGCCCCTAGCAGACATATCAGAGGGGATAGGCAGTTGGACTTACCATCTACCACAGGGTTACCTTTCCTTGCCAGGCTTTGACATAAGCCCATTTGAGACAGTTGCCTAGTCTTGTTCTGATCGAGATTATCACAGTACAGTGCTGGTTTATTATGTGCCCAGATTCAGCAGAGATCTAGCTCAGATACAGGTTCAGTAGCAGCGGGTATATGGTGCAGCAGGTATTGCATATTATCGATTATTGCTCATGTTGTAGATTAGACTCATTTATACTTGTTAGTACACTAACTTTGCATGAGATGATATATTTGGTGATCTAGCTATGATATGATGTGATTGGGCCCTTGGTGATGTCAATCCACCCCTTCGGTTAGACTCATGTATATGCACGCTGAGTCATGTCCTCCATACTTGGCATAGACTTGATCACTTAGCTCCCTCGGTAGCTGACTTTAGCACCATTATCACTTTCTCCACCCATCCGACCCATTCATGACACTTCTTCGCCGACTTGGATTCTGATTTGTGATCCCGAGGACCCCTTTCTCCACTGATCTCTGAGTTTTCCATGACTCCCTGTTTATTGTGCCTCGGCTCTTTAGTGTGTGAGATACACGGTTAGACCTAGGATTTGCTCCTGTCGGTTGCCCTCGATGTTGCAATGCAGTTAGGATTGTGTAGCCTCACCGGGTGCTCCCCATTGGTCATCCAAGCTTGTATTACTCACCCCCATTACCTTTGCAGTATGAGCACCATGTTTATATCTTTTGAGATATGTATGTAGCCTAGGAGGGCCATGAAGAAATAAAGAAATGAAGAAATGAAATGTAAATCAGGCTAAAAAAGCCATTGTATTGTAAATTATAAAATCTAGCCAAAAAAAGGGCTAAGTATGAAACTCATTGTAAAATCCATGCAATGTGTTTGTGAACACACATGGATTCTGGTCAGCTATACATATCAGCATTTGTAGTGGTTATTCCTCACCTAGTCCTGCGGGACAAGGAGGTGAGAAGGAGCAAGGGACAAGCTCAAGATTGCCCCCTAGAGTCTCAAGTTACGGTTTGCTGGACACCCAATTTGGTGGCTCTAGAAAAGAACCCCATGGAGTCTTTGGATACGGATGTGAGTTGTGGGATACTTGTTAGATGACTAGTGGTGGTTTCCCTGCACTATACCCATTTGTGAGGCACCGCCCTTCCCCGTGTTTTGTCATGGCATACTTACCTCAGTGGACCCCGCTTTCTCGAGATGTCTAATGGTCACATGATCTTTATCCTCGTCCTTCCATATCTTTTACCTTGTTGTCCACATCACCTAGAGTCAGCAAGGTGGTCAATTCTATGGAGGTGTATAGCATCCTAGTCTTTTGGAGGTGGTGGGCCCACTTCACCAGGGCCTTGTACTATTTTGAGATTTAATGAATTTTTGATCACCATGTATCATTTATTGCTTAGTAATGTACTAACTTGTTTAATTGAGCCTTGTCACTTCATGCTTGCATACAGGTTTCAGCTAGCACTATAGTTGACTAGATTTGACTTGGTCAAACTGGGTTGACTAGGCCAAAAATGGGCCCGAAAAAATGTTGCGATCGGATTTTCGATTTCGATCATTTATTATCTACAGGGGTTCCGTATGAGCATGCAACTGACGGAATTGCAAAACATTGAACCAATTGAGAGATTTTTAATTATTATTGGTCAACTTTGACCTGTTTTAATTAAAAATCATGGATTTGGGGCAAATATTGCCAAAGTGATGGATCGGGGTCGTTCAAGTGGTCATCCCTACTGCTTTTGGGGTCCTCCATCACATTGCAGCAGACGGTTCGGAAATCCGGGCAATAAAAGTGGGTCAAAAGCCCAATTTTCATCTTCAGCGATATAAACCAGCAGAAAATACATGGAATAATCAAAATTTTGACTAAGGCAACTATAGGCAAATGGCAAAATCAATGGTTGGCAATGGTATAGGTAATTCATAAGGTAATTTTGGTATGCTGTGACATTATATTTGATGGTTGTGGGGCCCTTATTTGCCCAGCTCACCATGGAGGTCGATTTTGGCTCATAGGGGCGTTTTTCTCCCTAGTGGGGAATTCGATTTGCTTGATGTTGATGGTGGGACCCTTCTTGTATGTGGTTGGGGGGATAAAACATCCCATAGACACCCCCCAACTCCACCTTGTATTGATGTATGGCCCACATGGGCCCCTCTCTATCCACTAGTGCACTCTCTTGGGGAAATTCGCACCTCCCTCTAGGGATTCATCTCCACCATTCGATTTTGTGGATGGGGAGATGATCTCAACCCTCCATTTTGGGGGGAAACCTATTTTGAGAGTGAGCCATCTCTATAAGAGAATGGACTCACCTCCATTGTAGTTCTTCTTGGCATTTTCGACTTGCACTTGATAGAGAGAGGGACATTCCATTTTCAGCTTGATACTTGGTGTTGTGGAGTTAATCTTGTGGTGATTGATAGCTAGTGTTGGATGCATTGTGGAGATATCTTGTGTTGTCTTTCCATATTTGTTGGCTGGTTTTTATTTGCAGCATTGGTGGCCATTTGAAGAAGGGCGCTATTCTTGGAGCGGGAGCTCCACTCTAGCTGTTTTCTTCGAAGTTATTCACAAGGGAGTTGTAGTTTGCTTATTGCTATTCAATTCTCTCATCTTTTAGCCATTTATTTGCTGCAGTTACTGATTATTTCTTGATTGTGGCAGGTACCCAGGTCGCCATTGGCATCCAGTTGCTCCTCATGCTCAAGGGAACACGTATGCTGCTCCACACTTGATCTTCTGGGCTAGTCTTCACTCAAAAGCTCTTCACTTCACCATTTTACTAGGTGCTCTTCATTTCCTTGTCTCTTCTTTGTCATATTCACTGTTTTGCTAAGCTGCAACCATAAAATAAACCCTAAAATTATAAAAAATTAACTTCCCACCGTTAGAGTCTTTTTTTATTTAAAACCCAGTAATGATTTATGCTTAAATGCCCACATCTCAAATTTCATTGCAATTCGTCTCCATATGCCCATAGAACTAGGCACTAGTCATTCACCAATTTCGCCCTACCTGGGCAAAACTGTCAAATCTGGTTTTTGGGTCAACTTTGGGGTTATGGGTACTCTTTAATCTGCTCCGTAACGTCTTTTTACCGAATAGTACCAAGTATCAGTAGCTGGAGGTGCTTAAAAACGTCTTTTTTTGACTACCCTAGGTCCATTTTTCTACTGTTTAACCCATTCCCCTAGGGCTGTTAATTTTACTGCTTGCTGGTTTGTTTTTTTTGTGTCTTAAATCAGCCATTTAATCAAGTTCTAATTGCTAGAATATGTGTTTAAATTGCTTATTCATCTCTGCCATGTATTACTAAATCATAATGAGCTTCATTCCCCATAGGCAGGGTTCCTATACACTCTTCTAGTAATTTTCTGTTCGCTGATTTATTTTCCAGCCTTCTAATCTTTCATTGAGTCCATCATTTGTATGTGTAATCAGATCTGAATTGGTTTCTTCTAGTACATTTTCCCATCCAGAGTCTTGATTCCACCAGGCTGGAGGATTTCTCACACTTAGTCATCCATTCTGTCTTTCACTTTGTTTATCTTTTGGGTTTGGGTGTCTGATTGTAGAGTCTCAACCATCACTGGTTGAGTGGGGTCTCCCCCCTGACTTGGCTACTGGCCATGTCTAGAGCGACTGTAGCCTTGTCCGGTGTGACTTCTGTCCCTTGGACGGAGGACCTGGCTACTGTTTGTTACACCTACCTGGCTGTTCACCTCTACCATCCCTATTGGGATACATACCACAAGCAGCTAGAGTTTGTGTGATAACAATACTGTCATAATAATTTTTGTGTTTTGCGTTATTGAGCTATAATGTGTTTGGTGATGTAACCCTATCTAGGGTTTCTCGTTTATTGGTTTTCATAATATGGTATCATAGCAGGAAGATTAGAGGCATGAAGATGAGAGAGAATCGATGAGGGATAAGAGTCATTTGCCCTTATAATTGAGTCATCCTTTCAAAGCCCATGTTTAGAATCACAGCCGTAAGGAATTGGGTCACCTTTTCCCATGGAAGAATGGTGGTCAAAGCCACGATTTAATAAGCTGTTGTTTTAGATGCACCCACACTTTTTTGCAGTTGCTACAGAGAACGCCATGCACGATTTTTTTTCATGCAGCCTGTTGTCACATCCATGTTAGCTGGAGCTACCATGCTGCAGATTGTGTGGTCGAGGACCATGCTACATTTTTTTTTCCAGATCAGAGATCAGATGCCTTCAGAGGAGGCACACAGTTTTGTTCAAATTGCCCCGAGCAGACATATCAATGGGGACAGATGGTTTATTGTATTGTCCAGACATGTATACATTACTGCCTACATAGGCACCCTTCTTTGCTAGGATTTGCACAAGCCCATTGAGACAGTTGCCTAGCCATATTTTGATAGAGTGCTACAGAGTATTGTTGGTTTACCACTTATTGCCCGGGTTCAGTTGAGATCCAGTTTCAGAGTCAGCTTCAACAGCAGGTATATGGTGCAACAATTATAGCATTTGATGTTCTATTGCTTATGTTGTCTATTAGACTTGTTTATACATGATAGTACACTGACTTTACATACTATGTTGATGTGGTGATCTAGTTGTTATTATGATGTGTTTGGCCCTTGGTGATGTCAGTCCACCCCCTTCAGTAGGCTCCTGTCTATGCACACTGGATCACATCCCCACTATTGGTATAGACTTGGTCACTTAGTCCCCCTTGGCAGTTGACTTTGGATCCACCTTCATTTTCTCCACCCATCCGACTCATTCATGATTGGTCTTTCCCGACTTGGATTCTGATTTGTGACCTTGAGGATCCCCTTCTCCACTGACCTCTGAGTATGCCATGATTCCCTGTTTTTTTTGTGCCTCGACTCTTTAGTGTGTGAGATGCACTCTCAAACCTGGGATTTGCTCCTGTCGGTTGCCCCTGATGTTGCAATGCAGTATAGGAGTGTGTATCCTCACCGGGTGTTCCCCACTGGTCATCGAAGCATGTATGCTCACCCCCATTACTTTGCAGTATGAGCACCTTGATTATATCTATTGAGATATGTATGTAGCCCAAAAGGGCCTTGATGTAAAATGAAGAAATGAAGAAATGAAGAATTGTAAAGCAAGCCAAAAAGGCTATTGTAAATGTAAAATCTAGCCAAAAAGACTAAATATGAAATTCATTGTAAAATCCATGCAATGTGTTTGTAAACACACATGGACACAGGTCAGCCGTACATATCAGCTTTGTAGTGGTTATTTCCTCACCTAGTCCTGCGGGGCAAGGAGGTGAGAGGGAGCAAGGGACAAGCTCAAGATTGTCCCCTAGAGTCTCAAGTTACGGTTTGCTGGACACCCAGTTTGGTGGCTCTAGAAAAGATCCTCACGGAGTTTTATTAAGGCACGGATCTGAGTTGTGAGGTACTTGTTAGATGACCAGTGGCAGTTTCCCTGCACTATACCCATTTGTGAAGCACCGCCCTTCCCCGTGTTTTGTCATGGTATGCTTATCTCAGTGGACCCCGCTTTCCCGAGTTATCCAAAGGTTCACATGATCTTAGTCCTTGTCATCCCTTATCCTTCACCTTATTTTCCACCTCACCCAAAGTCAGCTAGGTGGTCAAGTCTATAGGTTGTGTTGATCGCCAAACTGCACACCAGCAGCAGAAATCTTTCGAAAGCTGTCTCCCTCATTGGAAAGTGGGGAGAGGTGTGGCCTTGGGGGCAAGCAATGAGCCAGGTACTGTCACCTGAATCCCAGCTCCTCCGTTTAGGCAAACTCCTAACGAAGCCAAGGGGGGTAGTCCCTATAAAAGAGTTGTCTAAGGCTCTTTGTGTGTTTAAGTGTTTTTAGGTGTTGTGATGCGGATGGGTGTTGTTTAGGAGTTTTTTTTTGAATGAGAGACAATAAAATGTAAAACAAGATAGCGCAATCCATGTTGCAAACACAAGATGAGAGATACACTTGGACAATAAATTAATCACTCTTTACGATAATTAAAGCAAATACTCCAATATTGATATTTTAAAGCAGACAAGATATATGATGAAGGACCAGTGCCTTATGGAGTCAAATATATATATAAAAAGAGTGATTGTAAGGAGGTTGATACAAGTGCTTGAAAATAAAAGTTTGTGAGAACGTTGTGCAGCTTATCTTGGTAAATTTAAAATTTTAATTATCTTGATTATTATGGCTAAGAACAAGGTATCAAAAGTAGTGGAACCTTATCCAAGAAAACTACGGGCAATCCTAGGTGATAGGTCGGAGGCACCCAGATTGCGAAGAGGGCAAGTGTGCTTGCGGCCTGACCGCCCTCGAGTCTGACAGTGGATCCCCGACACCACCTCTTGTGGGAAGAACAGTAATTTGTCTTGGTTGAGGTTTTGGGGTAAAGTTTTAATTAGATTTTCACTTGTGAATTAGTAAGTCTTCCACCTTTCTGAGTACTAGCCCAACCGTTTCCGGTTGGCAGAGCATACGGGTGTAGGACAGAAACCAAGGTAAATTAATTAAAGGGGTGTGTGGGTTGAAAAGTTTTAGATTAAGAGTACTTTAGTTCAACTCTCCGACAGAGAGCACTCTTGACTTGGTCTTATGACCACAGTTCAAGAGACTTGCTATTTTAACAAATGCCTAATGCAGGGATAATGCAGAACTAAAAATGCCCTCCGATAGAGGGTGCTCTTGACTTGGATTTGGCCAAGTTCAAGAGACTTTGGTTTGTTTTAAACAAGCAAAAAAGTAGATTGTAATAGCAATGAATTCCAACTTAAGTTTTGATTTTACAATATGATAGACAACAAGATATGGATTATTACTAAAAATCACTACTTGCAAGATAAAATGAAAACTAGAAACAAACTAGTGTTCTACCACACAAAATCTAATCTAATGGGTGGGATTGATCTCCGAACAAGATCAACCACTAGAAGTGCCTGCACTTGAGAACCTCCAGCTAGCTGAAAGCTCTACCAAGGAAACCGACGGGGAAGGAAGAGTAACCACAAAATTATGTGGTCCTGCCCTTGAGATGAAATCCCAAGGATACAACTTCCGGTCAAAGGCTTTGGAAGAGAAAATTAAGATATTTAAACGGAAAATAAAACTAATCTACCCAAGAGTCTCTTTCAGGTCAAAGACCCTACTCGGGAGAGCATGGGGGTAAGTAAATATGACTTATATTAAAACTAGCATGTAATGGATCTTAGAGCTAAAAGTCACACCACTCAATGAGACGAGACCACAAGGCTTCCCCAAATGGGGAAGTAAATGTGGGGGCTTAAAAACCCCACTTGCAAATTTTATTATGGAGATACAATTGCCCTTGGGAATGAAACCCTTGTAGGGACTTTTTTTCGAGATGAATAACTTGTAAAACACTTGAAATAAACTAGGATTTATTACAAAAGGATAATATTAATCTTGTTTTGTTTTTGTCCTCTTGTATTGATAGCTTCTTGGTTTTAGAAGTGTTGACTTCTACTTTGGAAAACCCTATCACCAACACACAACTCCAATACCCATTAGACGTTAGATAAATCAAAACAAAATTGAAACTAACTAAGTCCTAGATCCAAAAAACTATATGCAAGCAATGATAAAACAAAAATTACCCTTAAGATGCAAGTGCAATTATTTTGGAATTTTAACTATTTGAAATGTTTAAATGACAAAAATGAAATGGCAGCCAACAAATGTGAACTTATGACAGTCAAATAAAGTTTTAAGATGGCAGCCACACATGTGAAGTTCAGGACAGTCAAATGATGTTTTAACAGTCCAAAAAAAGTGTAGCTGGCAGCCAACAAGTTTATGCGACAGTCAACAAAATAATGTCTTAGTTAGCAGCCAATAGGAAAAGACCTTATGATAGTCAATTAGATGTGTAGAGAATGGCCAGTAAAAATAAACTTTGGGACAGTCAATGTAGGTAGATGGCAGTAAATAAAACTATGACAGTCCTCACAAATGATAAAAGGCAGCCCACACACTTTAAGATAATCACAATGTAGGTAAATGGCAGCCAATCAAGTTTATTAAAATGGGATTCAATGGACTTGCATGTGACAAAATTAAACTAGATACAAGTAGGAAACAGATCTACGGCAATAACTTTGTAACAACACAATGCAACTAGCTATGAAACTTTAGGTCCAACTAACAACTAATCTAGCATGATATGAGATCTACAAAACTAACTCTAACAATGAAAACTAACTATTGAAAATCAATCAAACTAACCACTCACTAACACTAACACTTTGTTGTTTTTGTTATTGTTTTAGGGCATGAAAGGGATGGATGAAAGCTAGAGGAGGCACAAAACCAAAAGGGAAAACGAAGAGGTGAAGGGTAGAGGGAAGAAATAGGACGAGAGGATACCTAAGGGAGGAAGGAGGGAGACGGGAGGCTAGAGAGGGGAAAGCAAAAAATGAAGTGGGACGAATGGGGTGGATAGGAGATGAGGCAAGCTAAAGGGGGTGGACGAATGGAGCAAATAAAAGGCAAAAACGAAATGGAAGGATGGTAGGATGAAGACCAACCTATGGAGAAGTAGATCTAGGGAAAGGGCTTCAAGTGGAACACTTGAGATGGTAAAAACACCGCCTTGGAAATCCTCCGGTTAACCGGTGATACGCCGACAACGAGTGTTGAAGAGAGCACAAGGAAACAAATCCCAAGTTATTCCCCAAGGTTGAAAGAACTTCAACCTTATGGCAAGCTAATCTATGGCTTGAAGACAAGAACAATCTCGGATCAAGGCTAGAAGGGCTAGAAAGGGCTTAGCAAGTCAAAGCAAAAACTCAAGGAGCAACCAAGAAGGCTTGAAGAAATGGAAGCCTAAAGTAATAAGTAGCCAATATTGTGTTTTGAATGTTTGATGGAGAAGATCCAAACTCCCTTTTGTTTCTCAAATCCAGAAGCTAAAACTCCTTTGGTCTTATTATAGAGTGAAGATATACCTGCAAGAACCTTAAGCATGGATAATATATTTGAAACAAAATATTTAAGTGAAAAGAACTAGATACATGCTACTTGTGCTAGATTGTTAGCCATCTTGAACATGATCTACAACTTAAGAGCCTCAAATAGAATGTAAAACAATATCACCTCAAATCTCAAGTGAAGCAATGCACATCAAGAGCCTCCACGTTTTTGACCTCCAAAGTCTCAACTTTATTCTCAATAAAAAGTGCTTACAATTTCATCAGAGTTTCGATGCATAAAGACTCCATGAGATAATAACCCCAAAGGGCCTCTCTTTATAGTAAAAGACACAAGCTAAACCCTAGGTCGAATTTGGCAATGGTAAGTAGTTCGAATTCCAATCAAGGCAAGGCTTGGCATGCTAAACTCGAGTTTATGGTAGGTGAAATGGCATGAGGTGGCAAGACTCGACTCTAATGGAAGCATAGGGAGTGTCAACCACCAACCAACGAGCTACAACAAGGAAAACGCGAGCTTGAGAGAGGATTGACGTGAGGATGTGGAGGTGCGAGTTAGTGTGGTGAGGAGACAAGTGTAATAGGTAGGTGCTAACTCGAGTGGTAGAGGAACCAAGCATGGTGAGTCATGAAGGCATCAACCAATAGACACACTCCAACTATGCAAGACGTGAAGTTAATGGAGATTGACGTGAGGACATGGAGATGGCGAGTTGGCATGGTGGAGACATGTGGTAGTTTGGTAGGCATGGACTCGAATTAGCAAAGGGAGCCAAGCTTGGTAGGTATGACGGCGCCTACTCTAACATTAATGCTCATCCACCACCCAATCATCAAATGACAACAAGCCAAATCGAATTTTGCATGAGGAGGGCGAATTTGTTTGAATGGATAACCTTCTAGTGACTGGATAGTTGACTGGGAAGACTTGGAGTTGATTGGAATCCTCATAAATGCCCATTGCCATGTCATTTAGCCTTTTATTTTAATCAAATTGATTAATTTTGGAGAGATTTGGATTATCTCCAAAATATTCAATTTTATTATTTTAATTAATAATTTCTCTGTAAATGACTTTTCAGAGAAAATATTAATTACGAGGCTGAATTGACATCCGAAAGTTGGGTTTAGCTGCTCCACGGGTCGTGTGATTTTTGGCTTATCAAACGAGCCATCAATCACTGAATTCGGACCCCGGACGACTGACATATTACAAATAATTATTTCTCTATTTAAACTATAGAGAAATTTATTAAATTTTTAAAAAATAAATAAAACCCAAATTTCGACGGACCCGGTAAAATTTTTTTCGAAATTTTTTCTGAGGGTTTTATGGACCTAGGACATGACCGACACCTATTCTAACAATGTCTAGTAGGCTTATATACATTAGTTGGCCTCTAATATCCCCCCATGGCCAAATTTTCAAAATCGGGCATTCCAGCTTTGGAGGAGCGGGAGAAAACCTCATCGATTATACATCGCCTTAAGCAAAGTATAATTGACAAGGGAAAAAACTCCTTGGAATACCTTAGTTGCTTAATCCAGTCATGAGGAACCGAGGCACTCAGATCCTGCTAGCACACTTTATTACAAACCCCCATGGGGCCATGGTCATGTCGACTCAAAAAATAAAACAAGCTAACCACAATTGGCTAGCCACAACATGCTGGATCATCTGATACACTGGAATCAAACATTTATCATGCTTGTCAAATGGCGGCTCTCTAGAAAATCCAACTATGGTACAAAAAAGTTGGTAACAGGTTGTGCATAGCAGTTTGAGTCTTTTGGATGTGGTGGGCCCACCTCACCAGGGCCCTCGTGTTTTTGAGATATTATGTATTTTTGATCACCATGTTGACATTTTATTGTTTAGTAATGTACTAACATGTATAAGGAAGCCTTTCGCTTCATATTGCATATAGGTATTCAACCAGCACCATGTTGACCAGATTTGACTTGGTCAAACTAGGTTGACCAGGCCAAAAATGGGCCCGAAAAAATATTGCGATCGAAATTTCGATTTTGGTCACTTGTATTCTATTGGGGTCACATATGAACCTCCAAGCATCAGAATTTGAAAATGTTGAGGCAACGATGAAGTTTTTAATTATTATTGGTCATTAATGACCTGTTTTAATTAAAAATCATGGATTTTGGGCAAACAGTGCCTAATTGATGGATCGTAGTCGATCAATTGACCATATCTAATATTTTTGGGGTCTACGATCGCATTGCAACAGACGGTTCGACAATCCGGGCACTATAAGTGGGTCAAAAGCCCAATTTACACCTTCAGCAATAAAAACCAGCAGTTAATTAAAAGAAAAATCAAAATTTGGCAAAGGCAACTATGGCAAATGGCAAAATCAAAGGCTGGCTAATACAAGGGGACTTGTAAGGTAATTTGGTAATGTTTGGACATTGTATTTTTGGTTGTGGGTCCCTCCATTGGACCAGCTCACTCTAGAGGTCGAATTTGCCCATGGGGGCGTTTTTCTCCACCTAGGCAATTTCGATTTGGATGTTTATTGTTATGTGGGACCTTGATGTATTAGTTAGGGGGATAAAACATGATATAGACACCCCCTAACTCATGTTTTATGTATTGTATGGACCCCACAGTGGGTCCCCCACTCCACAAGTGCGCTAGACATGGGCAATTCGCACCCCCTCTTGAAGCTCATCTCCACATAGATTTGAGGCTTGGGAAAGTCAATCCCAACCATTCATTTTGGGGGGAAATGAGCTAGGTTTTGAGCCATCTCTATAAGAGAATGAGCTCACTCCATTTCTACCTCTCTTGGGCATTTTTTGTAAACACTTGGATTGAAATAGAGAAGAGATTCTTGAGAGTTCTTGAGACATTGTTGCTTGGATGAATGTTGTGATGATTGATAGCCATTTGCTGATGTATTGATGAGTTTTCTAGTGCATTTATCCATCTTCTACAGTTGAAACGAATTGCAGGTTGGAAGGCCACTTGAAGAGGGGCGCATTTTTTGGAGTGGGAGCTCCACACTTGGGTTTTTCTTCAAGGATTTTCAAAGAGGGAGTTGAATTTGCTGTTTATCATTCAATTTCTCAATTATTTGCCTTTCATTTTGCTGTGTTAACTATCTATTTGTTGCATATTTCTGACTTTCCATTTCTTGGGGTAGGTAGCTAGGGCGCACTTGCTCTCTGACTGGCTCAAACGCTTAGGGAAAGTGCTGGCTGCTCATCACTTGGATTCGGCAAGTGGTCTTCACACAAATATTCAGCCATTCATCTTTGTTTCAGGTATTCCTCTCATGCTCGATTCTCTAGTTAGATTTCTGATGTGTTTACTAAGCTGAAACTGCATGTAAAACCAAGAGAATTAAAAAAAACTAAAAATTTGACCGTAGGAACTTAAATTTCTCTCCAAACCCGCTTATGATTTGTTCTTAAATGTCTAAATCCAAAGTTTCAGTAGTTTTTTTGACTCCCTTAACCCATAGATCTAGCACTGGTCCTTTTGCCAAAAACGCTCCTCTAGG
This sequence comes from Larix kaempferi, assembly GCA_027924585.1. Lineage (NCBI taxonomy): Eukaryota > Viridiplantae > Streptophyta > Pinopsida > Pinales > Pinaceae > Larix > Larix kaempferi. Next base: position 1,042,763 of record BSBM01001218.1, read on the forward strand.
GCGTTTTTCTCTTTTAGCTGGTTTGGGTCACTTTGGGGTTCTGGGTAGTTTAGATTTGGCTTTAGATCATCATTATACCTTAAAGAATCAAACTACGAATTGCTAGAAGTGCCATTAAACGCTAATTTGTCTCTGCCCTAGGTCCTTTGTTTCACTGCTTGACTCTCTTCCTTGGGCAAGATCATCCCACTCTTTCACCTCTAGCTTGCTTACATCCTTAGACTATTTTCAGCCATTTGATCTTTAATCTAATCTATTTTATTCATCACACTCAATCACTGGTCACATTTCATTTACGTGCTTATTTCATCTGTGTGTCCAACCGGTGGCTGAAACTAGACTTAGGAGTTCATTTACGCTCAATCTCTGCTTCTACCTCTTATCTTTTATTTGGGATTTGGTGTATTTTTGTCTCTCAACCTTTATCGGTTGAGCGGGGTCTCCCCCTTGACTTGGCTACGTGCCTCGTCTGAAGTGACAATAGCCTTGTCCGGTGTGACTTCCGTTCCTTGAGCAGAGGACTTGGCCATTGCTGGTTACACCTTCCTAGCTGCTCCCTCTACCATCCCTGTTGGGACACCTATCATCAGCAGCTAGAGTTTGTGTGATAACACAGCCATTAACATAGTTTCGTTCGTGGAGGTCACAATTGTTGTCGTCATCCTTGTAAATAGCAAGAACTGTCTTGGTTATTGGTATGTAAAGAAAACAAAAACCTCTTATCCTCATTAGCCTACGACCACTACTACCAGCTGTGCATGAGACATGGGAAAATACAACAGCAATAGAAAGCATAACCATAATGAATCCTTAGGGGTGGCATAGCAGCATAAAATGGCATTATCTCTTGTCATTCTCAGCACTGACATCTTTTGGGGGCATAGGCATCCAGACTCTGACATCACAGCTGAAACAAAAATGTGTGCAAAAATCCCCATACTGTATGTGGTACAACAGGGAGGCATAGCAGCGTAAAATGGCATTATCTCTTGTCATTCTCAGCACTGACATCTTTTGGGGGCATAGGCATCCGGACTCTGACGTCACAGCTGAAACAAAAATGTGTGCAAAAATCCCCATACTGTATGTGGTACAACAGGGAGGCAAGGAGATGTAGAATGACACAATGGACAGGATATCAATGGAAGAGGAATTTGATATCCGGCAGGAGTAATTCAGGGAGGTTCATTCAACATCCTCCCACACTAGCCAACTTGAAAAGATTCACAAGTATGGCCATAACTGCATTTCCTGCATTTCGTCTTTCTCTTCTTCCTCCCATGTTAATTGCACTTCAATAAGTAATAGCTTTTTATCTGATTCTACTACACTGCCTGCTAAGCTTAGTATACAATGGCAAATTTGTTGATACTTTCTTATATTGAGTTCACCAGGAAACATCATTGTGAATTGGTTCTAGCAGATAAGTTCCTGGAAGAGCAGATGCAGGAGATGTTGGTTGAAGCAATGGTGTGCCCATAAAGGAATATACATTGTTTTATTTTAAAAGAAATTCTTTATGTGATTCCGGCATGGTGGCTGCCAATTTTGTTGCTGGTGCTTTTTCCAATAAATCTATGGATTTCACGCTTGACTTGATATTCCCTCTGCTTTAGTATTTGATGGCCACTTTATTGGAGCTAAAAGGATTTAATCTGATGATATCAAGTTGAGGTGTTTCAATTTGGAAAAAGTGGATAGTATGTGGGATGAAGCTATGGTGGATTTTGAGGGAAGATCAATATGATGCCTGCAGAAAGATCTAGAATCTGTATTCCCTAGTTGTACTAGGGGATAATGCGATCTACTTCTATCTGGCTCTTATAAATGGTCAATTAAAATTTGACCTTTGAAAACACATTAGGCACCTGATATTCTCCTTTCAGATGTTATCAATAGCTATTTTGTAGCTAGATTAGGAGAATGTTAACAATATAGTATAAAGTAGTACCAGCTTTCTAGAGGTGAAATTTAATGGCAAGGGCTGTATTACTCTTTCACAGAAAAAGATTTTGCTAAGCAAGCTTATCTGAGTGGAGGGCATCTGTTGATTCGTTTATAACAGCAAGTTGTTTATTTAAGAGACAAGGATGTTTCTGTTCGATTCATATTATCAGCTTTCTTAACTGGGATCATGTATCTCATGACTGCTATGCTATTGGACTATACCGTGATTTGATTTTGTGCTTTTCAGTTTTCGAGGAATGTCAAAAGACATGGACAGCTATTTTGGTGGATGAGTTCCAGGATACAAGCGGGATGCAGTACTGTTTGTTGAAATTGCTTTCTTCACATAACCGTATTACTGTTGTTGGAGATGATGACCAGGTATTATTGTTCCCAATGTTAAGAAAATCTGACATGGTCTTTTATGTTGCTATGTATCTACCTTCTGCTTGATGTATCTACCTTCTGCTTGAGCAGTTATTTTTGATGCAAACATTGAAGTAACATAAAAGTCTAAAATCATGTATTTCGGATGCAGTCAATCTTCAGCTTCAACGGAGCTGACATTTCTGGTTTTGATTCATTTCGCAAAGACTTCCCTTCTCATAAAGAGGTATTCAAAGCTGTTGATTTTCACTATCCGGAACTTACTAACAGTTTGGTTGTCATGTTCATTATAAGAAATTACATTGAAGAATAGGTTTTCCTTGGTGGCTTATATTTGAAAATATAATTTTGATTGTTGAAATAAAACAATAAATGTAAGATAAATTAACATAAATTTATTTATATATAACAAATGACCACAAAAGAATGTAAATGGGACTGAGAATATGTCCACTGTAGATACAAAGTGGGAGTGCAAAAGCAACTCCTAAATCAGACCTGAAGGTGTAGAAGAGAAAGAATCAAGTGTCTAGCAAAAGCTAAATATTTAGCTAAGAAGATATAAAGTAAAAGAAAAACAAGGTGGAAATACATTTAAAGGCAGAAACAAGGTGCAATAGTAAGGCAATTTACAATTTAAAAAAACTTGTAGCAGGCAAGCCTCCAACTACCTTAACCAGACATACAACAAACTTGGCAGATTTAATGCCAAAATCACATCTATATATAGCAAAAATAATAAACTGGTGCCATTATCTCCACAGCTCCACATACCAAGTAATACCAAAAGGAGATTACAACATAATAACTCACTGGCCACAATAATTGCCTCAAGAATGATATGTGTAGTAGCAAAGACGACACAGTGGAGAAAACTCTCTTTATTTGGAAAACTGCCTATCTGTTGGTTGATGGCTGAGCCAGTCTTGGCCATTATAGGCAGACAATTTCAAATTGTCTTTTATTGGTGTGTTGGCTAGGAGGTCCTCCGAGCTGTAGCTTTGAATCTTCTGCTCAAGCTGCTAAGAATCTGAGATTGAATGATTGATAATGAAACATTTGTTTGATTTAGGTGGTGGTTGATACCACTACCTTGCTAACGGATATCGATCTCTAGAAGTAGGGGATGTTGTGTTGGCTTATACACATTGCCTAGAACATGAACTGTGATTTTAGTGGCTTTGGCTTCTGCAGTACCACTCTTCTAAGTTGTTCTCATGTGGGAGTTGGCTAACAATACAGATAGCTTAAGTTGCAAGAAACTCTCTAGGGAGTCCTTATAAGGCTGTATATTCCAAAATATAGAATGATCTATGAAAAATTCACTCATCTCTAAACAAATTAAGACATTAAACTGAGGATTCTAATCATGATTAGTTTCCTTCAACTTAGGGTAAAAGTCTTTTGAAAATACCTAACCAAGTCCTAGTCCAAACCACCCACCTTATTATGAATGCTGGTACAGTTTGGGGCTGATTTCTGTCAGTGCAGGTTGTTTTTTTTAAATCCAGGCCATGGGGGTACTTTTCAGGTCATAGTATTTGTAGTGTCCCTAAGTGAAGGAAATATTCCAAAAATGCAAGAAATTACCTATCTGGCAGTGCTTCTTTTTCTTATTTTATCTGTTTTCCTTGACAATTGTAATTTTTTTCTTCTTGTTATCATTCTTTCTTTTTATTGACAATGTATTCTTTTAAATTTGTAGGGGCCGCATGACCTTACATGGGTGTCAAGGGGCCAATAATACCCTTGTCCAGGCTGAAAAATAGCCTAAAAACAATTCCAAATTATGAAATGGCCAAGAAACATCTCAGAAATGTTTTCAAGCATTCTGTGCCATTTTGGAGAGCAATACTTTTCTGGTCTCACAAATGCTTTGGGTATCAAAATGATTGGGGGTAGTGGGAGGAACCGGGAAAGTTTTAAGGATCCATCCTTATAAGTGTAGAAATCTTGACAAATCTTACTAATTCTTAAAATTCTAACGATAAAATGTTTAGCAAAATTGTTGTAAAAATATTCAAATATACAAGGATCTGATGTAGTTTCTAGATATTTTTGGTGATTTTTAAAGTGAATTTTTTTTATCCTATACAATTTCGGTGAATAGCTATTACAAAAATAATGGAAATTGGTGAATCCATTTTGGAAAAATGTTTGGAAAATTAGTCAAATAGTAAACTTTAGCCCTTACATTTTTTCCCGAGGGATGTTTTACGAAACTTGTGTTTCCCCAACACCTAATCTGGTAGTGCAAGTGGTTGAGCTCCATGGCCAGCTTCTTAGCTTGATTTTTGATTTGGAAGGCACAATTAGACAAAATGAAGAATTAATGAGTAAAGCAAATTTATTTCTTTAAACATCTATCATTTTGCACAACATGTTTAATTTCCATCTAGAAGGAGTGGAGAGTTCAATTTTGATTAGATGACATGCATGATGAAACTTAGTGGACCAACTGAAATGATCCTTGAAAAAAGCTTCCTTCCAATTGATATACACTGGTAGTTGTGTCCCAGAAAATTTTGAAACTCATCCCCAAAGGATGCTGACCTTTGTAAGTTTATACCCAATCATAAGAGCTCTATAAAATTATCCTCCTCTATATAAAAGGGGTTTCAGAGGGGAGTGGGAGTGCCCAACTTGACAAATTGGGGATCGAGATCTTGACCTTGGATGATAAGGGACTAGGCTTAGAAAACAATCTGAGGCTCTATCATGGCTTTTAAAACTTTTTTAAACCTCTTATTTCGATTCTTTGTTTGGGGGCCTCCAGGCAATTATTAATGTGGGATGGGGCAAAGTTTATAATTTGTATGGAAGAATTCCAATCTAGTCCTGCTGCCATTTAATTGTAGTCAAAATACTCAAAACACCCAGCTTCAAATTTACAAGGTCCAGATCAGGTTCTTTGTTTCTATCATAACATTGCTGTTGGTGCTGGAAAGATTAAATCACCTTTTCAGTTCTTCTGAAGACAACTAGTCCTACTTATGATTGCCATGTATCTTTGACTTTTTAAAAACCTTTAGTAACTACGTCATTGCATCATACCCCGAGTGATGTCGCTTGTGTCTATCCATCTTCAGTTTGAACTATCGCTAAAGGTGGTCCTGGTTTTGAATTGACTGCCATTCCATCAAGGAAGGGGCTTGCATGTTTCTGAAGCTTCCCATATATGCTGAAAAGCAAGATCAAGAACCGCAATTGGAACAAGAGTAGTTAGAGTTAGAAGGTGATGCGGTTGTAGGCCCTTTGAGCCATTTTTAAAGGGAAAACTCAAAAAATATTAATAACACTATGGTGTCCTGTTACCATGCAAACAGGAAGATGTAGTTAAAGCCTCAAAGATCACTACTAGTCCACAGTAACAAAGAGGCATTACCCACTGTCACCACGATAACTACCTCTATGCACTTCCGGTTGGCTCTTCTCCATCTTGAGGGGGTGTCCTTGGATAGGATTGCTTGGCTCTAGGAAGGCGTGCACAACGTGATTTGGAAGAGACAGCCTTTAGCAAAATGGGGTTTGGAGTTTTTAGGTTTTTTTAGAATAGGTGATTGAGGGACCTAGATATCAATGCCAATATCGAACTACGACAATGGAGTCAAGGTGAATCAAATGGTAAGTGAGGCCAACGCATTTTTACATGATGAAATTACACTTAGTTGGCAAGATTAATGTCTAGGAGACATGGGGGGATGATTAGGAGGTCCCCCCTTTCATTATTTTTGAGTTACATCATCATTTACACACTTCAAATTTTGTTGTTTTGTCCAAATTCGCCCGAAGGAGGAGAAATGCGCTCCTCCTTGGTGAGCCATGTTGAATGTTAAGTGGGTTATGCCAAAATAATGAAATGATGATCAAAATATGTTTAGGACCTCAAAATAAGGCTACCCAAGTCAGTACTTCCCTTTTCTGGAATCCCATTGCCATACATTCCAAACCTTAGGAATTTTTTAAATTGGACTTGTTGCCACCTAATACACACCTGGGGGGGAACGCAGCAGGAAACCTTCAAGCCGTTCGGTGTGTCCTTGGGGGCAGGTGAGAGTCAAGTGCTGTCACGTGATTACTCGACTCCTCCGTCTAGGTTTACTCCTAGTGAAGCCAAGGGGGGTGGTCCCTATAAAAATAAACTAAGGCTTTTAAACTAAAATGCAAGTGAAAAAGTCTATTCTAGGATTTAATTATCATGAGATGGGAAAAATAACACAACATAGCATCATTTGCAATTTTACTTTAATCAACACCACACATGATAAATGAAACTTCAAGACAATATATAATTAAAGATAAAAGATGGATAGACCAGTGCCGACTAGTGCTGATGAGATGCGGTTGAGCTCTAATCTCTACTCCATGCTTGGTGATCTGCAAAACTAAGACAACCTTCAAACAAGTGATTAGATCTAGTATGATAGGTTAAATAAAATAAAAAGTGCACAAGTATAACTGACTATAAAATGTAACTTTTAGATCTTAGATAACTTTGCATAAATAAACAACTTGAAACTTCAAATGTCTATTCTAAGGATTAACATATAATCTTCTTTAGCTAAATAATAAACACTTGTATGAAAAGAAGAATAACTAAACAGATATCACCTCGGTTTATGAGCAAAACATTCACCACAAAAGCTCTTGCACCATCAGACTGACCTCCAAAGTCTCAACTTTATTCATATGAAAGATATGCAAATAGCATTACAATGTAGGCAGAGGTTCCTTGCATCCGTCTCTATCAATGGAGCAAGCCCTTGCCTAAATAGCAAACGGAAGAGGGAGAGGGCGAGTGCATGCGTTAGGGAGGCGCATCCACAAAAGGGGGAGTGATTAACGCATGAACTAAATGTTAACAAGCACTTGGGTTGGCATGAAGAGGAGAGGTGGCCGCCACATGGAAGAGCGCCCCCCTCTCATCATTGGAAACTCCTCCAACGAGTGAGTAAGAGTCATGCATGGAGAGTCCGCCCACGTGAGGAGGAGAGGCGCACTTCTCAAATCAATTCGCTATCCAAAGTTTGATTTTCAACATGTGCCATTTTCCATAAAAGTGGTCGCCCTCCATAAGAATTTAATATGCCACCCTTTCCACATTTTTTTAATCATTTTTGGACTTTTTTGATTTTTGACTTTTGTGCATTTTGTAGCATAGTTAACAATTAAATGCCATTTTGTAGCATTTTTAAGAAAAAATTGCCACAAATGACAATTTAGTCGCCCGAAACCCAGGAAAAGTGGGTCTTAGGTTAAAGAGGACGCTCTGAACGTGAAAACGAGCATCGCCACGCCAAATTCCGTCTCTAGAGCATGCTTTTATTACACTTTGAATTTTTCCAATTAAACCATTAAAAATGGTCTAATTTGACGAAAAAAATTATTTTCATCGGAATGAAATCAAACTCCTAGGGGACATGGTGCATGTCCATACGACTCAATTTAAATGGCCAACATGTAAAAAATACATAGACACATAGACTTTAATAACCTCCCTAGGTTCAACCACCATGGTAACTACTCCAACTTTGGAGGTGGGAGTGAAAAACTCAGGAATTATACGCCACTGAAGAGTAACGCATAATTCCTAAGGAAAAAACACTCTAGAGCGTCCCCCTGATAGCCAAACCTAAGGTAGGCCAAGTCTTTTACAAAATAATCATGCTTAGACCAACTTATTACAATTCCCTCATGGGGGTCTGGGCATGCAATTTTTACAAAGGGCCAAAAATTTGGCCTGATGAACTTCTGAACACGGACAATTAACATTGAACATGTTCGTAACCCTGGCGGTGCGCAAGAAATCCACCTAATGTTCAAATTAGGAGGTAACGGGCTTAGCCTCTTAATTCAAGGAGTACCTACCCTCCCAGCCACTAGCCAATTTCAAGGATGGGGAGCACTCGTTTCAAGTCTAGGGGTTGACCTTTTGGTGACTAGACCACCTAGGCTTTGAACTCAACATTGGTAGCTATCTGATAGGAAAAGTTTAAGGCTTCGTATAGTTTTGTCACACACATCAGGGTTGAGACACCGGGGAAGAAATGGAGGCCATCCTAACAAAAGGGTCACAAAGGGGGAGAGTCCTTGAGTTGCTTAGCCGTATCCGGATCAACAGGGATTTGTATCATGCAAGGTGAATGGGTGGAAAAGGGACAAGGTCAATCATGGGAAACCAAAGGGTTAGGTTATGATCTAAGCAACACTGTGGAGACCTGCCAGAGAACAAAATGTATTTAACACACAAACTAACACAATATGTGATGCCGTGCTAATGTCCTACTCATCACACTGATTAAATAATCACAAGTTTTAAGATAAATCCTAATGCAAGTCAGTCCATTAATATCACATATAACAATGCTTAACAATCTTTAAAATATCCTCAAGACACAATGTATGGTACGCAGCTGCAAAATGTAGGATGCATCATGGGAACATAAAATGAAGCTCTGTTAGTCAAGATCCAATCCTCTATCCAATAATGGAGAAATCCACTGTGTGCAAGGTTCCAAAATGTATGGCAAGGTATCCGAAATTAGTAGGTAGATGACCTGGGGCCCTACTCTGAAACTCTGGCCACTCAACTGATCCAGCTATAATCTGAAAAATGAATCCCGTCCATCTGCAAGACTGCAACTGATGATCTGTCTCTGGTGCTCACTATAATGGACTGCTCAAAATCTGGTCTGCTCTAGCAAAAATGAGAGGTAAATCCCGCCTTCATAGTCTGTGATAACATGTTTTTCATGCCTGGCAGATGGCCCTCTAGCTAGAAGATTATCCAAAACCCCTTCTAAGTGAGGCCTTCTCCAAAATCTACAATATTGGTTTACAGATAGCCATTGCTAAATCATACTTAGACTTCGAATTAAAAGTGTTTGGAATCTTGGATTTCTTTTAAAGATAGGTATTTTAATGTTGACATTGGATTAAATATTTTATTGTAAAATTTTGATTTGTACTTGCAAGATCTTTTTGGTACGATTGCTTCCTTCACTTCCTTCAAGAAGAATTTTATTTTTGAAGCATTCATCTTGGCGGATACATATTGACCATATTGGGTAGATTTAGGCTGAAAAAGGGAAAATTATTTAGTGGCTAACATTTCTTTTTCTACTAATCGGTAACCTTAATTGTTAAACTGCCTATAGGCCCTAGAATGTGCTCATATAGGCTAATAATGTTTCCTTTTTACGTCTAAATTTGTGTTTTTGTGCAGGTTAGGTTGCATCAAAATTATCGTTCAACACGATGTATTGTCGAAGCTGCCTCCTCTCTTATTCGGAACAATATAAAACGCTGCCCCTCAAAGCACGTTTTTACAGATAATGTGTCTGGTGATAAAGTATCCTTCATACTTTCAGATCTGCATTTTGTATCATAAAAATTAGTTTAATTTGCAGGTTGTTTATATTTTTTGGTTATTCAGCCCATGCAGTTTTGGTATCTGTGTATTCTACCATTCCTTGATGTTCCATAGATTATTATAAGAGAATGTCGAAATGAGGATGCTCAATGCGCATTTGTTGTTGATAATATCTTGATGTCTACTTCAGTAAACTCTAAAGGTGAACGATCGTTTGCCAACATAGCCATCCTGTACCGTCGACAGGTAAGACGTTGCTGTAGATATGCAATTCAACATACTGCCTCTTGTATTTCTTTCAAGAAGATACTATTAATGTTTCCATGTATCCATTCTCTGACACAAGAGCAGTTTACTAAGATTCTTTCATATCCAGAATTGGTTTAAATTTTCTGAATATGAAGTGCACTCTTTCAAGTGTAAATGGAAACACAAGCCCCTTCTTACATTTGCAGGTTTCAGGAAAGTTGTTCCAGTCAATTCTACGTGCTCGAAAGATTCCATTCAATGTACATGGAGTGGCATTTTATCGGAAAAAGGTACATCGGTATGCTGTTTTGAAATGCAAATCATCATTCAATGCCGATATTCTTTAGTCAGCATAATTGTTATCCAGTTTCTATGATCTGTAGAAATTGAGTGTTTAAAACATAGTATGGTTGATGTATAGTATAAATCTTAAATAGTCCTTTGTATTCAACAAGGAGACTCCAAAGTTTCCCGAACAGCAATTACTGGACATTAGGATATTTAGGTTGATTTTATTTGCAAGTAAATTGATTTCTTGATGATTCTCATGCTTTCCCTATTAGCAGGGATGTTGTCAGTAATCTCAATGACCTGTTCTGTAAAACCATCTTAGAGGATCAGTATGCTTGATCAAACTTAACATTATATGGGAAATTATTTTCTTGGCATTACTTCGAAGTTTGACTGCATGTTTCATGTGTTCAGCATGCTTGCTTGTCATTTCATGTTTAGTAAGTTGTACTAGATGCACCTTCGATTCAGATATGTCTTGTCCCAGACTGATTATATTTTAATCATTCTCCGAATTGTATTTTGGATGTGGGTGAGGGGAGAGGATACTAATGAAGCATCATAAGTTATTCAAAAGTGTAAATGAGTATTGAATCATTTCCATGGATTTTGTAGATGTTTCCACAACTTGTCTCAACTTGGTTTAATGATGGCAGAATGGGTGATTGATAGACAATAAAGTCTGTGTTTCATTATACATCCCATATGAATTTTCGTTGTTCAACTTTATAGCAAAGTTTTACACCTTAACTTAATAGAGTTACGTTATACTTGTCTTAGATGTTGGGCAATTAACAATATTTCACATGTAAATGCTTAATAAACACAAATACTTATTCATATTATCATCCAACTACAAGCTGCTTATTTGCTTTTTACATTTTGCTAATTGGTTTAACAGGTAATCAAAGCTGTGATATCAATGCTTCAAACTGCTTTGTCTATGGGTGGAGATGGTCCTTGTCGTCGTGTTTTCAAAGCATTATATCCCGGTGATAAAGAAGAGAAGAAGAGGGTTTGTTTCTTATTGCTACCATATTGTTGTTTATTGGAGCTATTATGTCTTAGAAGTCATCAACGTGTATGGTTAAATGTGATTTATAGTAAGATTAAATATAAAAGAGCATTGGTTGTTTTCTGCAGCTGTTCATAAATGATTGTCTATGCTAGTGAAAATTTAATACGAAAACCTGTTACTTTGTTTTATAATTCTGTTTTTTCCAGGCTATTGACTATGTGGAGAAGGTTGCAAACAGTACAAAATGTGGATTTTTGATGGCCGCTCGTGAGATCTTTACTTCTAAGGTTTCAGGCACTTTTAACAGGTCCTTTCTCTAAGAGCACTTTTGGCAAAATATTTAGTATATAAAATGTTGGGATTTAATGTTTAATTTCTGGTCAGTCAGACAGTAGTAATTACAGTTTGACATCATTATATTAATGTAATAGGAGTTTTAGGTGTGAAAGCACCCCAAGCCTTGTAACTCTCTCACCCTCACATTAAAAAAGGATTTTGTATACGAATATTTGATGGAAAGAGTAATACAAGGCAATCATTTGTCTTCCATTTTCTCTCTTTTATGATTATCTTTTTCCAAACAAGTAACAATTCTATCAGAGATTGGTAAAGGCATTCGACGAAAGAGAAAAGGAAAATAAAGACAAGCTAAAGCTTTTAAAAAGGGGCAAGTTTATTTTAAAAAAAGTCTTTGTAGTTTTAAATTATAGGATTTTTTATAAAGTTAAACCATTGAAGAAAACGGAAGAAGATTGTCAAATGAAATTTGTTAGATTTTTTGGTTGCTCCGAAAGTGTTTATAATATGTTTGGGGGTGCTTGATGAGATTTCGGGTACATGGTGTATGTTCAGCCCCAATGGTCCGAGATTGATTGCAGCATAAAAGATGGTCTATGATGGATAGACATTGGATATGAACTGTTGAGAATCGAGATTGCTTTCTTAGTGGATGCTTGACCTTAGGATGTTGCCAGCTTAGTGGTTTTTGCTTAGGCATTAGAGATCTCTTTGTAGTTTGGTGGACACCCTTCATTGGGCCCCATGAGGAGCCACTTGCTGGGAGAATTCCCTACATGGAATGTGGAAGTTGTGCATCATGGAGGAGGGATTCAAGCTTTGGATGGCATGGTGCAGCTTGGATTCCTGGTCAGAGGATTGGAGATGGCTCTGAGATGCCAGAGACTTAGATAGCGTCTTTGAAAGGGGTTGCAAACACAGTGGAGTACATTGCTTAGGAGGATCGATGGAGTCCATGGAGGCTTGTGATGGAGTGGTGTGGACCTGCCTTAAGTAGCTACATCACCTTGGACTCATTATTGTTTGTGAAATCACTTTGGAGCTTGACACTTGTAGTTTAGAATGGACGTCTCGCTTGTGCTGGCCTACAAGTGCTCATTGTAGGTTGTTTGTAAGCGATTGTGTCCACATAGTATTGTTGGCCTCCCTTACCTCATATTACTAGAGGAATGAGAGAGTCTTTCCATTCATACCACTTACGTGTTCATTCTTATTCACTCTTGTGTAGAGATGTGACTAGGAGAGGAGTGTGCACTAAACACTTTCTCTCTCTCTCTCTCAGTATTTAGTTGTACTTGTATTCTCTCTCTCTCTCTCTCTCTCTCTCTCTCTCTCTCTTAAGGTGCTAGGTTTTCTTGGTCTTCTTGGAGTTCTAGGGTTAGGATTTATCCCTTCGAGATTGGAGATTAAGGTTTTGAGAGAAAACCTTGTTACCTTCCAAACTAGCATGTGTAATTAAAGTCCCGAAGAAGCAAGCTTGTTGAGGGGAACTCAAAAGGAAAGGCCAGTGTCACCACACCAATCCCCTTTGCACTTTTGGTTGGCTCTTTTCCAACTTAAGGGGGCTTCCCTAAGATAGGAATACTAGGGAAAAGACAATGAGGAGCAAGGTGAGATGAAGAGGTTGCCCTATCAAAATGCCTGTAGCATAGAAAATAACGTAAAAGGTGATGGGAGTGTTGCTGCCTAATTCGCATTGTTGTCGCCTAATTCGCACCCTCGAGTGAGAAAAATCTTAACTCACTTGATGCGGCCTTGGGGGCAAACCTTGAGTCGGATCACTGTCATCTCAACACTCTACTCCTCCATTTAGGCTAACTGCTAAACACAACCAAGCAGGTTAGTCCTTATAAAAAATAATCTAAGGCTTAAAGAAAAATAACTTAGGAGTAGTCCTTATATGAATATGTATGTGTACTTGAAAAGTAAAGAAAAAATTAGCAAGATATAAAAATCTACAATATTAACAGGAAGCAAATCTAAGATATTTGATTAGTACGCAAGATATAGCAAGGCAGTGTTAAAGAAATGTAACTGCGGAAGATATTCTAAATGTACTTGTCTATTGTATTATTGTATTTCTCCTTCAGGAGATGTCATTGATGTAATTGATAATGTAAGAGTCATTGAAAGAGTCAATGTAAACCCTAACTGTTAGGTCGGCCTGGAAATATCTAGAAAAGAATATTTTATTATGAATTAGACAAGTCGGCCCAGTTAGGAGAGTCAAGTCAGCCCTGTTTGGTAAAAAGGTTAAGTCAGTTGATTAGTATAAATAGGAGGTTGAGTTTCCCATTTGTATCACTTATCTCACTCACTCAAGCTCGCATAGGAGAGAGAGAAGCTCGTTGGTGAAGGGGAGAAGCTGTTTTGTCTTGGGGCTTTTATCTTGTATTGGTGAATTCTATATTGAGGAAGTTTTGCCAGAGTTTTCTCCCTTGTTTCCGCGAGAGAAATCTTGTGTTCTTTGTGTTGCAGTGCTTGTATTTCTTTCAGTGATCCTATTGTTTAATGTTATTATGCTAAACAAGTAAAAACTTAACATGGTATCAGAGCATGCCTGAAAGAGAACATTGTGCAGCTGCTGCCTAGGGTTTCCATTTCCGGAAACTAGTCATCTTGGAATTTTCGCTATAAATCACTTTTGGTGAAGGTTCAGGATTTGAAACTCGGACAAGTTGAAGATGAAATGTTCATGTACCTTTTGTGCGAGTTTTAGCCTCAGATTCACTATACTTTAGGCGATATGATCCATGCAAATTAGGGTTCCTGCCTCCTCCAGAATTCAGTTTTAAAAAGGTAACCCTAGGGAGGAATGCTATATCTCGGGCTAGGAAGATCGAAATCGAATTCTGTAAGATGTTCCAGAAAGTGAACGGACTGTAGTTTCTCTTGTGCGAGTTTCAGAACCCGAAGATGAGACAGTGACACGTGGCAGTCTGTACAAGTTTGCTATACTGAAATAGTCCATAAACAGGTCATCTTGGGAAACTTAGCATAAGTTCCACTTGGTGAATCCAATCCTGCTCTAACTTGTGGGGTTGGATAGAGGACAAATTAGACTATCATTGGACAAAGTTTCAGACCTTGAGGAGTAGAAATTTTGGAGATTCATCAGAATCAAGACCAGACAAATATGCAATAGAAATTGAAGAAATTAGGGCATCAAATATTTTGCAGTCCTGTCCACAAATTTGGGAAAAGGAGTACTTTACCTAACTCGCCTTGGGGAGGCGCATAGTTTCCTCCAATCAGTTTCTCATGATATCAAAGTTGAAAAATTAGGGTTTCTCTATCAAACCCTAGGTCAAGACAGAAGCAGTTCTTGGAGAAGTAGTTTCACAAGTAAGTACTATCTCCATTCTATTTCCATTTGAGGTTCTCATATTATCAAAATGACAAACACTAACAACCTTGATGAGAAGCTTGAGGGAGTTGAGAACTTCAGGGCATGGAAATATAGGGTCATGTTCATTCTTGAAGAACATGACCTAGAAGGCTTCATAAAAGAAGTTAAAGATCCAGAGGGAGATGGGGCCAAAGTAAAACACAAGAAGAATATGATCAAGGATAAGCGGATCATAGTTAACTCTATCAAAGATCACTTGATCCCTTAAGTGTCATCAAAGAAGACCTCGAAAGAAATGTTTGATGCCTTGACCAGTCTATTTGAAGGAAAGAATATTAACAAAAAGATGACCTTGAGAAATCAACTCAAGGGTGTGAAGGTTCAAAAGTCTGAGACTATGCATTCATATTTCACCGGAGTATCTCAGATCAAAGAACAATTAGAAGCTATTGGAGACAAGATAGAAGAACCTCCTATCTATCTCAGCATTGGATAAGATTGTTATGCTTGATAACATCATCATACTTCTTGGTAGACTGATATGCTTGATAAGGTGGGGGGGGCGTGTTACCAACTATTTTGTACAATAGTTGAACTTCTATCGAGCCGCCAGTTATTGAACATGATACATGTTCATATCCAGAGTTCAGAGGTTCAGTGTGTTCAGACTTAGCCAATTTTGGCTAGCCATTTTTATTTTTGTGTTGAAAAGACCATGCCCCATGGGGTTTTTGTAATAAAGTGTGCTAGTATGCGGGTTTTGAGTGTCTCGGTTCCCTAAGACTTGCCAGTCAACTAAGGTATTCCAAGGAGTTTATTCCCTTGTCGATTATGCTTTGCCTTTAGCCGAGTAATAATCGATGAGTTTTTCTCTTGCTTCCTCCAAAGCTGGAATGCTCGATTTTGACGGTTAGGCCTTGGGGGGTTATTAGAGTCCAACAGTTAAATATTAACCTATTAGACACTATTTGCATGTCCTATGGTCATTTCCTAGGTCCCTAGGTGTGTTAATAAATTCGTCTGAATTTTTTTTAACGGATGCGTTGGCTTTTTATTTTTTATTATTTTAATAATTAAAATTTTCAATTAATTAAGCCATTTTACTATGGTTTAATTGAAAATTTTCAAAATGTAATAATTAAGTGGTTTGGGGGTGGATTTTAATAATTTGAGGCTTAATTCCTAAGCCAAAAATTCCAGTTAAACCCCAAACCCACTTGTCCTAAGTTTCAGACATTTATTTGGCCAGTAATTAAATATTTCCTCAAAATCAATAAATGAGGAATATTTAATTAAAAATATTCAAAAAATAATAAATTGGAGAGAATAAAAAATTCTCCAAAAAAGGCCAAATTGAATAAAATAAAAGGCTAAGTGACATGGCATGGAGCATTAAAAGTGATTCCAATCAACACTACCTAATCCGAGTCTAATTCGGAGCACTGCAAGAGATCTTCAGTTGAGGAATGCGCCCTCTCCTTGAGCTCTCATGTCTAGCTTTAGGTGGCATTCGTTGGTTGGATTAATGGAGATAACAAGGGATGAGTGAGTGCGCCTTGCGTAGGTGGAGGCTACATCACTCAATCCCATCTACCAAAGCTCCAGTTAACCATTCGATCAAGATTCCAAGCTTATCTCTTGATTGGAATTCGCCCTCCTTCTCCATGCTCACGTCTAGGGTTTTAGCTCTCTTGTTTTGTATAAAGAGGAGTCTCTTGCTCCATGTTTTGGATGGATTGTTGATGCAAGAGAATTCTGCTCAAATTGTAATGTGTTTATTGTTTAATTGGGAATAAAAGATCAAGACTTTGGAGGTCCATGCTTTGTCAATTGTTGTGGTGAATGCATCTCTTGTGCTGAGGTGATATCTCTCTAAACCCCATCTCTCTTTATGCAAGTGTTTTATATCATTGCTAGCTTAGGAAGGCTATCACTCTAGCACACAAGATTAGCCATTTGTTGTCTTCAATTTGGTTAGTTATGCAAAATTTCTCAAGATCTAAATGAACAAGAAGTAGTAAGTTATACCAATGTTTATTTGATTTTGTTTTATCTAGCATTCTAGTGCTTGATATCACTTGTGTTTGAGGTTTGTGGCTTTTTTAGGATTCATCAAAGGTGAAGATAGGTGTGAGCTCAACTGCATCTATCTTGGCTTCACAAGCAAGAGTCTTTTTTCACTAACATCATTTGTTTGCAGGATCTACAAGCTCTTCCATTTTTAATCCAAAATTGAGCTACAAGGAGCTCTCTTTCTCACCCATCAAAGTTTTAAAAACAAATTCAACTCTTGGTTACTCGGTTACTTTTTGCAAAAGCATTTGATTTTCAAACCTACCTTCTTCAAGCTTTTGCCTCTTGTTTTCTTCTTCCTTCTAGCTCACGACTCCCTCTTTTGCCTTGTCTTTTTTTTGGCTTGTTCTTTCCATTTGCTTGTCTCTCTTTCCCTTCCCTCCTTCGCTCTTCCCTTTTGCTTTCTTCCAAGCTTGCTTTCGCTCTAGTTCTTTTTCTCCTAGTCTTTCCTACTCTCGACTTCTTCCTCTTCCCCCTTTCGCTCCTCTCCTTTTTTCTTACCTTTTCCTCCTTTCGTTCTTCTATCCTAGCTTCCTTACCTCTCCATCCTACCTACGTCTTCTTTCCTCCTTTCTCTTTGCTCCTCTTCTTTTCTCCTTGTTGTTTGCTCCTCCCTTGTTCCTTCTTCATCTTCTCTTCTCGCCCTTCCTCCTCTTCCTCTTCTTCTACATTTCCCTCACTTTGTTTTACTTCTTGCTTTTGCTAGTTTAGATCTCATTTTTTCTTAGTTTATTTCTAAGTTAAATCTTGCATCTAGCTTACATTTCATAAGTCAAAGTTTGCATTTAGTTTATAATTTATGTTTCAAGTTTGCATCTAGATCTTAGATTTACATTTCTAGTTCATTTTCATATAAGTTTACTTTAGATCCTAGATTCACATTTTGTTAACGATAACTAGTGCTTGTTCAAAGCTCTTAGTTACAGGTGTTTAAAGGAGATCAATCAAGAAGAGAAGTCCAAAGACTTGGAAGAACAAGAAGAGGGCTAAAACAAGAAGACCAAACAAGAAGACAAACCTCTTTGTAGAAGCATTTAAGCTTCCTCTTTTCTTTTCTTAAGTTTTTTTTAAGGGATTAAAGAGTTCTAAAAGTTGTAAACTCCATAATAAAGAGCAAGTGGGATTACGGCTCCCATACCCTACTTCCCCCATTTGGGGGAAGCTTGTAGTGTGATTTGTCTCTTTTCATTTTCATTTACTGCTTTAGATTAGTTTTCCTTTTTACTCTTATAGCTTAGTTTTGTCTTGCTAGAGTAGCTTCATTTTTAATAATTGTTAGATGTTCCATCTTGGTTAAGTAGTTTCATTTTTTGATATAATTTGTCAAGTAAAAAAGAACCTAAAGACTCTTGAATCTCACTGCAAAGTGGATCAAGAGCACTCTCTATCAGAGAGATTCTTTTATTGTTTTAGTTAGTTTTCTTTTTTGATATAAATCGTTAAGTAAAAAGAATCCAAAATCTCTTGAATCTCACCGAAAGGTGGATCAAGAGTGCTCTCTATCAGAGAGTTCATCTTTGGTACTTGTTTATTTCAGTATTTTATTATTTGCATCATAAATCTCTTGAATCTCCCCATAAGGCGGATCAAGAGTGCTCTCTATTGGAGAGTTTTCTTTTTTGGTTCTTTTACAAACATCCTCTAAAATTGGAATTTACTATTCTCTCAACTGTGTATGCTCTGCCTATTTCAAGGATACCCAGAAGCAATTGTTGATTACTTAATTTTTCACATTTAATTCCAATTTCAACCATAATAAAATTCATACCCCCAAAACGAACGAAAATCCGGTGTTGATCGTCAGATACTCAAAAGTGGGCAAATTCTGGCTGGGGACGCTGGAACCACTATACCTCGATCTTAAGAGCACCGTTAGACTACATCCCTAGTTGGTGTAGTGTTGAACACGCTTTAGAGACTTGGATAGCCAACATGTCCTTGTACGGAGCCACCTAGAGTATTTTCCGGACATATTTCTAGTACCGAAAGGTATATCTTGGGAATTCCTTCAGCCATAATAATCAAGATCACCATAAAATTTACTATTGGCTCATTTTTAGCTTTTTAGTCATGTGTGGGTCAAATCACGGGGAAAACAACCCAATTTCCCCGCTACTTTGATTATTTTATATTATTTTTGTTTTAATTTTAAGTTGACCTTTCTAATTTCAAATTGACATTTTAAAAAGGCATGTCGACCTGGATTTTAATTATTTTTGTAAAAGTGAGTGTAAAAAGTATAAATAACTTTTCCTCACTTCATTTTTACACATAAAATTTATGGGATTACACTTTTATTTTTGATTTTTCCCTAACTAGGGCTCTTTGAGTGATGTGCACCTCTTGAGGATGATCATGCTTGCTAATTTGTGGACAAATCTTTAAAGGCTTTGCTCTTGTTTATTTGCTAAGGTGATGCTAAGAGTTGTTTGCTTGACACATACACAAGAATGTATCCAAGTCTTTCTCTTGATGTCTTTTTGTTAAATGTTGGGTGTATGCTTGTTTATGGTTGAATGGTAGCCATTGGAGTTGCATTCTTCCCTATAATAAGTCATTTTTCTGACCTTTAGTTACCCTAGCATTGTAAACATGAGTTTTAGGTCTCCAAAGTTTGTCTTAGCGAGGGCATCATCAACCAATTCTTGAAGTTGTTGGAGAAGCCCTAGCTTTCCAAACTTGGCAAGCACCATCTCAAGAGGAGGGCCAGCCTCTTTGATGCCCTAGGGTTAGGTGAATTTCACTAAGGAAGCCCTAATGTTGTTCATCTACTCTTTCTAACCTAATTTTTTGAGTTATACTTTTGTAAATATTATATTTGTTTAGTTTATTTAATTTTTCATGTTTTAGGGTTCAATTTTCTGAGTTATTTATATTTGTAAAGTTATTAAAGGGTCTAATTTTATTGTAAAACCCTAAAACGCATACCTAAGACTTCCCTAATTGCATGCCCAAAAACCCCTACGACCTACCCTTCCTCCTCTATTCTACCTTCGCCCTCCTTTCCAGTGAACTCGGCCTCCCTTTCTACCCTATTCTACACCCTCGGCCTCCTTCAGTCCCTTCTCGTTGGCACCTCTTCCACCTTCGGACCTGTGCTTCAACAGCCTCCCACCTCAGTTCAGACTTGTGCTCCAGTACCCCCCACCTCAGCTCGGCTCTGCTCCTGCTCCTCCTCTCCTTCCCATCCGCAACCTTATTCCCATTTTCCCTATCCTCCATTCCCTCCTTTCTCCACTCCATCTTGATCCCACGCCCTCATCCTTCACCTTTCTTCCTATCCATCCTTATCCCACCTTCAAGGCCTGTCCTATAAGCCTCCCTATCACCCTCGGTCCCTCCATTTTCCTAGCTTGCAGCAGGTCTGCAATAAATTGCAGACCCTGCTCCTGCTCTTTCCACAGTCTCCTAACACCTGTAGCACAAACTAAAAAACCAAAGTTAGTTTATACACTTAGTTTTGTAGTTAACATTTTTAAGGTAGTTTTGATGTGGTTTTACGGTTGACTGTAAGGTCTGATTTCTTACTTCATTGTCTGAAAAATTGATCTCATCAATGCAAAGGCTTCAAGTGGTTATAGTGAATGGTGGAGGATACTTGTGGCAAACCTAAATTGTTAATCTCTATTGTACCAATGTATTACTTATAGATCTAAAAGTTATAGAGTTGACATCAGTCTAGGCTTAGTTATTGAATGCTGATATATTTCACTGCTTCTAAATTTGAAACATATATTGGTGAGGTGGTGCTTACATCTTGGATCTGATTGACACTTTATATCTCTAACTGCATTATTATACTTACTTCTGCTGCTATAATTGATACTGGTTATTGATAATATATGCTACGATATTTAATGCTACACTTGGACTAGTTTATCGTATGTTTACATGACCTTTTGTTCTCATGTTCTTATCTTTTATTTGGTACATAGCCTTTTTGGACCTAGTTACTGAATGCATACTTACAAGATTCTGATGTTAGTTAATGTTGATCTTTATCGCTTGATATTTGACACTACATTTCGTTGACACTTATTTTAGTAGATATTGAATTTATTTATAACTAGTTTACAATACATCTTGCGTTGGTTGATGATACATGTTGATGAATGATCTTTGCTGACATTTTCTCATCTTTTAGATGGTGATATCATTGATCACTGTGTTACATGCTTACAATCTTCGCATGTCTACTTGATATGTCTAATTGATGAATGTAATGATATTGAATTGACCTTACACTTTCATTGAATGACTTGGTGATTCTATTGATCATATTATTTTGCCTAATTTACATTCACTAGCGTTGGTTGATTATTTTAACCTAATTGACTCCATTTGGGCACTGGTCTAACTAGTATTTGCATATAGAAGATATTTTTTGGTTGCATCAGTGTCTTACAAGTTATCAAAGGTACTTCTCCTTGGAGGTTTTTGGCTTTTGAAGAAGTTAGAACTGTGACCGAGGTGACATTGGGTCACTGTTGCCGCCTAATACACACCTGGGGGGGACGCGGCAGGAAACCTTCATTCCGCTCGGTGTGTCCTTGGGGGCAAGTGAGAGTCAAGTGCTGTCACTTGATTACTCGACTCCTCTGTCTAGGCTTACGCCTAGCGAAGCCAAGGGGGATGGTCCCTATGAAAAATAAACTAAGGCTTTTAATCTACAACAAAAGATAAAAGTCTAATCTAGGAGTTATGAGATGACGAGATAAAAAATTAACAACTAAGCACTGCTTTCAAATTAAATCAATTGATTAACCCAACACAGGATAGATAAGCATTCACGACATTTATGATTGAAACTTAAAACATGGAAAATTGAAGACCAGTGCTGAGAATGTAAAAATGCTTGCAATTGCTACTGTGTAGGGTTGCTTGTGTAGTCTCAGTGAAAGTATTGCAGTGTCTCAGTTGGTAAATTTTATGATTATTAGATGAGTGGATTAAGGAGTGGGTTAATTCTTGGTTTGGCCCAAAAGAAATCTAAACTTCGAACTGAGTGCTCTAGCAACCTTACCAAGTGTCCAACCAGGCGAGGATGGATCCGCTTAAGAACCTGCTGACTCTGTGGATTTAGTCCATGCAACCTCCGAGTTCTTAGGATTGGATTCTAATGGATTGTCCTATTAACACTAAGTACCTTACATCCGTTTTTGATTGAGTCAACTGTTCCGACTAAGCTGCAGTAGTCAAGAGCATACTCCGGGTTTGGGGCATTGTTTGTTTTATTAAAATGTGTGGGTGGATGATTAATCTACACCAAACCCCAAGCATATAACAAGGGGGGTTAATTTTAGGATTAAATTTTAAGAACAAAATAATAATTGAATAAAACACAAAAGCATATAAATTGATAAACGGGTCCTCGGAGGACGTTGTGTGCTTGAGTGAGTTGTTTAATTACTACTGCTCAAATGAAAACTAATCTAAAACGAAAAAACTAGAAAAAAGGTGTGAAAAATAAAAAAAGTAAAAAATGTGCGAATCCCCCCTGGGGGGATTGGGGTCAGGCGCTGGAATTCCCTGTTGTGCTCTTTTTATTTTTTTGATTACAACTTGGAAACTTCAGAGAAATACTGCTTGCCCTTTATCATTAGGGAACAAGTCAGTTTACAATGTTTGAGAGAAATAAAGATGGTGCTTAAGATCGGTTCTCTCTCGGTGGTTTTGGAAGCTCCAAATGCAAGTTTTATGTGATTTTCTTACTCCAACCTGTTATGCAATCAAAACAGATTAGCGAATTAAGGTTGATTAGAAATGACAATCAGAACACTTTAAGAGTGTTCTGACAATGCTAGAAAATTGCAGAATGAAATCTAGTGCAACTAGTATGCAAAAAACTTGTTTTTTTGGGCAACTTTTTGAGTTTTTAACTAACTTTCAATTAATTGTTTATGTGCAGAACCAAAAAACCAGCGAGCTCTTTTTATCATAAAATGGCCAAAAAACACTTAGAAAGTGATTTGGCCACTTATATAAAATATGCCTAAAAAGACTGATGCAAACTAGCTAAACTAAAATGAAATAAACAACTAAGTAAGGCAAGCTATAAAGCTTGCCTTCTTAGGGTCTTTACTTGCCTCTTTAAGAGATAACAAGTAAATGATTTAGGCACTTAAATTGCTTGGTAAAGGACGTTGTAAAATGAAATATTCTACTATGCTTTGGATCTACTTCAAAATTGCAAAATAGAGAACTTAAACAACCTAGATCTAAATTATCAAATATATTGAAATTATTAGGTTGCAATTTGATTTTAGATCTATTTATCAATGAAACTTTATAATGCAAGATCTAAAAATGAAATAAGGAAAGAGTAAGCGATTTAGATGAAGAATTTTGGATCTTGAAGACTGAACCCTGGGGGGTTTGAGCAAGTGAAGAAAGGGGCTTGGAGTCAACTTCTTGGTGTACCGGTGGGATCTACCAATCTGCCTAAGTTTGTTGAAAGAACAATAGATCTAACATGTTCATCCGTTCATCCAACTTGAAGCAACCTGTAAAATCACAAAGGAGACTAGCAAAGGGATTAAAAGAACCTGTGTAAATAACCAAAAGAAAAAATAGAGATGATAGATTCAAACAAGAATGTTCTCTACCTCTAGCATTCTAATGAAGTTTACAATAGATAAGATAGACTATAAAGCACTACTTACTATTCTTAATGAAAGTAATTTCTCTTTAAAGACAGATGAATCCAACATATACTAACATAATGTACGATACAAATTTACCTCATAAGATGCAAATAACTGAGATCCAACACAACAAACACACCGGGGTAGCCTCCAAAGCCTTCTTTTATTACTCAACACTTAGAAAATTTTACAACAATACAAGAGCAGAGGTTCCATCTTCAGATGTCTACAATGGAGCCAAGTTGCTCAATATATAGAAAAATGAATGTTAGCTAGGGCGCAAAACCCTAAGGAGGGCATCCTCCTTAATTGTAGAGCAGGAAAACTAGATGGCCAATGGCAATGCACCATCACACTTGGACAAAAACAGTTCAAAGTTGAAACCAACGAAGTTGAAAACAGCTACGTGAAGATGAGGACGAATGGAGTTGATGTTTCCACAGTTTGGTTGGCTGCTTTGATTTATGAGCCGTAATCGGTTGCTTTAATTAGAAGCTAATCCATAATGCGTTGTGCCACGTCCTCGAACTCAAATTCAAACCAATTCGAATGCTGCTGCGTGGAGTGATCCTCACACGTGAGGAGAGGGCGAATATGAAGTTTCTTATGCTTACAACGGATGGTGGGGGTTGGTGCTTCAAATGGAAGGTAAGCACGTGATTGGGCCACCTCCCAATCAAGGAGCCGCCCCCACCATGCTCCTATCCTCAACAAAAACGCACACAGGCAAGTGGACAAGCCGACCCACGTGAAAGTGAAGGGCGAATTCTAACTTTGATATATTCAAAGTTTGATTTTTTCATAACAACTAAAAAAATATGACGTTTAAGCCCATTAATATAATCGCCCACCATATGTGAACTAAAGCCATGTCATTGGCCGCCATGTGGAGAGGTTTGGCCCCACGTGAGGAAATCCGTACGGATTGGGTATTTGCTCATAACCTTTTAAAAATTGATTTTTAAAACATGCTTTGTCCCATGCATATAGTCGCTTATGTAATTTGACTAATGCCATGTCAATTGGCATGTGCCAAATACCTTTTTTTATATTTTAATTTTTGGCAATGGTGCAATTTTATGCATCTTTAGCATTAAAGCGGCGCCATTTTATAGCTCTGATAGGCAAAACTGCTCCACGGTGGCTTTCGGTCGCTTGAAATGTAGGAAAACCGGGTAGCAAGGTAAATAGGGTGCTCTGAGCTTGAAAACGAGCATCCCTGCGCCAAATTCCGACTCCGGATCACACTTTTATCACCTTTTGGAATATTTTAATTAAACCATTAAAAAATGGCTTAAAAATGCGAAAAATTATTTTTTCTTGGAATTGACTGAAACTTCAGGGGGACCTAGTACATGACCAAACGATAAAAACTTAGTGCCTAGCATGTTTATAAACGTTACAAAATGGGCTCTAATAATCCCCTAAGGCCTAATCCCCACTTTGGGCATTCCAGCTTTGGAGGTGCAGGAGAAAACCTCATCGATTATACTCGGCTAAAGGCAAATCATAATTGACAAGGGAAAAACTACTTGGAATACCTTCTTTAGTTGCCAAGTCCTAGGGAACCGAGTCACTCAAAGGCCACCATGCTAGCATGCTTAGTACAAACCCTGTGGGGCATGGTCATGTACTACAAAACATAAAAAAAAGGGGCCCTGAACAGGCCAAGCTTGGAACTTCTGAACACTGAAAAGCACAAGTGATTGTGCAACACTGGCGGCTCATTGAAGTCCAACTAAAGTGCAACTTTAGGTGGTAACAGGTCACTATTCTTATTTTTGCTTATCGAGAATTAGCCCCGCTAGTTTGTTCGGTAACAATCTCCAACAATGAAATCCATAAAACAATTTCTAGCAGCAGTAATCCACTGGTATATGCTTCAAAATGATCTCCAGTAGCACAAAATAACTATTCCTGAGTTTCTCTAACCATTAACAACCTTTACAAATGAAAGAGCCTTGCTTAAATAGAGTTCTAGGTTCACAACCTCAATGAATAAACTAATGAGATTCATACTAAAACCCTACATCTAATCTAGGAATGCATCAAGTATTATATGTCTAACCCACTTGACAGACATATTCAACAAATAATAGAATAATGGGTTGCTTAGCCACATGTACAAAACTCCAAGAAAATGAAGGCATGTACCCTCCTAGAAGAGTGAGAAAATTAGTCAAAGCTCCAACCTTCTTCATGAATGGTGAATGAGGATCATGTGAAGGTCAACAAGAAACAATCTAAAAAGTCCTCTCGCTAGAGCGCCCTCATCAAAATATAATAAAATATGCATCAGAGCCCATGTATCTAGTGATGCGATCCTTTAGAAGGTTCTACACGTGCGGCAAGTGGTCGAAGGCATCTCATTGTTTTCTTCTTGGTAGTCTTTCAAGGCATGAACGTGGACAAACCATTGTCCAACAACTATTCTTTAGGAATTTGCAGTGAAGCACCACTTGCTGGGGACTCGCGAGTACTCGCGAGTCTCCCCAAGCGAGCTCTCGAAACGGGTAACCGGCTGATACTCGGCCAACGACTCGGCCACTTTCCCACTTGGCGGAACCGGTAGACACTTGGTGTACTCGGCCAAGGACTAGTGGAACTTGCCAGCACTGAGCCGGTGAAGATGTGAAGCTACAGTTCGTGTTAGTGTTTGTGCTCTTCGTGCGTGAAGGTTAAGTTTGGGCAGATTTTCGTGAAGGTGCAGTTCGAGCAGTGGTTCATGTGGCGGAGTTCGAGTCGGGTTGCTGCTCCTCGTTTCGGTGCTGTGCAGTTCGAATGCTTGTGGTGCAGCTCGACGTCGGGTCGACTCTTCCAGGTAAGTGGAACTCGACTTCGGGTCTTTAGGATTGTCCAGTGTTTGTTTTTAATTTTTTTTTGTTATATGTTATTGTTATTGTTAACCATAATTATATTATGTTATTGTTATTATTATAATTGATATGTTATTGTTATATTTTTTTTGTTACATGTTATTAAAATTTATATATATTTTATTTATAATATATATTGGTTTTTATATATTATTTATTATATAGTTTTTATTTATTTACAATATATTTTGTATGTTATATATTTTTTAATATTTTGTATTTTATTGTATTTTTGTTATAATTTTTATTTATTTATTTATATTTTTTGTTATATATATTTTTATTATATATTTTTTGTTATATATATTTTTTATCCTATATTTTTATTATAAATTTAAATTTAAATTAATTTATGTTATTTGTTGGTTTATTATGTATTATTTATTATATAGTTTTTTATTTATAATATATTTTGTATGTTATATATATTTTTAATATTTTGTATTTTATTATATCTTTGTTATATAGTTTATTTTTTTATTTATATTTTTTGCTATATATTTTTTTATTATATATTTCTTGTTATATATTTTTTGTTATATATTTTAACCTCTTTTAATCTCTTTTTTGTGCCCAAAATGTACCATATTTTTATTTTTTTTTCTATTTGCCGAGTCTGTCCCAAGTCCTTCCCGAGTCCACAAGTCACATGCCAGCCGAGTCTTTACCAAGTCCGAGTCATGCAACATTGGGAATTTGGAGTCAAAGTATGACCTCTCCATGTATTTTTGTGCCAAACTTAAATTATATTTAAGAACAAATGACATTCTCATCAATAGTGCATAGAAAAGGTGAAAATTAAAATGCCATCTTAAATGTGCCAACTAAGGCAAGCACTCCACTCAAGCTCTATTAACATCATGAATGCATGAAGGGAAAGAGAAACCCCACTTTTCTATGATTCTCCATTTACTAGTCAAATCATGGTTAAACATGGGTTGTTGAACCAATAATCCAGCTAAAAAACCCAAAGTTACAAATATCGGCGATTTATCGCCGACATCGCGATAAATCGCGATGCTTCCTCCACGCCGATATTATCGGCAAAAATCGGGGCGATTTTTTCAGGCGATTTTTATGGCGATATATCGCGATTTCTCTGCAAAATATTGCGAAGCTTTCCCGCGTGTAAAAAATAACTTAAAACAACGTTTTTTTGGGGTTTTTTTTTGTCATTCGATTTTCGTCGGGTTGCAGTTGCAGTCGGTTCGAGCGAAGAGTGTGTGCAGCTAGGGCACGGGTTTTCTGTTAATTTCGTCGCCGCCGAGTGAGTCCAGTTCGAGCGGAGAGTGGAGTGCTCGCTAGGGCACGGGTGTGAATTTCGTTGCTGCCGAGAGTGAATTCGTCGCCGCTGAGAGTGCGTCCATGAGCAGTTCGTGACGCCGAGACTGAAGTCGTGTCCGCCGAGAGTGAAGTCGTGAAGTGGTGAGTCGTGACGCCGCCGGGGTGAGCGTTCGTGACAGTCGCATGGGTGAGGGTTCGTGACAGTCGTGAGGGTTCGTGACAGTCGTGAGGGTTCGTGACAGTCGCAGTGGCTGCGTGGCTTCCAAGTTCCAACAGGTATGTCCAATAAACATTACAGTCAATCAGCTGTCAACTTCTAAGTTCTAACCACTGTATTCTTCTCTGCTGTCAACTTCCCACCAATATATTCTTCTGCAATACCTCCTTCCATCAACATATCCAGCTTTTATCCTTACCGTTCCAGTTCCAAGATCACCCTCATGCCTCTTTTCCACCATCTCTTTCAAGTTCACTAAAGTAATAGCCTGCATGTGCAGTTGCACCACAGTCACATTGGCTAAATCTCTATGTTATGGGAAGTTGAGGCGGAACCCTGCCCGAGTTTTCAAAATACCTAACTTGTATATATTTGATTTAGTAGAATCTGTATCTTGTTGATCGCAAAATAAACAGAGCTGTACTAAGTATGGGTTTTGTTGTTTGTGAAGACCATGGATGATGATAATACATTGCACATGTCTTATTTTTGATAATTGTGTATTGAGTTCTAATTTGGGCCAAATGACTGCTGATATGTCACATCCACTCTTGAACATGATGTGACAGATCATTAATGGTTTTGTTGAGGATTGTTTTGATCAGCTAGGGGTATACAGGCATATTCCAGTATGTATATGAAAAGGACTCAGCCAAACCTCGCTTCATCTTAATGATTCCTCAGATTCCTCATGACAATACATCCAGAACTGGCAGTTGTATGCCGTGCATCCTTAATGCAAGGGATGGATAATTCAGATATAACGCCCAGAAATTATTTTAATAATGGAATAACTAGAATATTGATGATTCTCAATAGAGGCATGCTTAGGATGTTAATGGAAGCTGAAATGGTATGGAAAATGTTCTCAGTCAAATATCAATTGATAACTCTTTAAAAATGAACACTTTCTACATTCTGCTTATGTCTCTTCCAGAATTAGCAATTTCCAAAAGATGTCCTGTCCCATTATTGCAGTAATGATTGCTATAACATTTTAAATTCATAACAGTTTACAGTAATGAAAAATGTAATGAAAAATGTAAATTAATTAACATTTTAATTTCTTAACAGTTTACAACTTTACACAGTTCACAATTTTAAATTAAAATGTAAATTAATTTTTTTGTTTGTATGATTTGTTATTTTTAATTTTTTTGCAATAAAATTATAAAAGTAAGCTAAAAAAATGTTTTGTTTTTTTAATGTTGCAGGCTGCAACGTGCAGGTTCAAAGCTTCAACTTTCAACTTTCAACAAACATGCCGAAAACTTTGGATCCATTCTGGGACTACGCAGAGCCCCTTGATCCACAAAATCGGCAGAAGCTAAAATGCAATTTGTGTGGGAAGGAGATGACGGGGGGTATAAGTAGGCTCAAATACCACCTCGCACAACTTTCAGGGCATGAGGTGGATATTTGCAAAAACTCCACACCTGAAATTATTCAAAGGGCCAAACTCGCAATTGAAGGTATTGGCAAGAGGAAAGATGAAAGGGAAGCTCTCAGGCAGGAACTTGGAATGAGAGTGTCATTAGGATCCGGGTCAGCCGGACACACTTTAGGGGGAGTGGGGAGTGAGACCTTTTCCTCATCTTCCGCCATGCCTTCAACATCTAGTCACCATGTTCCGAGATCCGGGCCTGGTTCACAACCAGGTATAGGGTCAATGTTCAAGATAAAGGAGAAAAAGGAAGCAGACCAGCTTGTGAGTCGGTGCCTTTTATGGAGTGATATACCATTCCACTTTGCGAGGAACCCATTCTACATTCCTATGTTTGATGCCGTTGCTACTGTTGGGCCGGGGTATAGGCCCCCCACTTATGAGGAGATGAGAGGGCCCCTTCTTGATAATGAAAAGGTTGATTGCACTACTAGGTTGGAGGAGCTTCGAGGTTCATGGGAGTTCACGGGATGCACAGTGATGTCAGATGGTTGGACCGATACGAAGGGTAGGACCCTTCTCAATTTCTTGGTTCATTGTCCTAGGGGCATAATGTTTATAAAATCTGTGGATGCATCTGCACATATCAAAGATGCAGCATTACTATGTGAGTTGTTGGATGGGTTCATCCAGGAGGTAGGACCGCAGCATGTTGTCCAAGTTATAACGGACAATGTTGCGAATTATGTGGCAGCTGGCAGGATGCTTATGGACATGTATCCTTCTTTGTTTTGGACCCCTTGTGCTGCACACTGCATCGACTTGATCTTAGAGGATATGGGAAAGATTGAGTTTATCAGGGATGTCATTGATCCAGCGAGAAGCATCACCAAATTTATATACAATCATGCTTCTGTGCTTAGCTTGATGAGGCAGTTTACTCATGACAGGGAGTTGGTTCATCCCGGCATCACTCGCTTTGCCACTTGTTTCATCTCTCTTCAGTCTCTCCATGCTTCTAAGTGGGACTTGCAGACTATGTTCCTTTCAGCTGAGTGGCGTGCTTTATCGATTAGCACTAAGGCGGAGGGACTTGCCATATCTAGACTAGTGTCATACCAGGAGAGCTTCTGGGATGGGGTGAAGGAAGTGTGTGCCATCTGTGAACCTTTGGTAAGGGTTCTTCGCTTGGTTGATGGAGACAAGCCCGCAATGGGCTACCTATATGAGGCCATGGATAGGGCCAAAGAGGCCATTCGTGCCTACTGTGAGGACAAGGGAGAGGATGGGCAAGCGAAGCAACAATTGATATGGGCGGTGATTGATCAGCGATGGAACAACACACTTCATCGCCCCATTCATGCTGCAGGGCTATTCCTCAACCCCGCATTCTCTTACTCCTGTGGCTTCCGGTTTGATGGAGAGGTAGTGGATGGGTTCTTGGAATGTGTCGAGAGGATGGTGCCAAGTGAAGATGATCGTTCAGAGATTTCCAAAGAGTTGGAAATCTATAAGAGGGCCATGGGAACATTTGGGTTTTCTATGGCTATCAGGGACAGGACGAACAAAATGCCAAGTAAGCTTCACCTTGTTTCAAGTTCAACTTTCAAGAATGAAAACAATTCAATTTATTTATTTCTTTGTTTTAAATTTTAAATTTTCAATGTCTTCTCTTATGTTTCTAACTTTCTCCATTTCATTGTAGATCATTGGTGGGAAACCTATGGCGCACGAGTACCCCATCTCCAGAGTCTTGCTGTTCGGATCCTTAGCCAGACATGCAGCTCTTCTGGTTGTGAGCGCAACTGGAGTGTATTTGAAAAAATACACACCAAGAAGCGCAACAGGTTAGAGAATTTGAAATTAAATTCGAAATTCATTATCTATTGAAATTTTTCCCTTGGGTAATTATAATTTATGTATTCTAGATTCTAATTTAATAAATTCACTGTCCTCATACAGGTTGGATACCCAACGCCTGAATGATCTAGTGTACGTCTCCTACAATCTCAGGTTGTGGGTGAAGCAGCTTCAGAAAAAACCTGATGTGGAGGCCATTTCATTGGATGACATTGACACCACTACTGCGTGGAGAGTGGAGATTGAGGAACCTGTTATGGAGGCAGCCCCTGATTGGTTAGAGGATGATCATGATACACAGGATCCCCAGAGTGAGATATGGGAGGATGAGGCGTTTGGCTTTGAGAGTGTGCCACCACCGGAGCCACTAGTAGCAGAGCCACCAGTAGACTGTCCAGTTCCACAGCCACCGGTTGCACGGCCACGGGTTTCACGGCCACCGTCTCAGCCAGAGGGACCCAGATATAGGGGCAGTGGTAGCAGTAGCAGTGGTAGAGGACTTGATGAGCGTGACGTAGTAGTACCTTATCAGTCTTCTAGTTCTTCTATATTACATCCGAGACCAGGCACTTCTAGAGGCAGAGGACGCCATAG
The DNA here is from genome assembly GCA_027924585.1 of Larix kaempferi. Classification (NCBI taxonomy): domain Eukaryota; kingdom Viridiplantae; phylum Streptophyta; class Pinopsida; order Pinales; family Pinaceae; genus Larix; species Larix kaempferi. The sequence goes on from BSBM01001218.1 coordinate 1,074,605, forward strand.
TCCACGACGACCCCCACGAGCACCTGGGCTTTCTAGCCCTAGAGGCAGAGCCATTACTAGAGCGATTACCTTTACCCGTAGAAGGGGTAGAGGGAATCCATAGTTTACTTTATTTAGTTTATTTCATTGCATATGACAGTTGACTCTATGAGATACATTGATTGTATTTTTTTGGTGATTCATGAGTCGGGGACTCAAGATCCTGGACACGATTCATTTTTGATGTGTGATGTCTAGACTCTAGCGACACGTCTTATTATTTATGCATCTTATATATCAGTTTTCTTTCCATATGCATGTGGCAATGTGTTTAAACTTTATTTGATGTTCTTGTTGCTTTAGATGTTTAGAAAATTGAAAAAAAATGAAGGACACGATTCATTTTTGATGTGTGATGTCTAGCAATACGTCTTATACATCTTATATATCAGTTTTCTTTCCATATGCACGTGGCAATGTGTTTATTTGATGTTCTTGTTGCTTTAGATGTTTAGAAAATTTAAAAATAATGAATATTTTTGTATTTTTTTAAGTTTGCCGATATATTGCCGATGTTTGCCGACATTTTCGCCGATAAATCCGATAATTTCTTTTTGGACCCTCGGCGATATATTTGCCGACACGATATTTGTAACTTTGAAAAAACCATCAAAATCATGTACATAAGGTGAGTGCTCCACTTAGGTTTATCACTTGTGGTGTGGTAAGACAAAATACACATGAAAAATCACCTCAAGACCTAGGGTGCTGGCCACATACATCTCCAATCATGACAACCAAGGGATTAATGCATAGGCTAGTCATCATAATAAACCAATATAACATGTAATTGATGGAGCATTCACATGATACATCAAATGAGTAACATATGACATAATAATAAGAATGATGTGTAGAAAACACCCAAAATAACCGAAGTGTTCAAATTGGAAGAATCCAACATCATCATATGCTTATAGCCATGCTGAAATCAAGGCAACCAATGATTATAAATCCCAAATGAATTTGCATATGCAAATTTGACCACATTTATGTATCCTTATGTCAAGTGAAGCAATAATATTATGGAACCATTTTCTCTAGCACCTTCATAACAACTATAATTTGAATTGGACACCCTCGCTGACACATAATCTCTTGATGGATCATCCTGAGAAACTCTGGTAACTGTGCATCAACCTACCATCAACATCTTGCAAGACGAAGGGGTATCTACGAATCTCTTTGCACCAGAACACTCTTCTCATTTACACTGCACTGCACAATGTGAAGGTAGCGAGTCAGCCAAAGCCATTAGGCCAATGCTTAGTAAAGTGCATGCGTCCATACCAACCACTGAGTATCAATATGATCATATTTAAAGCCAAATCCATTTGAAATCCCTTTGATTTGTATATATAACAAATGTGAGCATGGCAATCACTGATCATGTAGAAAAATGCTGTAAGAACTTGAATTGCAACATTTTGCAGTTTGTGTTTTGAGCAAAGGATTAAGTGCCTCTACTTGTGAAATGGATTGGAGTAGTTTTAACCATATTTAATACAATAAAGGAAACATATCAATATCTACATGGCGTGAAGACCTTGCTTATGTTTACAGTAAGTTGCATTTGCCTTGAGGCAATGTGGCCAATGATGGATCTAGTTCCATTTGTCCATTGTTTGAGCCTACTCCACATGTAGAAAAATATCACCTTGGCAATGATGGTGATGCTAGTGGCGAGTCTAGTGCTACTGATGTTGGAATTTCACTTATTCATGACTAGTGATCAAAATTCTAGTTCTTTTATCAACCACAGCATCATTTATTTGAGCTTCACAGCTTAATTTGCCACTTATCTTGTAAGTTCTTTTATGTTGGAGGCATTTTCCAACCACACATCACTTATTTGAGCTTCACAGTTTAATTTGCCACTTATCCTAAGTAGTTTGACTCAATTATGTGCTTACATCATCAGTAGATCATCAGTTTCAGTGAACTGGACATCCTCCATTCGGGGAGTCAACTGGGCCATTAATATTAGTTAACTGGGCCTCCTCCATCATTCAGGGAGCCAACTGAGGTGATTTGCATGACTAAAGCGCCCCACTCAGTCTAACTGACAGCATTTATTATTATATTCAGCCAACTGGAGACAGAAAGGCGCCCTACTACATTGATTGACTTCATCTGGTGTTATTTTCACCTAATATTCAGTTAACTGAAGACAGAAAGGCACCCTCCCCTAATTTTGGGCATTCAGTTGAGTTCTGGATTCAGTTAGACTCAGTTAGACAGTTTCAGAGTTTGTTAGAGTCAGTTACATGGTAGTTAAGTGGTTAACTGATGTGCTGAGTGGTGTTAACTGCCAAGTAAGCCACTCTCATGCATTCAATTCGAAAGACCTCTCTGGAATTCGAATTGCTTGGCTTATTGTAGCTATTGTTACACATTGTAATCTTCTTCTGAGTTTATGATAATGCATGAACTGCTGCAAACCTTTTGCATCAGTGTTTTGACATATTATTTGCCGCATGCATCTCTAGTAACTGTTGTCTTTGTTTCATAGATCTGCTGTGCTTAGATTTTACAGGGATGTGCGCTTGATGATTTAGATATTTATTATGTTACAAGTAGGTGACACGAAAAGGGAATGCAGACCATGTTTTAAATTTTGGAGACTCTAAAGTTTGTGATACAATATTGAGGTTATAAATATTTGATATTGTGGACATTCTTTTACATTTTGAGATTTGAAGAATATCTTCTTTTTGGAACTTGCAGGTGCACTATGTGTTTAAATTTTAATAGAGGCATTAGATTTCTAATTTTGTGATGATTTGTTGCTCACATGTTTATTAAGTGGGCTAGATTAAGAGTGGGATGTAGATTTCAAATCCTCTGAATTGGACCTCCCTTGCTGTACTAATATTGATGAAATTGGAAACATTTCTTCCAATTCATGATCGATTGCTGAACATGCATCTTGTTCTATTTCCGTGGATGAAGATGGATATGAGATGGATACCTATCAGCTCATGTTGTATTTTTGCACATATAGCCTCAGATATAAAGGCTGATTTTATATATAGAGCCTGATATGTAAAGGTTGGTTTTGAATATATAGGCTGATTATTTAAAAGCTTTTTTGGGTTTTGCATAGTGTAATCATCTGAAGTTAATATAGACACGGGATTTCTATTTTTCATTTGTCTATCATTTTAATTTTCTTGATCATTTTATTCCAGTCTGCAAGATGATGTGCTATTTAAAAAATAAATTTACTTTGGAAAAAGGGAAACATGTTTTAAAAAAAATAAAAAATAAAAAATGTTTCAATGCTGTTTCCATTTCAGAATCTTGCACCCATTTCCATGATTTGTGGAACTTGAAACTTGTTGGTTAATGTATATATTTAAGCCCAGCCACTTTAAAATGGGTGCAACCAGCATGGAGGTACGGGTCGATAACCTGCTTTGGTGGGTTGTTCATCCTTAATTGCGATGAACAAAATTGGTGCATTCCTTTTTCTTTTTCATTAAAGCCTTGTTTAGTTAATCCAATACAACATTTTCCACCTATGCATCAATTAATTTTGTTTTTTCAATCAAGTTTTGTGGAGCCTTCTCATTATGGGCGTTATTTCCTAATGCAATGGTGTTGATCAGGGCTCTGAAAGGTTTCTGTTCTTCTTAGAGAATGATGTTATGATATTCTTTTGTATATATTTTTGTGGTTTCAAAATGTGTTTAAATTGGTGAATAGTCTTCACAATCTATGAATTTGAGGCTGTATAGTTTTTACTTTTGTGGATGTTTTATATTGTGGAAGGGTAAATGGATTGTGGTTTCATGGCTGGCATTTATCCCATTTAACTCCTTTAATAATACCTATACTTTTGCTGTGTATTTCATTTGACTGGATTTGAATGGTGTTGTAAAATATAGATAAGATACCTTAGCAAGGTTGATACATATAGACAACAGAACTAGATGGATAAGTGGATGTCTTGATTCTAAGATCATTGGCGACATAAAAGTTAACTATGGCACAGCTTCTGCATCTGTTGATTACCTTTTTTTCAATACCTATTCAGAACGTTATGTGTTTTGATAAAGCTAGTCCCACTATGTTGGTTGATGCCGCGGTAGAAGGGTGTTTTCATTGGTGTTGTTCTGGTCATTTGTGACTGGGTGTGTGAATGGTGATGCTTTCGAGTGGCATGTGAAGAAAATGATTAATTTTTTGATACTTTTTCTGTCTTTATCATTCCTTGATATTGATGGCTTTTTAATATTTTCTCTTCAGGCGGCAACTTGCCCAAGGTCGTAGGGTGCTCTTCATTATTGACACCATTTATAAACTTGTACGGAAGGTAAGATTTTATGCTACAAATTATATGTAGCTTGCATTTAATGCTTACATTTGTGCAATCTTTTATAAATTTTGTTAGCTGTGGAAATATTTGCAACTTTTAGAGTTTTTTAAATGTATTTAAATATAGATTGTCAGAGTGTGATGAAGTCAAGACAATCTGTGGAATATCAAGACTATTAGAATTGTAAACTTTATTTTTAAGGTATTTAGTAGGAAAACTATTAGTTTTGTTCCTTGTAATATAAGATAGTAGATACATGCTTTTGAACATAAAATGTTAATTTTATTGTTGGTTTGGACAGGAGCGATCTCTGTCAGCTATTGTAACTTCAGCTGTTAACTTTATACCTCAGGTTTGTTACCTCGGAATGGATGAAATAAGATTTTGAAATTGCAAAGCAAAAGTAGTGTTCAATGCATGATCGAGGAGATGACTAATGTATTGAATGGGGATTAAAGGAGATGGCTATTATTGCAAAATAATTAAAATATCTTTCAAAACCAAATCAGCGACTTGTTTTATTAATCAAAATTCTTTTTATAATACAACTTATATTTGAGAGTTTAAGCACAAATGCTTCATATTGAAAAGATAATAGCTTAACCATAGGCATGTCAAATTTCAAGATCTAAAAGTAGTCTGCAAATTTTCTTAATAAATAAACACTATCTTTATAGAATCTAGATTATGGATCAAACTGAAATTGGGAGTAATGGAAAGTGTAAACTTCATTGTTTATAGCAAAGTTACAAATATCGGCCGTAAAATCGGCGACTCGCGATAAATTGCTATTTTTGCAGAGGCCCGATTTTTTAAGGAAAAATCAGCCCAAAAATCGGGCCGATTTTTGGCCGATTTTACCCCGATTTTGCGGCGATTTTTCGCGAGTCGACCGATTTTTTTGACAGTGCGCGGAAAGTTGGGTTTTAAACTTTTAATTTTTAAAGGCCGCGGAAAGTTGGGTTTTAAACTTTTAATTTTTAAAGGCTGCGGAAAGTTGGGTTTTAAACTTGTAATTTTTAAAGGCCGTGGAAAGTTCTGCTATGGAAAAAATCTGCCCACAACTTTTTCATGTGTATAAAATTATGTGATTGTGAACATAGACATCTTGTACTAAAGCTAATAATTCATTATCTAATTAGAAAAACTGTAGACGCAATTTGTGAGTTTGTAGGCTAATGGGATAGTGGAGTTGTTGAACGTTATGTCTTGTTTCATATCAATGCTGGTCTCTCATTGTCAAAAATGTAAAAATGGATTTTGTCAATTCTAGTTTTTTTATCCTTCTCTTATTTAAATTTTAAACTTTAAAGAATTTGCAATGTTACTAAATGAAACCAACTTATATTTTTGATGATTCAGTATTCACTATTTAGGAGTAGGACTGGGACACGATCCATTTTGATGTGTGATGTATCTTTAGACATCTTATATATCTTATATGTTGGTTTTCTTTCCATATTCATGTGGCAATGTGTTTATTTGATGTTATTGTTGCTTTAGATGTCTAAAAAATTGAAAAAAAATGAATATTTTTGTGTTTTTTTAATTTTGCCGAGTTTTGCCGATTTTTGCCGATGTTCTGCCGAGATATCCTGAAACGATGTTTACGGGACCCTGCTGATTTTGTCGCCGCGCCGATATTTGTAACATTGGTTTATAGTGCCTGTTGAGAAGTGTAGAATGTTGCAAATGGTGATGGAAGAATTTTTAGAACATTTGAAACCTGATAACAATATTTGAACATTGACTATGATTGGTTTTTAAGAATGTGCCCTAAAGAGGAAAAGGAGTAGGTGAAGGCCGTATAACGTATTTGATTATTTAGCCAATTGTTCTCACATCTGTATAATGGTATACTAGTTTGGTTATTTCTACAGTACTTTATATGCATTTTAATTTTATCATAGAAAGACTGAAAGTCTTATGTTTCAAGGAAGTATGGCTGCTTTATTTGAATAATTTATTATTGAGCAATTTCTACTGAACTCAAGTACGCAATTACTTGTAATTGAACTCTTTTGACATTGTGATCTTAGATGCCCTTTACTTGCATTTTTGATACATTTTATGAACTAGGCGACTTTATTTGTGGAATATGTGTCAACATGGTTGAGGTTGGAAGTATAGAACCATTTGGCTTGAATGGCTTAAATAAAGTTGTAAATGGTATCTTTTGCCCAACATTTCCTATCCATTGTGCAGTGCTCATTCTGATGTTTTAAATTATATGCCTGCACCCAGAATGAGCATTTTATAAGTAAAATTATGAGTATTGTCAATTTGTTGGGTGTCGTTGCCAGCTAAATGAGTCGACATCTGCATATCGCAATCAATCTTTACTAGAGTGATATAGGCACAGTTGCAAGATGGCTGATGTAGATTATATTTCTGATTTACATATGAATAGTAGTAAGCTGTCTTAATAAGAGAACAATGAGATTTCCTTAGTTGTCCTCTGCTATGTTTCATTATCATTGTTAGCAGTTTTTCTTGTCGCATATTTTCTTTCTTAAGAAATGAGGAACATGTGAACTTTCATATAGGATATATTTTCATGCCCCATCAAGCTGAAAGTTAACAATATAGGTATTTGATGTTCATCATACTTGACAAGGTCCTATAAGTGTTTGCATCTGTGGCGTTGGAAACTGGTGGCTAGTGCTAATGCTTTGAGCTGTTGTCATTTCCTTTAGAAATAGCGACCAGCGAATAATTTGTGTCATTCTGTAATCCTTTGGAGAAGCATATTTTATTTAATACTGAGTTTATGCTTTAGGATTTTACGTTTGCTTTATTATTGGAGGACAGATTTGAACACTATTCCTAGCCTGCCTCATAATATAAAGCTTTTAATTATATTTTCTTATAATCAAGTTTGACAAGCCTTAATATTGATTAGAGCGTCTTTTATCATCTGAAATTCTGTAGAGTAGAATTGCTTGCTCATTTTCTTACTGACACTAGGCTTGAACTTTTTATAAAATTATGCACAATTTGTAGGCTGAAATTCTACCGTCTAAAGATTAAGTGGTGGGCCTGAAGGTAATGCATTATTCAGGTGGATAATTTTGTTTGCAACCAATTGAATTATTTATTAAACTGGCATTTGAATGTATGAATAGGTATACACAAAATTTGTGCAAAGTTAGTTGGATCTCTTTTATGGTGATATGCTGCTTGCTGATATGCTGGTTATATATGCCCTTTCTGATACATGACAATTTTTTTTGTAAGATGGATATTGTATGTGGGTTTCGAGATGGATAAGCTGTCCCACCACACAATTTCTCTTGCTTTCTTTATTGCTCTCCTAGCAGGTACATGCAGCAGATTCTGAGGTTCTCATGCACTCTTCTCCAAAGGGTACATGTCCCCAAGTTGGAGCCAGTTGTCACCCCTGAAAATGCCCTAGGTAGTGTTACCAGTTAAGTTGCACTTAGCTGGACTTACAAACAAGCGTGCCGGTGATGAATGTTAGATTTTCTACTTTTAATCAATATTATTTAGGATCTTATTTGAAAGAATAACAAGCACAACATAACACAAGAGAGACAAAGATTTTCCTCAGGGAAACCATAAAGGAGAAAACCCCACAACTTCCTCAGAGATAGAATCGTCACCAATACACTATCACAAAATGGAAAACCCCAAAATAAGATAGTCTTCTGCAGCTCTCTCTTTTTCTCCTATGTGAACTTGTCTTTTCTCTCTCACTTATGCGAACTCAAGGGAGTGAATGTGTGTCGAAATGAGAGAGCATTGCTCTCTATTTATACTTTACTTTTGAAGTGACCTTTTAACTGACTAGCTCGGCCCTAACTAAATTGAGTGGGCCGACTTCTCTAGGAGACTCAATAATACAATTACATTTGACCTTTTGGGGATCTATTTGGCCTCAATGACCTAGAATGACTAAGCATAATAATGACATCCCCAAACGGAGGAAAAACATCTCCGTCGGAGGTACAAATAAAATACAATAATAATAACAATATAAAATACAAGGGAATACCTTCCGAAGTTACAATTACAACAACACTCCCTCTTAACTAGGAAGGTATTCTCTTGCCACATTCATCAACCCCTTTGGACACAAGTCTGGATAACGCCATCATTGCTCGATCGTCATCAATGCTGGATCATCATCATCAACACTGGATCATCATCGTCACTGCAGCTGCAATCCTCATCATGTCGATCATCGATTGGTGACATCTCTCGAATCTACTCGTCATAGGAAGTTCTACAGAGCCAGCCCTTTTTCATGTTGGATGTATGCCTAGCCCTCATGTAGGTATTCATAATCTCTGTGAGCAAGACATCAAGTAGGTATAGCCTAGGACCAGTCATTACATTGCCACAACAATCACTTACGTCTCCTACTATCGCCTCATCGTATCCAGGTCATCTCATCATCACACGGAGCACAGTCCAGATGTACATCACATGTCCCACAACGGTCAACCCGTGTCTACCAGCATGGGAGGACAAACCCGCCACCATGCGATATCCTGCCTAGGCGCACACACAGTGTCTCATCATCGGTGGACTTCACAACGTCTCTAGTATGGGAGGACAATCAAGAGCAAACCAAGTGCATTACATCCCATGGAAAGCCTACGCCTACCACCATACGAGAATCTCGTCTACCAACATGGGAGGACAAACCTACCACCATGCGAGACCTAGCCCAACATCTACCAACATGGGAGGACAAACCTGCTACCATGCGAGAATGGCTTAGCCCTTACATCTACCAACATGGGAGGACAAACCTACCACCATGCGAGAATGGCTCAGCCCTTACATCTACCAACATGGGAGGACAAACCTACCACCATGTGAGAATCGCTCTAGTGCATCTGCGTTTTCCGGTCTCATCACTTCCTCTTAAGAGGAGCCTCGATTTGGAGAACACCAAGCTTCTCTCTGAAGTACTCGAACTTCACTCTGGCTAATGACTTGGTCAACACATCGGCTATCTGCTTGTCTGTCGCTACATTCTGGAGCTTCATTGCTCCTCTCTGCACCATATCCTTGATATAGTTGTACTTGATCTCAATGTGCTTCGACTTGTCATGGAACCTCTGGTTCTCGGACAACTTCACACAACTCTAGTTGTCACAAAATATACAAGTCGCCTCTATTTGAAGATCAAACAAATCAGATAGTAGCTTCCCAAGCCATACTGCCTTACAACTGGTCGAACAAGCTACAACATACTTTGCTTCGGCTGTACTCTGTGCCACGCATGACTGCTTTTTGCTAAACTAGGAGATCATACTGGATCCCATACTGAAGCAACATCCCGAAGTGCTCTTCCTATCAGAGGCACTGCTTGCCCAATCCAAATCAACATAACCGTGCAGGTTAATCTTCTGATTCGCGTCATACTTGAGCCCATAGTCAACTGTACCCTTCAGGTACCACAATACATGCTTTCCAACAATCAGGTGAACATGTCTCAGATCCGTCAGGAACTGGCTGAGTGTATTCACAGCAAAGCATATGTATGTTCTCGTGTTCGTCAGGTACATCAACTATCCAATCATCTGACGATACATCGTGGCATCAACTGACTCTGATGAAGCATCACACAATAGCTTCAAGTTCGATGCCATGGGTGTGGTCATAGCCTTGCAGTCCATCATTCCGAACCTCTTCAGAATCTCTACTGCATACTTCCTTTGCCCAAGGAAGATTCCATCCGCACTCTCCCTCACCTCCATTCCTAAGAAATAATGCATCATACCCAGGTCCTTCATCTCGAACTCTGCGGCAAGCCTCCTCTTCGTATCTGCAATGAGCTCATCCTCCTCTATTACAAACAGGTCATCTACATACGGTAGAAGTATCATTGGATTTCCCACCTCAACCTTGTAGTAAAGGTTGGAATATGCTTTGCTCTTAGTAAAGCCCAAGCTCATCAGGAAGCTATCCATCCTGCCGTACCACGTCCTGGGTGCTTGTTTCAATCCGTACAAGGCTTTCTTCAATTTGCACACGAGTCTGCCTGTCATGTGTCTCAAATCCAAGTGGTTGCTCCACGTACACTTCCTCCTCTACTACACCATTCAAGAATGCTATCTTGACATCCATCTGGTGTACCTTCCATTTCATCATTGTGGCCAGTGCTAGTACAGATCTGATGGAAGTGTATCTTTCCACAGGTGCGAATGTCTCCTCATAGTCTATGCCTTCCTTCCGGGAGAAGCCACGTGCTACAAACCTTGCCTTGTGTTTCTCAATGCTGCCATCTGCAGCATGCTTGATCTTGTAGATCCACTTCGAAGTGACAACAGACTTCTCTTTTGGTCTCGGAACTACCTCCCAGACATCATTCTTCATAATCAACTGGTACTCCTCGATCATGGCATCGTTCCATTCTTTCTTCTTTGCTGCTTCCTCATATTTGGAAGGTTCTTTGTCAATGATGTCGTACAACAGGGATACATTGCTGGAGTATGGCCTATGTCTCTTGCTTTCTCTGTGCATCCCCTTTGGAGCGCCATACTTCTCCGCATCTTGTATTGCCTCTCGTACCCATGCTGGTCTCCTCTTATGGGAGTTCTTTTCACAAGGTGGATCTACAGGTTCTTGTGGTTCTTCCATATCACGGTCTTCATGATCTTCTGGAGTCTCTTCTTCCATAGCTGTATCTCTGATCCTGGGAACTTCAGGTTTTTTAGTCTCTTTAATAGGTAGTTTTTTGGATTTGTTGTATGTTGAGTCTTCGTCGAATGTCACATCTTTGTTGATGTCTATCTTCTTGAATCCTGGGAATTATATTCGGTAGGCCTTCGAAGTTTCACTGTATCCTACGAACATTCCCTTCTTTCCTGAATGATCTAGCTTTGTCCTCTTCTCCTTCGGAATGTGTATGTATACTGGGCAGCCAAATATCCTGAGATGGCTGACTTCTGGTTTCTCACAGGAGAACACTTCTTCTGGAGTCTTGTTGTCTAGTACTAGATGAGGAGTATGGTTTTGTACATACATTGCTGTCCTTGCAGCTTCTACCCATAAGTGCATCGGAAGATCCTGGTCATGCAGCATTGCTTTCGTTGCTTCCGTTATCGTTCTATTCTTTCTTTCTGCAATGCCATTTTGTTGTGGATTGTAGGGAGTGCTTAGCTCCCTCTTGATCCCAGATTCTCTACATAGGTTCTTGAAATCTTCCGAGGTGAATTCTCCGCCATTATTTGATCGAAAGGTCTTGATCTTCTTCTCAGTGTGATTCTCGATCATGGCTTTGAATTCCTTGAACTTGCTGAATACTTCATCTTTACTTTTCAAGAAGTATATCCAAGTCTTACAGGAAAAGTCATCAATGAATGAAACATAATATACATACCCACTTAATGAGTTGGATCACATGGGACCGCATACATCTGAGTGGATGATCTCCAATATCCCTTTCACTTTGCTTTCACTGCTTGGAAATGTCTTCGCATACATCGGAGTGGAAATGAACAATAACTTGCGAAATTAAAGATAGAAGTATGATTGCAACTGCTTGAGACTAGTGCTAATGGAGTCACTGACTGTTGGAGTGCTGTATTGAAACTGTTATGCAAGTGCTCTTGGTTTATTTTATTAATGATTTTAAGAGAATGAGTGGATTAATGAGGGAAAAAGGGGGATTCCCGATATACCTTGTGGTATGGGGAATATGTCCAGATTATGATCTAGTTGGCTTCTTACAAAGACATGTGGGCTAGAATGGAGTCTTGAGAGCAGTGTTCAACACTACACTAACAAGGGTGTAGTCTAACTATGCCCTGAGGTCACCTCCCAGTTGTTCCCGCGTCCTTTGTCAAAATTTGCCCACTTGATCACTTATCGCCAACGTCTGATTTTTGTTGGTTTATTGGGGACTTCGTTTTATTAATGTGAGTGAATTAATTAATATGAGAAATTGAAGAGTGCAAACAACCGCTTTTGATATCCCAAAGCTCGGACTAGCATGCGATGGGAAGAGCATACACGGTGCTTACAAAATGTTAATTCCAGTTTTAACCCTCCGACAGAGAGCCCTCTTGATCCGCGAAAGCAAGATTCAAGAGATTTTTTAATTAAGTTAGACTCTCCGATAGAGAGTGTTACGATGGTATCGGCACCAGCATACCTGTAGAGGTACCGCAGGGAGAGGCCAACATTTTTTTTCGACTTGGAGGGTGTGATACAGCCACTCTTCATAGGTGGGGTCATGGCCAGATCCTCTGGCTCCCTCCTGGGGGTACTATGGCTTAATGGCACTATTGACTGCCTCATAAAAGGGCTTGAAGCCCTGAGGTTGGTGACCGAGGCCCTAGGGAGGGGTCTTTGGACCACATGACTCCCCCCATTACTTTTACATTGGTGGCATGCCTTTCTTCAGCACTGGGGCCCGTGTCATGGCCCCAGGTCTTCTCCTGCACCCTCCTGATGCTTCAGAGCTCCAGTGCTAGCTCTTCCTGGCCTCCACAGAGGATGACGTCATCCTTTCCTTGGCTGCAGAATGCTTGCTTTGAGGGGGGGGCGTTGAGGGCTTTTCACTATTTCTAGGATTAGTAGGGGTATTACAACCCCCCCTCTGCATCTTAGTCTTCAGTTCAACCCGATGTGGCCCTTTTCAGTCATTTTTGACATGCAGGGGTGAATACTGGGGAAAAAGTCCCAATTCTCCCACTCTTATCATTATTTTATATTATTTTTGTTTTAATTTTAAGTTGATATTTTTAATATTAAATTGACCTTATTTTATGTAAAAGTGAGTGTGACATCATATAAATTCAATCTCCTCACTTCATTTTTAGATATCAATTTTTGGGATAATATCATTATGTCTGCTATTTGCCCTAACTAGGGCTCTTTGAAGGGATGCACACTCCTTGATGAAGGTTATTTTAGAAGTTTGAAGCATTTCTTGGAAGTTTTACTATTGTTCATGCCATTGCTAAGGTGAGCCTGGAGTTGTTTGCTTAACACATGCACTTGGAGGTATCTATACTTTTGGTTTGATGTCTCTTAGTCAATTTGTATGAAAGTGATGCTTGTTATGGTTGAATGGAAGCCATTGTTGCTTCATTTTGTCTTGATTAACATTTTATTTTTGCCTTTGATTATCCTTGCATTCAAGCTTGAGCTTTAGGTCTTCAAGTTTTGCTAGGTTAGGTATCCTCAACGAATCTCAATGATTGTTGAGGTTAGCTCTAGTTGCCAAGCTTGTCAAGTACCATCTCAAGGAGGGTAACTCCTCTCATTGATGCCTTAGGGTTGGGTAGATAGTTTCCTCTTGAAATCCTAGGTTGTTCATCTATTTCTTTAACCTAAATTTTATGAGTTTGTATTTTTGTAAACATTATTGTTAGGTTAAACTTGCATTTTCATGGTAGAATTAGGATTAGAATTAGGTCTGCAATTTTATAACAGAAACCCTAAAATTTAAAAAAATATTTTTTTTTTGCATTTTTGGCTAGCCTAAAATTTCAGCCCTTCCTCCTATAACTTCGGCCTGCCCTAATTGTCCTTAAAAACCTTAGGGCGAAATTTTAGGACCCATAAAAATCCCAAAATTATCAAAGTCTCTCTAAAAAAAAACCCTAATTTCTGAGTTTTGTTTACTTTGTACATATTATGTTAGGTTAGTTTTGTTATTTTTTGTGAATTAGATTTTCTTTTTTTTTCTTCATAAATTTCATTTTAAATTTCCAAAAAGATCAAACCCTAATTTCTGCATAAAATCCTAACCTACAGACCTAAAGCTATCTTAAACTCCTTCCCCATAACCCGTGACCTTGACTGCCCTATGCCTTTCACTTCATCTCCCTTCTCTAAAAGCTTTTTCTCTTTACACAGGCCTGCCCTTTGGGCAGCCCTTGTGTGCCCTATCCTCTACTCCTTCCCTGCACAAAACACAAACAAAAACCTAACCAAAAAGTGTTAGCCAGCTGGATAAAGGTCTCATTCTTTTGGGCAAGTAAATGCTAACTTCATAAGTCTGATTTTTTTGGTTAATTTCTGCTGTACTGTAGGCTAATAACAGACCTGGAAAATTGCATATGCCTCAATGAATGAGATTTGATGGGATTTTCATGCACTGTATATTCACATACAGATTTGAAGTTGTATTTGAAATTGGATTATTCTTGGCATCTTAAATGACTGATGTTGGATTGACATTTATTGGGAAATATTTAGAGTTGGTATACATGCAGAACCACAGTGCATCAATACTGGTTAATGGTGAATTAGACCAGTACTAAGTTGTTAAATAGCTAACGCTGGTCTGATTTTCTGTGGTTATCTATTGCGTAAACTAAAAACTCAGAATTCTATTTCAGATTGGTAAAATTAAATCAGTTTGATGAGCACCTTTTGGACACTACATTTGATACATTTTGATTGATGAAATGACACATATTAAATGATATATTGAATGATGTTAGTATACATTGCTGACACGTGTTTGCACTGAGGAGTCTTGTATGCACTTATACTGACTTGAACATCACATTTGCATTAAGTATTAGCTTTGTTTTTTATTCAGTTCTGATATACGTTATTGCTTCTATCTCATTCAGAATTCACCACATAGAAAACTAGACTTCAATCTAATCGATTAAAGGTTATTGACAGCCTTTTGGTTAATACTTTGATTAATATTTTTGATGATTTGAACTCTTTGTTAATGATACTTAAATGCTAATATCTGCTTATGGTAAATAATCCTCGCTTATTATTGGTAAATTATATATGATATCAGTATGAGAATTGGTTATGTTGACGAATGATCCTTGCTCATATATTCTCATGCCATTATTATTGATCACTAAATTGTCACGTTACATCTGACTAGCGAAAGATATTGACAACTACCACTTAATACATATTTGGGTTAGTTTTATTGGCAATATAGTCTTTTGATCCAATATTAATTGTTATAATACATGTGTACACGTTCCTTACATCTCTTTATTGGTAAATGATCCTGAATCTACATTTAGTATTGACATACCCGCTTGCACATTTCATTGAATGATCTAGGCGGATTATTGATTTTGATCATACCTTTTGCACTCACTGGCATTGATCATAACATTATTGACTCCATTTAGGCACTGGTCTAACTACAATTTGCATAGAATATAGTTGGTTGGTTATTCTAGTGTCTTACTGGGTTCCTTCTCCTTGGAGGTTTCGACTTCCGAAGAAGTTAGAACGGTGACCGAGGTGACATTGGCTCACTGATCTTAGTTTTGCTTATTGGGAATTAGTCCTGCTAATTTGCCTGGTAACAATTTTGGCGCCATTGCCGGGGACATTTTGAAAATCAAAGTGGTTTATCCGGAGTCATTGACATCCTTGGCAAAACGACATTTGGTAAGAAGATTGAGGTAAGTCTTTGATTGGTATTTTGAAAATATTGTTAAGGACTAATCTTGCAGATCCTACCTAGCGACTCCACTCATTTAAAAGTGACTGCACTGGTTGATTCAGAACTCAATCCGATCATCTCAGGTACGCCTTTGTTTTTTGGTACTTTGGTGAGGTTTGTTAAGCTAACTTGGCAAGTCTCTCCTGGCGACTCCGACTAAAGATGACTTTTCCCGTAGGAATTGGGTTTATTTCTTGAAAAGTAAAGATGAGGTATTTAACAAGTTCAAGGAATTCAAAGTCTTGGTTGAAAATCACACTGAGAAAAAGATCAAGACCCCATGATCAGATAATGGCAGAGAATTCACTTAGGCAGAATTCAAGGACCTTTGCAGAGAATCTGGGATTAAGAGGGAGTTGAGCACTCCTTACAATCCTCAACAGAATGGTGTTGCAGAACAAAAGAACATAACAATAATGAAAGCAACAAAGGCAATGCTACATGATTAGGATCTTCCGATGCACTTATGGGCAGAAGCAGCAAGGACAACTGTGTATGTACATAACCGTACACCTCATCGAGTATTGAGCAACAAGACTCCCTAAGAAGCTTTCTCAGGTGAGAAACTAGAAGTCAACCATCTCAGGATATTCGACTTCCCAGTATACATACACATCCCGAAGGAAAAGAGAACCAAGCTAGATCCTTCAGGAAAGAAGGGAACATTTGTGGAATACAACGATACTTCAAAATCCTACCGAATATAATTCCTAGGATTCAAGAAGATCGAGATAAGCAGAGACGTAACCTTCGACGGAGATTCAACATACATCAAATCAAGAAAACTACCTATTAAAGAAAATCAAGAGCTTGAAGTTCCCAGAATTAGAGACTCAATGATGGAAGAAGCAATCCAAGAAGATCATGAAGACCGCGGCTTGGCAGAACCACAAGAACCTGTAGATCCACCTTGTGAGAAGAACTCCCATAAGAGAAGACCTGCATGGGCATGTGAAGCAATACAAGATGCAAAGAAGTATGGTGCTCCAGATTGGATGCATAGAGAAAGCAAGAGACCCAGAACATACTCCAACTCTGTGGCCCTGCTATGTGACATCATTGAGAAGGAACCTTCCAACTACGAAGAAGCATCAGAGAAGAGGGAATGGGAGGATGCCATGATTGAGGAATACAAGTCGATTATGAAGAATGATGTCTGGGAGATAGTTCCAAGACAAGAAGGGAAGTCTGTTGTGACTAAGAGATTTGTGACACGTGGCTTCTCCCAAAAGGAAGGCATAGACTACGAGGAGACATTTGCACCTGTAGCAAGATACACTTCCATCAGATATATACTTGCATTGGCTGCAGTAATGAAATGGAAAGTACACCAGATGGATGTCAAGACAACAATCTTGAATGGTGTAGTTGAAAAGGAAGTGTACGTGGAGCAACCACTAGGATTTGAGACACATGATAGATAGACTCAACAACCACTAGGATTCGAGACACATGACAGACCAACTCGTGTGCAAGTTGAAGAAAGCCTTGTATGGATTGAAGCAGGCACCCAGGACATGGTACGACAGGATGGACAGTGTTTCCTGCCGATGTGCACACATCAATGAAAATCTTTCGAAGCTGCTTTGGGAATGTGTGGCCTTCGGGGCAAGCAAAGAGTTAGATGTTGTCACCTGATCCTGACTCCTCTGTTTAGGCAAACTCCTAATGAGGCCAAGCGGGGTAGACCCTACAAAAGAGTTACTAAGGCTCTTTAAGTGTTTTTGTGGATTGGGATGGGTGTTTGTTTAGGAGTTTTTAGACAATTTGCAACAAAATTATATCCAAGCATATATTCGCAAGATAAAGCACATCCACAATATATGATAATAAATAACCAATTCACAGATGCATTCACGGCATAAATTTAATCAAATTAGTGCAATTGTATGATAGATAAATTAACTTTAGAAAAATAGTGAGACAATTGCTTTGCTTGAGAATTGAGACCAGTGCTAGTGGAGTCACTATCTTTTGGAATGCTTGGAGTCCTTGGAAAATGTTGTGCGAATGTATCTTGGTAAATTTTATTGTAAATTTTAATGTAAATGTTAATGAATGAGGTGGATTATTGTGGGAAAAGGGGATCTCCAAGATATACCTTTTTGTACAGGAGATATGTCCAGAATGTAGTCTAGGTGGCTCCGTACACGGACATGTGGGCTGGAACGGAGTCTTGAGAGCGGTGTTCAACACTACACCAACAAGGATGTAGTCTAACTGGTGCTCTGAGGTCTCTTCCCAGTGGTTCCCGCGTCCCTAGGAAGAATTTGCCCACTTTTGACTGCAGCGTTCAACGTCGGATTTTCGTTGGTTTATACGGGAGGTTGAAGTAGATTTGTTAGATGTGAGGAAATCAAATAAGCTACAGCTATTTTTGGTATCCCACAACTCAGACAGACTGCTGGTGGGTAGAGCATACACAAGTTGAGTAAATAAGTTTTTTCCAATTTTATTGATTAAGTGAAAAGAGGAGCCATTCACTCTCCGATAGAGAGCACTCTTGATCCGATAAGGAACGAGATTCAAGAGATTATAGTTGTTTGTAAAACTGAAAAAGGAAAAACTAAAAGGACTAAGTAAAACAAGACTCTTCGATAGAGAGTGCTCTTGATCCGCCTTATGGCGAGATTCAAGAGACTTTTGGGTTCTTTTTAGAGCAGTTTATATCAAAAGAAAATCTAAGCAGCTAAAACAAAATAAAACTCTCCGATAGAGAGTGCTCTTGATCCACTTTGCAGTGAGATTCAAGAGACTTTGGGTTCCTTTTAGCAACTTTATATAAAATGAGAATTTGAATTTTAACTAAGCAAGAGGTAAAAATTATTCCTAGTAGTATATCAAGAATTGAAACTAATCTAACTAATAACTTATTTTACTTGTGCAGGTATAAAGTAAATGAGGAAATAACTCGAAAGGACGATACAGGCTTCCCCCAAATGGGGGAAGAAGGGTGTGGGAGCCATAATCCCACTTGATCTTTATTTATGCTTTATACAAAAATGATGTTAATCCTCCTTTTGAAGGCACATAGATAGAAATGGGGATGAAGAAGGGGGGAGATAGGAGTTTTTGTGCCTTTAGGAACTTTGCTTTGCTCTTCTTGCTTTGCCCTTTTAGCCTTTGGGCTATTGCTTTGCCTTGCTTTCCTGTAGATAAGAGCTTTAAACAAAGGCTAGTTAATGGATTGGTATTGTTAGTGTATAAACAAATAAACAATCTTTTAATGTACTTTGATAAATAATTTGAAAGCTGAAAGCTTGAAGTACAAACTAGATCTAAAAAGGGCAAAGCTTTTAACCAAGATCTAGATACTAAGTAGATCAATCAAAAGAATATAAACCTTTTCAACTTTGAACTACTTAACCAAGGAAGAGCAAATAGGCTTTGAATGATAAACTTTTAAGAAACTTTGCACTACTAGCTAAGTGGAGAGCGAAATGCATGAAATATAGAACTTTTAAGCCTATGACAATTCGCTTTTGTAACAACAGAAAGGGGAAAAGAGTTTTATTTTAAGTTTAAGAGGGTGAAGAGAAGAAACCCAAGCCCAAGCTTGAATAATTAGATAACTTTGGAAATTGCTGTAGGACAAAACTCATTAGCTTTTGTGAAAAGAAACAAAGAGAAAGAAGAATCAGCTGAGCTCCAAGTCCTGTTTCGCCTTCGATGATCTGCAAAACTCAAACAACCTTCAACACAAGATCAAATATAGTTTGATAAACCAAATAAAACCAAAAGAGCATTAGTATAACTGGATACAACTTGCTACTTTTAAATCTTAGATAATCTAGCACTAGGAAACAATTTGAAAACGTCAAATGTCTACTCTATGGAATTATAGAAAACCTTCTAAGCTAACAATCTTGCATATAAAAGAGAGATCAAATTAGGCAAATATCACCTCGGTTCAAGCATACACCATGAGATTCTGCACCATTTAGACCTCCAAAGTCTTCACTTTATTCAAAACTGGTTTGCCAAATAGGAAAAGCATTACAAAATAATACAACAGAGGTTCCTTGGAAAAATTCCACCATGAATGATGGAGCACAGGCCTTCTTTTATAGAGTTACAGAGAAAGGGAGGGCGCAATTCTTAATCAAAGGAGAGATCAAAGGAGAGATCCAAGGCTTAACTGAGCCTTGGTTGTTGAGATGAGGTGACATGGACTTCACATAAGCAAGACGCCCCCTCTAGTTCTTGGAAACATCAACTATCAAATGCGTGAGTGCCACACAGAGAAGTTGCCCAAGCATGCAAGGAAGGCGCAATTCCCAAGGAATATTCCTCTGTCGTGCTTCGATATTGATCTGAATGAGGTTGGTGATGATTGGAATATTCCCAGATGCTGATTGCCATGTCATTTGGCCCTTTATTTTGTCTTTTTTCCTCAATTTTGGAGTTTTTTGATTTTCTCCAAATTTATTATTTTTTATTTATTTAATTCTCTTTTAATAATTTGGAGAGAATTTTTATTTGAGTGAATAATATTCACTGAAAACTTAGGAAAAGTGGGTTTAGGGGTTTTATGGGTGTTCCGGGTTAGAAAACGAGCACCCCCATGGCAAAATTAACCTCCTAACCCATCTTTTTATCACTTTTTATGATTTTTTAATTATATCATTTAAAAACCCGAGAAGCGGGAAAAAATATTTTTGTCGGAAATGTCTGAAAATCCTAGGGGACCTAGTGCATGTCCACATGACTCAATTTAGATGGCTAGCATGTAAAAAATCCTAGACACTAAGACTTTAATAACCCCCTTAGGTTAGACTGTAGAGTATCACCTTGATAGTTAACCCTAAGGGAAGCCAAGTCTTTTATTTAAGGACCATGCTTAGACCAACTTTATACAATTCCTCCAAGGGGGTGTGAAACATGCATTTTATTACAAATGAGGCAGAAATTGCCCTAAAAATGACCTCTGAACTTCTGAACTCTGAAGATGAACATGTGTCATGTTTATGAAACTGGTGGCTCACTAGAAGTTCAACTATGGTACAAAATAGTTGGTAACATACAACTTTCTGATGAGCTTAGGATTTACCAAGAGTAAAGCAAATTCCAACCTTTACTTCAAGGTTGAGGGCGGAAGACCGTTGAATCTACTACTATATGTAGATGACCTGTTTGTAACAGTGGAGGATGAGCTCATTGCAGATACAAAGAGAAGGCTTGGCGCACAGTTCGAGATGAAGGACCTAGGAATGATGCACTACTTCTTAGGCATGGAGGTGTGGCAGAGTGCAGATGGGATCTTCCTTGGTCAAGGAAAGTATGCAGTAGAGATTCTAAAGAGGTTCATAATGATGGATTGCAAGGCAATGGCCACACCTATGGGATCAAACTTGAAGCTACTATGTGACGCTTCTTCAGAGACGGTTGATGCCATGATGTATTGCTAGATGAATGGTTCGTTAATGTATTTAACGAACACAAGATCAGACATATGTTTTGTTGTGAACAGCCTAAGCCAGTTCCTGACAGATCCAATGCATGTTCACCTGACGGCTGCAAAACATATATTGAGGTACTTGCAAGGCACGATTGAGTATGGGCTCAAGTATGAGACGAATCAGAGGATTAACCTGCATGGTTATGTTGATTCGGATTGGGCAGGCAGTGCCACATACATGAAGAGCACTTCGGGATGTTGCTTTAGTTTGGGATCTGGTATGATCTCCTGGTTTAGCAGGAAGCAGTCATGCGTAGAACTGAGTACCGTTGAAGTAGAGTATGTTGCAGCTTGTTTGGCTAGTTGTGAGGCAGTATGGCTTCGGAAGCTACTATCAGATTTGTTTGATCTCGAGCTCGAGGCGACTTATATCTTCTGTGACAACCAGAGTTGCGTGAAGTTGTCTGAGAACCCGGTGTTCCATGACAAGTCGAAGCATATTGAGATTAAGTATCACTATATCCGGATATGGTGCAGAGAGGAGCAGTGAAGCTCCAGTATGTGGTGACAAACGAGTAGATAGTCGATGTGTTGACCAAGTATTTAACGAGAGTGAAGTTCGAGTACTTCAGAGAGAAGCTTGGTGTTATCTAGATTGAGGTTCCTCGAAAGAGGGAGTGATGAGACCAGAAGACGCAGGTGCACAAGGGTTGGTTCTTGCATGGTGGAAGACGCAGGTGGTCCTTGGGATGTAATGCTCCTGGGGTGCTCCTGGGCTGTATCCACATGCTGGAGACATTGAGAGGTCCATCGGTCACAAAGACACTTGGAGTGTGCCCAGGCTGGTTCTCACATGGTGGAAGATGCAGGTGGTCCTTGGGACATAATGCACCTATGGTGGTCCTAGGTTGTCTCCACATGCTGGAGACGTGGGCCGACTGTGATAGACGTAATGCACCTGGGGTGTTCCTGGGTTGTACCCACTGGGTGGGAGACACAGGTGGTCTGTTGGACATGAGGTGTGCACCTAGGTTGCTCTCCGTGAGAGATGATGAGATGATCTGGATACGATGAGATGATAGTAGGAGACGCAGGTGATTGCGGTGGCAATGTAATGTGTGGTCCTGGCCTGTACCTGCTTGATGGCTTGCTCGTAGAGATGATGAAGACTTAGATGAGAGCTAGGCCTACATCCAACATGAAAAAGGGTTGGCTCTGCAGAATTTCTCATGATGGATAGATTCGAGAGATGTCACTAGTCAATGATCAACAAGATGAGGATTGATGCAGTAGCGAGGGTGATGATCCAGTGTTGATGATGATGTTCCAGCATTGATGATGATCCAACGGTGATGAAGTTGTCCAAAATTTTGTGTCCAGAGTGATGATGACTGTGGCGAGAGAATACCTTCCTAGTTAAGAGGGAGTGTTGTTGTAAATGTAACTTCGGAAGATATTCATTGTATTTTATTATTATATTATTATTGTATTTTATTTGTACCTCTGACGGAGATGTTTTTCCCCCGCTCGGGGATGTCATTATTATGTTTGGTCATGCAAGAATTATTGAGGTAAAACCTCCATTGTAAGTCGGGGCAATAGTTCCCCAAAGGTCAAATGTAAAATGTAATTTTGAGTCTCCCTAGGATAGGTCGGTCCAGTCAAGTTATTGGGGTCGGCCCCATTAAAAAAAAGGTCACGCACACACAAAGCATAAATAGAGAGCTTGCTCTCTCATTTGGACACACCACTCACTCAAGCAAGTTCGCATCAGGAGAGAGTGAAGACAAGTTCATTGGAGGAGAAACAGAGAAGACAAGTTCATTGGGGGAGAAGGATAGAGAGCTGCAGAAGACATCTTACTTTTTGGTTTTTCTATCTTGCTTGATACTGTACTAGTGACTAATCTATTTTTGAGGAAGTTGCAGGGTTTTCTCCTTTATGGTTTCCCCGAGGAAAATTATTGTGTCTCTTGTGTTTTTGCTGTGCTTGTCAGTCTTTCAGTTAAAGATCTAATTGAATTGAATTAATGTGCAAACTCTAACACTATGGTTGTTTGTCCACATTTGAGGTACACCTTTTGGTCCTAGGGGTTATGGGTCAAGCTACTGACTCTTGTTTGTATGGTTTTGACTTGTACCATATTGATTGGTCTTGGTACCCTCACCTATTTAATTGTATGACCGTAGTACTCACCTAAGACACTCTATTTTATGTTATTAAATGTCACTTTATTATTTGGACCATAATGTGTTAGTACCCACCTATGTTAGTTATATTTTATATTTATATATCTTGTGACTTTTTCCTAACTAAATGGTACCCTCCTAATTATGTGGAACCGTACTATATTTGAAAGATTATTTAATGATCTTTCTAGAATATCTATTATCCTATATATTTAGATTTATGTTTCTCATTTTGATATCCTCTTTATCTCAGTTCTGATCCTTCCCCAGTTTGACGTTAAGGGCATCACTGCTGCTCACTCGAGTTTGAAGGCTGCCTACTTGCTTAACATTTCAGATCTGTTTTTTTGATGTTGGTAATATTTGATATGCATCCAAGGTTTGATCCATGGTTAAAACATGATTTAATTTGTTGACTTGTGATTTGGTTAATGAAGGCCGTGATTGCTGCGACTTTTGTAACCTAGCTGTTAGCTTGTTTCTGCTCACCTGTGATTTTGTGGAGTCTGATTTGCCTCGTTGAAGCTTAAATTTGGGTCCGATCTTCTGTTAACTGCTTGTGTGGGAGCCCGATTTGTTAGTTGAGGGTCTGATCTACTTCAACCTGCTGCTATAGGCTTGAATGTGATCTGATCTGCTATACCCGACGTTTGATCTACGTCATTGAGGAGGGACGCAGGTAGTTGTGGTCATACATATGATTTGGTCTGATTGCTATAGGTCTGATCTTGTCCTTTTTGCTGAGGCCGTGACCAGATGACCCTAACTTAGAGGGTAAGTACAAACCAGAGAGAGAGAAATGAGTGAGTTGGGGTATAAACAAATAGTCAAAGACAATCAAACACTCAATGACAGTCAGAAACACAGTGACAGTCTAACTCAAGACTTAGTATAATAGATCAGATCCCAAAATGTCATCACATAAGTTTAACCACTAACAATTTCTTAACATAGAGCATAAATCACAGATAAGTCTGAGAGGATAGATCTGGTCAAAGGAGGGCTCAGCATACAAACAACAGATACAAATAAAACATCTGAATCACAAAGGTCACGGCCTTAGCAAATGTGTGTTGTGTACATATTTGCTAAGACCGTGACCTTACCCAGGTTTGATCTAACTACTCAACACACATTTGCTAAGGCCATGACCTTTGTGATTCAGATCTTTTATTTGTATCTGTTGCTTGTATGCTGAGCCCTCCTTTGACCAGATCTATCGTCTGAGACTTATCTGTGATTTATGCTCCGTGTTAAGAAATTGTTAGTGGTTAAACTTATGTGATCACATTTTAGGATCTGATCTATTATACCGAGTCTTGAGTTAGACTGTCACTGTGTTTCTGACTGTCATTGAGTGTTTGACTGTCATTGTCTATTTGTTTATACCCCAACTCAGTCATTTCTCTCTCTTTGGTTTGTACTTACCCTCTAAGTTAGGGTCATCTGGTTCCTAGTGTTGACTAGCCTCTGAGAGGCACAAACTTTTCCGAAAGTAACATTTCTGAGTATATAATAGGAAAGGTTCCACACCCAGGTAAGTATCCTCACTGATCGTTTTTTATTGTTAATTAAACAAGTTAGTTATTATTGACTACATGTTACTGAAGATTACTTTAACACGGTGACCAAATTGGTAGTGTTAAAGGTGAAAAGTTGAAAGAGATGAAAATTATGTTTTGTTGAAGCTACTGTTGTACTATTTCATTTTCAGTACTAGTTGTTAAATGCAAATATAATTTTGCATTAAAGTACATTGATTTCTTATTTTTCTACATCAAACCCTAACCCTAACCAAAATTTAATAAATAGTATGTATTGTAAATTTTAATCCAGAGATCACTACTCCCTCTGGATAGCCCTGAGATCTCAAGCAGTTTGAGTCTGTAAATCAATAATACTCTAATAACTTAAGAATCAAAACTATAGATCTCTTTACAACTTCAATACTGAAATGCTCAATCAATCACACATAGAACACTGAATATACCCTATAAATCCCAAAGGGGAAAACCGACAATCCTGTGGGGCTTTCTTCTATCTCGAGCACAGAGCAATATATGAAATAAGCAAATACATACAATGTAATACTCAATCCCGACGAGTCAATACCCTAGATCTGCATGCATCGGCTGATGCATGCATTGAGGAAATGTGCCCTAGCTTTCCATCTGGATCTGAGTCTGTCTGCAGGTAGCTCTGACTGTACTGCCTCTCCCACTGCTCTGCTCTGCTATGAAGAAAACCAACTGCTCAATTGATGAATGCGCCCTTCCTTTGCATGGAAAAGTGCGCCCTCCCTCTGGATGTCAAATGATCGTACAAGATCAGATCTCAACATATCTGAGCTCTGATAGTCATAGACCTTCCTCAAACATTGAGGCAAGGCTACCCTGAAAGTCTCAGACACTCAATCGACAAATCAAACTTTGAATGAGCTCCTCTCTCCTTTGGTAATGCGCCCCTATCCCTCTCTAGAAGTCGTCCTCCACAATCTCTGCAGAATCCACTCAAGTGAACTATCTCATTCCACAGATCTGAGTGCCAAGTGCCTTTAGACAAGTGGTGTCTGATCCAGCTCAGATTACACCACTCTCCCTCCTGCAGGAGCTCCTCTCTCTCTCAGAAAGTTGCCCTGCATGCACTAATGCGCCCTCCTCACTTCGGACAGATCACTCTCTGATAAGTCAACTGAGCAACCTCATCCGGGGACCTCTTGCCTTTATATATAATCTCACTGATCAATCAGGTTTACCAAAAACCTAATATCTGTGCATGCAAAAAGTCACTTTTGCATGCATCTTTTAATTACTAACTGGCCATGCAAATCCCATGCATGCAAGAGGCAAAACACCCCGGAAGGTCCGCATGCGGTCACCAATGGACTCATGCCCCTGAGTAGAGTGTATCTCACCCTCTTCTCCATACTGATGGCTATACTGCTGATGTACCTCCATGCAAGGCATCTCGAGATACCATAAACTCTAACACTCCCTCTTATCGAGGGAAGTCAACCACTAATGCTTGGATCCAACAAGTCCTCTGTTGCTGACACTGGCCCAACTGTCCTTCCTGTCATTGCTTCCCTCTGAGCTGAAGTACCCTGATCTATCTCCATCAAGGTGGCTCCAGAAGAAGCCACCTGATCAATCACTGACTCTGTCACTGAACTCTGATTCAGACTCGCTCTTAATCTCTATTGTAACCAGTCCGTAAGACTGTTGTCGAGTGGATACACTGGTTTGTAAGTGGACTCCCTCTCTCTCTGAGCTGACTCAGCTCTCTCCTGAGCTAAGTCCATCTCCACCATCTCATACCAACTCAGTCTCCGACTGGTGCCTGTACGAGCATCATGCTCATCCATCTGATCTAAATCCAAGGGCTCAATCCCCTGTGTCTCATCATCATTATCATGAGCATCTCACTCATCCATCGGATAACCAAAGTCACTCCTCTGATCCTCATCATCATGGTGAGCATCTCGCTCACCCATCTGTTGACTGGACTCACACCTCCTAGCATCATCCCTGCTGTGAGCATCTTGCTCTTTGTCCTCCTTTGACTCTGAGGAAGATGCACTAAACCAACCTGATGTGCTAGATGTGGGCTGTCCTCGAATCAAGTACTCATTGTTGATCCTGTGACTCATCAAGACTGGATCAACTCCCATATGATAGGTGAAGATGAGATCCCTCTGGAATACCACTGAATAACCGATAGCATTCAGAGCTACCACTAAGAGTATACTCCCTCTCAGTCCTGGAATGAACAACACTCCTGATACCTCTAGGATCTCTCCAAGGTCAAGTAGAAAGCGAACTCTGCCCACTCTTGTGACCAAGTGATCAGTCCCCTGCACATCTCGAATCATCTGCATAGGTGTGTGCTCAAGGACAAGGAATGCATCTCGCATCCCGGTCATATGATTGCTGTGCATGCAGTCAACTCTCCATCTCTCATCAACCTGAATCTCTGGCTGATTGCTGTCTTGCCCTGACTGAAATGAGGCTAATGAGAACTCCCTCTCAAACCGAGAGGTAAACTCATCCACCTCCTCTACTACTGCCAACTGCTCATCCTTTGCCTGCTTACCTTTTTTCTTATGCGAACATTGTCCTGCATAATGTCCATACTCATTGCAGGCAAAGCACTTGATCTTGCTCAGATCCTTCTTTTGTTTGAACCGTTGTTTCCCTTTTGCTGCAAGTGCCACATCCTCCTCCTCAGGAATGGTGGAAGCTAATCCTTGAATATAACCTCTACGGATCTCCTCTTGGGTGAAATCGTCCCACAGACGATCCTGGTTGAGGAGGCTCTGTCTAGCAATGATGGACTGGACAAGTACTGCCCATGGCTGGGTCACGCCATTCAGGTCTTGTCTTACCAACTCATTATCCTCAATCTTTTCACCCACAACTCCCAACTCATCCCTCACCTGAGTGATCTTGGTGAGATATGTAGACATGCCCTCCTCCTTGCCCATTTTTATACTTCTCAGTTTCTCTCTGAGAATCATCTTCCTGTTGGTGTTGGAACTTTGGTACAAATTGGTCAATGCATCCCACATCTCATATACATTGTCTTTGGCTGAGACATGTGGGATGACATGATCCTTGATAGCATCAAAAAGGATCCTCTGAGCCTTTACAATCTTTTTCTCATATACTGCTTTGGTAGTAGCATTTGATGGAACCGTGATTGGATTTGTGGTTGTGCTCTCCACAACATCCTATAGTTGGTATTCTTTCAACAAGAGTACAATCCGTGCCCTCCATGCACTGTAGTTGGAGGCCCCATCCAACCGGTCCTCCACTCTCAAGCTAGTGGCCATAATCTTTGAACTGAAATATAGAACACACAGTGATACAAGATCCTCTCTTGATCACAGATCTGCCCTCCTCTCGCACAGATTTGATAGATCTATCTCAGATCTATCCTCCAAACTCACAGATCTGATAGATCTGACCTCAAGACCACAGATTTGAGCTTCGCTTTTCATATCTGGTAGATCTGGTCTCTATCTTCACTGATCTCAGTGTGATTGATCTCCCTGACCCTTACCAGGGCTTTGATACCATGTAAATTTTAATCCAGATATCACTACCATGAGATCTCAAGCAGTTTGAGCCTCTGTAAATCAATAATACTCTAATGACTTAAGAATCAACAACTATAGATCTATTTACAACTTAAATACTGAAATGCTCAATCAATCACACATATAACACTGAATATACCCTGGAAAATCCAATGGGGAAAACCAACAATCCTGTGGGGCTTTCTTCTATCTCAAGCCCAGAGCAATATATGAAATAAGCAAATACATACAATGTTACCTCATATTTAATACTCAATCCTGACGGGTCAATATTCTAGATCTGCATGCATCAGTTGATGCATGCACTGAGGAAATGTGCCCTAGCTGTTAGTTTGGATTTGAGTCTGTCTATAGGTAGCTTTGACTGTACTGCCTCTCCCACTGCTCTGCTCTGATCTGCTTTGCTACGGAAGAAAGCCAACTGCTCAAATGATGAATGCGCCCTTCCTCTGCATGGAAAAGTGTGCCCTCCCCCTGGATGTCAAATGTTCGTACAAGATCGGATCTTAACAGATTTGAGTTCTGATCATCACAAAGCTTCCTCAAACACTGAAGCAAGGCTACCTTGAAATTCTTAGACACTCAATCGACGGATCAGACTCTGAATGAGCTCCTCTCTACTTTGGTAATGCGCCCCTCTCTCTCTCCGGAAGTTGTCCTCCAAAATCTCTGTAGAATCTACTCAAGTGAACTATCTCAATCCACAGATCTGAGCACCAAGTGCCTCTGGACAAGCGGTGTCTGATCCAGCTCAGATCACACCACTCTCCCTCTTGCTGGAGCTCCTCTCTCTCTCTCTCAGAAAGTCGCCCTGCATGCACTAATGCGCCCTCCTCACTCCTGATAGATCACTCTTTGATAAGTCAATTGAGCAACCTCATTTGGGGACATCCTACCTCTATATATAATCTCACTGATCAATTAGGTTTATCAAAAACCTAATATCTGTGCATGCAAAAAGTCACTTTTGCATGCATCTTTTAATTACTAACTGGCCATGCAAATCTCATGCATGCAAGAGGCAAAACACCCCGGAAGGTCCGCATGCAATCACCAATGGACTCATGCCCCTGAGTAGAGTGTATCTCACCCTCTACTTTATACTGATGCCTATACTGCTGATGTACATCATTGCAAGGCATCTGAATCATGCAGGACATCCCGAGATACCATAAACTCTAACATGTCTCTCAAGCTCATAAACATTGACACCTGAACTTTAATAACATCCTAAGGCTAAAAAACCAGGATGACTATTCCAGCTTTAGAGGAGTGGGTGAAAAACTCATTAATTATACTATGCTTATTCAACATTTGCATATTTGACAAGGAAAAAACACCATGGAATAACCACCGTTGATAAACATGTCCTGGGATGCCAAGTTCTTTACATAAGAACGTCTTGCTAGCACATTGTTACAATATCCCCAAGGGGTTTGAACATGTAATTATTACAAGGGCGCCAAAATGGCTCTGAAAAAGTCTTTTGAACTTCTAAACATTGATGATGGACATTTGAGATGTTCATAAAACTGGCGGCTCACAAGAAGTCCAACTATGGTACAAAATAGTTGGAAATAGGCTCCTTATTCCATTGATCTATCTTTTGTTGATGTTTTGATGATGTGGTACATTGGATATTGAGCCTTTGGAGGTGACATCATAGCTCGAAGGACTATTATTGGCATGTGGACATCATCTTGAGCCTGTTGGGGGGGTGTTGTTATTCTGGGATAGTTGTGTTTTGACGGAGTGGCCAAAATTTTGCTTAATCAATGCCATTAGATGTAGAGTGGTCATGGGATTTCTAAAAAGTTGTTATAATATTAAATCCCATAAATACTGAGGAAGTTGGCAATTTCAAAACCCCAGTTTAAAGAGACGCACTGCATTTTGTTGACATGTACCACTCAGTGGGCAATTTCAAAACTACTTAAAAGTTTGATCAATCATGTTCTTTCATTAATGTATATGTTTGCTGCTTCATTGAAGATCAGGTAGTCAAGCTATATTTCTTGACTTTCGTCAAGAAAACCCTAGATCTTTATATTTTTAAACATAATCCATAAACAATGACAATCTATGTGTTTATGACATAATTTTTAACCGACTTTTATTAATTACCTACTTACATGTTTTTCTTTGATTATAAATATTGGCCTATGTGTTACAGCAGTACATTGACAACTATTTTGCATCTTCAAGAGCCATGTGTGTCAGTCATATGGTGGACTTGATATAATTTATTTTGGCAAAATATCGTATTGTCTTTAATCAACACAATGCCTCTTAACATCCAAGGCAAAATTACATTTGTTACAATTGTTGCTTAACATTTACTTGAAGATCAGTAACAAGGTTATCAAATGCTTTTGTACCGCTTTTAAAATATTTGACGTTTAGGAAATGTCATAGACCATTTGTTGGTTGACATCATGCTAAACTTTTCCCGATATTGTAGGATATATTTTTCCTAAAGGGACTATTGTGTTCTCTATGCAGATAAGGTCAATACAGTTTTGCATTTTAATGAACCAAAATCTTCTAGTTTAGAGTCTTTGTCTACTTAATTGCTAGTTTCAGAGTGTTCTTTCTGTCTCTTTAAATCATTTATTTTTTGTATTAGCATTTGCCATTACTAACTGCTATTAAGGATACGGTTGTTCTAGCTTGATGAAAGGATTAGTTTAATGGCAGCAATATGCTGAGGATAATTTGGTATCATTGTGTTTGAGGAACATTAATGTGTTAAATTAACACTACATGTTTACTTTCAAAATATCTACTCTTTTTATAAGGATTGATATAGAACATTCCATCTTCATATTTTAAACGTGCACGCACACATTGGAGACTGTTATTGAATAGATGTGGTAAATTATGATTTTTGCTTCTGTTCAATGTTTAGTGTTTCATGAGCCTTTTTTTTAATCGTTGGTTATAGTTTCTAGTACAAGATTGGCAATAGACTCTTCCACACATCAATTTTATAGGGATCCTTAAATAACACCGAGTTGCCATGAAATATCACATTTAGCATACTATATTGAATCCATCTATCTTGCACCCAATGATATTTCACATCCACCGAATATTTCACATCCACCAAATGTAATAAAAAGATGATTTAACTTTTTTATTTTTATTTGTCCCAATCTTTTGCTATTATTTTCAAATAGCCTAGAGTAGAGATTGTTGGCATTGTTCTATGCTCCCCACATAGTAAAGAAACTCTGTAGGATAATTTCTGTGTAAGGTAGTTTTGTTGCAAATTTTAAAGCTTGTAAAACTGATAATTTTTTTAATCATTACTGTCAACGTTCTTATCTTCAATACATGTTCTCATGTTGTTGTTTCTGTAATGTATTTGTCCAGAAATTTCTATTTGAGAAGCGTGCAATTATAGATGAAGATAGTGGAAAGTTTTTGAATGAAGAGGATGACCCTAGATCGGTGAGTGTTTTTATGCGATTAGAATATTATTAATGAAATGAAATTTACAGTAAAGTACGTAAGAAATCAAAGCTCATAAATGCTTCATTTAAAGCAAAAAAGGGTATATATAAAAAATATTTTTGCCTTTCTCAATAAACCATTCTTTTATTAATTCGCTTCTTTACAGGTTGTATTAAATCATTCTTTAGTTATTTTCTTTGAAAGTGCATGATATATTTCATCATATGAAAATACGTGTAATTGTGTTACAATGTAAACTAAATATGGATAATCATGCTAACCTATACTCATCTCTAGGATTTCTGTCTATACTCTGGAGGTCATTCCCTAGTGTGGTGAGCATGCTAGCTTTGTTTACTTTGCTCCTCCCGCATCTACCGTTTCGGTGTCGGCTAAGGCTATGAATGTCCTATAAAAAAAGTTGCTTTGGTGTTGAGGAAGAGAAATGCTTCTGCTATCTCACCTTGTTGCTCCCCTTAGTGTCGAGGTTTGACTACCTATTCTGGAGGTGATATCTCATTGCCTCAGGCTGCTCCTCTACTTGAGCCAACAACAACCCATTCTCGTGGTGACCCCTTTCCCTGTGATGGTCACTCAAAGTTGTGAGATCAGTTAACAATCTTCAATCTCGAGAGGGAGGAAGATTTATTGTAGCGAATATGGATTTTTCCTTTGTTTTGGATGTATTGTTGAGGGATTCTGTGATGCTGTCTCAACCTTATAAAGAAGATGCTTTAATCGACAATGACAACAAATTTTAGTCATTGTCATGCTCTTACGGGCTGGAGCAGAATTGGTTGCATAGAAAATTTCTTAGCGAGATTTTGTGATTATTTTTTTTTGTAGTTCACTCAAGGAAAGTCAAAGCTACTTAGTGAATAATGAAAAATGAGCCTTGGTATTGGCACAACACATCCCTTCCTAACTCCTTGGTTCTTGGAATTCAATGGAATAACTATTCCAATCTAGACAACCCTTTGTTAAGATTCAATATGCTAAGATAGATAACATCAGTATTCAATTTAATTTCACAACAATAGCATATACAAGATGACTGAAAGAAGCACAATCACAAGATAGATAGAGATTTATCCTGGGAAACCCTCTAGAGGAAGAAAACCCCAAAAAAACTTCCTCAATATAGATGATCAAAAGTACAAAGACAAAACCCCAAACAAGTGCTCCTTCTCCTTGCAGATCTCTCTCTCTCTCTCTCTCCTATGCGAATTACACAAGTGAGTGTGTGTGTGTCCAAACGAGGAACACACCACTCCTATTTATACTTTATCTTCCACTTGACTTTTTCACTAACTAGGTCGGCCCCAACAAACTTAACTGGGCCAACTTACCTAGGAAGACTCAAAACAATATAATATTACTTTCTGGAGGGTTCTATCGGCCCGACTTACAAAGGAGGTCTTACCTCATGACTCTATCATGACCAAATACAATAATAACATCCCAATGGAGGAATAAAACATCTTCGAATAAATAATAATAAAATACAATAGAATATTCTTCGAAGTTACAATATTTCAACACTCCCCCTTAACGAGAAGGGTATTCTATTGACAACAACAACATCAACTGTAGGAGCAAGGAGAGAGAGCATCATCAACAACATGAAGGCGATACATCTATAAATCATCAGAAGTTTTTTTCAACAATATCAGCAACTGGAACAGTTACTGGAACATCTTCAACATCTTCAGTACTGGAGCATCATCTTCTACAACACTGAGTCTTCAGCTTTGATCTTCATCTTCTGCAGCACTTGATCGCTCGATCGTCTACAACAACACTTGATCTCTCGATTATCTACAGCAACTCTTGATCTTTCGATCAACAACATCATCTGCAACACACATGATCGAATTACGGGTTGATCAATCCCTCTCACTTTAGGACATAAGTCCAAGGATGATGCAATCCTAACCACATCACTGAGACAAAAGTCTGAGGATCACTTTAGGATTAATGTCCAGGGATGATACAATCCCAACCACATCACGGAGACAAAAGTTTGTGGATCACTTTAGGACTAATGTCCAGGGATGATACAATCCCAACCACATCACAGAGACAAAATTCTGCGGATCACTTTAGGACTAATGTCTAGGGATGATACAATCCCAACCACATCATGGAGACAAAACTCTGTGGATCACTTTAGGACTAATGTCGATACAATCCCAAACACATCACGGAGACAAAAGTCTGCGAATCACTTTAGGACTAATGTCCAGGGATGATACAATCCCACTGCAACATGATCATCACTGCCCCCCCTTTCGGGGAAGGTCCTTTCGAACCACACCAAGCTTGTCACGGAAGTACTCAAACTTCACTCGAGACAGAGGATTAGTAAACACATCAACAACTTGCTCGTCAGTGCTCACATACTAGAGCTTTATAGCTCCCTTCTATACCATATCCTGTATGTAAAAGTACCGGATTTCTATGTGCTTTGACTTGTAATGGAACATTGGGTTCTTCGTCATCTTTATACAACTCTGGTTGTCGCATAGAATCACCGTGGTATCCAACTCCAGGTCATATAGACCTAGCATCAATTTTCGAGGCCATATGCCTTCACAACTAGTAGAACAAGTTGCTATATACTCTGCTTTAGCTTTGCTGAGAGCAACACTGGACTGCTTCCTGCTAAACCATGAGATAATGCGGATCCCAGACAATAATATCCACCTGAGGTGCTCTTCCTGTTTGAGACACTTCCAGCCCAATCTGCATCTGTATAACCATACAATCTATAGTCATGATATCCAACATAGTATCGACCAAAGTCGTACCTTCAAGGTACCTCATCACATGCTTTGCAGCTACAAGGTGAACACGTCTAGGCTCAACTAGATACTGATTCAGGGTGTTCACAACAAAGCATATATCTGGCCTGGTATTTGTCAGATACATCAACGACCCAATAATCTGTCTGTACTGAGTCACATCCACTAACTCTGACGATTCATCAGCTAACAACTTCAGGTTGGTATCCATGGGTGTGGCCATGGCTTTACATTCCAACATATCAAATCTTTTTAGGATTTCCACAACATACTTTCCCTGGTTGAGAAAGATTCCTTTTGGGCTCTGCCATACTTACAAACCTAGAAAATAGTGCATCAATCCAAGGTTTTTCATCTCAAATTATTCAACGAGCTTCTTCTTGCACTCTAAAATCTGTTTCTCATTGCCTGTCAGAAATAAATCATCCACATACAACAATAATATGAGAGGATCATCATCCAAGCTCGTCAAAAAGCTATCTATCCTTCCGTACCAAGATTTAGGAGCTTGCTTCAATCCATACAGAGCCTTCTTCAACCTGCATACGTGAGTCTGTCTGTCTTCAACTTCAAAGTCCTGTGGCTGTTCTATGTACACTTCTTCCTCAATCACACCATTCAGGAAAGCTGTCTTCACATCCATCTGGTGTAAACTCCACTTCATCATGGATGCACGTGCCATGATGGTTCTAATGTTAGTGTACCTTGCTACTGGCGCAAATGTCTCTTCATAATAAATTCCCTCTTTCTGAGAGAATCCTCTAGCCACAAACCTTGCCTTGTATTTATCAATACTTCCATCAGCTGCATGTTTTATTTTGTAGATCCATTTGGAAGATACCACACTTATGCCTTTTGGTTTGGGAACTATATCCCAAGCATCATTCTTCATTATTGATTGGTATTCTTCCGTCATTGCTTCTACCCATTCTTTTTTCTATATAGCTTCTTCATAACTGGTAGGTTCTTGATCTACAAGATCACACATCAAAGCCACATAACTGGAAAATGGTTTTGGCTTCTTTCTTACTCTTGTGGAGCCTTCTGGAGCTCCATACTTCCCTGCTTCTTGTATAATTTCTCTTGCCCAAGCAGGCTTTCTCTTTCGTGACATATTCATAGTGGGTTGTTCTTGAGGTTCTAGCATATCATGGTCTTCTGGT
This sequence comes from Larix kaempferi, assembly GCA_027924585.1. NCBI lineage: Eukaryota > Viridiplantae > Streptophyta > Pinopsida > Pinales > Pinaceae > Larix > Larix kaempferi. The sequence goes on from BSBM01001218.1 coordinate 1,110,495, forward strand.
GTTTCATCTTCGGGGGAGGGTGCAGCTTCTACATTTATGGGAGGTACATCTTCTTCATACACTTCTTCATGCTAGCACTTTCTGGATCTCTTGAGAGCTGCTTCTTCGTCAAATGTTACATCTCTACTAATCGCCATGTGATGGAATCCTGGAATGTATATTTTGAAGGCTTTGGAGACTTCACAGTATCCAACAAATATTCCCTTATTTCCGGAAGGGTCCAACTTGGTTCTCTTTTCTTTTGGTATGTCAACAATGATCCTCTTTGCCCTAATCAGGTCCTTCTTGTGCTTCTCCTTAGCTTCATCCTCTTCAGGTTCTGCAACTTCTTCCTTGACTTATTTGGCAAGCTCATGCTCTGAAATTCTCTATGCCTTCTAGCTTATCCTCAAGCTTAGTGCTTGGGGCCATCTTATCCAGGAGGTCACCAAAAAATGAAATTTCTCAAAATGCAAAACTGAACTTACCAGGAGATGTGCTTGATTGAGGCGAATTGACTGGTACACTTGGTTTCTGGAGATTCCAAATTTTTACCTCTCAAAATTGACTTGCGAATTTCTGATCTGCAGTTTCTCCAGTGTTATCACACTAACTCTAGCTGCTAATAAAAGGTATCTCGTTCGAGATGGTAGAGGGTAAGCAGCTAAGTAGGTGTAACCAGCAAACGCCAAGTCCACCGTTCTAGGAACGGTAGTCAGACCAGACAGGGCGCTTGTCACTTCAGACAAGGCAAGTAGCCAAGTCAGGGGGGAGACCCCACTCAACCAGTGATGGTTGAGACTCAACAATCAGACACCCAACCCAAAAGATAAGCAAAATGAGATGCAAGATGAATGCCTAAGTGTGAGATTTCTCCCAGCCTAGTGAAATCGAGATTCTGGAATGGAAAATAGACTCAATGAGATGATTCCAGATCTGATAATGGACGTTTAATGATGAATAATTGAAGATTAGAAGGTTGGAAACTAAATCGGAAAATGAAAATTGCCTAGAAGAGTGACTGAAAATTCTGCCTATGGGGAATGAGGCTCACTATGACTGTTTATGCATGGCAACGGTAAATTAAGTGATTAAAACACATCTTCTAGCAATATAAGTTGGTTATTAGATGATATAGGACAAATGAAATGCAAACCAACAAGACCCACAACCCATAAAATTACCCAACAGCGTGATTGGTCAATTTGCCCAAAGAGGGCGAATTTTGAGATTTACTAGTGCTTGGTTCTAGGGGAAATGGAGTCGGAATAAACTGAAACCTGAGATTTAGAAGTTTAAAAACATTTCAGAAGCGGGTTTAAAAGAAAAACGAAGTTTTGATGGTGAAATTTTAAGATTTTAATTTTTAGGGTTTCTTATGTAAATTTCTCTCTAAAACCTTTCAAAAATTGAAATGCAAGAGAATGAAGAGAAACACTTACTTGTACCCGGGTGATATCTCTGATTTGCTGAGGTTATACGTCCCAAATATCAAACAAAAGTGATTGTAGAAGTCCCCAAGTGAATTCGATGTGCCCAGTCCCACCAACTCGCCCTCCTTGCCTGCCAAAACAAATGAACATAAGTCAACTCTGTATGACAAGCAAATGAAAGCTACAACAATACAAATAATAATGAGAAGAAATGCTTGGCTTAAATGACAAAAACACTTCCCTTTGAAGATCAATCCCGGAGAGTGGAGCAACAATGATGGCCAAGTGGTGCGTCCTCCTCCAAGAACTTGTGTTTACTACAAACAATGGCAAGAAACTATTTGCTGAAGACAATCACAATCTATTTTGGTGCATCAAGATAGCATGGCAATCAACATTCGACAAGAGATCACCACGAGAAGACAAGCAGAGTTGCAAATCGTTTTCTTCTATTCCAAGTCCAAAAATGCCAAGAGAGAGAGACAAAATGGGTGAGTGTCTTCTCTTATAGAGAAAGACCACTCTCAACCCTAACTCCCTCCAAAACCAAGGGCTGAGATTGACTCTCTCAATGCCCAAATCGATGGAGGGGATCAACTCTCAAGAGGGGGGGCGAATTACCCTTTGACACCCAAGTGGGGATGGGGCCACTTCGTGGGGCCCATACAAAGCATATAAATGGTGGTTGGGGGGTGCCTATGGGCTGTTTTAGTCCCCCATACCACTAAACCATGGTCTTAATACAACAAAAGGACAAAAATTTGATTTTTGCTAAGTGAAAAAACGCTCCCCATGGACAAATTCGTCCCACATGGTGAGCTGGCCAAAGTGAGGGCCCCACAACACAAGTAGAATGTCGAAACATAGTAAAAATACCTTAGAAGTCCCCCTTGTATTAACCAACCTTTGCATTTGCCATTTTTCCATAGTTACCTTTGCCATATTTGATTTTCCATATTAATTTATTGCTGGTTTTTATTGCTGAAGATGTAATTTGGGCTTTTGACCCACTTATAATGCCCGGATTAACGAACCGTCTGCTGCAATGTGATTGTAGACCCCAAATATGGTACACATGGTCACTTGAACGACCCCGATCCGTCTATTAGGCACTATTTGCCCAAAATCCATGATTTTTAATTAAAACAGGTCTTTGCCCCTGGTGGCCCATAATAATTGAAAATCTCCTCAATGCTTCAACTTTTTCGAATTTTGACACTTGGAGGTTCATATGGGACCCCAAGAGATAACAAATGACCAAAATCAAAATCTTGATCGCAATATTTTTTCGGGCCCATTTTTGGCCTAGTCAACCTGGTTTGCCCAAGTCAAATCTGGTCAAAATGGCAATGGTTGAAAACCTGTAAGCAACATGAAGCATCGAGGCTTCCTTATTTACGTTAGTACATTACTTAAAACAATATAATGTCGATATGGTGATCAAAACATAAATATCTCAATAAATACAAGCCCCGGGTGAGGTGGGCCCACCACGTCCAACAAAGACTCAATGCTATGCACAACTTACAGACTTGATCACTTAGCTAACTTCGGCTGAGGTGGATAAGCAAGGTGAAGGAAAAGGAAAGATGAGGACCAAGACCATGTGACCCCTTGGGTAGATAGGGAGAGCGGGACCCACTGACATAAGCATACCATGATAATACACAGGGAAGGGTGGTGCCTCACAAATGGGTATAGTGTAGGGAAACCACCACTGGTCATCTAATCATGAACCTTGCAACTCACATCCGTGCCTTTAGAAGACTCCTTGAGGATCTTTTGTAGAGCTGCAATGACTGGGTGTCCGACAAACCGTAACTTGAGACTCTAGGGGACACTTAGAATTAGCTGTCCCTTACTCCATCTCACCTCCTTGCCTCCCAGGACTAGGTGCGGAAATAACCACTACAATGCTGATACATATGGCTGACCTGTGTCCGTGTGTGTTCCAAAACACATTACTTGGACTTTTACATTGACTTTCATACTTAGCCTTTTTGGCTTGATTTTACATTTCACATAGCCTTTTTGGCTTCTTTTACATTTCTTCATTTCATTACATTTCATGGCCCTTTTTGGGCTACATACATATCTCAAAAGATATCATCAAGGTGCTCATATTGCAGAGTAATGGGGGCAAGTGAACATGCTTTGATGACCAATGGGCAAGTGAAAGCTGTCCTATTTAGGCTAGCTTTGATACCATGTTAAGATTCAATATGCTAAGATAAATAACATCAATATTCAATTCAATTTCACAACAATAGCATATACAAGATCACTGAAAGAAACATGATCACAAGATAGACACAAATTTATCCTAGGAAACCCTCTAGGGAAAGAAAACCCAGCAAAAACTTCCTCAATATAGATGATCTAAAGTACAAAGACAAAACCCCAAACAAGTGCTCCTTCTCCTTGCAAGTGAGTGTGTGTGTCCAAATGGGGAGCACATCACTACTATTTATACTTTATCTTCCACTTGACTTTTTCACTAACTAGGTCGACCCCAACTAACTCAACTGGGTCGACTTACCTAGGAAGACTCAAAACAATATAATATTACTTTCTAGAGGGTTCTATCGACCCAAATTACAAAGGAGGTTTTACCTCATGACTCTATGATGACCAAATACAATAATAACATCCCGACGTGGGAATAAAACATCTTCGAATAAATAATAATAAAATACAATAGAATATTCTTCGAAGTTACAATATTTCAACACCCTTGATTGAGTATCTACCCCTTGACATGAGGAGAATTGGGAATTCTCTAAGCCATGCTTATAAGATTTTATGAAAGAATAATGCTGTAAAGATGTGTCATAGTTTTTGGAAAAGATGCATGTTGGTTTGCTAAAATCAAACTTTTGGTTGGGAGCTCTTACTGTTAACTTTTGGGGTTATGTAATAGAGATTGTTTAAGTTAAAAAGTATAATTGAAGATAAGAAGTATGAATATTAATATAATAATTTATTAAAAGAAATAAAGGGAATTTTTATTATTTAACTAAAAGACATATCCTTTCAAATGAAGAGGTACTAAAGGGCCTATATAATGGTCGCTCATTGTATTGTAATAATATTCATTCATTATTATATATTATATCAAACATTTATAATCTGTCTTTTGTATAATTAAACATTCAATATTTTAAGCTTCTGCAATATTGCTGCTTCATTGGTGCCAGAGAGTCACAATTCCAATGAAGGATACAAATAATTCATGATCTAATGGAAGAATTAATGGAGAGAGTACTGTAGAGCTGAAAGAGACCATGAATCACATGTAGTGATAGGCAAGGTTCATAATCTAATAAAATAAATAAGAGAAAGTAACAAGGGCATGATAAATATATGTCCAAATTCGAAGGCTGACCCTATTCCAGAAGAATAAACCATCAACAACCAACTTGAAGTGCCTTCCCCTGACTCAATAGGCTCTCTCGACGAAGATTTTGTTGTTGAAAACAAATCATCAAACTGAAGGAAAATCTATTTGAACCAAATGGAAAAAGGGAAAATAGAATATGGGGATACCATGCTATCGTAGGTCTAGGGGTTTTTAGCCAATGATAACGAAGATGAATCAATTGTTCGAGATATTACGGTTTTGCTTAGAAGAGAAAGTAACTCCTCTTCGGTGTATGTCGATCGTGATGGCCTTATCGAGTGCATAGCTAAACCTTTGGAACATTTAGAGAAGAAAAACTGTGCACATAAAAAACAGTTGACAAGCCACTATTGGCTTGATAGCAGGGAGCTTTTGAAATTGAAGGAGTTCCTGTCGACGGGAATAGAACGTCTTGCTGACTTGCGTCAGTTAGGAATCATTACATATCGACATGTTAATATTTTCCAAAAGGGAATCGAGCAAGCAAGGTTTGTTATCGCCAAACTTTTTGTGGGTACAAAGAAATTGAAAGCAGCTTCTGAGAATAAGGTGGAAGTCCTGAGTCTTTTGGAGGAAATGCATTATGTGGCCAGATATGTTAAATAGTGTTAATAACGCCCTCAATTAAAAGAGAGAATGCATAACGAAATAAAAACACAATCAAAGTGATAATCGAAGGTCCCATAACCGACCTTGTGCAAATTTCTTCTTCTAGGTTTGGCAACTTGATCAAGCCGTTAGAATACACAGACAGGTTGAGAGACATTAGAGAAAGTTTAATGTCCATGTACGTGCGCTTTAATGCCCAAATGCGTGTTAATATTTTCAGTACAATCGACAATAAGATGCGGCTTGGGTTGTCGAGAGATTACCTGAGACATGCTGTTGGGATTGAACAATTGAAGCAAAAAGTTTTTTAACTTCTGTACTTGGAAAATGAAAAAAACAAAGATGTCGCAAATGTCTTGTACGGTGTTCGAGGAATGGGTAAGACCACCCTCGCAGACACCGTCTTTTCAAGAGTTTACATTGAAGGATGCAAATATTCCCAGATTGAACTCTTTGAAAATATAGAATCAACTCCAAATATAATTGAGTTGCAAAAAATGATATTAAGAGATTTAATGGAATCTAAAAAAATTAGAAGGCGTGAAGACCGACAACAAGAGCTAGCCTGCATCTTAGAGAAAGAGTCGACCTTCATTTACATCGACCATGTTTTGCATGGAGATGAACTTAGACAACTTTTACGTGAGTATATGAATAATGCAAGGAAGGTTCAAAGTTTGGGGGTTCATGGAAGTTGTAGCCAAAACTAGTATTCAATTCTGAGAAAGGACTTGCGATGTTTAAGCAACACGAAATTAATGTCGGGTGAAAATAATTTTGGGGATGGTATTTGTTGGTCTAAAAGCTTTGATTGTTCCACAAACTACGCAGTCGACACCATGGGACATCAAGATGCTCGGAAGAATTGCACATATGAGCATAGTTTCTATGTGGTGAGTAGATGTGAAGTTAATTCTTCGGTGAGAGTAAAGCAGGAAAGAGTAATTACGTGGTTCAATTCAATAAGAAGTCGCGACACATCAAATAAGTATATATATGAACCCGTTGACCTTATATTATATATTTAATAGCCAAGTATATTAAGTCTATAATATAGTTTTATAATCAAAGTAATCAATTATGAGGAGATAAGATCAAGGAACCTTAAAAATTTCAAGAGTATGTCTTAATCGAACATGAAGATAGGCTACATAGCTATGAAGATAGGTGACATAGCTTTGAGGACAAAGCTTTCTTTAAGAGGACAACAATGTAAGAAATATTAATATAATAATTAATTGAAGAAAATAAAGGGAATTTTTATTATTTAACTAAAAGACATATCGTTACAATGAAGAGGTACTAAAGGGCCTATATAATGGTTCCGCATTGTTTTGTAATAATATTCATTCATTATTATATAGTATATCAAACATTTATAAATGGTCTTTTGTGCAATTAAACCTTCAATATTTTAAGCTTCCATAATATTGTTGCTTCGGATTACTCTGAAAGTGTTTAGACCATGTTTAGGGTGCTTCATGAGATTTGGGGTACATCGTGTATGTGTGACCACTTTATGGTTTGAGATGGATTGGAGCATTGTAAATGCTTTGTGATTGATATGCACAGTTGAGATAGTTTTCTCAGTAGATGCTTGACCTCAGGAGGGTGCTATCTTGGCTCTCTTCCCTTAGGTGTTAGAGATCTCTTTCTTGGATGGTGGAGGATCTTCATTGTGGCCAAATGTAGAGCACCCTACATGGGATGAGGAACATTATGCATCTTAGAGGACGGCTTTAGGTCGTATTTGGGATATGGTAGCTTGGATCCTTGTCCAAGGGATTTGATATGGTTTGCGGATGCCTGGTACTTAAACAATGTTCTTGTAGGTGATCTCTAGCATTGCTTAGGAGGATCAATGGAGTTTGTGGAGGGTTGTGATGGAGGGATGTTGATGTGCCTTACATAGATATATCACCTTGGGGCCATTATTGTGCATTGCATCACCTTGGAGCATGATGCATGTACTTGGAGGGTAGCATCTCGCTTGTGTTTCTTACACAGGACCCTGTTATACCAAATACAATATGGGGATTTTCGCACCTATTTTTGGTTTAGTTGTGATGATGAATTCTGGATTTTTGAGCCCATAAAAGATATCATTGATGAGGATGCTAAGGAATGATGCCACTTTGACTTCCTTACCATTTCTTAAGGATCGAGTATGATGATAAGATGAAGTTATGTTGTACTTTGCCATGCTACATCCTACATTGCAATAGATTGTTTTGATGAGTATAGCTAGTAGTATCAGTCATAGGTTGATGTAGGTGAAGGATGTTTGATGACAAGCTCCCAATCCAAGAATCTTTTACTGGAAATTGGTGAAGAAGAAAATTAGTACCAACCCCTAAAAAATTAAGAGGGACCGAGAAAATTGTAAAATCCAACAATCAAAGAAAAGAAAAAGAAAACTTGCAAGGTTAACTAGCATATGCCTGAAATAAAATCAAGGCTAAGGTCTCGTCATCCAGATGTACAAGAAGAAAAGTCCAAGAAGATAAGGGAGCCGATAAAGTCAAAAGAAATGAATGAAAGGAGTCTTATTGCTAGTGTCAAAGGGGGAATTAACTCATAACACAATCCGATGTTGATACACATCCCTATTGTTTGTACTTTGGTGAAGACTGCGAGGGAACCTTGATCGCCACATCTTGAGTCATTAAGTTTTTTTTTTTTGAAAAATACTTCTTAAATTCACAAAAACTTATTTACAATAAAAAAAGCTAGCAGTGAAAGGGTAAATACAATGCCTATCCTAATCTCTTCTTGAAGCTTATTAGAGTAGAAATAAAATTAGAATTTACAATAGGATCCAACTTTTTGGCATCCTTAATTAACTGGGTGCCCTTGGCTAGTAACTGATGGCGTACCTCATCTTTCCAAAGCACAATAAAAGTTGAAACATAACTACTTTCTTGATCAAAAACATACTTGCACCTGAGTTTCCATAGCATGAACAAAGCATCTATCCGCAAGCAATGCCACAAATCAGAGAGTGAATTTCGTACGTGGGAATAACCATCTCCAAGAAGAGTTGCTCTCTAATAAAATTTGTTTAAGAACAACTCAGGGTATTTCTCCTCCACAAATCTCCGATAGTGTTTAACAAATCTACAGTCCCAAAAGATGTGATTAATTGTCTCCGGTCTCTGGCACGTAGGGCACAGACCATGCGAGAGGCTAGACTTAGCCAAGTGGGCCTGTTATCACCAATCTTGTAGTTGCCCCTAGATGATGGTTCCGTAAGGATGGTAGAGGGGATAGGCAACCAAAGTGGTGAACCATGAGAGCCCTAGTTCCCAAATGGATGGTTGTCACGCCAACCAAGGCACTCTTCACTTTTGTTACCAAAGCCAAGATAACAAGGGGGAGACCTTGATCTACTCTCGATAGGAGAGATCTAACCCAATCACCAGATCAAGCTATTCAGGATAGAGTACGTAAGGTGACAGGTATGGAACCCTAGATTTAAGGAAATTGAAGCACTGTGGACGCTTGGTAATGATATGACTTGATGAATAGATCTTAAGCACAATGATTCAAATATTAGGTATGATTTCAGGATTCAGTGCTAGTGTAAAATGGTCAGATTTAGCTGCCTTGGGAAACGTGACCCTTAAAATAGGGAAAATGTCCCAAAGAGTAGATTGGACAGTTGGGGCTTTCTAGCACGGCTTGACAGACAAATGTGACAGTGTTTATGCATACAAGCACTCAAAAGAAGATCAAACAACAGGTAAAACCAGCGAGCCAGGAAAGTTGTGAGGGTTAGGGAGAGACTAGTGCCTTGGAAAATGGGCCAATGAAGTCCCCAAGGGTGATGCCCTTGAGAACCCACCTAGGGATTTACACTAAGTCAATAACCCAGAAATGTTTTGCTAGTTGATCGAGCAGTTTGATCAAGAGAATTTTCTGAATAAAAATATTGAGGGTTTTGAATGTAAATGATAGATGGGTAGTTTAAGGAAATAGAAATCTTACCTACAGAGCGTACCTGATTGATGGAAATGTTTGCTATGATGCCGAAGATTATCCCCACAAAGATCAAATCAGAATTGTTGATGGAAGCTAGTGCCAAACTTGATGCCCTTGTCCCACACGTGCGCCCTTCTCTCTCCTGCAAAACCAAGGATAAAAATCAATTAGCAATACATAAGCAAAGGTAAATGCAAATGATGAAAAGATCCAGAAAGTAAGACGTCATAGACAGTAGTACTCCCTGAACCAAACCGATTTGGCTAAAGAGAGAGCAAGGAGAGTCTTCCCCAACTAGTGCGCCTTCCTTGAGCAATTCGGCCTCCTCACCCGCAGATGAATTTGTGTGGAAATATAATAACAATAGCAATCACCAATAATCTCAGTGCAATGGAAAGATAGTTTCAGTCAACATCAATAGCATTCACCACCATGACACAAGTATCTCCAAGAAAATATTTTATTCCAAAATCCAGAGCCAAAAAGTCCCTTTACAATGAGAAGCTCTCTCCTTTAAATAGGATGGAGAGATACCAAAACCCTAACCACCTTTTGAATGGATGGTAAGATTAAAAGATAAAAAATGTTCTATTCTACGGTGGAGATGAGCTCAAGCATAAAGTATATGGATCAACTCAAAAATATAACATACATAGACAAAATCGCCCTAGGAGAGGGGGTCCCACTCAATGTGACAAAATAAACATGAATAAAAGCACATGGTGGGTCTAGGGGGTAATATCTAACACCCCTAGTGTGTCCCCATGGCGCAATAATATCAAATGACCAACCCTACATCAAATCATGCTTTCTCTGGGAAAGTCGTGAGCCTCCAAAGGCCTCAGAAAACCATAAAATGTGCCCAAGAAATGTGTGAGGGCCCCAGCAACTGATGTAACTGCTCTGGAGGGTGTGGGAGACGTCCAACACATCATCAAAATGATTCCCATGCCATTTCCTTGCCTCAGTAACCCAAATTTAGTAGCCACTTTTGCCTTTTTTTATCCTCTGTAAATCCTCTGGAAATAAGCAAAATGCCTATAACTCTCTGCTTGGTCACTTGGGGCCAAATCTGACTCCACCAATGTGTCCGGGAACAAAACAGTATAGTAAAAACAAGTGGCTACACTGCATGTCCCCTCTGTAGTGCCATAGGAAAACTAATCATACCATCACTCTGCTCTAACAGGCCATTTAACATGGCAAATATGCACCAGAATGATAAACCGAGGAAAATACTCAATGTAACTGCCCGGAACTGAAAACCAACTATCTCATTGGATTCAGAGAGGCCAAATCTACTAAGGGTGTGTACTCATACAACATATGGATCTCTGCATGATCATATAATATCTCCAATATATCTAGACAGGTAAAATAATAATAATTTGTAAATGATCAAATATGCTGAAAATACCAAATCATCATCATAAACCTGTAACTAATGCATGGAACCGTTTGGTGACCTGTAATAGACCATATATCATCCATCTGCATCATCCAAGGTCTATCCACCTCATGTCCTGTGGTGACTTTGGTCAAGCAAGGTTTGACCAAGTCAACATGACCAATAAAATGACCCAGGCTAAAAACAAATTGCTGCAAGTGTTAGAAGCTAAAACATGCTCTACAAATCATTCAAGTAGCATTTATAACAAATAGTAATCAATTCTCTGGCGATCTAAAAACCAAATATAAAATGTTTTCAATATTTATTATTAAAGAGCACAGTTCAACTCTCCGATAGAGAGCGCTCTTGACTTAGTCTTAAGACCAAAGTTCAAGAGACTTTTCTACTCTAAAATGCCTAATGCAAGGGGAAGAATGAAAGTTAAGATGCTCTCCGACAGAGAGTGCTCTTGACTTGGATTTGGCCAAGTTCAAGAGGCTTTGTTTATTTTATGAAAACAGAAGCAGTTGTGTAAGACTTGAAGAAATAAAAATGAAGCTTTGTGAATGACTGAAAGTAAAAGATGATAACAACGAGTACAACAAAATGCTTGAAGATAACTGAAACGATCTAATGTTCTACCAAACAAGATTTATTCTAAGGTGGGATCAACCTCCGAACAAGGTTGATCACTAGAACCACTAGTCCTTGAGACTTTCCAGCTAGCTGGAACTTCGGCAAGGAGGCTAATGGGGAACGAGAAGCTACCACAAAGCTATGTGGCCTTTGGGATCCAATCCCAAAGTTAGCTTACTCTAGTCAAGACTTGGAAATGGAGTTTTAATCTAGGTACGAGAAAAGAAAGATCAATCTATAAACTTGAAAAAATGAGATCTAAACTAAGCATGCGATAGCACTCTTCCCCAAATGGGGAAGAAGAACCAAAGAAGTGGAGGACTCCTCCACTTAGTTTTTTATTTATTTTGATACAATTTGCCTTGGGAAATTACCCTTGTAAGGTCTTTAAAATGAAAAAATACACTGAAATGAAACTAAGAAGCTTTTAACATCTTTTAAAAGGAGAGTGGTTTTATGTCTTCATGGTTATCATCCTCTTCATCTGTTTTGGATCTTCTTATTTGTTCAGTTTTCCTGGGTTTTGCTCTTCTTGGATTTGCACTTTGTGCACTTGCTTGATTCTTAATATCTTCTTCAAGCTTTTTGCCTCTCTTGGTTGGTTCTTCTTTTCAAGTGCCTACAACAAGCAAGTCAACTCAAGTCACATTAATCATTGATTGAAAATCCAAATTTGAAACTAGTCTTAAATCTAGAAATGAGATCTAGTGCAAAACTAATCCAATGCAAGAAGTGAAATGGAATGTAAACTAATAACCGAGATCTAAAGGAAAATAAGTGAAAAGAGATCTAATGCAAATTAAAAGACTAGATGCATACTAACTTCAATTTATTTAAGATCTAAATGCCAAAGTAGAAATGCACTAACTTCTAACTAAAAAAGATTGAAATTTAATGCCAAAATTTTAACAAATGCAACTAACAATGAACTAGATGCAAACTAAGCTATGAGTTGATAAACAAATAAAGGTGAAATGGATGAAAAGGGGATGCAAAGAAGGGGTGTAAGAGGCTGCCAACAAGGACAGGGAGCAGCAGCAAGCTAAAAAAATCGCTGCCAAGGAATGAGGAGACAAGAAGAAGGTTGGAGAAAGAGGAGGTTTTAGGACAGTCAAGAGATGCAAGGAAGGGGCAGCAAGAAATAAAACTGAAGTAGCTGCAAACAGTAAGCAAGATAGGACAGCGAACAGTGAAGGAAGGTGACCGAAAGCAGAGAGGAAAAGATGGCAGCGAGGAAAATAGCAAGGAGAAAGAAGAAGATGAGAAATGAAGAAGAAAAGGAAGGGGACGAGAGGAAGATGGGCTAGCAATTCAAAGCAAAGAAGTCAAGGAGAAAGTGGAGGGCTTGAAGAGATAAGCCTAAGGTAACCGAGTTTGAAAAGAATGTTTTGAAACTGAGGATGGAACTTAGGAGTAAGATCTCCTTATGTTTTAACTTCTTGAAACAAGCCCAACTTGTAGATCCTGAAAGATAACAATGTTAGAAATTCCTTATGATGATGGAGATGAGATTGATGCATCCGAGCTCTCACCCTTCTCGAAATGCAAGATTTGTCAAGACAACCAACTCGAAACCCAGTTAGATTAAACAAAGTAACTAGTATGCTAGGAAAATTTAAATCAAGATCAATACTTCATATAACCGAATATTTGTATTCATCTAGATTATAACAAGCTTTGCATAATAATCCAACTTGACAACCGCAAAATGGAAAATCTTATGTTCTAAAGATAGACCTCTAAAGCTAGTTATTTGATCCACACATAAGAAACAAGATTGAATGCAGGAAAAGATATCACCTCATAATAGACACATCCACCAATGAAGAATGAATCATATAGACCTCCAAAGTCAAAAAGCTTTATTCAATGAAAGATTGTTTACAAATTTAGTAGAGTTTCTATGCCCAAAAGATCCATAAGAAGAGATTGCAAAGCACCTCTCTTTATACAAAAAGCAAGCTACCTACAACCTAAATCGAATTGGCTTCAAGGAGAGCCAATGGCAATCGAATTCCAATCAAAGGGATGGCTTGGAGTGAGTTTGTTGTTGTGAGTGGGGAGGTGGCCTCCACCTAGGCAAGACGCCCCCCACTCCTCTATTGGAATTAACATTAAACCAATACGTGAATGCCATCACCACAATCCGTGAGCTATGAAGGGAAGGCGTGAATCTTAAGGAGATAACTCGGAGTTGATGGTTGTTGAAACCTATGATGTGGCCTCCATTTGAGGAAAGCGTCCACCGTACCATAAGTACACAGCCACCAATCCACTCATCACATGCCATATCACCAATTCGCATTTGCCAACGTGAGGAGCCGTACGGCTTCTCATGGCTCACGTCACTCATTCCATGTGATTCGTATATCAAAGTTTTGGCCTTATAATACATGTGAATTTTAACTTTGATGTAGATGCCCATCATACTCACGATTGGAACCTTCACCCATACTTTATGCAATTTGATGGAGCCCACGTGAAGGAGGGGGGCCGTACACCCAAATTAATCCAAATTTTCCAATTTTGACTTTTATAATATATGACTTATCTCTTAATGTGATCGTACATCTTCACTTAAATCACCTCAACCTTTTCCAAACTTTAAAAAGATTATTTTTGACTTATTTGATTTTTGTCACTTAGTGTATTTTATCATTTTTTTTAAGCCAAAATGATGCATTTTTAGCCAAAATCGCTCCTGGGTGATGTAACTGCCGGGAAACTGACAAACGAGGGTGCTAGGGTAAAGAGGACGTTATGAGCGTCAAAACGAGCCTCCCCATGCCCAACTCTGCCTCCGGATGAGGTTTTTATCACTTTTTTGAAATTTTTTAATTAAACCATTAAAAAATGGTCTAATTTATGAAAAAATTTATTCTTCTCGGAATCCAACGAAACTCCTAGGGGACCTAGTGCATGTTCATACGACTCAATTGATATGGCTAACACGTAAAAAATCCTAGACACAAGACTCTAATAACCACCTTAGGTTTTGACCACCATGGGAATACTCCAGCTTTGGAGGGTTGAGTGAAAAACTCAGGGATTATACGCCACCGATGAGTAGCGCATAATTCCTAAGGAAAAAACACTCTAGAGTATCCTCCAAATGGCTAAACCTACGGATAGTCGAGTCTTTTATAGAAGGACCCCGTTTAGACCAACTTTTTTACATTTTCCCCATGGGGGTATGAACATGCAGTTATTACAAATGGGGCAAAAACGCCTTGAAATTGACCTCTGAACTTCTGAATGCTGATGACGAACATGAATCATGTTCAATAAACTGGCGGCTCATCGGAAGTTCAACTATTGTACAAAATAGGTGATAACACCTACCTCTTGAGAGGCGACGCACTCCTTTTGAGGTTAACTCCAATGAGATCAACACTCAACTCTTCAATCAAGCCAGTAAAATTTCCAATCAAGAAATGTGCCCCCTTCTCTTGGGAGTTGTGCCCCCCCTTCTGGCAATCTATAAAAGCAGGAGCTCTCTCTCATTTTCTCTAGTTGGAGATTGAGAGTTGAAGCTTTGCCATTGTATTACTCTATTTATTGTTTTGAGAATAAAGAGACTTTGGAGGTCGAATTTGTGTTTCTTTCTTGTGTGGATGGATGGTCGTTGTGCATGAATGAAGGTGATTTGTATTGAGTTGCTCACATATTTCCTACATCAATCCTGGCTTAGTGTAAGGTTTATTATTGATTTTGTAAGCTAGATTAGATAGTTTTTTAACTCATCTAATCTTGTAGCCATATAGGTTTAGAGATCTAGTTTCAAAATGCATCATTTGTTTATGTATATTTTGCTTTGATTTCTTACATCTATGCTTCCGGATCTAATGTCTTGTGTGTGAGTTGAAGTAAGTTGTAGGTACTCTTTTGGTTGGAGGATATGAGAACTTGCTTGTCTCTTTTGTGTTGTTCTTGTATTTTCCTAACTCCTAGAAATTTTTAGTTTTTCTTGTGTAGAGTAAAAGCCTTAGATTCTTTTAATAGGGACCACCCTCGTTGGCTTCGCTAGGAGTAAGCTTAGACTGAGGAGTCGAGTTTTCAGGTGACAACACTTGACTTTGATTTGCCCCCAATGATACATCGAGTGGCTTGAAGATTTTTGCTACGTGACCCAAGGTGTGTATTATGTGGCAACAAGTTCCATTGTTCGGAAATTTTTACGTACAGTAAAATAATATTAAATGACTATAGCAGAAGGATATGCCTGGGGAGATCTATCTTTAGGGTTCCAAAATTACAAGTTTTCCTGGATCAATAGTCTCTCGAAAGACAATCAATCGAATCGTTACATAGTTGGATCATAATGAACTGGAGAGTTTTACTTTGGCGTGGTTTACATAGTCCTGCTTGGTGTGAGAACTCAAGCTTCTTCATCAAGGGCCAGGTGTAGTGATCAAACAGATCACAAGTGCATAGTACCACAGACCATTCAATGCGGTAAAGCTGGGAGGTAAGTTAGCAAAGCTTCTCTAGGAAGTTGGATCCAAGGGTTGATCTTGACCATCGACGTTCGCGCTTTCACTCAACCGTCGAATGGATGATAGTGGGATCCATATGGATCCTGCTCAACCACTGCAAGATAGTGTAACTGCTTACCACATTGATACATGAGTTAAAATTTATCTAAGGATGGGGTAATGACATAATAAACCACTCATTGTGGACTCATACAACCAGAATTCCATTGAAACCCCTGACGTTCGTGTGCCGCCACAGTTGTGTTATCACACAAATTGTAGTTGTCCCTGTTGTCCGCCAAACTGCACACCAGCAGCGGAAATCTTTCGAAAGCTGTCTCTTCACTTCAAGTGAGAGAGGTGTGGCCTTGGGGGCAAGCAATGAGCCAGGTACTGTCACCTGAATCCCAGCTCCTCCGTTTAGGCAAAACTCCTAACGAAGCCAAGGGGGGTAGTCCCTAAAAAAGAGTTGTCTAAGGCTCTTTGTGTATTTATGTGTTTTTTTGATGTAGTGATGCGGATGGGTGTTTTTTAGGAGTTTTTTTTTTAAATGAGAGACAATTATAAAGATTAAATATAAGACAAGATAACGCAATCCACGTTGCAAACACAAGATGAAAGATACACTTGGGCAATAAGTCAATCACTTTTCGCGAAATATAACAGATAACTCCAATGTAGATATTTAAACAAGCAAAATATGAGATAAAGGACCAGTGCCTTATGGAGTCAAAAATTAAATGTGAATTGCGAAAACTTGATACAAGTGCTTGAATTGAAAGTTTGTGAGAACGTTATGCAGCTTATCTTGGTAAATTTAAAGTTTTAATTGTCTTGATTATTAGGGCTAAAACCAAGGGTATTCAAAGAGTGTCCGGAAAGTAATTTTAAGCAACCCCTTTAAGAGACCTGTCGGGGCCTGTCTGGAATCACGGCGAGGCGCGCAATGCTAACCAGCCACCGTGTCGCAGATTGGGCGGTCCGGCGCCTCCCCTGAGAGCTGATTAAAATACTTTATGTCAACGCCGGTTCGTTGGTTTATGGGGTGAAAGTTTTAATTAGATTTTCACTTGTAAATTAACAAGTCTTCCACCTTTCTGAGTACTAGCCCAACCTTTTCAGGTTGGCAGAGCATACGGGTGTAGGACAGAAACCAAGATAAATTAATTAAAGGGTGTGTGAGTGGAAAATTTTTATTATTGGAAAGCCTTGTTCAACTCTCCGACAGAGAGCGCTCTTGACTCGGTCTTATGACCACAGTTCAAGAGACTTGCTAAATTAACAATGCCTAATGCAGGGGATGATGCAAGACTAAAAATGCCCTCCGATAGAGGGTGCTCTTGACTTGGATTTGGCCAAGTTCAAGAGACTTTGGTTTATTTTAAACAAACAAGAGCAGTTGTGTTGTGAAAAGCAATAAAATAACTTTGAGAAAGATGAAACCACTTGATAACTTGAAAGATATTAATTAATGCTTCAACAATAACTACTTTGCCAAATAATGTGAAATAAAAATCAAACTAGTGTTCTACCATACAAATTTTAATCTACTGGGTGGGATTGATCTCCGAACAAGACCAACCACTAGAAGCCACCAATCCTGGAAACCTTCCAGCTAGCTGGATGTCCACAAGAAGTTGATGGGGGAGCGAGAAGCTACCACAAGACTATGTGGCCTTTGGGATACGATCCCAAAGTTAGCTATTCTCTGGTCAAGGATTGGAAGAGAAGCAAGATAACTTAATTGAAACAGAATTTAAACTAAAAGCATGAAAATATAAATCTAAGCTAGAATCAAACAAAAAACCCAACACCCTTCCCCAAATGGGGAAGAAGACCCAAAGAGTGGAGGCCTCCTCCACTTAAAAGTTTTATTAGATAATTACAAGTGCCTCAAGGGAAAATCCTTGAAAGGTCTTTTAATGACTACTTTAGAAACAACTTATAAAAATTTAATGGATCGAAGCCCTTGATGGCTTTTACAAAGGATAAGAAGAAATATTTTGGAATGTCTTATGATACTTAATCTCCTCCTCTCTCTTCGATTTGATCTTTGGATTTAAGGGATCTTTCTCTTCCCACAATCCTACCACAAGGATAAGCCAATAACTCATGCACCCATTAGCGTTAGAAGTCTAATCAAACTTTGAACAATAAAGTCTAAGTTTGCAAAGTGGGACTAAAACATGAAAAAGCATGAGATTTTGTCTTAAAATGTTTAATATGGTAAAACGGACCAGCAAGCTAAAATGCCCCAAAATATGGTGGGAATGAGAATGCAACCATAAAATTTTACACTATCCTATATGCCAACTTTCCTACTTTGAAATGGAACTACAAAACTTAAAGGGAAAAGACTAAATGCAAGCCCTAAATGACCCCTTGATATGCCTAACTTGAACTTTCAATGCATAAATTTTGATTTTTATAAGAGAAGTCTAACCAATCACCTTTTCAAAAGAAGAACAACTAGTCAACTACTAACTTTAAATAAATAACTAACAACTAACTAAGCATGAAAATTGTACTAACCACTTACTAACACTAACACTTATTTGTTTTTTGTTGTTGTTTTATGTTGTAGGGCAAGTGGGGATGGATGATAGGAAGAGAGGCAAAAAACCAAGAAGGAAAAGAATGGAAGGAGGAGATGAAGAAGAGAGGGACGAGAGGAGGAAGGTAAGGTAGGACGAAGGGCAAAGATGTTGAGAGGGACGAATGCAAGAGGGAGAAAGGGAAAAAATGAAGTGGGACGAAAAGGGGGGATGAAGACAAAACTATGGGGAAGCAGATCTAGGGCAAGGGCTTCAAGTGGAACACTTGGGATGGTAAAACACCGCCTTGGAAATCCTCCGGTTAACCGGTGATACGCCGACAACGAGTGTTGAAGAGAGCACAAGGGAACAAATCCCAAGTTATTCCCCAAGGTTGAAGGAACTTCAACCTTATGGCAAACTAATCTATGGCTTGAAAAAACAAGGACAATCCTGGATCAAGGCTAGAGGGGCTAGAAATGGCTTAGCAAATTCAAAACAAAAAACTCAAGGAGCAAAGTAGAAGGCTAGAAGAGAGGAAGCCTATAGTAACAAGTAACCAAAATTGTATTTTAGAAGTTTGATGGAGAAGATCTAGCTCTCTTTGTTTCTCAAATCATAAAAGTTAAAGCTCCTTTGGTCTCGTTTATGGAGTGAAGAAATACCTGCAATAACCTTAAGCATGAATAATATAATTGAAACAAAACATTCAAGTGAAAAGATCTAGATACATGCTACTTGTGCTAGATTGTTAGCCTTCATGAACATGTTCTACAACTTAAGAGCCTCAAATGAAATGTAAAACAATATCACCTCAATATCAAGTGAAGCAAGCACATCAAAAGCCTCCACGGTTTTGACCTCCAAAGTCCCAACTTTATTCCAATTAAAAGCGTTTACAATTTTATCAGAGCTTCGATACACAAAAATCCATGAGATAACAACCCAAATGGGCCTCTCTTTATACTAAAACTACACACCTAAACCCTAATTCGAATTTGGCAATGGAGAAGGTCGAATTCCAATCAATCAAGGGTTTGGCATGGTAAACAATGGTCCAAGGTCGAGTTTGAGGTTGGTAGGATTGAATAGGTGGCAAAGGGCTCGACTTTGTGAAGGAGACACAGCGAATGGGCATGCTACACAAGGGAAGTGCGAGCTGGTAAGAGGTTTGACGTGAGCAAGGGCGTGAAGGGCGTGAGCTGTGGTAGGTTGAGTGCTAGTTTGTTGGATGACAAGTGGACAAGGTAGGTGTAAGCTCGAGTTTTGGATGAGAGCCAAGCCAATCAAAGATTTCATTAACCAATGAACACGCCCTAACTAAGAGCCACGTGAGGGTAGGAGAGGATTGACGTGAGGACAAGGGATATGCGAATTGCTTGAGGTAGGAACACGTGATCCTAGGTTGGTAAAACTCGAGCTATGAAGGGAGCCAAGTAATGGTGGGTGTGGTGAGTCATGAGGGCGCCCACCTTATCATTAATACAAAACCACCAATCCATTTATCAGCTGACACTTCATCAAAATCGAATTATGCATGAGGGAGGGCGATTTTACTCAAGGAGACTCTTTGCTGGTGACTGGGTGAGTGACTGGATGGGCTTGGAGTTGATTGGAATCTTCCTTAATGCTCATTGCCATGTCATTTAGCCCTTTATTTTAATCAAATTGATTAATTTTGGAGAGATTTGGATTATCTCCAAAATAATCAATTTTATTATTTTAATTAATAATTTTTCTGTAAATGACTTTTCAGAGAAAATATTAATTATGGGGCGGAATTGACATCCGAAAGTTGGGTTTAGCTGCTCCATGGGTCATGTGTGATTTTTGGCTTATGAAACGAGCCATCAAACACTGAAAACGGACCCCGGATGACTGACATATTACAGACTCAAATTTCTCTATTTAAACTATAGAGAAATTTAATTAAAATTTAAAAATAATTAAATAATTAAAAACCCCAATTCCGACGCGTCCGGTAAAATTTTTTCGAAATTTTTTCTGGGGGTCCTAGAGACCTAGGACATGACCAAAACCTATTCTAATAGTGTCTAGTAGGTTTATACATTATAGTTGGACCCTAATAACCCCCCATGGCCAAATTTCCAAAATCGGGCATTCCAGCTTTGGAGGAAGCGGGAGAAAAACCAAGAGATTATATTTCGCCTGAAGCAAAGTATAATCTGACGGTGAAAAAACTCCCTGGAATACCTTAGTTGTTTAATCCAGTCATGGGAGACCGAGCCACTCAGACCCTACTAGCACACTGATACAAACCCCCATGGGGCCATGGTCATGTCGACTCAAAAACAAAAACTGGCTAGCCAAAACTGGCTAGACCCAAATACAATGAAACCCAGATACTCTGGAAGTGAACACTGATGTGTTCCAACACTGGCGGCTCAATAAGGTTTCAACTATTGTACAAATCAGTTGATAACAGTCCCAAAAGGTGATCCCATCCAGGATGGTAGAGGCGTTGGACAACTAAAGGGGTGACCCAAGAGATGCCACGGTTCCCAATGCAACTAGTTGTCATGCTAATCGAGGCACTCTTCACTATAGATCTAACCTAAGCACAAGACCAAGGGGGAGACCCTAGCTAACCAATGAAGGCTAGCAAACCTACTCAAAACCTCCTAGGGCAATGCGAAGGTGAAATAGGAGAAGATCAAGAGTGAATGGATCTAGATCTAGGATGGATAAGTGGACACATAGAGTTAGGGTTTGGTTGAGGAGGCTTATGGAAGGAAAAATACTCAACCAAGGAATGATAAAGCCACTTATCAGTTTAATTGAGTAGGTATGGATAGATCTAATGCAAATCAAAAGAACCCAAGTGGGGCCCACCCTTAAATTATGAAAAATGAGTGAAATGGGGCCCATAAGGCAAAATCAAGAGAGGAATGACACTAGAAGGGTTGCTAATCAACATATCTGATGTTTTGATGAGGAATAAGCAACACCCAGATGATAGACATGGAAAAATGCCACGTACCCACAAGTGTGACTTCCCTTGGAGAGGCTCAGTGCCTTAGATCAGTGGGTAAATGGAGTCAGATGTCGACCAAATTTGGTCCCCAAGGTTTATTAATTATTTGTGAGGTGGGTTTTAATTATTAAGCTCAAGTTATCGCCAGTTCTATCAGATCTAAAAATCTAGGGTTTTAAGGTATGAGGGTTTGTAGTGAGTCAGTGACCAATGGGTGAAATGCATGAAACTAGATACATACCTTGTAGAACATACCTCAAAATCTTGTGGCCGTCTTGCAAATTGATAATCTTTCCCAAGTGAGGCAATCAAGAGTAAGATCCAAGTGCTCCAAGTGAAATCACTATCCTTCCAAGTCATCCAGTGCGCCCTTCCTTGTCCAAAACGATCTATAATGAGAATCAATCAAACATGGATGAAGCTATAAGAAAGAAGAGATGAAACAAAAAGCATCAAATATGTCACAGAGATATAATAATGATACTCCCCGAGACAAAGAACAATGAAAAGGAAAGATATGGGTTTCCCCACAATAGCGTCCCCTCTAATCGTCCTCCTCTTCACCCACACGTCCTCCCTGCAGAGAAAACGTTTGAAGCCCAAGAGCCACAATGATAACAAAGAGAAAAGATTGTATATTCAAATTGCAAGAACATCCAACAAAGCTAGAGAAGTAGATCTGCAAAAGTAGTATTTTATTCCAAGAGTTCAAGAGCCCAAAGGTGCCTTTACAATAGAGGGGTCTCCTCCTTAAATAGGAATGAGAGAGACCGAAACCATAAACTACTTTATGAATGAGTGGTGGAGATCATAAGATAGATACAATACAATCAATGGCTAAGATGAGCTGTGTTGCCGCCGGATCAGCACACCTGGTTAACGCAACATAAAATATTTGCCATTGCTTGGTGTGCCCTTGGGGGCAAGTCTCGAGTCATGTGCTATCACCTGATCTTGACTCCTCCGTTTAGGCAAACTCCTAACGAAGCCAAGGGGGGTAGACCCTAATAAAGAGTTTCTAAGACTCTTTAAATTTGCTAGGTTGTTATGGATGAAAGTAAGTTGTTTTTAGGAGTTTTATAATGATGACTAATAATTAACACAATATATTGCAACTTTAAATGTGATCAACAACATAAATATGAATGAATTCACGACATAAGATAGAGAACTTAAAATATAGCAAATAACAAGACGAGTGTTGTGGAGTCAAAATAAAATAGTGCTTGCCGTTGTAAAGAAAACTGTTGCGCAATGCTCTTGTCAATTTTAGATTATTAGGGTGAAAATGATTAGGGGGAAAATGGGGATTCCTGATATACCTTGCGGTACGAGGAATATGTTCAGAATGTGATCTAGGTGGCTTCGTACAAGGACATGTGGGCTGGGACGGAGTCTCGAGAGCGGTGTTCAACACTACACCAACAATGATGTAGTCTAACTGTGCTCTGAGGTCACCTCCCAGTGGTTCCCACTTCCTTAGTCAGAATTTCGCCACTTTTGATCATAGCGTGGCAACTACGGATTTTCGTTATGTTGAGGGTTGTTACTTTTATTATTATGAGTCCTTAGTTAAAATATGAGAATTTATTAAGCGCGACAGTTCCACCTGTGGATCAAAAAGAGCGAAAAAGGTTTATTCAAGTAGTTTGTACAAATAAGATGTTACACTAATTACTAACGACTATGTGTCAACTTTCTGATCATCCACCACTAATCGGCAAAGCCTTTAGGTGGTCGCAAGAGCATACTTCGTGGCAACGAGTCGGCTTATTTGATTGTGAAAAACGGAAACAAAGGTGTAAACCAAATAGACAACAATGATACAAAAAGCTAACCCAAATAATGAAGATGCAAAAGAATTACAAGTTTTCTAATTATCTACCCAAGGGTCTCTTTCAGGTTGGAAGACCGTACTCGAGAGAGCAAGGGGGTTAGTATTCAGTTTATTCCCAAAATAAAGTAAAGTAAAAAAAACTGAAAGAAAAGTCTAGATCTAGTTGCAATAATTGAAAGAACTAATCTAACAAGCGAAACTAATCTAAAGCAAAAAGTAAAGGAGACAAGTACAAGCTTTCCCGAAATGGGGCAAGGGGGTGTGGGAGCCTTAAATCCCACCTGCTCTTTATTAATTTATTACAAATCTTAACTCTCCGACAAAGAGTGCTCTTGATCCGTAAAAACAAGATTCAAGAGATATTAAAAAAGCTTGAAGAAGCTAAGTAAATGCAAGGGGTTGAAATATGTCCTCTTCAAGGTTCAAACATCCCAAATTCGCTCAAGTCGTTTGCTTTTCTATGACAAAAAGACAAAAAACCAGCGAACAACAAATTTATTAAAATGTTAAGGGATTAGTTAAAATTACAATAGAATACAATATTTAATACTTGCAAATGATAGAAAATAATTTACTAGTTCAAGTACTAAAGATTCATGACTAGATCTAAGCATGCGATAACAAATTTAAAGCATTTTTTAGATCTAACACGTAAACAAGTAAATAACTAATGATGAAACTTTCTTAGATCTAATTTACTTGTAAAGAAACAAAGTAACTGAAAAGAGGGTGAAGTTTTAGTTTGAGAGATGGAAGAGAAAACTCAAGCCCAAGCTTGAACCGTATGAAGACAAAGAGGTTCCTGCGAGAAACAAAACATTAGATCCAAAAAGGTTTTGAAGGCAGGAGAGGATGCAACAGAGCTCAACTTCTTCCTTCAAATAGATGGCCTGTACAACCATACTACCTTGCACAAGCGAGATCAAATCTAGTATGATTCATAAAAAGAAATTACGAGAGCATACGTATAACTGACTACTGTCTGCTACTCCTAGATCTCTAATGATAAAGCATAAACAAACAAGTTGAAGACTACAAATGCTTTCTCCATGGTTGGTAGCAGCCTTCTATGCTAGATAGATTAACAAGCCTATAACAAAAGAAGAGTAATAAGAACAAAATCACCTCAGTAAAAGCACATCATGCACAATAGCAGATAGTTTGCACCACATGGACCTCCAAAGTCTTCAAACTTTATTCAAGAAAAATTACAATACAGAGTACAAAGGAAGAGGTTCCACCATCCATGTGAAAACAGTGTAATGGGCCTCGCTTTTATAGAGTTACAAGAGTAAGGAGAGGACGAGAGCTAAAGCATGAGGTGAAAAGCGAATACCACCAATCAAGGAGTGATTCACTCTTGATCAAAACGTTAACCAATGCTTGGAGCTTGGTTGGTTGGTGTGATGGGATGAGGTGACTGCCACCTCATGAGAGGGGCGCCCCTCTCCCATTGGAACCAACGCCCAAGGCTTTGGAATATTCGCCTCTCATATATGCGAACATGAAATGATGTGGAGTCCGCTCACATGAGGAATGACACACTTCTCTTAAACTTGATATACCTACGCTATTCAAACTTCTAGAAAAGCATGTGCTTTATTCCATTAGCATGGTCGTACATCATATGGAAAGAGTTGCTATCTCATCCATATGATATTTTATTCAAATTTTTGACTTTTTTGATTTTTGCCTTCAGTGCATTTTGGGTTTTTTTAGCAATTAATTGCCAATTTGATGCATCTTTAATGAATAATGCTCCTAGAGGCGACGCAATCGTCTGGAACATGGCGAAAGTGGGTGCTAGGGTAAAGAGGACGCTCTGAGTGTCAAAACGAGCATCCCCACGCCAAATTCCGCCTCCAGACCACTCTTTTATTACAATTTGAATTTTTCCATTTAAACCATTAAAAATGGTCTAATTTACGGAAAAAATTATTTTTGTCGGAATCGACTCAAACTCCTAGGGGACCTAGTGCATGTCCATACGACTTATTACTGATGGCTAGCATGTTCAAAATACATAGACACATAGGTTTTAATAACCTCCCTAAGATCGACCACCATGGAAAATACTCTAGCTTTGGAGGTGTGAGTGAAAAACTCAGGAATTATATGCCATTGAAGCGCAACATATAATTCCCAAGGAAAAAAAATCTAGAGTATCCCCTTGATGGAAAACCCTGTTATCACATCCATGTTAGTTGGAGCTACCATGTTGCAGATTGTGTGGTATGGGACTATGCTCCAGATTTTTTTTTTTCGATCAGAGCAAAGATGAGTAGAGATTACATGAGCAGAGATTACAGTGGGGACATTATATATTTTGATGGCCCAGATGTTACTATTCAACCGCTATATAGAGCCCATCCTCCTTTCCCACCTTTGCATGATCCCATTGAGAGGGATAACTTAGCCATTTTTGATGAGAGCAGCACAGTTCGGAGTTGGTTCACTACTTCTTGCTCGCACACAGCAGAGATTGGCCTTTAGGTCCTCTTTAGCGGTAGGTATATGGTATGGCAGGTATATCATTTTATGGTTATTGCTCATGGTTTTTGCTTTGAGGATATTTTATTTACGTTAGTACATTGACTTGACATATGATCACTGACTTGGTGATCTCATGTGTTTTATTCTGATGATACTTGTGGCCCATGGTGAGGTCAGTCCACCTCTTTCAATAGAGACTCTTGTTTATGCACACTGGTTCCTGTCCCCTTTCGGTATAGATTTGGCCATTCGACTTGTAGGAATCTGGCTTTGGTTCCACTTATCACTTTATTCCATTCATTCGACCCATGCATTTTTGGCTTTCTCCCTGACTTAGACCTGGATAAGTGACTTTGAGGACCCCTTCCCCCAGTGACCCTTGAGTATACCGTGACTCCATGTTGTTTTGTGCCTCGGCTCTTTAGTGTGTGAGATGCATTCTCAAACCTGGGATTTACTCTAGTCGGTTGCCACCGATGTTGTGATGCAGTATAGGATTGTGTAGACTCACTGGGTGTTCCCCATTAGTCCTCGAACCATGCACACTTGCTCCATTACTTTGCAGTATGTGTATCATTGTTCTATCTGATGAGAAATGTATGAAATGTGAAATCCAAGAATGTGTTTATTAACACACATGGATCATAAAGCCTATCAAATGTAAATCCAAGAATGTGTTTGTCAACACACACAGACAAACGTAGCTATATCGTTTTGAGCAAGTAATGGTTATTCCTCACCGAGTCCAAAAGGACTATGAGGTGAGATGGAGTAAGGGACAACTAATTCTAAGTGTCTCCTAGAGTCTCAAGTTACGGTTTGCCAGACACCCAGTCATGGCGGCTGTAGAAAAGATCCTCATGGAGTCTGTTGCAGGCACAAATGTGAGTTGCAAGGTGCATGTTAGAGTCTAGTGGTGGTTTCCCTGCACTATACCCATTTGTGAGGCACTGCCCTTCCCTGTGTTTTCTCATGATGTACTTATGTCATTGGGTCCTGTTTTCGCCTCTTATTCGAAGGGTCACTTAGTCTTGGTCTATGTCATTCCCCTATTCTTTTGCCTTGTTGTCCACCTCACCCAAAGTTAGCTCAATGACCAAGTCTATAAGTGTGCATAGCAGTAGAGTCTTTGTTGGAGGTGGTGGGCCCACCTCACTTGGGGCCTGTTTTTGAGATATTGTTTATTATGATTGCCATGCTTGTCATTGTATGTTTTTAGTTATGTACTACGATAAATAAGGGAGCCTTGGCATCCCATGGTGCATGCAGGTTTCAGCCATTGCCATTTTTGACCAGAGTTGACTTGGTCAAACTAGTTTGACCAGGCCAAAAATGTGTCCCAAAAAAAGTTGCAACCAAAACTTTGACTTTGGTTATTTGTTATGTGTTGGGGTTCCAAACATGCCCTCAAGCATCAGATTGTGAAAATGTTGAAGCAGCGGTGAGATTTGTACTTATTATTGACCACTAGGGCCTTGTTTTAATTAAAAATGCTTGGAATTGGGCAAATTGTGCTCAAACAATGGATCTTGGTCATTCCAGTGACCGTTACCAATGGATTTGGGGTCTACGATCACAATGCAACAAATGGTTCGTCAATCCGGGCAAGATAAGTGGGTCAAAAGGGAAAATTTCATCTTCAGCTATAAAAACATGCAAATAATTAATGAAAAAATCAAAGTTGGCTAAGTTAACCTTTGACATGGTAAGTGCAATGTTGGGCAAAGGTAAAAGGGTCTCTTATTGTCATTTTTACATAATATGGACATGTATTATTTGGTGTGGGGCCCTCAATTCAACCCAGCTATGCATGTGGGGCGAATTTGCCCATACTTGGGCGTTTTTGGCCATGAGAAACCTCATTTTTTGTAAAAATTATGTATTGAAACTTTGGGGAAGAGGTCTAAGGGGCTAAAACAGCCTAAAGCCACCCCTTAAACACCCCCCTCTTGATGTATGGCCCACACTTTGGGTCCCTCTCTCTCAACATGGGCGCACTAGGGTAACTCGCCCCCCCTTCTCTAGCATTTGATCTCAGTCATTCGTTTTTGGCACTTGTGACATTTATTCTCAACCCTTCATCTTAGTGGGAAGTGTTTTTGTATGAGTTTTCTCTACTTAAGAGAGGAGCTCTCTCATTTGTATCGCTTCTTGGCATTCTTGGCTCTTGAACTTGAATAGAAAGAAAATTCTTGTGAGAAATTCTTGGTGGCTCATGGTGTGATTGTTCTTGGGTGACTGATATCTATTTTCTAAATGGATTGCTAAGATTGTCAAGCATCTTCCATACTATTTCTTTGCTGGTTCGATTTGCAACAGTGGAGACCATCTTGAGAAGGGAGCATTACTTGGAGCAAAACTCCACTATTGCCTCCTCTTCGGAATACCAACAACAGGGACTGAATTTACACTTTGTTACTCTCTTTCTATATCATTTGTCTCATGTTGTTTGTGTCTAATTTCTCCACTTGTTTCAATTTCTGATTTTATCTTGTTGTGGAAAGTGAAGGAGGGCACAATTGAGCATTTTAGCACCAGTAAAACGAAGGGAAGATTCTTGCAAGTTTGGCACTTGATTTTTGGGAGATAGTCTTCATTCAAGGTGCAGCAACACCATCGCTACCAGGTAAGCTCTTCTATTGCTCTTTTCTTCTTTCAAATTTCTGAGTATCAAGAGATAAAATTTACATAAACTAATCAAAACCCCCAAAATTTACATCTTTAAATTTAACCGTAGGATTTCATTTCTGTTTTAAACCCGTTTTTGTTTTGCTAAGAGACCCTCATATCCAAAACCCCACAAAATTTTGACTCCGTTTACCCATATTTTCAGCACTGGTCTCTTCACTGATTTTGCCCTCCTTGGGCGTTTTTGCTCTCTTGTTTGGTTGGGTTGTATTTGGGTTGTGGGTGCTTTTGCTTTTGTTTGATATTGGTCAACATCATCTAATATCAATTTAAAACTGCTAGAAGTGATAGTTAAATCAATAGTTTTATTTCTGCTATGTATGCTTGGTCAACTTGAGTCACATTCCCCCATAGGCATAAATATATTTTTCACTTCTAGCTTATTTTTGCTCATTGAATCATTTTTCAGCCATATTATCTTTCATCATCTATCATTTTTGTACTCATTATCAGATCTGGAATCACCCAATTGAGTGCATTATTACATCCAGAGGCTCGATCCATTTGGCTGGAAGAAGTCTCTAACACTTAGGCATTCACCTCACGTCTTCATTTTCTTTTCTTTTGGGGTTGGGTTTCTATTTGTTGAGTCTCAACCTTGGTTGGTTGAGTAGTGTCTCCCCCTTGACTTGGCTATGTGCTTTGTCTAAAGTGACAAGTACCCTGTCCGGAGTGACAACTGCTCTACGGATCAATAGATGTGGTGTTTGCAGGTGTCACCTGCTTAGTTTTCTACCTCTACCGTCCTAGATAGGATACCCTTAGTAGCAGCTAGTGTTTGTGTGATAACATCCCCTAAGGTAGGCCAAGCTTTTTACAAAAGTATCATGCTTAGACCAACTTATTACAATTTCCCCAAGGGAGTTTGAACATGCAAATTTTACAAAGGGCCAAAAATTTGGCCCGATGGACCTCTAAACTCTAGAAATGAACAATGTAAGTTGTTCAAGTCTTCTGAGGTTAACAAGGAATCCACTAAGTGCAATTTAGTGGATAACAAGTCGGAATAATATAACACGGATCAACTCACCAAGAGTGGTGCACACTCACTAAAAGAGGCCCTACGGGGGTGCGCACCACATAAAGATGACTAGGACAAGTGTGTACCACATAAGATGACTAGGACAAGCAAGTAGGAGCACATGGTGGGGCTAGGAGGTTTTATTATCTTTCACTAGCATCACCCCATGGCACAATGATATAAAATATGACTCAATAACATGTCGAAGTGACCAAATGACCAAATCATGCCCCCTTCAATGAGAGAATAATACATTAAATCACAACCCAGAGAGTGTGTGGACCCCATTGAATGCTATAAGATGATTTGGAAGGAGTGAGATACATGACATATGACCGCTGAACAAACCTCATGCCAAACCCTTGCCTCAATAGCCCAAATCGATTTCCTCAATGACCTTTTTATCCCATTTTTATCCCACCTAAAAACCATCAAAATTTCCGTAACTTACTGCCTTGTGCTTGGGCACAAAATCTGACTGTACCAACATGTCCAAAGATGGGGTAATATGGTAATAACAAGTGGCTGGACCCCCCATCCCCTCTGTAGTGCCCTAGGAGAATGTGCCTCATCAATGCAACTGCTGGATAGGCCATTTCTGCATGACAAAACTGGAAATCTGACTCTATCATCACTAGGAGTGCCTGTAACTAACAACTGAGTGTCTCAATGGACTCAGAAAGTCGAAATCTACTAGAGATGAGTACCCATACACCCTGTGGCAACCTGTAAGATCATCTGTAGCCTCAGCCATACCCAGACAATAATAAAATACTGGTTTGGAAATAATGATAACCATAAAAAATACAACAACCATCATTTGAAACCCGTGTCCACTGTATGGAATCATCAAAGGTGTATCAAGGGACCATAAATCATCATCATATAGCATCACTGGTCCAACTTATCACGCATCCCAAGGTTGACTTGGTCAAACTAGGTTTCACCAGGTCAGGACTGATCAAAATATAACCCAGGCTAGAAAAGCCTAATGCTGCAAGTGAAAATGGTTAAAGCATGCTCTATTAATCATTCTCATAGCAAGACTTAAAGTATTAAGCATCATTTCACTAGCAGTTAATAGATAATTATATCAAGCATAAGTTTAAATAATCATTTACTTACAAAAGAACCTCAAGGATATACTCATTCTATAGACATGATCATTTTGCTAGCAAAGGGTGAGGGTGAAGAATGCAAGGCTAGGATAAGGGGATGACTTAACTGACTCAACATTGTGATACTTTGGATAAGGGAAAAATAATACACACTTAAACATATGTCGGATAATAAACACACAGGGAATGGTAGTGTTTCACAAATGGCATAAGTTGTTTAGAGAGGTGCTTATTCAACCTTGACAAATGTCTACAACTCACATCCAAGCTATATTAGCTTCGTGGGGATATTTTCTAGAATCGCCATGGACTGGGTGCCCAGCTAACCGTAACTTGAGGTTCTAGGGGACACTTAGAATTATCTGTCCCTTACTCCATCTCACATCACAACCCATAGGCTCCGTGAGGAATTAATCATTACATTTCATTTCCTTGGCCTACAGTCTTTGGATTTAGCATACATTTAACCACTGCTTTCTTTAGGCCTATATGACCCTTTTGGGGATTTTGCATGTGCTTAGAAGCACAACTACTCAAGCTTTCATCCAGGGTGCTTTTAGTTTTCATTTCATTTCATTTCATAGCCCTTTTGGGGATTTTGCATGTGCTTAGAAGTACAACTACTCAAGCTTTCATCCAGGGTGCTTTTCATTTCAGTTTCCATTTAATTTCATAGTCCTCTTTCATTGTGCTGAGAAACACAGTTTTTAAAGTATTTTCATGGGCTTTCATAAGAGATATAACAATTGTTTCCATATGTAATCAGAACACAAATAAATATTAAAATAATAAAATGAAATAATCCACCATTAGAAATCTGAAGGCTAAACTTTAGGTTAAAAAAATTAAAAAAAGTCAAGTGATCTTTGAAATCTAGCAGACACTATATGTCCCTTTTTGGGACATAAAAAAAGGTCACATTTTAAAATTTGGAAGGACCAAAAGCATTTTGCGGAAAAGTGTATTAATTTAACTAGTTTCAAGGAACATTGTTAGCAATAGGGAATACAAATGGAAAATTTTGATGGAAATCAACATTTAGAGGCTTGTAAAGAAGATTTAATCATGCTATTGTTATAAATCGAAGAAGATTTCATTCCATCCACATGTTAACTCACGAAGTCAAAGCATATCTCTGTGACATGAGTACTACTTTTGAAAAAATACTGAAAATTTACTAGGGAAACGAGTTGATTATTCAGGTCGTTCCGTTATTGTGGTAGGTCCCTTTCTATCATTGTATCAATGTGTATTACCCTCAGAAATAGCAATAGAACTTTTTCAAGCATTTGTAATTTGTAGTCTCATTGGACGACATATTGCTCCCAGCCTAAGAGCTGGTAAAAGTATGATTCGAGATAAGAATGGCATATTAATGATATAAAAAAAATGGCATCTTTGACTGAGAAAATTTCAAAGATGAACCCACTGTTAACAATGCCAATGTTAAACTGAAGTACAAACAATTGCATTTGAAGATGAATCAAACAAAGGCACATATGTTTACAAAGATTTGGTGTTTCCCTGTCAAAGCCATGGAAAATCTCAAAAAAGTAAGAGATTGTTTCTCAGAGTCTTATGCTACTAGTGGAATACTAGGATTGAAATGAATTTTCCATCACTATGTCTGCATTATCTTCTACTCACTGTTTCATGCATCCATTTATATGTACATCATTCGTTTTGCTTGATGAATTGGTTTGCTAGTCTTCTTGGTGCACAAAAGTCTTTGTTGCCAGATGAAGAGTACGATCTGCTGTTGATTTGTGGTGGAAGTTGAGCTCCAATGTCAGTGCTTGTTCTTTCTTCGAGATCAAAGAACTATTGGAGGGGATGTCTTGTTATGTCTCCATTTGTATATATAATAATATAATATATAGTTGTAACGTAGTTAAATAATAATTAATTATTATTATTTACTGTTAATCAGGACCTATAAGGTCATGAGCATTCATTGTGGCTCATTTCTGCAACATTATATAAGAGTTTACATTATTCAATCGTAAGCATCACTGGATCTCATTTTCTATCAGTATTTACTTATCCTCATGGATATCTGGGTTAGTACCTTTATTTATGATGGCTCCTCGTAAGGACCATTTGGTCTGTCTATTAGGCAATAGGAAGTGATTAGCTGATGCACCCAAAATATCCCACTTGTAATGTTCAGTTTGTGAATACGTTAAGGACAAAGGACATTAATGCTTATATTGATTCTGAAATTGAATCACATATAAGGTCTGTTACAGCCCATTTCTTTTTTCCTGCATATTGTTTTTTTTGTAACTTACTACTGTCATAGGTGAGCTTGTCATTGAACGATATAAATGTTCATTACTGTTCATATAAATTGAAATTGTGTTCTCGTTTTCTTCTTCTGATAGTTGGCACTTATTTTGTGCAGGTTCTTGAGTACCTTCTGGATGATGTTTCTGATTTCTTATGCAATCATTTAAATTCCATGGGCACAGATGAGAAGGCCACAAACACAGATGATCAAGGAGGATGTACGACAGTGCTTAAAGTCTTTCTTGATTATCTGTCTACAAGGGAAATGGAGAACTTCAGATGTCGAAGAGAACATAATCGGAACTCTGTCACTTTGACAACAATGCATCAGGTTTCTATTTTTCTAGTTCTGTTATGACATAAAAATATAATGATTTAGCCGATATTTGCTTCTAGTTCCAGGTGCTTTTTTTGATCTAGATTCAATTAGTGGTCATCTCAAACAGCTAAAAATGATATGTTTCTGTGCAGTCGAAAGGCTTGGAATGGGACACTGTGTTCATTGTAAAGGTGAAGTGAAAAGTTTGTGAAGTTGTCCTTAGCCTTGTTCTATAATTATTAATGGTTCATAAGTCATAACACTGCTTTTGCTTGTGGTTGTGCTTGAGATTCTTTTGAGCTTTTTCCTTCAGTAATTTTTACTAGTGTTTTGGACAATTTTAGTGTCATATGTTGGACTATATACTTATTTCTCGTATGATATAATTGTGAAGTGGTCTGACTGTTTTTTCATCTAAGAAAAATAGTTTGTGAATATAAACAATAATTTTTTTGATAGCTTGATCTATGGCCTTTAGTGTCTGTTCAAAGTCTATAGTAGTGTATTCTTTACATGAATGGCTCTTTATTTGTTTTCAGTGTATGAGCTATGTAGATTCTAGAACTTGTTGTGAACATTTCAAATGTTCATCGTCAGTGCTCAGACGTTCATAAGTCATTTTCAGTGCCATTTTTGGCCCCTTTGTAATAATTGCATGTTCATACCCCTTGGGGATATTGTAAAAATGAATTAGCATGACAGTCTTTTGTAAAGTACTTGGCTTCCTAGGAATTAGACATCAAATTCCATCATTCCATGATGTTTTTTCCCTTGTCAATTATCCAATTCTGAACAAGTGATGTATAATCGACAAGTTTTTCACTACTCCTCCAAAGTGTTAAGTTTAGCATAAATTCACAACAAGAGCATAATAAGGATCACTGAAAGAAACACAATCACAAGATAGACACAGATTTATCTTGGGAAAACCTCATGGGGTAGAAAACCCAACAAAACTTTCTCAATATAGATGATCAACAAATACAAAGATGAAATCCCCAAACAAGAGCTCCATCTCCTCCTTCACAGATCTCTCTCTCTCTCTCCTATGCGAGTTCACAAGTGAGTGAGTGTGTGTTCAAATGAGGAACACACCTCCTCTATTTATATTTTATGTTCACTTGACTTTAACCCTAACTGGGCCGACTTCTCCTAGGAGAGTCTAATAACCCCATATAACTTAACTCAGGGCCGACCTCTCTAGGATAGTCTAATAACCCTATAAATAACATCCTGACGGAGGAATAAAACATCTCCGGATGTATAACAATAAAGTACAAATAGAATATTCTTAGAAGTTACAATATTTCAACACTCCCCCTTAACGAGAAGGATATTCTAACAACATCTGCAGGAGCAAGTAGTCATCAACAACATCATAGTTATACATCTATAAATCATTGGAAGTTTCTTCAATCATCATCAGTAACTCGAACAGCTACTGGAAGTTTCTTCAATCAACATCTTCAGTACTGAGTCTTCATCTTTTGCAGCACTCGATCACTTGATCAGCTACAACAACATCATCTGGATCTGTTGATCAACAACATCATCTGGATCTCTCGATCAACAACATCATCATCTGGATCTCCCAATCAACATCATCTGGATCTCTTGATCAATAACATCATCATCTGGATCTCCCAATCAACAACATCATCATCTAGATCTTTCGATCAACAACATCATCTAGATCTCTCGATCAACAGCATCATCTGGATTTCTCAATCAACAACATCATCATCTGTAACACACATGATCCAATTACAGGATGATCAATCCCTCTCACTTTAGGACATAAGTCCAAGGATGATACAATCTTGATCCACTTACGGGATGATCAATCCCTATCAATTTAAGACACCATATCATGTCTAGGGACGATGCAATCCACTCGTCAACTTAGACAAGGTCTAAGGACCACTTCTCGAAGACACAGGTCTCCGGATCCATTTAGGACTAAAGTCAAGGGATGATGCAATCCACTCGTCCACTTAGACAAAGTCTAAGGACCACTTCTCGAAGACACAGGTCTCCGGATTCATTTAGGACTAAAGTCCAGAGATGATGCAATCCACTCGTCCACTTAGACAAAGTCTAAGGACCACTTCTCGAAGACACAGGTCTCCGGATCCATTTAGGACTAAAGTCCAGAGATGATGCAATCCACTCGTCTACTTAGACAAAGTCTAAGGACCACTTCTCGAAGACACAGGTCTCCAGATCCATTTAGGACTAAAGTCTAGGGATGATACAATCCACTCGTCTACTTAGACAAAGTCTAAGGACCACTTCTCGAAGACACAGGTCTCCGGATCAATTTAGGACTAAAGTCCAGGGATGATGCAATCCACTCGTCTACTTAGACACAGTCTAAGGACCACTTCTCGAAGACACAGGTCTCCGGATCCATTTAGGACTAAAGTCCAGAGATAAAACACCACTAGCAAAGGGATTAAAAGCACCTGTGTGAATAATTAAAAGAAAGCGTGAGAGATGATAGATTCAAACAAGAATTTTTTCTACCTCTAGCATTCTCATGTTATTCACAATAGCAAATAGTCTTTAAAGCACTACTTACTATTCCTTATGAAAATATTTTCCCTTCAAAGATAGATAAACCCAACAATTATTAGCATGATATGATGATACAAATTTACCTCATAAGGAGCAAAGCATGATGATCCAACACCAAAGACAACACCAGGGTAGCCTCCAAAGCCTAATATTTATTCAATAACAATATTACAATAGCAAGCAGAGGTTCGACCTTCTGCGAATGAAGGAGCAAAAGCTCTCATTATATAGCACAAACCATGCAAAGTAGGGCGCAACTACCAAGGAGAACGACTTCAGTAGAGAGGGAGTTAACTGAGATGTGATTGGATAATGATTGATCCTTGATTGGATGCCAGTTGGAGGAGAATGTGCCACCTCAAGAGATGGTAGGTGATTCAACCTCGTGGAGATCTCCCTTGAATCACGTTTTGCCATGTGTGAAAGTCGCCCAAGCTTAAGGAGGGCACATTCCTTGAAGTGATGTTAACTGGATCTTGGTTGGGTTGATTGAAATCATCTTATTTGGAGCTTAATTGATCACCAGTTGACTGTACAATGTATTTAGTTCAACTCCAGACCAACCCTGGACCAATCCCACTATTCTAGGAATTTGTCCTTTTATGATTTAATGTCTTTTTTGTCAATTCTGAGTAAATACCATTTTTTGAGATAAATAGTTACTCAAAACTTAGGAAAAGTGGGTTTATGGGTTAAATGGGTGCTTTGGCTTAGAAAATGAGCATCCCATTGTCAAATTCCACCCATAAACCGCCTACTTATTACATTTTGAATTTTTTCAATGAAACCATAGAAAAAATGGTTTAATTAATTGAAAAATTAATTTTTTAATAAAACACAAAAAATGGTCCACGACCACGATTTTTTTTTTTTTTTAAAACTTGAGAATAACCACCTAGGACCTAGTACACGACCATATGACCTTATTTTAGTGTCTAGCATGTTTATATATTTTGAAAAATGGACTCTAATAGCCCCCCCAAGGCCAAACCACCACTTTAGGCATTCCAGCTTTGGAGGTATAGGAGAAAAACAAATCAATTATACTTGGCTAAAGGCAAAGCATAATTGACAAGGGAAAAAACTCCTTGGAATACCTTCTTTGGTTGTCAAGTCCTAGGGAACCGAGTCACTGAAAAGACCACCATGCTAGGATACTTTATTACAAACCCCGTGGGGCATGTACATGTATTACAAAATTAAAAAGGAGGTCCTGAAAGGCCTGATTTGGAACCTCTGAACCCTGAAAAGCACAAGTGTTTGTGCAAACTTTGGCGGCTCTCTGGAAGTCCAACTGAAGTGCAACTCAGTTGGTAACATGGTGTAATGGGCTGGAAAAGGCTATTTGTTAGCTTCTTTCCACTTTCTAACTCCATCTCCCTGCTTTATCTTACACTTGCTACCTTTTTTCTTGGGAGTTGCGCCCTCTCCATGCGGAAATGTGCCCCACTTTAAAAAGAAACATACTCTTTCCTTTATTGCCGAGAAAAACACTCAAACATGTTTTAGAAACGTTAGGAATGTTTCTAATTTACTTTTCCAACTCAGAAAATTCATTTTCGGCATGTTTTCGAGTTTTTTGGAAATTGTCGGTTTCTTTATTTTCTCCATTTTTTTGGTCCTTTTTACCATTTTCGAGTAATATTCAATTTTGGAGATAAATAATTACTCGAAAACTTAGGAAAGTGGTTTTAGGGGTTAAGTACGTGCTTTGAGTTAGAAAACGGGGATCCCCATGTCTAATTTTTCCTCCTAACCACACTTTTATAACAATTTTAATTTTTCCAATTAAACTATTAAAAAATAGCCTATGTTTACGGGAAAAAATATTTTTTGTTGGAACTGACTCAAACTCCTAGGGGACCTAGTACATGTTTAGACGAATCATTATTGATGGCTAGCATGTAAAAAATACATAGACACATAGGCTTTAATAATTTCCTAAGGTTCGACCACCATGGTTAATACTCTATCTTTGGAGGTGTGAGTGAAAAACTCAGGAATTATACGCCATTGAAGTGCAACGCATAATTCCTAAGGAAAAAAGACTCTAGAGTATCAGCTTGATAGATAAACCTAAGGTAAGCCAAGCCTATTACAAAAATACCATGCTTAGACCAACTTATTACAATTCCCCCAAGGGGGTTTGGACATGTAAAATTACAGAAGGGCCTAAAAATTGCCTGGTGAACTTCTGAACAAATGTGATGAATAATTGAATTGTTCAAGTCTTTGACTGCTCATTGGAAATCCACCTAAGTGCAACTTTGTAGATAAGAACACTTACAATTTATATATATCTTCATTGTACGTTCAAATTCATAATTTATTAAACGGCCACAAAGTGTGAAGTGTTGATTTGAGACCAGCTAATAATGACAGAAAGAAAAAAGGCGATGGTTGGGCTTATTGTTGTATGGAATATTTGATATATGTTTTTCAGATATTGATAAGATTGTTTGTTCTAGTGGCATAGTCTTATGAAGTTGGATTTCATGAAGTTTTGAGTTTCTTATAACGTAGAATGCTATGGCATTGTAGACTAATGATTCAGAGATACCCCTACTTCATG
Source organism: Larix kaempferi (assembly GCA_027924585.1). NCBI lineage: Eukaryota > Viridiplantae > Streptophyta > Pinopsida > Pinales > Pinaceae > Larix > Larix kaempferi. Next base: position 1,148,841 of record BSBM01001218.1, read on the forward strand.
AATCAATGGGCTCTGTAAAGACCGGTGGATCTTCCCTTGAGGTATTGTTTTCTCTAGCTATGTAGCAACGTAAGATAATGAATTTGATATCTTGGATAGAAGGACTTACTCTTTCCATTTATATATTTTCTTATGCTTTCAAAACCGCTTGATTATGAAGGAGGAGAGGCGATTATTCTATGTGGCAATGACTCGTGCTCGGAAAAACCTGTACATTTCGTATGTAGTTATGGACTCTAATTGGCAGGTGTGTATGGGAAATGTCTTTGTAAGTCAAACCTTAAGTTGCATTTCCTCTTTTTTCAATGTTGGTTTACCTATTAACTTATCATGGGTAGAAAGAATACTGGAGCTAAGTAGAGAAGTGATAAATAGTAGAAATAGAAATTGTGGAAGACATTGACATACTAATATATATATATATATTTTTTGTGTGTTGTGTAGTTGCTTCAACCATCTCGGTTTTTGAAGGAGTTGCCTTGCCATCTTATTGATATACAGGTGGCTATCTTGAATAATTTGAAGTCAATGTTGATAGGAACATTAAGTAGTTTTCCTAATGAAAATGTGAAAAGTTCTTCAATATTTTGTTTTATGACTTGTTATTATGAACTCTCAATGCCTTTAGTATTTATGTGGCTGCAATCCAATTTATATTTAATGTTCATAGTTCGGGTTAGAATCCCCCTCCCACCTGGTCTTGCTATAACACACATATTTATTCACAAATTTATCATTTACTTGTCTGTATGCGCTTTGTGTTGTGATTACCTCATTGCTTGCTGGTAAGTTGATTGACCATTCAAGGTGGAGGTGCAAAGTTCAAATTTCATGGAGCAGTGCCCCCACTTATGTTAAACTATATTATTTTACTGTCTTGATGCAGAATTGGGGTTTATAACTCTCCACATATCAAGCCAAGCTGTTCAAACATAGCAAAAGACATGTATATATGCTTCATGTCATCTCATTGTCAACTTCAAAAGTCTTTCATAATGTTCAACCACATTAGGCACACTAATTTATTCTTAATGAATAAATTAATAAATGAATGAAATGCAACGCAACAAGAAGCACATGGCCATATAACTATGCAGTTTAGGTTAGAATCTGTTTCTCTTTCTATATGCATACATACATACATACTCATGCATATGTGTATATAGAGTATCAATATCCATGTTTTACTGTTATCAATACTTGAAGCATGCATATGGATCAACACAGTTGTCTATGTTCTTACGTCTTTGTTGGGGTTATATTCACTCTATTGATATCTATAAAGACTATGAAAAGAATTGTGGGATTGTGCATTTATCCATTTCGGCCTACAATCACTTTATTGCTTTCAGCATTACATGTGCACTTTTTGAACTCTTGAAGTTTATTTTGAAATGTAATGTCTGTCTGAATATTTATATCTAGAATTTATTGCCTATGAAATTGATCAACTTCATGACAAATATAATATTTTATGGTTAGAAGTTGTCAACATTTGAAGATTTGAATGGTTAAATGTAAATATTAATGTACTTGAGTATCTAAAATTGCCCCATTGAATTGTAATCACATACAAAGATATGTGAATATTGTTGGAAATATCATTTAAAATTTTAAACAACACTTCAATGCAATTCAGAAGTTTCACCTTCTTTCTAGAAGGTTCCTCAGATCATAATCCCATATTTTTCTGCCCTGGGACTTCTGTAACTTGAAGTACATAACAACAGCAGAAGAAGTACATTAATTCACTTTCAAATAGCCCTAAACTTCCCAACAATTAAAGATAAAAGACACTGACCAATGAGCTAACATTTCAGCCTTTCTAGGGCAACTTATCAGTGAATATTTAGATATGAAATTGTACTTTTACAACAGAAATAACAGAAGTAAGATCAGCTCCTTTAACTTCTTCTTTATATGTCAAATCACTTAACAGTTTGTCCTTTTACTTATGTCCAATCCACAAGATCGTAAATAGATGTAAATAGCATTATATGAGGAACACACGTAGCTGAAAATCAAATCTGAATTTGACAAAAGATATGTATGGCTGGAAACTACATCTATAAGCTTAATGATGGAGTACATACCATAGCCTTGTCTTGAAGGTTACAAAATCCAAGCATGCACAATAGTCTAGCTAGGGTAAATCATCAAACCCTAGGTCCACCAAGAAGAACAAGTGCAAGAATCTTTCCAATAGTATTGTTACCACCTAAAGTTGCACATCAGTTGGACTTCAGTGAGCCGCTAGTTATTGCACAATTAGTTGTGCTTATCAGAGTTCATATGTTCCAGCCTTGGCCTATTTGAGCCATCTTTTTTCATTTCTGTTTTAAATGACCATGCCCCACGGGGTTTGTAATAAAGTGTGCTAGCATGGTGGTCTTTGAGTGACTCGGTTCCCTAGGACTTGACAACCAAACAAGGTATTCCAAGGAGTTTTTTTTTCCCTTGTCAATTATGTTTTGCCTATAACCGAGTATATCGATGAGTTTTTCTCCTACACCTCCAAAGCTGGAATGCCTGAATTTGGCGGTTAGGCCTTAGGGTGTTATTAGAGTCCATTTGTAAATTATAAACATTCTAGACACTATTTTTGAGTTCTATGGTCATTTCCTAGGTCCATAGGTAGTCTAAGTCAACTTCATAAAAAAAAATAATTTAGCGGACGTGCACACAATTATTTTTTATTTTTTATTAAATAATTAATTTTTTCAATTAATTAAACCATTTTTCCTATGGTTTAATTGAAAAAATTCAAATTGTAATAGTTAAGTGGTTTGTGGGTGGAATTTGATAAATGGAGGCTCATTTTCTAAGCCAGAGTATCCATTTAACCCATAAACCCACTTTTTCTAAGTTTTGAGTGAGTATTTATCAAGAAAATTGATATTTACTCAAAAACTCCAAAAAGACAAAATAAATATAAAAAATACATATTTATTAAATAAATGACAAATTCCTAAATCAAAGAAAAGTGTCCGGAGTTGAACTGAGGATGAACTAAAGTGATTTTACAGTCAACTGGCGATGAACTGAGCTCCCAATTAGATGATTCATGTTGTCCACTGAAGTTGCACCATGGTGGACAACTTGTGAACCACAGAAGACTTGAACAATTTTTTGTCCACTTGCCAGAGTTCAGTGTTCATCAGGCATTTTTTGCCCTTTGTAATAATTTGCATGTCCAGACCCTGTGGGGATTTTGTAATAAGTTGGTCTAGCATGAGTTTTTTATGAAAGGTTTGGCCTTTCTCAACGTTTGTTATCAGGGAAATACTCTGGAGTGTTTTTTTTCCTTTGAGATTATGCAATACTCTTCAATGTTGTATAATCCCTGAGTTTTTCACTCACACCTCCAAAGCTGGAGTGTTTTTTTGATGACGAATTTTGAGGGGTTATTAAAACCTACTGGAATGTATTTCTGTAACATGCTAGCCATCTCGAATAAGTCGTATGGACATGCACTAGGTCCCCTAGGAGTTTGAAGTCATTCTGACAAAAATAATTTTTTTTTTCCGTAAATTAGACCATTTTTTTAATGGTTTAATTGGAAAAATTCAAAATGTAATAAAAGTGTCGTTTGAAGGTGGAATTTGGCGTGGGGAGGCTTGTTTTGATGCTCAGAGCGTCCTCTTTACCCTAGTGCCCACTTTCTCCTTTTTTCAGGGAGCTACGGTGTCCCCGAGAGCAGTTTTCACTAAAAATGCATCATTTTGGCATTTAAATGCTAAAAAATGTGAAAATGCACCATGACAAAAATCACAAAAGACAAAAAAAGAATAAAATATTCATATGAAGGGGGTGGCATTACATTCAAATGAGGAGGGCGAATATATTAATTTGCTAAAGCTCACGTTGGAGTAAAGTCAAAGTCAAAATTGATTTTTAAATTAAAAGATCGCCCTCACTCTTTCACGTGATGGGCGTCACTCTCTTCCATGGCGAATTGACTGGGTGAGTTGGATTGGATGACACAGCATAAGCATTCAAATGAACTACCAACCAAATATGTGAGATATCAATCAAATATTGGATTGATATGAGGTGGCCCCTTTGAGACTAGTGCCTTCCCTCATGAGGGAGGCGTCAACCCTTATGTGGCATATGTTTTATGGAGGGAGAAGCTGCCAAGGTTGGGAAGGAGGGCGCCTCCCTTAGGTGGCCACTCCTCCATTTAATGGAACTCCTCTCCTCCTCTACATCAAAGGGATTTGGATCACCATGTGTCATTTCAAACCCTATCTCACCTTTCCTCAACTAATTCGAATTCCTCCTCTTGGACTGTTATAAAAGCAAGGTTCTTGCTCCATTTTTCCTATGGATGAAAGAAACCTCTGCTCATTGTACTAGTGATAATATTTTTTAATGCAAGTGAAAGGCTTTGGAGGTCAATGGGTGTACATTTTTTGGATGCATGCAAGTATATCAGGTGATATTGCTCTAATCTAGTTCTCTTTTGTTTATATATGATTGTAGATCTAGCTTGATTGATTCATAGAATAAGCATTTCGGTTGTAACTTGCTTATTTGTGTATTGTTTTGAAAGACTAGAAGTAGCCAACTATACTAGTTTGTATTTAGGCTCTTTGAATTTTTCTTTACCAAGCACACTAGATCTTACTCATTTGTATGCAAGGGTTTGTTTAACGCTTTTTGCAGATCACAAGCTTGAAGAGGGCTTTGAACTAGTTTGTCTCTTCTCTCCTCTTCAACACAAACTAATCTTGTATTTTAGGGATTTTTCCAAGGTTTCACAAGGATCAAGCTTGGGCTTGAAGGGTTCATCCATCAACTTCAACTTCAAATCTGCATTCTTCTCTTTCCCATTTTGTTATTTTCTAAGTATTTGAGTTGTAGATCCACACATTTCTTGCAATTATTTTCAGATCTATATTACTTAGAAATCACATTCTAGATTAGATCTAAGCTTTTAAAAAGTCTATTTTGCATTAGATCTAAGCTAGATTTGAAATTTTCTATACTTAGAAAATTTTTCGAATTTTTATTTTTATTTTTTATTGTGTTTGCCATCATATTCTAAGTAGTTTACTTGCTGGTTTTTAGCAGGTCCAAGGAAAAAGAGGAGGAAGCTGTGGCGAAATTTCGTTGAAACTTGCCAAAAACACCTTCCAAGGGACTCACTTTAGCATTGTTTCAAATTTCAGCTTGTAAGCCCGTAGATCCAAGTCTAAAAGGACTAAGAGGCAGTTCTATTTGAGCATAAATTGTAAAATCATTAAATGAGAGCAGTGGGGTAACCAACACCGACATTCCATCCCCCTTGGGGGGATTTGTGTATTTTGTCAAATTTCGTGAGATTGCATTTTTGCACCGAGTGAAACGAGGTGCTCTACAACCCAGGATGGGAGAGATCCTCTAACGTGATATAACGTTTCAACATTAATAACAAAATAATTAAAAAAATTCATGTCGGCTCATAAAATAAAAAATTATGGAAAATATTTAAAAAAAAATCCATGTTGGTTCATAAAATAAAATATTATGAAAAGTAATTAAAAAATAGATGTTCGTTTATAAAATAAAAACTTAAAACTTAAACCCGGATCTATCAATCAAGAAAGATCAAATTTCTTGAGTTTAAATTTAAAAAAAGAAATACACCTCAAGAAATTGGATCCCTCTTGGTGCTTGATAGATATGAGTTTAAGATGGATCTATGTTGGTTCTAACCACAAACATTCACACACTCATTATTGAATTGCAGGGTGTATAATTTCAGTTATATTTTGCAATTTAATCATTTCCATTTTGTAAAAGTAGAGTAGAAATAAAACCATCTTCGTCACCACGAAGTATGCTCTCATCCCTAGTTGCCGAAGCGTCCCCCCCCCCGACGGTTCACCCTGCAAATTCGCGCTCTAAGCGAGTTTGATGCCGAAGCATTTTTCGAACCACGCTTCCAAAATTCCGAACATCGCTTTGGTCGAAATTTTTCCGCTTCCTGCCACTGTTGGAAGCGTTTTTGCTTCCGCACGCTCGGAGCTCCGACCAAAATGCTTCGGCAGTGAACCTCCATCGCTTCGGCCAGCGCTTCGGCAACGCTCTGAGGTCGAACCCCGAGCGCTTCCTGGGGGAGTCCGTCGAACCCGCGGAAAAGCCCGAAAAGAAGGAGCTCTTGGAGTCTTGGTATTGGCTTGGTGTTGGAGGCTTGGAGCAAGGTTGGAGAGCTTGAAGAGGATTTGAGAGAGCTTGGAGGAGACAACAAAGGGTTCCATCTTCTTGCAAATCAAAGGAGATCAAAATAGGTATGCCCAATGTGTATTTTTGTTCAATATTGTTTACAAAATGTCTTGTTTGTTTATTGTTTATTGTTGTATTTGTTTCTCTCCTACATTTTCCCATTTCCCTCTTCCTCCTCATTCTATTGCAGGTTGTTCATCTAAAACTTGAAGAAAATGTTGTTCTTGTGGTGTTTGCTTCCATTTTTGGTTCTCATGGTGTTGGTTGGGAATAGGCGTGTGAATGAAGAAGAAGATAGTGGTCATTCTCATAGTGACCCAATGAATGAAGGAGAGGAGGGTGGTGAAGGGTGTGATCTTGAAGCTGATTGTGGCAAAGCTTCATTAATCCCCTTGTGGAGGTTTGTCACAAAAGTTGAGGAGGGTAGAGGTGGTGGAACCTCTAAGTTTATATGCCCACATGGTTGTCGTCCAAATAAACCTTATAGCGGTTCATACACCCGTGTGAGGAGGCATCTTTGTGGGGTGTTAGACAGTGATGATAACAAAGAGTCCCTTGGTATTACAATTTGCCCCAAGATAACACAAGTAGAGAGAGAAAACTACATTAAGATAGAGGAAACTGCACAAAGAACGAATACTAAAAAACAAAAGGTTCACTCTGATGCTTCTTCTAGCTTTGGGAGCCCATTTTCATCTCCTACTTCACCTGGCGGAAGGTCCTCAACTGGTAGTGGAAGTAAGAGAACCATAGAAGATTTCCTTGATATTACTGGCAGGGAGGATGTGGATGCAAAAGTGGTGAGGTTTCTTTATGCATGTGGTGTGCCATTCAATGTTCTCCGCTCCCCTTATTGGCATGCCATGGTTAAAGGCATTAACAAAGCACCTGCTGGATACAAGTCCCCTGGGTATGAAAAAGCTAGAACCGTGTTACTTGACAAGGAAAAAGCAAAAGTCAAAAGAGCTCTTACACGGTTTACAGATGGGTGGTAAGATACTGGGGTATCCATTGTATCTGATGGTTGGACAGATGTTAGAAACCAACATTTGATAAATATCCTTGGTGTTTCGTCTAGTGGTGGAGTGTTTCTTGGAGCCCAAGACTCCTCATCAATCATGGCCTCTTCTCAGAACATAGCAGACATCTTACTGAAAAGTATTGATGAGGTTGGTCCTACTAATGTGATTCAAGTAATCACTGATAATGTAGCGAATTGTAAAGGAGCAGGAAAAATCATTGAGCGGAAATATACTCACATCTTTTGGTCCGGTTGTTTGGTGCACACAATGAACCTTTTAATGCATGATATTATCAAACACAAAGAATGCACATGGATAAATGATTTGTACAAGCGAGGGAAGAAACTCATTAAATTTATCATCGGGCATACAAGGGTCAATGCCTTTTATGGCACTTACTCTATGTTGCAATCACTTAAGCTTGCCAAGACTAGATTTGGTAGCTATTTCCTCACCTTCAGGCGCCTATTGAGGGTAAGACAGGCTTTGGGTGCTATGGTGATGAGTGATGAGTGGGATGAAATTAGCATTGAAAGAGATGGCATGGATGCAGCAAAGGACACTATTCTTGATAGCTATTTCTGGACACGGGTCAAGTATGTTTTACAGTTCACCAAGCCGATTTATAACATGCTTCGGTTTGCAGATTCTGATAAACTGGTCGTTGGGTAGGTGTATGAGCAAATGGACACTATGCTAGGACAAATTAAGGACATTGTTTAGCCTCAAGATGAGAATTTGTATGATTTGATCCGTATAGAGGTGGAAAAATGGTGGGAGAAGCTGAATATTCCACTACATGCCTTAGCATATGTGCTTACACCAAAATACTATCATATATCATGGCTTTCAACCCCAGCACCAGGTGGTGAGGCAAAGAAAAAACCACACCAAGATCTAGAGGTTCAAGCTGGTTATATGCAAGCATTGGAAAAACTGTACCCAGATGTTGAGGAGTGTGATGGAATTCCGCTACAGTTGAGCCAATACATCAGTTGCACCGGTGCCTTTGGGAGCAACCATGCAACTAGAGATCGAGGGAATTTGCCTTATTTGGCGTGGTGGGACATGCATAGCACTAGTTTCCCACAGCTACAAACTATGGCAATGCAAGTGCTTTCACAGGTGGTGAACACTTCTTCAGCAGAGAGGTGTTGGAGCACATACAGTTTCATCCACAATGTCAAAAGAAACAGGTTGAATGTACAACGAGCAGAGACCTTCATCTATGTGCATTACAGCTTGCGATTGTTGTCGCATTACTGTGAGGATCCAACTATAGACAAATCAAATAAGATGTGGGACTACAATCTAGAGGAGGACAACTTGGAGGATGGAGCATTGGTTTTGGAGGAGTTGGAGAATGCTCTTTTGGATGAGGATGAACGTGCTGAGATGCCACCTCCATCCAGTCACAGTGCGAGGTCCCATGGACGTGGCCCCTTCACTAGCACTCCATCTTTAGAAGGACCTTCACAGTCAGATACACATGCTTCATCTTCACTACCACCACGTGTACCCTCATGAGGCAATCGTGGTGATGGAAGGATGAACTAGGAGAAATAGATTGTTTTTGCATTGTACAGTTTACTAGATAGGATTTAAATCATAGCTCGGTTTAGTTATGCTTCATGGCACATGCAGATAGCCAATTTTTGTAAACAAAACTATTTGAATTTTGGTACTTAATGATGTACTTCCCTATTTGGTACTTTACTATTTAATGATGTACTTCCATAAGTTAATGATGTACTTCCCTATTATATGGTTGTAACTTCTAAAGGTTGTATGTTTGTAATTGATAGAATCTAGATGGTTTGTATTTGTATTTGTAAAATGTATTTCAATTTTCAATTCGTAACTTTGTATGTTTATAATGGAATCATGAATTATGGAATTTAGATGGCATTTCATATATTGGAAGTAGCACAAACATACATGTTTCATAAATTTTGCATCTAGTTTGGTATTCTACATGTATATATATATAAACGCTTCCGAGACGCTTCGCTTCCGACCATTTTTTGAAAAATGCGCACCCGCGCTCCCGCTTCCTGCTCCTGCTCCCGCTTCGCTCCCACGCTTCGGCAACATTGCTCTCAATTTCACCCAAAGGCAATTTTGCTGATTAGTGGAGGTTGATCAGAAAAGTGATGCATAAGATTGGCCATCAATATCTTTTCATTTAAATTTTTTTTCTTTCAATTTCATAAGTCTCTTGAACTTCGCTGAAAAGCAAGTCAAGAGCGCTCTCTGTCGGAGGGTCAATGGTTACTCGTTTCAAATTGGAATAAATTATTTGCCTACAGTGTGTATGCTCTACCCACCAACAGTTCGTTTGAGCTGTGGGATACCAAAAGCAGTTGGAAGCACTATTTAATTCTCACATTTAACTTAATCAGTCACCTAATAAAATTAACTACCCACAAGATAGTGAAAATCCGACACTTCGAAACTAGATTTTGATGGGCAAGTTCTGCCTGGGGATGCTGGGTCGCTGTACTCTGACCTTGGGGCACTGTTATACTACATCCTTGTTGGTTTAGTGTTGAACACGCGCTTAGGGCATTGGCAGTCCAACATGTCTTTGTACAGAAGCACCAATCTCTAGATTTCCGAACATTCCTCTCTGTACGTTTATGGTATCTCGAGAGTTTTCCTTCTTTTCCCCAATCAAGATTCATTTTAATAATCTAAAATTAACCAAGAGACAATTGCACAACATTTACATTTCCAGCATTGCAAATTTCTCACTGTATTTGACTCCATAAGGCACTGGTCCTTGCACTATTCATTTTCTTATTATCAATATCAAGTTATTGTGCATCTGTATAATTACAGTGATTTTTGAATTTATGCTAGTGAAAGCTTTCTTAAACTCTTGTGGCAATTACAATCTTGAACCTTTAATCAAAAACTCCCAAAAACATTAATAAACAACCCATCATTTAACTGGAAGACCCTAACAACCTTAGTAACTTTCCATAGGGATTACCCCCCTTGGATTTCGTTGGGAATTTTGCCTAAACGGAAGAGTCAAGAACCAAGTGACATACTTGACTCGAGACTTGCCACCAAGGGCACACCGAGCGGCAACATAGATTTCTATTGCGACAAAGACGGTGTGTAATCCGACGGCAACAATTCCAATCAAGCCGAGCAAGATCTAGTTAACTCCCTCTCATCTCATGCGCCATCCTTAGGTATTTGTGCCCTAGTTTGCTTGGTTTTGCTATAAAGGAGAGAGCTTTGGTCCATTATTATTCATCTGAAGGTGGAACCTCTGCTCGCTTTGTCTGTAATATTTTCTAAGTGTTGAGTAATAAAAGAAGGCTTTCGAGGCTACCCTGGTGTGTCTATTGTGTTGGATCTTAGCTATTCTGCATCTTATGAGGTAAATCTGTATCATGCATTATGCTAATATATGTTGGATTCATTTGTCTTTAAAGAGAAAATATTTTCATTAAGAATAGTAAGTAGTGCTTTATAGTCTATCTTGTCTATTGTAAACTTTATTAAAATTCTAGAGTTTGAGAATATTCTTGTTTGAATCTATCATCTCTAATTTTCTTTTGATTATTTATACATGTGCTTTTAATCCCTTTGCTAGTCTCTATTGTGTTTTATAGATTGCTTCAAGCTGGATGAAAGGATGAACATGCTAGATCTTCCATTCTTTCAACAAACTTAGGCAGATTGATAGATCTCACCGGTGCATCAAGAAGTAGACTCCACGACCCTTCACCATTTGCTCAAACCCCCTCAGGGTTCAAGCTTCAAGATCCAAACTCTTCTAAAACTAAATTGGTTACCTTCTCTCAACTTCTTAGATCTAGATCCAAATTTACATTTTAAATAGATCTAATCTTTTGCAATCTAAACAAATTTAAATTTTCACATAAGTCATAGATCTAGGTTGCAAGAATTTTTCATTTTCAAGCTTTTATAAGTTTAGATCTAAAATATTTTGAGAAATTATTTAAGTGTTTTAAAAAGTTTTATTCAAGCAAATCGAAGTGCCAAAGTATTTACTTGTCATCTTTTAAAGAGGCAAGTAAAGATCCTAAGAAGACAAGCTTTCTAGCTTGCCTTAGTTTACTTTTCCACATTTTTTCACATAGTTTGCATCTTGAATAAGAGTAGTTTAGATAATTTTTTGAGCATTTTACATTTTTTTTAGTTCACTGGATTTTTTTTGCATGCATATCACTCCTAGGTTTAATTTTAATTAAAAGTTAGTTAAAGACTCAAAAATTGACAAATAAATTAGTTTTTCACATCCTTGCTTAAACTAGTTTCCATTTTTCATTTTGTAGTATTGTCAAAACACTTTAGGAGTGTTCTGATTATCTTTTTCTAATAATTATCATTCGTTGGTCTGTTCTCTTTTTTTAGCAGGTTGAAGCCCAAAAACCAAGAAGTTTACCATTTCGAAGCTTTCTTAGCCTTCTCAAGAACCAACAGTTCAAGCGTTGATTTATTTTTCCAATAAAATAGTAAACTGACTTGTTCTCTAAGCATAAAGAGAAAGGAGTAGTTCATTTCTAATTTCGTTTTGTAAACACAAAAATAAAAAGAGCGAGCATGCAATTCCAGCACTTGATCCCAATCCCCCGTGGGGGATTCGCACTTTTTTTACATTTTTTTTTAGTTTTTTGCAATTTTTTACTTTTCTTTGTTCGAGAATGGTTTATTTTCGTTTTTAGTAATTAGAAAACATTCACAAAGCACACAAAGCGTCCTAGGGGGACTTACAATCATTTTTCAATCTCTCGACTCTCACTTAAGTGCTACAAAATAAAGTACAATTTTGTTCTCAAAATTACCAAGTAAAATTGACCCCCCTTGCTCTACCGAAATACTCCACCTTTGGTAGAAGAAAATATACTCTTGTGGTTTAGTGTAAATTAATCATCCATTTTTAATCATAAGAAAACAGACCAACACCCCAAACCCAAAGTATGCTCTTAACTTCTACGGCTGAGTCTGAACAATAGGGTTAACAAAAAACGGGTGCAAGGTACTTAGTTTTAATAGGAAAATCCATTAGAACCAAATTCTAAGAACTTGGGAATTTGCATGGGCGGAAACTATAGAGTCAGCAGGCTACTTTAAGAAGGTTTATCCTCGCTTGGTTGGACACTTGGTAAAGCTGCTAAAGCACTCAGTTCGAAGGGTTAGGTCTCTTTTGGGCCAAACCAAGAATTAACCCATTCCTCTAATACCCATTTAATAATTCTAAAATAAACCAACAAGACTCTTGCAATACTTTCACAACCCTACACAACAACAATCGCACACACTTACATTTCAGCACTGGTCTAATTATTCTTTCAATCTTGCAATATGGCGTGAATGTATCTCTTTCTTTCAATATCATGTGTAGTGATTCGTAAAATATTTGCAAGTACATATTGTTGATTTATTTTTACATTTCATCATTAATCAAACTCCTAGATTAGACTTTTATTTCTGTTTTAGATTAAAAGCCTTAGTTTTATTTCGTAGGGACCACCCCCGTTGGCTTCGCTAGGAGTAAGCGTAGACGGAGGAGTCGAGTAATTAGGTGACAACACTTGACTCCCACTTGCCCCCAAGGACAGACCGAGTGACGTGAAGGTTTCCTGCTGCGTTCCCCCCAGGTGTGTATTAGGTGGCAACAAGTATTTCCAAGGCAAGACATCTTCCTATTCTCTTCTTTCTCACAAGTCCATCTAAGGGTTTTCTCCTAAAACCCTAGTCTCCAATCTCAAAGGTTAAAACCCTAGCCCTAGAAGTCCAAGATTCTCCAAGAAACACCGAGGAGATCTAAAAACCTTAGTGCCCATCAAAGAGGAAAGACACACACACACACACACACACACACACACACACAGAACAAGTGAGCTCGTTTTCTAGGTCACATCTCTACTCAAGAGTAATCAAGAATGAAGACACAAGTCATATTGATGATTCTATGCTTCCACTATTTATATGAGAACTAAGGGAGGGAAATGACACTATGTGGGCACAAGCCTTTACAAGTGTTACCAACTATTTTGTGCCATAGTTGGACTTCTTGTGAGCCACCAGTTTTATGAACGTGTTCAGTCTTCATCTTTAGTGTTCAGAAGTTCAGAAGACCTTTTTTCATGGCCAATTTTGGCCTCTTTGTAATAATTGCATATCCAGGCCCCCTTGGGGGAATTGTAATAAGTTGGTCTAAGCATGATTATTTTGTAAAAGACTTGGCTTACCTTAGGTTTGGCTATTAGGGGGATACTTTAGAGTGTTTTTTCCTTAGGAATTATGCGTTGCACTTTTGTGGCATATAATTCCTGAGTTTTTCACTCACACCTCCAAAGTTGGAGTATTTTCATGGTGGTCGAACCTAGGGAGTTTATTAAAGTCTATGTGTCTATGTATTTTTTACATGCTAGCCATCTAAATTGAGTTGTATGGACATGCACTAGGTCCCCTAGGAGTTTGGTTTGATTCCGACAAAAATAAATTTTCCCATAAATTAGACCATTTTTTAATGGTTTAAATGGAAAATTTCAAAATGTAAAAAAGGAGTAGTCTGGAGGCAGATTTTGGTGCGGGGATGCTCGTTTTGACGCTCATAGCGTCCTCTTCATCCTAGTGCTCACTTTCTCCAAGTTCTGGGCGATTATGTCACCTCTGGGAGCACGTTTCATTAAAATTGCAACAAAATGGCATTTTAATGTAAAGAAAACCAAAGTGCACAAAAGTAAAAAAAAAGAAGTTAAAATATGATAAAAAAAACTTTGGAAAGGCATGGCACATGATTTGGTATGGTGTACGATCATGTCAAAGATTAAAAGGCACATGTTTTATTAACATAAAACTTAGGATAACGCTTATATCAAAGTTGAAGTGCATTGGTCTTCATTCACGTGGGAGGACCCTTCTCCATGCATGTTCGCACATGTGAAAAGGCGAGAGTTCCAAACGTTGGGCGTTGATTCCTATGGAGAGGGGCACCCCTCTCATGAGGTGGTAGCCACCTAATCCATCACACGAACCCACTCGAGTCTCCACCCTCCAAGATCCCAATTAGCCCATCATTCGCTCCTCTAGTTGTGAGATTCTGCCTCCTCATTGAGACCCCATCTCCTTCCTATTTTGCTATAAAAGAAGGCCCTTGCTCCATCATTCAAGGTGGAATTTTTGCAAGGAACCTCTGTTGTATTTTGTTGTAATGCTTTTGCTATTTGGCAAACAAGTTTTGAATAAAGTGAAGACTTTGGAGGTCTAAATGGTGCAGAATCTCATGGTGTATGCTTGAACCGAGGTGATATTTGCCTAATTTGATCTATCTTTTATATGCAAGATTGTTAGCTTAGAAGGCTTTCTATAAGTCCATAGAGTAGACATTTGAGGTTTTCAAATTGTTTGCTTGTACTAGGTTATCTAAGATTTAAAAGTAGCAAGTTGTATTCAGTTATGTTAATGCTCTTTTGGTTTTATTTAGTTTATCACACTATCTTTGATCTTGTGTTGAAGGTTGTTTGAGTTTTGCAGATCATCAAGGGTGAAGTAGGACTTGGAGCTTAGTTGCTTCCTCTTTCTCTTTGCTTCTTTGCAAAAGCTAATGTATTTTGTCCTACAGGCACTTGCAAAGTTATCTCATTATTCAAGCTTGGGCTTGGGTTTCTTTTCTTCACCCTCTTAAATTCAAAACCAACTCTTTTCCCCTTTCTTTTGTTATTAAAGCGATTTGTTCTAAGCTAGAAAGTTTAAATATTTCATGCATTTCGCTCTTCTTGAGGCAAATTAGGTTCAAGCTTTAAATTCTTATCCTTCAAACGCTTTCGCTCTGTTCCATGCAATAGATCATAGGCTTAAAAGTTTTATCTTTTTTTCTATTCACTCCTCTAGTGCAAAGTAGGTTTTAAGCTTAAAATTCTTTCATCTCTAAAACCCTTTCGCTCTTCCTTGCTAGTAGTTCAAAGTTTCAAAAGTCTTTATCTTTCGTTGATCTATTTTACTCTAGCATCTAGATCTTAGTTTCCTTTAGTACTTGAAGTATCTCTTGCTTAAATCATTTGTCAAGTCCTTTAGTTTGTATTCTTTTGTTTATAGCCTATTGTCCACTGAAGTTGCACCATGGTGGACAACTTGTGAACCACAGAAGACTTGAACAATATCATTGTTTATTTGCGATAGTTCAGTGTTCATCAGGCAAAATTTTTTCCCTTTGTAATAATTTATATGTCCAGACCCCTGCGGGGGAATTGTAATAAGTTGGTCTAGCATGAGTTCTTTTTAAAGAGGCTTGGTCTACCTTAGGTTTTCCATCAAGGGGATACTTTAGAGTGTTTTTTTCTTAGGAATTATGCATTATGCTCTAGTAGTGTATAATCCCTGAGTTTTTCACTCATACCTCCAAAGCTGGAGTATTTTCCATGGTGGTCGATCCTAGGGAGATTATTAAAGCCTATATGTGTGTATTTTTTAAACATGCTAGCCATCAGTATTGAGTCATGTGGACATGCACTAGGTCCCCTAGGATTTTTGAGTCATTCTGAGAAAATTAATTTTCCTCATTTTATGAGATTTTTAATAATTTAATTAGAAAACTCAAAAAGTGATAAAAGTGTGGTTAGAAGGTGAAATTTGGCATGGGGGTGCTTATTTTCTAACCTAGAGCACTCATAAAACCCCTAAACCCACTTTTCCTAAGTTTTGAGTGAATATTATTCACTTAAATAACTATTCTCTCCAAATTAATAAAAGGGAATTATTTAATTCAAGAATAATAAAAATGGAGAAAATCCAAGCTCCTAAATCAGTGGATTTTGGTTGTGTGAGTTGGCCCAAGTGAGTTGGCATAAGCATTTAAGGAGATTATCAATCAATCCTTGATTGATTCAATCAAGATTTCAACTCCCATGAGGTGGCCTCCCTTGGGATTTGCGCCCTCTCCTTGAGGTGGGCGACTTTCCCATGTGGCATAGTGTGGATGGATGATGGAGTTTACAAGAAGGGAAGGGAGGCGCCTACCTTAGGTGGCAGCCATCCCATGGATTGGAGATCAATCCAAGACTCCAATCAAGAGACCTATCATCAACACTTGTCCTCTCAAACCCTAACTCACCTCTCCCCATGAATTCGAATTCCTCTCTTGGAGAGCTATAAAGACAGGGTCTTGCTCCATTATTCCTATGGATGCATAGAAACTCTCCTCATTGTACTATTGATATATTTGATTAATGCAAGTGAAGACTTTGGAGGTCCATGGTTGTGCTATTGCGATGCTTGTTCTTTCATGAGGTGATATCTTGTCAATTAAGCATTTTCTTGTTTCATTTTGTTGGTAGATGTAGCTTAGTAGTTCTTAGAGTAAGCATTCACAGTTGTTGATTTGCTTACTTGTTGTTTTGATTTTGAAATATTAGGGAGTAGCCAACTATACTAGGTTGTATTTAGGCTCTTTCTATTTTTCTTATTCAAACACACTAGATCTAACTCATATTGTACAAGTTTTCTTCTTAGTTGTGCAGATAATAAGCTTGAAGGGGGATTAGAACTCGGTTGCTTCTTCTCCTCTCTTGGGCACATATTTTGAAGCTAATACTTGTTTTTTAGGGATCTTCCAAAGCCAAAGCAAAGGATCAAGCTTGGGCCAGCTCCTCATGGATTTAAGGCTGAAACTTTCTAAACATCCACAAGCTGTCCCATCCCTTTAAAAAGCGCACTGAACTAAGGCTAGCTCTGAGGTTACCTGCGGCCTAGGGCAGAGGAGGAGGAGGAAACACCCTTTTTGTTAGTTGCTCGACTAAAAAAACCTTGCTGTAAAGTTAACTTTGAAGATATCTGCTACCGCTCAAACTAGCACCCTTCCCAAAGGCCATGAAGGTCGGTGTTAAGAGTGACAACTAATCAAGAGATGCATCCATTATCACCACAATGCCCTCTTCTTACTCTTTAGGCCAACTCCTAAAGGCCAAGGGGGAGTCCCTAATATAGGTGAAATAGACCTGAAAAACCAGTCAAGGCAACAGAAGGATACCTCACGAGAAACCTCTTGACAAATATCAATGCCTTATGTAGTCAAAGTAATAAGTACAAAGATATTTACCAAGCACTTCAAGAGGGTTGGAGTTAGAAGTAATAAATGCTCACAATTAGGGAAAATGAGAAAAATCCTTGCTCAAAAATAAGAGGACAACCACCAAAAATATGCCCAAAGATAGATGAAATATACTTAGAAGAATGCCAACTTACCAAGGGAGGTATGTCTAATGGAGAGGGATAAGAATCATGCCTTCGGGGCAGCCAATAAATGAGTAAGACAAATATGGAAATGACTTACCAAATCTGGTTTATGCCCTAACCAGCCCCCCAAAACCACAAAAATATCAACTTGGAGCACTAGACGAACACCGAAGTCAGTAGGGCTTATAATAAGTCTCGTCTTCAGCTTGTAAGATTCTTTAAAGATGAATTTAGATGGTTGTACTTTTCAAATCAGATTTGAAAAACATACTAGCACTTTGCACATAACTGTAGATCTTTCAAATTAGCCATAAAAAGGTGACACCCTTCAAGATTGACCATAAAACCAAGGGGGTGCATCAATTTGATGGATTAGATTCTTCAAGAATGCACTAGTTTTTGGTTTGCTAAATTATTAAATTTTTAGGGCTTATATATATATATATATATTATATTTTTTCAAATATAATATATGAAATTTGTAATTTTGAAAAAGAGAAGATGACGGAAATAGAAATAAAATTTCAGTCATATTTGATCCCATGATCTTGATTACAAATGAGAGGAGGGTGCTATATTTATAGGCGAAAAGTCTTAATTTATCCCTCGTATAGGCCGACCTACCAAATTTGAGTTTAAAATGATTTTTTAGGTTTTGTCACCCACAATCCAGGGACTAAAACTCATAAAACATAAAATAATGATAAAATAGTGATGATAGCATCAACACGATGAAAGGTTGGGCTTGGAAGGAGGACGTCATGCCCTATCTAACCCCAACAAGTGTCTTTTGCCCTCAACTTTCTCCTTTGGTTGGTATAGCCTCCAAAAGGTGCTTTTAGTGGTGGAGGATTTGCGTTTCTTGATTAGGATGACAAAGAGGGAGGAGTAATACATAAAATTGAGGTCTGTTGTCCACTAAGTTGCACTTGGTGGACTGCTTGTGAACCGACAAAGACTTGAGCAACTTACATTGTTCATTGCTAGAGTTCAGAAGTTCATCATGCCAAATTTTTGGCCCTTTGTAATTTTTGCATGTCCAGACTCCCATGGGGGAATTATAATAAGTTGGTTTAAGCATGATTATTTTGTAAAAGACTTGGCCTACCTTGTTGATGTATTTGTAACTTCGGAAGATAGTCACTTGTATATTTTATATTGTATTTGTATTTTATTATTGTACCTCCGACGGAGATGTTTATTCCTCCGATGGGAGAAGTCATTATTGTATTTAGGTAATGTAAATTCAATGAGGTTAACCCTCCATTGTATGACGGGGCATTGACCCCAGAGTTGAGTCTTTCATGGGTTATTAGACTCTCCTAAAGAAGTCGGCCCAGTCAGTTACACTTAGGGGCCGACCTGTATGGGTTAAGGCTAAGTATAAATAGAGAGGGTGCTCCTCTCTATTCGATCATTCACACTCTCACTCACTTCGCATCAGTGAGAGAGAGGAGGAGTTCGCACAAGTGGAGGAGGAGGAAGCTGCTGGAGATTATCTACTTTGTTTTGGGGTTTTGTATTATTGCTCATTCTATCTCTGAGGAAGTTGCGGGGTTTTCTCCTTTATGGTTTCCCCGGTGAAATGCTTTGTGTCTCTCGTCTCTTGTGTTTGATTTGCTGTGCATGTTATTCTCTCAGTTAAGATCCTAGATCATACCGAATTAAACGACGAAAAACTAACATGGTATCAGAGCTAGCCTGAAGGAAGCCAATGCATGGCACTTACGACACTTGTTTCACTTGTGACAATTTGAAAGCTAGGGCTTTTATAGCAAAACCTAGTCGTCGTGGAACTTTCGCTATAAATCAATTTTGGTGAAGGTTCATGATTTGAAAATTGGACAGGCCGAAGATTAAATTCTCCTGTACCTTGTGTTCGAGTTTCAGCCTCAGATTCGTTGTACTTTCTGAGATATGATCTGTACAAGTTAGGGTTTCTGCCTCTTCCAGAATGAAGCCCTAGACAGGTGACCTAGGTAGAAAGGCCATATCTCGGGCTAGGAAGCTTCAAATGGAATTCCGTAAAAAGTGACAGTTAGGGCACGGACTGTAGTTTCACAGGTCCGAGTTTCTGAGATATGATCTGTACAAGTTAGGGTTTTTGCCTCTTCCGGAATGAAGCCCTAGACAGGTGACCTAGGTAAAAAGGTCATATCTCGGGCTAGGAAGCTCCAAATGGAATTCCGTAAAAAGTGACAGTTAGGGCACGGACTGTAGTTTCACACGTCCGAGTTTCAGAGGCCGAAGTTGAAACAGTGACTCGTGGCACTCTGTACAAGTTCGCTATGCTGTTTCATCCTTTAAACAGGTCATGTTGGGAAACTGAGCATATCTCTCTAATGGCAAATCCAATGAAGCTCAAAACTGTGGGGTTGGAAAGATGACAGGTCAGGCTACCACAGGACGAAGTTTCAGACCCTTTAGATACGAAATGTCAGAGATACACCAGAAACAATACGGCACATCTGAAATGGCTCAACGGAGGAAATCAAAGAAGAGGAGGAAGAAGCTCTCACTTAGGGTTTTTCAGTTTTTAGGTATGGCATGACCTGATACAATGTTGGAGACACCTGATGCAACATTAGAAACTTTGAAAATGGATTTGGAATCCATTCATCATAGATATTAATCCTCCATCAAAATGTTGTGGGAGGAAGGAGATTGAAAATTAGGGTCTCCAAGTAAGAAGAAACCCTAGCAAAGTTGGGAGACTCATAGGGCAGCAATGAAGGAGGTTTAAATGGCACTGATATTCTATCATCCTAGCACCATAAACCTATATAAGATGTTTACAAGTTATCTACCTTGGATGGTTAGAGTTTTACCCTTATAGAGAAGACTACAAGCAATCTCGACAGGTGTGACTTGATGATATACAGGTATGTTTTAAAATCTGTTTCATGATTAAGTCCATGATATGTTTGTTTTCAAATTATTGAGGTTAGTACAATCATGATTAATTTTAGATTGTCTTATCACCTTAGTAAAAGTATGAATGCATTCGTTGATTAGTGTTATGACACTTATGATTGTACTAATGCACTTGTGGTGTTGTATGAGGATGATGTTGTTTGCTAACATGAAAGGTCCATCAAGAAAGACAAATCCATATGACGATAATGACATGAAGACAAAGACTCATCCATAGTCATTGATCACATAGAAGCTCTACTTACAAGGTATGTATAATTTGGTTCTACAATACTTAACTTATGAGATATGCAGGTTACTAGCACAAGGTCTCTCAATCATTAAAGAGAACAAAGAAGACATTGTTTGGGTATGTTAGACATAACTAGCAAACATGATAATCCAGGTATGTTTTCCTATATCGAGTTAGAATCCTACCTTGTGTTAGGATCTTATATAAGTATACTTTTGTATGACTGATAATGATTATTCATAAAGTTATAAGTTTGAGTAATCATGGGTTTATGCATATTATGCTTCTTAGTTTGATTAATGATATGACAAACTAGAAGAGACCCATGGTCAAATAAGAATATGCATGAGTAAAAGAAGTACTCCCTGAAACCTTGAATACTAATGCTTGTGATAAATTACCTGTGTATGAAATGATCATGACCATACATGTTAAGATTATAGGATTATAATGTTTTGATAGTATTGAGATTATACTAATGAATGTATGATTATGTATGAAATCTTGAGGATGACACAATGATGAAACTAGTGCACACTTAAGCATGCATAGTGGCCCAGGATGGATAGAAGTTCAAAGACATATAATCATGATGCTATCACAAAGGGAAAATAGAGATCAAGAGGGAGCACACTCCAGTAGTTCCTGCAAGGAAGCAAAGATTGAGAGGGAGTCCACCCAACAACCAAACAAAGATAAGTATTTGAATTGTCATTTCTTCTATATATGATTACTTAAATTATGTTGTTCAGTCATGTATATACTTATGTTCCTAGATTTAGGATGTATATTATGCATATTAGAAAAGTTGCATTAATGAACAAGATACTACTAATATGCAAGTAATGGGTAAGTGGCCTATGGTACTGTACAACACTCCATTGCTACTTATCTAGATTGAAACCTCTTTGCTGACATGTTGAAGTAGTGCACACTCTTAACAATGTTTTGGTAGAGATGGAAGGCATCTAGAAAGTTACAGGATATGGATAAATGTTGTATTGAAGCATTGGCTAAGATAATTGCTTGACTGTATGACCTATATGTCTTTATGCGTAAGAATTTGTTCAAAAAACTATGAGATGTTTCCAATCATGCAATTGAACTTGTCTTGTAGGAAAGATCGTATACCATCACCCACAAGAGAGACTTGTTTTGAAGAACAAGCGACGAAGACTCAACATACAACAAATCCTGAAAGCTACGTATTGAAGATATTGAAGAACCTAAAGTTCCCAGGATAAAAAAGACAGTAAATGGAAGAAGCGATTCCAGAAGAATATGAAGAACGCAAGATGGAAGACCCACACGAACCTATAGATCCACCCCGTGAGAAGAATTCTTCTGGAATTCTACGAGAGGTAATTCAAGATGTAGAAAGGTATGGTGCTTCAGAAGGAATGCACAGAGAAAGCAAGAGATCGAGGCCATACACCAGTTATATGACATCATTGACAAGGAACCTACCAACTATGAAGAAGCGGCAGAAAGAAAGGAATGGAAGGATGCCATGATCGAGGGGCACCAGTCGATCATGAAGAATGATGTCTGGGATGTGGTCTCGAGACGAAAAGGGAAGTCTGTGGTGAATTCCAAGTGGATCTACAAGATCAAGCATGCTGCAGATGGCATCATAGAGAAATACAAGGCAAGATTTGTGGCATGTGGCTTCTCCCAGAAAGAAGGGATAGACTATGAGGAGACATTTGCACCTGTAGCCAGATACACTTCCATCAGAACAATACTTGCTCTGGCTGTAGTGATGAAATGGAAGATACACCAGATGGATGTCAAGACAGTGTTCTTGAATGGTGTAGTAGAAGAGGAAGTGTATGTGGAGCAGCCACTCGGGTTTGAGACACATGACAGGGAGACTCATGTGTGCAAGCTGAAGAAAGCCTTATACGGTTTGAAACAGGCACCTAGGACGTGGTATGGCAGAATAGACAACTTCTTGACTAGTTTGGGCTTTACCAAGAGTAAAGCGGATTCCAACCTTTACTACCAGGTTGAGGAAGAGAACCCAGCGATAGTCCTACTGTATGTAGATGACTTGTTTGTGATAGATCAGGATGGGTTGATCGCTGACTCGAAGAGGAAGTTTGCTGCCGAGTTCGAGATGAAGGACTTGGTTATGATGCACTATTTTCTAGGCATGGAGGTGTGGCAGAGTGCGGATGGAATCTTCCTTGGACAAGGGAAGTATGCAGTAGAGATCCTGAAAAGGTTCGGGATGATGGACTGCAAGGCCATGACCACACCTATGGCATCGAACCTGATGCTATTGAGTGATGCTTCATCAGAGTCGGTTGATGCTAAGATGTATCGTCAGATGATTGGGTCCTTGATGTACCTGACGAATACGAGACCAGATATTTGCTTTGCTGTGAACACATTGAGCCAGTTCTTGACGGATTCGAGACATGTTCACTTGATTGGTGCAAAGCATATTTTGAGGTACCTGAAGGGTAGGGTGGATTATGGGCTCAAGTATGATGTGAATTAGAAGATTAACCTAGAGGGTTATGTTGATTTAGATTGGACAGGTAGTGCCATTGATAGGAAGAGCACTTCGGGGTGCTGCTTCAGTATGGGATCAGGTGTGATCTCTTGGTTTAGCAGGAAGCAGTCCTGCGGGGCACTGAGTACAGCCGAAGCAGAGTATGTCGCAACTTGTTCGGCTAGTTGTGAGGCAGTATGGCTAAGGAAGCTGCTGTCTGATTTGTTTGATCTCCAGTTGGACGCGACTTCTGTATATTGTGACAACCAGAGTTGTGTGAAGTTGTCTAAGAACTTGTTGTTCCATGACAAGTCGAAGCACATTGAGATCAAGTATCAGTATATCAGGGATATGGTGCAGAGAGGAGCAGTGAAGCTCCAGTATGTTGCGACGAATGAACAGATAGCCGATGTATTGACCAAGCTGCTGGCTAGAGTGAAGTTTGAATACTTTAGAGAGAAGCTTGGTGTACTTCAGATTGAGGTTCCTTCCAAGGGGAAGTGATGACTCCGGAAGAAGCAGATGCACACAAGCCATTCTCACATAGTGGTAGGAAAGTCCTCCTATGGTGTAGATGTAAGGGCTGGGCCATTCTCACATGGTGGTAGGAAAGTCCTCCCATGGTGTAGATGTAAGGGCTGGGCTTTTCCGACATGGTCAACGGTTAGTCCTTCCATGGTCGTTGATGTAATTGCCGAGGCTTTTCCGACATGGTCAGAGGTTAGTCCTTCCATGGTCGTTGAAGTAATTGTTGAGATTTTCTGACATGGTCAGAGGTTAGTCCTTCCATGGTCGTTGATGTAATTGTTGATGCTTTTCCGACATGGTCAGAGGTTAGTCCTTCCATGGTCGTTGATGTAATTGTTGAGCCTTTCTTGGATGGTGATAGGAAAGTCCTTCCATGTCGGTGAGTGTAAGTGCTGTGTTATGTGCATCTGGGCTTGTGCTCTGTTGACGATGAGATGATCTGAAGATGATGAGGTAACAAGTATGGTACACAGGTTTTGTAGTGGCATATAATCAGTCTTGGGAGATCTTACAGGTTTTGCAAGTGGCATATAATCAGTCTTGGGATGCTCCTTCAGGTTTTGCAGTGGCATATAATCAGTCCTGGGAGATCTTGCAGTTTTTGCAAGTGGCATATAATTAGTCCTAGGATGCTCCTTCATGTTTTGCAGTGGCATATAATTAGTCCTGGGAGATCTTGTAGGTTTTGCAAGTGGCATATAATCAGTCGTGGGATGCTCCTTCAGGTTTTGCAGTAGCATATAATCAGTCCTGGGAGATCTTGCAGGTTTTGCAAAGACATGTAATAAGTCCTGAGATGTACCTACTTGATGGCTTGCTCGCAGAGATGATGAAGACCTACATGGAGGCTAGGCCTACATCCAGGATGAAAAAGGGCTGGCTCTATAGAACTTCCTATGACGAGTAGATTGGAGATTGATGGTCGAGATAGTAGCAGCAGTGACGATGATGATCCAATGACGAAGACTTGTGCTGATGAACTGTGTGAAGAGAATACCTTCCTAGTTAAGAGGGAGTGTTGATGTATTTGTAACTTCGGAAGATATTCACTTGTATATTTTATATTGTATTTGTATTTTATTATTGTACCTCCGACGGAGATGTTTATTCCTCCGGTCAGAGAAGTCATTATTGTATTTGGGTCATGTAAAGTCAATGAGGTTAACCCTCCATTATATGACGGGGCATTGACCCCACAGTTGAGTCTTTCATGGGTTATTAGACTCTCCTAGAGAAGTCGGCCCAGTCAGTTACACTTAGGAGCCGACCTGTTTGGGTTAAGGCTAAGTGAAAGGTAAAGTATAAATAGAGAGGGTGCTCCTCTCTATTTGATCATTCACACACTCACTCACTTCGAATTAGTGAGAGAGAGGAGGAGTTCGCACAAGTGGAGGAGGAGGAAGCTGCTAGAGATCATCTACTTTGTTTTGTAATATTGCTCATTCTATCTCTGAGGAAGTTGCAGGGTTTTCTCCTTTATGGTTTCCCCGGTGAAATGCTTTGTGT
The DNA here is from genome assembly GCA_027924585.1 of Larix kaempferi. Classification (NCBI taxonomy): domain Eukaryota; kingdom Viridiplantae; phylum Streptophyta; class Pinopsida; order Pinales; family Pinaceae; genus Larix; species Larix kaempferi. Next base: position 1,173,994 of record BSBM01001218.1, read on the forward strand.
CTCTTGTCTCTTGTGTTTGATTTGCTGTGCATGTTATTCTCTCACTTAAGATCCTAGATCATATTGAATTAAATGATGAAAAACTAACATACCTTAGGGTTTTCCATCAAGGGGATACTCTAGAGTGTTTTTTTCTTAGGAGTTATGCGCTACTCTTCAGTGGCGTATAATTCTTGAGTTTTTCACTCATACCTCCAAAGCTGGAGTATTTTCCATGGTCGTCGATCTTAGGGAGGTTATTAAAGCCCATGTGTCTATTTATTTTTACATGCTATCCATCAATAATAAGTCGTATGGACATGCACTAGGTCCCCTAGGAGTTTGAGTCGATTCCGACAAAAATAAATTTTTTTTTCCGTAAATTAGACCATTTTTTTAATGGTTTAATTGAAAAAAATCAAATTGTAATAAAGGAGTGGCCTGGAGGCAGATTTTGGCGTGGGGATGCTTGTTTTGACGCTCAGAGCATCCTCTTCACCCTAGTGCCCACTTTCTCCGGGTTCCATGCGATTACGTGGCCTCTGGGAGCACTTTTTATTAAAAATGTGACAAAATGGCATTTTAATGCTAGAAAAAGCCATAATGCACTAAAGGACAAAAGTAAAAAAAGACAAAAAACAATAAAAAATCATTTTTGAAAGGGGTGGCACACGGTTTAATATGGTATACGATCATGTTAAATGGTTAAAGGCATGTTATAACTCAAACTTTGGATAGCGTTGGATTAACTTAAATGGGATGTGTGCCATCCCTTATTCACGTGGGCGGACGGTGAGTGTGAAGGTTCCAAGATGTGTGGGCATTGATATCAAGGTAGAGGGGAGCCCCTCTTGTGAGGTGGCTTCCACCTCTACGAATCACACCAACCAAACTTTTGTTCAATGCGCCAACCAAGCTCCAAGCCTTTGAATCAACGCATGGATCACTCCTTTCTCAACTCATTTGCATGCCCTCCTTAACCATTCGATTTCTCCTCTGTGAGGCTATAAAAGCAAGGCTCTTGCTCCATTGATTTTCATGGATGCATAGAACCTCTGCTAAATTGTATACTTGTTGCTATCTTGCTAATAATATTTGAAGACTTTGGAGGTCTATGGTGCATCTTGTGTTGGATTACATGCTCTCATGAGGTGATATTGTTCCTTGCTCTTTCAGTATTTGCTTTCAATCTTTGTATGGATCTAGTTTACATGTAGTAGAAATAAGTATTTACTGTTGTTAATTTACTTATTTGTGCTTAGAGGCTAAAAGATCTTGAAGTAATCGAATGTATTTGGATGTACTTAGATTCTTCAAACTTCCTATTTTTCTAACACACTACCTCTCATCATCTATTGTTGCAAGTGTTGATTGTTTCAATCTGCAGATCATAGGTCACGAGAAGGCTTTGGAATTCAGTTGTTCCTCTTCTTCTTGGGCAACTTTCTTTTTTCTAACACTCTTTGCTTACAGATCTTCCAAAGACATCTACAAGAACAAGGGCATTTGGATCAAAAGCCCCATCCATCTCTACATCAAACAAACTCTCTTCCTTTCCTTTTTTGTTTCATGCTTAGAAGTTTAGATCTAGGGCTTCCATTTATTTATCATTTTCAGATCTAAATTTTCTCAAGCATTCTTAGCAATCTAGATCTTTATTTTCATAAAAAAGCATATTCATAGGTAGATCTAGATTTGAAGCTTTTGTACTTGCATTTTCAAAATTTCAAAAAATGTTCTACGTACACAAATTTATTCATTTTTTGTTGTTGTTTAAAGTCATTTCCATCACTTTCTAACATAGTTTGTTTGCTGGTTTTTAGCAGGTCCAAAGAAATACAAAGAGAAACTCTAGCTATTTTCCGCTAGAAAGGACCAATAAAAGCTTTCCAAGGACCCCTTTCTTCTAGCTCATCATTCTCTGTTATTGTAAGCCCTTTAGATCCATAAAATGGACTAAAGAGGCATTCTTTTTTTGAGCTTTATTGTAAACATTTAAACGAGAGTAGTGGAGTACCCAGTGCCCACACCCCATCCCCCAGGGGGGATCTGCACTTGCGTCAATTTCGTGTGTGAATTTTTCTAGCAAACACTATCATCACACATACACATTTTAACTGCAGGTTGTATACTTTAATAAGCTGTTTCATAAGTTTTAATTCATTTCAAATTTTTGCAAGCGTAAAGTAAAGATAACACATCCCTCGTTGCCATGAAGTATGCTCTCTCCACCACACAAAGGCTTTGCTGATTAGTAGTGGATTATCATAAAGTGACACATAGGTTTGTGTCTTTCTTGTTTTCAGTCATTTTTGCAAAATTAATGTATTAATAAAACCAATTTCCTCGCCACGAAGTATGCTCTCACCACCACCTAAAGGCATTGTTGATTAGTGGTGGTTGATCAAAAAGTGACGCATAGACTTGGTGAACCATATCTTACAATTTACTTTCTTAAGTTCTCCACTTCTCCACAATACAAATTGTTCAAACAAAACTAGAAGTTACACTTAATTTAATATTCACTTAATAAAATCAACCACACCTCAACATAAGTGAAAATCTGGCACTTCTACAATTTTTGTGTGGGGAAATTCTTTAGAAGAAGCGAGATCAACTAGGAGGCAACCTCAAGGCACTGTTAGGCTATACCCTCGTTTGGTATAGTGTTGAACACCGCCTTAGCGACTCCATTCCATCCCACATGTTCTCATGAAGAGCCACCGAATTTTGATTTCCGGACATTCCTCCCTGTACCTCATGGTATCTCGGGAGTCCCCCCCTTTTTCCCTAAACAAGATTCATATCATAATAATCTAAAATTAACCAAGAGACATTTGCACAACATTTCCCTTTCATTCAACATTACTTATACACTGTGTTGACTCCATAAGGCACTGATCCTTTGCACTTTTCAGTTGCATATTATCATCTCAAGAATTGCGCATCTATTTTGGCTGTTATTTCAATTTACGCTGGTGAAAGCATCTTTAATTTCTGTTGCAAATATATCTTGGAACCTTTCTAATTAATACCCAAAACAACTCCTAAAAACATAAAACACCTTTTAACTATTTCATGGAAACTCTAAACAACCTTAGAAACATTCTTTAGGGACTACCCCCCTTGGCTTCGTTGGAAGTTTTGCCTAAACGAAGGAGTCAAGATCAAGTGACAGCGTTGACTCGAGACTTGCCCCCAAGGGCACACCAAGCAGTAGCATAGATTTCTGCTGTGATAACTAGGTGTGCTCATCCGGCGTCAACAAGGTCGAAGTGGGTATAGCTGAGGTGTGTTAGAACTTAGAGCGGATATGGCAACCCTTATATGTGCAATCACCTCTACAAAGCATAAAATCATAAGCATAGCTAGGGGCTCCTGAGTCATGTGTCCTAATGGAGTCACCCCAAGATGCACCGATACTTACCTAGGTCATAAATGCTTGACATGATGAGGAGTTACCACCCATCAAGGGGTTGTCAATAGGACCACAAGACTAGTACACCTTGAAATGAGGACCAAGAGGACTTGTCGTGACTGACCAAGGGGTCTGGAACCTTGCTAGACCAACACTTTTACATAAAACAACCCAAACTTGGCTTACAATGGCAAAAGGACCCCCTTCTTTGGCACATCTGGTAGGGTGCACATCAGATAATCTGGGGCATAACACTATCCAAGGATAGAACACTGCTCCAAGAGACATCTAACCACACTGAAGACTGAGAAACAGCTTGGATTCATCCTACTGCTGGCAAAACTGCTCAATCAGCAATTCTGGCAGTGGATCATCCTCAGCAATCGATGACAGGCTCCCTTTCAGGGCTGCGAGGTCTCCTAATGCATCTTAAATCTCTTCCCAATGCCAATAATGACAGGGTGCACATCTGAAGATACCTTGCTGCTACAGGAAATATAAAATAGGGCTGAAAGTGTGCCGTAATGCTCTTTTACAGGATGCGGCCTCCCTCAGCTGTGATGAAGGTGATAAAAAATTTCTGTTTCATCAGAGATACTCTTGCCCTGAAGTGCTGGTATAATCTGCTACAGGTGGCTCCCAATGACATTTTACCATTGATTTGAGGTCCAAAGGTGCCCAGAACTGTTTATTCATGGCTGCTTGATGCCCTGGATGCTGAAAAGTGCCCCAATACTGCTGCTTCTGCCGTTTTTAATGGCTGTGCTATGCCCAGATTGATGGATCTAATTCCCAGGACTGCTGTTATTTCTTCAAGGCTGCTCAGAATTGATAAAATGATTGTTTGTGTGCTGTTGGGGATTTATGATGACTGTTGCTGCTTATTTAGGAATGCTACAGGCTGCTGTTAATGACTGTTTGAGGTCTGGAATGTGCCCAGGACTGCCCTAAACAATTCAGAACTGCCAAGAACGTTCTCAGAACAGCCTAGATTTGATGCTGAGGCTTCCCTTTTCACCCAGCATGCCTAGTCTCTCTTTCAATCAGTTCCATTACAATGAAGTCACCCCCTGAAGAGTGTGATTAGAATCACATGTGGACACCCAAACAAAGTGGGGGTAACACACCAAAGAGCTAGGTCATGTTAAAGCCCTCACTAGGGTTCAAGTCTCACCTAGGACATGTTCAGGCTTGTGCTCATGTTTGCTGTACACTAGAACCTGTGACAGTAGTTGGGGTCAAGAAAAAGTACTGGGCAAATTTGGTGGAATAGATACACTCCCTTTTGTGGAAGCTTAGCCAAGCCTTCACGATTCCACATCCATGTGGTTGTGTTGATTGGAAGCATTCTCAAACCAAAATAATACATGGGCATTTTCAACAACAATGTTCAAAGTTGTTCCTACTTCTCCAATTAAGAAGCATTGCACTGAAAATACTAGGAGTAACTTTAAGTAAGGTTAATAGCGACATTTCCACTTTTTTTTTTCAGCATTCTTGTAAATATTCTTGTTAATATAAGGTTTTTTTAGAAAAAAAAAGGTAAGGTTAATTGCGACCTTCTATACATCATCCATTTGTTCCTCTTGCAATTTTTATTTGACATGAATTATGTTTTCAATGACTCAATATTATAGCGAGTATTTCTCTTTCAGGGTGAATCATCGAGTTCAAGGATTATTCTTGAAGCATGCCAGGACAAGGAAAATCTGGATAGGCAGGAAGCTAAAGTTCAGAAAGATAATGAAGATGAAATTGGAGCTTCAGAATCAAGGGAGGTTGTTCATAACCAGTTTTTATCTGATATTTCAAAGGAAAAAGAGTTGGATTCTGTTGTATTAAATGGAGAGTTAAGTACAGGAAGTCCTTTCCTCAAAGGGTAAGATTATTCATTCTTATTAAAAAAAGATCTATTGCTTGTATATGAAAGAATGATAGCAATTGGTGATTAGCTTGAAGGAATCTTATTAATGAATTTTGAGCTCTCTTGGATGGATATCATAACACATTAACACAATTTTGATGTTTACTCTTGCAGGTTTAACATTGAGGCAAGGCCTAGTGTTGCAGCATTGTTCCACACGTGGGCTAAGAAGCGGGCATTTCATGAGCCAAAACGGTTGCTTGACAAGGTTGTAAATTAGTAAACATCAGGAATAAACTGTTCCTGTAGACGCAATTTGACATGATTAATTGCCTATCTTTTCTTATCCATAGCTTGTAGATACTGTGAAGTACTGTGAAAGCAAGTTACTGACATGCAGGATTACATTTTCAGGTTGGATTTGTAATAGATGAACGAATACGTAACAAAACATGCAAGAACAAGGTCATTCATTCTAGCTCTACTATTCTTGATGTGCAAGATGTTTACGCGATACCAGTAAATTTTCTGAGCAATAAGTTTTAGAGGGGCAGTAAGACAACGGAATTGCATTTGATTGGATGTTGTGCACTTTAATTTTTTTTGTATATGCTTGCTACAGAATTTATTATGACCAGTTCAACCTGTCAAGTGTTCTTTACATTTATTATGATTAAGCTATTATTTACCTCAAGGCCATACTTCAGGATGCTTTGCGAGCACTTAAGTGCTGTTTGAAGGATGATGAGGCACTTTTGTATGCTGAACATGTAAGTTACATAACACCTAAATGAGCTGCTCATAAAAGAACTGTAAAACTCTTTCCTCTTTTCTCATATGAGACCTTGATGTTTTGATTTTAATTGAGAACAGGTTAATGCAAAAACGTATTTCAATAGTGCTAATATAACTGTTGTAGCAGGTGATAAAGTGGGAGCAGATGCCTCCAGATGAGAAAGCTCTAGTACAAGCAGAGCGTCAGGTACTGTAACTTAAGCATCCGTTACTTGATATCTTCATTTTCATGTTGTAGGATATTATTAAAATAGGATAAACTGAAACTGATATTAGAAAATAAGAATTATATGATTGGACATTGGAAAACATTCAAATAGTTGTTGGACAACCTCATGCCATTCAACAACCAAAGAGAGCAGATACTGTGAACCTATACTGGAGTTGTATATCATCCATGTTATGGATGATATCACAAGGAGATGGTGAATTCCTGTTAACAAATGCTAGTGGAGGATGTGAGACAAAGATCTTCACTTTTGAAGGGTGTATATTTGGATGATAAAATTAAATTGAAGATGACATAGTGAAACCATTGAAAAACCCTCACTGAAAAGGCAGTGGTGGTTTGGAGTAAGTTGAAGAAAAGCATTGAAAAAACTGGAATGTAAGGTTAATGGTGAACCTGAGAAAACCCTCATTCTAAGCATTTGCAAAGGCAAGAGATGCAGACAAGTGCACGCAAGAGTTGAGAAATGATATGATAAAGAGTAAACCATGTTAAATCCACTATTTGGGTCATATGTGAAATTTGAAGACCATCAATTGGGCATGTAATAGATCCCATATGAAGATGAGCCGAAAAAGAGGATAATCCAAAAGCAGAGTGAAGATGCATATCTAAAAGAAGAAAGCTTGAGTTGCAAACGTAAACTAAAATGCAGACTAGAAATTATACAGGGCCCCCACCATACTTAAGTCAATACAAATTGCAAAATGAAATATTTGCTAAGATGCCAATATTGAGGATACAATCATGAGTGAGAGATTAAATACCCCCAAAATCATTAAGGGAGTTGTGGTAATGTTCTTTTGTTGTCAAGTTTGATAGCATAAGTTGTATTTTCTAGCTTAGTAAGGCACATGAATGTAGGCCACATTAGAACTAGGAGAGGTGATTACCTGTCACGCATAGTTACCTGAAGGGAATATGACAGTCAACACATAAGAAAATCTATTGCCTATTGCACTGAATGGATTCTTACTAGCTTGGCAAACGCTTGTGCAAGATATTTGTGCATGTGAACACACTCCCACCTTTAAGAAGCTTTTGGATGATTTCATCCAGAAAGAAACAAGGTGGGAAACCTTGGCAACCAGAGTTGAGGAATTGCAAGACATAGCACACATCTGAAGGATGATGAAAGGTGGAAAGAAAGGAGGATCTGTTGAGGACATGTTATTGGATCATTGCCAAGAGGACTTGACTCATGTGAGGTGTTTCAGATGTCGCAAGAAGCGGCTATGCCGACAAATGCCTAAAGAATAAGAGGAACCAACAACAACAGAATTTTGCAGGGAGTGTAGAAGCTGCAGTGGATGAGTGGCATCAAAACTAGAGGCATCCTTGTCCACGTTTTTTATTTGTTCATCAATACCACTTTTGGTGTTGCATGGTAGGTGGACAGTGGTGAATCTGGGCACATAACCTTTAACCTAATGGTTTTTGCCAAGTTTAAGGAGCAAGAGGGATGCATGCAGTGGAGTTGGGTGATGATGAAACCTATCCAATGACTGAAATGGGTATCATCTCTTTTTGAATTATCTCATGTGATGTTTTTGATTTGAGTGAAGTTTTGTTTGTTCCTAGTTTGAAGAAAAATCTCCTTTCAGTTTCAGCTATCACAGAAAGAACATGTGTAGTTAAATTGCATGGTTAGAAATACACCATTAGAGATTACTGCTAGGATCATCCAAAGGTTTTGGTGAGAGGTATGTGAGGAGGAGGCCTCTATAGAGTCCTTGTCGTTCCTATTACCACCTAATTTGTACTTAGTTGGATTTCCAATGAGTCGCCAAAGTATTGAACAAGTCCCTTGTTCATCATCAAGTGTTCAGAAGTCCATGAAGGCCATTTCTGGCCCTTTTCAAATTTTTGCATGTTCATACCCCACGGGGAATTGTAATAAGTTGACGTAGCATGATGATTTTTGTAATAGACTTGGCTTTCCTAGGACTTAGTCATCAATGCATTACTCTAGAGTCTTTTTTTTCCTTGGTAATTATTTGTTGCTTTTCAGTGACTTATAATTTCTGAGTTTTTCACTCACACCTCCAAAGCTCAAGTATTCCTCTTGGTGGTTAGGCCTGAGGAGGTTATTAAAGTCTAGGTGTCTATGTATATTACCATGCTAGTCATCAATTTTGAGTCATATGAACATGCACTAGGTCCCCCTAGGTGTATTTTAATTTTCCGCAAATAAATTTTTTTCTCTCGTAAAATGGGTCAATTTTTTAGTGTTTTAATTGTAAAAATTAAAAAAGTAATAAAAAAGTGGTTAGGAGGTAAAATTTGCCATGGGGGTCCTCATTCCTAACTCAGAGCACCCACTATACCCCTAAACCCACTTCGAGAATAATTTGAGTGATTATTTATCACTTAAATTAATTTTATCTCAAAAAGGCAAAACAACCAACTAAATGTCCAAAAAAGACAGAAAGTTACTTTCCTAAATCAAAGGAAACATGTCTAGGATATGTCTGGAGTGATGGCTAGTTAATTGAGCAGTTATACTGAGTTAATTGAGGATCAAATTGGCGGTTGAGCTAATTTTGGGAAGAGGGCGAGTTATCTCCAAAGGAAATGGGTGCACTCCCTCATGAGAGAGGCACACTTCTTGACATGGAAAATGATATGTGGTTGAAGATGAAGCCAAGGAGGGCACATCTCTAGAGCAGAGGTGGCACCATCCACTGGTGTTAACTAGCTCTCCAATCCCAAGTTTCTCTCCAGAGAACTCTCCCAAGACTCCTCTTTTGCTCAAGTGCGCCCCCCATTCATCTCCAGTTGCTCAAGTTTGCCCCCCTAAGCCTCTTTGGCTATTTAAGCAAGGCTCCTTGTCATCTTTTTGGATGGAATGTGGAACCTATGCCCCTATCTATAATATCATTGTTCAATATTGTTATGAATAAAAGGCTTTGGAGGTCTTACATGGTGTCTCCGGCTCAAGTTGGATGATCATTGTGTCATGTTTATGATGAGGTATCTGTAGAGTTTTTTCTTTTAATTTTCTATTTCTTGTCAAATACTAGCCTCATGAAGGATTATGTTTAGCCTCATGAAGGATTATGTTTAGTCGGTAGGCCGCATGAGTGAGTAAAGTTGTTTCTATTACTCAGTTAATTTATGTTCAAGATCTAGAATTTGCATGTCTGTTTGCTTATATGTATGCTCTTCTTTTCTTTAACATAAGTAATTACTAGATTTGATGGGTTTCTAGGCAAGTGTGAAGGATTCTACAGGTGCTTCATTTGGATCAATGGGAGATCTTGTTTGTTTCTCTCATTCTCCAGAGTCTTTGTTGAGCAAGACATAGTCCCTCTCAGCGCCACCATTACAATGCCATTGCCCAAGTTCCAAGGGCACTTCTCTTTAACTTTCTATCCTTCTAAAGCTCTCTTTTTCACTGGTTGTTGGTTACCAGTTGCTTAATTTAAAGTTTAAATCCTTTTCAGATCTGATTTATAAGTGTTGTATCCCTAGAACTTAAATTGCTTGCCCGAGTAGGTGATATTTAGAAAAGAGATTCATAGTTTTGAATAATTAGATAACATTTCAATTTTGTTGAGTGGTTATTTCTTGTAATGAATCTCGACTTTGTTCCCTGTATATGCTCTTGTCCACTGTGGAATTTACCTGACCATTTGGATAATCAGAAAGGGAAGTAAGTGGCTAGCTAAATAGGGCAATCCACAAATAATTTATCTTTAAGAACTCGAGAGACCATGTTGAACAACACAATAGAGTCAAGGGGCTACTTTAAGTAGGTTATGCCTCTCCTCGTTGGATGCTTGGTGTAGTTGCAATCATGCTCACTTCATATGGATAAGTTTGTAATGGGACAAATAAGAGCGAATCCATTAACAACCTGTGATCACACAACTTGTAGTTGTCCCTAAAGGTATCCCATCCGGGACGGTAGAGGAGATGGACAACTAAAGAGGTGACCCAAGAGATGCCACGGTTCCCAATGCAAACTGGGAGTCACGATAACCGAGGCAACTCTTCACTTTAGATCAAGACAAGTCAAGAGCAAGGGGGAGACCCTATAGCCAATCAAGGAAGATTAGCCAAAGCAAAGGTTCCTAGGGAGATGTGTAAATTGAGTTACGGAAACCAATGCAAGCTTAAATGAGCCCAAGAGTTTAGGTATGGTTGAAGAGGCTTAAGATATGAGAAGTTTTTCAACCAATGAATGAGTTAGGCCACCTAGGGAGATCAAAGAGATAGATCTAGTACCATGAAATACACAAGTGGGGCCCACTTCCTTAAAATATGGAAATGGCCCAAATGTGACCCACAAGGTGAAGTTAGGAGTGGTATGGCACTAAGGGGTGTTTGATGATGTGAATCTATGGATCCAAGTTAGATTACGCAACACCCACATATGGGATCTAGCACATGACACAATCCACAAGGAGTGCGAATTGACCCAAGGAGACTAGTGCCTTGAAATGGAGGGGTAAATGGAGTCCAAAGTAATGCCAAAATGTAGATCGAGATAGTTAAGGCAATTATCAAAGTGGGTTTTGAGTGGCATGCCCCAAGGTAAGCTAGATCTCCATAGATCTAAGGTTGAAAACGCATCACCCAATGACCCAAGTGGGGCACAACCCTCAAAATGAGGAATGGGGCCTGTTATCACACAACTTGTAGTTGCCCCTAGTGGTATACCATCCGGGACGGTAGAGGAGATAGGAAACTAAAGAGGTGACCCAAGAGATGCCACGGTTCCCAATGCAAGGTGGGAGTCACGTCAACCAAGGCACTCTTCGCTTTAGATCAAGGTGCAACAAGACCTAGGGGGAGACCCTATAACCAATCACAGATGATTGGACCCAAACAAAGGTTCCTAAGGATAATTAAGTGATGAGTTACGGAAACCAATGCAAGGTTGAGTGGACCTAGAAGTTAAAGTATGGTTGAAGGTGGTTTGAGAGATGGCTAGTGTTTCAACCAATGTATGATTTAGGCCACATAATTAGGTAAAATGACAAGGTATAGTACCATGTGCTACACAAGTGGGTCCTACTTTCTTGGGATATGTGAAATGGCTTAAAGTGGACCCACAAGGTGAAGTTAAGGGATGCAATTTGCACTAGAGGATATGTAATGAGTAGATCTATGGATCTAAGTTGAATTTAGGAGTACCCATGTACCGAATCCAAGGTTTGACACAATTCCCAAGGAGTGCGACTTGCTTTGAGGAGGACTAGTGCCTTGTTGGATGGGCTAATGGAGTCAAGAGGTATGTCAAAGTGTAGATCGAGACACCTAGAGGCCAAGTCAAGTGGGCTAATTGAGATAGAATGGTTGGATCTTGCTAGATCTAGGTTTTCATGATATGACCCAAGTGGACCACAATCCCTTAAAACAAGGAATGCTATCCCCAAGGAAGATCGTCACAAAATGATTCCCTAGACCTAGGTTACAAGGTATGCCCGTTCCAAATCCACAAAAATCTCAACCACCCACGTCTTCAAAGTGGGCAAACTCACTCACCCAAGGGAGTGCGACCTTGCTCAAGGAGGGCTAAAAGATGGATAAGGTGGGCCAAATCAAGTCCAGTGGCCACCAAACTATAGATCCAAGTAGTTTATGCACCGATCTATGTGGATCTAGAAAATCAAGTCAATCCAAGGGTTAGATCTTACTAGATCTGAGTTTTAAGATGCCAAGTAGTTCAAAAAGGGGGTTTTAATCCCTTAAAATGTGGAATGATGCCCACAAGGTAGAAATCACCAAAGTAAGAGTCTGGGGGTAGGTTATCAAGTGTGTAGATTATAAATCAAGCGGGATCTCACCTACCCATATGCTAGATCTAACCCAACAAGCCTCTCCAAGGAAGGGCGATTTGGTTCAAGAGGGCTATATTGCCTTGAAAAGTGTGTAAATTTTAACCCCAATCACCACCAAACTATAGATCCCACTAGGGGTGGATGCTATAGAGGTGGGTTTTTAATATCTCTTCAAAAGCAAGGCTATATCTAAGTAGATCTAAGAAAAACCAAAAATGAGGGTTTTGATCAATTAGGGTTTTTATGATCTAGAAATTATGGATGATTCACGGAAGAAGATCATACCTTTGGAGCATACCTGGATGAAGAGATGAATGCTAGTTGAGGTGAGGATTACTTTTGCCAAAGATCAAATGGAGAATTTTTTGAAGCCCTCTTGCCAAATCGATTTTTCCAAGCCACATATGTGTCCCTCTAACCTGTCAAAACCAAGGAGCAAAGCATCAATCAGTTTAACATGTTGAAGGTAGATACAAGCAAGAAAGAGATAAGCAAAGAATAGTTGGTGCAAAGACACAATCACTCCCTGTTTAACCCAAAACGTCCTCCTCCAAGCTTGAAGGGCAAGCCTCCCCACCAATTCGCACTTGTTGAAGAAGTCTTCTCGACCTGTAAAAAGATATGGCAAATATGCAAGGTAGCTACAATAGATTCTCCAGTGCAATGGACAAAAGCATTTACAATCAAAACAACCAACATCCACTCCAACCCAAGCATGTACTCCAAAAGATAGAAATTTTATTCCAAGAGCCAAGAGCCAAAAATCTTTAGATCCTTTACAATGAGAGGCTCCCTCCTTAAATAGGATGGGGAGAGAGCATAATCCTAACCACTTTTTACATGAGTGGCTAAGATTAAAAGATCAAAAGATCTAATCAATGGTTGAGATGAGCTCAACAATAAAATACATGGATCAACCATAAAATATAATAATAAGTGGATAAAATCGCCCTAGGAGAGGGGATCCCACCAAATCATGATGACAAAATGTAAAAATAAGCTTATGGTGGGTTCCAAGGGGTAATTTTATCCACCCTTGGTCAATCCCCATAGCACAATAATAACAAGATAGTCATCAATATACCAAATCGTGCCTCTATGGACAAATCGTAGGCCTCCAAAGACCTCAGAAATCATCAGAAAATGCCATAAGTGATGGATGTGGGCCCCGATGAAGCTGAAACTGCTGGAGAAGGTGCGGAAGACATCCCACTCATCATCACTGATCATCCCATGCCAAAACTTTGCCTCAGTAGCCCAAATCGAATTTCTCTGTAGCCATTTCTACCAATCCAAAACTGCCTTGGGAAGCGTGTACCTGTCCCAAACTGCCTCCTGGAGTGCCTGCGCTGTCAAGGTGAGGGCACCAGTGTGTCCGGAAGGGGGGTAATATGGTAAAAAACAAGTGGCTGGACCACCCCCTCCATCATCAACGCCCTAGGTGAACCAAATAAAAAAACATCTCTGCTCTGACAGGGTCTCCGATAGACCAAAACTGCACTAGGACAGCCTACTGAGGCCAAATCATCACTGTAACTGCCCGGAACTGAAAATAGACTGTTTCATTGGACTCAGAAGGTCCAAAACTATCCAAGATGTGTACTCATACACCATATAGCTATCTGCATGATCATATGTTATACCCAATATACCGGAACAGGTGAAATAATAATAATCTGTAAATGATCAAATAATGCTGAAAACCATAGATCATCATCATAAACCTGTATCTGATGCATAGAACCATCATGTACATGTACATAGACCATATATCATCTACCTGTGTCATCATAAGGTCATATAATCTCATGTCTTGTGATTGACATTGGTCAAACTAGGTTTGACCAGGTCAATATTGACCCAATATAACCCAGACTACCATCTGAAGTTGCTGCAAAGTGTCAAAGGTTAATGCATGCTCTACAACTCATTCAAATAGCAATTATAACACAAAGTAGTTATTACTGGCGATCTAAATGCAAATATATATTGTCATTAACTATTTATATGACTCAGACTAGACTTTTTAAGACCATACTCACTTCATAGTTGTGATCAATTTGCTAGTGAAGGGTGAAGGCTAGAAATAAACTGGCTAGGCCAAAGGGTGACTGACTGACTTAACATTGTGACACTTTGGATGTGGGAAAGGGAATACACACCATAGTATATATTGAATGAGCAACAACACAGGGAATGGCAGTGTCTCACAAATGGATAAGTTGTTTAGAGAGTGCTTATTCAACTTAGGCTTCATGTCTACATCAAGTTGATCTAGGTTCATTAGGATCATTCAATTTCATTTCATGGCCTTTTTGGCCTACATAACCCTTCGGATCTCAGGTGTGCTGATAAGCACAACTAGTTGCAGCTTGCATCCAGGGCATGTTTTTCATACATATATAAGGTCAGCAATTGCGTAGATATAGCTTTTAAGAAACATTGCTTTTTGGACCTTTCTTATACTCTTCGAGGAGTATTTTTCAGCAGTTCATCGCTCTTGCCCTTTTTAGTTTCCATGGGCGAATTTAGAAGTTTCCATAAGTAGTACATGAGCTTTCAGTTTTAGCCAACAACATCTCAAGTGACTAGGGGGAGTTCGAGCCAATGCCAAACATCGGGACAACCGACCAGAATGATTTAGGCCTACAATCGAACTCACCAGAGGTAAGTTTTGTCACCAACCCAGAGCCGAGACACAATAAACAGGGAAGCTCATCCAATACAGAGGCTACGGTGGGGAAAAGATCCTCCATGCCATTAGTCAAGTAGTAAGTCAGGGTGATAAACTAAAAGGTAGGTAATGGATGGATGAAGACAATGAGTAATGGAGCCAACACTAGCAAGCCAAGGTATGGTGGAATGATCACCTCTATTCTCCCTAGGGAGGGTGAAACCAATGAGTATGAGAAGTGAACTTCTAAGTCTAAGTAAGGACAGTAGAATATATATATAATATAAGTTCAACCAGGTCCACATATCTATATGATCACCAGATCATGACACTAAGTGCTAAGACATGCCATAAGAATGAATATAAAAGCAATATAACCATAACACCATGATATATCTGCTGAGTCATATACCTGAATGCTCATCCTCTGAACCATCATCTGTCGTCTGAAACTGCTACTGTAACTCTGGGCACTACTGACTGCTCTGCATAAATGGTATAATGGCTACATCGGTCATCTCTCTAAGTGTCCTGAGACTCAGTCATCGCATGGGGAATACATATGCTGTCCAAAATATGATAGTGATCCATAGATAGCTGCTCATCTCATCATCTCAAAGTAAAGGAACTGGTTGAAATGTGCTCTGGAATTTGAAAAATAATGTATGGTAGCCCGGCTACTGTATATGTGAGCCCACCAGGCTCTTTGGCAGGGGGGTATAATGGTAAAATCAAGTGGCTGGACCACCCCCTCCTCATACAGCGCCCTAGGTGAACTGGCCTCTCATCGCCCCTATTGGATAGGCTGGGAAAACAACCCCAAAACTGGTTATCAAGTGGATAACTGCATCTATTACTGTCAGAAGTGCCCGGAACTGAATGATAAGTGTCTCATTGGATCCAGAAGACCGAAATCTATTAAGAATCTGTACTCATACACCATGGGTTGACCTGAGGGGACAACTGTAGGGTCCACCATACATGGACAGTGTATAATCTGGTGACCTGAAATAATAATAAAACCTGCTGAATTGCATCAATCACCATCTGAATCATATGGCCACCATATGTTATCGTCAACAAGAGTATGTGGGACCATCAATCATCATCCATAAGCATACATGGTCCACATCATCACGGATCCCAAGAATGACCATAGCCAAACTAGGTTTGACTAGGTCAAAATACAGCCAAGGACAAATTATATCAATAGACTAAGACATGTTTCTCTAATCATCCTCATAGCTTAACTTAAAGTACATCATCATTTCATGGCAGTTTAGTACATACAGATATTTAATGTTATTTATACTTTACTTGCACAAGAGCTTTAATGACAGACTCACCCATTGGACATGGTCTAACTGTTAGCTAAGGGTGAAGGCTAAGACAAGGTTGGGCAAAGGGGATGACTTGACCAAACTCAACTAGGTGACACTTTGGACGGGAAAGTGGGAGCTACACTTTGTGCCAGACAAATAACACGGGGAAGGGCTGTGCCTCACAAATGGATAAGTTGTTTAGAGAGTGCTTATTCAACTTAGGCATCATGTCTACACCAGTTTGATCCAAGTTCATTAGGATCATTCATTTCATTTCATGGCCTTTTTGGCCTACATAACCCTTCGGATTTCAGATGTGCTAAAAAGCACAACTAGTTGCAGCTTGCATCCAGGACATGTTTATACATATACAAGGTTAGCAATAATAGATATAACTTTTAAGTAACATTTGCTTTTTGGACTTTTCCATACTCTTCATGGAGTATTTTTAGCAGTTCATTGCTCTTGCCCTTTACTCACGTGTGTTAAGAAACACATTCTAGAGTTTACAGTTTCCATGGGTGAATTTATAAAGATTTCCAATACAAAGTAGTACATGAGCTTTCATTTTTAGCCAACAACATCTCAAGTGACTAGGGGGACTTCTACCAGTGCCAAACATCGGGACAACCGACCAGAATGATTTAGGCCTATAATCCATCTCACCAAAGGCAAGTTTTGTCACCAACTCAGAGCTGAGACACTAAACAAACATGGATGCGGTCCAACATAGAGGTAGAAATGGGGAAGTCCTCACTATCAAAAAGTCAAGAAAGCCAAGTCAAAGGTGAAAGCCAAATCGGGAAGGTCATGGATAGATGGAGACAAATGAATCTGGTGCCTAAGCTAGCAGACAAATAATGTCAAGAAAGACCATATCTATGCATAAGAGGGTAGTAAAACCGGTGGGTTTTGTCAAGAAACCTAAATGTGCAAGTAATACATTCATTAATAGTTATAACATCATCCAAGGTATTCAATTTTAGTTTTAAAGAATATTGCCATGTCCTGAATCATATACCAAGCTAATACTGTGAAGATGACTAAAACAACAAGATAATAATCCATAGTCAATAATCAAAGGTCCATAAGTTATATCACATCATAATCATAATCATCATAAATCATCTGAAACACTGTTGCAATAACATCACTAGGCACTGTACTGAAATTGTATGGAATAAAGGGTCACATGGGTCATCAAATCTGAGCTTCCAAGGCTTAGCCTTGGCACAAGGTCAACAAAAGTATGATATAATATACTGCTCTGATCATGAGTGATCTCAAAATACAATCTCATCATAGCCAAACTCTGTAAAAGCAAAGCTTTGAAATGTGCAGATATCTGCTCAGCAAGGATAGTAGCCCTGCTACTATGGTGTGATAACACAACCATCACTTAATAATAAAACTGACCAAGAAGCATTGGCAAAACATTTGCATTTCGTTGGCACTGGTCTCCTATTCAATCATTTTGCTTAAATCAAATTATGTGTCATTATTGATCATCTTGCATGCTGCTAGTTTAAACCATTGTTGGTGCTCTCTTGTTTCAGCATTTTCAAACTCCCATAATAATTTTCCTTTTTTTTGTAGCGTAATCAACCATAGATTATTTGATTAGGGACCACCCCCTTTGGTTCCGCTAGGAGTTGGCCTAGACGGAGGATGCAAGTATTAGGTGACAACACAAGTAATAGTTGAATGATAGTCACAAGTGGAATGAATTGTAGCATAAGTGCTTTGGTTAGTTGCAATACAAAGCCCTTCCTATGTTGGGGATATTGTGCAAGGACTACAAAACTTCAAGATTGAGAAGACTGAGGTGTACAAGGGATATGTAGTTAGGAAACATTCAAAATCTACATTTCTATCCAGCAAGTAGCAGTAGAGAGATTTTTGAATCAATTCACGTAGATGTGTGTGGACTGTGGACCTATGTCCTCTTCCTCATTAATACGTAGTCTATGTTTTATTTTGTTTCCTTTATTGATGATTCCTCACATAAAACCTAGATTTAATTTTTGAAGAGCATGGATGAAGTGTTCAGTAGAATCATGAGGGAACTAACCATCTTTACAATGTGCAGTAGAATGGTGTTGTATAGAGGAACAATAAGTCCATTATTGAGACTAGAAAGGCCATGATCCATGAAATGGATTTGCATGTGTCTTTGGATGTCATGTCCCTTTATGCTTGATCAAACCAGAGGACGACAAGTTAGTCCATTTAATTCCCGTGGACTATAGTCGATAGGTGAGGGAATTAATTTATTATTTAATGTCAGTAGGAGAAAATGTACTTTTTGTTGCCGCTGAAATGCACACCTGGGGGGAAGCACAACAGAAATCTTTCAAAGCTGCTCGATGTGGCCTTGGGGGCAAGCAAAGATTCAGGCGCTGTCACCTGATCTCGACTCCTCCGTTTAGGCAAACTCCTAACAAAGCCAAGGTACTGAACAAAGGTTTCTAAGGAATTTTTAGTTAATGTTGAGTGATTGGAAAGAGTGTTGTTTTAGGAGTTTTTTAGTTAATACAAATTAAGCCAAATTTGCTCACACTTAAATTGAAACAGATTCACAGCATAAAGTAAACAACAATTCTCGCTAAAAATAACAATATTTAAATAATTGCTGCAGGTGAATGAGACCAGTGCTAATGGAGTCACTGATCTTTGGAGTGCTGTGCTGGAAGACTGTTGTGTGAATGTTCTTGGTTTAATTTATAAAGGATTTTATGGGATGAGTTGATTAATGGGGGAAAAGGGGATTCCCAATATACCTTGCGGTACGGGGAATGTGTCTGGATTATGATCTAAGTGGCTTTGTACAAGGACATGTGGGTTGGAATGGAGTCTCGGGAGCGGTGTTCAACACTACACCAACAAGGTTGTAGCCTAACTGTGCTCCGAGGTCGCCTCCCAGTTGTTCCTGCTTCCTTAGTCAAAATTTCCCTGTTGATTAAGTTGTCATTGATGCCAATAGTGTATAGTCATTGATGCCAACATGTCTTGGTGCCCCTTGAGGAGACCTTGAGGGTTAAGTAATTGTCAGTGTCTAAGGAAACCTTTTGATCTTGTCCAAGCCCAAGTTTGAAGCCCTTGGAGCCCTTGGGACGATGACAAAAGCCCTGAACACCCTATAGAGTGTTTAAGTACCATAAAGATGTTTTACGGTTCCCCAGTTGTTTCTTTGGTTCCCCAGTACCACAACTTATGCCCCAGTACGCTGCAAAAGTGTTGAAGAAGTTGCAAGAGTCCAAATGACCCTTTCAGTGGTCATTTGTGTTTATTGAGGTCATGGTACCCCAGGAGAAGGTCTAGCAACCCCACAAGTGATGTCATGATGGATCTTGACCCTTGGAGGTCTCCTGGTGTGGTTGAGGTAGTTGAAGAAGCCTATGAATCCCCTTGCTTGATGAAGAAGCCCTGAAGAAGTCCTTGGATCCACATTTGATGGCTTAATGGTCCTTGTCCCCTTAAAGGTGATGATGTTGTCATTAATGACTTGATGAAGACTTGGAACCCTTGAAGAAGATCTTGATGCCCGTGTATCCCTTGTTGGGGTCATGGAACCCTTAGAGATGGTCATTATGCATGAGAGGGTTTGGCACCAACATAAATGGCAACATGATGACCCTTGGACACTATATGATCATTGATGGTGCATTTGGAAATGATTTGGGTCTTGGAATCCATACATATGGTGGTTTGTAAGCCCATGATTGTTGGATCCTTTGATATGATAGAATCCTTGGTCATGATGACCTCATCACTTGGTGATGGAGTCCTATGTGATGGGCTTGAAGTCCATGGAAAGTATCTTGTTTAAATATTATATGATATCCTTGAAAGAGTCCTTGAAACCCTTGCATGTGGTGCCTTGGGTCTTGAACCATGGTGATGTATGCTCCTATTTGTGGTTGTATGGCTATTTGGATGTAGATGGAGGTAGATCCCACGGACGTGCCTTGATATGTTGAACAAGACTTTGAAACTCTTGTAGTTAGTGGTATGGTCTTTGTCACCCTCATGTGTGGGGTCTTTGACGTCCTAGACATATTGAATAATTTAAGGGTATTAGATCAAGAATTTGCAAATAAACCCATCATAGGGAGATAGTCCTCGTCAAGCCATTTCCATTGATATGTGGAGCATCTTCTAACTCCTTACAGTTGAAGAGATATGAATTTTTGAAGTTGGTGTACCCCACCTTTTTGGGTGAGCCGACCAAACAAAAGAAAAATTAATTATTTGTAATTTTGAATTGCATGTCGGCCCAATTTGAGGTAATAACTTTCCTCTACGACCTATATAAATAGAATATCAAACATTTCATTTGCTCATCAATTGGAATTTCGCAACTCTTGAAAAAAAGTGCGAAATTTTGTGGAGGAGAAATTTTTGGTTATCTTCACTAAAATTGGCATAACTTTCTCATACGGAATCAAAATTACAAAATTCTTGGCTCATTGGAAAGCTTGTTACGAGGGCTATGTGATAACATGATATAGAGTTTATTTTGGTTTGTCTATTGTTTCTTGACCTTATGATCTTCAAAAAGGTATGGCTCATGCTTCTGGGTTTCTCTTGTAATGGCACATGTCTCTCATGGATAGAGTTCATCTTTGATATTAGTATGTGAGCCTATATATTGGTATATATATATATATTTGAAGTCATTATGGAGGATATGATGATGATGTTGCATACCTTTATGCTATGATATTATACACTTTATGATGATAATGCATGTGATAATGATGTACACTCTATGAAGTTGATGCACTCCTATACAATATGATGTACATGCATACCATAGTGTGATGATGCTCTCCTATGCATTATGATGTATACTCGATGTTGATGATGCATACACGGTGCACACTGAAGTGATGATTATGCATATTTTATGATGATGATGCATACCCTATGACGATGATGCATATGTATGATGATGATGCATGATGATGCATGCCTCATGTTCAGTGGAAGTAGAGAAGGATTATTTGTTCAGTGACTGTGTATGACGAGGTGTACAAGGATGTACATGAGCAGTGTATGGTAGTAAATTGACTTGTTGGTATACATGGATGATTTGGCAGTGATAAGAGTGCAGAGGTTATCAGTAGTAGATTCAGGGTTTGGTGTGCAGTTGGTTAGACTCAGATTGACTAAGTCGGATGATGTGAACAACAGATTGATTGGTGAGTTGATGAGTAGTGTGGAGCAGTTGTGGTGTAGTGGTTAGTGGACAGTTGATGAGCAGTGGTTAGTTGATGAGCAGTGACAGTGGTTGTGCAGTGTGGTACAGATTGGGTACAAGTGTTGGACAGTGGGTCCGCAGGATCAGTGAAGTTTGTGGTTCAGTAGTTTCAGTTACTATCTTCATATCAGGGTGGTAGGATGGGGCAAGGAAATATAGGGAGCTAAGGCTTCCTTCAGGTTGTAGCCTGTAAACCAAGGGGTTGTAGCCTACTTCCAGTTGTAGCTGGAGAATTGAAGTCTTTGTAACAAAGGGGGTTGTTTCCTCCTTCCAATTGTTGCTGGTAAATTATTATTATAAAGGCTTCCGTGGTTTTTCCCCCAGGACTTGGGTTTCCACGTAAAAATATTGTGTACTGTGTTTTGCAATGCTTCCTATGTGATGATGATATGATGATATGTGATGATGAGATGTAGTTAATAATAATACTGATGATGATATAATGATAATGTGATAATTACATACTCTGCATAATATTGAAAAAGTTGCCAATGGTTGTTAAAGTTGAAAAAGTAATAAAAGCTACACACATTGTTCATCCCCCCCTCTTAGTGTGCTCGGTGTGTCCAACATTCCCCACTTTTGATCGATTTCGAGGCAACTCCGGATTTTCGTTGGTTGAATGGGACTTGGTTTATTAGTGTGGGTGAATTAACTTAATGTGAAAAATTAACAATTGCAACACTACCACTTTTGATATCCCAAAGCTTAGACTAGCCTGCGATGGGTAGAGCATACGTGGAGTGAGTGAAGTATTTGTAAGATGCACTTTCCAAGATGACTTCGCAATATAGTTTGTAAGATGCACTTTCACCAGTAAAAATGAAAAGACAACCAATATATAACACAACAATGATATGATATTAAGCAAATAAATGAATAATATGTTGTGGACCAGTGCCTTATGGAGTCAATATAAAATATAAACAATGCTGCTTAAAGGGAAATGTTTTGCGATTGCTTCTTGGTTACTTTTAGATTATTGATGGTTCAAAATTACTTAGGGAAAAAGGGGGACTCCCGAGATACAGTGAGGTACAGGGAGGAATGTCCGGAAATTAAAAATTGTTGGCTGCTCATGAGAACGTGTGGGCTGGAATGGAGTCTCTAAGGCGGTGTTCAACACTACACCAACTAGGGTGTAGTCTAACTGTGCCTTGAGGTCACCTTCTAGTTGTTCCCGCTTCCTCTCAGAAATTTCCCCACACAAATTTTAATTATTCGTAGTGCTGGATTTTCACTATGTGAGGGGTTGTGTATTTTATTAAATGAGTTATTAGCTTAAATGTGGAAAAATTAAGAGTGGCTACAGTTGTTTCTGATTTCCCACAGGCCCTGGCAAAATGCCCGCAAGGGGAAAAGAGCATACTTTGATGTGTGCACCAAATGTTTATTCAAATTTGTATTAATTGTAGAACAATTGTACACAAAAAAATGAAAGTCAAGAAAGCAACGCAAACCTATGTGTCACTTTTATGATCATCCAGCACTAATCGACAAAGCCTTTGTGTGGTGGCAAGAGCATACTTCTTGGCAACGAGGTTGTGTTATTTTTAACCTACGCTTGCAAAAATAAAGTGAATGAAAGTAAGATAAACTAAATTAAAATATACACCCTGCAGTTAAAGTGTGTGTATGTTTGTTGTGTTGTTAGAAAAATTTATTCACAAAATTTTTACCCAGTGCAAATCCCGCCAGGGGGGATGGGGTGTGGGCGCTGGGTATCCCACTGCTCCCGTTTAATAATTACAATGAAGATGGAAAAGAAGATGCCACTTAGCCCACTTTTAGTTGGATGTAAGGGCTTACAATAATGTGGAAGATTTATACAAGTAGATGGGGGTCCACAGGGATGGTGTTTTGCACTTTTTTACTGATTTTGGTCACAAATCCGCCTACTTTCGTCACAGACCTGCTAAAAACCAGTGAGCTAAATGTGCTGCAAATTAGTGATTAGAGTACACAAATCTACATAAAATTTACAACATCTAACTTGCAAAAAATATTAGAAAGTTTTGACATATGCAAGTATAGAAATTTTTTGATCTAGATCTAGTTTTTAGATGCAAAATTTGAGATTATTTTAGATCTGATTTTATGCTAAAATAAGAAAAGATGTATGATTTTATGAATGAAAAAACAAGATTTGTTTCTTACCAAGCCTAAAGTAACCAAGTAACCAAAGGTGTTATTTAGAGAAAAATGAAAGATAGTTTGAAGCAAACCTCAAGCTCAAGGCTTGATATTGGAACAAGATTGAGAAAGAGGAGGTGTGGATCAATCACTTGTCGATCCATAGCTCGAATGTGATGGAGAAAGAGAGGAGTCAAACTAGATCGAAGCTCCCTTCACCTTGCAACTTTTTGTAGAGCTTGCAAAAAATCTCATACAAACAATATTAAATCCAGTATGCTCATAAACCAAAATCAAGAGAATATGTTGTATAACTGAATACTAATATTGCTCTTAAATCTTGATAACATGGTCATAAACAAACAAATTAACAACAGTAAATGTTTGTTCTACAAAGCTAGATCTAAACAATTACTTGCATAAGAAAAATGAAACTCAAAAGATGTCACCTCAACCAAAGAATGGTGCATGCATGGAACCAAGAAACCAAATTGACCTCCAAAGTCTTCAATCTTATTACTTGAAATGCAAAATTGCAATACTCAGGAGCAAGGGTTCTATGCCTTTATATCAATGAGAAACTAGCAATAGAAACCTTGCATATATAGCACATGAGAGAGGAAGGAGGGCACATCCAAGATGAGCACCACCTCTCATGATGTAGGTACCTTCCTCCTTGGGATCTCCACCCACCTACACAAAGGTGCTATTATCACCTATTTTGTACAAATAGATGAAACTCCATTGAGCCGCCAGTGATGGAACACATCAGTGTTCACTTCCAGAGTATCAGGGTTTCAAATGACAATAATTAGCCAATTTTGGCTAGCCAGTTTTGTTTTTCAATCGATATGACCATGGCCCCACGGGGTTTGTAATAAAGTTTGCTAGTAGGATTTTTGAGTGGCTCGGTCCTGTTATCACATATATAGTAGCCGGGCTACCATACATTATTTTTCTGATGCCAGTACACTATTCAGCCAGTTCCCTTACATTGGAGATGCTGAGATGAGCATCTATATTGGATCAGTATCAGATTTTGGACAGCAGTTGTATTCCCCATGCCATGACTGAGTCTCAGGACACTCAGAGAGATGACTGATGTAGCTATTATACCATTTGTACAGAGCATTCAGTAGTGCCCAGAGTAGCAGTAGCAGTTTCAGAGGACAGGTGATGGTTCAGATGATGAGCATTCAGGTATATGACTCAGCAGGTATATCATTGTGTTATGGTTATATTGCTTTTATACTTATTCTTATAGCATGTCTTAGCACTTAGAGTCATGATCTGGCGATCATATAGATATGTGGACCTGGTTGATCTTATTATATATATTATATTGTCCCTACTCAGACTTAGAAGTTCACTATTCATACTCATTGGTTTTACCCTCCTTAGGGAGAATAGAGGTGATCATTCCACCATACCTTGGTTTGCTAGTGTTGGCTCCATTATTCATTGTCTTCATCCATCCATTGCCTACCTTTTAGTTTATCACCCTGACTTACTACTGGACTAGTGGCATGGAGGACTTTTCCCCACTGTAGCCTCTGTATTGGATGAGCTTCCTTGTTTACTGTGTCTCGGCTCTGAGTTGGTGACAAAACTTACCTTTGGTGAGTTGGATTGTAGGCCTAAATCATTCTAGTCGGTTGGCTTTAACCACAAGTTAACTTTACTTTGACTCCATTATCCCAATTCGCAAGGCACTGGTCTCTCTCCAAGTCAATTCGATTTTCCTAGATTGTTGGATTAACTTGTGGTTTGACCCTTGATTGATGAGCTAAATCCTTTGATGCCATCATACTTCATGATCAAGCTTGTCACTTGTACTAGTTAGCCCCAATTCAACCCCTAAACTACCCTGCATTGGACACGGTTCCCAAGGCAGTGGATTTTCTCACATTGAACTAGTACTTTAATCCTGAATCCTATCATAAGTCACTCTCACATCAATAATGAACCAAAGCTATACTCATTGAACCCCTCACTTGTCTTGTGACTTCATCCTAAGGTCTAGGATAAACCATACACCTTACTTCACTTAGAATTAACTTGATTTGGTGTCTTGGTTTTGATCTCTCCTGTCGAGAGTAGATTGGGTCTCCCCCTTTGTTGTCTAGGCTAGATAACATAAAGTGAAGGTTGCCTCGACTGGCGTGACAACTATCTATTGGAGGTCGAGGTGATCGTGGTTGTACCTTTTGAGTTGCCCTTCCTTATTGCCATCCATGAGTGGATACATCCATAGGGGTAACTACACTTTAGGTGATAACAGGTCCCCCATGAATTGGTTAAGCAACTAAGGTATTCCAGGGAGTTTTTTCCCTTGTCAATTATACTTTGCCTGTAGTCGAGCTATAATCGATGAGGCTTTCTCCCGCTTCCTCCAAAGCTGGAATGGCCGATTTTGAAAATTTTAGCCATGGGGGGTTGTTAGAGTCCAACTGATGTATATAAGCCTACTAGACACTATTAGAATAGATTGTGGTCATGTCCTAAATCACTAGGACCCTCAGAAAAAATTTTGAAATTTTTTTACCGAGTCCTCCGGTTTTGGGTTTTTAATTATTTTTTATTTTTTATTTTTTTTTCCATAGTTTAAATGGAAAAAATTCAATTTGTAATATGTCAGTCATCCTGGATCCGAATTCAGTGATTGAAGGCTTGAACCTTAAACCAAAAATCATTCATGATCCCCAGACCAGTTTATCATAAGTTTCGGATGTCAATTCAGCCTCATAATTAATAATTTCTCAAAAGAGTCATTTACAGAGAAATTGTTAATTAAAATATTAAAAAAATATATTTGGAGATAATCCAAAACTTTCCAAAATAATCCAAATGGATTAAAATAAAAGGCTAATTGACATGGCATTGGGCATTAATGAAGATTCGAATCATCTTAGTCATCATCCAATCAACTATCCAGTCACCAGATAAGATCTCCTCCAAGTGAATTCGCCCTCATACATGCAGAACTCGATTTTATGATGTGTCAAGTGATAAATGGGTTGGTGGATGGCATTAAAGCCTATGGTAGGCGCCTTCCTAGATATGTGCAATCACTTGGGCTTGGCTCCTAATACACACATGTTGCATTGAATATAACTCAAACTTGGTCTCCCACATGTGACATTCACGCTTTCACAACGGAGCTCACATCTATCTCTATTGGAGTTCGAGTTTACACATGGCATATGCTCATTTGATTGGTGATGTTTCCAAAGAAAGATGGGGGGCGCCTTGCCAAGGTGGAGGCCACCTCCCCATCTCCTTCAATGCAAAATCGAATTCTTTGGTGGGAGTTAGCACTCCAAGCATGTTTGACATGGAATTTGACTGAGATTTGATGGATTTCGATTTGATGACTCAAAGCTATTGGCTCCTTTGGTGCCAATTCGAATTAGGGTAGGCTGGTTCTTGTCTTTTTTTATATAATGAGGGCTTTGTCTCCTCATTCCTCATGGTATTTTTGTTGTAAACTTACTCTGCTGAGATTGTAAGAGTTGGTAGCTATTGCTACATTTTGGAAATAAAGTTGGCTTTGGAGGTCTATGGTGTGCACTATGTGTTTGTGAGCAAATCTTTCCATTATTGAGGTGATACTTGCCCTTGTTTCATTTATATTATTTGATGCTTAATCATTGTTTAGCTTAGATCTCTTTCTTAAGAGCATAGAACAAATATTTGATCGTCCAAGTTATTTGTTTGTATTAGGCTTGATTAGTTTTAAGAGCACAAACTGTAGTCGGTTATACTTGTTTGTCTCTTATTTTGATTTTGTCTAACATTCTAAGCATGATTTAGTTTGTTTGTATAAGTGGTGCATGTGTGCAGGTATTCAAAAGATAGAGTGGAGGTGAACTTGGTTGTCTCTCCCTCCTCTCCATTAACCTTTTTGCTTTAACCTTTGTGCTTTTAGGAACCCTCCAAAAGACAAGATCTCAAGGTTGCATCCGACGCTACAAGTTTGCTTCTCTCCATCAACACAAAACATTTTTTCAAACTGGTTACTTGTTTCCAAAGGCTCATTTCTTCAAGCCCTCTTGTCCTTCTTCCTCCTAGCTTCGTTTTCCCTACTTTGCTAGTTTTCTTACCCTTCGTTTTAGCCTCTTCACCTTGCTCTCATCCACCGTAGGTTAGTCCCCTTGCTCCTCTCGTCCATCTCCTCCTTCCAACCTTGTTTTCTTTCCCTTGCTCCTCTCGTCTTCCCTCCTTTTCCTCTCATCCTCCCTCTCGTCCAACTCCTTTTGGTCCTCCTTTACCCTTTCGTTTTCCTCCCTTTTCAACTCCATTGCTAGCTTTCAGTTCCCCTTGGGTTTGCCCCAAGTTTCCTCTCGTCCACTCCACCTACTTTGCTAGCTTTCGTTCTCCCCTTGGGTTTGCCCCAAGTCTCCTCTCGTCCACCTTCAAGTCTGCCCTAAACACTTCAAAAAACAAACAAAAAACTTGTTAAACTTTAGTTTGTTAGTTGCATTGTTTTCTTTGAAAGCTAGTAGTTAGTCTTTTAAAGTTTTAGACTTTGCATTGTTAATAGATTAGATCTCATATTTTGTTTATTAGTGGTTTCATTTTACATCACTAGATCTCATCAAAAGAGTTTTAAATCTTGCATTAAAAAGATTGGGCATATAGATTAGGGTGTAGTTTGCATCAAGCTTAGATTTATTTCATTAACATCTAATAGGTGCCTTGTTGAGTTGATTTGAGTTTTTATAGGTGTCTTTTGAAGGAGAAAATAAGCATTTGAGGAACTTTGATAACAAGAAGATCTTTACCCAAAGGAGAGCATCAAAAAGACCATAAGGATGATCCAAACCAAGAAACTTTTTACATTCTCCTTTTGTAAAAGCTCTTAAGAGCTTCATATTTGTTTTCTAAAGTTTCATTTTCCGATCAAAAGTCTTTTGAAGGGTTTCATTCCCAAAGGCACTTGTAACTCATTAATAAAAAAGGCTAAGTGGGATAAGGCCTCCCATTTTTTGGTTCTTCTTCTCCATTTGGGGAAGAGTGTCTTGTGCATGCTCAGTTAGATTTTTTGCAGGTTTCTAGATTAATTTTCATTTTTGTCTTTAGAGTAAATTTTATTTCAAGTTTTGAGCTGAGAAGCCTCTTGGGATTTGATCCCAAGTGTCGCATTAACATTGTGTGCTGCTTCTCTTTCCCCATCGTGTATTGCGTAGGAGCGGCTAGCTGGAAGTTTCATGAGCGGTGTGCAGAAGTCACTTTGACTTCACTTGCTAGATTAGTCTATGTTGTGGTAGAACACTAGTTTCATTTTGCAAGTAGTTCATTTCATTTGATATATTGTTGCCTTGTTTCATTTTATCATCTTTTGAGCTATCATATGTGTTCTTTGCTTTAGTCTACTTCCATCTTAACAAAGAACCAAAGTCTCTTGAACTTGCAATAACCCAAGTCAAAAGCACTCTCTGTCGGAGAGCATTCCCACTGCATATACCTGCATCAAGCATATAGTTTAGCTAAGTCTCGTGAACTTCTGTCTTAAGACGAAGTCAAGAGCGCTCTCTGTTGGAGAGTTGAATTGTGTGCTTTTAATAAATTAAAACTTTCCAACTCACACTCCCCTAAATAAAATTTATTTTCGTTGTTATCCATCACTGATTATGCTCTGCCGACCATTACGGTTGGACTAGTACCTAGAAAGGTGTTGGATTTGTTAATCTTGAAAGTGATAACATTTAATAAAATCATTACCCCACAATCAACGAACCGACGTTGATTATTCGAGAAATATTCAGGTAGTGGGCAAATTTCCTAAACTTGGTGGGGCCGGAATTCACCGTTGTCATAGAGTTCCAAGTGCTGGTTAAGTCTTAAGACACGTAGTCGGAATATTGGACGGTTCGTCATACCATCAGAGGGGAAGCCATTGAAAGTATACCTTTCCGGTTGGACGCATGCCTTTCTTTTGTTAGCCTAATAATCAAGATCATTAAAACTTTCAATAAACCAAGATAATTTGCAAAACGATCTCATGAACAGTCACTAAGACTTGTATATTCAGCATCCCCCAACACTACACACTTATTTGACTCCATTTGGCACTGGTCACTTTACATTTTCATGTTTTAATTAAGTTGGGCCATTTGTCCATTTGATTTTCTATTTGAACTTATCTATCTGTGGATGCTTTTATTTCGCAAGGCTTCTTTATACTGTTAATCTCATATCTTGTATCGCAACGTGGATTGCTCATTTATCTTGTGTTTGTTTCAATTATAAAATTGTGATCTCTCATCATTTAAAAACTGCTAAACAACACCCATCCGCATCACTCAACACAAAAACATTAAAAGAACATAAGAGCCATAAAAACTCTTTGTAGGGACTACCCCCCTTGGCTTCGTTAGGAGTTAGCCTAAACGGAGGAGCTGGGATTCAGGTGACAGTACCTGGCTCATTGCTTGCCCCCAAGGCAAAACTTTCCCCACTTGTAGTGAGGAAGCAACTTTCGAAATATTTTTGCTGCTGGTTTGCATCTCGGTGGACAACAGGGGCCACCTCTCATGATTCGCTCTTACTAAGAGATACGTGCTCCACTAAACTCATGTGGATTTTGGGCACATCAAAACTCAATCCACATCAAAACTCAATCTAATCGCCCTCCATGTCATGTCATCTTTTTAGCACATGCTTTAATCCTTAAATCAAGGCGCCTTCCATAAGGAATGAGTTGCCACCTCATTCATCAAATGCCAATTGCTTTTTTTAATTTTTTTTTTTGATATTATGGTGCAATTTGACTTTTTTTAGCATTTATATGTCAATTTGTCGCATCTTTAAGGAAATATGCTCCCAAAGACGACGTAGTCACCCGGAACATGCGAAGAGTAGGTCCTAGGGTAAAGAGGATGCTCTGAGCATGAAAACAAGCATCCCCACGGAAAATTCCACCTCCAGACCATGCTTTTATTACACTTTGAAATTTTCCAATTAAACCATTAAAAAATGGTCTAAGTTTACGGAAAAAATTATTTTTGCCAGAATTGATTCAAACTCCTAGGGGACCTAGTGCATATCCATACAACTTATTATTGATGGCTAGCATGTTAAAAATACATAGACACATAGAATTTAATAACCTCCCTAAGATCGACCACCGTGGGAAATACTTCAGCTTTGGAGGTGTGATTGGAAAATTTAGGGATTATACATTACTGAAGAGTAACGCATAATACCTAAGGAAAAAACATTCTAGAGTATCCCCTTGATCGTAAACCCTAAGGTAGGCCAAGCCTTTTACAAAAGTATCATGCTTAGACCAACTTATTACAATTACCCCATGGGGATCAGGACATGCAAATTTTGCAAAGGGCCAAAAAATTTGGCCTGATGAACTTCTGAACTTTGGCAATGAACAATGTAAGTTGTTCAAGTCTTCTGAGGTTCACAAGAAATCCACTAAGTGCAATTTAGTGGATAACACTACTCAATGGATCTAATGATTTGACAGGAACAAGCAATACCCAAATTGTGGATCTAGGAAAAGCCCACCTACCCAACAAGTGCGACCTCCCTTGGAGAGGCCCAGTGCCTTAGATGAGGGTGTAAATGGAGTCAGATGCCCACCAAATTTTAGATCTAAGATGTATTAAGTAATATTTAGGTGGGTTTTAATTATTAAGCCCAAGTGATTACTAGATCTCCATAGATCTGAAAAATAAAAAAATGAGGGTTTTGATTTTAAGGGTTTGAAGTGACCAATGGGTAAAAATGCATGGAACTAGATACATACCTTATAGAACATACCTCAAAATCTCGTGGCCATTTTGCAAATTCATAATCTTTCCCAAGTGGGGCAATCAAAAGTGATATCCAAGTGCTCCAAGTGAAATCGCTATTCCTCCAAGTTGGCTAGTGCGCCCTCCTCCTACAAGAAAAGATCTATATAAGAATCGATCTAGCAAAAGAATGACTGAAATGATGAAAAGATGAAAGAGAAAGCATCAACAATGTCACGAAGATACAATAATGATACTCCTTTAGACAAGAGGCAAATCCAAAGGTAATATATGGGGTTTCCCCACAACAACGTCCCCCTAGAGCGTCCTCCTCTTCACGAACACGACCTCCTTGCAGAAAAACGTTTGAAGCCCAAGATCCACAATGATACACAGAGAAAAGATTGTATATTCAACTTGTAAAAGCATCCAACAAGACTAGAGAAGTAGATCTGCAAAAGTAGTATTTTTATTCCAAGTTTCCAGGGCTCCAAAGGTGCCTTTACAATAGGGGGGCCTCTTCCTTAAATAGGAGGAGAGAGACCAAAACCCTAACCATTTTTTAAAATAAGTGGTGGAGATCAAAAGATAAAATAATACAATCAATGGCTAAGATGAGCTGGTACAATATAACATGGATCACTCACATGAGGGGGGTGTGCACTCACTAAACGATGCCCTAGGGTGGGTGCGCACCACAAAAAAGTGAGTATAGGACAAGTGTGCCACATAAGATGACAAGTGACTAGGAGCACATGGTGGAGCTAGGAGGTTTTATTATCCTTCACTAGCATCACCCCATGGCACAATAATATAACATATGACTCAATAACATGTCCAAGTGAACAAATGATCAAATCCCGGCCCCCTCAACTGAGAGAAGAATGCATCAAAACACAACTCGGAGACTGTGTGAACCCCACTGAATGCTGCAAGATGATCTGGAAGGAGTGGGATACACGGTAGATGACCTCTGAATAGACCTCATGCCAAAACCTTGCCTTAATTGCCCAAATCGATTTCCTTAATGACCTTTCTATTCCATTTTTATCCTAGTTGAAAAACCATCAAACTGCCCACAGCCCACTGCTTGGTGCCTGGGCACAAAATCTGACTGTACCATCATGTCCGGAGAGGGGGGAATATGGTAATGACATGTAGCTAGACCACCCCTCTCCTCTATAGCGCACTAGGCAACGACTCTCATCAAAGAAACTACTGGACAGGTCAACTCAGCATTGCCAAACTGGTCAACAGGTGAAAAATTGCTCATATCATCACTGGAAGTGCCTGAAACTGAAAACTAAGTGTCTCCATGGATCTAGAAGACCCAAATCTACTGGAGATGAATACTCATACACCTCATGGCAACCTATAAGATCATCGGTAACATCCACCATACCCGGACAAGTAAAAATATGATGGTCTAGAAGTAAGAATAATCAATAAAAAGTGCATCAACCATCATCTGAAACCTGTGTCCAATATATGGAGTCATCAAAAGGTATATCAAGGACCATAGATCAACATCATACGACATCACTCGTCCAACTCATCACGAATCCCAAGGTTTACCTTGGTCAAACTAAGTTTGACCTGTCAAACTGATCAAAATATGACCCAAGCTACAGAAGCCTGCTGCTGCAAGTGCAAATGGTTAAGACATGCTCTTTTAATCATTCTCATAGCAAGACTTTTAAGACATCAAGCATCATTTCATTGGCACTTAATAGATAATTATAATTAAGCATAGGTTAAAATAATAATTTACTTTCAAAAGAACCTCAGGGATATACTCATTTTGTAAGCATGATCAATTTGCTAGCAGAGGGTGAAGGCTAAGGATGCAGGGTTAGGTAAAGGGGAATGACTTGACTGACTCAACACTGTGATACTTTGGAAAAGGGA
Source organism: Larix kaempferi (assembly GCA_027924585.1). NCBI lineage: Eukaryota > Viridiplantae > Streptophyta > Pinopsida > Pinales > Pinaceae > Larix > Larix kaempferi. Next base: position 1,207,119 of record BSBM01001218.1, read on the forward strand.
AAGGGTATTACACACTTAAGCATATTTTGGATAAAGAATACATAGGGAATGGCAATTTCTCACAAATGGGTAAGTTGTTTAGATAGGTGCTTTTTCAACCTTGGCAAATGTCTACAACTCACATCCAAGCTGTATCAGCTCCGTGAGGATCTTTTCTAGAACCGTCGTGGACTGTGTGCTCGGCTAACTATAACTTGAGGTTCTAGGGGACACTTAGAATTAGTTGTTCCTTACTCCATCTCACATCACAACCCATAGGCTCTGTGAGGAATTCATCATTACATTTCATTTCCTTGGCCAACAATTCTTTAGATTTAGCATTTGTTTAGCCACTGCTTTTTAGGCCTATACAACCCTTTTGGGGATTTCACCTGTGCTTAGAAGCACAACTATGAAAGCTTTCATCCAGGGTGTTTTTGCGTTTCCATTTCATTTCCTTGGCCAACAGTTCTTTAGATTTAGCATTTGTTTAGTAACTGCTTTTTAGGCCTACACAACCCTTTTGGGGATTTTGCATGTGTTTAGCAACACAACTACTCAAGCTCTCATCCAGGGTGTGTTTTTTCATTTGAGTTTCAATATAATTTCATAGCCCTCTTTCATTGTGCTGAGAAGCACAGTTTTCAAAGTACTTTCAGGGGCTTTCATAACAGATATAACAATAGTTTCGATATGTAATGATGGTAGTACAATTTGCTTTAGGTTTTAGTCAACACAAATCAAGCAACTATGGGGATTTTCCACAATCAAGACCAAACATTGGGGCAACCGACTAGAGTGATCAAGGTATCAAATCCAACTTAGCAAAGGTATGTTTTGTTGCCAACTCAGAGCCGAGACACAAACTAACAGGGATGCTATCCAACATAGAGGCAAAAATGGGGAAGTCGTCCATATCACAGGCGAAGGTGTAAGTCAGGGCAAAGACCAAAAGTGGGAGAGACAATGGATGGATGGAGAAAGTGAAGGTGAAGCCTAAGCTAGCAAGCCATAAAGGAGAAAATGATCATGTCCACACTCCTAACAGGGTAAAACCAACGAGTATAAAACAAGAGCTTCTAATTGTCAGTAATACAATCATTTAGATAATCAATAATAACCAATTTCATTTTATATAGATATACTGCCAGATCATAATCCCTAGATGCTAAGTCAAGCTATTAAAATGACCAAAACAACAAGATAATAAAACCAATGCAAATCATATACCTGCTGGGTCATATACTTGTATCTGTTATCTGGACTAACTGTAACCATTGAGAACATTGTTGCTGAAGCTATAATCACTGCACTGCATCTGTATGGAATAAAAGGTCATCTCGGTCATCAAATCTGAAGTCAAAAGGCTCAGCCTCGGCATAAGGTCTACTGCATGTCTGATGTAGAGTTGCTCTAATGTGTGAGTGATCACAAATAACACTACTCATCATAGCTGATCTCACTGAAGTTGTGTAAAGGAAAAGCTCAAAAATATTTCGATAACTGCTCTGTAGTCATGGTAACCCAACTACTATGGGTGTGATAACAAAGGGTTAAAAGACTAAAAATCTGGTTATAAGGCAAAATTGAAATGAGCAGGGCGATATTTTCCAAATTATTGTGATAATTTCTGAAAAAGAAAATATCGCAATAAATTGTGGCAATAATATTGTCAAGGGGTTTAACTCGCGATATATTGACTCATCAGCGATATGTCACCAATAAGTGTAACACTGATATAGAGTACAGAATTGTGGGGTGTTGCCGCCGAGATGCACACCTGGGGGAAGGTAGCATAGGATAAATCTTTCTAAGCCGCTCGGTGTGGCCTTGGGGGCAAGCAAAGTGTCAGGTGCTGTCAGTTGATCCGGTGCTGTCAGCTGATCCTGACTCCTCCGTTTAGGAAAACTCCTAATGAAGCCAAGGGGGTAGACCCTACTAAAAAGGTTTCTAAGGATTTTTTAGTTTGTGTTTAAATGATTGGAAAGAGTGTTGTTTTAGGAGTTTTTAAATTGTAACAAAATTAAACCAAGTTGATTCGTAATTTGATTAATGGCACATCCACAACATATAAGATAAATAACAACAACAACTTTGTATGATTTAATAAAAAATTACATTCACAGCATGATATCATAATACGAGCAACAATTTGAGATAGATAAACATAAAAGATAAAATGTATTGTTGCTAATGAAGGACCAGTTCCAATGGAGTCATTGTCTGTTTAACAAAAGAAATGCTGAGAGGATCGTTGTGCGAGTGCTTCTGGGTTTATTTTATTACGTGGTTTTAAGAGGTTAGGTTGACTTATTGTGGGACAATGGGATTTCCGATATACCTTACGGTACAGGAAATGTGTCCGGAATGTGATCTAGGTGGCTCCGTACAAGGACATGTGGGCTAGAACAGAGTCTCGAGAGCGGTGTTCAACACTACACCAACAAGGATGTAGTCTAACTGGTACTCTGAGGTCACCTCCCAGTGGTTCCCGTGTCCTTAATTAGAATTTCCCGACTTTCGATCATGACCAAGCAACACCGGATTTTCGTTGGTTTTTGCAGGACTTGATTTTATTAATGCGTTTTTAATTAAGTGTGAAAAATTATGAATGCGACACTTCTGCTTTTGATATCCCAAAGCTATGGGTAGAGCATACATGGAGTGGGCAAATAGTTTGTTCCAATTGACTATCCGATAGAGAGCACTCTTGATCAGAATTAGAACGAGATTCAAGAGATTTATTAAGTTTTGAAATAGACTCTCCGATAGAGAGCACTCTTGATCCGCCTTATGGCAAGATTCAAGAGATTTTTAATGGCAGAGTTTGCAAAATTGCAAAATAAAGACTTGAAATAAACTAAAAGTACCCAAGAATCTCTTTCAGGTCTAGGACCGTACTCGGGAGAGCGAGGGGTTAGCAAAAAACAAAGCAAAGTGAACTCTCCGACAGAGAGCACTCTCGATCCGCAAATGGCGAGATTCAAGAGATTTTAATCCTTTTTTAGAACTTTATTGAAAAAGGGAAACATGCAAGAATCTAAATAAGCAACACTAGCTAAATTGCAAAAATGAAACTTTTTAGCTAATAAAACTAATCTAACATGTGGGTAAAGGCAAATGAAAAAAGATACAAGCTTCCCCCAAATGGGGAAAGAAGGGTGTGGGAGCCGTAATCCCACTTGCTCTTTATTAATATTTTATTACAATTTAAAATAACTCTCTGATAGAGAGCACTCTTGATCTGCAAAAAGCAAGATTCAAGAGACTTTATCAGATTAAAAGAAGCGTAAATCAATACAAAGGATTAAAAATGGTCTTCTTTGATGGTTCAAGCTCCCAAATCGCCTTGGTCTTTCAATTTTCTATGACAAAAGGACAAAAACCAGTGAACAACAAACTTGTTAGAATGTTAGCATTTGTTAGTATAATCACATAAATTGTACAACTTAGTACTTGCAAATGGTAAGAAAAATTAATGCTTCAAGTACTTAAGGAAAGCAACACTTAGATCTAACTATAAAAATGTGAATCTAAAGCACTTTTAGATCTAATAATGAAGCAAATAAATTCTAAGAATGATGCTTTTAGATTTAAATCTACTTGCTTTCTGTAAACAAAAATAGGGAAAAAGAGTTTGATTTGATTTTAAGAAGGTGAGAAAAGTAGAACCAATCCCAAGCTTGATGATTATGAAGGCTTATGAAGATCTGCAAAATCAAACTGTTAGCATGTGATCAAAGTGTTCTTATGGTTGGAGAAGAAGAAAATACAGCTTAGATTCGCTTCCAAATCAACTTGGATCCTGCAAAAATTCTCATACACTTACAAGAACAAATGGATTAAATCTAGAAAACATAGAGTAGTGAAAAATTATGAAGACTAATTGTATAACTGATTACGCATACTACTCCCTATTCTTTCACTAACATGTTAAAAGAAAACAACTCAAAGACTATGATCGTATGTTTCTATGGGCTCAGAGGCCTTCTTAGCTAAACAATCCATAGATTCAAACAGTAAGTACATGAAAACAAGACAAGATTATACCTCAACAAAACACATGCTGCACAATGAAGGATCTTTCACACCTCCTTGACCTCCAAAGTCTCAACAAATTTTTATTGCAAAATATGAAATACATGAGCAAAGGTTCGATGCTAAGCCACCCTGAAGGATGGAGCTCGACCTTGCTTTTATAAAGTTTACATGAGGAGGAGGGAATGCATGAAACGAGAGGGCAAGTGCTCAAATCAAGGAGAAATCACGTGATTGATTGACTTGGAGTTCGGTTGGTTGGTGTGATGGGATGAGGTGGCTGCCATCTCATGAGGGGGGCGCCCCTCTCCCATTGGAACCAATGCACAAGACTTGGAACATTGGCCCACCTTTACGAGCTTCAATGCTTGGAGAAGTCGCCCACGTGAGGGAGGCCCATGCTTTCTGTTACCGAGCAAATTAGCAGGGCTAATTCCCAGTAAGCATAAATAAGAAAAGTGACCCAATGTCACCCCGGTCACCGATCTAACTTCTTCGGAAGTCGAAACCTCCAAGGAGAAGTATCCTTATGGAATCTTGTTAGACACTTAGACAACCACAAAAAATATATTTGCTATGCAATTCGTAGTTAGACCAGTGCCTATATGGAATCAATTGCTAATAATAGTAATGTCCAACAATGATGTATATCATTTAGATCATTCAATGAAATGTGAATTTGATGTGAGACAATAGTGAACGAAGAGATAATAAGCATCCACCAAAGTAGACTCAGGATCATTTACCAAAAATGTAAGAAACGTGTACATATGTATTACAATAATCAATATTGGATCAAAAGACTATATTGCCAATAAACTTCAACCATTAACCAAATATGCATCATTCACTAATCAGATGTAGGTTTGTAGCATGACAATTCACAACCAAATGACTCAAAAGAAATGCAATATTTTAGTGACAAGTTCTATGACGACAATACCATTGTTATCACACCGTAGTAGCAGGGCTACTATTCTTGTTTAGCAGATATCTGCACATTCCAGAGCTTCCATTATTCAGAGCATGGCTATGATGATTGTATATTTTGTGATCACTCATGATCAGAGCAGTGTATTATTCAGACTTATGTTAGACCTTGTGTCAAGGCTGAGCCTTGAGAGTTCAGATTTGCTGACCGATGTGACCCTTTATCCCATACAGTTTCAGTTCAGTGCTCAGAGATGTATTGCAACAGTGTTTCAGATGGTATATGATGTTTATTACTATGATGATGTTGTATGATCTATGGATGTTTTATCATTGACTGTGGATTATTATCTAGTTGATTTAGTCATGATCACAGCATCTGCTTGGTATATTATTCCTGATGTGGCAAACTGTTTAAAATGAACTATAAATCATAAAATGGACAATTGCTTGCACATTTAGGTCATTTAACAAAACCCACTGGTTTTCCACCTTACATAGATATGGTCTTTCTTGGCACCAGTTGTCTGCTAGTGTAGGCTCCATATTCACTTGACTCCATCCATACATGACTTTCCTATTTGACTTTAAACCTTGACTTGTCTCATTTGACTTTCTGATACTGAGGACTTCCCCATTTTTCTACCTGTGTTTGGACCACATCCCTGTATGTTCAGTATCTCGGCTCTAAGTTGGTGACAAAACTTGCCTTTGGTGAGTTGGATTGTAGGCCTAAATCGTTCTAGTCGGTTGTCCCGATGTTTGGCATTGGCTCGAACTCCCCCTAGTCACTTGAGATGTTGTTGGCTAAAACTGAAAGCTCATGTTCTACTTATGGAAACTTATAAATTCGCCCATGGAAACTAAAAAAGGGCAAGAGTGATGAACAGCTAAAAATACTCCTCGAAGAGTATAAGAAAGGTCCAAAAAGCAATGGTTCTTAAAAGCTATATCTAAACAATTGCTGACCTTATATGTTTATGAAAACATGCCCTGGATGCAAGCTGCAACTAGTTGTGCTTATCAGCACACCTGAGATCCGAAGGGTTATGTAGGCCAAAAAGGCCATGAAAAGAAATTGAATGATCCTAATGAACCTGGATCAACTTGATGTAGACATGATGCCTAAGTTGAATAAGCACTCTCTAAACAACTTATCCATTTGTGAGGCACAACCATCCCCCGTGTTATTTTGTCCAGCACAGAGTTTGTAGCTTCCCCCTTTTCCCAGTCCAAAGTATTTTTGAGTTAAGTTAGACAAGTCAACCCCTCTGCCCAACCTTGTTCCTAGCCTTCATCCTTCACTAGCAGTTTGACCATGTCCAATGGGTGAGTTTGTCATTTGAACTATTGTGCAAGTAACCTTATAACAAAGGAATATGCTAACTTGATAAATGCCACTGAATGGATGTTATACTTTGAGTTTGGTTGTGAGAATGATTAGAGAAGCATGTCTTAGTCTACTGATGTGATTTATCCTTGGTTGTATATTATTGGGATCCATGATGATGTGGACCATATATCTATACCTATTGATGATGATTGATGGTCCCACACACTTGATGATGATATCATATGATGGACATATGGTTCAGATGATGATTGATGCAGTTCAGCAGGTTTTATTATTACTTCAGATCATCAGATTATGCACTGTCCATATATGGTGGACCCTACAGCTGGCCCATTAAGGCAACCCATGGTGTATGAGTACACATTCCTAGTGGATTTGGGTCTTGTGGATCCAATGAGACACTTATCCTTCAGTTCCAGGCACTTTTGACAGTGATTGATGCAGTTTTACACTTGTTGACCATATTTGGGGTTGATTTCCTAGCCTGAGCATCAAGGGCCATGAGAGGCCAATTCACCTAGGGCATTGTATGAGGAGGGCGTGGTCCAGCCACTTGTTTTTACCATTTACCCCCCCTTTTGGAGAGCCTGGTGGGATGAATTGGACAGTGCAGATGCCCTGGGAGGCAATTTTGGCACTTTCACAGTTACCGAGGCGGTTAAAAAATGGGATAAAGTGGTCACTGAGGAATTCGATTTGGGCAATTGAGGCAAGGTTTTGGCATTTGGTTTTCACAGAGGTCTTCCAGGGTGATCCCACTATCTTCCAGCCAGTTTTCACCATGTGGGTAGGCCCACAGCGATCACAGGAGGTCTTTTACTGCTTGTCTGTCATAGATTTGAGGACAGATTTGATCATTTATATTATATTGGACATATTTTATTATTTTATTGTGCCTTGGGGATGAGCTAGTAAGGATTGATGCCTCCTAGCCCCACCATGTGCTTCTTATGTCATGTCCTAGTCATTATGAGGTGGGCTTTGGTACTTTTACCCCCCTCTAGTGGATGACGTCACCCTTCATGATTATTTTAGACTATGACATCATCACTTTATGAGTGATCCATGTGTTATGTTATTATGGTTCATCTTAGCCATTGATTGTATATTGAGATCTTTTAATCTCAACCACTCATTTGATGTAGTATTGTAAAGTGGTATAAGGTTTTGGTCTTTATTATCCTATATAAGGAGGAGACCCCCTATTGTATTGCTCACCTTTGGAGCTCTGGAATATTGGAATAGAACACTTCTTTGTGGAGCATATCTCTCTTGTCTTGTGGATTCTCTTGCATATTGAGTATACAGTATCTCTTCTATGTATCATTGTGGATTTTGGTGCTTCTACTAGTTTTCTTGCAGGAAAGTTGAATTGATGGAGAGGAGGGCGATTTCTTGAGGGTTATTGTTGGAGGGATCCACATATTCTCTCTTGGGTTGATCTTGTGACAGGGAGTATCATTATTGTATCTTTGTGACATAGTTGATGCTTTCTATTACATCTTTCTATCATTTTCATAATCATCTTACTTGACTTGTTTCTTTGATCTTGTCTTGTAGGAGGAGGACGATTTGGCTATCTTGGAGGAGGACATCTTGGTTGGAGCTCTCGGATCTCACTCTTGAATATACAAATAGGAGAATGCTATCAATTTGCAAGGTGGCCACAAGCAATTGAGGTAAGATCTACAAGGTATGTGCCTCTTTCCATCCGTTCTCTCTTCATTGGTCACAAACCCTAATTAATTAAAACCCTCATTTTTGGTTTTTCTTAGATCTACTTAGATCTAGCCTTGCTTTTGAAAAGATCTTAAGAACCCACCTCTATAGCATCCACCCCTAGTTGGATCTATAGTTTGGTGGTGATTGGGTTAAAATTGACACACTTTTCAAGGCAATATAGCCCTCTTGAACCAAATCGCACTTCCTTGGAGAGGCTTGTTGGGTTAGATCTAACATATGGGTAGGTGAGATCCCGCTTGATTTGCAATCTACACACTTGATAACCTACCCCTAGACTTTTACTTTGGTGATTTCTACCTTGTGGGCATCATTCCACATTTTAAGGGATTAAAACCCCCTTTTGAATTACTTGGCACCTTAAAACTCAGATCTAGTAAGATCTAACCCTTGGATTGACTTGATTTTCTAGATCCACATAGATCGGTGCCTAAGCTACTTGGATCTACAGTTTGGTGGCCATTGGATGTGATTTGACCCACCTTGTCCGCCTTTTAGCCCTCCTTGAGCAAGGTCGCACTTCCTTGGGTGAGTGAGTTTGCCCACTTTGAGGACATGGGTGGTTGAGATTTTTGTGGATTTGGAACGGGCATACCTTGAAACCTAGGTCTAGAGTATCATTTTGTGACGATCTGCCTTGGAGGTAGCATTCCTTGTTTTAAGGGATTGTGGTCCACTTAGGGTCATATCATGAAATCCTAGATCCAGCAAGATACAACTACTCTATCTCAATTAGCTCACTTGACTTGACCTTTAGGTGTCCCGATCTACACTTTGACATATCTTTTGACTCTGTTAGCCCATCCAACAAGGCACTAGTCCTCCTCAAGCAAGGCGCACTCCTTGGGAATTGTGTCAAACCTTAGATTCGGTACATGGGTACTCCTAATTTCAACTTAGATCCATAGATCTACTCATTGCACATCCTCTAGTGCCAATTGCATCCCTAAAGTTCACCTTGTGGGTCCACATTAAGCCATTTCACATATCCCAAGAAAGTAGGACCCACTTGTGTAGCACATGGTACTATACCTTGTCATTATAACTAGTCATGTGGCCTAAATCATACATTGGTTGAAACACTAATCATTTCTCAAACCACTTTCAACCATAATTCAATTGCTAGGTCCACTATACCTTGCATTGGTTTCCGTAACTTACCATTTACTCATCCCTAGGAACCTTTGTTTGGGTCCAATCATCTTTGATTGGTTATAGGGTCTCCCCCTAGGTCTTGATTCATTTTGACCTAAAGCGAAGAGTGCCTCGGTTGGCGTGACTCCCACCTTGCATTGGGAACCGTGGCATCTCTTGGGTCACCTCTTTAGTTGCCCATCTCCTCTACCGTCCCGGATGGGATACCACTAGGGGCAACTACAAGTTGTGTGATAACAACTATCACCAATCAAGTGTGTATCAGCCATATGTCATTCAAATGTTATAGCAGGATTAATTCAATTAGCTCTAGGACAGATGTAAGTCTTAAGCAATGTAATTCACTGAAAATCAGACCACAATAATAAATCAGATCTGTACATGAGAGAGATCATTAACCATAGAAATATAAGAGTGCTTGTGTATGGATCATTCAATAATTCTTATAAGTATTTACCATCGACTAGGTGAAAATAATATCCAAGGTAAACCAGCAGTAATGAATAAAGGAATCAGATTATAATGTGGCTTTTTAAGTCACCAATTGCATTTAAACTCTTGTAATTGATTAGTTATTACCCTTTTAAAAGGACTATCTTTTTACTGTATTTAGATAAGGGAATAAGCATTTATTATGGCAATGTATAACCAATAACAATATAATCAAGAAATATCATTTATTAGCAAACAAGTTTCAATTCTCAACAGGTAAAAAAGTATTTTCCAGATCTGCTGTAGGATATAAATCAGAGTTACATTTGCACATTAAATTACAGAAAATGGATAATTGCACAAATAGCTAACTCTGGGAACAAAAACAATAATTAAATTTAAGATTAAAAATGCCAACTAGTTGTTCGTATTGAATGTGCAGAGAAAGGGCAGTGAAGGAAGCACACAGGGTCTGCAATTTTATTGCAGACCTGTGGCTAAGGTAAAAAGTAGGAAAGGGGGGCTTGGATAGGGTAGGAAAAGGGGAAGGAGAGGATAGCAAGGAAGAGGGAGAAGTGGGATGGAGAGGGGATGGTGGAGTAGAAGGAAGAAGAGGAGTGGGAAGAAAAGAAGGAAAGATAGAGCAACCAAGTAGGACTTAAAACACAGATTTAGGATTTTTTAGGATTAGTTTTAACACTAATTTAACACACTACTAACTTAGAAAATCAAATAATTTAACATAATATTTACAAGACAAACAAAACTCAGAAATTAGGGCTTTTTAGAGAGTTTTTGATCATTTTGGGATTTTTAGGGCTCCTAAAATTTTGTCCTAGGGTTTTTAGGGACAAATAGGGTAGGCCGAAATTATAAAAGGAAGGGCTGAAATTTTAGGGAAGCCAAAAAATGCAAAAAAAAATAAATTTTTAATTTTTAGGGTTTTTATCATAAAATTGCAGACCTAATTCTAACACTAATTCTACCATGGAAATGCAAAATCTTAACCCTAGATAATAATTACAAATGTACAAAACTCAGATTTTAGGTTATGTTACCTCCTTTTTGACAGGGTTGCCCACAGGCCAGAACATCACTTTGCAGCAGTTAGTGTGCTTGTTTTGACTGACAAAAAGAAGTATAAAGAGAGACTGTTTTAAAAGTAGCATACTGCCATCTTCAGATTATTGTAGCAAGCATATCAGTCGAGTTGTTAAGCTCTTGTTCAAACATGCCAGGAAGACCTGATTGGTGAACTGCAGAAGCTGCCTCATCTGATGGTGCTGCAGTAATAGCCAAATTTCGAATGTGCACCATTGAAGAACTATTCATAGAAAATTCCTTCAAGAATGTGACTTCCTCAGCTTTACCAGGGAAAATAAGCTCAAGACCACGAGTTGATTTTGCAAAGATTCTTCATAGCTTCTGCAACTATTGTTGCAATGCTTTCATCACTATTAGTAGGGTAGGCAACAATAGAAGGCCAGACACCATGGCTCGCACACCAACACCTTCATCTTTATCGTTGTTATCAAGAAGCTGTGCAATAGCTCTGCATGATAGTCGTCGTGTCAGTGGAATATCAGACCAGCTTGTGCATAAGGCACACACTGAGGAAGAAGAGAGACTCCATATGATGTTTTCAGAAACCCTTCCAAGCAAGAAACTAAGGAATCATCGAACCCTTTTTTTAAGTGCAATGAAGATCGGGTATAGTGGGAATCGATGCCAGTGAACTCGATAAATCACATAAGTTTGAGGAGTACAATATTTCTGTGCCTGTTCCAAATGAAGAAGTCCTTCACACCTAGAAGGAGGTTGAACATAATGTGGAACTTATGGGGCCATATCGGTCTCTTCGAGCAGTTTTTGAACCTTTGTTGGAAACATTCTTGCTTCTTGATAGATTGCTTTTTCAAAAGCATGATGGGATTGAGGTCCTTGCACTTGGCAACAACCTAACGTGAATGCTGGTAAAGGGAAGTCATAGTCACCAGTGGCGTTTTCACGAGGAGCTCGGACCTGTCTTGTTGACAGCCAATTAATTGATGCGGGGTTCAACAAGATGTCCACACATGGTGGATGTTAAATTTGATCAAGGATTATGACAGACAAATTGCGATTTTCATGGAAACCGTCTCATCAGGATGGGTTTTTTGAAGCCATTGCCCCAAACCAAACAAAAAATACAGAGATGGTGCCTACATGTTGTTTATTTTGATTGGCAGTCGATGCATTGAGCTCGGCTCACTTTTATTGGCAGTCATTGACAGTCGCTCACCTTGCCTTCAATTGTTCTATAACGCCAAGGCTCGGGGTTAGCAACATGACCAACACGCTATGAAAGTTGAACTATTTGGGGGTCTCCACTGGTGTATGCTCGACAAATCCCGAAAACTACAAGATTGGAGATTGTTTCAGCTCAGCGTTTTTGTATTAGACAGACAGTCATGAAGATGGATTCACGTTTTCTTTTGACAACCGATTTCACTATTGATCGTATCTTGCATTCGACATATGCTCGGGGCCACTCTCACGGTCATGTAGAATTTGAAACAAGCGGTAAAGGGGATCTAACAACTGTAGGTTTGAACTGGGCGTGTCCTCTGCGTTTCTCTACTCCTTTGATAGCTAATTTCATATTTGATCACCCCGTGTTCACACTGGCAGACCCTCTCGTGGATTGTTTTTTTCCTAACCCACGTATCAATCTGTTTACTGCTAGCCGATTACTAGAAAATCTTGGGAGCAACTATTAACCCACGTATTACTTTGCCTTGGGTGATCGAGCAGCTAGGAGTCTGCTTTAATGGACTAGGGGTTTTCTAAAATCACGTGGATAAAGAGAGAGTCCTTTTTTATTATGTTAGAGTTTTGGTAGTCATTCGATTGAGAAAAAAGTGGATCTTCACCCACCTTTTCTTTTTTATTTATTTTATTTCATTTTTACTTTATGAGAGGCTTTTTTGGTCTTTTTAGGGGGCCAGCCTTCTTCATTGTATCATGGAAAAAACTTGGGAGTTTTCTTCTCCTTGAAGCTTAATGAAAAATACTATGGGTTTCGGATAAACTGAGCATTCTCTTGGCACGATCTTGTGAGTTTTTTGATAAGTGTGGATGTTTCTAGATTCTGCGTTTTCTGTTCTATGTTTGTGTAAGAGGCCATAAGGGGTGACAATCCACCACATTGGAAGGTGAAAAATTCTTAGCAGGCGCTTTCTTTTTCCCTTTGGTGAAGAATTCTTAGCAACTACGTTCTTTTTCCCTTTGTGAGCATGCATACACGGGTATTGATCTTTACATTTAATCTAGTTTGATTGTGTAATATTGATCTTTTGTTTGCATAGCGCACCTCCCGCAGCTAGAGAAGTACTTTTTCTGGATGTCAAACACGAAATTGAGCAGGGCTTGCTCAATCATGCGATCTTTCCCCCTCAATCATATATGACACAAGGCCCCCCTTGAGTTTTTTTTTTGACTCCATTCGCCCCTCTGTATACTAGCACTGGCCTTTCCTCGAGGATTGATCCTCCCATCTTTCCCATTACTCAATCAAGATACCTTTTGTTACAATTGTTTCTCTAAGGCAACCTCTTCAGTTCACCTTGCCCTCCATTGCATCTTCCTTAGCGATCCTACCTTAGGGACACCCCCCTTGAGTTGGAGAAGAGCCAACCTGAAGTGAGAGGAGAGGAGTGTGGTGACATTGGCTTCTCTCCTGAGAGTTGTCATCGAGCTGGTGTGCTCACTTTTTTGGGCTTCAGCACATGCATGTCAGTTTTGGGTGACAACAGGTTAAAAAGTAGAGAGAGAAACCTAGGGTTTCAAAAGACAACTATTCATCAAACCTAGGGCATCAATGAGAGGAGCAACCCTCCTTGAGATGGTACTTGGCAAGCTTAGTAGACTAGGGCTCACCTCCACAATCCCTAGGATTCGTAGAGGAAGCCTAACTTAAGCAAGACTTGAAGACCTAAATCTCAAGCTTGAATGCAATGGTGATCAATGACAAAAATGAAATGCAAATCAAGACAAAATGAAGCAACAATGGCTTCCATTCAACCCTAAAAAGCATCACTTTCATACAAATTGACCTAGTGACATCAAACCAAAAGTATAGATACCTCCAAGTGCATGTGTTAAGCAAACAACTTTAGCCTCACTTTAGCAATGGCATGAATAATAGTAAAACCTTCATTAAGGAGAGCACATCCCTTCAAAGAGCCCTCGTCAGGGCAAATAGCAGACATAATGATTTATCCCCAAAAGTTGATGTCTAAAAATGAAGTGAGGAGGTCTTATTTATATGATCTCACACTCACTTTACACAAAAGTAAAGTCAATTTAATATTTAAAAATGTCAACTTAAAAATATAACAAAAATAATATAAAATAATCTAAAGATGGCCTATTGTAGGCTACCTGTGATATTTTTCCCACTAGGTGCCAAAATATGCTAAACAAGGCCAATTTTGATGAAACTGAAGGCCAGACTGTGCAGGGGGGGTCATCATTCCCCAACTAACCCCAATAGTGATGAAAACCCTCAACGCCCCCCCCCTTTTTAGCAAGCAAACAGTCTTCCTAGGAGGATGGCGTCATCCTCTGAAGGAGGGCCCAGAGGGAGGGCATTGCTGAACTAGAGGACCAGGAGGGTGCTGGAGGTACTCTGGGAGATAAGAGTGCGTCTCAGTACTGAAGAACTTGCAGCTGGAGTGATAAAACAAGGTCGAGGTCATGTGACCCAATGACCCACCCGTGGAAGCCCCGGACACCAACCTCAGGGTTTCAAACCCTTTCATGACGTAGTCAACGATGCCATTAAACCATAGTACTTCCAGAAGAGAAACCAAAGGGTTTGGCCATGCCCCTACCTCAAAATGAGCTGGCTAAACACCCCTCCTGGTTAGAAAAAAAGACACCCTCTCCCTGGGGCACCTCTGCAAGTACGCTGGTGCTAGTACCATCGTAACACTTTCCTTAATGAAAATATTCCAATTTGAGTTTTAATGCCATGTAAGATGACGCTTTATCATGAGGACATATTTGCCTTCCTCTTTGAAACATAATGCCACCCTTTCCAAACTTTATTTCATCATACTTTTGATTTTTTAATATTTTGTCTTCTGTGCGATTTGTAGCATGGTTAGCATTTTAAGTGTTGTTTTGTAGCACTTCTAGAAAAAAATGCCACATTTGGCCATTTAGTCACACGAAACCTAGGAAAATTGGGTCCTAGGTTAAAGAGGACGCTCTGAGCATCAAAACGAGCGTCCCCACGCCAAATTCCGCCTCCAGATGAAGCTTTTATTACATTTTGAATTTTTCCAATTAAACCAAAAATGGTCTAATTTTACGGAAAAAAACTATTTTTGCTGGAATGAAACCAAACTCCTAGGGAACCTAATGCATGTCTATACAACTCAATTTAGATGGCTAGCATGTAAAAAATACATAGACACAGACCTTAATAACCTCCCTAGGTTCGACAACCATGAAAATACTCTAGCTTTGGAGGTGTGAGTGAAAAACTTAGGAATTATAGGCCACTGAAGCATAGCGCATAATTCCTAAGGAAAAAACACTCTAGAGTATCCCCCTGATGGCAAAACCTAAGGTAGGCCAAGTCTTTTACAAAATAATCATTCTTAGACCAACTTATTACAATTCCCCCATTGGGGTCTGGACATGCAAAATTTACAAAGGGGCCAAAATTGGCCCTGAAAACGTTTTTTGAACTTTTGAACAGTGATGATGAACATTGAACATGTTCATGAAACTGGTGGCTCACAAGAAGTCCAACTATGGTACAAAATAGTTGGTAACATGGAGAAAGGGATCAATGTTGACAAAGTTTCCAGTAGACTACAATAAATTGGGTGAGTGATCAGTTTAGACAAAGTCACTGAAAAGGCAAAAGAGTAAAGCATGAAATAGAAACATAGAAATATATTACATGTTCTATAGAGTGAATCTCATCACAGTTTGAATGTGATATTAAGCAGACAGGTGAACAAAATTGTTTGCAAATGAAGATTCAATGAGAGAGTTGAAACGAGCATTTATCTTAGTTACTCAAGAGGTATAATACAATCTAACATGACACTTGTCAATGTTGACCTTTCTAGAGAGTGGCATCATCAATGTTGAAAATCTGGATGTTGGAGTATTGCTGCAACAATTATGAGCTCTTCTCATCTGCTTTTAATTCAGATCTAATGCAGTTAATCCGCGATCTTGATCATTTTCTCATCTTCATCTTAAGCTATTTTGAGAGCTCTATCTCAGGTTTTTTGTGCTGATATAATAGACTATGTTTTCATGATGTTCCATGGTACAGTTTTCTCACTTAAAAGGATTGTCTGGATGGTGCCATGATCATTAGTTATATTTTAGATATACAGATGGTATTCTCTTCAGTTTCGACTTCGACAGAAATTGGTTAATGATCTCAATCTATATCATGTATGTCAACTTTTATTGTAGGATATAGCTTAGGATGACAAAGAATACTTCAAGCTTTTACAATGTTTTTTGTAATGTCATTAGTTTAAACATCCATTCCTTTTTTGGTCCAATCTACATGCAATGAAGTCGTTTTTTTCTATGTTTGCAATTTTGCAGGAACATTTTCAAAGACAGGGTGCTGAACGTGCTATGGTTTCAACTGCAGCCACAGCCAAGCAGGTAGTTTCTATTGATAAATCATTGCTTGTTGGATGGTCGAATGACATTTTGCATAATAGACAGTAACCCTTGAGGTATTTATCTTTTGAAATGTCAAGTGTGCCGTTCAGTTAGGTTTAGAAAGATATAGAGCAAGGGTTTCACAATGTGGATCTTCTTTTTGTTTGGAGAATACGTCATATAGAATCTCTTTGGCTAAGCTGCCATCCTATGAACTGTATATATATGCTGTCAATGTCACCCAGGACTTGCACTTAACCACATCTTCACCTATCCAGGGGGTTTTGAACCTGATCACCTTGCCTGGTTGCTGCTTGACCACACTCCCGTGGGCATCATGATGCAGATTGCCATAATTCATTTTTGGTATAGCAAGAATGATTTGAAAGTAATAGTTTATTCCAGAGATGAGAGCACTTAGTTTTACTTATATTTCTCCCTTGTATGCTTGGTTCTTCATGCAGTAGAACTAATACTCGTGAATAGTATTTTATTAATAATGTAGTAATTTCTTCAACAATAAAAGAAGATGGACTCCATTCTTCTCATAGTTTGGAAGCCTCTGTGAGAAAAGCTGTAAGGTATAATATTGAAAACAACTATGTTTGGTGATTATTGTATATTATAATGAATTGTTTTTGCTTTTCCCTGCATAGAGATATACAAATCATACTGTGAATTTTAACAGATCAGAATCCAAGAGCATGGTGTGGTTTTGTTTGATTTTTGTCTGTGGTACAGCCTAATCAAGTTTCCTACAAATTCTAGCTATTATACCATTCTTACGTTACAACAATAAATAATCTAAACCATTTGTTGGTGGTTTATTGCAGATTTCATATCTTCAAAGCCTTGGGTGTACTATCACTCCAACTTCTCGTCTACATGCATCTCGTCTGATTGAACAATACAAATCACTTTGAGAAGTTGAGGTACAGATGGGCAGGCTGGAAGTTTTTTAACAGGACAATTTCACGTATTCTCTTTTGCATTTCAAACATAGATTTAATTTGACATTATCTAAAAGTTCCTCTGTTTATTATCCACAGGGCAGGTATGGGCAGAGTGGGCCTAATGGTTAAGAACATGTGTTTTCTCACAGGAGATCACAGGTTCAAATCCATAGGGGGTAGGGGATGTACACTTCCGTAGACTTAAGCAGTCAAATGACTGTGCAGAGGGGGTTTTTTGTCCCACAAACAAGGGGTCTCATACACCATTTTGGTGTCTGGCTAGGTTGCGACCTTAATAATAGATTATTATTATTATTATTATAGAATTGGATGAAAGTCAGCTTTCCTTATTCATTAATCGTGTTCATAAGCATGGTTGTTAATTAATTGCATGGTTGTAGCTGGTTGACTGTACACAAAACAATGCTTCTAAAAAATTTAATACTCATTAGTCAAATGTATCTTCCTGAGTAAATCAAATCAGGAACATTGTATCCAATATGAGCACATGGAATAAATGCATGATACACATACATTGATTGGATAGATTAGTATTATTCTTATCCAATGACTAGATTGGTTCCTAGTAAGTAAGAAATTCAAAGCAACTGCAAGGTCCTTACCATTCATTGACCGTCAATGAACATCTAAGGCATTTTCATATCATGAAAAGCGACGGAAATTTGAATCATGAAATGGAATGATAATACAGAAAGCATGAAAGGATTAATGCCAACTCAGTTTGACACCCAAAAGCCTCTCCCATAGATTATAAGCATAGGAATTTTAGGAATTTTACATAACTATGGAAGGACATGGGAAGTAAGAAAACGAAGGAGAGTTTGTATCCAAGTGAATTTTCAGATTTTCCGGTTGCCAGCAAGAGAACATGATGCCATCAAGTGAAAGAACAGTGAAAGCATTTTCAAATCTGGATGGTGAACATGAGTGATGCAATTAAGAAAGTATGATGTATTCCTGTAATTATATAAATAAGAACCAGAAGGAAAGCCATATTGCAGAACTGTAATAAGAACAATATGTGACCCAGTAAAATGAACGATAGAATATTTGACCCAGTAAATGAAATATCAACTATTAGAAAAACAAAATCAACTGAAGCTTGATAAACCTTCATACCTGGATAAGATGTGGCTAAGGAAAACGTACGTTGACACAATAAGAACTTGTGGCGTTGCTGGAACACAATTGACATCGTAGAGTAGTGGATGTGCAAGTTATGTGATAAAAATGTTGAATAACAAGATAACACACCCATGCAATTCTAGCTTGCATCAATAATTACACCATGTACAAATTATTAACTTAAAAAGAGCAATTGCTTGCAACAAATAATTTCGTGCAACAGTTTCAGTTTAGAAAGGTTTTTGAAAACAATGTAATATTCCTATATGTAATGAGTATAAAATGGATAAATAACCTTCATATTTAGACAAGGTAAATAAGAACCTTGACAAAATAAGAACTTGTACAACCTTTAGTGTAAGAGTGGCTCATGGAACACAATTGATATTAGTGGATGTGCAAGTTATATGATTAAAATGTTGAGTGCAAAGATTTCATATCCACGCAATTCTCGACAAGGTGTAGTTGCGGTTAAAGAAAATATGCATTGACAAAATAAGAATTGCTAATGGAGCACAATTGATATCGTGAGAGATTGGTGGATGTACAAAGATTTCACACCCATGCAATTATAGCTTGATTCAGTAAATTATATCATGTACAAAGTGACTGGTTTTAATAATATATTTGAACAATTGCTTGTCATAAATAATTATAATTTCTTCAATATGGGTATTTAAAGATCACTCCTGTATTTTTTTTTGTAAGTTAGTATTGACTGGGATTTGAATTTGTGACTTTCCGTTTACAATTTATCATCTCATTTATTCATTATCAATTGCTCTACCCTCTGTGGGTTCAAGATTACTACTATATTAGATTAGAGAGATTTTGAAAACAATATAATATTCTTATAAGTAATGACTATAAAATATATAAATAAACATTATATAATAATAATAATAACAATGATAATAATACACTAAGAGACAACTTAAATAAAGGACAACTCTTCACTTTCCGTTACTAACCAATGCATATATAAGTACATGGTGACAAGGCTGATTGTATAATCATATTGTTCATTTAAGTTATCAATTGTATATTTGTTATAGATACGATTTCAACTCTCTTTCATTTCTTTGTTGGCATTTATGTGTATATGAATTATCATTCATGACATTGTTATAAGAGCCCTTTCTCAAGTACTTTTGTTGTTTTTACCTTTGGCCTGCTCATTTTATCTCAGATTATGTGATTTTGGGGTCTTTGACCACAATCAAGTTTTGGTCATTTAAAGTTCATAAATTTTGTTGAGAGAAGATTATTCCATTGCAAATTTGAAGAACAATTCTAAACATAGAAATAAAATATATGGACTATTTATAAAGGCTAGCTTGTCGTATTTAAGCGATGATACTACCATGTGGCTACATTGTGGGTTGCTATTTTGTTGTGTTGTTAACATTAATATAGGAATGATATAATGTAAAAATAGTTGTAGAGCACCAAATATAAGGTAGGAAGCATCGCTCGAAGAAGCAAACTACAATTGTCATTTCCACCATACATTATATCATCTTTGAAGAATAAACCTTGTGAGCAAAGGTTGATAAAGGAAACCATTAGACATAGTCGAGGAAATGTAAAAATGTTTGACCAAAATTTGTTTAAAGATTAAACGATAAATCAAGTACTAAAATCAAGCTCAATAAATCCATGGTCCTTTAGTGCATCCATATGCACATGTAACATACATGTTCAACTCAAACTCAAGTAAAAGACAACTCTCAATATCACCAAAAGTTGAAGAATTAGCAATATTGTCTACCAAAAATTGGGTTGTAGGACTCCGAAATTGTTAAGTGTTGGTAATTTTGAAACTCGATTTACTGAAATAATAATAGCTAGAAAAATGAAGCAAACAATCTAAGTTGGCATAGATATCCATCGTTTTGGGATAACAACCTCCTACTTGTTTATTTTTGAATATTCAAACTTGCCACAAGACATTGTGATATAAAAAAGAAAAAAAATCAATAATTAAATGCATCACTTTGCTAGTGAACCATTGTAGAGTTTTGTTGTTGGCGAGAATCACAACAGTTGATTAAAGTGTGTCATCATCTTGCTCCATTTCAAAGTAAGAATCATATATGACATTTTTATAAAAAAGACTAGGGTTAAAAACAAAATTAGCAAATTGCTTTTAACGAGGGAATAATAAGGTGTAAGTAATTATATATCATAAACAAAGAGAAAGGGGATTTTTTTTGTAAGCTAGTAGCCATGGATTTTCGAACCAGTGACCTATCCCAAGGAGTGCCTTAATAGTACACTCATTCACTGTCTATTCTACGCCCCGTGAGCAAGAAAAGGGACTTATCATTGTAAGGAAAATTCCAAAATACTTCATAAAATTCATGGGTTCCTTGTATTTTGTGCTCCCACTAATTATCAAAGAAGTTGGTAAGGAATAAGTAAAACATGAATTATGAATTCCACATATAATTCAACATTTTGTACTAAATGTCCTTTTTGTGCAATGTAGTTCAAGTATTTGTCGGCCTTTGAGAATAAAATTCTCATTTGCCAAAATTGTTTAAGTATTTATTGCAAAGGAATATTAAGGTGATAGGTAAATGCTTAAATTTGTATAGCAAATAAAAAAATTAGAGGACAAATTAGCAAAACTTCAAAAAATGATAAAGTATCACAATAAAAATTAAAGATCTCAAGAAGGAATTTGATAAGGATTTATCACAGAGTTGAAAAAATCCTTGTTTAAAGGATCATAATGAAAGCTTGGTAGCATAAATCAAGAAATTGAAGAAAGAGAAACTACAACAGGAAAAGCTAGAGAAATTTACCAACAAGGAATCATTGATCGATAGGAAAAAATGAGTGACCCTGTTGAAATAGAAAAGTTGTTATATGTAAAATCTGAAGCCTGGAGAAATGAACCAATATAGAGTACTAGACAACAAAAAATAAGAAAGTTGTTTATATTGAAATGTTGTCAGTGAACAAATCACTAGAAGTAATGGAAGGTAAATATTTCAAAAACAAGACAGAAGATATAAGGATGTCTTATCATGATCCTAGTTATAATTATCAACACATTATTCAACAAACTAATCAAGGACGACATCAACATAAAAAACAAAGTGATGGTCCTAGTAATTCGAAACAAAGCTCAATTGTGGAATGTTATCATCCATACATCGTATAAAATTGAATTAAGGTTGTCTAACCCTTTCACAATTTGACAATTTTGTTCAATACTTAGTCACTCACACACGTCTTGTGTCTTTAGGCTTCACAACTTGAAGAATGAAGAATCATGAGAAGTCATTGCATGCTGGATGAATACAATTGTTTCCACAATATGCTTTGAGGACAAAGCATCCTTAAAGAGAAAGGCAAAGCAATGCCTATAAAATAGATAAATAAATAGTACCTCATAATAATAAATCAATGAACAAAATCCTTCACCTTCATGACTAGCTAATGTATACATGTATATCATCATAAGGATAATTGTAGAATAATCTCATTCATTCAATATATAATGATAAATTGAATGAATGAGATTATTCTACATAATAATCTTGTAGTGTTGGAGCCATCTCTTATGTAAATAATGTTATTAATAGGATACTTTGAACATTTAACTTATACGTCCATATAAAGACTTGTGACAGGAGACTCTTGCATCCCAAACAACTTAGCCTCATCACTATTTGTATAATAATTCCATGTTTCATATTTTCTTTATATTTCATATCAGCTAGCTTATTTGAATAGTTTATTTATTGATATTTATCCTCATTGCAATAGAAATGCTTCCCATTGTCAATTGCTAAAGGAACTTCTTTGTGATGCACCATCCTATGCCTCCCTTTCCTTGTAAACTTGTTTCTTCATTGCATATATCATTGTGGGAGTTTCAATCTAAAACTCTAGATTTTTTCTTCTCACCCCGAAAATAGAGAATTGACAATAGTTTGAAGTGTGGATCCAACTTAAGTTCTTAAAAATATCATTAGGCTTTCATAGGAATCTTGGTTCCTAAGTCTTCAAGTGGACTTCTTTGAAAATTTTAGAACCAATTGTAGCCAATTGATTCAACAATGGTTTGAAGTTGTAGATACCTAAAACCATTGGCCCATAAGACACTTTTAGTTAAAACAATTCACCACAACAAAACAACCTAGTAACATATAGTGTTTTAAACATTTTATATAAGGTGTCCGAAACCTTTGAGTGTCTTAGCATTGTAGATGTGATAATAGCTCATTCTTTAAACCAATCAATATTGCAAGTAAGAAATTGCCATCTTCTTGCATCCATTTTGTCATCGCATCTCTAGTTGTAGTTTTTTGTTATGTCATTAATTGTCTTCCACAAATTGGCACCCAAAAAGAGTAAGATTTACATCTTCAACTTCATTGATGGAAGTATTTTAGCTCAAACTTCTTAACCTTACTCAATAATGGTTGTAGCCATATTTGAAAATTCAATATTCTTTCTTGAAAGAGTTTATAAGTTCCAAATTGACAAAATAAGAATCTACTTCAAAGTAGCTTTCACTTTTAGCCTGTGACTCATACAATCATGCAGTCCTACACGACCTTAATGTATTTCATATTATAGGATACAGTTTTTATACTAAGTGTGTATTAGATCCTATTTTGCCTCCTCCTAGTCTTATCTCTTTATGAGATATTGGTGTGAGAGTAAATCTAGTTTATGAGGTGGTTACAACGATGAACTATAATTTTGTATCATTAGATTGAATACATGTTGACAATGGCTCAAGCCTTTTTTGCCAAGTTCTTGTCTTATGTTTGATTGTTCGATACTATTCAATTGATATCAAAGCTATTGTGACTATGGTGACGATGTTGCAATGAAGACGATGGATGAGCGTTGGAATGATTTCATGGGCATATTCAATAAGAGAGACCCACTATGGAAATGCATGAAACCCAAGGAGAAGAAATCACTCAAGAGGGAATTTGTTGTTTTTGTAGACAATGTTGGTAAAATTTAGATTTCCCATTATTTATTCATTTTTAGTGATTTCAGTTGTGTTGTAAAGTAGGTTCAAAGGAACACAAAGGATATTTTTTTTTATAGATATTCATCCTGTAAGAATTGGATTATGTGTAATCATGGCATATGTAGTCACTAAATTGCAACATACGACCAAAGTACACAACCAAATTTAGCATATGATATAGCATTAGAAAGGTTTTTCAAAGATCTATCAAAGCTTTCTAAATATTTATAATAAAAATCCACTTTGAAGGAGAAAAATATGGCTGAAACAATTCACTCAAAAATGAGAAACAAATGCTACTAGTAAAAATGTGTTTCTCTCACCATATATTCTATGATCTTTTGAGATAACACCTGCAATTGAACATCTTAAACAATATTCAAATGGTTATCTTTCCTTTTTTCAATTCACATCTTGATTAGTGAGATCTTATTGGTGAAGTTTTAATGATTTGCCAAATATCTTCATGGGAGATTTGCAGATTGTACAAATAAATTTTGCTAGATGTGAACATGTCTTTAAGATACCGTCACTGAGATCCTTAATGGTTTCTCTCCATTTTTCTCATTCATTTTTGAAGTTGTGAGGTTTACATGGGTCAATTGTTAAAATGTGGAGGTTATTACTTTTTATTGATGCAAAATGTATTCCGCATGGATAAGGTAATGATATAATATTTTTTTTAATATAACAAGATCTCTCCATATTCAATATATGCGATAAGTATGTAGTTACTGGAGTGCATCATGACAATCTCTCAGAATCATATTTTGTATTTTTGACTCTAATAGTTTGAGCAAAATAGTTGAAGGGTTGTCTAGTCAATTTGTTGGAAGTGAAAGAGACCTTTTGAAAAAGAGTGACAATAAGTCTGCTCGAAGTATTTATGTATATCACATCAATTAATAAAACCAACATTTTTTTGAGGTGCATGTGTCTAGTTTTGACACTCAAATTTACTCTTGTAACTTGTCATTCAAACATCAACACCAATCATATACATGCGGAGTAAAATAGGATAAAAATATTGAAATTTCAATAAAGCAAGACATCAATTCGGTCATACACAAAGCATTGTGTAATCTCATGTAATAGGAAGGCTAAGTGTTGTGGCATATTCAATAGTACATGTAAGATTTGCTTCATGTCAAGTTTGTTTTGCACAAGTTATGTGATCCATATGCTTGACTTCAATATTTTTTGGGTTCATAGTTGATTGATTCATTGACTTGTACAAGTTGAATCATTTAAGGATAGTGTTGTGTCCTTCAATTATACAAAGGACCTACTTGAAATTGACTAAGGAGGCCTTACATTGTCAAATCATTGAGAAATAATTGCTTTATCAAAATTTAAGAGAATGTCTTACATTGAAAGAATAAAATAATTGTGATTACCTCTAAGAAAAAGAAAATGATAGGGTGCACTTTTGGTAGTCCCTGACACCTTAAGATTGTTAAAAAGAAAGCATGACAAAGCGAGCAAGTGTGAAAGAAGTGATGTCTACAATCATAAAAATGTATTTCGTGTTAACAGCATTGATTACTATAGTCGATGGCACTTCAATTTGTATCCACATACAAACTTTACACAATGTTCTTACTTATTTGTGAGGCATGCAAACCAAGGTAGAAATGCTACATATCCAATGAGAACTCTTGAATTCTAAGTTACGGACAAGGAAGAGTCATGAGGAAACAAAGAATTCTAAACTAATTCTTATTCGTAACATTCTTTTGTTTGAAGAAGATGAATCAAAAGTAGAAGATGCCAAAGCACAGAGTCATACATCAAGTATAAGTAAATGTTAATACCATTTTTCTTTTGAAGTTGCAAAAGGAAACATTAATGACTGTCTAGAAGCACATCAACAAGTATAGAATGATATTTCCAAAATAATTCTTAGACCTTGAGAAGAATTACAATTTAATAGGAAGCAACATGGATTAGGATGTGAAAAATACAACTTTCATACTAGAAACTAGTCCAAACCAATATAGTTTGTGCATGCAGGATTTCTCGTCGAAATTTTGAAGGGGCAAGATTCAAATGATCAACATGTTGATGCAAGAGTAAATGAAGTTGATGGTAAACACATTGTTCCACCATTGTCATTGAGTTGGTCAAATGAAGGTTCAATCCTTTGATATCCATCCTTGTCTTTGATGTGGGAGGACAAATAATCTTTCGAACAAATACAAATATGAGAAGTTTAAAAAAAAAAACATTTCACTATAGTTGGATTAACACTTGGCGATGGAGTTTAGAGGGAAATAATTTGCATAAGTCTTATCGTTGAGTTCTGTTATCCACTAAATTGCACCTAGTGGATCCCGAGTGAACCGTCGAAGACTTGAACAATCTAATTGTTCATCATCAGTGTTCCAAGACCCTTCAGGCCAAACTTTTTGGCCCTTTGTAAAATTTTGCATGTTCAAACCCCCATGGGGGAATTGTAATAAGTTGGTGTAAGCATGATACTTTTGTAAAAGGCTTGGCATACCTTAAGGTTTACTATCAAGGGGATACTCTAGAGTGTTTTTTCCTTAGGAATTATGCGTTACTCTCCAGTGATGTATAATTCCTGAGTTTTTCACTCATACCTCCAAAGCTGGAGTATTTTCCATGGTGGTCAATCTTAGGGAGGTTATTAAAGCCTATGTGTCTATGTATTTTAAACATGCTAGCCATCAATAATAAGTCGTATGGGCATGCACTAGGCTCACTAGGAGTTTGATTTCATTCCGGGAAAAATATTTTTTTCCATAAACTGAGGCCATTTTTTAATGGTTTAAAAGGAAAATTTCAAAGTGTAATAAAAGCATGATCTAGAGGCGGAATTTGGCATGGGGATGCTTGTTTTCATGTTCAAAGCATCCTCTTTAACCTAGGACCCACTTTTCCTGAGTTTCGGACGACTAAATTGTCATTTGTGGCAATTTTCCTTAAAGATGCTACGAAACGACCTTTAAATGCTAAATTGCTACAAAATGCATCAAATAAAAAAAAAAAAAAAAAAAATCCAGAAATATGATTAAAACTTTTGTGAAAAGGGTGGCATATGGTCTTGAATGAAAGGCGAGTCATTTAAGATTTAAGGCACATGTTTAAAATTCATATAATGATGGGTAGCAAATCATTCCAATTAGTGATGCGTCATCCTTCATAGAGCTCACGTGTGGGTGTCTTGCTTTATGTGGCATTTCGTGGGAGGATAGGGAGGAGTAACCAAAGAAAGAGGTGGGCGCCCCTCCTTATGTGGCAGCCACCTCATGGTAGTCCCTCCAATCAAATCATTAAATCATGGCATGAATCTCTTAAACTCAAGCTATGCGCCCTCTCAAATATGGGCGACTCCCTTCACGTGCACAGTTTTTTGTAAGGTGGAGGTTCTACGCTACTTGGTGGAGAAACCGAGGGAGGCATGCGCCTACCTCTTGGGAGGTGGCGCAACCTCCTTAAAAGTGAATCCTTCTCCATATCAATCAAACAGATTTTCAAAATTTGGATCCCTCATTCAATGGAACTCGCCCCCTCTCCATGAATGCGCATTTCCTCTTCCTCATGTGCTATATAAGCAAGTGCTTGCTCTTTCCTTTCAATGGATGCATAGAACCTTTGCCATTTTGTAAATTGATATCATTGTAAATATATGTTGAAGACTTTGGAGGTCTACCTTGTGCAAGTGTGCAAGTGTAGTGAATAATCATTTTATGAGATGATATTGTGGTTTATGCTTTTCTTGTTTTCAATTATTGATAGATCTAGCTTAGTTGATAGAATAAACATTTAAAGATGTAAATTTTTTTATTTGTGCTTGGATTTTAAGAAATCTAGAAGTAGCCAAAGATATTCAGTTGTATTTAGGCTCTTCCGGTTTTCTTTTATTTCTAACACACTAGATCTAACATTTTTGTGGCAAGATTTGTCTTATAAGTTGCAGATCACAAAGCTCATGGGGATTTGAACTCCGTTGCAGCTTATTTCTTTGGGAAATACTTTCAAAGATAACACTTTGTTTACACGATCCTCCAAGAACAACATCAAATGATCAAGCTTTGGCTTGAAAGGCTTCATCCATCTTCTTTCTCACAACAAAAAACCTCTTCTTTCCTTTTTGTTTTGTTACATGCTTAAGAAATATATCTAGATCTCTCATGCATAATTATTTCAGATCTATTTTTCATTAAGCATATTTATATATTAGCATTCTTAAAAAGGACATTCAATCACTAGATCTATCTTGAAATTTGTACTTGCATTTAAAAATTTTGAATATTTTTTCCAAGTACAATTTTTTTTCATTTTTTATATTTTTTATTCTTGTTTCCTACCATATTATAACTAGATTTGCTTGCTGGTTTTTAGCAGGTCCAAGAAATTACAGAAGGAAGTTTTGGCCATTTTTCGCCAGAAAGTGTCGAAAAGACCTTCTGTGGACCTCCTTCTTTCAAGTTTTCATTTCTAGAACATTGTAAGTCCTTAGATCCAAGTAAAATGGACTAAAGTGGCATTATTTTGAGCCTAATATTGTAATATCTTTAAATGAGAGCAGTGGGATACCCAACGCCCACAACCCATCCCCCCTGGGGGGATTTGTACTGGTGTAATTTTTGTGCATAATTTTTTCTAACAACACAACAAACACACACTTTAATTGCAGGGTGTATACTTTAAACTATATTTTTACCTTTCAATTCGTTTGATTTTTGCAAGCGTAAAATTATAAATAACACAACCTCATTGTCACGAAGTATGATCTCGCCACCACACAAAGGCTTTGTCGATTAGTGGTCGATGATCAGAAAAATGACACATAGGTTTGTGCTGCTTTCTTGACTTTCATTTTTGTACAATTGTTCCACGTGACTATTACAAACTTGAATAAACATTTGGCGCACACATCAAAGTATGCTCTTTCCCCTTGCGGGCATTTTTCCTGGGCCTGTGGGAAATCATAAACGATTGTAGCCACTCTATTAATTTTCTCACATTTAAGTTAAAAAACTCGCTTAATAAAATTAACTACCCATTCACATAGTGGAAATCCGTCACTTCGTAATTAAAACTTGTGTGGGGAAATTTCTTAGAGAAAGCGGGAACCACTGGGAGGTGACCTCAAGGCACAGTTAGACTACACCCTAGTTAGTATAGTGTTGAACACTGCCTTAGAAACTCCATTCCAGCCCACACTTTTCGTGAGGAGCCACCATTTTTTTTTTAATTTCCGTACATTCCTCCTTGTACCTCATGGTATCTCGGGAGTCCCCCTTTTTCCCTAACAAAGTCAAATCATTAATAAATCTAAAAGTAACCAAGAAGCAATTGCAAAACATTTCCCTTTCAACAACAATTCTTATATATTGTTTTGACTCCACAAGGCAGTGGTCCACAACGCGTTATTTATTTTCTTTACATCATATCACTATTGTACTCTTGATCAATAGTCATTTCAATTCTACTGGTGAAAGTAATTTATAAACTATTTTTTGCAAATCATCTTGGAACACTTTTAGTCAATTCATTAAAATCCTTAAACAACACTTTTAACCGATTCATCGAGAAACTCTAAAAACCTTAGAAAATTTCCTTAGGGACTACCCGCCTTGGCTTCGTTAGTAGTTTGGCCTAAACGAAGGAGTCAAGATCAGGTGACGGCCTTGACTCGAGACTTGCCCCCAGGGGCACACCGAGCAGTAGCATAGATTTATGTTGCGTTAACCAGGTGCGCAATCCGGTGGCAACAAGTTTAATCATAGGCACATAAAGATTTGATTGATGAAGTGGAAAAAAAATATGGCTTTCAATATCCTCATTCAATTGTTCTAGTAGATGATTATTTTGGGCATGATTGAGGCCCAATTATCTATGTTTTCTAAAATTGGAAAAATGAGTCCAAAACTCACAAATGTACTCTCTTGTGTCTTAAGGGTGGATGCACTGATGAAGTTAAAATGTTTAGTGTTAAACCAAAACCACCAAATGAAGTGAAAATGGTTAGTGGTTATCGAAAACCACTATATACAATGATGAATTAGTTTAGGGAAACCCATAGGAAAACCATGAATTCTCACCTTTAATTTGACAAGGGGGTATTGATGATGATTGTTAGAATTCAAGTTTTAAAGAAAAAAACCTAATTTCTAAATGGGAAACAATAGTCTCTAGATGGAAGACATAAACAAAGAAAACACTAAATAGGTGACAACAACTTCAATGATGACATTAGTGCAAAGGTTGCATCACTTGTGCTAAATTGCTAGTTGGTCTCTTTTGAGGTTTCTGACAATTGTCGTATTTTATGCGACATTCATTAATTGTTTGAATTTAATGTCGGTATGACGATTGATGTGATATTTGACTAGTTATATAAAGACACTAGGTGTACTTCTCAATGGTTATTTTAAGAATTGATGTTTCAATAGATTACAATTGAATTATACATAGGATTCATGGTTGGTATTGATTGACACTTTGTGTGACGTTTTCTGAGAGTAGTGTTGTGGGCATTTTGTTCACTTTGGTGGTCAAGTAAGATATAGTAGAGGACAACTAGATCTGTATGCATTATTGCTTGACATTTGATAGGATTGTCAATCATTTTAAATAATGTGGAAGACTTTTAGTCGATTCACTTCTCATGATTTTCTCGCATCAAATATTGGAGCGCTCTTCAATGAAATATTAGAGGCATTCTGGTTGATGTGTTTATACAGTGGGGTTCAATGTATTTTTAGGGGTGATTTGTCACCAATTGGATATTTTTTGAACTTCTTTTCAAAAAATAAATTTTCCAATAAGTCATTTTCACTTTTAGAAATCGCTTATTGTTACATAAAATATGCTTATATTGATAATATTCACCAAGATTTACAAATTTTAATAGTAAATTGCATGTTTTGATTAAATATTCACTTACATATCTATGTGCATAATTTTTTCAATCCAAAATATTTTCGTAGAATACTATACTTAGGTATATTACTTAAATCCTTAAAAAAAAAAAATGGGATTTTCTAGATCATGTGAGTTTACATCATCCATATTTGATGGTTTTCAGGTGGATATTCTTTGGGGCTCAACTCAAGAGTTTCAAATTAGAGATGACAGTAGTTGACGCACTAGTTCATGTTACTTTGATGGCATAATTGTTTGGAATTATGAGTGAGGGTCATTTTTAACCTATGACTCCCTATATAATCATGAAGTCCTACACTTTAATGTATTTCACATTATATGATACAGTTTTTACCCTTAGTGTATATTAGATCCTATTTTCTCCTCCTAGCCTTATCTCTTGATGAGGTGTTGGTGTGAGAGAATTTATTTTATGAGATGGTTACATCCATGCACTATAAATTTATATCATTGGATTGAATACATGCTGAAATGGCTCAATCCTTTTCTACCAAGTTCTTGTCTCATGCTGGCTTGTTCTATATTCTTCATTCACCACACACAATGAAAATCAAATTGCAAGAGAAGAAAAATAGATAATTAATGAGCACAATAAAGCACACATAATGATAATAATACCCAATTCACTGAATAAGTTCCTTTACTCAAATATTTAGAAAACCTACTTCGAAATGCTCTCTTACATTAACCAATGATAACATAGCAGAAGCCAACGCATCACATAGTGGATATCGACATAGATTCATCACATTTCTAGCCAAGGCATCTCACAACAATATCGATCTACCTGTTTCTCACAACAGGGCACCACATCTCACTGGAATGTTAACATAGCCGTATCTCGTAGTTTGTCATCGCATCTCACTATAATATTGATATAGTTCCATCTCACAGTTGGCCACTACATATCATGGTAATATCGATATAATTGTGCATCTCACAACTGGATAACATATCTAATGGTAAATATTTGTGTCTCCTTCCCATTTGTCCTTGTCAGTTGTCCCTTCCTTCTGCATTAGTCTATTTTTATGCACATGGGCCTTTTCCCCCTTTTAAAACATTACATCGAATGGTTCAATGATACTATCAAAGCATTAGTCTAGGTGTAGCTATATTCTTTGTATGCTTCAATAGCATTGATCATTACCTTTCTCTTTAAACAATTTAAGGTATTAATCCCATATAACATCCTCCATTTCCTAGGTATCTGGTATCCTCCATTTCCTAGGTCACTTCGTTAGGTTTGTAATGTATTCATTGGAATTTTACCTTAGTGATGGATCAATTCTAGAGCACCGCACCCTTCTTATTGACGATGTGCAAAGGTCCCACCTAGAAGTGTTAAGTGTTCTTATGGTTTCATTTGAGTCATATATCAATAAAAAACATAATTAAATTCAAATGCATATTCCCGCGCCAAGGAAACATCAATTAAAAATTAAATTAAAAAAAAAACACGAGACAAAGGTATCACATAATTTCATGAACTACTTTACTGTAGAACACATTAGGGACATTGAGAGGGGGGGTGAATCAATGTCCTACACTTATATTACTTTTTTCTTTCAATTCAGAGCTACTTAAGACTTGTTCATATATTACCAGCATAGATCCATCTTAAACCCGGATCTATTAAGCACCGAGAGGGATCCAATTTCTTGAGGTGTAATTTTTTTTGTTTTATCTTAAATTTTTTACACATTAAGAAAAAAATTACCCCTCAAGAAATTGGATCCCTCTCTTTTAATTTTTTAATTATTTTTATTTTTTATTTTTGATAAGTTATGAGCAAACATGAAATTTTTAATTACTTTTGATTTTTTATAAGTTATGAGCCAACATGGAAACGTAACGTGACAAACGTGACAAATGTGACAAACATGACAAATGTGACAAACGTTACAACATCTCCCCCATATTGGGTTGTAACGTAATGTGACAAATGTGACAAACGTTACAACATCTCCCCCATACTAGGTTGTAATGTAACGTGACAAACGTGACAAATGTGACAAACGTTACAACATCTCCCCCATACTGGGTTGTAAGCACCTCGTTACACTCGGTGCAATTAACCACTTATCATTAATTTTTTGTAAATCATCATCAATAAGAACTCATCAACTAACACATAATATGTATAAGGAAACTCAATAGTATAACATAGATAAAACTATAGTATTTTACATAGACATGATGAGACTCCAATATCTAGACTTTATGAGCACCAACTTAAAGGAGGCTCCACCCCCCTGGAACTCTTTTAACAACAGGAAGAAGGCTACAACCTTCTAAACAAAAGCTCCAACTCGTGTTATCCACTTCAATGGAGAGAAGGATCCAACCTCTCATAATTCTTATCACTAATTGTAATGGAAAAACTAACTTCTCTTGCTTTTTTGTTATTTGGGTGAAGGTTTCAACCTCCTTGGAAAAAGCTCCAACTTCTGCACATTGATCAAAATGATGATGGCGATGAAAATATTTGTAAATTTGTAAGATTCAATCTCTTCTCAACTCTTCAACGCTCTCCCTCCATTGTATTTTTCATATCACTATTGTTGAACTTTGGTTGTCATTGATGTCAACTAATGTTAAAGAGGATTCAATATCGTTGTGCCAGTTTCAAGAAGTATATGGAATCCAATTTGAATAAATACATAAGAAGTGTATCCAGAAGTACATCCAATATTGAAGAAGAACATAAGGTACATGTGCAAGTCCCAAGTCCACCTAGTCAAGCTACCTCAAGGCTAAGTCAAAAGAGTTGGTTGGACAAGGTTTGGGAGTGTGCAAGAGGATTGATAACAAGAAGCGGTTGAATAGTTATGCGAGTTGCAGAAGCACACAAAAGTACCAAGAAGAAAGTGGTGATTGGAGAAGTCAAGTGCGCAAGTCCCACAAGTGATGACACATCAAGTGCGCAAGACTCACTAGGCAACAGACCAAGTATGCGCAAGACCCACAAAAAATGATACCTAAGTGGCGCAGAACATGGCAAGTGGCGAAAGCATGAAGTGGAACCGAGAAGCAAGGAATAAGGGATGCTACGACCAACTTATAGACATCACCATCCGTACATCTCAAGTATAAATAAGAAACCGAGTTGGAGAATTGGATTTAAGATTGTGAGATCAAGACTGGAAGATACAGATTGACAAGCTTCTAATTGTCGGTGCATCAAGGGCTCGTGGAACCAGAATAGCATGATCTTGCATAAAAACTAGTGCGCATGAGCAGAGGAATGGAATTGCTAATGGTGTGCAGTGTGATGTAGCCTATCTGTGACAATTGCACGAAGACATAAGTGCTGAACTAGAGAGGATGTACAAGTGCATGAGACAAGAATGACAGTATCATAGATAGTACTTAGAAAGTCATAGATGATCTAAGATAGATGCGCAAAGACAGTGTTGCGGCACAACAAAATATGCACAGTTTGATGAGAGTAATCTAAGACAAGTGCAAAGATCAGAAATGTAGTATCGTAGAAAATGCACATAAGGTCACATGTTATCTAGGAAAGATGCACCAAGACAAAGGTGTTATACAGTAGAAGGTGCACATAGTGATCTGATACAAATGTGCGAATTCAGAACAATATTT
Source organism: Larix kaempferi (assembly GCA_027924585.1). NCBI lineage: Eukaryota > Viridiplantae > Streptophyta > Pinopsida > Pinales > Pinaceae > Larix > Larix kaempferi. The sequence continues at coordinate 1,241,065 of BSBM01001218.1, forward strand.
TAGCAAACGTTACGCACTATCAGATGATATTGTAGATGCACAGAAACAAACTGGGATACTGAACTAGTGCGTAGATTGCAGAATGTTGTGAAGTGATAAGTTAAGTGTGAATTCAAGTGACGTATGTAGTACAAAAAAAACAATATTACAACATACAGAAGGTGTGCACAACAGAACGAACAACAATTAATTTGAAGAGTGCGTATATCATAATAAAAACATAGAAATATCTTCTACAGACATATAAGGGTGGCGGGACGGGGTAAGGAGCAGGGGGTCGGTGCTTCCTTCCAGTTGAAGTTGGTAAATCAGGGAGTCAGTGATTCCTTCAGGTTGTAGCATGTAAAACTAGGGGGTCGGTGCCTCCTTCTAGTTGGTGCTAGAGAACTTAGGAAGTTGGTGCTTCCTCGAATATAATATTTTAACATAAGAGAGCATTCCGTGGTTTTCTCTTGTTTGGGTTTCCACGTAAAAATCTGCATGTTCTGTGTTTTGCGCATGTGATGTTGAATGTTTATATTTATGTTGGATGCATAATTAAAAAGTTCAAGTTTAAATCTAGATCAGAAGTTAAAAACTGTTCATAACTATGCTAATACTGATTCACCCCCCTCTCAGTATTAATAAGATTTCAACAATTGGTATCTGAGTGGGTTTCTTTAGTAACAGCTTAACATCGGGAAGATAGATCTTTGCGCATATATGAACATGTGGGAAAAAATATTCATGGCTAATGAAGAGGATCTAATAAATATGGATATAGAGTATGAATAAATGGTTGAAGTAGGTTATGAAGGAGAACTGATCAGTGCTTTGGATGAACTGAAGAAATTAAGGAAGAAAAACAAACATTTGCAGGAATCACTATTGAAATTAGAAGCAGATACAAACAAGTAGTTGAAATTAAGAGAAGAAATATGTGAAAAACTAGAAGTTGAGGTTACTTCTCTAAAAGAAGAACTACAAAAGATTAGCATTCAGTTGGAACATGGACAAAATTTCAGAAACAACACCAATGAAGGTTCAAACTTTGTGCTTGAATCAAAGAGTTACGTAGATGAGCTCAGAAGTCCTATGCCAAGGAACAATCAAAAGTTTGAAGAAAAGTACAAGGAGTCAATTCACATGGAAATTAGATCTACGCAATTCAGAAGAATTGATCCAATCAGGTATCCAACACTCTTTTTGGGAAGATGTTATTTATACGATAACTTTGGTCATAAGGCAATAAATTGCAAAGCACATGCATTTGCGAATGCTAGACAAAATGGCTTTTGTAATCATATGAACCGCAGACATAACAGTGTCAGAAAATTAGATGAAGCTCCAAGGGAAAATATCAATCCCTTCAGCCTATTGAACTTAGACCATGAATGTTATAAGTGTCACAATCATGGTTATGACAGTCAGAACTGCAAAAATCAGTTTCCACCTGTGTAGTTGGCCAAAACCAAAAACATCCCCAGCAAAATAGAGTCTGCAGAATCCTAAAAGATCAAGTTTATCAGGAGGGATGCAACCTAGCTTTACATGCACAAAATAAAAGGGGATAATGGTACATTGATAGTGGTTGTTCTAAGCACATGACGGGGACACAAATTCTTTCTTAAAATACAGGGAAGAAAAGGGAGGCAGTGTCTACTTTGGGAATAATGGCTCTGCCAAAATCCTAGGTAAAGACTTAGTAAGCTTGGGGAATAAAAGGACCAAAGCATAAAATGTCTTACTAGTTGAAAACATGAAACACGATATTCTCAGCGTCAACCAAATGTGTGACCAAGGAAATACACTTACCTTTGACTCAGAAAAATGAAAAAACAGAAATAGGAGTACAAGAATATTAGTAGCAACAATCACCAGAACCCCTAAAAATGTATACATTCTAGATGAAGGAAAGGACAAAAAGTGTTACATGGAACAAATAGACGAAAGTTGGCTTTGGCACGGAAGATTGGTACACATCAATTTTGACAATTTGGTCGAAATCAACAAGAAACTAGTTGTAAGAGACTTTCCAAAAATCATGAAACCATTGAATTTAGTCTACAAACACTGTTTGCACGGAAATCAAACAAGAGCTAATTTTAATGAAAAAGAGTATACTATATCAAAACCTTTGGAACTAGTGCACTCAGATCTTTGCGGTCCAATGAGAACCAAAGGGATAAATGGTGAGTCTTAATTTCTTCTTTTCATTGATGATTACACTAGAATGACATGGGTGTTATTCCTTAAAGAAAAATCAGAGACATTTGAATGTTTGAAGGTTTTTAAAGAAGTGGTTGAAAATGAAATTGAATTAAGGATAAAGTGTTTGAGATCTGAAAATGGAGGTGAATACACATCAAACAGATTTGAAAACTTCTATGAAAAACATGTAATTAGGAGACAATTCTCATCTACCAGAACTTCGCAGCAAAATGGAGTGACAACGAGGAAAAACATAACTGTGCAGGAAATGGCCAAAACAATGTTGAACGAATCAAAGTTATCGGATATTTTTTGGACTCAAGCCATTCATATAGCTGTACACATTCTTATTAGATGCCAGATAAGGAAAATAGTGACTCAATACCTTATGAAATCTAGAGAGGAAGTCCAACCACCATCAAGCATTTCAAAATATTTGGAAGCAAGTGCTATATCAAGAGAAACAATGAAAACTTGGGGAAAATTAATTCTAGATCAGATTAAGGAATCTTTCTTGGATATGCTACAAGAAGCAAAGCATACAAGTGCTACAATATACAACTATGAAAGATAGTAGAAACTAAAGATGTAAAGGTAGATGAAGTATTCACACACTGAAGAGTAGAAGACGATGATGATCAACCAGTTTTTGAGCAGTCATTTGAGGAATTGCTAGAAAATGAAGAAACAAGAGAACCACGGGAAAGAAGATATCAACATGAATGAGAAGACAGGATACATGATACAAAATCCCCTTTTAGATACGTTGAAAAGAGTCATTAAGAAGACTTGATTATTGGAGATAAAAATGATGGTGTAAGGACCAGAAGAAGTTTAATAGATTAGAATGAAGAATTTCATTTTTCCTTACCATCCCAAATAGAACCGGAAGGTTTTGAAGAAGCCATAGCAGATGATAACTGGGTTAAAGCCATGGAAGAAAAATTAGATCAGATTGAAAAGAATCAGACCTGGGAAATTGTTCCAAGACCCAAAAATAAAAATGTTATTGGTACAAAATAGGTATTTAGAAACAAACCAAATGAAGAAGGACAAGTTTTCAAAAACAAAGCAAGGCTGGTGTGAAAAAGTTATGCATAAATTGAGGAATAGATTTTGAAGAAAATTTCTCTCTCGTAGCACGAATGGAAGCAATTAGACTGTTTCTAGCCTATGCTTGTGCTGAAAATGTCAAGGTGTATCAAATGGATGTAAAATCAACATTCTTAAATGGAGATCTTGAAGAAGAATTATACATTGAACAACCAGATGGATTCTCTCTTTCTGACAACAAATCCTATGTCTGAAAATTAAAGAAAGATTTGTATGGACTCAAGCAGGCTCCCAAGGCTTGGTATTCAAGATTAGACAAATATCTGCAACAACAAGGTTTCAAGATGGGTAGTGTAGATAGTAATATCTACATAAATATCAATCATGAAAATATGGTATTTGTTGAAGTATATGTGGATGAAGTCACTTTTGGAAGCGATGATGATAAGATGAGTTAGCGATTTGCTAAGGACATGCATAAAGAGTTTGAAATGTCTATTCTTGGAGAATTCTATTTTTTCCTCGGACTCCAGATATATCAATTGGACAATGGTACATTCATCTCTCAAACCAAATATGTGAAAGAAATGATAAAGAAATTTAATATGGAAGACTACAAATAAATATGTACACCCATGGTCACTAGGTGCAAATTAAGTAAAGAGGATGAAGCAGAGGAAGTAGATAAAAGACTATACAGATCAATGATTGGAATCCTATTATATGTAACTGCCTCAAGACTAGACATAATGCAAGTAGTAGGACTTGCTGCAAGATTTCAAGCAACACCTAAGGAAACACATGTCCAGGAGGTGAAGATAATTTTAAGATATTTGAAAGGGACCATGAACTTTGGATTGTGGTATCCATGAAGGAATGATATGAATTTAGTAGATTACACTGACACGGAATGGGTAGGCAGTGTTAACAAAAAAGAAGTATTAGCAAAGTTACATTTTTCTAGGAAATTGCCTTGTATTCTGGATTAGCAAAAAACAACCATCGGTTGCACTATCTACAACAGAAGCAAAATATATCACAGTAATCGCCTGTTGCAAATAGGTACTGTGGATGAAACAAACCTTGAAGGATTTGGAAGTGAATCTTGATCATCCCATACAAATTTTATGTGAAAATACAGGCGCGGTTAGCATCCTAAAGAATCCTACCATGCACTGCAAGACTGAACCTATTCCCATCAAACATCATTTCGTGAGAGAACAGGTCACTGAAAACACTGTCAAATTGGAATATGTTGACACCAAAGAATGGATTGCAGATATATTTACAAAACTGCTCCCAAGGAACACGTTTGAATATCTCAGGTAGAAACTGGGTGTGGTCCAAAATACAGAACATGATGAGAGCCTTGAAAAGGGGACTTAAAAGTAGGTGGAATGCTGCAACGCACAGGAAGATTGCACAAGGAATGAATATGTATGGTTGATATGACATGAACAAAAGATCAATATGGAAGGATGTCAGCAACTGTACATGGAGATCATCTCCGAGACAACTACAAGTATAATGTTATTGAACAGATTACGAGGTAACTATGCTTTGCGCAACAACTCCAATGAAAATAAAGTGAATGAAGCATGAAGACAGGGGAAGTAATCCTAGCAAGAAAATGTATGAATACCAACGCAGAAAAATAAAAAGGATAAATTGAATTTGCGCATTAGTGGCACCTCTTTGCCATTGATGTCAAAGGGGGAGAATGATCATGAAGCATGCAATCAATGCAAAGATGAACTACATGAAAGAAAGATCAGGAAGCATGCATTAGTAGAAGAGATCCATGCAGAAATGAAAGACAATAGAAGTACTACTGACAGCAGAATGTGTAGATGAGCAAAGACTCAAACTGGCAAGAACAAAGGAGAAGTACACATAGGGGGAGTACTACGACCCATCATAGATGAAGCGTACAACTTCATGAGATGATTGACATGCACAACTTCATGAGGTGTTGACATCAATTCCAAATGGGAATATTATTGAAATTTGGTTGTCATTGATGTCAACTAATGTCAAAGAGGATTCAGTATCCTTGTGCTAGTTTCAAGAAGTATATGGAATCCAATTTGAAGAAATACATAAGAAGTGTATCCAGAAGTACATCCAATATTGAAGAAGAACATAAGGTACATGTGCAAGTCCCAAGTCCACCTAGTCAAGCTACCTCAAGGATAAGTCAAAAGAGTTGGTTGGACAAGGTTCAGGAGTGCGCAAGAGCCTTGAGAACAAGAAGCGGTTCAATAGTTATGAAGCTATAGAAGTGCGCAAAAGCACCAAGAAGAAAGTGGTGGTTGGAGAATTCAAGTGTGCAAGTCCCACAAGAGATGATACCTAAGTGGCACAGAACATGACAAGTGGAAAATGCGTGAAGTAAGTGTAACCAAGAAGCAAGGAAGAAGGGACGCTATGACCAACTTGTGGAAATCACCATCATCCGTGTAGGCCAAGTATAAATAAGAAGTCAAGTTGGATAATTGGATGTAATATTGTGAACTCGGGATTGGAAGATACAAATTTGACAAGCTTCTAATTCTCGGGGTATCAAGGGCTCGTGGAACCAAAAAAACATGATCTAGCATAAATCCAAGTGCGCACAAGCAGAGGAATTTAATTGCTAATGGTGCACAGTGTGATGTAGCCTATCTATGACAGTTGTGTGAAGACATATACGTTGAACTAGAGAGGATACGCAAGTGCGTGAGACCAGAATGACAGTATCAAGGATAGTACATAGAAAGTCACAAATGATCTAAGATAGATGTGTATTGATAGTGTTGCAGCACAACATAAGATGCGCAGTTTGATAAGAGTAATCTGAGACAAGTGCGAAGATCAGAAACAAAGTATCACAGACGATTTACAGAAGGTCGCAGATTATGTAAGACAACTGCAACAAGACATAAGTGTTATATAGTAGAAGGTGTGCACAGTGATATGATATATATGCGCAAAATCAAAATAGAAATATAGCAGAACTTATGCATTATTAGATGAGATTGCAGATGCGCAGAAACAAACTGACATACTGAACTAGTGCACATATTGTAGAATGTTGTGAAGTGATAATTTAAGTGTGAATTCAATTTAAGTATGCAATATAGTGACATCAATATTACAACATACATAAGTTGCGCATAGAATAACAAACAACAGTTAATCTAAAGAGTGCACAGATCAGAAGAACAACATAGCAATATCTTCTACAGACATATCGGGGTGACAGGGAAAGAAGTAGGGGGTTGGTGCCTCCTTCCAGTTGAAGATGGTAAATCGGGGAGTTTGTGCTTCCTTGAGGTTGTAGCCTATAAAACCAGGGGGTTGGTTCCTTCTTCCAGTTGGTGCTTCCTCGAATGCAATCTTTTAACATAAGAGATCATTATGTGGCTTTCTCCCATTTGGGTTTCCATGTAAAAATATGTGTGTTTTTTGTTTTTTGCATGTGATTTTGAATGTTTATATTTATCATGGATGCATAATTGAAGTTCAATTTTAAATTAGATAAGAAATTAAAAAATGTTCATAACTGCGCTAATACGGATTCACCCCCCTCTCACTATTAATAAGATTCCAACAAATGTCATAGTCAAGTCACTTTCTTTTTCAATTTCTCAAACTCGGTCTCTACTATTTTACGTCTCTGTTCAGTGTAACTTCTACAGTGAGTGTCTCTCATACTCAGTCTCAATCTGTCCTTAAGAAATCCTCATATTTCTAAAATTATGAACTCAATTCAACCACTGACTTCAAGGTTCTTATGATACCTCATTATGTCTCATAGATAGTCTTAAGATATGGCCTCAAAACCTCTTAAAAATGCTTCATAATTTGCAATAATTTTGTTAACGCCTAAATTTCGCACATATGCGGTATTTTCGAGATTCTTCTAGTAAGTCGTCAGCAACATAAATAATGAAATTCACCAAAGTCATCCTCAACAAACCCAAAAGACAATATGAATCCAAAAGTGCCAAAAAATAGTGAAAAGAAGGGGTAGTGCAAGAAAAAAATTGTTAAACCGTGCTACAGTGTAGGTTACTTGAACAATGCCCACTGTTGGTCACCCTATATGCTAATTAATTACAACTAACACATAGGATTCTCAACATAAATTGTCAACCCAGGCAGGTTATTTTATTTCAAAAGTAATTAGCACAATCTATGCATAAATATTCAAGTAGTTGATTGAATAAATGGAGATAAACTATCCTACCTATCTGTTCAGTCAAACTCATCTCATGGCTAAAACTAATCTAATTTATCCATTTAAGAATTCAAAGTACATTGAGCTTCCTACAAGCATCACTCTAGCAATCACTGATCAAAGAAGAATTAAGCTAGACTTACTTTTGCAAGAAGTTAAATCCTAAAGATATCAGACTACAATGCATTAACCATAACCTGTCTAAAGTTATCTAATCTGCAAATCATAAATGACAGTAAGAAATCAAAACCAAGTGCAATCATAATCTGACTAATTCAATAAACTTCAAGAAAGATGAATAACAGAAATAAACTAGAGTTGAGCGTGACTATAATAGCTAACTAGCACACTTGCATAAAAGGAACCAACCTACACAGTCGACTGTCACACCACGCAATTACAACTATTCAGAATGCAATCATTAACTACCAAAGGAACATGCAATTATCAATTACTACTGTTGCAGCTTCTCTGTAAAATGTATCTACTGTAAATCCATACCACACAATAGAAATAAACTAAAGTGCCTACTTAACTCGGCAATCTCTGTGAGAAGGCGGGCCTTGGCCTTCTAACAGAGATGCCGTGAACTACTACAAATTAAAACACAATGCTATGAAGAAATATGCTCCTTGTATTAAAAATGGTAATTCACAGTACTCTGTTACAGCTCTTACAATTGATAATCAACCAACCCCAAGCTTTGAAAGCCTTCCCATATTTATACATGCGTAATAAAATCCCGATCCACTAAATTCATGCAACCATGAAGATCTCTGATCTTCAGGTTGTTGAGTCACAATAGAATAGTTACAGCCGTGAATAGACTTGAATGAATCCGTTGGATGTGAAGGGCGTCATTACTCTGGCTGTCAATAGATCAACGGACTAACTGGCCGAGAAGTGCTTTGTCTGTTGTAGTGATGCTCTATTGCAGTGAAGTCTTGTTACAGCAACCACGTGGAGAGATGATCACGTTGTTTCTATTAATGTGTGGAATCGAAATCATGGAGTAACAACTGGCACCAATCATACCTTCCTTCCATGTGCTTAGCGGGCTGCTACACTTGTGTCTCTCAATGCTTTGGGCTTATCTTAATAAAATCAACACAAGTTAGCATAAATCAAAGGATAGAATTCATAACCATAACAATCTTAGGAATTAATAAAGTAGGCAATAATAAATCATACCTGTTAGGATTCATGCTCAATCTTGAGGAAAGACATATATCTGGTTTATGGGAATAAGGCAAAACAGAGCAAAAAGAGGTAATAGGCATGGTAAAAAAGGGACAATTCTAGGACCCAACATCTCCCCCAAATTGTCTGATTGCATGTCCTCATGCAACAACTTGCACTAATCCAAATGTAATGTCCCCTTCCTACCATACAACATGATAGAGAGGACGTGGTGCTCAATCCGGGCAATTAGCCCCATATCCATTCATTATACTTATTGATACAAAGACATGTATATGTGCATGCTATAGAACACAACAGAAATTAAATAAATCCTGTTGATATCTAACATACATTCAAGCTATTCCGTGACAACCATTAAATAGAGACCTTTGCAGAATTATACAAGATCATATGGAAATGTATAAACTTTTAAAAACACAACGGAATTAAATTCATTTAACACATCCACATACATTCATAATATTCATCAAATGATAATTGCAAATTTCACACAAGAGAATACTTATCTCAATAAGGTAGTCCCAAGCAACTGGCTATGCAACTGCAACGTTCCACCCAACCATAGGCCAGTTGTGCTTATCAACCTCTTGATACAACTGCCACCCCCCGAGCTGGGCATGATTACTACAAGGAACTAGGGAACAACAGACTCACACATAGCCAAGCATACACCAAGATGAGCCAAGCCAATCTGCAATTGGGTTTATCAGGCTGCTAGGACATGGAAGGGAAGAATTGCTAAGCTAGTGAGCTTAACCACGGAGCTATGGGTACCTCTCCCAGATCCATTCAGCTTGGCACTCACAATGCCTACACACCAACACAAGGAAGTATTCTCTTCACTGCCACACAGTCCCTCAAGCCATACCTTCCTTTCTAGTGCTCTCAGGTTGTGCATAGAAAAGTAGCCAGCCCTCTTAATCTTCTTGAGAGGTTACTCCCTACACTAGGTTTATCAAGCCAATTCTGTCCACTACCACTCCAGTTTCTTGCTCACAGGTTCACATCAAAACAGGGATGCACCTAACAGCAAACTACACTTGCTGAGCATGAGAAAACATTTCCAACAGTGGGATGCATGAGATGGGGTTTCCTAGACTTCAGAAAAACATGGGTAGACTCAAAACGTATTGGCACTTGGAAATTCGACTGGGGGAGCAAAACCCATTCCAGAAAAATGCTCCAGGGGCAAAAACGACCTCTCCCTCAGTCCCAATTTGCGTCCCTCCTTCCCCAGCTGCTGCATAATACCAAAAACGAATTCCTGGGCATGGAAAAATGCAGGGTTATGGTGAAAAACGTGAGGGTAAACTCCAGTGAGCTCAGTCTGCGTGAGAGGAAGAACGTAATGGATGAGGATTTGTCTTAGGAAACATTTTCGTGGGGGTTTTCTTGCCCAGCAAGCCAAAAATACGATTTTCAGGTTGATGGCTTGCCCATGCATGAAAATCTGGCTGCCATACTTCTCCAATCCCAAGACAATAACTGCCCCAACCAATCTTTGGAAGAATTAAATGATTGGGTGCATGAGACAAAATGGGTAGTTGGTGGCTTATGGGTTTCCCCATTGACACATGGATTAATACAATTGGCTCAAGGGTTTGAATAATTTCCCTCCCTTTTCCTTGTAGAATCATGCCCCCATCTCTTTGTTGCATAGCATAGCCAGTTGTGGGTCTTTTTCCATTAAAATTCATATTTACATGATGTCTTACTTACATTGTGCCCCTCTCGCACAAGAACCATAGGCATCTATTTCTAATTGCCGATACATAAAATGCTAAATCAATGGTGGGGCCTTGGCCTTGAGCTCCTCACCATGATCAATTTACAATATTTACATCATTTACGATTTAATACATAGGGGGTCAAAATGGGGACATTACATTCCCCTCCCCTTACATTAGCACTGTCCTCAGTGCTCATCAAAATTGAACAAAAATGGATATGCCACCCTCATGGCATCCTCCAGCTCCCATGTAGCCTCATCGGGACCATAGTGCTTCCATTGCACCTTTACCTGTCCGATGGCTCGGTTCCGGAGCAATGTTACTTTCTTGTCTAGGATGCACAACAGATCGGTTTGGAATTCTCCCTCGGGTTCCACCTGGATCACATCCCAATTAATCACATGGTTAGGATCATGTATATATTTCTTAAGCAAAGAGACATGAAAAACATTATGAGCTTTAGTGCTAGTAGGCAATGCAAGTCTATATGCAACTGGTCCTATTCTCTCGAGCACTTCAAATGGCCCACAATATCTAGTTGATAGCTTGGCACAGCTCCCAAGCTTCAAGGAACTCTTCCTTGATCTCACTCTAAGATACACATGATCCCCAACATTGAATTCCCTATGCACTCTATGCTTATCTGCATAGCTTTTCTGTCTATCCTAGGCTGCTTTTGAATTTTGCCAGATCTTTGCAACCTCTTGTTCCATTTCCTTAAGAAATTTTGGCCCAAGTACAATTCTGTTCACTGGATTGTCCCAAGTCACTGGTGTCCTACACCTTCTGCCATACAAAGCCTCATAAGGACTCATTCCCAATGATGCTTGTTGCCCATTGTTATATGCAAATTCTACCAAGTGTAGATAATCCTCCCACTTGGATGGTTTGTCCATTACATACATGCGGAGCATGTCTTCAAGCACCCGATTTACTCTTTCGGTTTGCCCATCTGTTTGAGGATGGTACGCAGTGCTAAAGTTCAACTGTGTACCCAGATCGACAAAGAGACCTTTCCACAAATTGGAAGTGAACTTGGTATCCCTGTCAAAAATTATTGCCTTAGGTAGCCCATGTAATCTGAAAATTTCCTTCATAAAAATATTTGCAATGGCATCGGCTTTATGTGTGGACTTAACCGGTATAAAATGTGCTGCCTTTGTTAACTTGTCCACCACAACCATGATGGAATCATGTTGTCTCTTAGTCATTGGCAATCCTGTAATAAAATCCATGGAAATTATTTCCCATTTCCATTCTGGAATTGGCACTGGGTGCAATAAACCTGCTGGGTGTTGGTGTTCAACCTTCACCTGCTGACATTCCATGCACTTAGAGATGTATTCAGCGATGTCCTTCTTCATGCCTGGCCAGAAATAATATTTCCTTGCTGTAGCAATTGTTTTCTGATATCCTGGGTGACCAGAGTATGGAGCTTTATGGATTTCATCCATAACCATTCTCCTTAAATCTGCCGCATTTGGAATATAGACTCTATTCTTATAAGTAAGAAGTCCTCCTTCTTCCAAATGATAGCCTTCATACTTCTTGCCAAGGTCTTGCTGCTGCAATTTGTCCTTTATCTGCTCATACACTTCATCCTCAACCATATGGTTAACAATCTGCTGCTTCAAATCTGGTTGGCAAGTACTAAGCGCCGCCACATACATTTCACGCACCCTCCTGTTGAGTGCATCAGCCACCTTGTTTTCTTTCCCTTTTATGTGTTTGATCTCAAAATCAAATTCACACAAAAATTCCAACCATCTAGCTTGCCTAGCATTTAAAGTTGGCTGATCAAATACGTATTTCAAACCACAATGGTCTGTCCTTAACTCAAATTTTCTTCCCATTAAGTAATGCCTCCACATTTTCAAGGCATGTACTATGGATGCAAGTTCTATATCATGAGTAGCATAGTTCTTCTCATGCTCCTTCAACTTTCTTGACTCATAGCATATCACGTGGTTCACACAACAAATTTTGATCCCCAAAATCACTTTCCATGAAAGTCTCTAAGAACTGGGGGGAAGTGATCAGCTTACATGGTCTTCCTTCTTTCAAAGCTTTCAACTTAAATAAAGTTGTCTGTTCATAAAGAAATACAGGGTAATAAGGAGATGGAGAGCTACAACTCAACAATTCTTGAGAGAGAATATACATTTGATCTTTTTCTTGTTGCATGGACTTGAATTTCCTCAATTCTTCCAATTCTTCTTGAACACTATCCCACTGGGATTTCTGGAAAACCAATTCCTCAACCCATTTCTCTCTCAATTCCCTGATAGTCTTTCTATATTTGTAGAGAGGGACCATCCCTTCTTTGCACTGATCAATATGTTTCTTCCATTTAGCTAACTCAAGTTTTAACAAAGAAAGATTTTTTTTCCAAACATTGAATCCTTCTATCCTTTGCATCTTTCTCACCATCAAAGTCAATTTCAATAATCTCTTGAGCTTCCACCTCTTTTGTTTCAGGCATCATTGTCAAAAATTGACTTGGGACCATCTGATCCTATGTCTCAGCAGGCTTGTCTTGAGTCAACAGATTGGCAACTTCTTCTTCACCAGTCACAGCAACTTCCACTTGTGTGGCTCCATCAACAAACCAAATTGGAAATGCTGGTTCTTGTGTAACAACATCCATTGTTTCAATTACCTCAGTTTTTTTTGCAGCTTCCATAACCAAGTCGAGAGGTACTGGTTCTTGTGTAACATCACCTTCTTCCTATATTTCAATCTCATTCTCCTCTGTTTGAGTTGCAGCCTCGACAAATAATTTTGAAGATGTTGGTTCTTGTGTAACAAAATCCAAATTCTGAGAATTACTTGGGGTGCGTATTGTTTGAGTTGCTGCCTCAGTAACAAGATCTTGTAGTGTTGGTTCTTGTGTAGCAGCCTCCTGTCTGAGATGACTTCAGTGCTTTTAGGTTGCTAAGATTCTCCTTGGGTTACTTCAAAATCTTCTGAAAAATGAGACTGACCCAGGAGTGGTTCAGTGTCCCCCGACAACTGAGATTGCATCTCTTCATCTTCTCCTAACTCAAGGTCAGGGATTATGTCTATTTCTAGCTCATTTCCTTCCATTGGGTCCACTGTAGGGACTTCCTCCATTTATTGCCTTGCTTTTGCAGATTTTCGTGCTGCTATGTCCAGCACTGTGACTTTATGCCCTGCCAATTTGAATACATCTCCACATTCTGGGCATACCAATTCTTCATGTCCTTCATTCCTCAAAATAGGAGGTGAATTCTCCAGTTGGTCTACAGCCTCCACTAACGTGTTCAAACTCTTCTCTGCCTGCTTCGTACATGCTTCTTTCCATTTCTCCAGTTCACCCCAAAGCATTTGTACCTCCTCTTTTAGCAGCTCATTCTCAAGAAGAAGATTTTCAATTTGGGGTTCTTCTGCAATAGGTTCTTGTGTAACAGCGGGTGATTTGGGGTTTAAAATGGGAATTTCAATGTCTGCCCCGATTGCACATGCCGCTTCTTCTATGTGAATTTCAATACTTACCCCCATTGCACATGCCACTTCTACTGCTGTAACAGATCTAGTTCTTCTTTTCTTTACAACCCCAGATGGCTTCCCTTCACTACGTACTGTTTCTATTGTAGTAACAACTCTGGTTCTTCTCTTTTTCGCCGGAGTGGATGTCTGGCCCTTATTCTCTGACCTTTTCCTTCTTTTCTGTGACACAGGGGTCTGTATATTTTCAGTAATAGGGATGAATTCCTCCTCTTGAATTATAGTTCCCCTTATATCAGGGTAGGATTCAACATACAGAACCTTCATGTCTCCCCCTTCCACTACCTCTGTTAGATGTTCTTCCTCTTCCATTGCAACTTCTGCATCTATAGCTTCCGCTGTTGCAGCTCCTACAACTGCTCCAGTTTCAGCTTCCTCTATTGTAGCTGCTAATGACGCCATCTCTACTGCTTCAATTGCCACCCTAACTGCTATTTCTATCGGGTCTTTTGATTCTTCTATAGGGTCTGCTGCCATTGCAGCTTCTAATACCACAGCCTCATTTTCCACAGCTTCCATCGTGTCTTCTTCTACAACATGGTTTTCTATTGTCGTAGCTTCCCACATATATACCTCTTCTTCATCCTCCAATTGGTCTTCTGATACTTTATCCCCCCCCAGCTGAATCTGAGGAACTCCGGTCCTTTTCCTCTACTTCAATACCTCCTACCTCTAGTGCAAGTTCCCAAATTATCCCGGCCCCAGATAGAAATTGTGCCCAAGTATGGTTTTGCTGTGCTAGTGACCTTGAGATTAACAGTTTAATTAAGCCATGATTGGTGATAGAAGAAACTTGATGCGGGGCTGTTCTCACATAACCAACCATGTGATGTATGGATTTTAAAACATAAAATGGCATGTTCACTAGATTACCATGGCGTAAATGGGATAATAAGGGAAATTTAGAGAGATAGACAATTTTGTACCTACCTTTGTAGAAGATGTACTTCTTTAGGAAGATTGCAACGTGATCCTAACGCTGGGGTAATGATTCCAATGCTATTCCATGGCCTCTTGGACGAACATTCTCACCAACTGCAAGAAAATCCCTCACTGCAGTTGCATTTTGCACCTTTCGTCCAAAACATAACCTCCCAACTTGAGGAAAACCAGTAACTTCTGCCATAATTGCTTCTGTGAAATCTATGCGCAATCCCTTGACCTCAGAATAAGTATCAGTCAGGTTAAGAGCAAATTGTAATGTTGTCTCTGTGTGAAAACCATTTAAGCGTTGAAAATACACAGTCCGCCTAGCTGCTTCAAAGATGGCAAAAACCTCTGCATTTGCATGCAGGGCCTTTGTGTTCTCAGGTTCATGCCGGACTGGATTGCCCATGTCACCTTTCCTTCGTAATTCTGATGGTGAATACAAAGATCACCAATTCGGACGTGGAAGTTGCAGTATACGGACATTCATCGAACAACCGAAGTTGGAATTGGGTATTTTAGGAAAGATGGCACAGTTATCAACCCACAGAAAGATGATATAGTTATGGAAAATGGAGTAATTGGAAAGTTTGGTACGGATTAGGTAAAGGTGACAGTCGTGTAATGGATACGAGTGTTAATTCTGACAGGTCCCTTAACAATTAAGTGGGTACGGGTTGCTGACAAGGACTAAAGACAAAGCGTAATCATCATTGCCACATTAATTTTATGCCTAATCATGTATGTGGTCAGAATTCGTACCTTTGCAATATGAGCTAAGCCTTAACTTTCCACAATGATCTGATTCCATCATCACATCCATTAATAAAAACGTAATTGCACATGTGCTGTGATGAGTTGGCCACTGCCAACGAGGCTGGTAAGTACATCCGTGCTGACAGACACCCATGGCAGTCCAATAGTTTTTCATTCTTGGCGGACTGGGATTGGAGCTCTGAATTGAGTGCTAAATTGGAGCCCAATTGAGTCGTTAGCGGTGATATTGTTCAAGAAATGGACAATCTTGTGGAGTTGCAGTTGATAAATAAGAGGAACGTGACGGAATTATGGCTGGGAAATCAAAAAAATAAGCCAGGTCCAGCGAAGTCGCAGCTGGGTATAGGACAAATATAGAGGATTAACAACTGCGAAGATAGGAAAAATAGGTCAAGTCTAGCAGAGTTGCGACTGGATATAGGACAAATATAGTGGAGTAACAACTGCGAAGATAGGGAAAATGGACAAAATTTGGCGGAGTCGCAGCTGTGCGAATAGGGAAAATAGGCAAAATGTAGCGGAGTTGCAGCTGTGTGAAATGGGGAAATAGGCAAAATATGGCGGAGTCACAGCTGCGCAAATAGGGAAAATAGGAAAAACTTGGCGGAGTTGCACCTGCGCAAAATGGGGAAATAGGAAAAATATGGCGGAGTCGCAGCTGCACAAATAGGGAAAATAGGCAAAATATGGCGGAGTCACAGCTGCGAAAAATGGGAAATAGGAAAATCTTCGGCTGACTGGTTAATGCTGTCGAATTTTTCATTTCCTTCAAGGAGTTATTCAGACCAGGAAAATAAGCTAGGGTGCCTGCAATCGTCTGGCCCAGTCACGAGCACTGCTCCTCAAGTTGATTCCTGTACACAGTTCTTAAAAAAAACAAACCGATCAAAGCATAAAAGAAAATAAAAAAACAACAATTTATTTATGTACAAAATTATGTGTGGAAATTGCAGTTTAAAAATTCACAGGGGCCAAAAAAGATTCCCGCCCTTGCATTAACTGATAATCTGGATCAGCTGCAACATGCGAAATGAATTCATTCTTCGAAATCAGCTTATGATACAGTCGCAGCCGATGACCATTAGCGAATAATGGTGTCTGGTTCTCATCAATTGTGGTCAAGCAGACTGTTCCATTTTCAAACACCTTGTCGATTTGGTAGGGTCCTAGCCATCTTGTATGCAGTTTGCCTTTGAAATCCCTCTTAAACCGTGAATCATACAGTAAAGCCCAATCTCCTTCACAGAAGAATTTCTTCTTTATGAACCTGTCGTGCCATTAGAACGTTGCTATTGAATTAACGTTGTCTGATGCACAACAGTTGTGTGCTTCTCGTCAAGTTCATTTAATCGATTCAATTGATTCCGTTGTGCTTCTATCAAATACAAGTTTGCTTCTATGGATGTCTTTAGAGTTTTAATTTCAAATTCAATGGGAAATACAACGTTCTTACCATACACCAATTCGAATGGGGAGAAACATGTAATGTTGATCCATGTGGTATGGTATGCCCATAATGCCTCTGGAAGTCTTTCATCTCAATCCTTACGATGACTCTTCACCGCTTTTGTCAGAATAGCCTCAAGTACCTTATTAGTGCTTTCCACTTGACAATTGGCATGTGGATGATATGGCGAGGTTATCTTATGCTGAATGTGATATTTTTGCAACAGGGCTTCCAATTTATGAGACACAAATTGTGGTCCTCCATCTGTAACGATCTCCTTGGGTACTCCAAAACGGGTGAAGATCTCTTCATACAAGAAATCCATTACAGTTTGATGATTAGCATTGACAAAATCTACAACCTCCACCCATTTGGTCATGTAATTTGTGCACACCAAGATATAAAATTTTCACTTCGAGGGAGGGTTGATAGGTCCTACAAAATCCAGAGCCCATCTATCAAAAGGTTCAACCACAAGTTGTGGCTGAAGAGGCATCTCGTCTAATCTATTCGGATGACCCATCCTCTGGCAGCTGTCACAAGCCTGAACATATTTTTTTGCATCCTTAAACAATGTCAGCCAGAAATAACCCATCCTTAATACCTTATGACTCGTCCTTTTGTCAGCAAAATGTCCCCCACGGGGCTCATCATGGCAAGCTTTCAAGATACTGTAAATTTCATCCTCCCTTACACATCTTCTAATTTCCAAATCGGGACCTGTGTAGAAAAGATGTCCATCTATCCAACAGTATCTAGCACTCTGTTGTATGATATTTCTTTTTTCTCTCTTAGATAGGTTTGCTGGAAGCTTTCCTGCAGCCAAATAGTTAGCAACATCTGCGTGCCATGGGGAATGAAATGAAACTGCAAACAAATGTTCATCGGGGAAGGAATCTTCGACTGGTAAACTATCATCATTGTTAGTAAATCGAGATAAAAAGTCAGCAACAATGTTTTCCTTCCCTGGTCTGTCAATGATTGTAATGTCAAATTCTTGTAACAGTAACAACCATCTAGTTACTCTAGCATTAGTGATAGGTTTATTCATTAAGTACTTAATGGATGAATGATTAGTGTGCACAAAAGTGGAATATCCAATAATGTAGTGTCTAAATTTATTGATGGCATAAACAATGGCAAGGAACTCTTTCTCTGTAACAGTGTAATTCAGTTCAACAGGGGCTGGTTTCTTACTGATGTAATAAATTGCATATGGAGCGTGACCTTCATGTTGTCCTAATACTGCTCTAATGGCAGTATCTGAAGCATCTGACGAGATATGAAAAGGAATATCCCTATTGGGCCCTCGTAAGATAGGTGCTATAGACAACCTTTTCTTAAGTTCGGTGAATGTTGTTTGGCATGCATCATTCCAATCAAACTGCACATCCTTCATCAACACAGTGAATAAAGGAGAAGCTAGTTTAGAAAAAATTTCTATAAATCTTCTGTAATAACCAGCATGCCCTAGGAAGGTGCGTACCTATTTTTGTGTTCCAGGAGTGGGTATGTTTTCAATTACCCTAATTTTGGATGGATCTAACTAGATACCATCAACAAAGATGAAGTGCCCTAGAACTACACCCTCGCTCATCATCATATGGCACTTTTCAGTGCTTAAAGATAGCTGGGTTTTTTCACAGCATTCTAAAACCTTTTCTAAATTTTGCAATTCTTTCTCAAAGCTACTACCGTATGGAGTAAAATCGTCCATAAAAATCTCCATGTAATCGTTTACCATCTCTGAAAAGATCCGAATCACTGCTCTCTGAAATGTGGCAGGTGCGTTACACAACCAAAAAGGAAGTACCCTGTATGCAAAGGTGCCCCAGGGACATGTGAATGTGGTGTTGTCTTGGTCTTCAGGAGCAATCTGGATTTGGTTATAACCACTGAATCCATCAAGAAAGGAAAAATACTTCTTCCTAGACAAAGTGTCAAGAACCTGATCAATAAAAGGTAGGGGAAAGTGGTCTTTCTGCGTTGCTTTATTCAATTCTCTGTAATCTACGCAGACTCTCCATTTCCCATTCTTTTTTGGTACGATCATGAGTGGAGAAACCCACTCATTGTCTAAAATTGGGTATATAAATCCTTCTTCCAATTTTTTTTGGTTTTCTTCTTTCATTATGTGCCTTAAATTCAGGTTCATCCTTTGTTGTGGTTGGCAGACTGGCCTGGAGTCGCTTTTGATATAAATGTGGTGGGTACACATATTAGAGGGGATACCCTTGATATCTATGTATTTCCATGCGAAATATCCCCTATGTTTCTTTAGCAGAGTGATCAAGCGTTCCAGCTCATTGGGTGCAAGATTCAGATTAATGTTCAATGTTTTTCCTGGCTCAATTTCCACTAGAATGCTTTTTGAATTTTTAAGTATTGGAATTATATTGGCATCACTGACTAGAGTCTCTTCCGTTATATTTTCTTGTTCTGTTTCATCTAAGGTACTGTTCAGAATTTGGTAGGCGTGTTTAGTGACAGATGTGGGCTCACTGATGAAACTATTAAGAGTGTCATCCTCTATTTCATCCTTAAAGGTTAAGGCTCTCCCTATCGTTAATAATGGATGAACGCCTTCTTCTTCCTCCAGATCCACCCAAAGTGGAGTTTCAGCTTCTAAGCTTGGTCGGGATGGAGGGTATAAAGTCAGGATTTTAATGTCAGTCATGTCTGAGATAGACATGGACCCCGAACGACAGCTGATGCAAGCATCTGCGGTGGCTAACCAAGGTCTTCCCAGGATCAGCGGGTGTCCCCCAGCTGCGAATTTGGATGTAAAACCAAGAAGTCCGTAGGGTATTCCCACAAATCGATAGAGACCTACGAGGTCATATAGGATTCCCTCGAGCTTGATTGTTGATCTATCAACAAGTTCTAATATGGTAGGGGTTGGCCGAAGATTAGTGAGTCCAAGTTTTTTCATAATTTTGATGGTCATAACATTGATAGCTGTGCCTAAATCTACCAAAACATTCGATATCTGAGTGTGTCCTATGTGTGCTGTAACAGTAGGATTTCTAGGATCATCATATTTAGCCAAAGGAGTCTTACCCATTATTAATTCAGAGAGTTTTCCCATTACATGGACAGTGAGAGGATCCCTAGGCTTTCATCCTGGTTTTTTTACACATAGATCTATAACAGTCTTGGCATAAATGGGCACGTCATGGATGGATTGTAACAGTGGAATTTTGACATATAAATTACTCAATTCCCCTAAGATATTGAACTGAGGTTGTTCCACTGTCTTTTGTAGGGCCAATCGTTCAGGATATGGTGGTTCTCTTGTCAGTTGTGTAGGTTGTGTTTCGTTGTGTGTCTCAGCTGGTGTTTCAGTAGGAATTTCAACATCCTCAATGATAAGGATTGCTGTGTTGACTGAATTCTCGAATTTTTGATCCATTCTTGATTCGGTCACAGAGGATGGAACATCCTCAATGACAATGGGTTCCACTACCCTCCCTGATCGTAAATGTATGTCATTGCAGGGAATTTGGGAAATGGGATAAGCATGCAGGTTGGTAGTCTCAAATTAACGAACTGCTTTATTATTTGGGTTGGGGTTAGGTTGTGCAGGCAACTGTGGTAGTAGTGGTGCATTCATAGGTGCGGCATTGTTCTGTAGTTGCAGCTGTGGCTGCTGATACTGTAGGTGAGGGTACTGTTGAGGAGGATACTATTGATAAGGAGTTTGGTGATGGGAAAAATTATTTCGTGGGTAGGAATTTCTCCAGCTGGGAGACCAGGGAGCTTGCTGGTTTGATTGTTGTGCCCACGACGTCCAAGGGTTATGATTTTGCATTTGAGATGGATGCCATTGGTTGTTAGAATAATGTGAAGGGAATTGTGTATTCATATTATTCCAAAAAGGTGATGTATTTGAGTTCATACCTTGATTCCAAGGCTGCCAAGGCTTCTTCTGAGCAACAAAATAAACTTGTTCCACATCTGAAGTAGATGCCTGCAGGACTACTTTGACTTTGGGTAATGAAGTACATTCCTTGGTATCATGATCCAATTCACATATCCGACATAACTCCACCTTGTCAAGCGGACATTCTTTCAGTGGGTGCTTCTTTCTACATTTGACACAGAATACACCAAGTGCCAGGTCTTCTACTACTTGCCTCTGTTTTTCTCTCAAGACATCCAACTCTGAGGAAATGGAGCTCATCATATCTATTTTAAAATTCTCCAGAAGGTTTCCTATTTCTGCTCAAGTGGCTCCTCCACTAGCTGACTTCTGTGTCCTAGTGAAGACATCTCGATCTCATTCTTTGTCCCGATTTTTGGTTTTAGAGGATCCCCTTGAATACCTTTGACATAATTCGACAATATTCTCAAAGGGTTCCTTCGAGATGTCCCCCTTTCCCAACAAATTCAACATATCTAGGAAACCTTCTCTAATTCCCCGTAGTAAGATAATCTTGAGTACATCTTTCCCAATATCGATATAACCAGACCTCTGTAAATTATATAACAATCTCTCAACAAAACCTTCCAAGCTCTCCTCTTCCTTCTGAACCATTTTAAAAAATTCTTCCTTCCTATCTCTAGTTCTACAATATTATTGATATTTGGAAAGGAAGGTTTGTTTCATTTGATCCCAAGTAGTAATGGTCTCCTGACCCAAAATCATGAACCAACACAGAGTGCTTCCTTTCAGGGTGGCTGGGAATAATTTCAGTTTCTACGCATTGGAGGTGTAGTCATAACTGCGACAGAGGATGTTGAACTCAAAAATGAATTCATCTGGATCTTCAAAGGACTTACCATGGAAGTTCGGGAGAACCGAGGGTGAAATATTTTTCATAGGAGCTTCCCCTGGTGTTTGGAGGATAGGGAATTCAAGTGTGACAACAGTGTCACCATGCTGATTATCTTTCACCTCTTCTTCATTGTTATTGTGGTGTTCATTATTTCCTTCACATTCTCCATTATCCATGTTGCTCCAAAATTTCAATGCTTCCTTTGCTCTTTCTTCAGCTGCCCTTGCTTCTTCTTCTCTCCTCCTTTCTTCCTCTCGCCTTATTTCTTCTTCTTTTTCTTGGCGATGTTCTAACCACTCCTCTTTAGTAACTCTATGCCCATTAATATGACAGATCTCCTCTCGTCCCACTGCACCTGTAGCACTTCCTTTGTCTTTAGGAGGTTTCTTCTCCGGAATAGGAGTTGAAGGTCCCGTTGCGTTCTCCATGGTTGATGCAGAAGTGTCAATATTAGGGAGAACATAATTTCCTCTTCCTGAAGATGCTCGCGGTAGTCTGGTAGAAGAATGAGCTCTAGCAATTACATCATCAATATATGTATGTCTTCCCAAAACTTGATTACAATCACGACCTCCTCCACCTGCAATGTTAGTATTTTGAGGGGGTTCCCGATTTGTTCTTCTTGTATTCATGCATGCCTCAAATAATCAAAACTAAAATGAAATCAATAAATCAACTACTATCTATGTCTATCAATTACCATCCCCTGCAACGACGCCAAAATGTTGGTCACCCTATATGCTAATCAATTACAACTAACACATATGATGCTCAATATAAATTGTCAACCCAGGTAGGTCTTTTTATTTCAAAAGTAATTAGCACAATCTATGCATAAACATTCAAGTAGTTGATTTAATAAATGGAGATAAACTATCCTACCTATCTGCTCAGTCAAACTCATCTCATGGCTAAAACTAATCTAATTTATCCATCTAAGAATTCAAAGTACATTTAGCTTCCTATAAGCATCACTCCAGCAATCACTGATCTAAGAAGAATTAAGCTAGAATAACTTTTGCAAGAAGTTAAATCCTAAAGATATCAAACTACAATGCATTAACCATAACCTGTCTAAAGTTATCTAATTTGAAAATCATAAATGACAGTAAGAAATCAAAACCAAGTGCAATCATAATCTGACTAATTCAATAAAATTCAAGAAAGATGAATAATAGAAATAAACTAGAGTTGAGCTTGACTATAACAGCTAACTAGCACACTTGCATAAAAGGAACTAACCTACACAGTCGACTATCACACCACGTAGTTACATACATTCAGAATGCAATCATTAACTACCAAAGGAACATGCAATTATCAATTACTACTGTTGCAGCTTCTCTATAAAACATATCTACTGTAAATCCACACCACACAACATAAATAAACTAAAGTACCTACTTAACTCGACAATCTCTGTGAGAAGGAGGGCCTTGGCCTTCTAACAGAGATGCCGTGAACTACTACAAATTAAAAAACAAAGATATGAAGAACTCTGCTCCTTGTATTAAAAATGGTAATTCACAGTACTCTGTTACAACTCGTACAATTGATAATTAACCAACCCCAGGATTTGAAATCCTTCTTGTATTTATACATGCATAATACAATCCTGATCCACTAAATTCATGCAGCCATGAAGATCTCTGATCTTCAGGCTGCTGATTCATAACAAAACAGTTACAGCCATTAATATACTTGAATGAATCCATTGGATGTGAAGGGCGTCGTTACTCTGGCTGTCAATGGATCAACGAACTAACTGGCCAGGAAGTGCTCTATCTGTTGCAGCGAAGTCTTGTTACAACTACCACGTGGAGAGATGATCATGCTGTTTCTATTAATGTGTGGAATCATAATCATGGAGTAACAGATGGCACCAATCATACCTTCCTTCCATGTGCTTAGCGGGCTGCTACACCTATGTCTCTCAATGCTTTGGGCTTATCTTAATAAAATCAACACAAGTTAGCATAAATCAAAGGATAGAATTCATAACCATAACAATCTTAGGCATTAATAAAGTAGACAATAATAAATCATACCTGTCAAGATTCATGCTCAATCTTAAGGAAAGACATATATCTGGTTTATGGGAATAAGGAAAAATAGAGCAAAAAGAGGTAATAGGTGTGGTAAAAAAGGGGCAATTCCAGGACCCAACACCCACGCTACACCCGTGCGGTTATTCCTTTGATAGTTGCGCTACTATCAAAATAGAAGGATCACCTACTTGCCGCAATGCATTGAAGGCTCAATCATATCCAATGATCCAAATTCAGCTCCTCACACACTTGATAACATTAACTATCCCCCCTGGTGTACCTTGGAACTAGTTCATGGATAAGATGAGTTCACATTTGGATGTAGTTGTTTGTTGGCCACCTTATGGATTATAAAAGGAAGCCATTGGCATGCATTTTGTAGAGATAAGTCAATATTAAGGTGATGTTGTTGGATTTGAGTTGGAGCTTCCTCATAGCCCACCACTTCCTACCATTGTGAGCATTCCCAAGCTTCCTTTCCACCTTCCTTCAAGGGGCAAGAGTTTATCTCCATTGTTCCACCATTGACTTGGCATATAGGTTGGAAAAAAAGGCCTCCCTAAGGGATATTGTTGAATTCCCTTGAAGCCCACACCTCCTAGGTGTTGTAGAGCTTGACCATTGGGAAATACAAAATTGGTTTGGAATATCTTAGATTGTTATTGGATTTTTCATTCTCCCCCCATCTCTTTTATTTTGCATTTTTTTCATATTTATTTGTTTTTATGTGAATTACACTAACAATCTATTGTGGGATCACTTGGAGGATACAAGCAACCAACCACATAGGGGCTCGAAGAACTAAGGACTTTCTGTAGCCTACAAGGCCTAGCCCCTTACCAAGTGGAAGAGTACACTTGTGCAATTTTTTCCACAACAATTCTAATGGCGACCGTACTTATTTTTGTTCATTTCTTACTTAACTAGGTTTTTGTAAGCTAAGCAATTAATTCTTGGTATTTGTAACTTGTAGGAGATCATATATTCCACCTCTTGCTCCAAAATTTGGCCCCAAGTTGGCCTCAATTAATTTTTACACAGTAGCACAGATCTTGGCCTCTCGGCCATGCTACTAGCGTGGAAACGACTCTGACAGTCGCACGACCAGTGTAGGTAATCCATTCATGACCCGCGTGACCTCCCGTAAGGTTGATCCGTGTGACCGGTTAGTGTAACACCTGCGCTACCAACGCACCTATTTTAAATTCACCCGCACTGCTCGTGCGACATAGTGTGGTTTGGCTATGCTACCATTTTTTATTTTCTTTTTATCTTCATGGTTTAGTCTAGCAGTCCAATTACTGCTTACTAATGAACTTAAATTAAGGTTAATTTGCATAATTACTTAATTTGGTTTAGTAATTAGTCCACCTAGACCAATATTAGGAAGTAAAGAGTCCATCTCCGTTGAAACTTACCCAGGTAAGCAACTTTGGGGATTTCAACGAGCCTCATTGTTGTCACTAGTATTCAAGAAAATTTCTTGTTTATGCACAAATTGACATGTTTTTAGTATTGATGCTAGTGTAGAATACACTTTTTGCACATAAGCAAAGGAACTAAAGACTCTTGTATCCTGAAGTATGGTCTTCACCTCACACTTCATGTGATCTTGTTGAATCAGAAAAGGGTAAGAAGTGTGAAATACCTCCATTGCACACATGTCTATTAGTTAGCATTTTGATTTGCAAAGCACCATGAGCATATTTTAGAGTTAAAATTACATTTGCATTTACTTGGTATACTCTTCTAGTTAATTTTATGACAATCGATTTGCTTTCATCACAGGTGTTTGCACCACTAGCACACACTAAGATACCTAAAGACTCTTATGATCCTAGTATGCTCTTCACCTCGCACTACTTGTGAGCTTGGTGAATCGTAAAGGTAGGTATTGTGAAATACCTCTCTTACACTCCCTAAGTGAAATTCAAACTCTTTAAAAACAACTTTGTAATTTTCCAACCAAATAAAATCCTCCACAAGAGGTCACAAAACATTATTTTAGTTAGGTAGGATTGATTGGGCTAGGCATCCATTAATTCCCTCCAATCTAGTTTCATTAGCAATATTTTGAAAATATAGCATTCTTGTCTCATAGGGTACTTACAAAATCCTGCTATAAACAAGTGTTAAAATAAAACCTAGATCAGAAGTGCGTCGTGGCCAAGGAGGTGAAAGCCGAGGTATAGTTTCCGTTCTCTCCCCTACAAGCCACTCAACTTGTTGTAGGGAGACACCACTATACCGTGCAAGCCGAACCACTAATCCACACTTGACATAATGTTTGTGGATGAATCCGTCAGTGCAGACCCCAACCAATCTCCCTAGTCTAAATGGTTCAAATCTAGAACAAAACACTACATAACATACACGATTTATTAGATTGATCAAATTACAAAATATGCAGAGGGATTGCTTACCTTGCAACCGTAGCGATGTCTCCTTGATTGATGTATCCCTTGATCTTCAACTGCAAAACAAGATACAAAAACAAGTGGAAACACACAAACGATAATAATATGAAATATTGATGAATCTAAACTGGTGGTCAATGAAACTAATTCTAAAGATCTATAATGCACAATAACTCTTTATGGAAAAAGTGTATATTACTGTATTAGTGGAAATAAAAGAAGAGGATAATACAACCAATTCTTGACGTCGCAATTTCTTCCAAATGATCTTTGCCTCAAAGATCCAATCTTGCCTCCAATGGATGAAAGGGTTTCAACTCTAGCAGAATTTCACCAGCGTTTTGGTGCTCTAGTCCTTCCTCCCCTAATTATGAAGAGGAGGCTTGTATATATAGGCCAAAGAGGATAGAAGGGGTTGAGGATTTGATGGATAAGGCTAAGGGATCATCCCAAGAAGTTAGGGGATCAGATGCCACCTTCAATGATTTGTTGGGATAGGACTCCACAAAGAGATTCGTTCTAGAAGGCGCTCGAAGCTTCTATTTTTATCCTCTAACTAACAGTGATGCACCTTTCTAACTAGTAGCCTCTGTCATGGATGGGGTGATGCATGTTGACTGAAGGAAAGCAGGGTAAATGATGCACCTTTCCAATGCAAAGAGGGCGTCACCATAGGTATGAAGCTACTTGTAAATGTACAGAGCGCGTTAGTGTCAAAATATGGGAAAAAAGGCATAAATCCTTCTTTTCATACCATTTGTAATCAATGGTTCAGGGATTAGGAAAAACCAAGGGTACACATCTCATGATGACAAGATTTTGGTGTAACAGATTGCCCCCTAAATCATGAAGCTAGAGAAATAATATAGCTGAAGTGATTTGATGTATGGAATTTTAAGGCAAAGATCATCAGTTGAAATGATGAACAAGGAATTCTGTAGTACAATAGACTCTGAGATACATGTCCCAAACGTCTCAAAACATGGTTGTCGATCAATACATTGTAGATCTATGTTAGAACTAATTGGCTGAACATAATCATGGCTACTAAGATACAAGCGTAGATCCTGGTATCACACAACTTGTAGTTGTCCCTAAAGGTATCCCATCTGGGACGGTAGAGGAGATGGACAACTAAAGAGGTGACCCAAGAGATGCCACGGTTCCCAATGCAAGCTGGGAGTCACGACAACTGAGGCACTCTTCACTTTAGATCTAGACAAGAAAAGATCAAGGGGGAGACCCTATAACGAATCAAAGGAGATTAGCCAAAGCAAAGGTTCCTAGGGATATGTGAAAGTTGAGTTACGGAAACCAATGCAAGCTTAGGTGAGCCCAAGAGTTTAATTGTGGTTGAAGAGGCTTGAGATATGAAAAGTGTTTCAACCAATAAATGAGTTAGGCCACCTAATGAGATCAAAGAGATAGATCTAGTAGCATGAAATACACAAGTGGGACCCACTTCCTTAAAGTATGGAAATGACCCAAATGGGACCCACAAGGTGAAGTTAGGGGTGAAATGGCACTAAGGGGTGTTTGATGATGTGGATCTATGGATCCAAGTTGGATTAGGAAACACCCACATATGGGATCCCCAAGGAGTGCGAATTGACCCAAGGAGACTAGTGCCTTTAGATGGAGGGGTAAATGGAGTCCAATTATGCCAAAATGTAGATCGGGGTAGCTAAGGAAATTAACAAAGTGGGTTTAGGATGGCATGTCCAAAGAGAAGCTAGATCTCCAGAGATCTAAGGTCGAAAGTGCATCACCCAATGACCCAAGTGGGGCACAACCCTCAAAATGAGGAATGGGGCCCACAAGGAAAAAATCAAAGAGATGAAGAACTAGGGGTAGGTTATACGTGAGAGGAGTGCAAATCATGTGGGATCTCACCTACCCAAGGCTTGGAACTAGCAAAACTCACCCAACCAAGGAGTGCGACCTCACCCAAGGAAGGCTAAGTGCCTTGAAAAATGTGTAAAATGAAGCCCAATCCACACCAAACTATAGATCCGAATTGTCGTGGATACTATAGAGGTGGGTTTTCAATATTTTTCCCAAAGACAAGCTAGATCCAAGTAGATCTAGGAAAAAGTGAAAAATGAGGGTTTTAATCAATGAGGGTTTTTAGATCTAAGAGAATAGATGGATAAGATAGAAAAATTGCATGCCTCTTGGAACATACCTGGAAGATGAAGATGGAAAGGCTTGTGATGAGGATTACTTCCCACAAAGATCAAATTCCAAAATTGGATGAGCCCTTCTTGCTAATATTTTTCCTCCTTCAACCAAATCGATTTCCCTATTCCTGTAAATCAAGGACACAAAGATCAATTGATCAATCAAGAATGGAAAGAGATGCAAACAAAGAGATGAGAAACATGAATTGTTGGTACAAAGACAAAACAACTCCATGTCAACCAAAACATCCTCTTGAAGCTTGAAGGGTAGGCCTCCCTACCAATTCGCACTCCTCCAAAATGTCTTCTTTGCCTACAAAACAATGTTAGTTCAAGATAAAATCAAGATGGCGACCAATGTCTGTCAGTGCAGAGGAAGAAGCATTTACAATCACCACAAACATTCCAACTCCAAGATCCAAGATGCCCAGAAAGTATTTTTATTCCAATAGCCAAGAGCCAAAAATCTCTAGATGAATTTTAGAATGAGGGGATCTCCTCCTTATTATAGGATAATAAAGACCAAAACCCTAGATCTCAAAACCACTTTATGAAATGAGTGGTTGAGATTAAAATATCTCACAACATAATCAATGGCTAAGATGAGCCAACATAAAATATCACATGGATCACTCAAAATAGAGGTGACGTCATAGATAGAAGTGACTAAGTGAGGGTGACATCATCCTCTAGAGGGGGCTAAGAGACATGGGACCACCTCACATGACATGGACATGACTCAAGAAGCTCATGGTGGGGCTAGGAGGCATCAATCCTTACTAGATCATCCCCATGGCACAATAATGTAAAATAATATGTCCAAAATAATACAAATGATCAAATCCTGTCCTCAAAATATGTGAGAGACATGCAACAAAAGGCCTCCTGTGGCCTCAATGGACCCCACTGACTAATGATAATTGGCTCGAAGATGGGGGGGTTCACCCTGGAATACCTCTGTGAAGACCAAGTACCAAAACCTTGCCTCAATTTCCCAAATCGAATTCCTCAGTGACCCTTTTATTCCATTTTTAATATGCCTCGGTAACTGTGAAGCTGCTGAAACTGCCACCTAGGGTGCCTGCGCTGTCAAACTGAACCCACCCAAATCTCCAGAAGGGGGGGGTAATGATCAAATCAAGTGGCTAGACCACCCCCTCCTCATACAACTCCCTAGGTGAATTGGACTCTCATGGCCCCTGCTGGACAGGCTGGGAAAACAACCCCAAATCTGGTCAACAAGTGGATAACTGCATCTATCACTATCAGAAGTGCCTAGAACTGAATGATAAGTGTCTCATTGGATCCATAAGACCTAAAACTACTAAGAATGTGTACTCATACACCATGGGTTTCCCTGATGGGCCAACTATAGGGTCCACCATATATGGACAATGCATAATCTGATGATCTGAAATAATAATAATACCTGCTGAACTGCATCAATCACCATTTGAATCATATTTCCACCATATAATATCAATAACAAGAGTCTGTGGGACCATAAGTCATCATCAATAAGCATACATGGCCCACATCATCACGGATCCCAAGACTGACCATAGTCAAACTAGGTTTGACTAGGTCAAGGAAAAATCATAACAATAGACTAAGACATGTTCTTCTAATCATACTAATAGCTTAACTTAAAGCATAAACATCATTCAGTGGCATTTATCATGTTTACATATTCCATTTTTATTTATATTTACTTGCATAATAACTTAAATGATAGACTCACCATTGGACATGGTCTAACTGCTAGCTTAGGATGAAGGCTAAGAATCAAGGATGGGAAAAGGGGATGACTTTCCTAAACTCAACTAGATGACACTTTGGACTGGGAGAGGGGGGAGCTACACTCTATGCCGGAAAAATAACACGGGGAAGGGCTGTGCCTCACAAATGGGTAAGTTGTTTAGAGAGTTCTTATTCAACTTAGGCACCATGTCTACATCAAGCTGATCCAAGTTCATTAGGATCATTCAATTTCAATTCATGTCCCTTTTGGCCTACATAACCCTTCGTATTTCAGATGTGCTAAGAAGCACAGCTAGTTGCAACTTGCATCCAGGGCATGTTTATACATATACAAGGTCAGCAATAATGTATATAACTTTTGAGTAACTTTGCTTTTTGGACCTTTCTTATACTCTTCGAGGAGTATTTTTAGCATTTCATTTCTCTTTCCCTTTACTCACGTGTGTTAAAAAACACATTCTAGAGTTTACAGTTTCCATTGGAGAATTTATAAAGATTTCCAATAGGTAGTACATGAGCTTTCAGT
Source organism: Larix kaempferi (assembly GCA_027924585.1). NCBI lineage: Eukaryota > Viridiplantae > Streptophyta > Pinopsida > Pinales > Pinaceae > Larix > Larix kaempferi. The sequence continues at coordinate 1,271,852 of BSBM01001218.1, forward strand.
TTTAGCCAACAACATCTCAAGTGACTAAGGGGACTTCGACCAGTGCCAAACATCGGGAAAACCGACTAGAATGATTCAGGCCTACAATCCAACTCACCAAAGGCGAGTTCTGCCACCAACTTAGAGCCGAGACGCTAAACAAACATGAATGCGATCCAACATAGAGGTAGTAATAGGGAAGTCCTCAGTATCAAAGAGTCAAGAAAGACAAGTCAAAGGTGAAATCCAAATCAGGAAGGTCATGCATGGATGGAGTCAAATGAATGTGGCGCCTAGTCTAGCAAACAAGAATGTCAAGGAAGACCATGTCTATGCTCATAGGAGGGTAATACAACCAGTGATTTTTGTCAGAAAACCTAAGTGTACAAGTAATATGTCCATTTTACAATTTATGACATCATTAAGATAGTTCATTTCATTTCAAATAGTTTTCCACATCATGAATCATATACCAAGCTAACGCTGTGAAAATGACTAAAGCAACAAGATAATAATCCATAGTCAATAATTAGAAGTCCATAGGCTATATAACATCATAACAATAATCATCCAAAATCATCTGAAACACTGCTGCAATAACATCACTAGGAACTGAACAGAAACTGTATGGAATAAAGGGTCACATCAGTCATCATATCTGAACTCTCAAGGCTCGACCTTGGCACAAGGTCTAACAAAAATCTGATATAAAATACTGCTCTGATCATGAGTGATCTCAAAATATAAGCTCATCATAGCCAAACTCTGAATAATCCAAGCTTTGAAATGTGCAGATATCTGCTAAGCAAGAATAGTAGCCCTGCTACTATGGTGTGATAACAGATCCATGATGTGATAATTACACATCCACGAACAATACAAGAGTGGATCCATTTGATATGACTCAAAAAATTGCCATCGCAGCCTTGGTAATATACATAAGTTGTGTTAGGGTCTTCATCCCGAACCCGCAAAAGTACAATTCTAACCATGCAAATAGATGTCTTGATGCTGAACATGGTATAAATCACTTGATTACCGGTCATTGAAGTATACCGTTAACAAGTATGAGGGAAATCATTATTAATACCAATGAATCCCAAGGTACTTGTAATATCCCTTTTTCAAATTTTATTAAAATGCCCAATTTTCCACTTTTTTTCCCAATTTCGACCTTTGACTAGTTTTATTGTTTTGACCTCCAAATCAACCCAAATGCTCCCAAATCTTCTGTAGGAGTGTATGAATGGTATTTAGACTTGAATATCAGGTTCAGGGATGTTTTATGGCCCTCTAAATACTGCTGCAAACTTGATTTTTATTCTGATCAATATATGTAATTTTGACTAGTAATTTGTGCATCAAATCCCCCCCGGGTAACATTGCAAATGGCCTTCCAAATGCCTCCAAACTCCCACAAATTTATGAACAGAGATATATAATGTGTTAATTATGTGATTAAGGTCTCATATGCACCATTAATTGATTTTTACTACTGTTATAACTCTCTCACATTCAACAGCAAAAACCCCCAATTCGACCCTTGGGGAAATGGCACTATTTCACCTCCCAATACAACTAAACTGAGTAAAAATGCTTCAAATGCTCAAGTACAGTACATGAAACTTGTAGAAGACATCTGTGGCAGTATATTGATCACAAATATATCAGATAATCATCCATTCATTCGAAATCATCATCAATACATTGGCTCACAACAAGGTAGTGGGGAAATGGCATTGTTCTTCCATTAAAAATGAGATTTATACATTTCTACTTGGAATTTCGACCTCAAACTTTTTGGAGATGAAGAACAGAGTATTTAATTCATATTACAAAAGAAATGGGGCATTAAAAGCTTCCCCAAAGAGTACAATAGCTCACCAAAAACGCCCTCCCTCAAGGATCAAGAATATGCCATCAAAACTGGAAATGGTTGAAGGAGTGAGCTGAAATAGAAGAAACCATGAGCTGCCCTGTAGCTTACACCTGCAAATAAAGACTCCATTAAAGCTCCAAATTAAAGGTCTGAATGGCCTTTCCAATTACCAACTTGGATGGGAATCTTTCACCCTCGAAATTGGCTAAGGCAAGAAACTAGTCATCCACTAGCTCTCCCTCTTCACAAATGCAATTGCAAATTCTACAAATGATCAAAAGCTGGTTTCATTCTTTGTTATTGACATTTATAAAGTTCTAATTTCCTCCATGGGTCGAATTCCTTCCAAGAGACTCATGCCAACTCAAGTTGGGAAGAGATTCCAAAGAATGCCACTTGTACAACAATTCCTAGTCTCCCACTTCCACCAAATCACATGTGGACGCATTTTAGCTGCCCTAACACCCTTGAGCGCCCTCTTAGAGTCTATTTTTAGCCCTGACATGTCATATATGTCATATGTCAGACTTCAGGTCTGATTTGTGTCATAGGTGTCATAGCATCTTCATCATTGTTGTCATAGAGCTAGGGAATCTAGCCCAAGTGTCTCACTAGCTCCAAATTGCCTCTTCCTCTTCCATGGGAGTTACTCTTCCTCTATATTTCGACCTTGGATGATTCATGCCATTAATAATACCTTTTGGACTCCCCCAAGTATGTTACCATTCACCTTGAATTCGAATTGGTGAGAGAATGATGCCAAATGTAGTGGGGAAATCTAGCCATATGTGGGTCCCACTTCCTCCATGTGTCTTCATGATCAAATGCCACTTTGATTTTCACTTGTATATATTTATTTAGATCCTTTATTAAGTATTTATGCCACTCTAATGTTAAAACATCCTTTATTATCCCCATTATTCCAAATCCCAAAGCTTCCACCCCAAACCTAGGAAACTAGTAATTTTCCTCCTTGGCAATTATTTGACCTTTAACATCAATTTTACAAACTCTAATGAATATGGCCAATGTGATTAGGCCATTGTGACCCAATTCCAAATTTGGGACATGACAGTGCTCTAGTACATTCCTTGAATGTGAATCGATGAGTTGAAGTCAAACATTCAGTGGAATCTCCCAGTCAGAGGTCAATGATGTGAACCTACTGCTGAAAGTGAGTTAACCTACCTTTAGGGTATGCAGGTCCAAGGCACTTGACTGGTTTCTAAGTCTAATCCTTGGATGATGTATTGAAGTCAACAAGGATAAACTTGTCAAAGGAAGGCCATGAGGTTTCCCCCATCATCGACAAGAAACAAGATCAAATATATTTTTGAAGTAGATCAGACTATAGAGTAACTCTTGAGACTGACTCAGGGGTGACCGACACAAAGGAAGGTATAATGACTGCAGAGGTTGAATCAACAATAGACTTCCCTTGAACATGGAATGGCATGACTTGGTAGCATTGAAATGACGAGAAAGATACCAAGACCTTGTTAGATTTTGAGCATAAATTCAATATGATCTAGGATCTTATCTGAGAGAATAACATGTACAGCATATTAATCATAAGAGACAAGCACAAGAGACAATAGACACAGAGTTTCCTCGGGGAAAACCAAGAAGGTGAGAAACCCCGCAACTTCCTCAGAGATAGAAAGAGCAATGATACAAAACCCAAGTACAAGAGATAGTCTCCTTAGCAGCTTCTCCTCCTCCACTAGTGTGCATCACTCAATGAGAGAGATATATGAGTAAGTGAATGATCAAATAGAGTGACACCCTCACTCTATTTATACACAACTCGACTTGCCTAATAACCTAATAGGGCCGACTTCTCTAGGAGAGTCTAATAAACCGTGGTAACCCAACTCAGGGCGAACCCCACACTTGGTGGTCTAATAACCCATCTTGTATAAGTTACGACACTTGTGACACTTGTAAATACAAATGACGACACTTCCATACAGAGGAATAATAACCTCTCTGTAGGGATACAATATACATATATGAAATACATTCCGAAGTTACATATACATGACTCCCTCTTAACTAGGAAGGTATTTCTCGACACATGTCTTCTAGCACAAGTCTTCTTCTCTGGATCATCAGATCATCGTCATCGTCACTACTGCTATCTCAATTAATCTCCAATCTACTCGTCATAGGAATTTCTACAGAGCCAACCCTTTTTCATGCTAGTTTTAGGCCTAGCCTCCATGTAGGTCTTCATCATCTATGCGAGCAAGCCATAAAGTAAGTACACCTTAGGACTGATTACATTGCTTATGCAAAACCTGCAAGATCTCCCAGGACTGATTACATTGCCTCTGCAAAACCTACAAGAGCATCTCAGGACCAATTATATGCCTCTGCAAAATTTGTGTACCATACTGTCAGCTCATCATCATCGTCCACGGAGCACAACCCAAATGCACACACACACAACACTTATATACACCGGCATGGGAGGACCTACCTACCACCATCTGGGAATGGGTCAGCACTTACATCACGACCATGGGAAGACTTACCTACCACCATGTCACCATGGGAGGACCTACCTACCACCATGTCGAAAAGGCATGACAATTACATCAATGACCATGGGAGGACTTACCTACCACCATGTCACCATGGGAGGACCTACCTACCACCATGTCAAAAAATCCTGGCAATTACATCAATGACCATGGGAGGACTTACCTACCACCATGTCACCATGGGAGGACCTACCTACCACCATGTCGGAAAAGCCCCCCCAACCCTTACATCTCACCATGGGAGGACCTACCTACCACCATGTGAGAATGGCCCAGCCCTTACATCTACACCATGGGAGGACCTACCTACCACCATGTGAGAATGGCCCCAGCCCTTACATCTACACCATAGGAGGACCTACCTACCAATATGTGAGAATGGCTCATGTGTATCTGTGTATCTAGACTCATCACTTCCCTTTGGAGGTAATCTCGATCTGAAGTACACCAAGTCTCTCTCTGAAGTATTCAAACTTCACTCTGGCTAGCAGCTTGGTCAACACATCAGCTATCTGCTTGTCCGTCAAAACATACAGGAGCTTCACTGCTCCTCTCTGCACCATATTCCTGATATAGTGATACTTGATCTCAATATGCTTTGACCTATCATGGAACACTGGGTTCTCAGACAACTTCACACAACTCTGGTTTTCACAGAAGATACAGGTAGAATCCAATGGGAGATCAAATAACTCAGACAGTAGCTTCCTAAGCCATACTGCCTCATAACTAGCCGAACAAGCTACAACATAATCTGCTTCAGCTATACTCAGTGCCACACAGGACTGCTTCCTACTAAACCAAGAGATCACACCTGATCCCATATTGAAGCAGCACCCAGAAGTGCTCTTCCTATTTGCAGCACTGCTTGCCCAATCTGAATCAACATAACCCTCCAGGTTAAACTTTTGATTCGCATCATACTTGAGCCCATAATCAACCGTACCCTTCAGGTACCTCAGAACATGCTTTGTAGCTATCAGGTGAACATGTCTCGGATTTGTCAGATATTGGCTCAAGGTGTTCACCGCAAAGTAGATGTCTGGTCTCGTATTCATCAGGTACATCAAGGACCCAATCATCTGACGATACATCGTGGCATCAACCGGATCAGATGAAGCATCACATAGAAGCTTCAGGTTTGATGCCATAGGTGTGGCCATGGCCTTGCAGTCCATTATCCTGAACCTCTTCAAGATCTCTACTGCATACTTCCCTTGTACAAGGAAGATCCCATATTCACTCTGCCACACCTCCATGCCTAGAAAGTAGTGCATCATACCCAAGTCCTTCATCTCGAACTCGACAGCAAGCTTCCTCTTCATGTCCGCAATCAGTCCATCCTCACCTGTCACAAACAGGTCATTCACATACAATAGTAGTATCACTAGATTGCCTTCCTCAACCTTGTAATATAGGTTGGAGTCCGCTTTACTTTTAGTAAAGCCCAAACTGGATAGGAAGCTGTCTATCCTGCCGTACCACGTCCTGGGTGCCTGTTTTAAACCATATAGGGCTTTCCTTAGTTTGCACACATGAGTCCCTCTGTCATGTGTCTCAAAACCAAGTGGCTTCTCCACATACACTTCCTCTTAAACTACACCATTTAAGAAGGATGTCTTGAAATCCATCTGGTGTACCTTCCATTTCATCACTGCAGCCAGAGCAAGTACTGATCTAACAAAAGTGTATATGGCTACAGGTGCAAAAGTCTCTTGATAATCAATCCCTTCTTTCTGGGAGAAGCCACGAGATACAAACCTTGCTTTGTATTTCTTTATGCTGCCATTTACAGCATGCTTGATCTTATAGATCCACTTGGAAGTCACCACAGACTTCCCTTCTGGTCTTGGGACCACATCCCAAACATCATTCTTCATGATCGATTGGTATTCCTCGACCATGGAATCCTTCCATTCTTTCTTTTCCACTGCTTCTTCATAACTGGAAGGTTCTTTGTTCATGATATCACAGAGTAAGGCAACATAGCTGGTGTGTGATCTTGTCCTTTTCCTTTCTCTGTGTTCCTCTTCTGGAATGCCACACCTTTCTGCATCTTGGATGAGCTCTCTAGCCCATGCTGGTTTCCTCTTGTGAGATTTCTTCTCATGGGGTGGATCTACAGGTTCTTGTGGATCTTACATCTCATGATCTTCTTCAGTAAATGCTTCATTCATAGTGGTGTCTTGTGTTTTGGATATTCTGGGTTCTTCATTGTCTTCAACAAATGTCTTCCTCGATTTGATGTATGCTGAGCCTTAATCAAATGTTACATCCCTGCAGATGTCAATCTTCTTGAATCCTGGGAAGTATATTCTATAAGCCTTCGAGATTTCACTGTAACCCACGAATATGCCCTTCTTTCCTGAAGGATCTAGCTTTGTCCTCTTTTCTTTTGGGATGTGAGTGTATACTGGACAACCAAATATTCTGAGATGGCTAACTTTTGGTTTCTTACCAGTGAAAACTTCTTCTGGTGTTTTGTTGTCAAGTATCTTATGAGGTGTTATGTTCTGCACATATATAGTTGTTCTTGTTGCTTCTGCCCATAAGTGCATTAGTAGATCTTGGTCATGAAGCATTGCCCTAGCTGCTTCCATAATTGTTCTATTCTTCCTTTTGGCAACCCCATTCTGTTGTGGATTGTAAGGAGTGGTCAACTCCCTCTTAATCCCTGAATCACTGCATAGCTTCTTGAAGGCTCCTGAGGTAAATTCTCCGCCATTGTCGGATCTGAAGATCTTGATCTTCATATCAGTTTGATTTTCTATCAAGGCTTTGAATTCCTTGAACTTGTCAAACACTTCATCTTTGTTATTCAAGAAGTAAACCCAAGTCTTCCTAGAGAAATCATAAATGAAGGAAACATAGTATACATACCCACTCAGAGAGCTGGATGACATTTGACCGCATACATCAGTGTGGATGATTTCCAAGATTCCTTTTTCCTTGCTTTCACTACTTGGAAATTTCTCCTTTGTGTTCTTCTCCTTTTCACAACCTTTGCAAATGCCTTCATGTTTTTCCTGGATTTCAGGAAGACCTTCCACTTATTTGCTTGCAGTTGGTAGTGCCCTATATTGCATGTGTGCAAGCCTTCTATGCCAAAGTTCACTTGGCTCTACTGATTCATGGACCAAGGCTTGTTCTAGTTGGCCCTTCAGTTTGTATAATCTTCCCTCTTGTTCTCCAATCACCACTGCATCATCTATAGTTTTACCCTTTGGCCACATTAGGACTTGGCCATCTACAAATGCAACCCTCATGCCTTTTGCATCCAATGCAGATATGGAGAGAAGGTTCTTCTTGAGACCTGGAACATATAGTACATTTTTCATCTTCATATACTTTCCAGAGTCTAGCTTGTAGGAGGCTTCACCACTTCCTTTTATGGGATACTGGTAGTCATCCCCAAGTTTCACCTTGTGGGGTGATTCATGTTCAGATAGGTTCATAAAGGATTCCTTGAATCCTGTCATATGTTTGGAAGCCCCACTATCTATAATCCAATCATTTCTTCCATGAGTAATGGTACCAGTGAGGGCAGAAATCAAAACATACTCTTCATCACTAGAAGAATATTCACTTTCTTCCCTAGCCCTCTTCCTGGGAGCTTCATCATCCTCTGTAGTGTGAGCATGATGTCTTCTTTTGATGTTCTTCTTTCTTCTTGTGGGGGCCATCTTTATTGTTTATGGGACAATCCCTAGCATAGTGCCCCTTTTCATCACATGTGAAGCATTGGTCATTGGATGTGTTTCTTCGAGATCTGAAGCTACCCCTTTGGTTCTGATGGTTGTGCTTTTGTTTCTTACTATGGTGATGTTCCTTCTTATCATCATACTTCTTGGAGTGTGCTATGAGAGCTTGGTCTTCATTCCCCATCTTCTCTTCTCGAGCTAAAATTCGAGCTTCTTCTTGTGAGCATTCTTCCCACAACCTACTGAATGTGATAAGTTTCCTCCTAGAACAAATTCCTTGGATGAAGGAATCCCATGACCTAGGGAGGCCATTAAGAGTGGTCATTACCACTTCTCCATTCTCTATATCTTCTCCCACAACTTCAAGTTGTTCTTTTATCTGGGAGACCCTTGAGAAATAAGATTGCATGGTCTCCGCATTCTGGATCTTAATGTTCTTCAATTTATTTCTCAAGGTCATCTTCCGATTTATGTTCTTCCCTTCAAATAGCTTGGTCAAGGAATCAAACATCTCCTTGGGTGTCTTCAGAGATGACACATGTGGTATGAGATGGTCTTTGATAGAATGAACAATGATCCTCTTAGCCTTGACCAAATTCCTCTTGTGTAAGGCCTTAGCCTCTTCTCCCTCTAGGACAGGGATCTCTTCACGTAGGTAAGTGTCCAACTCATTCTCTTCCAGGATTAACCCAATCCTATACTTCCATGCTCAGAAGTTATCAGCCCCTTCAAGCTTATCCTCAAGCTTGGTGTGATGAGACATCTTTAAAGATTACTTCAAATGGAAATAGAAAAGGTTTAGGTCTTACCACTTGATTTGCTAAAAACTGGATCTAGTGCTGGATTAGGGTTTGTTAGAGAAACCCTAAAAATTCAAACTTTGAATTTAAAACTTCTGAAAGGATAGAAAGATGCGCCTTGATGAGCTGATCAAGCTGGTATACTCAGAATTTGAAAACTGCAAAGTTTCACCCCTCAAAATTACTTTTGAAACTTCCAGATTCACTTGGCAGGACCCTGAATTAGGGTTTGAGTTTCTTGGAGCTTCACCCAACCAAAAAGTTCGATTGAAAGCTCTAAAATTCAATTTTTCCAAGGAGCTTCCAGTCGTGGTCTTAGATTTCAAAAATTCCAATTTTTGCAGAAACCCTAATTTTGAGGTCAAAAACTGAAAGTGCTTAGAATTGAATTCTGTTTCGATAGAAAGATGCGCCCTTGCAAGGAGAGTCAATATAGCCTCCTGCCTTTGAGTATCTATGGAGAGAAATCCAACAAACAAGAAGCCCTAGCTTCCACAACTGCACAATGTCTTCTTCTCAGGTTAGCTCTGATACCATGTTAGATTTTGAGGATTAATTCAATATGATCTAGGATCTTATCTGAGAGAATAACATGTACATCATATCAATCATAAGAGACAAGCACAAGAGACGATAGACACAGAGTTTCCTTGGGGAAAACCAAGAAGGTGAAAAACCCCGCAACTTCCTCAAAGATAGAAAGAGCAATGATACAGAACCCAAGTACAAGAGATAGTCTCCTTAGCAGCTTCTCCTCCTCCACTAGTGCACATCACTCAATGAGAGAGATAGATGAGTAAGTGAATGATCAAATAGAGTGACACCCTCACTCTATTTATACACAACTCGACTTTCCTAATAACCTAACAGGGCCGACTTCTCTAGGAGAGTCTAATAACCCATGGTAACCCAACAGGGCTAACCCCACACTTGGTGGTCTAATAACCCATCTTGTATAAGTTACGACACTTGCAACACTTGTAAATCCAAATGACGACACTTCCATACAGAGGAATAATAACCTCTATGTAGGGATACAATATACATATATGAAATACATTGCGAAGTTACATATACATCAACAGAACTAATACAACACATGATTGATGCATTCTTCAGATGACCCAAAGGAGTATAATGACTCATGGAAGTGGTATGACTCGAGGACAAGGATATTTTCCAAGTTGTTTGAATGAAATGAAAACAAGTGCCATGTTCAAGGGCGACTATAAGCTTCCATTAACACAGATAGACACACACTCTTTCCTTATTCCCTATCATTATTGAAGAGTACCTCTTTGTTTATTAACGATCTTGAGGAGGATAACAGATGCTCAATATAGCCTGTCCTTTAGACGAGTCCAATCTCACATGTTTTATGAACCTAAGATAGGAGGGGTTCATCCCCATAAGGGTCCTTTAATGTTGAATTTTAACGAGTCCATAGAAGGTAAACTCAACATCATTTCATGTTTAGAGAGTCTAAAAAAACAAAGAAAACTCTAGGGTGTACTTTTTTGTATATTTAGTCCCCAAGGTCCGAAAAAGTATAAAATAATACTCGGAAGAACTCTTTTAGTCAAATGTTGACCAAAGTATTCCTTTTTTCATAAATAGTCCACATGGTCCGAAAAAGGGGTAAAATATCATTGTGTAACGACCTTTCTTATCTTTTTACAAGCGTGCTTGACAATCTTTTCATATTTTGGGAGTCTGAAAAGGGCTTAAAGAAAACTCCAAGGGGGTTCTTTTTTTGTAACAGTTTTACGAGCTCGAAAAGAGATAAAAGTAAACTCTGTGACTTATTCTCATGTATTTACGATCACGAGAAGGAACAAAGGCTAGGCTCAACACCTTTTGTTCTTAAGTTTAGAGAGCACGATAATGGTATCAAAATCACTCGAAAGCTTTTTCATAGTTAATGAGGAGAATGAAAAAGTAAAAATTGATCTCCGTCATAGCCAAAAGTCATTAATTTTAAACTGTAAGCTTCACGACAAGTATTAGAACTATTATAGAATTAAAACATAAAATATAATTGACTTGCTAAAAATAACTTAGGTCAAACTGAAATAAAATATTAAAATATTCTATTTCAAATGCATAAAAGGGGTAAAAAGTGAAAATTATTTACCATTGTGTTTTTACCAAGTTGTGCATGAGTAAAAAGTCCTTTTTAGCTCAAACTTGCGGTGGATATTGCGAGAGTGTTGGTCAACCATTCAACATTCCGTCAGGCCTAGGTAATTCTAATCCCCTTTCTCTTCAATTTCATGGTCCAATTTCTCGATTTCATGCATATTTGAGTGATTTTAAGGGTCATTCCATGGGGGAAAGTGTGTGCCCCGCGTGATGCACTTCCCCCTTTCGGGAAGTGAGTCACTTAGCGGTGACGCACATCCTGAATGGGGTAAGTGCGTCGCTAATTCCCTGTTACCAAATTTGGAATGCGTTGGCGGCCCAGCAACCCAAAAAATTTAAAATGCAAGAAAAAATTAGAGTTTTGTTTCCATGAAATGCTTCTAATGCTTCTTACATTGATGTCCATGCAGGATTTATCAATCAAAATGGTGCAATGGAAGGAACACGAGCACGAATTAGAATATGTCCAAGCCGTCAATGATCCTCATTCGGTCAATTCTTTGAGAGAATGTGGATTACTAAAGTTCTTTCAAGTGCAAGGGATGAGATCCCAACTCCAGTTATTGGATTACTTGATCAGAATGTGGGACCCAGATCAAAAACATTTTCAAGTTGGGACACATTTTCTCACACTGGATATTGAGGATATTTATTTTTTGATGGGGTTGTCAGGGCATGGAGCCCCAGTATCATTATTCGATCCTAGGGGAGGAGATAGAACCACTAAGGACTTGATCACACAATTTTGCACTCCTGGAACCCAAATGTTAGGTGGGAATATTCCCATAAAAAATGTGTGAGATCATCCTTTGAGGACCGTATTGTTCACCATTGAGAGAGTAATGGGAAACAGGGTTCCGCATCAGGACACTAGAGCCTATATGCTTTACATCATTGAGTGTATGGAACCTACGGTATTCAACTAGTGTGAGGGGATCCTTGCAAACCTCAAGGAACAACTGACCAAATGCAAGAGGGGAGAACTCAAATAATTTGGCTATAGTTCAATCATATTCTCTTTCTTCCTAGAGAGGGTCACTATGCTCCATCCACAGGTGGATATCAATGATATTGAGCCACAAGATCCACACATGTTGAGGTGGAATGAGGTTATGGATCGACATGGCGGTGGTGGGCCTATGATAACCTATGTGCCTACCTTCTTTAGGTGGTTGAGTAGCCAACTTCTTATGGTAGAGGATTACGCATACGCAGGAGTGTATTTCTGAGGGGGTCCATACCTAGTGCTTCTGTAGGGAGAGCACTGGCAGAACATGGTATAAGAAATAATTGGAATAAAAGTATTGATGCAAGATGACCGAAGCATAGTATCGTTTTAGGTAGATCCCATTTCAAGGATCCCCTAGGGATATTCTGTCATAATCGACCAACTCATAAGCTTCTTTTTCCAAAACACGTTTTACAATGTATGGGCCATGCCACATGGACTCAATTTTACCTTCCCCTAGTTTATCATTTTTTTGGTCATATGTCAAGACCAAATCACCCTCTTTAAAGATACGGGGATTTATGGATTTGTCATACTAGGCTTTGATGCATTTCTTATGCTCTTCATTGGCTAGGGATGCATCACGATGAGTCTCATCGAGTCCAGTTAAGTATAAGAATCTCTCTTCCTCGGTATTAGTGTTTGGTAGGAGTTCAATGGCTAGTTTCAAAGATGGAATTTCAGACTCAATACACAATACTGCCTCTAGTCCGTACACCAATTGAAAAGGTGTGAATCCAGTGGCGTTTTTTACAGAAGTCCTATATACCTAACGGGATGAAGAAAACATCACATGCCAATTTGACTTGTGAATGCCTACCATACGCTCAATCATGGTTTTCAAGACCTTATTAATGGCCTCTACTTGTCCATTTGATTGAGGACAGTAGGGGGTTAAGTTCTCATGAAGAAAACCCGTGACTTGGTGCTTAATTCAGCTACCATCTGATTTTGGAAATGTGAGCCATGGTCAGTGACGATGGCTCGTGCGACTCCAAATATAGTGATAATATGATTAAACTTAATGAGTGCGGCAGTTTTGTCATCTTCTTTGTATGTAGGCATCGCCTTGGTCCATTTTTTGAATTAATCTATGACGACAATAATATAACCATGCCCCCTGACCAAGGTAGGCTTACAGTGCATGAATTCAATGACCCATTTTGCAAAGGGGCTGATGATGATAACTAAATGGAGTGTGGCGGGGTGTGTTTGATTTTCATGATGGAAAAGTTGGCAAGGAGGACACTTCTTGACTGATTTCATACAATCTTTGAATATGGATGGCCAGTAGTATCCAGGGCATAAAATATTATTGGATGTAGCCATCCCAAAGAGGTGAATGCCACATGCCCCCGAGTGGCAGTCGTTGAAGACATGCTCGGCCTCCTCCTAATTTAAACATCGTTGTAAGATGGAATCAATGACACAACGATATAGGGTGTCGCCGATGATTAGGTAATATTTGGCATGAGGGAGGATACAACGGTGTTCATCACGGGATAGGTGAGGTATGAAGCATTGTGTTTGGAGATACAATGTGATATCTTCGTACCATGGGTCGGAAGTATTGATCAGGAACAATGAATCATCTGGGAGAGAGTCAATGGGCTCAGGTTCTTGATCAATACGGGGAAGATCGCAAATGAACTCCGTGAACACTAATGAATTTTTGGATTTTTCCTTTTCAAAATGTAGATTGAATTCTTGAAGAATCACGATCTAGCGCGAATATTTGCTCCCTAGTACTTGACACGTTAAGACGTGGTACATAGGGTTTGAAACAACTATGACAATGGTTGTACAGAGTAAAATGTAATGACAGAAATTTTGGACGGCGATGACCTCTTCGAGAGGCAACTTCTCCACATGTGAATAACGAGTTTCAGAGTCGATAATACCTTTACTAAAATAGTAAATCACATGTTATTGTGCGTTTCTATCCTCCTGCACTAAAACCATACCAATAGTCGAGTTAGAGGTAGCAAGATAAAGGATATAATCCTTGGTGTAATTAGGTGGTTGTAACACAGGTGCATGGGTAATGGCGTACTTGAGATTGTCAATGGATTTTTGGGCATAGTCATCACAGATAAATGGGACATCCTTCTTTAACAATCACATATAACCATGTGTTTTCTCTGTGTAATTAGACATGAAACGATGCAAGTAGTTTTCCTTCCCCTGCAAACTTTGAAGTTCAGTGATGTCCATAGGTGGGGGTAGGGCTAAGATGACCTCTACCTTGAGGGGATCGATGCGGATCTCATATTTCGAGATGATTAATCCAACGATATGTCTGGAATACACACAGAATATGAACTCATGGGGATTTAAGCGGATGTTATAACATCGACATTTGAGGAAAACGACCATCGGATGATCAACGTTGAACTCACGACGATTTGAATGAGTTGAAAAATCATCGAGTTATGGTTCCACGAAATCCTTGATATCTTGAAAGGCATACGACATGGTCCGCTGGAATGTGGCACCAACATTTTAAGGCCAAAAGGTAGTTTGCAGTATGAAAATGTACCCCATGGGAAGATGAACATGGTCTTGTGTTAGTCTGCTGGTTGGATCTCAATCTAATTATAGTAAGAAAATCCATCGATAAATGAGAAAATGACACTACCCGCACAGTTATCAATAATTTGGTCGATAAATGGGGTAGGGTAATTGTCCTTAGGAAAAGCCTTATTTAAATCCCTATAATTAACACAAACTCTAATGGTTCCTTGTTTTTGGGTAACCAGAACGATATTAGAGACCCAATCTGTCAAGGGAACAAGATAAATGAAACCATATTTCAACATCTTTTCAATTTCTGCTTTAATAGCCGTAGTCTTTTGAGGGTGCACTGGATGAAGTTTTTGCCAGACAGGTTTTGCGTCGAGATAAGCTTTGATCTCATGCACTATGACAGAGGGATCAATCTTGGGAATTTCTTCATATCTCCATGTGAATATGTCTCAAAATTGTTTGAACAAGGCCGTATAAGTCTTGATTTCATCATAAGAACAAGTTTGGCCAATGTGGATATCTTCCACGACGTCTGGTTTCGCCGAGATGTCAATAGTAGTGGTAGGCGTAATGTTTGCCAAATTCCCTTCGATTACCGTATCCTGGGTGAGAATAGGAGGTTGAGGGTAGGGAATGACATCTGGTGAAACAATAGTTTGAATCGCATACTATACCATGTCTAAAGGCGGGAGGAAGGACGATCGATGGTGATTTTCTTCCCATGGAGGCTCATCCGAGCTCATGATCTCCATAATCGATTCATGAGAGTGAAAATTCTGGAGGAGATGATCTAACGATGATGATGATGAGTTTTGCTAAGATGGCAGAGAGCCTGAGTATGATTTCACCAGGTGGTGGTCATCAGGTGGATCGGACGCTGATTGGATGGCCTCATAAGTAGCCTCAGCTGGGTTGAGAAGCATATGATCTTCAATCGAAGAAATATCAATAGGGGCAGGAACAATCCAAGGATATGGTGAGTCGAAGAAAATGCATTCATGGAAGAGATCATGTTCACTGTGGCAACGTGTGATGGAGGATCAGGTGTTGAAAAGACTCCCATAAGAGATGAGTCTTTTAGGAGTCCTACCCCCACACACTCATATATTTGTGAAGAGTGTCCTAAAAGAGGGACATTATCCACAGGATGAGTTGTGGTGTCCAGTGTACAAAAATCTAATTGGTCCATAGTGACAATTTTCCCTTGGTGGGGAAATTGCACAACGCGGAAGACGGAAGATGCGGCTGCAGTCATAGCATAGAACCAATTTCAACCAAGAAACAAGTTGTAATCCAAAGGAGCTGCGACTGCTTCCATGTTAATGGAAACAATATTGCCTCCCAACTCAACTGCTAAATATTGTAGAATCTTGTGTGGTTGGAATCCACCATCGTCAAATGCTTTCAGGGTGGTAGGGGAATGGTTCAATTCAAGAGAGCTGATGGTTCTCCAACTGGAAAATGACATTACTGAAGTAGAGGATCCTTTGTCTAAAACAATCCAATGGATGTTTTTCTTGGTGAAATTGGTAATGATTTGAAATGACAATTGGTGGGAAATCCTCGGCTTAAAGTATTCTAATCTAAACATGATGGTGTTAGATGAATCTGGATCCCCTGCACCAATAGAAGATAGCAGAGTCTTACGTTGATTAGGATAGTTTTGTAAGACTTCAAGGGTTGACATAGCACCTGGTGCCTGGGATAGAGATTCTGCGATGCTGTGGTTTTGAGCGGCCTAGGCATTGGGGTTGAAAACCACATTACAGATTGTGCTTTTGGGTGGATGCAAAACTGCATCTGGTATAGGTTTGTCTATGGTCAAAGGACCTTGTGACGGAGGAATAGTGGATGCAGATGTGGAGTATTTTTCAGTATTACTTTCATTAGCTTCCTTATCGGGAACATAATCATACGTGCATGCGCTGGTAGATAAGTTGACCATTTCACTACACATCATGAGAACATCAGCAGTTGTGTATGGTTCTCCTAAGGAGTTGGTTGTTGTGAAACCATTTGATGATGCTGTGTGGGGAAGGGGTCTGTTAAAAATGTGGGTGGAGAGTTTCCTTTGAGGAACTTTTGGACTTATTCACGATGTGGTAATTATTTTGTGAAGTGGTTGTCACCACACAATAAACATGGATACTTATCCTTTTGTCTTGGTTTGGTTTCAAGAGGGTCTGGGTTTTTCTTGGGTTCCTTCTTATTAGAATATTTATTGGATTCAACTTTGTCTTTATTATTACCACTAGATTTCTGAGATGAAGCAGATTGGACTGAATTCACCTCCATAGTGGAAGCAGGACTAGGTGAATGGTTGGTGTTATTACTAGCCTGTGACAGGTTTGGGGTTGAAACCATGTGGCTTTGTGATCCAACCGATTGATTATCAAGATGGGTATGAATGGAACTAATTATTCCATCGATGTGTGATCCCGTGGGGGGTTGATAACGTGATGGATTGAGCATAGAATAAGTCTAAGTATTGAGCACGTGCAATAGCTTCTTCTTCTGTTACTGCCCCTCTCATAGCGACGTCTTTGGCCATGATAAGAAAAAAGGATTTGGTAAACCAATCGGTCAATAACTGATCCAGAATGGGAGCTTTAATGAGCCAGTTTCTCCTCCTCCATTCATGAATATGATCAAAACTATGAGTGGAGGTAGATTGCCGGAGTGAAGTTAAAAGATCCGCGACAGTTTCATATCAGATTGGTAATTGGAAATGTGTTAAGAAAATCCATACCCAAGGATCGAAAATCGACGAAAGAGTGTGGTGGTAATTCGATGTACCATTTGGCGGTTGTGCCAGTGAGGGTTTGTTGAAAAAGCCTCAAACGAATAGAATCATCCATTAATGAGTTCGAGGAACACCACAAATGATATGCCATTAAGTGCTTTTTAGGATCCTCAGGTTTTCCGTCAAACTTGGTTATGTCCGATGCCAGTTTCACAGGAATGGGTGGCCAATTCATGGCATATTGAATGAGATCATTGGTCAAATGTGACAAATTTGGCAGATCTAATGTAGCCATAAATGGTAACTGTCGGTTTGGATACTGGTACTGGTAATACTAATAAGGAATTGGAGTACTAGTAGGACCATAGATCGATTGATCATACGGTCCTCCCATAAAGGGTTGGTGATGCAGGAGCATTGAGTCCTAGGAAGATCGATCGAAGTTAGTCGACATGAGAAGACCAACCAGAGGGAGTGCCGACGACCACTGGTGCGGAAGAGAAGATTGACTTGTCTAAGTCAATAAGTCGAGCAGGAGTAGTCAGGTATGTGACCGATAGATACAGTGGAAGTTGAAAGTCGACAGGATGGTTGAATGATGACAGGTTGAGTGGAGCGTCGAGGTCGACATGTGTCAAACCATGAATCCAATAGGATTGAGAATGAGCCAAGCAAGGAGGAAGGGGCGGACTGGTGAAGCCTTGGGTTGTGAAAAGAAGCCAACAGACAGTATGGACGACATGATGCATTACTGTATCCTGTCAGAAGGACGCATAGAAGTCAAGGAGAGTACTTGGAAATAGTTCAGGGTTGCTAAGGAAGTTAATGGAAGTTATTGTAGGTGGTTGGGATCGTGACAGATGTCAACACAGGTAGAGATTGTGTAGCACGGTTGGGGTGCTGACAGTTGCAGGTCTGCAGGATCTAAGAAGATCGACAGAGAGAGGATGCGTGTCTCGGGGGTCGGATATATCTCGGGAACAACAATGGAAGAGTAGAAGGCCGAGGAGTGGAGATCAGTTGAGGGAGTTGGCATTTTGGAGAGTCAAGCAGAGCTCAAGAGAAGCCTGGTAGATTTGATAGGAAAGTCACACATCTACAACGCTGAGAAGATAGAGCCATAGCTCAGAGTTTGACAGTGAACCAGGAGAGGGTGATGGTCGACACACTAGGATAGCACACAGTTACTTCTGTATTGTAACGACTGAGGTTGACAGTTAATTAGTTATTTAATTTCTTTGCAGTTGCATTGTAACCGATGCGGTAGAAGTAATATAAGCCAGCTTCTTGCATGTTGTTTACATCTTGTCTATGTGAACATGTGTGTGGGGTGTAATTGTTAACCAAGAACCTTACTTGTCTAAGGCACCTTGCGTCAGTTGGCCATATGGTGGAGGTCCTCCTGCGTTGGGGGGTGAACTAGATGGGGGGTCATCTGCCCGGATGAGGGGGTTCTCCAGAGTGAGTGGGTTGTCCGGATGGTGGGGGTGGAGGTGGGACAGGTGGTGGAGGCAGAGGTGCCACATATGGTGGGAGAGGGGGAGGGCCGCCTGATAGGGGTCTAGTCGATGTAAAATTATGATGTCCCCATGGGGTGTTTGTGTTTATGGGATAAGGAGCTCCATTATAAATATTTCCTGGAGTAGTTTGATATATTTGACCCATTTCTATATTGTGATTACCCAGATATGTCTACCCCCTTGGGTGTTGGGCCCACATAATTGCCCCCCCCATGTGATGAGCCCACGAGGGTTGTCCCATGGTTGGTAGGGAACTCCCAGTCATATTATAAGTCATAAACGAAGGTTGTCTTCCACTTGTATTTTGTCCACTAACTAGAGGTTTCCCCCCAGTTAGATTTTGTCCACTAGCTAAGGGTTTCTCCCCAGTTAAATTTTGTCCACCAATAGAGGTTTTCCCCGAGATTATGTTCTGGCCACTGACCATAGGTTTCCCTGAGGTCATATTTTTACCACTAACTAGGGGGTGACTTTCGACCATACTTTGTTTTTGAGGTTGTGTTCCAGTCACGAAGTTAATAATGGTTGAAGGTTTCCCCCCAATCATTGGGGTCAAAATAGGTATAGAACTGACCAAATGTGAAACATGTGGAAAATATGGCATGCATGGGTCGTAGAAGGTCATGTTTGGCACAAACATTCCTGGTGAAGGAAGAGTAAAAGGATGCATAGGGGAATGGTGTTCAGAATTTTCTATTCTTGGAGTGGATTGGGGAGGGAAACTATGGTGCCTTACCTGCTCTCCGAGTGTCCGTAAGTGAGCCACGGTTTCTTGAAGTGGTTCGAAAAAATATACGTTTGGGACAAGTCTGGTAGGGAATGAATGTGGTGGTGTCTCCAAATCATTGGTGAACCAAAATTAGAAATAACATGCCCTAAAGAGGTTCCCCAAAATGAAGCGGTTGGAACAAAAGAAGTTGCTATTGGGTCATCTAGAGGTTGAGTGAATATCCAATCAATAGCACCAGGGTGACCTTCAAGCAATTGATGAAAATACGTGTCGTGTGAAGGAGGTCGTTCCACAACCAATGGTCCCATAGGGTTAGTGATGGGCATATTTACAGGAGGAGAATAGTCCCCTCCCGATTCGGTCATTGGAATTCCTTCTTCATGTGAACTAGTTGAGGTGGGTTGGTTGATATCTTCCCCTATGTTTCCTTCTTCAATGAGTGGTTATTCGGGTGGCAAGTTTTGTATTCTATGGGATCTTCTTAAGGGTTTTTCAGCCAAAATGGACGATGAAATTCTTCTCCTAAGAGACTTCTAAAGAAAAACACACTTCAAGTCCTACTCAAGCTAAAGCCCCAAGAAAACTTATATGATAGGTGGGATTAAGAGCTGTATCCTCACAGGAGTGTCAAGGTATGGAAACGTGCGAGATACTAGAGGTTCCAATAGTAATACTCATACCAATCTTTCAGAGCACTAACTAGGGAGGATTAGGACTTTAACCCTGACCGTATTACCCGACTACTTGGTAGTACGTGCGTAGTAGCCCCCTGAGTGTTTTTCTCGGTGTATTGCAATGAAAATATGGCCAATGGTTGGCTCAGATGGTTTCAGGATCCTAGTGGGGTCTCCCAATATACACAAGGTATACTGGAGCTCCAATCCATAGTAGTGTTGTCTATGCACAACCGTTTGACATGATCTTCCTATATACCACTGAGTACATGAAGTACCTTTCTAAATACCCATAGATACGCGAAAGGTCGTTCGATATACCGAATAGTACATGGAAGAAGTGCAAGCCCCCGAGATGTAGTGCAGGAATATAACGACATCTACTACGATTAAAGACGTTGGAACACGTCTCTAACCTATCACACAAGTTTCTAAATATTTTAACTTAGAATACCGCTTGATTTTATCTTGTATGGCTATGTGGATGCATGAAGTGTATGTTCGAACCAATATGCACGAGTAAGATAAATGAGATGCAATCCTTTTGTTTTTCGATGAAAACTATCTAAGGAAAGGAGAGATATTTCTTTTTCTGAAACAACCAAAATCTACCCCAAAGTATAATGCTATCTTTTCACTATTCTTCTTAAGCAAAGGCAAAATAAATATGCAAGAAAAACTCTTTCAATCAATTCAACAAACCAAAAATAATACACCAAACCAAAAGATTTTTGTTTCTTATTTTTCAAAGAATCTAGATATACAAGCCAAAATGGAAAAAACGAACTTCTTATAATTGCAATATCTCTGATTTTTTAAGCAAAGAAGAGAAGAGTTAGAGAGAAAACCAAAAAGTATGAGGGCATTGACTACTTGTTCCAATAGCTTGAAAAGGCCTAATTCCCACTTAATATTTTTGGAGAGATGGAGATGAACTCTTTTTAAAACCAAGAAGAAAAAAATGGTACAACTTTCAGGTCTTTCAAATTTTTTCAAACAACTATCAAAAGAGCAAATGCTCTTTTCAACAATATCAAGTAATGCACTCAAGGTGAAGAGAGTAATTTTTTTTATTTTCCCTACTAATGCATTCAATAATTGTAAGAATGACGTGAATTCCTTTATCTTGATTCAAAATATGAGAGATTATTCACTACTGCAATATTTAAACAAATACTTTCTTAAGAAATCAATCACCCAAAAAGTGTCACAACTCAGAATTCACACCAAATGCACAACAATGACAACAACATGAGATTTTCAAATACTTAGGATTCATAGCAAAACATATCAGGTATTCTCAAAGAGTCACAAGACTAGTTGCACTTGCGAGGGATTGGAACTACCCAAGGCCAAGGAAGAAACCGCTTGACTACCTAGGACTCGTTAAGAAGTCAAATCCAGCTCTAAATCTCAAAGTAAATCGAAGAAAGAAGCAATCCAAATTTGATAAAGACTATGCCTGAGACAAGCAAAACACAGATCTTAGAAAACCAATTAAATCAACTTTTTGTGGTAAATTCAACCCTAAATGTCAAGATTTATAGGGTGACACAGGTTGCAGGTATGCACCAGGGGGTCAGATCCTCAACAACACGGTTTTCACATAGGGATAGAGCGTCAATGTTTCTTTCTAAACACTGGCTAGGTGCGTGAGTGACACGATCTACCTTAAAACAAGGTGTGTCAAAATTACAGTGATGTAGGAATAACACTACCCAGGTGCGTCAAGAGAGATCCAAGATTGAAAAAACAAAAAAAAACAAACCAAAAAGACATAACTGGTCGAGTTAAAGATCCCTAACAAAGACTGGATCACCTAGTGACTCTCAGAAGGATAGATCCAAAAGAAAGAGGAAAATTGAAGGGTTTAGGAGGATAAACAAAAATAATGCAAATCACAACCTAAACAACCCAAAGACTATGTCGTTATCCCCAGTATGGTCACCAATTTTGTTTGCGGATAAATCCGTTGGTGCAAACACCAACCGATATCCCTAGTCTAAATGGTTCAGATCTAGAACAAAACACTACAGAACATACAAACTTTCCTATATTGATCAAATTACAAAATATGCAGAGGGATTACTTACCTTGCAACTGTAGTGACGTCTCCTTGATTTGTGTAGCCCTTGATATTAAGCTGCAAAACAAGATACAACAAACAAGTGGAAACACACGAACGATAATAATATGAAATATTGATTAATCTAAACTAGTGGTCAAGGAAACTAATTCTAAAGATCTATAATGTACAATAAATCTTTATGGAAAAAGTGTATATTATTGTATTAATGCAAATAAAAGAAGAGGATATTACAACCAAGCCTTGACTTCACAATTTCTTCCAAATGATATTTTCCTCAAAGATCCAATCTTGCCTCTAATGGATGAAAGGGTTTCAACTCTAGCAGAATTTCACCATCTTTTTGATGCTAGTCCTTCCTCCCCTAACTATGAAGAGGAGGCTTGTATATATGGGCCAAAGAGGATAGAACGGGTTGAGGATTTGTTGGAGAAGGCTAAGGTATCATCCCAATAACTTAAGGGATCAAATGCCACCTTCAATGATTTGTTGGGATAGGCCTCCATGAAGAGATTCATTCTAGACGGCACTTGAAGCTTCTCTTTTTCTCCTATAACTAACAGTGACACACCTTGTTAACTAGAACCCTGCGTCATGGATGGGGTGACTCATGTTGACTGAAGGAAAGCAGGTTTAGTGACGCACCTTACCAATGGGAAGAGGGCCTCACCATAGGTATAACGCTAATTGTAAATGTGCAGAGCGCATCAGTTTCAAAATATGGGAAAAAATTCATAAAAATCCTTCTTTTCAGACCATTTGGAAACAATACTTCAGGGATTAGGACAAACCAAGGGTACACATCTCATGATGAAAATATTTTGGTGTAACACACAATGTATCTTTGTGGCACAAATTAGGACATCACAAAGGATCAATTGTGAGTGCAATTGAATCCTGAAGTTAGCTATTGCATTTGGGAGGTGTTTCCAAGTCATCTTGATTGGAACATTGGCCCCATTGATGGTAGAACTAGCTATTTGTTACCTCCACTAGTCAATTGGTGCGTGGATACCATTATCACCATCAATTGTGCTTTTGGGAGGCCGAGTTACATTTGAGAGGAAGGATGTTAGTTCTTGTTAGGGAATTTACATTTATTTTCTTTTTAAATACAAGTTCATTAAATCGTAATTAAAAAGAACCTACATGAGGGAAATCATGAACTAAAACCAACTTTGCACATATCACTCACTCCTTGCACCATATTTGCATCTATTGTGGTTGGCATAATTTTGCATTTGTTCAATTGTGTTTAATTCCACTATCACTCTCATTTGACACAAATCCTTCACCATTGAGGAACAAAACAACATCCTGAGAGAGTGTCGACGACGGCAAGGCCTATCCCCTCTCTCGAGGGGTGTTTTTACACCTTATTCCTGTGGTTCACAAGGAAGGAACTCTAGCAGGGGTCGTTCCTAGGCCACATTGATAGGATCATCTGGTCAATGCCAAGCCTTTCTAGGTGCATTTTCTCCTCTCGGAGAAACTATTAATTACACCACTTCTCCCCCCATCGGAAGAGGTACTCTGATGGCTTCTCCCCTTGGAGATCCCTCGGTTCCCTTTGACCCATCATCTCTTGTAGGAGGTCAACCGTTGTTTACAACACCAACTAGGTCTCCCCCTCATAGAAACCACATCCCACACACAATGGAAGGAGCAAATCCTCATACCTTACCATTCATGCCTAGTTTAAATCTCCCTGATTTGGACAAATTGATCAATGATCCCATAGCTCAAGATCCAACATGGTTGGCTATGCTATATAAGTTTCCCTCTGATATCCCTAAATTCAAAGGAAATAAAGGGGATGATCCCGCCAACCATGCCATGTATTTCCACTTATGGTGTTCATCTAACAACATAGTGGATGATCCCGTGAGGCTTCACCTCTTTCAGCGTACCCTTACTGGAACGACAACAAAATGGTACGTAAACTTAGCGAGAGAGACCCATTCCACATTTGTGACATTGGACACCGTGTTTCTCACTTACTTATTGCTCCCGATTCGACATGATTTGGGTCTTGAAATTTTCACAGAGCTTCGAAAAAATACTTCCACCCATATCGCAGACCAAATCCATGAGTGGCATAGGCATCGCACATTGTGCAAAATCAAAATACAACCACCCTTTTTGTTGGATTGGTTTATTAAATATCTCAAACCCGCTATAGCCAAATATGTCTCCACCTCCATCCCGCAAAGCAAGGAGGAGGCTATTTTGAAATCCCAACATTTCGATCTCATATATGAAAAATCCAGTTACCTTTATACTATCCTCCCTGATGCCCCTCGGCATTAATCGTTGGATCCTACACCTTCGAGCTCGTCACATTTGATGGATGGGATTAATGGGTCCATTTCCCATTTAGGAAAGGTTCCTCCTAGCACTTTGGTTCCATTTAACATGTCTCCACAATACCCATCCATGCCACCTGCATCGGTACCCACTACACTGGTACAACCCCACTAGTTGGTCAATTAAAGTATGGACCGTATAGTCCTACTTACCCAAAAGTTAGCCAAGCGACAATGGTTCCTACACCACCAATGGAGCAATCCATTCCTACATCCACCTATTATGGAATGGAAACCACATTTATCCCACCCCCAGGGTATAACCCATATTATCCTTTCCCATGCCCAACTTGTCAGCAAACTGCTCCCCACATGGGGGTAAACCTAGTTCAACCTTATTACGTTCAACAAGCTCAACAATTTGAGTAATCGAACACCGCAAACCCCCAAAATCCGTAGACTTTGGGGAAGAATAAAGGTAAGAAAAAACATAATCAACATTCGAGGCAAGGGAGCAATCCCCCCCAACAAAACTAGAATACGAGTAAACAAAACATGGGGACTAACAACCCCCCCAAACAAGGGAATAATCCCAACTCGAGGAACAATTACCACTGCTCCATTTGCGACAATTATGGTTATTACACACATTATTGTCCTCTTATCCCGAACTGCCAATAGTTAGTGGAATCCAAAAATAAGGCAGTGACGAATCTCCCTAAGGCGGAAAACCATCCCCAACCAAAAACTGCCATGTTACAACAACCCTTTGTGAATCAAGGGGTGGTGATGCACTAGAAATAATCTCTCGCCCGATGATGGATCTTTTCAAAATATCTACATGTTGGATACAAATCTTTATACAGGAGCCAAGGGTTATGATGGTCCTTCTACCCCCCAAGTGGAAGACATTCCTATCCCCTCAGGGGGGAATCTACAAATAATTTGACTGAATACCAAACAAATCCCTAGGATTCTAAAAGTTCCACTTTGGCATACCCCTAATAACCCTCACATGAAAGCTGCCCACAATTACAACATTGTGGATTACTTGGCTCAATCACTTGCAACCATGTCCATGTTAGAAGCACTACAGTCATGCCCAACCCAGCGAAAGTCACTACTCAACGCATTTGCTGTCGTCGATCCTTTTGAATCACACCTCATGACCTTTGATCTTGACAAAGGATACCTGCAACTACCGTCGTCAGTCGCATTTCAAGTTCTCGTTACCATCAAGAACGTCATGAAGCATCATTGTATCATCAATGAAGGCGCATCTACTTGCGTTATGTATGCCAAAGTATGGAAACACTTAGGGTCACCTGAGCTGGTCCCCTCGTCTATCTCTCTTCGCGCATATGATGGGAGACCATCCCAACCAAGAAGATTGTACCAAAATGTCCCCATAGAGCTAGGGGCAAATATGGTTATGATTGATATCTAAGTAGTCAACATTGAACTCGACTACAACATCCTCTTGGGGCACAATTATGTGTATTCCATGAAGGTGGTCACCTCCTCAGTCTTCCATATCATGATGTTTCCCTTAAATGGGAAGGTAGTCACCCTAGACCATCTTAACTACTACGAACCCAACACCACAACCGATCCCAACAATGTCCTACCATGTATTGGGAAATAATCAAGCGTATGTTGACATTTCCCCCGGCATGTACAAAGACTCCAATTTGTTAGGAGTGTATCCAGGACCACCACAAGAATCCCTACATCAACCGATAGACTAATGTGCACAATTTTCACCCTGAAAAAGGATATTCTTCCACTTCAACATCACTTAGTCATGGCATTGAACAAATGTTGAGTCCATCTGTACCACCAATTTTCCAAATCACATTCTTGTACCCTCCCACGGGTGTACAAGGGACACCAGTCATGGATTAGTTAAATCTACCTGGTCCCACTTTGGGTATCCCGGTATGGTACCTTACACCACCCTACCCAGAGATGGCTTCCAAATCAGTTTCTCATTACGAGTTTGTCCCTATTTTGGCTACTATGTCCACACGGCTCGTAACACCTTTTGTCACACCATCCCAACGTGTGACATCCACGACTAAACCAAAATCGATATTCGCTAAGACTGCTAATGGGGACACCAAACAACTAAATTTGAAAGGTCCCCTATTACCAAACCCTACGTCCAATTCATCGAAAATATCAAAGCCTAAAGTAGGGGGAATCAACGAACAAGTGTTGAAAGCCCCATTTATGATCAATACTCCCACTCAAAGAGTCATGCCACTGTGTTCTCTTTGTGGGAAACAAGGTCATGCAACAAACTTATGCCCCACTTTTCAAGAGCTAAGGAATTTGCTTAAAACCCCCGTTAGCATAACACATGCTCCACCGACGGTAAAAGGGGGCACATCTCCATTGCCCACATATAAGTCCAAGAAACATGCGCCATATGTTCTTAGTATTGCCATTATACACACCATTGTCTATATCTCCCCCATTTTCAGGAGGTGTTAGAAATCATTCGTCTAACTCAAGCAACGATCGAGGAAGCCCCTTCATTAAACCAAGAATAATCATCTATTAATGTGGTCACCACATCAATGAAACCGTCAATTGCCCCTCCCATAGAAGTTGCACTAGCAACAAAAACCGTGGTGGAGCCTATAATGCCATAAGATCCTCCCCATCCTAATATTACAACAACGCCGCCATACGATCAATTCTATTCCTGCGAGAATTTCACACATTTGATCCCTCCTAGGTCCATCACCTGCATTATGGAACAAATCAACATCCAGGAAGTACAATACCACTTCTGTCCACGCATACCATGACCTTGTCGGTCTTCTGGAGAGACCACCCACTTCTCATTTCAGTGCCCCATTTTGTGCTCCGAGCATGAATCTTGCCTCGAACTAATGAGACTACAAGGTCAAATACAACCCCTCCATGTAACCCCGCAAATATCACAAGCTGATGAAGTAACAACCACCTTACCGGATACCATCGATGTTGAATCTCCTTTATCCGGTGTCCATACTTGCAGTGATTCTTCATCTTCCGATGAAGACATAGGACACCTACAAGCATTCCACAAAAACTAAGAGAATCATCAGGGGGTTCACCCCCACAACACAAACAAGACATCCAACATCAACTTTTGATATTATTATTTTTGTCAAAAATTTTCTTTTTTTTACATTATTTTGAATTAGAAAGTAAGTCCATCTCTCCTTTATGCATATGACCTCCCATTCAGACATCTACATAGGATATGCGGACAGTCCAAGTCGATGGGCCAAAAAACTAGCATCAGCTTCCAGGGCTATATATTCTCCCTCCCATAGACTACACCACACCGACGGAGTTTTCTTGGGGGCACTTACAAATAACCAGGAAGAATACGATGTCGTGATAGGTCTATTAAACTATGTCCTTCACCTGGGAATTCACCATTTGTGAGTGCACCTCGACTCACAACTAGTCATTTCGTAGTTAAATAATGTATTTTGTGTCCTCAATCCACTCCTCTTCCAAAATTTACTGCACTTGTGCCTTCTCATTCGATAGTTTGAAACCATTACTTTCACACATATACCGAGAAACTCCAATGCATTTGATGGCTCTGTCGCCAATGAGGTTTTGAATTGGCACCTTCTCCATAATTCGGTTGCATAGTATTGCATATCACACATACATAAAGACGTCTATGTGTAACACCTATGGATACACATACCTATATAATCATCATCATAAAGTCCTAAAGTCCATAAAGCATGCCCAAACAAATATGCTAGTATCAACCACTACATATTCATCATATCAACATATAGGAAACATAAACCAAACATCCATACATCACATACACAAAGAGACGCATACATCATGTACCACAAAAATGGTATATATATATATTTATTCTGGTGAATTGGATAATGGGATGTGTAACTTCAGCTTCCTTGGCAATCCTTATAAATGGTTCTCTGTCTCCTTTCTTCCATTTCTCAAGAGGCTTGAGACAAGGGTTCCCTCTCTCCCCCTTTCTTTTTCTCCTTATTGCTAAATCCCTAAGTAAACTGATGCATCAGGCTAAAAACTCAGGATCTTTCCAAGGGATACAAATCTCAGAATCCTCTCTTCTTACGCATTTACTGTTCGTAGATGATGTACTTCTCTTAGGGAAAGGAATGAAGGAAAATTTGAGTGCAATAGCCAATATGCTTTCCTTGTATAAAAAAGCCACGGGCATGGAGATTAACGTTGAAAAATCAAACCTGGTTGTTTTTGGTTTTCCTGAAGATCTTCGTCAAAAAGAAACTTCTCTCTTGTCGTTCCCTCTTTCTCCTTTTCAAGATGGTTTCAAATATCTAGGTTTTCACTTAAATCCTAATGCTTACTCGTTCAAAGACTGGCTTTGGCTATTTAAGAAGATGGAAGCTCAAATAGGTTCCTTTCAAGAGGAGGACGTTTAACGTTGTTAAAATCAGTTTTACAAAGCATCCTGGTATATTGGGAATCAATGGCTTATATACCCAAAGGGATCCTAGTCAAAATCCGGAAGAAGTGCCTTTCCTTTCTTTGGAAAGCTAGTAATAAAAGAGATGGAATTCCTCTGGTTAAATGGTCCACAGTAGCAAATTTAAAAGAGCTAGGGTGCTGGGGGATAAAAGATCCTCTTACCTTCTGTCAAGCACTGGCAGCAAAATCATTGTGGAGATTAGCTCAACACTCTACCTCTCTTTGGGGTCAAACTCCCATTTCCAAATATTGCCCAAACGCCTCAATTGTGGATTGGTTTAGAAGCAGAGAAAAATCTCATGAAGGAGGCTCAATTGGGTGGAAGGATTTCATTCTCTCATTCCCTCTTATTGGGAATTGCACAGCTTGGACAATTGGCAATGGAATACAAGTATGTTTAGGCACTGATCCTTGGGTTGGGGATGGATATGGATATCGGCCTTTAGAAGGTTTAGTCTAGAGGTTAAAAAGATCCAATTTACAAGTAATAGCAGACGTGAAGGTGAATGACATTCAAGCTTGTAGATGGATAACAAAGGAAGAGTTAGGATTAGTTGAAGAAGAAGCAATAGAATGGTCACATTTCATATCTTTGCTTAAGATGAATTTTGTAGTTCCAAGCGAAGACTTAGAAAATAAGATGGTTTGGACTTTGAATTGTACAAATGGAGATTACATCGCCAAACTAGGTTACGAAGATTTTAAAAAAAATCTTTTCACTGGTGAAAAAAAATGGTGGGGGTCTAGAAGATTGCTGGCACCTTGAAAGCAAAAATTGTGTTATGGCTGGCCCTAAGTGATAAGCTTCTAGCTTGGGATAACCTGCTAAAACGGGGATGGATAGGTCCTAGTTGCTTTCCTTTGTGCCGAGCTTCTGTTGAAACTTCTTCTCACTTATTCTCCTCTTGTAATTATGCAAAATTAGTTTGGAAAGACGCCACCAAGACTCTTTCCAATAATGATATCCCTTTGGATTCGTTCGTAGAGATCTGGTGTAAAAAATGGTGGAAGAACCCACTGGTATGCAGTTTTGATGCCTTCCCCTCCCTTTTCACATATGGTCTTTGGTGGGCAAGGAACTTTGTCATTTTTCTTGAAAATTTCGTCCCTACTGAGGTAACTTCATCCCTTATTGTGCAGTGGACCAAGGAACATAAACAAGAGGAGAAGAAAAAAAAACAAAGAATATTGATTCATCCTACTATTGACCAAAGTGTTCGATGGGATTATTTTGATGGTGCAAGTCAATGCCACCCTCAATTAGGCGGCTTAGGAGGACTCATTTATTTAAATGACACGCTAAATTAACCATCCTCTATGGAACTGGGCATGGCACTAACAACAAAGCGGAATTGATAGCGCTTTGGGCAGTACTCCACACTGCTCTCAGTCACCACATAACGAATCTTCAAGTGTTCAGAGATTCAAGAATGGTAATTGATTGGGAAAATCAAAGGCTACAGATCAGAGCTCCGCACCTTAAATACTTTTTGTCACAAATCCAGATGCTGATTTCCCTTTTTAGCACGATCTCATTCAGTCATGTCTACAGGGAACTCAACTCAGAAGCTGACTTGCTTTCAAAGAATGCAGTGCTGATCCCACCAGGAGAAATAAGAGTGGAATTTCATCCTCTCTTTTAGCCAGCACTCCTAGAAAATTAGCAACATGAATTGATCATTACTGAAGTGATCAGTTTTGAGGGTCTTTGGAGACTCTGTTTTAGGAAGACCAGTAGTGAAATAACAATTTCTCTTCCCTTTTTTATTAGCTATATGTAAATAATGATGGTTGGAAAACTGTTTAGAACACGGTGACGAGCGATAATAGATTCATGACTTTGATTAAATTTTGGAGACAATGCTAAAATGCCAAAATGGTATGGGACTCAAATTTTGAATCATTACTTTTGTACTTCAACATTTGATATGGTAGTCCTTCAAGGGCAGTTTATGATCACTCTTTATTTAGAGTGATAGATATTTTCCATACGGAAGATATATATATATATAGATATATATATATATATATAGATATATATATATATATATATATATATATATATATATATATATATATGTATATATATATAGATATCTATATATATCTATATATATGTATATATATATCTATATATCTATATATCTATATATAGATATATATGTATATATAGATAGATATATATATATATATATATATATATATATATATATATAGATATATATAGATATATACATATATATAGATTAGATAGATATAGATATATATAGATATATATATATATATATATATAGATATATCTATATATATATAGATATATATAGATATATACATATACATAGATATCTATATATATATATATATAGATATATATATGTATATATATATATATATATATATATCGCCCGAAACATGTGTGTCATGTACAAAAAATGGCCCTCTTGGGGCATATAAAAAATAGCCTTATGGGGGATACATCAAATACAAATCGCCTCCCATAGGATCATCAAAATAGTATACAACATGGGGTTCATATCCCTATACAAAATCAATTTTCCCCGCCAACTGTTGGATCACGGGGTCCCGTAATGGCGAGCGACCGTACAAACTCCCCTCATGTTGGATATGGTCCCTGCCATGGTCTTTGTCATGGAGAAGGGTTCACACCTCCATGAACCTATCGTGCCACATGGAACTCCACTGCCAACCATCTCATGAAAGACATTCAAGCTGGCCCACACTCAGCTAGAAAATGAAATGTCAGAGCCAGATCCTCATCCTCAAGATCAATAACTCCTCGATCGTTGAACCCAGTAGACATCGCATCGAACCTCTACTCCAAATAATCCAGGATGGCTTCCATCCAATCCTAAATGGATGCTCCACCTGTAAAAACTCCCTCGACTCCCTCTACTCCAATAGAACCCACTCCAGTGAGTGCACCTCTAGCTGCAACGGCTCCCCCAATAGCCTTCCCAGCCTGAGCAACAGGATGGTCTCTCCTAGGTCATGGTAGGCAAGGTGGCCGAACAAGACCAATATTTGCATCACAAAGGAGGAAACCATTATTAGTACCTGATAAAAATATATGTCATAAATGTGTAGAAATAAAATTATGTACAAATATGTGTGACTATCAAAAAGTACAAACCATAGAACGTACCTGTAGTGTCGAAACCTCTAGGGGGGAAGGTATCTCCAGATCTCCCTTATAGTCCATACCACTCTAGGGGTACCGCTCCATCTGCCCAATATGGCCCTCCCACACATCCAACACCTATTGAGTAAAATAAACCCCCATGGGCCCACCACCAACATGAGGCATGATCCACCCCCAGTACATCATCCGAGCTCCTATGCCCCCCTAGGAAGCACCACTACAAGTGGCCTCAAGGATGGATATCACTCAAATAAATACGATCATAAGATGATACCATAACAGAAGGTAGTCTGAATCCCACCCCGATGCAAATCCATAATCTATTGGGTCATCGAATGCAATAATAGAGGACCCCATGTCACCAGTCGACCAACTAAAACTCTCTCCATGATTTGGAGCTGACCTCCCATAATCTGGTTGGGGGACAATGCCCCCATCACTCGCAGCACGAATGTCTCCATAGCCCAAATAGGAAGATCCCTCAAATGGATCAGCAAAATCCCACCAGAGTTGATAGCACTCTGGTCACTGTCACAAAGCCGATCCACAAGACTATGGATCATCTTTCCCACCATTTGTGGAGTGAAGGTCTATCTCAACCCCCGGTGAGCTAACCATGTCAAAAAATATACATCCTGAGCCATAATACTCAGGTCCTCCCCACAAACTTTGAAAACCCCTCATTCCGGGACCCACATGTCAAGAATCCTTCACAGTAGATAATTTGATGATCTCATCAAGGGCACTTGAAGAACTTCAAGAGCCCCGCGTCTCGCAAGATCAGTTTAGCCTACATATCCCTCAGCAATAAATATCAGAGAGCATCGTAATCCCTCTACCGCCACTCAACCACTCCAACGTACGAAATGAATAACAACAAAATCACCTGCACAAGGAAAATGCCCATCCATTAGACATGAAAATCTATACAAAATATCAACATAGTGCGAACTCACCTAAGAAGGTCCGCGCGTAGTGCGACTATCAGAAAAAAAGTTGCTCTTAGCGCGAATGAACCATTGTTCGGCTGTGCAACACCAATGTGTGGGAGTTATGATATTCGTCCGCGCTGGTAGCACGATTGATCGATGTTCAGCTGTGCGACACCAGCGTGCGGCTGAAGTATTACTCTACCGTGCTATGCGTGGTACAATACATTTTACCCGTGATGAATCCTTGCACTACACCTCGCATGATTTTGAGAAAATAATCCACTGTAGTCAGGTATGATTATTTGAAAATTGCACGCTATAGCGCGGGACTTTCTCAAATTCCTGTGTTGTTTCCCCAAAAGGGACAAAACATCCCTTTGGCCACCCAGGGGGCTACTACCCCTAATTCTACCCATAAAAAATTAACGACAGCAGGGTTACGACATACCTGGAACTTGCAGATCATCCAAAGGCACTCTAGATCTCCCATAATTGCTCAAAACATGCTCTAGGAAGTTGTCAGTGAGTAGTACAAATGATTTCGAAAAGTGGGCCACACCCCTATTTATAGTCATTCGACACAAACTTCACACTGACCCCATGGAAAAATCATAACCCATTTCAAAAAACATTCGCATCGTTGCGATCAATGCTCTGATCTCTTTGACATGAAGCCAACCAATATGAATTCCCCACAGTTTCATCGAGACACTATTTTTGCAATAGTACCTGTCAGGTACACCTGATTTTGGTTATATGATTTATGCATTGTCAATTGTGGTAGAATTTTCTTCCTATGGATAGGATGAAAACCTCATGGACAATAAAATGTCTCTCTAAAACCTAATCCAAGATAGAAAGAAACAAATGTTTGCTATATACCCTAGATCTAGCACACATATGTAGGCATATATAAGAGGAAAGTGGATGGGGATAGTTGTCTTACCTCAGCCAAGGCGATTGTCCTCACTGCTCCTTGTTGATCTAGCTCCTTTCTTGATGATCCAAGTAAGTAAACTTGTAGACAAAGGAAAAGAGATAGTCTACTTTCCTACATTAGTATGTTAGGCTAAATCTATTTACTTGAACAAGTAACAAATTGAGACATCCCAATAAGAAACACACAATCTGGGAGAAAAGGACAAGTTATCTATTAGAAATCAAAAGAGAAAATGATACAATGTGACATTATACCTGAGTACATTTTGGAAACATCTCCTCCAATGCTTTCCAACAAGCCACCTTTGATAATCTTGAGAACATAAGGACCTCCTTGCTAGCAATTCTACAATTATAGTTTACACTTAGTCTCTATGTCTCTAATCCCCAAAAACAAAGAGTGATGGTCTTTAAGTAGTGTGAGGAAGCCCAACCAACATGGAGAAGGATTTGGATCATGAGAGGAGGATGTGGATCTAAGTAGGATAAAGTGGATCACATGATATTCATCTTTCCTTTGAGGGAAAAACATAATGACACTCGAAAGTATGATGGAATCCTTGATATAGGAGATCCCTAGATCCATGGAAAAATATCCTCGACAATATTTTCGCGCCCTGTGAACTGAGCATAGTGCAAAAAAGTTGTAATTTTCATGCCCTAGCAATTGAGCAAGACGTGAAAATTTTATAATTTTTCGCGCCTCCATAACTGAGCAGAGCACACAAATTTCTCTCTTGATGGCTTAAGGAGGTTTGATGAATTGGCATTCGACCCCATGAGGTGAAGTAAATTCTCCAATTGGGTTTTGAAACTGCATGCTTTCATGGTGGTAAAGCATGTATAGTAAAATATGACAAAATGAGGTATAATAGATGCCCCCTAAAGTGTGAGGTTAGAAAAGTATGATGGCTGAAACAACTTACCAAAGTAGAGATTCTCAAAGGATAGCCAGAATAAAGCTTGGAGGAGATCTGCAGACAATCAATATACCTTTATCACTTCTGAGGCGGGCATATCCATGCTTAGAACAAACTAATTCAAAACATGGCTGCTGACCAATACATTGCAGATCCATGATGACATTGACCGAGGACATGGCCACCGACGTACAATGTGGACCCATATCTGAATGACTGAATGAAATCATGGCTACGACCATACAAAGTAGATCCATGATGAGATAATGACACAACCACCACCAATACAAAGTGGATCTGTGTGGCAGTATACTAGTGAGGACACCACCATAATATTTGTGTGGGAAGCTACTAAAAAATTCTCCATCGCAACCTCGGTAAAGTATACAATGAGAATCCCCAGCGTCTTCAAATCGAACCTAAAGAGATATGATTCTAACCATGTGATTACAAGGTGTTGAAGTCCAACATGGTAGAAGCTACTTGATTACCAGTCAATGATGTAAACTGTTAACAAGTGTGATGGAAATAACAATTGATGATAATGATCCCCAAGGTATCACAATACATTCCATCGAATGCGAATAGATGAGTTGGATTCGAACACTCATGGAATCTTTCGATCAGAGGTCAATAACGTAAACCTATTTTCGAAATCAAGGAATCCTACCATTGAGTCATGCAGGTCCCAAGGTACTAGATTGGTTTCTAAGCGCAATTATCATATGGTGAGTTTAAGTAGATAGGAATAGACTCGTCAAAGGATGGCCATAATGAATCCCACATCATTGACACGAAAATGACACAAGGTAGTGATGATGAATAAATATATGAATGAATACTGACACAAGGATGAAAGGTCAATGATATTTCAAAAGGTTGACTCGGGTTGACACTTCCTTTTGAACATATGATGGCATGTCATATGACTTGGCAGCATTGACTTAAAGAAACAAAAACCAAAACATAACATGATAATGAATGAAGCATTCTTTGGATGACTCAAACGAGGAGGATGACTCACGATCTTGGTTATGGATTAAAGACAAGGTGTATACCCAACTGCAAGACAAGACACGAACATATGCCATGTTCAAAGGTAATGACTCACTAGTTGCTATAAAGTAAAACTTGGTCCATTCTCCCATTTTCCCCCATCATGATTGACGAGTACCTCTTTGTTTTTTAATGAGCTTTGAGGAGGATAACAAATGCTCAATATAGGCTGTCTTTCTGATGAGTCCAACCTTATACGTTTACAAACCTAAGGAAGGATGGGTTCGATCCCGTATGGGTCCTTCGATTTCTATTTTTACGAGTCCATGGAATGAAAACTCGGTGTTTTTTCAGATTTAGAGATTCTGAAAAAGAACTTAATGAAGACTCCAAGATGGAATTTTTTGTAAAAGTTAGTCCCCAGTCCCGAAAAGGTATAAAATAATACTTAGAGGAACTCTTCTAGTCATGGTTGACTAGAGTATACCTTTTTCCTAACAAGTCTAAACGGTCCGAAAAAGGGGTAAACTACCACCAGATAGACGATGTTTCAAATAATTTAAAAAGCATGAAAGAGGCAAGTTTGTTTGGTAATCTTTTCTTATTTTGAGAGTTTGAAAAGAGATTAAAGGAAGCTCCATGGGGTTCCTTTTTCATAAAGAAATCTTCCTAGCCTGAAAAAGAGATAAAATAATACTAGGTGGATACTTCCTCATTGTTTTACAAGCACAAGTAAAGAGGACTATACTCGACACCTTTTTACTTAATTTTATCAAGCACAACTAAAGTGTGAAAGGAGCTTGGAATATTTTTCATATTTTAGATCCATAGCACAAAAAATAAAAAGTAAACTCAAAAGTTCACAAGAAAGGTTAAAAAGTTATTTCGCTGTGAACATCCTTGATGGTCCTGTTCAAAGATGGTCAAAACCTAGAATATAGTGTTAGAATCTCTAAGAATGAGTGAAACAATGTCTTAAATAAAGGTTATAAGTGTGAACATAGAAAAAAAAGCTAGTTCTATAAGTATAAAAATGAAATGAAATGTAAAACAAATCATTTTTACCTTTGTTGGAGACCGATTTTCAATTGACGATTCCGGGAGATTCAGGACACCGATCGAGCAATCGTTTGAACTAGGTTAGTCCTCTTTCTTAACTCTTTAATTTCATGGTTTATTTTTTAGTTTTCATGCTTGTTTGGGTGTGTAGAAATCCAAACTAGGGAATACTTTGCATGCCAAAGAATTTTCGTGGCCCCCATGTATCGTGAAGCACGAAAATTCTTGAATTTTCGCGTTTTGGTTAAAGGCTAGGGTGCGAAAACTGTAAAATTTCGCACCTTACTCTGTCCAAGGGGCGCAAAAATATGCATATGTGAAATTTTAAGATCTTTCTCCTCATTCATTGAACAAGAAATTGTCTCAAGGTTCTAATCATGACTTCTTTTGATCATTTTCATGGGTTTCCAAGAGGTAGAAGCAACCATGATTGAGTGGAAAGAGAGATAACATGAGGGTGATGACAGGGATTCCCTCAATGATGATTCAACTTTGTATGCACTCCAGGAGTGTGGATTGCTAAAAAAAAATCAAGACACGAGGTATGAGGAATCAAGGCATTCTTCTCAAACACTTGATAGAGATGTGGGATCCAGATATACAATATTTCCGGTTAGGGTAGCACACCCTTGAGATTTAACTCGAGGACATATAATTCATAACCATATCTCCAAAAGAGGGGCACAAGTTAATTTAAAATGACACCACAATACTGAGGAGAGCACAGGTGATCACGTAGCCCAATTTTGCAGGCAGAGATACCAGAAAAAGAGTGGGAAGATACCCATAACTGATGTGGCGGGCCTTCCTTTAAAGACGGTCTTATTCACTATTGCTCAGGTGGTTGGAAGTGTGGGTGCTGATCATGAAACCAAGGCCCAAATGACTTATTCCTTGGAGTGTCTTGAACCAAAGTTGTTCAATTGGTGTGAAGGGGTCCTAGTCAACATAAAGGATCAAATCACCAAGTGTCTCACATGGAAGATAAAAAAGTTCAGATACATAAGAATCCTAGTCACCTTCTTTCTAGAGAGCGATCCAGTGTTACATCCACAGATAGATAGACCTCCTCGGACTTCATGCGAGCCACGTATGGCAAGGTGGAGTGGTTATGTGGGACGGCTAGGTGGGCCTCAACTCCTATAATACAACACCAACTTCTTTTCATGGTTGGAGGAGAATATCGTGATGATCGAGGATTACCCTTATGCCGGGGTAGACTTCTGTAACAACATTGACTTGGATTTGCCGGAGGATGAGGATTGGGATGAGTCAAGTATTTGACCTTTTATGTATTTTTGAATATTTCATTTTTTTTGTGTAAAACAATTATTGTGTACATTTGTAATGCCATAGATCGAGGACCACTAAGGCCAGCGAGATCGTCACCACTGCATCGATAAGGAGAAGAGTACTGGGAAGAGGAGGCTGAGGCAGGGGGAATGTGTTACGTAGAGTATAATCTCAGGGGGTTGACCATGGGGGTCCCTCCGATGAGGCTTCTTGAGGTCCCATTTCATCTCCAGAGGAATACCGTGGGTGTTCCAAAGCATATTGGGTGGTTCCTCTACCGTGTTGCTAGGGTGGTGGTGTGTTATCATGAGAACCGTGATCCTCATTATTAGGTCTAGAAAGTATAGTGTTTTTTCTATTACTTGCGGCATTTACATGATGTATGGGAAATACTCCCTATTTTTGTACGAGCGATAATCCCAATTTTGTCTTTTAGCACATTTTGGTCTTTTTGTGACATGATCAAACTTTTTACATGATATATACATGGACCTATATCTTGGATATTTATCTATGATGATTTGTATTTTGCATCATTTGCAATTTTTTGATGATGATGTTGTTTACGTATGAGCTAGATGCCAATTTAACACGTAGTTAGCTAATGAATCAACCATTGTGTTTAATGTCCTTGGTATATGTTGATATAAAATGTAATCAAACGATATTTAAAGGAGGCATACTCTTCGATTTAAATGAAGTAATATGGGATTGTGGATGGTGTAAATGCAGTTTAGTTGAGATACCATGAGTTTGGAATCCAAGTAGACTACGATATGGCCAATACCAAGAGAGGATGCTTCGGTTAGAAGCCCAATCACTGCACAATATTCTGCAATGTTATTTTTTGCGGGACCTAAGAAGATTCCACCTGATGGGATCAACTCATCAGTAGGGTAGTAGAGCATCCATACTTTAGAAGCAAGATTCTGGGTATGTCGAATAGCACCGTCCGTGAATCCGGAATACACCTACATATGCGCATCAAAACACAAATCAGGGTAAATAGTCGCGGTTGAGACAATATCCTAAACACATAAAAAGAAATCAAAATCACACCATAAGTACACTATAATATACATAGTGTACATGCACGATATCCCTACGCATAAAATATCTTTAGGTAGAGCCCATTTCAAGGCTCTCCCAAAGGTGTACCATAAAAATTAAGTAGCTCGTAAGCCCCTTTCTCTAAAACTCATTTCACAATGTAGGGGCCATAACACAAGGTTTCTAACTTTACTTTGCCTAGTTTGTCGTGCATTTGATCATAAGTCAAGACTAGGTAACCTTGATTAAAAGTACAAGGTTGAATATTTTTATCATATTGGCACTTGATCTAGTTTTTGTAAGCTTCATTAGCGAGTGCAGTGTCATGATGAGTCTCATCAAGCTTATCCAAATACAAAAATCGTTCTTCCTCTACGGAAGTGTTTGGCAAGAGTTCAACGACCAGTTTGAGGGATAGAATTTCACATTCAATCAGGATAATAGATTCTAGATCATATACCAATTGAAAAGGTATGAATCCAGTCACATTTTTCATGGAATTCCTATAGGCCGAAAGAGACAAGAAGAGTGCCAAGTGCTAATTCAATTTATGGGTCCCCACTATGCATTGGATCATTTTTTTCAAGACTTTGTAAATTGCCTCTACTTGTCCATTTTCTTGGGGGTAATAAGGGGATGAGTTTTCATGAAGAAAACCCAATTTGGCGCTTAAATCAGTCATCATATGATTCCTGAAATGGGAACCATGATTCATTACAATGGGTTGAGGGACTCCAAACCTTGCGATAATGTGATTGAACATGAAAAGTGCTGTCGTTTTTTCGTCTTCAACATATGTAGGTATAGCCTCAGCCAACTTAGTAAAATAGTCAACCTCCACGATGACATAAATATGCCCCCCATCTGAGGTAGGCTTACAATGCATGAAATCAATGCCCCATTTTGTGAAGGGGCCTACAGAAATCACCAGATGTAGTGGAGCTGAGTGAGAGCGCTTGTTTGAGTGGAACCATTGACATGTAGGACACTTCTTTGACCGCTTCAATACAATCTTTGAAAATGGATGGACAAAAGTTTCCATTGCACAAAATATTATGGGGCGCTATAGCCATCCCAGAGAGATGATTGCCACAAGCTCTGGAGTGACAGTCATTAAGAATGAGTTCAACTTATTCGAGGGTTAGGCATCGAATCAAAATGGAATCGTTACCTTGACGATATAAGGTGTCACCAATGATGAGGTAGTATTTGTCATGATGGCGAATGCAGCGTCGTTCATCATGGGTGAGATCAGACCGAAAGCGTTGGGTTTGGATATATAACATGATGTCTTTGTACCCGGGATCAATCATGCCAATGCAGAACAATGAATCATTAGGGAGAGAGTCAATGGGATCATATTCTTCATTGACACGAGGAAGTGCACATATCAACTCAACAAAAAATAAATATTTTTTGGATTTGGCCTTTGAAAACTCTAAATCGAACTCCTGGAGGACCACAATCCAACAGGAGTATTTTCCCCCTAGCACCTGATGTGTTAGTATGTAGTACATGGGGTTGAATTTTGAAATGACAACTGTCTTGCGGAGTAATATGTAATGATGAAACCTTTGGACAACAAAAATTGTTGCCAAGGATAACTTCTCAACATGTGAGTATCAAGTTTCAAAATCAACAAGACTTTTACTTAGATAGTATATCACATGTTCCTGGCCACTATCGTCTTCCTGCACTAACACAATTCCAAAGGTGGAAGTGGTGGATGTGAGACACAATATATAATCCTGTGTGTAATTGGGGGGTTGTAGCACTGGTGCATTTGTCAAGACTCTTTTCACATTGTCAAAATATTGTTTATATTCCTCATCCCAAAAAAATGGGATGCTCTTCTTCAGTAGTCTCCTGTATCCTTGAGTAATCTCGACGAAATTACAAACGAAGCAACGCAAAAAATTTTTCTTCCCTTGCAAACTTTGAAGTTCTAGGATATCAACAGGGGAAGGTAAGGCTAAGACACGGCTAAGATGGCCTCAACCTTTAGTGGGTCAATTCGAATCCCATCCTTGGAGACTATGAAACCTATTATTCTTTTAGCTTCAACACATAAAAAATATTTATGAGGATTCAAGAGGATCTTGTAGTGGCGACACCGTAGAAAAATGGATCTAAGATGATCTGGATGATCATATCCTTGAGTATAACGAGTGGGTAAGTCATCCAAATAAGGATCCACAATATGTTTGATATCGTGAAATTCATAGGACAAGGCCCATTAAAAAGTAGCCCCAGCATTCTTAAGGCCAAAAGGTAACTTTTGATATGCAAAAGTTCCCCACAGGCATATGAAGGTTGTTTTATGTTGGTCAGACAGGAGTATCTCTATCTGATTATAGCCAGAGAAGTCATCTATAAATGAATAGATGACACTCCCCGATGATTTGGTCAATGAAAGGGGTAGGGTAGTTGTCTTTAGCACAAGCCTTGTTCAAATCCCTATAATTAACGCAAACCCTAATAGTTCTTTGTTTCTTAGCTATAGGAACAATATTAGACACCCAATCCATTAATGGAAGAAGATAGATAAAACCAACTTTGAGAAGCTTTTCTACTTCTGCCTTAATTGCTACAGTTTTATTGGGGTGAACGGGTCAGAGTTTATGCCAAACAGGTCTTGCATCGGGATAAATTTTGATTTCATGGACCATAATAGAGGGGTCAATTCCCAACATTTCTTAATAACTCCAAGAGAATACATCGGGTTTTTTGAGGTTTCGGGTTTTCTTGTTGAGTAGAAGGTTTGTTAGATTTACCTTTATTATTATTCTTCTTGCCTCTAAATTGTTGTGGCGGGGATTGAATTGCGTTTACCTTGGAGGTCTGAGCAGGAGAAGCATTGCTTTTGGTGTTGGAAGCAACCTAATTTTGGAGTGGGGTTGAGGTGGATTTACTTTTCTGTCCACTCATTTTTTATGCAGGATGGGCCTTAATGGAATCAACTATGCCATTGGTAGGAGGTTCAGTAGTGGGTCTAGAAGGATCGTTGGTGGGACAAGGAGCATTGGGGATCAAGTCATATAAAGTTCTAGACTAGGAAGAGACCAAGTCCAGATGCTGGGCACGACTGGTCGCTTTCTCTTCTGTAACAACACCTCCCATGGAAAAATCCCTAGAAATAGGTGGTAGTAGCGATAATTTGGTGAACCAATCGACTAGTACATGGTCGGGGATAGGATCCTTTATTAATCTTCGGAGCATCCTCCACTCATGTATATGATCAGATATGTGAGTGGAAGTGGATTTTCTCAACGAAGTTAACTGTGGTCTGTGCCAGCCTCATACCTAATTGGTAATTGGAAATGCGTAAGAAACTGCATTGCGAGGGAGTTGAAATCTCAGAAGTAGTGTTCTGGCAGCTCAATGCACCATTTAGTTGTCGTACCAGTGAGTGTTCATTGGAAGAGCCGTAATCTCATGTAATCATCCATCAATGAGTTGGAAGAACACCAAAGATGGAATGTCATAATGTGGATTTTTGGATCTTCCCTAGTTTCCCATCGAATTTCGGGATATCCGATGGAAATTTGGCTAGGATGGGTGACCAATGAGGTTCATGCCAAATGGGATCATTGATTAATCTCGACAAGTATTCCAAGTCCAATGTTTCCAGGAAAGGAAGTTTCCTATTTGGTTGCGGGTACGAATAATATTTATGGGGTGCTGGAATACATGTAGGGACCTGCACTAATGGTTGTTGCATGTTAAACCCATGTATGTTACCCATGTGGTACTGTTGGAATCCTTGTGGATTTAGAACCATAGGGTTAATCGGTTGTGGATTTGGTACCATAGGGTTCTGCATCATGGGGTTAAAAGGTGGATGTGTAGGGGGGGGTGGTACCCATGTATTGTTTACAACTCCTTGATTAGGGGGTGGAACAACTCCTTGATGAAGGGGTGGCATCAGAGGGGGTGAAACCCATTGATTGTTTGCAAGACCTGGATAAGGTAAAACAGGATATAGGTTAGAGTTGGGGGGGGGGGGGTAAAAGGTTGAAATTGATTTGTTTTCCCCCTAAAATAATTGGGGTTACCTGCTATAGGTTTCCCCCAAGTAGGTGTTTGTTGTTGTCCCAATGAGGAAGATGGTCCTACTACAGGAGGTTGACTAGTGGCCATGCTTGTCCCAGTGGTAAAAGGTTTTCCTCTAGATATGGTATAAATCGTATCTGAATATTTTCCTCCAGTCACAACCGGCATTCCAACAGAAGAAGTACATGAACTTCCAACTGGAGTATTAAATGGAATCGATTGGGAAGTTTGGGTGACTACAGAAGTGTTACCGACCTATGAGGATGAATGTGAACATAATCCAGTAACTACAAGTAATGAATGGATGTTAACGTTAGTCCCTTGGCTATAAACAATCCCTAAAGAGCGACCAATAATTTCACTTGGTAATATAAGTGGAATAGTTCTATGGGGATGTTCTAGAGTTAACTACATAGATGTTGGAAAGGTGCTAAAACCATTAAGTGGTTGGCCCAAAGAAGTGTTCCATAATGTTGATGATGGACCAAAAATATCTGTCATTGTTGGGTAATCAGTAGGGTTTGGGTGGACATCCAATATGTGGGCGTGGATCGAACTACAAACAACATACCATAGGTGGAATCATGGGAAGAATATTGGGGAATTCTTGCACCATAAGGATCTACCACTTCAAACATGGCACGTAATGAAATTTATGAGTTCAGGAGAATCATCCTTTGTGTAGCGTCACGCCTAAACATGTCTGTTTTCGCATGTTCGCGAGATAAAGCAATGATTTCTGCTCGTATGTATGCCATAATTTATTGACCCATGGGAAGTTCAAAGGTTGGAATTCCTAATTTTCTTCTACTAGGATTCATATTGGTAACTGGGTATAACAAGGGTAGTAGGTACAATAGTTGGTGGTTCCAACTGGAATAATGGTTGGTA
The DNA here is from genome assembly GCA_027924585.1 of Larix kaempferi. NCBI lineage: Eukaryota > Viridiplantae > Streptophyta > Pinopsida > Pinales > Pinaceae > Larix > Larix kaempferi. The sequence goes on from BSBM01001218.1 coordinate 1,316,286, forward strand.
AAATTTCCAGCTAATTGGATGGTCGTAGAAGGAAAAGGATATGATTCTTCAATGACTTCAATATACCCTTCGGGGATATCATCTTGTGATGGAATATTTGGGGATACACTACTTTATGGTGCGATGCTAACTTTTGGTATGACATTTACTTTTGGTGTGACACTAGCTTCTGGAATTTCTCGTGCACCTGACAAATATCTTTGTAAATTCCTTCACACTTCGAGATACTCTTCGGTACTTCTGCTTGTATTTTCCTGGCAACTTTTCTGCAACTATCTAGAAGAGATATATCTAATTTGAGTTCTGCAGATGTCTTGTTCGACAAGTGATCGGGAAATTTTGGATTTTCTCCTTTCCAAGCGATCAACTTCTTTACTTTGTGAAATGTACTGATTAATTTCTATTTTACAGTGAGAGTGCCTGCAGAAATTTCCTTCATCTTGTCTATCATCTTTCTTATTTTATAAATTTCCTCAGCCAACAATTCCTGTGAATGGCAGATTTGTTCTTGTACTTTACATGCATGTTCATAGAACAGTGTCATGTCTTGCTTCTAATTTTGAGAAAATTTGACCTACTCTGTCAGAGATTCCTTTTCATTCATTAACTCATCAACCTAGGACTGTAAAACTTCCTTCTCAATTATAATTTCATTTACCTATGATTGAAAATATTCCTTTTCGCTAATCAAGGATTCCAACTGCTGATTTGATTTTATTTCATTATATTCCAACTCATTTATTCACGAATAGAAATCACTTCTTTCTCACTCCATGATCACAAGTTGCACATTTAAGGCATCCTTTTCATTTTCCAATTCCTGATAATCTAGTAGTAACTTTTCCTTTTCAGATTTCGCTATATCATGTTTCCTCTTTAATTCAATTCCTTCACCTCTGGCTTTCACCAAGTTATCCTTCAACTTCAACATTTTCACTTTGCTTCGCTCCATATCATTCATCAACTTGTCAACATTGTCAGCATTAGCCCGGGAAGCTGCTATATTCACTGAAGCTGTAAACTTAGGATCTTTGTGGGTACCTTCTATCAAGCTACTTTCTTGTATAGTTACTATATCTGGTTGAGTACCCATTTTCAGCCTCTGTTAGGTTCTTCTCAAGATCGTCTTCCGCTTAGGGTAAAAAACTATAGTATCCAATTTTGCTACCGAGTGCTGCTTAGAAGGGGTGAAAGGTGTGATCCCAACCTCAGCGAATGGAAGATGTCCTTCTATAGGTGGGATTCCGAAATCATCAGGTAGATCTATGTCCATGTCTTGGAAACTGTGATCTTCTTCTTGAATCCTTTTTTCTTCCACATCTTTCTTTAATCTAGCTTCCTCCTCCTCTTGTTTCTCTAATTCAACTACTTTATATGTTGCTTCTTGTTCTTCTTTTATTTTCTTTTCCTACTCGGCTTCCTCTTCTTTCTTCTTTTGTTCTTCTTCTTTCTTCTTTGATTCTTCTTCTGCTTTCTTTGCTTCTTCTTGTGATGCCTTTGCTTCTTCTTATTTATTTTGAGCTTCTTCCTCTTTCTACTTTCTCTTTGTTTCTTGTTTTTGTTTTAATTCTTCCTCTTGTCTTCTTCTATCCTCTTATGTTGCTACAGCCTCTTCTCTGGCCTTTTGTTGGTTCACTTCTTTAGAAATATATTTATTTTGACTAGAACCTGCTCCATATTTTCAACCAACTATTTTATTTAAATATTCCATATTATTTTCCCTTCGATATACTTCTTCATCCTTCAAGAAGTGGTCTGTGTATTCAAAATGGATCTTACATGATGCGCAATGTTTAGCGTCTTTCTGTAATTTGTCATTTCTGATGAAAACCTTCTCTCTAAAATGGAATGCCCTCAAGTCCTTTATGAAAAACTCTTCTCCTTTAAGCTAAGTGAATTTATATGCTCTGATGGTGAAGGGGAGTGGAGGGTAAGAAGCCTTCTTATTCTCATTCAGAAAGTGTCCAACTCTGTTGACAAAAACTTGTCTTACAACCTCCTTATGTACTACATAATTTTTGGGGTACTTTGGCATCAAAGAAGGAGATTTAGTTCCTCCATACATTCAAATATATGTTCCTTCTGGGGTAAATTAGTAATCCCCATATTCGTTGATCATGGTCATTGCATTATCCGAAAAACAATTAGGTTCCTCATTAAACATGAACCTATATAGAGGAATTATGAACTCCTCACATATAAGCTTGTAGAAGCTTGTATATTTGTGAGCCCGCATTATTTGGTAGGCCACATAGAGACGGGTTTCGACTAGGACCCAATAGAACCCCAACTTGTGGAACGAGTTCCTTATCAAGATACAGTCGATGAGATAAGAAGACATAAATAATTCTTCCCTTTTCTGAGTCATTCCTCCTTGGGCTGCTGCTACCGCTGATGCCATACTCTTTGAAATAATGTCTACCCAATTGAAGACCATACCATGAGAGGCGACGTGATACATAAGAGGCACCCAACTAATTTTGTTGATATTTTCATTCGCCCTCCCAAATATTCTACTCAACGTCATTGCTATAACTCTAAAGGGTGTTTTCAGATTCTGTGCATCATGCTCTCCACTTTCCCTCTACCTTAACTATTTTACGGGAATCAACATTTTCTTAGCATATTCAGAATAGTCTATATTGACCCCTTTTATTCAGTCTTCTTTCATCATTACCTTTGGAGGTGGTAACTTATAGGATGTGCTAATATGAGTTGGATGAAATGATGCGAATCCTTCTCCATTTTCCCCAGCTATGATTCTTGATCTAACATATACATGGGGTAAAATCCATTCAACTACTTCTGAACATGGGAATAGCTCTGGACAAGTGGTATCCTTATGAATACCCGATTTCTTAATGTTTTGGTACATCATCATCTCTTCAATAGAGGCCTTTGGCATGTTCTGGTCTCAGATCAGGTGGTATAATTCTCCCCATTTATATTTAGGAACTACTCTTGTTGCAGCCCTAGTGTCTTCATATTGGGTCTCCATCATGGTTTCCGGGACAATTTCAATATCAAAATCAGATTCTGTGACCTTGGATTTACGCTCAGAAGCTCTCCTTTTCATTTATGAATCCTAAGGTGAAAACAAATTTAATGTATAAACAAACAATCCAATGTTAAGGAAACAAATTTCAAGTAAGAATGATAATGAACATATAATATTTTGACCAAACTAATTCAAATAAATTGCAGATGTATGACTTTTCAAGATGCATTATTTACAAGAAAATAAATATATCCAAGGGGATTCATACTTCCATAATATCAAGTTTTTTGGATCTGAATCTTTGTCCTTATACACATGAAAACACACTGTAATATGAACTCCTCCGTTATACCAATTATAGTTGATAATAGTATTAGTAACATGGATCCTAGTTCAAAAGTGAGAGTCCACAAGCAATATATGATGCATCGATGAGTTACATGCGAAGAATGATTCATTCTACAATGCGCCCTTAGCAAAACGAAGAATGATTCATTCTACAATGCGCCCTTAGCAAAACGAAGAAAATAGTTTTAATCAAAGCCGTAGCTCTGTCGTTTAGGGTTTCACAGAAAACCTTTTCATTTATTAATTTGTCAAGAGATATGTTAAGGTCAAAATATGTTAATGGATGGTGTAATGATATGGCTAGTATTTTAATCAAACCAACCCTGCGCAATGTTCTTCCCTCATCATCCACTCATGGTCAAAGTAGCATATTTAATGGAAACACAACACCATTTGAAATGGAAATGGTTCAAGGTGGTCTACCTTGGACAAAACATCAAACCCTAACCACTTAAGGATATTACCAATAACGATAAGTATTCTATTAAAAAACTACTGGCAGCCACTAAAACAAAACCTCTTATTCCTACCCATAACTAAGAAATCACTTTCGGGCTTCCATCCCACATATGTAGTCCTTGGCTTGATGTCGTTTCAAAATTAGGGAAAATAAAATTAAAACAATTTTGAACCATTTATATACATAAAGAAATCCAATTCATAGTATGGACAACAGGGCTGTCGGGTATGAGAAGGCTACCTGGCATATTGTAAAAAAAAAAACGTAAACACCGCGCTTAAATAGGGTTAGTTGATTGGTCGTCCATGGATACGCTCCAAACATAAAACGACGTTTGTAAATGCAAACAAAAAAACTTTGAATTCCCACTTTTATACAATGAAAACCTAGCAATAAATATGGCTTGGTAATCGTGCCAACGGGGTCCAAAAATAAGTTATTTTATTTTATTTTATTTAACAAAGACAGTTTCAGAATGAATTCTCATTTTATGCCGAAACTATACGGATTGGAACCTCATTTTGCACCGAAACTGTTTCGGATGCGAAATTATTTTACACCAATTTGCTTCGGGTGAGAAATCAATTTGGCGCCCACCTTCAAAATAGACGAACCCTTTTCCTTTTTCGAGTGAAACGCCCTACCGTAATGTCAGTGGGAGTAACATCCGTGCAAGCTTTGTTTTACTCTGAAATGTTTCGGGCCATGTTAGTTTTGTTCTAATTGTATCGGTGCAACAACAAATTTCGCGCCGATACAAAAAAAACTACTCTTTCAATTTCTTCGATCAAAGCATCGTATTTCTTTCTAACTAGAAAATTCATTTGGGAATTTCGGCGTAAACAAAATTTTCATCCCGAGCGTATCGGCGCAAAATTGGATCTTTCTCCGATTGGAATCCAACTTGTTTTCTTTCGGCCGTGTCGGCACAAAATTGGATTTTGCTCCGACTATTTCGTCGTGAAACTGAAAAGTCCCTCGACCGATTCGGCACAAAACCGAAATTTTCTTCGATTGGGCCCAAACTCACTTGTTCTTCGACCATTTTGGTGCAAAACTTGATTTTGCTCTGATACAAAAAGGCTTATTTTTTCTCAAAAAATTCTAAGTTTCAAAAGGTTTGTAGAGAAAGCTGAAATCATAAAACCTTAGTTAATAAAAAATTAAAGGAGGGGCCCTACAATTTTACAAAAAAATTGGGGAAAAGGTTGCAGCTGCAACAAGTCCATAAAATAGACAATGAAAACATAAATTTGGAACATAATGAGGATAGCGAGAACATAAATATAGGATTGGGACCAGGAGAAAAGGATCCATGGAGGGAAGAGGAATTTGTTGGCATAACAGAGACAAAACCACAACGAATAAGAAAGAGGAAAAGAGGGAAGGCAGTCCTAATGGGTAAGATTCAACCCCTTTCTTTTTCCAAGTATAGGAAATCCTTTTGGGAAATGAAGAAGATGTATAAAATCCTGAAACAATGATATGTGGCATTGTTTGAGGAGTTAGCCTCTACAAAAGAGACACTACATATTTTTTAATCGCGGAAAAATATGGATAATTTAGTTAAGGCCATTGGGAATCAAAATGATTGGTCACTTCTTGAGTCACAAGAAGAAGGCCATGATACTTTTATGGAAGAAGCCAATGATGTGGCAAAAAATCCATAAAAAGAATCCTTTCCAATCCTTACAGAAGTAAGAAAGGATGAAAAAGAAAAACTTGAGGAAAATCTCATGGATAAAGAAGAGAATGAGGAAATTGGACAGCAGCAGGGACCATCTGAAGCCTAAGTAACATGGATAGTTAGGGGTAGACTAGGAGATATGATTTAGATTCAAAATCTAGAAAGGGAGGTGGAAAAATGGAAAGATGGGGCCGAAGAGCTAGAAAAATAACACCCTCACTCATTTCGTGCAAAATTATATTTCAAATTAGTATAGATTGTGAATTTCTATTTCAACACAGTGTGAATTTCAATTCTTATAAGGTGTAAATCTTATTTCCAGCACATTGTGATTCCAATTTATGGAATATAGTGTGGATTTAGCATATAAATTCTTTCTTGTATTGAGTGTGCTATTTAGCTTAGATTTCCATTCCTACAATTTTATAATTTTTTTGATTGATTTAATTTCTTCCCATTAAGCTTTAATTATTGTGTTTATTGCTAGAATACCTATCCATTTTCATTACCATTATCATGAGTGAAAACACTAAACACTACAACTTCATAGTATACACATTGATGTAAGGAGACTATGACTGACATATATATTGTATAGTAACTTGCAAGTACCCATAGCATGTTGGGCATGTGTTATCTTCTTTGCATGTGTGTGTGGGAATTGGCGTCTAATGACGCTATTTGATGATCCCCACCCATCCAGTGCTATACCGTGTGCATCGAGCATTGCACATGGCGCTGACTCAGGGGGGGTTATGGGGGGGAGGGATGGGGTGGTGGTTCCCTTTCCATTCCGTGGAGAAGAAATCAGCACTGGCGCCATCCTAGTTTTGATACGACCTATAGGAGAGTTTGAATTTTTTTGGTTTTTTCCTAAAAATGTGTAATATAATCTCGGTTAAGGGATTCAAGTCTATTTCTAATATGGGTTAATAAATTATGGTATTGGATGACGCATAATACCTACATATTGTATTGCGAGTGGTTTAATCATACCAAGAAAGTGAGAGGTGTGGCTCTAAGTTTTGTTGGTTTTCTCAGTTAAGGTTTCCAGTGTAAATATCTGTGTATTATGTATGAATGCTATGGTGCAATATATTTTTTTCTTAAAAGAATATATAATCTTTGCTTCTCTGCATATGTTTAAAACTTACATAGAACCTCGGGTTACAAATTTAACTCACACACTTCTTATTTTCATCTGTGAGAAATTAGAAGATAATTAAAAATCCTATTAGTTGTTTGTGGTGACTGAGACCGAGAAGTAACTCTTATGGAAAAATGTCCTTTATTCTCCTTTTATGACATTGGATAGACCTCTAGAAACATTCCTAGTGAACAAATAACCTATTCATGGCATGCATAACACCATTGGAAGTGATTGCTAACTAATAGAGGTCATATGTGGAGGTTTGAGAGCTTGCCAATGGCGCTTGAGCCTGAGAATATTTGTTTAGGGCTTGAGGACAATGTTTCCCTCCCCAAACCAATTTCAAAGGCTTGAGGATGTTGTTTCCCTACCATGACTATGGTTATGGACTCGAGTCCCATCTAGGGTGCATGAAACATTTTAATGGAACCCTTATCTATCCCATAGGGAAAAGATCCCCTATTGAGGGTTTTTGTTTCTATGTCTAGGTTTGTTCATTGCACTTGAGATTGAGAATTTCAATCAGGGACTGGCTACCTTGTTTACCCTTTTGACCATGTAGCATGGTCCAAACCTATTTCTAGTGTACAAAACCTAACCACGACACTTGTATCCCACTTGAAGGTCTGCATAGAACCCCTACAAAGGACTAATGTGTTGGTATGGGGACTCATTCAAGGCTCTTTAGAATGATAAGATTCAACCATATCCCAAGGCACATGCTTTACTTCGTCAACCATGTTCGTGGCCTTATGACTCATCCTCGGTGTGAAAAATATTTTAATTGCATCCATATCCAACCTTGATGCCAAGGACTCTCTAGAGAGGATTTATGTTGTGGTTGTAGGTATTTTTCATAACAATTAAGATTGATTACATGTTAAGGACCAAGTGTTTTTATCCTTTAACCATGGATCTATAGCTATAAAATACATGCATTTTTTTCTTAAGCCCCTTGTTTCACCCCTTGACCATGTTGAGACCTCAAATAACTTTTCTTGTGCACAAAATTTCCCCTTATCCCTGTTGAACTTTGGTTTTCATTGATGTCAACTAATGCCAAAGAGGATGTCAACTGATTCAACTTGATTCATTGATGTCAACTGATGTCAAAGTGGAGACAACATTCCTATAGCAGTGTGAAGAAGTATATCTAGAAATTGCATCCAGTCTGAAGGTGTGTGTCTAAGGATACATCATACAGATCCAGTTGAAAGAAGCACATAAGAAATGTATCATATTACATGTGGTACCAGCGTAGAAGTCAAGTCCACCTAGTCATACTCACTAAAGGTAGCAGTCAAAGAGTTAGTTGGACAATGGTACATGTGCAGAAGAAACCAAGGATTTGGTTGAGAAAATGGTACAAGTGTGCAATGTGAAATTCTAATCACAGCAGGATATACTAGCTAAAGTATTCCTCACAAATCAAGAATTTGGCTAAGTATGCATGAAAACATTGTAAAAGAAGCACAATATACACAACAAATGTTGCAAATAGCTGGTAATTCTATTACAGTACAACCCATAAATCAGTTGGGAACATCACTATATTACATTTGGGAAAAATCGTGAGACTTTGGAGGCGTTCGAATGAGCTACAAGTGGCTAGCTTACATTGGACCTCAATCGCTCCTAGGTTGACCAATAGTCTCCCAAATCACCTGAAACGATCACGAATCTCTAATTTGAAAATTGGGATGGCATGGGAGGACATTAATGATGGCTTCACATGAGTGGTGGAGTGGAGGTGGCCTAGGATAGGACAAAACTGCCAAAAAGGAGGAAAAATGACCACATTCAATGCATGGGCACCTCAAGTCAAATACAAATCCACAAAATAGGGGATAAGGGTGTGCCCTGGTAGAGTAGTGGAAATAAATGATGGTGGTGGCCATAAATGAGGGAGCCTTAATCACTGGTTGACCCAAAATGGGTGCTAAGATAGTGGAATTGGTCATTATTAGCTTAACAACCTTTGGATAATCATCATTACTCTTGCTTGAACTAGAAGTCATTAATTAAATATCATGAGACTATGGTCCTAGGTGTAATAATGTTCTAACATGCAATCATGTTGAAATAAGACTCTAGAATGCAAAATCATTGCTTGGTCAAAGATCAGGAGTGCACAAGCAGTAAGAAATAGATTATAGTTGGACAGTCCTCAAAGCGCGCAAGTCTTGTTGAAACAGAAGATGCTTTTAGTTGTAAAGAGTGCACAAGTGTACAATGGTCGAAGTTAGTCTATGATAAAATTCCACAACCAAAGACACAACACAGGCGCAAGTCCCAAGAAGTGTACAATGGTCGAAGTTAGTCTATGATAAAATTCCACAACCAAAGACACAACACAGGCGCAAGTCCCACAAATGATGATGGTGTAAGGGTCAAAGTCCCACCAAGCAGAAGTTGGTGAATGCATAGATTCCTCGAAGCATCAATACATCATGTGTTCATGTCCCACAAGTAACGATGCAACAAGGGTTAAAGTCCCACAAAGTATAGGATGTAGTATGCGTAGATTCCATAAAGCAACAATTCATCAAGGGCGTATTACCCACAAGAGATGGTGCAACAAAGGTCTAAGACTCACCAAGTTGAAGAGTAAGGAAGCACGCATAACTCAAAGCAATGGTATTCAAGAGTGCAAGGGTACACCACCAAGGTGTAAGTCCCACTAAGTTGTGGACCATGGATGCGCTAGACCCACAACGGATGACACATCAATAGCACAGAAGATGACATGTGGCAAATGCACAATACGTGAAATATGGAAGAAGAGAAGCCAAAACCAACTTGTGGACATACAATCCATGCAGGACTTGTATAAATAGAGACGCAAGTTGAAGAGTTGAAGAAAGCTTGATGGTGAGAGCATAAGAAGTTCAAGTAGAAGTTTTAGTTTGATATTAGGGGAATCAAAGGGCTCGAGGATAGAACATGATGATCTAGTGGGGAGACGAGTGCGCACATGCATCAAAGTGGAGAACTAATGGTGTGTAGAATGATGTTGTCGATCTATGATAGATGCACAAGTATTGAAAGGAAGAAACATTGAAGTATGTGCAAGTGCTTCATGTTTTGAATGACTGTATTACAATCAGCACGCTGATAGTCAAAGATGTTGTAAAGACAGAAGCGCGGATATAGAACTGAAGTATATCAGATGATGCACATATGTATGGTTGATGTATATAAGTAGAAGTGAAAGTGTGTGAAGTTGAGAAGTCTATCTGATGTGCGACGACAAAAAAAAAAAAAAAAAAAGAGATCCAGTGAGAACATCATGATGTAGATGATTTGATACAAGTGCGTTAAACCGAAAGGATGAATTATTTGATGCACATGACGTCACATATTGTCTAAAATATAGTGGCACTTAAACATAACGGACCCATTAGTAAGTGCACAATTCCATCTGTTACTGGTGCATTGTTTCAGAGCATCAAACTATCAATTGAAAGCACAGTATCAGTTAGTGAAAGCAGTAGCACTGTAGAAGAACGACATAGCATATCTCAGCGCGGAGGACAGTATCAAGGAGCACATAGTGCATGAATTAAGACATTAGTAGAAGTTTGAACTGAGAGGAATGAGAAGTCAAGTGATGTATGTAGCTCAGTGACAGAGAATCGACTGCATACGAAGGTAGCGCACAACAAAACTATCATCAGAAGATCAGATGTGCGGAGTTGATGTTCAGAAATACATAATCATACATTAGACATTTGGGCAGCAGGATGGGGCAAGGAGAAAGGGGGTTGTAACCTCCTTCTAGTTGGTGCTGGAGAAACATAGGGAGTCGATGCTTCATTCAGGTAAGATCCTATAAAACCAGGGGGTTGGTGCCTCCTTCCAGTTGGTGCTGGTAAACACAGGAAGTTGGTGCTTCCTTGAATGTATTCTTTCTCATTATAAAGAAGCATTCTGTGGTTTTCTCCCATTTGGTTTTCCATGTAAAAATCTTGCGTGTTATGTGTTCTTTGTGTTGGTGCTTATATGGATGAATGTTTATTTATTGATGCATAACTGAATATAAATATTAAGTAAAGGCTAATCTTTTAAAGAAGGTAAAAATTGTTGATAACTACGCTAATACCGATTCACCCTCCCTCTCAGTATTAAATCGATTCCAACAATTGGTGTTGGAGAAGGTGTCTTCAGTAACGGATTAACATATGGAAGTCAGATCCTTGCGCAGAACCTAGCAAACATGGATTCAAAATATGAACAGATGGTTGAAGTAGATTTTGAAGGAGAACTAATCAGTGCTCTGGATGAACTAAAGAAGTCAAGGAAGAAAAGAAAGCTCCTACATGAAGCTCTTCTGAAATTGGAGGAAGACACCACCAGGAAGTTGAAATTGAAGGATAGAAAGTGTGAAAGTCTAGAAGCCAAAATTGTCTCTCTGAGAAACGAAATCAAAAAATTAATCCTTCAACTAGAGAATAAACAAAGATGTAGAAACAAAATTTATGAAGAACCATACTTCGTTTAAAGTTATGTAGATGCTCTCAAGACTCCAATATCAAGAACAAATCAGGAATTTGAAAGAGAACATAGAAGGTCAAATCATCCAGAAAACAAGCCTGCATAGCCTCGGAGTTCTTATCCTATCAAGTACCAAAATTGTTTCTTGGGAAATTGCTATTACTATCACAATTTTGGTCATAAATCAATAAATTGTAGAGCTCGTGCATTAGCATACGCAAGGAATAATGGTCTATGTAATCAGATGAATCGTAAATGGAGCATCCCCAGAAAACCGACTGAATTTTTGAATGAAGACCCCAATCCCTTCAGTATTTTAAGTTCATAAGATGAATGTTGTGAAACCTTAGAACATGATACTCAGGATTGTAAGAAACAACAACAACCTGCACAATTCACTGAGACAACTAATCACCAGAAGGATCAAGTTCATCAGGAAGCATGCATCCTAGCCTTACATGCACAGAGTAAAAGAGGGAAATGGTATATAGACAACGGATGTTCTAAGCACATGGCAAGAGATAAAAGCACCTTTTTGAAGTTTATAGAAGACAATGGAGGCAACATCTATTTTGGGGATAATAGCTCAGCCAAAATTCTAAGTAAAGGCCTAGCAAGCCTAGGAAACAAAAGGACCAAGGAAGAAAATGTTTTGTTAGTTGAGAACATGAAGCACAATCCTATAAGTGTTAGCCATATGTGAGACCAAGGACACACTCTCACTTTTGACTCAGAAAAATGAAAAATAAAAAACAAGGATACAGACAGAATTGTGGCAACGACCTCCATAACTCCTAACAATGTCTACATTTTGGATGAGGAAAGAGAAGAAAAATGTTGCATGGGACAAACCGATGAAAGTTGGATCTAGCACAAAAGATTAGGGCACATCAATTTTACAATATGGTCAGGATCATTAGGAAACAAGTAGTGATGGGTATTCCAAGAATTAGTAAGCCATCGAACTCATTCTGCAAACACTGTTTAAATGGGAAACAAACTAGAATTAATTACCCATAAAAGAGTACACTACCTAAAGACCTTTGGAATTGGTTCATTCAAATCTATGCGGCCCAATGAGAACCATAGGAATGAATGGTGATGAATACTTCCTTATGTTTATATATTATTTCACTCGAATGATATGGGTGTTCTTTCTTAAGGAAAAATCAGAAACATTCGAATGTTTCAAAAATTTTAAAGCAGTTGAGAATGAAACAGATTTAAGAATAAAGTGTTCGAGGTCTGATAATAAAGGATAATATACATCAAACAATTTTGGTAAATACTTTGACAAACAAGGAATTAGAAGATAGTTTTCAGCAGCCAGAACACCACAGGAAAATGGGGGTGGCAGAAAGAAAAAACAAAATTGTCCAAGAGATGGACAGAACAATGTTAAACGAGGCAAGGTTATCAAATATTTTTTGGACACATCCCATTCATATAGTTTCACACATTCTCAACATATGTTTAATCAGAACGAACAATTTATCAACACCATATGAACTCTGGAAAGGAAGACCAGTTACAGTTAAGCATTTCAAAATATTTGGAAGCAAATGATACATTAAAAGAAATGATGATACTCTTAGAAAATTTCATTCTAGATAAGATGAAAGGAATTTTCTTGGTTATTCCTGCAAGAGAAAATCCTACAAGTGTTATAATTTGCGACTCAAAAAGATAGTTTAAAGTCCTGAAGTGAAAGTTGATGAAGTACTGACTCACAGAAGAATTGAAGAAGATGATGATTTACCTTTGTTGGAACAGTGATATGAAGAAAATCAAGACACAAAATTTCCACAGGAGGAAGTGTATCAGCTCGGATTAGAAGAAGGAATACCAGACACAAAGGGCCCATCCAGATATGTCCAGAAAAATCATTCAGAAAATTTGATTATTGGAGACAAAGATGTTGGTGTAAGGACTAGAAGAAGTATGAGAAACCCAACTGAAAAAGTGCATTTCTCATTACTATCTCAAACAAAACCAAAAGGAATTGAACAAGCCAAAGCTGATGAAGGTTGGATGAAGGCCATGAATGAGGAATTAGATCAAATTAAAAAGAACGAAACTTGGGAACTTGTTCTGAGAACTAAGAATAAGAATGTAATTGGAACAAAGTGGGTATTCATAAGCAAACTAAATGAAGAAGGGAAAGTTGTCCGAAATAAGGCGATACTAGTGTAAAAAGGGTATGCTCATATTGAGGGAATATGAGGGAAAATATTTTGAAGAAAATTTTTCTCCAGTGGCACGAATGGAAGCAATTAGGTTGTTCCTGGCCTATGCCTGTGCATAAAATGTCAAAGTATATTATATGGATGTTAAATCAACATTTTTTAATGGAGATCATGAAGAAGAAGTATACATTGAACAACCAGATGGTTTTTCACTCTAAGGAAACAAAAATTATGTGTGCAAGCTAAAGAAACCACTGTATGGACTCAAACAAGCTCTCAGGGTTTGGTATTCGAGGTTGGACAAATATCTGCAACTCCAATGTTTTATAAGGGGCAATGTAGACAGCAATATCTACATCAAAATTGAGAATGAAAAGATGACGGTGGTAGAATTATATGTTCATGATATCATTTTTGGAAGCAATGATGACATAATGAGTCAACAATTTGCAAAAAGACATGCAAAAGGAGTTTGAAATGTCCATGCCCAGGGAATTGTCCTTTTTCCTTGGGTTGCAAATTTCTCAATTAAATGATGGTATCTTCATCTCTCGATCTAAGTATGTAAAGGAAATGTTAAAGAGATTCAACATGGAAGATTGCAAGCATGCATGTACACCTATGGTCATTGTTGGAATATTCTCACCATCATTTTTTATATTTGCATGCTTTGCATGCATGCATGCATATTGAGTGCATCCAGTCATGAGTATGGTAGTCTCCCCAGCACCCGGAGACTATTTTCATCCCCCTAGAGCCTGTTTTTAGCCCTCAGTAGCCCTCCTACCTACCTAGTGTGCCTTATTTTCCTCACCTGGATGACAAATGTGCCCTACTACACCTTCTTGGATTCCAATAGTCAGTTACAACATTGATTGCCCAGTTCATGCATTTATTGCTCAGTTTAACTGCCTGTAGCTTCCAGTTGTTTATATCAGAGTTCCACTTGACCTACTGACAACCTCATGCGCCCTCCTTGGAGTATCCTTCCCTTGATTTGTGCTCACATGACTCAGTTAAACTCATTTGAATGATATTTAACTATTTGTAACTACTACCATTGATCGGGTGATGTCTCCAATGCTATCCAAGCCACACATTGAGGAGAGTTTGAATGACCTTAGGTATATTCGAATTCATTTGATTGTATTGAGTTATTATTCAGTTTCACGGTGCCATCTTACAGCTGATCTATGATTATACTGCAGATTTTACCATTTCTGAGTTTATGAGTGAATATTGATTCAATTCTTCTTATTTTTCTTCTCTGCAATTCTTGAGTGAGATTTGTGAGGTTTACTCTAGATGTGTGATTTATCATGTAAAATATCACATGGTATCAGAGTTGGAGCAAACTATTCGAATTGCAGCAACAACAGTTGCAGCAGTTCATTGAGCAGCTGTCTTTCATTGAGCACCGGAAGCCTCTGGATTTCCACAGTAATTCCTAGTGAAATTTTATTGAATTCACTGGAGCAATCCAGTGAGGTCTATCCAGGTGTGAAGGATCTAGTCACATGTTCTCATTGTCCTAAGGCAGTGTTCATTTGAATTTGCAGCAAATCTCCATCAACAATTTCATTTGTTTTGCAGGTTATCTCCATCTTCAATTCGAATTCAGCAATATCAATGGATCTAAAACTGAACTCCTTCAATTATTTTGAATGGAAAGACAATATGGACATATTCATGAAGTCCAAAATCCTTTCTAGAGTATTGAATGGAACTGCAGTCGAACCCACTAGTGCAGTTGATAAATCTAAGTGCTTGGATAAACTTGATGAAGCAGTAGAAATGTTGCTCCTCAACATTTCCAAATACCTCCATTTTCATGTCATAGATCTGAAGACTCCAAAAGAATCTTGGGATAAGATCGAATCTCTTCTTGGTCAAAAATATGACCTGAAAGGTCACAAGTTGTAAAATGAGCTCATCTCATTGAGCCCTTGCAGTTTCTACTCCATCACAGAGTTTCTAAACAAGTTCAAAAATTTGATTTCACAGTTGAAGAGATATGGGATAGAGAAACAAGAGAAGCAACTCATCCTTGCCATACTATTAAAACTAGGCCCTGATTACTCAGTATTTGTCTCTACCTTCTAGTCAGCAAAGTCGTCCATCCCAAAATGGAAGTTTCCCACACTTGAAGACTTCATCCAGTCACTCACACTTGAGGAGGATAATTTAGTTCATAGGGGAATGATAAAACCCAAGTTGGATTCAACACTTGTTGCTACTAAAATGAAGAGAGCGAATGGCAAGGGCAAGAAATTTTTTTTTGACAGAAAGTCGAATGAGCAAAAGTAGAAGGAGGCTCCAAACCAGTCAGAAGGAGTTTTGAATTCCAAGAAAGACAATCAAACTCACAAGGGGAAATCCAAATGTACCTATTGCAATAGACAATTTCATCTTCAGAGTTCATGTATGCAGAAGACCATAGATCTCATGGCTTCACTTCTTGAAAAGAATAACCTTCCAGTACCTGCATGTGCTAGGAAGAAAGAAGGTGAACCATCAAGATTTGAGGACAAAGAGAGATGCCATGCTCTCATGGCAGGTGCATCAACACAATCCTCATTCATCATAGATTCAGGAGCATCAAGACACATGTCTTCCTCCAAATATATCTTTATTGGTTTTGAATCTACTGTTGGACCTTCAATCATGTTGGGGAATGATTTTGAGGTATCCTCTGAGGGGATTGGAAGGATCAAGCTTGATCATGGGTACTTCTCATATGTGCTCTATGTTCCTACAATTACTGCCAATATACTTTCGGTCTACCAGATGACCCATATAGGAGATCCCAAGAGGGTGATCTTCTCTCCAAATGAGGTCAAAATACAAGACATGGTATTAGGATCTACAATTGCAAAAGGTGTTGCAAACCACAAGTTGAAACTTTATGAGTTCTCCCACTTTCTACCTCTCTCCAAATTACAGTCTACTCTTCACGCTCATGCAAATGAAGAGAGTAGGGTATGGCATGAAAGATTTGGGCATCTCAACTACAATAACTTTCAAGACATTCGAAATCAAAAAATGGTTGAAAGTATACCCAATCTCAAGTTTTCCCAAGGCACCTGAAAATGTTTCTTGAATGGAAAAGATCCATCAAAGAAGGTTGAGAAAGAGAAGGTTCACAGAAAAGAGACAATGATAGATCCAGATCCACAAGAACTTGAATATCTAGTGCCTAAAGATCCAACTCCTATTGCCAAATAGTCCATCACCACTGATGAAGTTGATCCATTTTCTAATTCAAATTCTGAGAAAGATATGTCAGCTACTACTCTAGAAGTTGAAGAGACTTTTGAAATCTCTACTTCCCATGAGCTTGTTGATGTGCAAGATGATGATCTACCAAGTATTTTGGAGGTAAAATCAGATATTGAAGGTGATGCATTCTCCCTCCTTGATCAAATGCTTCCTATGAACTCCTATTTGGTCATTGGCACATGTTTTCAGAGTTTCACCGAAGATGGAAGACACCATCATTCGCTTGGGTTAAAGTCTCATGCATATCTTTGTGATTTTGGTTTTGATATCACCCCTACTGGTTCAAAGGAGATCATAAGAATCCATCTATCAATTCTTGGATATGATTTGAAGTCCAAGCCACCACCATCATGTATTAGTTCATTTGGTTATGATCTCACCTATGTTGGTTCAAAGGAGATATCAAAGAACTATATACACATTCATGGAGTTGATTCTAGAACCACATGCTACATAATGATCTTCATATTTTTGGATTTGTTCTCACCATGCTTGGTAGGAAGAGCAAGTTCAGAAAGCCTCCATATTCGCTTGCATCCATTGCTTGAGAACTCAAGCACATGTTTTTGGAGCATGATCCAATTCTTCCCAAGAGGAAGAGAACTCTTTTTGAGAGAATGCTAGATCCATATCCATAAGAACCTGATGATATTTCACCTAATGATCCTCCTCTTCCTAGATGGGCAGCCGCTACTCTTAGATCTGCCAGAGATCTTGTTGGAGATCCACTTGATCCGAGGAAAACCAAATCTGATTTTCAGAATGGAAGGTTTCATCCTTCTCACATTGATCCATTTCTTGCTAATAGATCCTTCTTCGGTGGAGAAGTCCACTTACCTTTTGGGGTGAGTGATGTACATGATTGATTACCTTCTACAGTCTATCTTGAGGGGGGGCTTTCTTCCCACTGGGTTTTCCATCTTTCCTCACTTTATTTATTTAGATTGTTGTATGGGGTGACCTTTGGTCTCAGTTACCAGGGCCCTACTAGTTTTCAATGACTTCCTCATAGTTTGGCTTCTGGGGGGGTGTTGAAATATTCTCACCATCATTTTTTATATTTGCATGCATTCTGCATGCATACTGCATGCATCCAGTCATCAATATGGTAGTCTCCCCAGCACCTAGAGCCTATTTTCAGCCCCCCCGAGCCTGTTTTTAGCCCTCAGTAGCCCTTCTACCTACCTAGTGCGCCTTTTTTTTCACCTGGATTACAAATGTGCCCTACTACACCTACTTAGATTCCAACAGTTAGTTGCAACATTGATTTCCCAGTTCATGCATTTATTGCTCAGTTTAACTTCCTGTAGCTTCTAGTTTTCTATATCAGAGTGCCACTTGACCTACTGACATCCTCATGCACCCTCCTTGGAGTCTCCTTCCCTTGATTTGTGCTCACATGACTTAGTTAGACTCAGTTATACTCATTTGATTGATATTTGACTATTTGTGACTACTACCACTGATTGGGTGATGTCTCCAATGCTATCGAAGCCACACATTAAGGATAATTCGAATGACCTTAGGTGTATTCGAATTCATTTGATTGTATTGAGTTATTATTCAGTTTCACAGTTCCATCTTACAACTGATGTATGATTATACTGCATATTTTACGATTTCTGAGTTTATGAGTGAATATTGATTCAATTCTTATTCTTCTTCTTCTCTGCAATTCTTGAGTTATATTTGTGAGGTTTACTCTAGCTGTGTGATCTATCCTGTAAAATATCATAGTCATAGGGTGAAAATTAGGTAAAGAATATGAGGCTAAGGAAGTTGATTAGAGGATTTACAGATCTATGATCGACAGTATGATATATGTAACTACTTCAAGGCCATATATCATGAAAGTTGTTGGACTTGTCGCAAGATTTCAGGCAACAACTAAGGAAACACATGTTCAAGCAATCAAATTTTTTTTCAGGTATTTGAAAGGGACTATGTATCCTGGTCTATGCACTAGTACAAAATGAGAGATGAATGGCCAAAATATGCATATAAATAACCACTTTTGATTTGGCGACCATTGGTGGCAAATTAGCGGTCATTGATCATGCGACCAAAAAAGTGGTCATATTTAACTTGGTCATTCATAGCTTATCTTGTGGTCATATATTTGGTCGTTAATTGTCACAATTAATGACCAAATATACGACCAAAAATATGACCACAAGATAAGCTATAAATTACCAAGCTAAATATGACCACATTTTTGGCCGTGTGATAAATGACCACTAATTTTCTACCAGTGGCTGCCAACTCAAAAGTGGTCGTTTATATGCAGATTTTGGTCATTTATATATTTTTAGTGGTTTTAGAATATATATAGGGCACGAAGGAATCGAACCACCAACCTCCTTCCTATAAGGCAAGTGCTCTTCTATTGTGCTAGCACCCTTAGATAGAATATATTATATAATTTTACATCAGTGATCTAAGATATGGTATCTTTCAAAAGGTTCTATGGTCACAGCAAAGGCAAGGGAGCACTCTATTTGACTAAGTATGGAACCTAACTCCAAGAGTAACTCACAAAAAAAAAGTCATATTGTATATGTTAATATAACATTTTCTTTTCCTTTTGGAGCAAATAAAGAACATACTAAAAATCACTCTATCACACAAGAAGAGGTGCATTCAAGGAAATAATCTCCATATAAGTTAAATTCTATATTTAAATAAAATTTCAACTTAACCAAGAAATTAATATTAAGTATAGCTCTTACACAGTTGCAAATCTATTAGTGTACAAAATCCATAAAAGAACTAGACTATTTTAGTTATGCAATTGACTTGCTAGATCATACCTCCATGGCTTTCTTTACTTGAGCTGCAACATAAGCATAAACGTGTTAATATGGACTATATAATCAAACAACAAGCAATATTCAAAATTATCTACCACGAGAAAATAACATGAGCAACATGAATACTATCTTAGAAAGCTTGAACATTATATCAAGATTCAAATGCATCTATATCAACTAAATAAATTCAATAGTATGAACAATAGCCATATGTTCATGATAACCATTCATTATATGAATTTTAATATCGTAACCATGCAGCAGTTCCATCCATGTAACAAGGATGCAAAAACAATTGTGCAGTTCCCCACAAAGTATGAATGCTAGTGCCCTCCTACATTAATTGATACAAAATTCTCTTAAGTGAATGATAAAAAGGAAAATATTACCCTCGATAAGACAACTAGTAAATTCCATGGTTGGGAATGACTTTGGTCATTTTCTAAAAGTTTGACATTTTTTGTAGACATTACTTCAATTTGAAACATAGATCAATCATGCTTAGGTATTTTAGGTCACCCATGAGAACATCGTTAATAAGCAGTTCACAAATCACAAGAGCCACAACTGCATCTAGATTGGATTTAGACTCCTAATAAGATAGAAAAGCAACTTTCTTTCAGCATATATGTCAACAACATATAGGAGAGGATCACTTATTCTCTATGCTCTAACATTGGAACAATAGGCTCTTATAAAGTAGAAACAGACACAGACCCACACACATAGATATATTTCATGCATGGGTAACTGTACAAACGACCAAATGTCTCACCAATATATATCCTCTATGAAAATGAAATACATCCCTCGTCTCAAAGTTCTGTCAAGATCCATCTTCTCATAATGACTGCAAGGCTTATGTTCTCACTGTAACGTACACACAAACAACTAGTTGGCAATGCAATAACAAAGTGAAACTCGACTATTGTTCAATATGTCAATCAAATCAGTAACTACATACTACTTTTGAACTAGATATGAAACCAACAATGAATGTAAAAAAGGGATATGAAAGAGGCAAAAAAAAAATTCATAAAAACTATGAAAAGTTAAGTGGAGATGAAAGAGGCAAAAAATATTCATAAAAACTATGAAAATTTAAGATTGCAGACATCTCTAAGAACAGGAAGGATTATATTTTGATGTTATATTAGACACATCCCCCTCCGGAACTGAACTATGCTTCCCTGCAACTGAACTATGCTTCCCATAGGCATGATTTCGATCATTCTTGAAAATTCTTATTGTGACAATACAAAATACAGTAAGGAAGAGAGTGGAATTGGATGCAACCAGCTTCTCTTTCAGTAATGTTTAGATCTTTGGTATTGGTGTGTTAAGTAATTAGTAAAAGCTTCTGCAAGCAACAATGGCCGTTATAGAGTTGGTGTAGCTGTGAGATGTAGGGCATTAGGTCTCGGTGTGTTACCTTCACCGTGTTTCCTGTACCCTCTGTTGTTGCCGCCGTTGGATTTGATGGGTGTTGAGTCTACTTTTAATTCTCGTGAGGATTTATTCCCATGAGAGGGCCTGTCCGGAATTCTCAACCAGACAGACATCCAGACATCCAGATATCGAGATGAAAGGGAGCTTCAATGAAAATGGAGAATTAGACAGTTCTGCTGAATATCCATCTTGGTGTTAAAGGAAAAAAACATTAGACTTGCTCTCGTTAATCAACCTCTTGAAGCATACAAAATTAAATCCATTGCGGGTATTCAGCATCCAGATATTGCGTGTTTTCGTCATCTATTATGAATTGACACAATAAAATAAATTGATTATGATTGTGGTTACATGAACGTGTTGGCTTTTTTCTCTTCTCTTGGTTTTTGTAAATTGAATGTGTCAGCGTGATTTTGTAATGTAAAACAAAGAATTATTTATCGTGTCGAGAGTCGTTCTACAGTCTAGTATGAGGGAGATCTTGTTAGTACGAGGGAGATCTTGTTAGTTGAGTAACAAAATAATATAAAGAAACAAAAAAATACAAAGTAAACAAAAAAGAATAATACAAAGTAAAAAGTAATAAATATTATGTCGGTCATAAACAAAAAAGAATAATACAAAGTAAAAAGTAAATATGAGACTTAAACTAGAGACTTTAGAACTTAGGATTAGGTGGTAAGTATTATGTCGGTCATAAACAAAAAATAATAATACAAAGTAAAAAGTAAATATGAGACTTTAGAGTGTTTGTCAAGGTAACAAAATAATACAAAGTAAACAAAAAAGAATAATACAAAGTAAAAAGTAATAAATATTATGTGGACCATAAACAAAAGAGAATATTACAAAGTAAAAAGTAAATATGAGACTTAAAATAGAGACTTTAGAGCTTAGGATTAGGTGGCTCAGGTATTGCACTCAAGGATCCCTCTCGGCACTTGATAGAGCCTAGGATTTGGATCTAGGGTGGTGTTATTAAATCATGCACTTGTAATCATAATAGCATAATTCGGTATTGACATTTACCGTAGGGAAATTTGGAGCTACGGAGCAATTCAAATTTGTCGAATATTCGGTATAGATATAATAAGAATATAAATTCTTACTAATGAAAAAGTAAATTTTAAAAACCACTTTTAAAAAACAAAATTTTAATTACTTAATAACTATAAAATATAAATAGCATTCAATTTATTACTTTCTTATAAAAACGAATGGTTTTTAAGGTACATTTATACTAATTTGGTCTATATATTTGATTAAAAGTATTATATATAAGAAGTCTACTTCAATATTTTATTTCTATTGGATTTTTTTATTACCTATTTTTTCCTTATCGAATCGTATTCGTATCCATTTATGCTATTATACTTGTAATCTTACATTTGTCTTTATTTAGTGTACGTTGTAGTAGGATTGAATATACATTTAAAATTAGATTTACATTTAAGATTTAGTTAAAACATTCTCAAAATCCTCCTTTCTTTTTTGAGCAAATCACCCATCATTGGCACTGGGGATAGCATAATCTCATAGTAAATAGTCAATAATTGATTTCAGCATGAGCAGTCAATGATCAGGTGCAGTTGTCACTTGAAAAGATATCAACTTGTTGAACAAATTTCAGCATGGGAGACCATTGTGATTCGTTAAATCCAAGAAACACAAATTTCTTTCGAATTATTTGATCAGTTGAAGAGGTATTCACCATATTATATTTGGCACGTAATATTATTTCTTTTTCAGAATTGACTAAAAGCATGCGAATGATCTTTATCTTTTTCTATAATGAAGTTAACCAGCATTGTGCTTCCTGAAACGGGATGTTGGCAAAATATATTGATTAATCAAATGAACCATGTCGAGTGGACATCCATTCATTGTTGATATGAGAATTTTCTTTGATCAACAGTTTGCTTTATTACAAATTACAACACTCCATCGACCAACAATCTTCCAACTGTCCGTTAACTTTATATTTTGAAGGTTATGATTTTTATTGAATGTGTTCGGCGACTAGGGTATTATTTTGAAAACCAACTTTCTTTTTCATTGGGAAATAACGATTTATATCTATGAAACACATTGATGTATTGGAGCACCTGTAGACTAAAGTAGTTGTGTCCACACTGGTTGATGGTCTATTTGAAGCTTGTTACGTTGTTCAAATTGAAGTAAAATTTTCTCATGTACAAACTAAACTCGACCACTGTCAATCGGCCTGCGATTACTAAATTAAATTGACTTGAATACTGATGCATGCAAGTATATTGGTAAAAGCATGAAGAATTTTTGCACCGAGTGAAATGAGGTGCTCTACAGCTCAGTATGGGAGAGATCCTCTAACGTTAGTAACAAAATAATTACAAAAATTCATCTAGAAAGATCAAATTTCTTGAGTTTAAATTTAAAAAAAGAAATACACCTCAAGAAATTGGATTCCTCTTGGTACTTGATAGATACGAGTTTAAGATGGATTTATGCTGGTTTAATTTTTTGAAGTGATATCGAGTCATTAGTACCTTATATTTGGGTGGTTGCTATAATATATTTGACGAGACTTGGGTTTCCATAAGTATTAAATGTATATTAAATTAAAATGTTAAAGCATTATTGTTATTCATAAGGAGATGGTTGAATTTATATCTTAAACTAATTAAAATGATAGTATGAATTTTGTAAATTTATTATCATTATTTAAAGTTTTATTAAACACATTATTAAATGTATATTAAATTAAAATGTTAAAGCATTATTGTTATTCATATGGAGATGGTTGAATTTATATGTTAAATCAATTAAAATGATAGTAGGAATTTTGTAAATTACTAAGATCGATTTTACAAACATCTTCGCAATTTTTTTGGCAATCGTCCCTTCTCTTTGCATTAATCTTTCACACGCAATACAAAATCATTTACAAACTATTAGCTCGTCTTCAGACTGCGAAGATCATCGCTGATGACACAGAAAACCAGACAGCTTTTGATCTCAACTAGTCGCACAAAGCACAGAGGGAGAGCATACGCTACTGATCTCTTACAGACTCTTTACACTTGAGATATCTGTTTTTCATATGCCAGTTCGCACTAGACGTGGGCATAGAGGATACACAGACCTCGACTCTAAAACTTGCAGATCTCTTGACTTGCACACTTCCGAATGTCCCAAAAGAGACCCGAAGGGATTTATTTATACAAATTTGAACCGGTCACATGGTGACCTCTGACTGACAACACACAGTCAAAAGCAAAGATTCGAGGCGGTGAGTGGGGATCACCACTACCGTTATCTTGTCCCTTGAATGGTCTAGCAGACATGTGGGGACCCGAATAAAATACTTTCGACAGACTTTGACATATTGACAAAAGGACAAATGTCTGACAAAATTAAACAATATGGAACCTATAAAGGCGGCCCACCATGCCTTTCAATCATAGGGGTCCCACCCTTTAAGACAAATACAAATTTCTCGGCCATCGCTGAGATTGACGCCACCACATGGGCAATTAAATGGATCTTTTCCAGAATCCGGATCCCTGCCAGAATCCTCAGGTCATCGGGTAAGGCATATGGATATAGATTATAATCAAAGCATTGCTCAACATCTAAACCAAACATAACTTTGCTATGTTCACACATGAATTCGCCTTGAAAAGTCGATTCAACTCTAAAATTCAGAGGAATCCGTCTGGTGTGAACTTTAGAATCAATCCTATTGTTGGCTTGGTCCCTTTTGATAAACTTCTGAGTTGTGTACACAGTGTGTTCAAGTGGTCAATAACGGCCCCCAAGGTGTTGTAACTTGAATTTGAACCACATATGGTTCAGATCAGCAACCTGCATATCAGCTTTGAGGTGAAGAATAAAGTTGGCTCTCCTTTGGATCCAATCTTTCCTTAGGCGGAATTTATCCAAAAGGATTTCTGTCCATCCTAACCATGTAGTGTTGAGCAGATTAGATGGATGTGCACAAATACCAATCTCTCTTTCTTCTCTGCAAAATTGAAGAATAAGGTTGTATGTTGTCCAGGTAAGATCACCATGTCCAATGTCAACATACCAAACATATCTTCCTTCTTCTTCATTACAATCCAGCCAAACTTCTCGACAACCAATTAGTTTATCTTGTGCCTTTTCTAAGCCAAGAAAGGCGCCTTTCTCCCATTTCTCCAAAATTTGGAGTTTAAGTGGGGATTCTTGGATTTGTCTGATAAGTGTCAAAGAGAGGAACCTTTTAGCTTCTATTCTGCTTGCATATTCCAAAGATAGCTTGCGCTCTTTAGGTGTCACCGATTCATCCCAAGGTTTCAAGAACAACCCTTCCTGAGAATGGCTGAGAGGGGAAGGAAACGGTCTTGCAGGCCCTTTGCCTTTATCCTGCTGTTGGGAGCTGGAGGCTCCTGTATGGAACATATTTAGCCAGGGAAAAACTAGAGTATGTTGTTCTTCTCTGGTTAACATGTCAGCAACACAATTAAGATAACCACGTTTATATACAATATCAAAATCAAAATTTTTAACCACAAAAACCATTTTAAAATCCTAGAACTATTTTCGGCCATTAGATTTTCATTTTTAAATATCCCGGGCATTATTTTCAAATTAGTCATAATAAAAACTTTATAGGTTTTAAAAATAAACGTAACTGATTGACTGTCTTTTTAATAGCCATAATTTCTTTATGACTAGAAGGATAATTAATTTTTGCATATTTGAACGATCGTGAAGCGTAGCCACAAATTTATTCTTTTCCATCCTGTAATTCAATAAGAATCCCACCCCATGAATTAGCCGAAGCATCTGTTTCGATGATCAGGTGACCAGTTCCTTGAGGGAGAGACAGAGCAGGGAGCTGATGTACTTTAGTTTTTATCTTCTGGACTGCTGCAGTCATTTCTTGAGACCATTTCGGAGTATTCTTTTTCAATATTTTCTGAAGGATATGGATATCCTCAGCTTGTCCTTTATAGAATGGTCTGATATAATTTAGACTTCCCAGAAATCTCTGAAGCTGGACTTTTTCTAGAATCTGATCTGGGAACTGGGAGAAGAATTTCAAGACATGGTCTTGAAGAATTACCTCTCCTTTATTAATCTTGAAACCGAGAAACTCAATTTCAATTTTTCCAATCTCCATTTTGCTCTTTGAGAGAACAAGACCATGTTTATAGATCATATGATAAAATAACTGCAAATGTTTTAAATGTTCCTGCAAATTCTTGGAGCATATCAGTATATCATCAATGAAGACTAATGCCCATCCCTTTTCTCTGAAAATATCTTCCATCCTCTTTTGAAATTCCGAGGGAGCATTGTTTATCCCAAAGGGTAAGAATTTCCACTAATATTGGCCATGAGGAACAACAAAGGTAGTTTTAAATCTATCTTTAGCATCAATTCCAATTTGATAAAATCTAGATTTTAGATCGAACTTACTGAATATAAAACATCTAGCAATTATCTACAGAAGGCTAGCTTTATCAGGTAAAGGATACCTGACTTTTTGGAGTACTGCATTGAGAGGTTTATAGTTTACAACCAATCTGGGTTTTCCTCTTTTTATCTCTGAATGTTTATTGACAACAAAGGCTCTACAGGCCCAAGGGCTCTTAGAGGGCTCAATCAATCCTTTTGAAAGCAGCTCTTTTATTTCATTGGCACAGAATTCCCTTTCAGAGGGATACATTAGTCTAGCAGAGGATTTCATGGCTTTGTGTTTTACCAGAGGATCAAAGGGAAGGGAAACAAAATATTTCTCTCTGGTCCAGAAAGCATTAGGGCTTTCTGAAGTACAATCCTTTTCTAATTTAGCAGAGATCTCAGCCAAGGCTTTTTCCATATGCATTTCTACACAAGCAATGCATCTCTCCATTTTGAACAGTTTTGCAATGTTTGGCTTAAGGTATGTTTTCTTAGCAGGGTTCTTGCATTTCGATTGAGCTTCAAAGGATAGGGGACAGGAGATCGAATTTCCATTTATGGTGCAAGTAAACAACATTTTCTTTGTATCCACAGTGATAGGGCCGACTCTATTCAGAAACTCTGAACCTAGAATACAGTCATCTCTTATGCTATCTAATCTATTCAAAGATAAAGCGTTTAGACAGTTACCTACTTGAATGGGGAAATCTGCTACTCTACCTGAAAGATGTACAAGGGTTCCTTCTATAGAAACTCCATGATCTGAAGCCCTTTCCCAATAAAATGAGGGGATTGAACCACCTTTTGCTAGATTCATCTGACATCCTGAATCAATCATGCAATCCATCTTATAAGATTTGAATTCTGGAGGACAAAACAAAACTTGAATATACATTTTAGGACCTGTGAAAAGTCCTAAGCATGGTTCTGGAAACATTGTGAGACTAGTATGGGAATATTTTTTAGGGGAATCCTCATTATGCTATGTGATCTTTAAATCTTCTTCATACTGCCTGCTCATTTCATCATCAAAAGACTGATTTTTTTCTCGGATTGTTCCCTCAAGTAGTCCTTTTAAGTCTTCGATTTCCCTTCCAAGCTTTCGAAGGGAACTTTGCTTTTCCTTGATTTGTAATATGAGCAGATTTTCTTTGTCTTGTCTAAATTGTTGTATATCCTTATGTTTTGCCGGATAGTGCTTGTATAAATCTGCAGGATTGTAGAATGCAGGGTTATTCTCTTCTGATTGATTTTTCTTTCTTTTAGTAATGACAATAATCTTTGCTTTTCTTCTCTTAATTATCCTCTGAGAATATATTAAAAAACATGAATTTCTGAGAGTTGTCGATCAATTGAATCTATTTGCTGTTGAGGAGACGGTTTAGCTAAAGCCAAAAACATAAAAGAAGAAAAATAAAAATCTGGAGGTCCTTCACACCCCCCTAAATTTGCTTCGGAAGCACAATCGGAGTCGGAGGAGGAAGAATCCGAACTGGAGGGATCAAATTTATTTAATTGGATGGAAGAATTTGAACTAGAAGAATTCTCCTCAGGGAGAAATATAATTTCACGTGAAGGATATTGGTCGGATGTACAGGAGCAGAGATCCCACCAGGCTGGATCTAGTTGGGCGAAAAATGGTGCAAGCTTAGTCTTGGATTTATTTTGTGGACATTTTGCCTAATGCCCTTTCTTACAGCAAATGAAACAGTTTTCTTTATCTACTCGTTCAGACCTTTTACGGACAAAAGCTTTCTGATAAAAAGGGTGGCGAGATTTCTTATGATAAGGCTTATGATCCTTGTGCTTATAAGCTTTGGCAGGATGAAATCTAGGGGCGCTTGTATGGAATCCTTTCTTTTTTGGTTTACAGTGGCAGGATTCTTTGCCAAAATGCCCTCGATTGTAAGCACCACATCCCCAATCTGGCATCTTTGCCACATCTTTACAAAAACTAGGGGAATACATGGATTGGTGCCTTTTAAAATCTCGACTGACTCTTTTTTCAAGGCAATGTTCTTGCCAGGTTTCCATGATAAAAGCATGGAGCTGGGATAATGAAATTCCTCGAAGAGTTATTTTCTTATCTTTCAGAAATTGTTCCATGACATCTGGAACATGACCAGGGAAACTCCGGAGATAATGCTTCAAATACGTTGGTTCACCTGATTTACCAGACAATATAAGGAGATTCTGCATATAGCAGAAGTATTTCTCACTTTGACTTAAGTCACATATTCTGGCAGACATAAATAAAGAAGCTAAATGTTCGTAGTCTTCTTTATCATCAGGACCATAGAATTCTTTTCCCAAGGCTTGCAGTATCTGCTGGTCTGCATCATCTACATTCAGAATTTCATCTTTTGCTTCTTGAGGTAGCCATCGCCACCATTCATGGGCTAGGCTAGACAATCCAACAATTAACTGTAAACTTAACCATTGTCCAGAGATATTAGTATCTTGGGTCTTTTTATACAAAACCCACTGACCAAGAAGCTGTATGGCCGACTTAACTTCTGGCCTTGACTAACATTGAATATTCAAAACTGGCTGTTCAGGCATTTGTGACATAAGATTGTTCATTCCATTTATTCCAAAATGGAATTTGTGAGAAGGTGCAGAGGAAGCATCTTGCATATGTGTATCAAAAGTAGGAGGGGGAGGACCTGGAAAAGAGGAAAACCCACTTTCCTGACTGATTCCGGAAGTGGTTTGGGTATTCTCTTGTATAGTGGGAAAAGCCATCATAGCCAAATATTTCTCAGATAAAGTAGGAGGCATGCTATGAAATTGGGTGACTAGGCTATGAATTTCTTGGAATTCTTCCTCATCTTCACCAAAAGAAAACTCTGGTCTATCGTCCTCATCTTGGATACTCAACAACCCAAAAGAGTAACTTTTCGAGTGTTGTCTCTTGTGTCCTTTCATTGCAAGGGACATTGCTGCCTAGATGACTGGAGCAGCTTTCTTTTTCAAATCTTGGGTTTTAGTTAACAATTTTCCCAAGACATCCAGTCGTTTCTCAGTTTTAATATGAGCTGTTGAAATAGCAGACTTGATTTCTTTTATATCATGCAACAGATGATCCATAAGTTCAAGCTTAGTTTGGAGCAACGAAATCTTTTCGTGCTCTTCTTTCATTATCTGCTTTAGCTGTATAATATCCATGGCTATATCATCCAAATTCTGTGCTATGAGATGATGTTGCAAATTTCCAAAATTTGCGAGTTTCATTTCGTCAGAGACAGTCTCTGTTGTTGCAGAGGATTTATATGGTATAAATTCTTTCTTTGTCATGCCATATGAGGAGAACTGTCTAAAGGGAACATATGGAAGATTCCTTCCAGGGATGAAAGACCTATCGCCCTTAGTAGAGATTACATCCATTCTTGGGCCACTCCGGGGTAGAGAAGAGAAAATGGAAAGAGAAGGAGGTTCTCTAGACCGATGATGTTGTAATTTTTGGAGTATCTTTTTGCAGTCCGGACAATCTGAATGTTGGCCTTTATGTTCAGTATCATAAACTCCAGTAAAGGAAGGATAAGCTGAGGAGGAACCGGGTTCAAACCTTGGTGACTGAGTGAAATTGTTTGCAGATGAGATCCTGAGAAGAGGAGGAGTAAAACGAGGAGTAGGACGGCCTTCAGGGATTCGGAACGAGTGAGAGGACCTATCAAAAGTAATAGGGGTATTCACAAAAGATTCTATTTTTTGTACTTCTGTTAACGGACAATCCACTCAACCGGAGGTGAGCCGGATCTCCCTAGCTCAATGCGAGTCTAGAACAAATAAAACAGACTACAAATGTGTTTCCTAGATCTACTTAAGGATCAAGTACTAGATGTCTTACCTCTTTGATTCGCTATCCTTTCTCCCGCTATGTTGCTCCAGGTCCCATGGTCGTCAGATCCAAGCTGCAAGACCTGTCAAGACACAGAAAAGAGAAACGAGTAAAGAGCATCTATACAATAAGATATCTATGTAAACAGTTAAGCAGGTGAACAACACAACATCATCATACATAAGAGACAATATTGGTGGAAAGCATTTGTATTACTGCACATAGAGGAGTACATGATGGAGATATAGAACTACAACCAATGACTTAATGTAGCAGCCCTTCTCCACACAAGCCAATTGCCAAGCCCTTCCAATGAAGCATGAGATTCTCCAAGAGGTGAGGGAAAGTGTCCAAGAGATATTTCACCAACATGTAGATACCATAGTCTTCCTCCCTTTGGTATGGGAGTGAGCCTCGTATATATAGGACTAAATGGATGAGATTATGGATAGGATAGGTTGAGAGATGGTAGGAGAGAGATAGGGGATCTTCCCAATGAGTTAGGGGTCGAGTACAAGCTCTCCAAGAGATCAGGGATAAGCCCCCAAATGGGCAAGCTTCAAGAAAGATCTCGAAATGGCTATTTTTTCCCATTAACAGACCTCGTCGCACCTTGCTATAGAGCAACCTGCGACGTCGCATGTTGCTAGTGTGCAACCTGCGACAACCTCTCAAAAGGTTGTACAAACTGAGTACAAATCCTATCAAATGAGTACTTGGTCCAGATGACTTCACGGATGTATACACTAAATCATGTTGATGGGTAGATTTTAGGTGTAACAGAATGCCCCCCAAAGCATGAAGCTGTTAAGGATGTACAGGTGAAGTGCTTTGATAGAAATAATGGCAAAAGACTTGTCGGATGAAGGACGCTGCTGCAGTACAACCGACTCTGAATTGAAAATCTCATATGTAGTACAACATGGTTGCCAACCAAAACATTGCAGATCCATGGGAGTAATGACCGACTGAACACAATCATGGCTACTAGACACAAGCGTAGATCCATGATGAGATGATAACACAGCCACGACCAATACAAAAGTGGATCCATGTAATATGGCTCAATACAAACTCCATCGCAACCTGGGTAAAACATGACTCCCCAGGGTCTTCAAGCTGAACTTGCAATGATACGAATCTATCCATGTGATTATAAATGTCTTGACGTCGAACATAGTAGAAACCACTTGATTACCAGTCATTGATGTAAACCGTTAACAAGTGCGAGGGAGATCACCATTAATGTCAATGATTCCCATGGTATCACAGTACATATCATCGAGCGTGAATAAATGAGTTGACGTCGAATGCAAGATGAAATCTTTCAATCAAGAGTCAATGATGTAAACTCATGATGAAAGCGAGGTAACCTTCCATTGAGGCATGCAGGGCCAAGGTACTTGGTTGGTTTCTAGATTCAATCCTTGGATGATGAGTTGAAGTTGACAAGGATGAATCCATCGAAGGAGGGCCATGATGAATCCCCCATCAATCGACACAAAACACGACAAAAATGTGTAGAGTGGATCGGATGGTACAATAACATGTGAGATTGACTCAAAGTAACAACGGCATGACGACGCATGTACTGACTGAAAATGATGAGTGAATGTGTTCTTGAACATGGGCATGGCATGACTTGGCAGTATTGACATGAGAATGATGCAAACTTCTAATGCAACTGATAGTGGAATCTTTCTCCGAATGACTCAGAGGAGTAATAGGACTCAGAAAGTAAGCAGGGACTCATAGACAAACAGATGACCCAAGTATCGGTATGCAAATGCAGACGAGTGCCATGTTCAAGAACGACTATATACTGCCACTAAGTTATGTAACACAAACACTTTCCTTTTTCCCCATCATGAATGATGAGTGCCTCACTTGTTTTTTAACGAGCTTGATGAGGGTAACCGGATGCTCGGTATAGCTCATCTCATAGATGATTCCAATCCCAAATGTTTTACGAACCTAGGAAATGAGGGGTTCGTTCCATAATGGGCCCTTCAATGTTTAAAATTTAACGAGTCCAGAGAAGGAAAACT
Organism: Larix kaempferi; assembly: GCA_027924585.1. NCBI lineage: Eukaryota > Viridiplantae > Streptophyta > Pinopsida > Pinales > Pinaceae > Larix > Larix kaempferi. The sequence goes on from BSBM01001218.1 coordinate 1,348,463, forward strand.
CGGCGTCATTTCATGTTTAGAGAGTCTGAAAAGAACTAAAGGAGACTCCAATGGTCCTTTTTCGTAAAGTTAGCCTCATCACCCGAAAAAGGGTAAAACAACGCGGGAGAGGACTCTTCCAGCCATGGTTGGTTGGAGTATTCCTTTTTCGTAAATCGTGCTTCCTGGTCTGAAAAAGGGGTAAACTATCACCAGAAAGACGATCATTCAAATGCTTTTACAAGCGTGAAAGCATCAAGTTCGCTTGGCAATCTTTTCCTATTTAGGGAGTCTGAAAAGAGCTTAAAAGGACTCCATGAACAACTTTGTCATGGTTGACGACTGAGTACGACAAAGGAAAAAGTAAACTCGGCACAGTTCCTTTTCCGTAAATAGTCTAGTGAGGCCGGATAAAGTGATAAACCTATACTCATTAGACACACCTTTTTTAACTCAAATTTTTAATGAGCACGAGAATGGTATCAAAAGCACTCGAAATCTTTTTCATATTTGAACCAGAGCACAAAAAAGTAAAAAGTAAGCTCAAACCACTTTTCATGTTTCAACCATAGCACGAAAAAAAGTGAAAAGTAAGCTCAACACCATCTTACTGTTTTCTAACGAGCTCGAAGATAGGTTGGAAGAATGCTCATGATGTCTGCTTGATTTTTTAACGAGCTTGTAACATAAAATGAACTATGCTCGGGATAATTTTCATGGTTTAATGAGCTCGAAACCTAAGAAAGGAAAGTATGCTCGAAAATGTTCCCAATGGTGAACTTTTACCCAACTTGGAATCCAGAGGTTGGTGAGTGCCCCCAGCATGATTGTTGGAAGTAAGTGACTTAGCTCCAACGTGGTGTGGAGAGGTGATCGAGTTGACTTCAACGTGACTTTTAGAGGTTGAAGACATGCCCCCAAGCTTCATTTCATTCGCCTAAGGCATAGGCGGGTGAAAGGAAGGTTCAGGTACTAAGTCTACGAGGAGACTTGACTCAAAGGGAAAGGATATGTTTCATTTTTTAACGAGCTTGACACAGGAATAGAACTCTGCTCAAAAGACTTGTTTCATTTTTTAAAGAGCTTGACACAGAAAGGGAACTATGCTCATAGGTTAAGGCCCATTGATGGGTTTCTTCCCAACATGATGCCCAGAGGTTGGAAAAATGCCCCCATCATGATTGCTAGCGGCTTAACATGGTAGTGTTCCTTCAACATGATTGTTGACGGTACGACATGTGACATGCCCCCCAAGCTTCATTTCGTCTGAAAATGATGCTTGCTAACCCAACTACCAACCCGGATACTAATATGAAAATGTTCACCAAGGGGGGGAAAACGAGAATCATATTAAATGAAGGTTTAAGTTCTAACTCTAGCGAGAGACTCGAACTGAAGGGAGGGAGATCTATTTCATTTTTACACAAGCTTGAAATAGACAATAACTATGCTTGAGGAGGCCCATCTTATTTTTTAACGAGCTTGAAATGGAATAAAACTATGCTCAAGTGGATGGTTTCATTTTTGTGCAAGCTTGAAACCAAAGATAAACTATGCTTAGAGGGGTCTATCTCATTTTTTAACAAGCTTGAAATAGAATAAAACTATGCTCTGGTGGATTGGTTTCATTTTTATGCAAGCTTGAAACCAAAGAGAAACTATGCTAGGGTGGTTGGTTTCATTTTTTAACGAGCTTGAAACATAACATAAACCGTGCTTGTAGGAGCCTATTTCATTTTTTAACGAGCTTGACATAGAACAGGAACTATGCTCATGTGAAATGGTTTCATTTTTATGCAAGCTTGAAATCAAAGAGAAATTTTGCTTGAAGGTTGGTTTCATTTTTTAACGAGCTTGAAACATAACATAAACCATGCTCGTGGGGTCAGTTTCATTTTTATGTAAGATTGAAACCAAAGGTAAACCACGCTTAAGGGTCGGTTTCATTTTTTAACGAGCTTGAAACAGGAAAATAAACTATGCTCGTGCCCCCATCCTTAGGGGGAAGAAACCACTAAAACATGTGGAACATTCAGGGAAGTCTGATGACTAGGAGTCATATGATGAGTGGGTGTCACATAGGAAAGCTGATCAATGGTCATAATCCTCCCATGATAGGGAAAATACATCACTCAAAAGAGTGTGGACACGACGGCTTTCATAGCATAGACATTGTCAAGCACTCTATTTGCAGATAAATTAATACCAAACACACAGAGCATATGAAATTTATTGTCAACCCGAGAAAGTCTTTTTATTTCAAAGGATAAATGCACAATATATGCTTAAACACAAAACCATTAGAAGTGAATACTTTTATCTTCTATCATCCATGTTCATCCCAAGAATCTATTCAATCCCAATTGCCTTTTAACTGCTATACTATAATTCTTTTCTATTATGCATCAAGAGGAAATGGTATCAGATCTAATCAACGATTGCAAAAAGGAAATCTCACTCGCATTCTAAAATAATCACTTGTCTAATCTAATCAAGCTGGGAATCATAAAGCATGAACTGAACATTACTCTAGAATTTCAAATGAAAGAGATTGAAGCAACTGTTCTAAGAAACTGAATTGCAAAATAGAAATCAATCAACACATAACAGGAAAGCTAAATTGTAAGAGCTCCTGGGATCACGTCTCAACTGTAGGATGAACACGGTAGTGTGAACATAAATTGAAATATGTAAAGCAACCCTGACTCAGTCGACTGTTATTCTATACCATTCACCAATCTCACAGAAATGTAATCTTTTACTGAGAAATCCACACAATAAATATTGCTGCTGCATACAAAAGAAAGAACAAAGCATCACACAACAAGAAAGATGAAATCCTAATTTAACTCAGCAATCTCTGTGGAAGACGGGCCCAGTCTTCACACAGAGACGCTGGTTGAACAACACCCTCTTTAACTCAGAAGTAACCCCCTTATATTAACAGAAGAATGAGTACACAGTTTGGCTTGGCTGCTAATACAAAATAAATTAATTGTTTGCTATTCAACCCCTGGGTTGAGGCAATTCCCCATATTTATACATACAAATTATAACATCTAATCCTATAATTGGGCAGCCATGAAGATCTCTGATCTTCAGGCGCCCTAAATAATCTAGCTGTTACAATGCGTGGCAGAACAGAAATATCCAAATATGAGAAAGTTATTAATTGCCCCAGGAGTGACGGTCCTTCCAGCTCACAGCTGGACTCGAGAAGCGACATACTTAGGATAGCAAATTCTGTTACAACTGCCCTGTCATAGCTGTGTTTTGATTGATGATTCGAGCCCCAAGGATCCCTTCTATAAGCAATGAACGTCCCTTTCTTCATGACTTGTTCAGCTCCGATCTTCCTGCAGTCTATTTGTCTCAACTACCTTCATAAATCGCATCATGTTAGCACAAATTAAGAGATGCACAGCTTTAATCATCACAATCATAAGTATTAATACAATAAAACAATAATCGGCCATACCTTGGTAATTTGGGGAATAAGATGAGGACAATAAGTCTAATTTCCAAGATAATTGGTGTAGGACAAGGGCAGGGAAGATGATACATAATGATAAAAAAGGGCCAATTCTAGGCTCAACATCTCCCCCCAACTACCCTGTTGCATGTCCTCATGCAACAACCTGCATCTGAATCGTGAACTGAGCTCTATCCAGGAGAGAGGAAGGAATGTAGGTAACTCAGGCATCTCATCTATCTTTTGAAAGGCTTCTGTGAGTGACCCAGCATCTTCCAACTTCACTGTTTCCCTTCCACTGCTACTTACTGATATTTGGGAATGCACTTGGTGTGGTGGGAATCTTTCTGCAGTCTCATTATGCTATGCCTCGGGGAGTTGAAAAGAAATCCTCAATCTGAATCCAACTCAATGACATCTCTAGGAGGTGGAAGCACTGGTTCTTGTGGGACAGTGTCTTCCAGCGCATCTAATGTTAACAGGAGAGTTGCTGGTTCTTGTGTAACAGCAACATCCTTTAAACCTTCTTCAGCAGCTACCTTTATTGCTTTTGGAGACACTGGTTCTTGTGTAACAGTGTCTTCTTTGTCCTTCTGCTGCTGAGACTGGGTATCCTTTTCAATTTGCAGCTCCTCCTCCAAGATTTCAGTGTCACCTGAGCATGGTTTCTGTACCTGTTTATCTTCACTCCACTGTGTATCAGGAATGATATCCACTCCCAGGTTATCTTCCAACTGCAATTCAGGAGTTCTTGCTGCAGCTTCCAAGGATGTTGGTTCTTGTGTAGCAACATCATGGCTTACCTCTTCATCCTTCTTTTGCTGCAACTCCTCTTCTATGAGTTCTGTATCATGGGAGCCCTCTGGGGTTACAACCCAGAGTTCATCATTAAATTCCAGAGTATCCTCTGTCCCAGCTTCTTCTCCTGTCTGCTTGGCCGGTTGGACAATTATATTCAGGGTTGCTGGTTCTTGTGTTACATCATCCTGTTCCAATTTATCACTGTCCTGCCTTTCTGTCTCTCCTTCTAAAATTATTGTGTCCTGGGAACGTTCTGGGGTTACAGCATAGAATTCTTCACTAACCTCCAGAGTATCCTTCAGCTCCATGATCTCTGTATCGTGGGAACCTTCTGGGGTCTCACTATATTCTTTTATAAGCTCCAGAGCATCCTTCATTCCAAGTCCTTCTCCCATCTGTTCTATAATATTTATGTCGTGGGAACATTCTGGGGTTACCATGCATTCCTTATAAATCTCCAGGGCGTCCTCCACTCCAAGTTCTTCTCCCATCTGTTCTATAATTTCTGCATCATGGGAAGTGGCAGCTGCAGCAAGGATGTTTAAAGGTGCTGGTTCTTGTGTGACAGCACCTTCTTTTTCCACTGCTTTCCCTACTGTGGCTACAGGCTGTTGCGCTGAATAAGTGCTAAGTAAAATTTTATGGCCTGCTTCCTCAAAGATTTCCCCACAGGTGGGGCAGAGTATTCGCTCATCCTTTTCTCCAGCTCCAGCAGAAGCTGATTCCTCCACTTGGTCTGCAGCCTCTATTAATGTGTACATTTTTCTTCCACCCTGCTTTCTGCAGGTTTCCTTCCAAGTTTACAGCTCCCTTCTAAGTGCTTGGAGGTCCTCTTTCAGCATTGCATTCTCATACAAGAGTCCTTCAATTTCAGGTTCTTCCTCCACTGGCCTTTGTGGGGCATCCATCGGTCTTGGTGTAAGGATTGGGGGCTCAATCTGTGTCTCTGAGGTTGCCCTTCTTTTCCTAGCTGCCTCTGCTGCTGTGATTGATCGAGTTCGTTTCCTTCTGATTGGTGCTACTAGATCAAACTCATTGGTGGCTCTCTTCCTTTTCTGTGGCGTTTTCTTTTGTGATTTTCCTTTTTGGGGTGTTTCCTCTTGTGGAGCTGGAATATAGGGGGGCAAAACTGAAGTCAAAGGAATATTTCCCTGCCCCCCATGCTGTTCTTCTTCAATCACAGCTCCTCCTCCTACCCACTCAGGTGAAGACTCGATTGTAACCAGCTCAATATCTTCTTCCATTGCTCTAGCTCCGTCATCTTCAGGTTCCATTGTCGCAGCATTTGATGCTGCTCCAATTTCACCTTCTGCTGTCGGAGCTACCCTGTTATCTAGGTTTTCTATGAAGGTTTCATCTACATTGTCGCCTGATGGCTCTGTTTGTGCTTCGCCTTGCTCTCCTTCAAATGCAGTGTCATCCCCCACTGGTTCTGCTTGTGCTGGGGATTCATCCACCTCGAATGGCTCTGACTGTGCCCTTGGTTGTTCTTCCTCTGTGGTTTTACCCACCCCGGATGGTCCTGCCTGTGCCCCCGATTGCTGTTCTTCTCCCATTTCATCCCTCCCCCCAACTTCACTGGAGGAACTTTGGTCCTCCTGTTGTGGTGGAGCCTGTAATTGCGGCAATGGGATGACCCTCAAGGGAACAGGTTGCTGTGGTCGGGTTATGAATTGTTCCCAAGTTATATTATGTTGGGCAAGGGTTCTTACAATAATTAACTTGATAAGGCCATGGTGGGTGAGAGAGGACAGTGGGTGCTTCGCAGACTGAACAAATGTTTCCATATGACGCAAGTCGTGCAATAAATAAAATGGAATATTCAACAAAATGCCATGGCGGAGATGAGAAAGCAAAGGAAGTTCAGAGTTATACATAGTTTGGTATCTACCTTCGCAGGTAATGTATTTCTTGAGGAAGACAGCAACCTGGTCCCATGGCTGCGGCAGTGACTTCAGTGCAATCCCTCTCCTGGATGCTTCAACTTGCTCTCCTGGAAGTAAAAATTCTTCTCGTGCAACTGTTGCAAGGACTCGACGGTTAAACCAAGGTTTTCCCACCATCGGGATAGCTCTAACCTCGGATATAATGACCTCAGAGACGTCTATACATAGCCCCCACACTGTGGAGTGCGTTTTAGTAAGATTCAAGGCAAATTGCAGGGCTGTATCCCGATCGAATCCGTCCAATCGCTCAAAGAACTCGACCCAGCCAGCAGCTTGAAAAATGGCAAGAACTTGCAGATTCCGTATGAGTTCCCGGGTATTGAAAGGTTCATGGCGAACTGGAATGCCCATGGTCCTGGCTGCAAACTGAACCTGCTATTCCACCGATTACCGGATCCCAGAATGGCAGTTGCAGCACCGAGGATGCACGAATTGCTGAGCGGAGATGTTGAGAGAATGACCAAATTAGGAAAGTTGAGCACAGAACAGTGTTTGAAATTGTCATGCCGAATTGGGGAAGGTGGCAGTTATTAGCGTTTACGTCGTACGAGGGAAAGGTTTAATCAGGTATAAATGGTGGTACGAGTGAAGGTACGACCAATATCGTTTAAATGATATCAATGCTTAATCACGTGATAAATGAAAGCCATACCTCATAAAACTGTGCGTCGGAAGGCTGCGGAAACTGGTGGAGCATGCAGTTGGTGACGTCACAGAGCCGAACGCGTGCACAGTCAGATGTGGGATCATGATGACTCGGATAAGGTACTAATTTCTTTTGCCGGTGAAACACAAGCCATCGCGTCCTGGGGGTTGGAATGATGAGCTCGCCGGCATGACTGGGATGAATCAGCATCATGATTAGCAGGTTGAAACAATTCTTCTGTTAACACGGGAGTTACCACTGCAAGTTGCCAAAGAAATGATAGCGCGACCGATGAAAAAGCTGTTGCAGCTGGCGGGAAAGAAGTTGCAGCCTCCGGAAAAGAATTCACGGCAGCCGAAAAAAGAATTTATGATATCAGGGAAAATTACGGCTGTCACGGAAAAGTTTTACGGCGGCGGGGAAAAAACTTACAGCTGGCGAGAAAAAAAAAATTTACGACTATGGGAAATATGTTGCAGCCGCTGGAAAGAAATGGCAGCTGCAGGGAAATGATGTGGCAATGACTAGTCAATGAGGTGGCAGCCGTTGGGAAATGGGGTGGCATCCGCTGAGAAATGAGGTGGCGGCTGCGGAAAAAAGATGTTGCAGCTTCCGATGTTGCAGCCGCCGAAGTTGCAGCCGCTGAAGTTGCAGCTGCCGGAAAAGATTGACGGCTGATGGAAAAAGGGCATTACGGCTACCGGGAAATGAAGTGGCAGTTGCTGGGAAATGAGATGGCAGCCGTGGGGGAGATGAGGTGGCAACCGCAGGGACTGGGGATGCAGCTGCCGATGTTGCAGCCGCCGATGTTGCAGCCGCTAATGTCGCAGCCACCGATGTTGCAGCCGCTAATGTTGCAGCCGCTAATGTCGCAGCTACTGATGTTGCAGCCGCCGATGTTGCAGCCGTTAATGTTGCAGCTACCGGAAAAAAAATCGACGGCAAGCGGGAAAAGGGATTTTGCGGCTGCTAGGGAAAAGGATAATGTGGTTGCCGGAAAAGGATATACAGCTGCCGGAAAATATGTTGCAGCTGCCGGAAAATATGTTGCAGCTCTCGGAATTTTTTATTTTTTTATTTTTTTTTAAGCAAGGACGGCACAGGGAGATTTTCATCTAACGGGCCCAAACTGGTCGTTCTCCTGGCGCTTCCCTGAAAATTTTTGAAAGACGACAGCAAGCAAAGAGATCAAATGCAAAAAAGAAAGAAAACAACAACTATACGCTACAGCAAGAAATTATTTATGTACAACAAATACAATTTCAGTTTAAGATTTGGTAAAGGTAGAGAAAAGTTCCTGCTTTGGTGCCAATTGATAGTCTGGATTAGCAGCAATTTGTGAAATGAATGCATCTTTCGAAATGGGCTTCCGATACAGTCGCAGTCTGTGGCCGTTAGCAAGTAATGGTATACGGTTTTCATCAATGGTCACCAGGCGAACAGTGCCGTTGTCAAATACCCTGTCAACCAAATATGGACCCAGCCATCTTGTGCGTAATTTTCCTTTAAAATCCTTCTTGAATCTGGAGTCGTATAATAGTGCCCAGTCTCCTTCACGGAAGATTTTCTTTTTGATGAATCGGTCATGCCAGTTAGATCTCTGTTGCTGAAGCAGCACAGTCTGGTCTACTGCAGCTAACCGTTTATCATCCAATTCATTTAATTGATTCAATCTTCTTTTCTGGGCTTCTGTTACATCCAGGTTCATTTCAATGGCTGTTTTCAGGGTCTTGATCTCAAATTCAATTGGAAAGATGGCACTCTTTCCATACACCAGATCATAGGGAGAAAAGCCCGTGGTGTTGCGCCAAGTCGTGCGATATGCCCACAGTGCTTCTGGAAGCCTGTCAGCCCAATCCCTTCGATGGCTTTTAACCGTTTTAGTAAGGATTGCTTCGATAACTTTATTAGTGCTTTCCACCTGACCATTGGCCTGGGGATGATAAGGTGAAGCTATCTTGTGCTACACATGATACTTCCGGAGCAAGGATTCAAATTGGTGTGAAATAAATTGTGGTCTCCCATTGGTAACTACTTCCTTTGGTACCCCAAAACGGGTAAAAACTTCACTGTACAGAAAATCAATCACCGCCTGGTCATTTGCCTTAGCCAAAGCTACAGCTTCTACCCACTTGGTCATGTAATCTGTACACACCAAAATGTAAACCTTCTGTTTGGAAGGAGGGTTGATAGGACCAAAAAAGTCCAATGCCCATCTATCAAACGGTTCTAGTACCACTTGGGGCTGTAAAGGCATCTGATCTGTCTTATTAGGTTGGCCCATCCTTTGGCAGCTGTCACAGGACTGAACATATCTTTTAGCATCTCTGAACAGTGTCGGCCAATAATAGCCCATCCGCAACGCCTTATGCCCTGTTCTTTTGTCTGCAAAGTGTCCTCTGCAAGGTTCATCATGACAGGCCTTCAGTATATGAAAGATCTCATCTTCCCTTACACATCTTCTAATCTCAAGATCAGGTCCTGTGTAAAAGAGATGGCCTTTGAGCCAACAATACCTGGCACTTTGTTGAATAATTTTTCTTTTCTCTCGTTTAGACATATGTGGCGGAAGCTTCCCTGCAACCAAATAATTAGCAACGTCTGCATACCAGGGAGAATGAGCTGAGAGTGCGAATAAATGTTCATCCGGGAAAGCATCCTCAATAGGTGAACTGCCATCACTATTAGTAAATCGTGATAAAAAATCAGCAACAACATTTTCTTTTCCAGGTTTATCTATAATAGTAATATCAAATTCCTGTAATAATAAAAGCCACCTGGTTACTCTGGCATTAGTGACAGGTTTGTTCATTAAATACTTAATGGCAGAGTGGTCAGTATGCACAAATGTAGGATACCCAGTAATGTAATACCGAAACTTATTAATAGAATAAACAATAGCAAGGAATTATTTTTCAGTAACAGTATAATTTAGTTCAGCAGGGGCTAAGTTTTTACTAACATAATAAATAGCATAAGGTACTTGACCATCCTGCTGTCCTAGTACTGCTCCAATGGCAGTATCAGAAGCATCTGAAGAAATGTGGAAAGGTTTGGTCCAATTAGGTCCCCTTAAAATAGGGGCTGTGGACAGTTTCTCTTTAAGCTTATCAAATGCTGTCTGGCATGCTGCACTCCACACAAACTGTGCGTCCTTCATTAACAATGAAAACAAAGGAGAAGCAAGTTTGGAGAAGTTTTCTATGAATCTCCTGTAATATACAGCATGTCCCAGAAAACTTCGCACCTCTTTCTAAGTTGAAGGAGTTGGTATATTTTTTATCACCTTAATTTTTGAAGGATCCACTTGAATACCATCAGTAGAGATGAAATGTCCTAATACCACCCCCTCACTCATCATCATGTGGCATTTTTCAGTGCTTAGTGAGAGGCGATCCTGTTCACAGCGAATTAAAACTTTCTTTAAATTTTCCAGTGCTTCCTCAAAATCCTTGCCATAGGGAGTAAAATCATCCATAAAAACTTCCATACTATCATTAACCAATTCAGAAAATATGCCAATCACAGCTCTTTGGAATGTTGCAGGTGCATTGCACAAGCCAAAGGGAAGCACTCTGTAGGCGAACGTCCCCCAGGGGCAAGTGAAGGTGGTCTTATCCTGATCCTCTGGAGCAATCTGAATTTGATTGTACCCACTGAACCCATCCAGGAAGGAGAAGAACTTCTTCCCTGATAGGGTATCAAGTACCTGGTCAATAAAGGGTAGAGGAAAATGATCCTTTTGTGTAGCTTTGTTCAGCTCCCTATAATCGACACAGACTCTCCATTTACCATTTTTCTTGGGCACAATTACAAGTGGGGAAACCCACTCACTATCTGAAATAGGATAAATAAATCCTGCTTCCAAGAGTTTCTGGATTTCCTCCTTCACTATATCCCTCAGATTGGGGTTCATGCGTTGTTGGGGTTGACATACAGGCCGGGAGTCGTTTTTAATATAAATATGATGAGTGCACAGACTAGAAGGAATACCCTTCATGTCTGTATACTCCCATGCGAATGCCCCCTTACGTTCCTTCAAGAGATTGGTTAGGCGCATCTGTTCTTCTGAGGAGAGACCAGGGTTGATGTTCAAAGTTTTTCCAGGCTCTACCTCAATAGGAATGCTTCTCGAGTTTTTCAAAACTGGGATTATGTTTGTGTCATTGACTAGTGCTTCCTCCGTAAGCTATTCTTGTTCTTCCTTCCCAAGGGTACTGTTCAGGAGTTGATAAACTTCCTTATCTACTGAAGCAGGTTCGCTAATGAAACTATTAATGCCATCGTCTTCTATTTCGTTTTTGAAGGTTAGTGCCTTCCCTATTGTTAGTAATGGCTGAACGTCCTCCTCCTCTTCCTGTTCTATCCAAAGGGAAGTTTCAGTTTCTAGACTCGGCCATGCTGGAGGGTACAGGGTGAGGTTTTTGGTTTCCATACCATCAGATATAGTCATAGATCCTGATCGACAGCTGATGCAAGCATCAGCTGTAGCCAACCAAGGCCTCCCCAAGATCAATGGGTGTCCTCCCAGCTGTGATTTTGGTTGTAATACCAGAAAGTCGGCAGGGTATTCCCATGAGTCGACTGAAATGACAAGGTCGTCCAAAATCCCTTTGGGTCTGATGGTGGATCTGTCTGCCAATTCCAAGATGGTAGGGGTCGGTCTAATATTGGTGAATCCGAGCTTCTTTACAGTCTCCATTGTTATAACATTGATCGCAGCTCCTAAATCTACTAGTACGTTGGGTATCTGCGTTTGTCCTATGTGTACAGTGACAGTAGGATTGCCAGGATCCTCATACTTGGTTATAGGGGTTTTTTCGGTCATTAAAGCAGATAAATTCCCTATGACATGAACAGTAGGAGGATCTCTGGGTTTCCTTCCCGGTCTTTTAGTGCACAGGTCCCGAACAGTTCTAGCATAAATAGGTACATCTTGAAGAGCTTGCAAAAGGGGGATCTTAACATAAAGATTCTTCAATTCTCCTAAGAGATTGAACTGAGGTTGCCCCCCTATTTTTGGCAGCATCAGTCTCTCAGGGTATGGTGGTTGCCCTACCAGCTGGGTAGGCTGCGTATTATCTGTTTTCTCGTTTAATGTTTCAGCCGTCCCATCTGAGGGATGCTCAGCACCTTCAGTGATAGTAACCGGATCAAATGGATGCTGGGAACTCTCTTCTTTGTCATGCACAGATGGTGGAATATTTTCTGAAATTACACGTTCTACTATCTTCCCAGACCGTAGGCGAATATCATTACAAGGTACAGGGGAGAGAGAGTAGGCCGGCATATTGAGAGCTTCCAATTGATGGACTGTTTTATTATTTGGGTTAGGGTTAGGTTGGGTAGGCAGCTGAGGCCGTATTGGTATGTTAGGAATAGGATTATTTTGCAGCTGCAGCTGCGACTGCTGAGGTGGGTATTGAGGATATTGATGAAATTGAGGATATGGAGGAGAATACGGGAACTGTTGAGGTGGAGGTGGTTGAGGAAACTGGTTCCCAGGATGGAAATTCCTCCATCCAGGAGACCATGACGTAGGTTGATGTGGCGGCTGTGTCCAAGGACTCCATGAATTATAACCTTGCATCGTAGGTTGAGGAGAATTCCACTGAGCATAATTTAAAGGGAATTGTGTATTCATATTTTGCATATTAGTATTCCAATTATTCAAATTATTCAAAAATGGAAATGAATCGGGAGACATACCTTGATTCCGAGACTGCCAGAGTTTCTTCTGTGCAATGAAATAGGCTGAATCCACTTCTGGAGTTGATGCCTGCAGAACAGCCTTCACTTGGGGCAATGTGGGACATTCTTTCATATCATGGTTCAGCTCGCACAGCTGACACACTTGTATTTTGTCAAGAGGGAATTCTTTCAGTGGATGAGTCTTTCTACATCGGGGACAGAACACACCTAGTGTGAGATCCTCCACTGCCTGTCTTTGCTTGGCCTTCAAGACATCAATCTCTGAAGAGATAGAGCTCATCATTTCTGTTTTAAAATTTTCAAGAAGATTGCCTATCTCCGCACGTGTAGCTCCTCCATTGGATGACTTCTGAGTTCTGTCGAAGACATCACGTTCCAGCTTATCTCGTTTATTCTGCTTGTTATGCCTAGAAGATCCCCTGGAGTATCTCTTACATAATTCCACAATTGTCTCAAAAGGTTCTTTAGAGATATCTCCCTTTCCTAATAAATTTAGCATGTCTAAACAATCGTCCCTGATCCCTCGAAGCAGGATTATCTTAAGCACATCTAGTCCCATATTCGTCTGCCCAGCTCTCTGCACATTGTACAGCAGCCTCTCTACAAAATCCTCCAAACTTTCATCCTCCTTCTGTACCATCTTGAATAACTCCTCCCTTTTGTCCCTGGTGTTGAAATATTCTTGATATTTTTCCAGGAACACTTGCTTCATCTTATTCCAATTAGCAACAGTTCCTCCCCCAAGGCTCATGAACCATCGTAATGCATTGTCCTTCAGGGTGGCAGGAAAAAGCTTCAACTTTTGGGCATCTGTGACATAATCATAGCTGCGACAGAGGATATCAAATTCAAAAAGGAATTCGTCTGGATCTTCTGCCACCCTGCCATGGAAGCGAGGCAACACCGACGGTGAGATGTTTTTCATAGGAGCTGTCCCTTCTAGCTGCTGTATTGGGAATTGCAATGTAGCCATAGTTTCTTCTGGCAGGGAATCATTTCCATGATGGTATTGTACCACTGCTTCTTCCTCTTCGTTCTCATGTCTGTTATTCATCTTTTCTTCTGTATCCTCGCCTTCGTTCGTTCCTGCGTTCCTTACCTCAGTTGTAACAGCTGCGTATTCTTCAGTTGTAACAGCTGCGTATTCTTCAATTGTAACAGCTGAATCATCCGTTCCTTCTTTAACAGGGGTATATGCAGGAATCACAGCTGCTCCTGTATTTTCCACTGTGGATCCTGATGCTAGCGCTCCAAGATCAGCAGGGCCTCTTCTGATAGGAGTCTCCTGTTGACGAGTTCTGACAGCTGAGTCAGTTTTGTCAACAAGGTCGTCGATGAATGTTCTTCTACCCAGCGGTGGACCTTGACCACGACCCGAACCACCTGCATTGTTAGTAATTTGTGGAGTTTTGGGGGTTGGGAGGTGATCGTGTTTTACCCTCCTCGTATTCATGCGAAGCAGATCATTCAAAAAAAAACAAAAAGACTGTCTAAAAGCGATTATCAGATACAACTAATGACTAGTGTTTAATTTTCATCCTTCCCCGGCAACGGCGCCAAAATGTCAAGCACTCTATTTGCAGATAAATTAATACCAAACACACAGAGCATATAAAATTTATTGTCAACCCGAGAAAGTCTTTTTATTTCAAAGGATAAATGCACAATATATGCTTAAACACAAAACCATTAGAAGTGAATACTTTTATCTTCTATCATCCATGTTCATCCCAAGAATCTATTCAATCCCAATTGCCTTTTAACTACTATACTATAATTCTTTTCTATTATGCATCAAGAGGAAATGGTATCAGATCTAATCAACGATTGCAAAAAGGAAATCTCACTCGCATTCTAAAATAATCACTTGTCTAATCTAATCAAGCTGGGAATCATAAAGCATGAACTGAACATTACTCTAGAATTTCAAATGAAAGAGATTGAAGCAACTGTTCTAAGAAACTGAATTGCAAAATAGAAATCAATCAACACATAACAGGAAAGCTAAATTGTAAGAGCTCCTGGGATCACGTCTCAACTGTAGGATGAACACGGCAGTGTGAACAGAAATTGAAATATGTAAAGCAACCCTGACTCAGTCGACTGTTATTCTATACCATTCACCAATCTCACAGAAATGTAATCTTTTACTGAGAAATCCACACAATAAATATTGCTGCTGCATACAAAAGAAAGAACAAAGCATCACACAACAAGAAAGATGAAATCCTAATTTAACTCAGCAATCTCTGTGGAAGACGGGCCCAGTCTTCACACAGAGACGCTGGTTGAACAACACCCTCTTTAACTCAGAAGTAACCCCCTTATATTAACAGAAGAATGAGTACACAGTTTGGCTTGGCTGCTAATACAAAATAAATTAATTGTTTGCTGTTCAACCCCTGGGTCGAGGCAATTCCCCATATTTATACATACAAATTATAACATCTAATCCTATAATTGGGCAGCCATGAAGATCTCTGATCTTCAGGCGCCCTAAATAATCTAGCTATTACAATGCGTGGCAGAACAGAAATATCTAAATATGAGAAAGTTATTAATTGCCCCAGGAGTGACGGTCCTTCCAGCTCACAGCTGGACTCGAGCAGCGACATACTTAGGATAGCAAATTCTGTTACAACTGCCCTGTCACAGCTGTGTTTTGATTGATGATTCGAGCCCCAAGGATCCCTTCTATAAGCAATGAACGTCCCTTTCTTCATGACTTGTTCAGCTCCGATCTTCCTGCAGTCTATTTGTCTCAACTACCTTCATAAATCGCATCATGTTAGCACAAATTAAGAGATGCACAGCTTTAATCATCACAATCATAAGTATTAATACAATAAAACAATAATCGACCATACCTTGGTAATTTGGGGAATAAGATGAGGACAATAAGTCTAATTGCCAAGATAATTGGTGTAGGACAAGGGCAGGGAAGATGATAAATAATGATAAAAAAGGGCCAATTCTGGGCTCAACAGACATAATCACGTCCAAGGAGTAGATTGAAATCTAAAGGACCTTGGACAACCATGACATCAACATAAACAGTTTTACCTCTCAACGTGACAGGTATTTGCGGGAGAATCCCTAAAGGTCCAGTAGGTCTTCTATTAAAAGCCAAAATTTGGTCAGTTATTGGCACAAGCCGAGGAGAACCTATAGCTTGCCAAGTAGTTGAGGATAAAATACTAACAGAAGCTCCTTCATCAACTATCATGCGAAAGATTTCTTTATCGGAAACTCCTACAGATATTTGAAAAGGAATACTCGAAGGAAGACGAGATTCTGTTAGACCATTCCAATCAAAGGAAATGACCTCAATACTTGGAGGGGGTCCTGTAGGAATGGACACGGTCTCCCATTGCCTAGGACATTCTAAATTGACTAGGAAAACATCAGCAGTTTCCAGTATGGTTTCCAGATTTGTTAACGGACAATCCACTCGACCGGAGGCAAGCTGGATCTCCCTAGCTCAATGCGAGTCTAGAACAAATAAAACAGACTACAAAGGTGTTTCCTAGATCGATTTAAGGATCAAGTACTAGATGTCTTACCTCTTTGATTCGCTATCCTTTCTCCTGCTATGTTGCTCCATGTCCCATGGTCGTCAGATCCAAGCTGCAAGACCTGTCAAGACACAGAAAAGAGAAACGAGTAAAGAGCATCTATACAATAAGAGATCTATGTAAACAGTTAAGTAGGTGAACAACACAACATCATCATATATAAGAGACAATATTGGTGGAAAGCAGTTGTATTACTGCAAATAGAGGAGTACATGATAGAGATATAGAACTACAACCAATGACTTAACATAGCAGCCCTTCTCCACACAAGCCAATTGCCAAGCCCTTCCAAGGAAGCATGAGATTCTTCAAGAGGTGAGGGAAAGTGTACAAGAGAGATTTCACTAGCATGTAGATACCATAGTCTTCCTCCCTTTGGTATGGGAGTGAGCCTCGTATATATAGGACTAAGTGGATGAGATTATGGATAGGATAGGTTGAAAGATGGTAGGAGAGAGATAGGGGATCTTCCCAATGAGTTAGGAGTCGAGTACCAGCTCTCCAAGAGATCAGGGATAAGCCCCAAAATGGGCAAGCTTTGAGAAAGATCTCGAAATGGCTATTTTTGCCCATTAACAGACCTTGTCGCACCTTGGTATAGAGCAACCTGCGACGTCGCATGTTGCTAGTGTGCAACCTGCGACGACCTCTCAAAAGGTTGTACAAACTGAGTACAAATCCTCTCAAATGAGTACTTGGTCCGGATGACTTCAGGGATATATACACTAAATCATGATGATGGGTAGATTTTAGGTGTAACAACTTCATTTTCTTGGTTCCTTAGCTCTTTATATTTGACTTCCCATTGTCTAGGGTAATTTATGCATGTCCAGTCAAAAGTAACTAGCGTTGAGTGTTTAGACTTATCGGTTTCCACCACGTTTTGCAGGTGCGAGCTCTGATGGACCTTAGACTGAAGGGGGGGAAGGATATCATTTCCAAAGCGGAAAAGAACACATGCTTTAAGCTGGATGATTTTCAAGCCAGAATCCATTTTAAAACCACAGGATAAAATATAGGCTTTAATGAGGTCATATATATATGGATCATCTAGACTAACATAATATTTAGGAAAGATAGTGCCAAAACAAGGGCCATTATGCAAAGGAGCAGTAAAACCACCAATAATAGCGTCAGAGAAATCTATATGCCGAGTATCGATGGCAACACATAAAGAGGAAACAGGTAAATAAGGTCGAACTAAAGGACCAAGGCCTAGCTTGATAGCACCAAGATGGGCATACTTATATCCTTGGGTTTTTGCCCAGTCTATCTGAGATTTATCTAACAAGTTAATATGCATAGGCTCATATTTATCAGTAAAAGAAACATCTACGGAACTGACTTTTATTTGAGTGTGAGTACGGTATTGCCACCATGATAACTTGTAAACATCAGTGGGTAATATGGTGGGTAATTGCCAATTTACAGAGGGATTGAGATCTTGAATGTTTATGATGGATGAAGAGTTTGATGTGTCATTCTGGAAATAATATCGTCTAGCTGCTAAGGATACCTCAGTATCATTCTTTGTTTGATGGTCAAGGGTTTGGAGTGAAACTGCATCCATTGAAGGGTCCATGGAGCACTTACCTTTCTCGGGTAGTAAATGGATAAATTGCTCATGTGGGTTTCCTACAGACTCTCAAAGAGTTACAAGAGGGATTATTGTGCCTAGTCCAACAGCTGTGGCCTCAAACAAACTCGGAACACCCTTTTATCCAACACAGAACCTTCACTTATATAAATGGAAGCAGATTTAACACTGGAACAATGAATAAACAACTTGTTAAATTAAAAAAGACAAATCATCCATAAATGAAAACGGAACTTACAACAAAAGCCAGTGGCTCTGATTCCATACCCCGATGTCCATGTTAACTAATAATGCACTACAATAAACAACTTATAAAATTAAAAAAGACAAATCATCCATAAATGAAAACGAAACTTACAACAAAAGCCAGTGGCTCTGATACCATACCCCGATGTCCATGTTAACTAATAATGCACTACATGTTAATTAATAATGCACTATGTTTTTTACTTCTTTTTATTCCCCGCCTTGCAGGGAATTACGTAATGGGACAGGTTTTGGCATTAGTGAATATGGGTTTCCAAATTTTTATGATAAGCTTTTTAACTATTTTCCTAATTTTTTTATACCCAACTCTTTTATTGTGGAAAAAAGAATTTGTTTGAAAATCTGATATATTCTGACAACCTGCTCCTCTACTCTGACAACCTCCTTAGAGTTCTGACTAATTCCTTGACAGTTCTGACTGACATCGCCGCTAACACTTCTCGCCCTTGTCTGCCATCTGTGTGTGGTCACGGTCTCCATCTGTGTGTGCCATTCAAAGCCGGTTGGAAATCCTATTTCATATCTAGAGATCCATGGCACTGCTATATTGTTCAAGCATAGAATGACCCTGCCCTAGCCATTGAAACTAAAGTTCAGTGTTTTGAAGGTTGCAATATTTCTACAGTCAATACAGCAATCCTCATCCACAAAATCCTCGCCATACGGATTAATTTCTCGATGTCGATGCTAATGTATCGTGTAAGATTGCAGGCATTTCATATTTTTATTTACAGATCCTTATCGCTCAACGAAACAACACATCAAGTAGCTCATGTTTTAATCACCATTGTACTCCATTTTCTTTTGATAAAATCCCAATATCCAATACTCCATGCTGTTTATAACTCAACCGACATGCAGATCAATGAATCAACAAATAAGGTTTTATATCTGACAAACTAATTGATCTATTTGACAATTTCTATACAATTATTACATGATTCCTTTGTTCTAGGATTTTTATGATAATGTTCCCGACTGGATTATGTTACTTGTTAGGGTTTAAGCTTATAAGGCTCTTCTACTTTAACATCACTGAGGGTTTTTTGTTGTGAATCCATGCAAGATTACACTTGAACTTTTATAAAGGGAAGAACTAATTTACCGATATCTTGATGAACCTGGAGTTCAATATATGTATCTTCACTTTTCAAATATCATTGCATGAACATATACACTGGTTGTAATAAATATAGCTTATATAGTTGAAATTGTAGGTCTTGGTTTGCCAATGCAGGAAAATTGACTTTTGATTCTAGAAGCACCAGTTGTATTGCATTTCTAGCTATGTGATTAAAACTAAGGGCTCGATCTGCCTAACACTATATCATTTTACTCCAAGTTTCAATAAAAGTACGCCAAAATCTTGGAGATGTCTGGGTTTCAATGCATGGCTACTTTAGTTAAACCCTTAACTATTTTCTTTCAGTCTTCACAGCCTTGCTCTGACCATGTAAAACACCCTTTGATGCCACAAGGATATTTAATGGTAGATCAACCTCTTTATTTTCTGTTGGGAAGAAACAAAATAGAGAGCATACTTTCCTTTCCATACATATGAAGATTAAAGCATTGGATGCTGCTCAACCATTTGATTATGAATCCAAAAAAAGTGAAGATTTGGAGAAGAATAGTCTGTTAAAGATAGGTATTGTGCAGTTTGATAAAGTGTGAGATCTGAGCGAAGCGAGCTGCTAATTAAATCCCCTGGTAATTTATTAGTTATTATCCTGAATTCCTATATCTTTTACAAGTTTCATTTCATTGAAATCAATTTTAGTTTCAGACTGGTTAATTTAGATTGTTTAATGGTTAGGGTTAGATTCATTTTTCTTAACACGCAGCTTTATTAATTTCAAGGCATGTAATGTGGGGGCATAGTGTGTCTAAGTTCAAGGCATGTAATGTGGGGTATAGTGTGTCTAAGTTCAAGATCTAGATTGAGGCAGTAGCTTTGGCTCCTTGATTACAGTCTTTGTTTTTGCTTCTTACCTTACCTGGGTAACAACACCAGCGTAGTTCCATTTCATCTCGACTAAGACATGAACCGCAACATTGAAGACAACTACCTATTTAAGTAGCATCCATGGCAAGGCGGTCTTCCGTAGACTAGTGCTCCCACTTTTCCACTGATTCCTCCCAATTTGCATGAATTTACCTCGTCCGCCTATATATTTGCAAAATTCTGTATTCTCTCCGGAACTAGCGCAATATCCAACAATGTTGTGCAAAACTTGTGAAATGATTGTCAATTTCTCTACAAAGCAATGCAGTCTACTCTTATTTGTTAGTTGAAACGAAGACTTATATGAAAAGGAGAATTCGAGCCTTCTCTCACATTTTTTAGGCATTTCAGTGTCTTTTGCTAGAAAAAACTAGCGAATGTTGAGATGGTCGGCTTATTTAATTGAATGATCTAAGGAAAAATCACAACGGAGCCTATTGTTCTTGAATATCTCCACCAGTTCAATATTTCAAGTGCTTTGGATGCCCTTAGAGGTCCGGATGAGGTCTTGGGAGTATCTCATGTATTTGATCAATTTATCAAGTCCTCTTATCGTAAGATGGCTTGGATTTAAAGTACTAGATTTCTTATTTTTCCAAGAGAGTTGTGTTTTAGTTTTGACAGTAACACAGTTAAGTTGTTCCTAAATTATTTGAACTCATTTAAAGTATGATAAATTTACTCAGAATATTCTATAGCAAGTCCAAATACTTTTTAAAAAGCACTTCAGAGAAGGTTTTGGATCACTCTAAAATCTACAAAAAAAAAAAAAAAAAAAAAGGTTAGCTCTTTACCATAGCTTTCATGCTATAATATGCAAACAAACTACTAACAAAGGCCACTTTGTACAGGTTAATATTGAATTCTATAAAGTGAGAATAATTTAGTACAATATACTAAAGGTAAGTTAAAATACTTTTCTTGAAATATATCAGAAGATGCTTGTAGCACACACTAAAATCGGCAGGAAAAATTTCTACTTAGTAAAAGATATCAAGGAGCCAAGCTCAAGAAGCTGCAGTAAAGAAAGAAGTCTTCAGGATTAGTGATGCTACACACTTTGTACTGAGTTATAGTAAATCAATTCTTTCTATGTGATGCATTGAAGTCTTTTCAAATTTTATAAAATTATAGAATTTATATTGTCATCACATCATAGCCCTAAGTTTCTACTGGATTTAAACAGAACTGAAAAGGTTAGCATGATTTCAACTCTGCTCGTCATTTCTTTGGAATTTCTAGTAGATTTACTATAACCTGAGATGCACAATCCGATCAACAAATAAGTACGTAGATATGTGATGATGTTTCCATAGAGACATTTTACTTGTCCATTTTAACAAGAAATGAAGGCAGAAATATACGATGTTCCATAGAGACGTCTAGAATAAATCCATTGATATATGATATCTCGCATATCTACTTCCACTAGCTTGATTCCAATGGGGCTCTAGGAAAGCATTAGAGTTTAAAAAACAAGATCATGGGCAGTAGTCATCCGATCCAGAATCACCAAATATGGAGGCAATCTCAATAACCATGAGCTAAAGCAATTAACTGGGTATGGACAATTTTCCATCTCCGCTCATGTGTGTCATGTTATTGTTAGCATGTGTAGTTAATATGTCAATGCAATCTGAAAATCAGGTTGATGCATGTCAATACTTCCCAAGCAAGCCTGTCATAACTTGGCAGGGACTTGAAGCTCTGCTTCTTCTCCCTTGTTTATTCTAAACTTGATAATAAAACAAAACAAATAAAATAAAATACAAAGATTTATAATGAAACAAACTAATTAAACAAATAAAGTAAAGTAAAAATAAAGAAAAAATATCAATAACAAAAAACATTTAAGCTATTTTATTCTACCACTAACCTAATAATTAAAATATTCTATTATATTCCTGACTTATGTTCCTCCCTTATTACAGCTAAAAAGGTGTATGGGGCACTCTTACTTATGAATTTAAAAGCATTTTCTAACCATCCTCTTTAATGATCGGTCTACATATGCTTGTAGGATCTAATCCATCTACTTATGCATGAAATGCAGCCTTGGAAGTATATCTTCTTGTGTTAAATAAAATGACAACGTCCATGCATCTCGTAAACAGGAAAAGTGCAAAGTTTCCAAAAGCACAATCTAAAGAGAGGAGCCGCCCTTGAAACAATAGTGAAATCCATTGGTGGAGGAGTGATTTAAGTGGAAAATGGATGTTGTATCTCTTTTGCAATGAGAAAACATTATTTTCTATATTATATTTTAAAGAGCTCTGTTAATATTGGTAAGCTTTATGAGAGCAATTTTCTTATTTGCTAATGAAAATTATTTAGTTAGCGTTTCATGATGAAAATAACAAACAGGATGTTGTACTTTTAGCAAAAGAAAAAATATCAAAGACATAACTTAGATCCTATATTAGAAAATGGAGAGACCCTAAAATAAGGCACATCCAGATATTAAACATGAATTCACAAACATAACAATTGCAGCATATGGGAGAACGAGGGAAAATAATTCAAATATTTTAGTGTAGAACTTAAATCAGAAAAATAAGATTTTTTGTCTGCAATATAACTTGACCAGTTAGAAAACAGACCTGCTGCTACACACAATGCAAAGCAGGGATCCAGCTTTCCCCTGCTCTTCATATTGTTTTGTTTCCATGAATTCTCATTGAGAACTTTTGAAAGACGCAGAAGTGCATGGGATTGATGGGAGGTCCTGCACATATTTCCATAGTGGTATACTGGACCACTTTCCATGGAATGGTCATTTTTAACACCTCTCAAGTGGCTTCTTATATCTTCGGATGCTTCAATCATATCAGGCCCGAGAACAACAATATATGATCTTACTGAATTCCCATACTATGAAGTTGCTCCCCTTTGATAGCTACTAGCACTATCCTGATATGGGATGTGTTGGCCATTGATGTATAGATCATGAGACACAAAATCACTCTTAGGCCTCTCTCTCTTGGCATTTTCCGTATAAGAAGCTAAATCTTTGCCTCTAGATGGGATACCATGCGATCATATTCCCAAACACGGTTGAAGAGCTTCAGTAGACAAGTTCTTTCCATTAAGTTCTAAATTATTCTCATTGATATAAGTATCTCTCTGTCTGTGATTCTCATGAGTAGAAACATTAAGAAACTTGCCACTACTGAAGTCTTCTGAGGATTCATGTAAAGAATGGGGAATTTCATGGGAAAAATATACCAGCCTTACCATGTGAATGGAATCTGGTCCTTTGAAAAAGTGAAATTGAGACATTTCTAGAGCATGAGTAAGCATTTAGTCTTTCATAACTACATATACAATTATCTGCTGCAAATTAGGCTAGAACTTGCATGCTTTTATGAACTACAGTATAGAATGAAAATGTATGTTTGGAAGAAACTACTCCTCATCATCTCTTCATAAGTTCTCTTACTTTCAGATTTGATAAAGAAGCAAGAAAATTGCCTTCCTATTGTAAACTCTTTTACCTGTAGGAGGCTGATAATGTTTGTTTTATTTTCAGATCATGTCCAACACGTACACAAATACAAAGCTACTAGATATAATGATGCAACTAACACAAGACTATCTGCAATACCATGGAACTATTTAGATCTTTTGTTCAACCCAGTGAGGGAAACTGCATGAAATTTTTTAACAAAATTCATCCCCCACATAAACCATTTTCAAAGCTTTAAAAGGAAAAATATCCTATATTGAATCAACTCATCCTAAATCTGATGCCATGAACAAACCCTTCCTGCAAGATTTGAAAATCCATAAATAACATGCTCAGTAAACTCACTAAGAACATCCAAAGGAACATTTTTAACAAACTGTATTTTGAAACATGATAATAACATTACAAACTGCACACTAACCATTCGAAGGAAAATCAACAGGAAAATAACAGACTACTTCCCTCGATTCATAGCTACATTTCTCAAAATGAATGCGCTGATGGACTACAACTCCTTCCTTGAGATTGAACAATTCATTGACATAGGATCCATCGTTTGTTTTCTCTTGGTTCTTTTCATCCTGGATTTTACTTTAGACTTTGCAATTAGAGTCTTCATAGAATTTAAAATTACCCACGGCCATTAACACCAATAAGATATCACATATAACCACCTGTCATAAATTACAAAAGACAAACAACCTTCAAATTAGCCAAAAGTGTTTCCAGATGCTTCTTTCATCTAGAAGCCAAATTTCCTAACCCAAAAATTAACTAAATACATTATCATAGAAACATTATAGAGATCCATATCAAATCACATGTTCATGTGGAGCTCGAATTTCCCTCCTATTAAAAAAAAAAAAACATAAAGCAATCATGAACACCGATGCAATAAATTGAACATATAGCAAAGAAACATATAAGCATGGAATAAATATTTAAATAATATACCTGCCATTCTGAAACACCATAAACAATTGTTATATGAAGCAAAATCAAGCCAAGGTATCCTTCTGAACGATAAAACCTCATTAGATCATTTTCCCTAAAAACAGAATATCTGATGGATTAAAAATATGACCTACAAATTGTAGTAAAGAAATTAAATTACCTGTGGCATCTAACTTCTACTGAATTTTTCAATGAGACAAAAAAAGTCATTTATAGAATATTAGTGATTGAGCCATGTGATCCCAAGCAACCAAATTGTTTAGATTTCAGAACATAATTATCCTCCAGGCCACTCCAAAACTTCCTACCTTGAATTTGAAAACTTAGGTTTCTGCTCAGGGTATTTTGTGGTGATTGGGCTTGTACTAGGAGTTGCTTCCTTTTAGTTATGAGTCATAATCACATGTAAAAATTGGACATCGTTGTTTCATGTGACATCAAGTGAGGTGTGTAGTTCAGTGATTAGAGAAACCTGCCAGCTGGGGTCAGGTCCTAGGTTCAATTCCTAAACTGTCGAGTTTTTCAGCATGGTATCAAAGCTTTTAATCTGACAAAAAGCTGTCTATTTTCTTAGCTACAAATTAAAGATACGAGTTTCAATAGCATGAAAAATATGATTCTTCATGAGCACATTTAAATTTTAGCTTCATAAGCACAGTTTATATACCATTGATAACATTCTTCCAACGTAATGTCTTAGTGTTTCATGGTTTTGCTATAGAGGGATATCGTATGAATTTTGAAAAGATTGTCATCCTGATACATTAAAATTTCTCCTAAAAACTAATGGCTGAAGAGTGAACACATATATAGCATGACCACTAGGAGAAAACAGACCGTATGGTGCTCAAATATGGATTCTCCTTACATGTCTAGTCTTTACTATATTGCGCTAAATAAATCTGAGAGGCCTAGCAGGAAGCAAAGCAATCACATGTTGCATTAATCCTTGTTCCTTGAAAAGATTACCAAGGTTTCTGTAAGCATCAACCTGCATAGAGATGCCCAGTTTAGCTTAAAATTTCAATAGAACTCTATTAATTAAATCAATGGAGACAATATATAAACATCATAATTATCAAACAAGGGTTAAGATGCAATGCCTGACGGCAGTAGTCAGCTACATCTGATAACCTTTCTGCATATAAGCATAGCAATATTAGACCATGCATCACCGAAATTTGGTCTTAACTACCAACAAACAGAGTAGAGATGAGAACCTTAAATCATATATCGATTCATAACTTGATAGAACTAAGAGTAATCTACATAACTAAAGTGGTTATAAAATAAATAGAAGCTAGTATATAGAATCCCTTAACGTCATGGACTCTGAATAATGTTTGTGTGGATATATCTTTGATAAGAGAATATGAGTTGGCTGGGTGGAAAGAAGTCCTTGTGCAATCTGGCTTATAAGGTATTAATTCTATTTTGATGTGCATATATGTGTGATTAGACTCTCCTTTCCATGTTAAAATGCATAGTATACAAAGAATTTCCTTTGATAAATTATTTGTATACAAAGAATTTACCTGCACTAGTGTAGCAATGAATAATTCGATGGTGCATTTTTTTCCTTAGAAATTTTTCGATTTCACTATCTCTTACTTTCAATTATGGTAGTTGAGTCCCTAATATGTTTTCCTTTATTTTTTCATTCATCACACCACCGAGCAAATGGGAAAATTGCCCTTTTCATTACATCATTTTTTTTCTTTCTTCCTCTTCCATGGTTTACCAAAAACTCACTCACTCATTTCGACTTGTAGAATAGACTTGGATTCACATTTTGTGGGTGGAAAAAACTAATTTAAGTGGCCATGGGAATTGAAGCATTGAAATTCTCCTCAACCCTTCCTCATTCTATGCAACATCAATTGATTACAAAGAAACCCAACCCAAAGTTTGTAATTGGAAAGAAAATTACAATTTGATTTCCACTAATATATATATATATATTAGCCCGGTGGGATAGATCAAGTGGTTGAGTGTTGTAAGTTGTGAGATTGCTATATAAGGGCCTCACTTGATGTCCCCATTGGGTTAGGCCTTGTAATCAAGGTCGATGTTCTATCTTGGCTACCATTCTCAAAATGAGGGGAAGTACTTGAGGGTTTCCCATGACATGTTCCAATGAAATATATATATATATATATATATATATATATATATATTGGTATCTTTGAGTTGTGGGGTAATGGCCTCTATGTAAGACAATTAAGGTCTTTTCATGCTTAAGAAGTTCCTTGACATCATTCTATGATAATTTTGGAAAGAATATTTTATTTAAAATGCAGTAATGTACATTAGGAAAGACTAGTTAGTAGTTACCATAATTGTTTGTCTACGACTCTACATTATATATAAACTATCAAATTCAGTACTCCCCCTAAGCTTGCCGGATTTGGTTCCAGAGGAAAACATTAAAAATCCCAAAAGAAGATATTCCCCTAGATATCCCTACACCTGGAAACAAAGGTTATAAAACCAAATTGGAACATGGCCAGGAGATCTTCACCAACATTAAGGAGTCCTGCTCCACAGCTTGTTGAGTGATGTGTTGAGAGAAGCAAGGTGCTCTACAACATGGGTCACTTTTTGCATGTGTATGTGGAATGTCAAAGAAATGAAAAATAGGGATGTCAAGAAAATTCCTTTGCTCTCTTTTTCTTGTCTCAATCCTTGGCTTCTACTACTAACAAGGATGTCAAGGATGTCAAGAAAGTTGCTCTGCTATCCTTTTTTTGTCTCATTCTTCTCAACAAACCATCCAATGTTTTGTTTCTTCCCTTACGCATGCTTTCACTTATAGTAATCATATGCAATGACCTTGTAGTAATAACAAATCACATCCTTTCTTGTTTTCTAGCCTTTATGAGACTACTCCTCTGATTTGTCAGGTTTATTCTCTTATGAGCTCCTTTCTTCCATTGATTTTATATGAAATATTTATCAATTGAGTTATCCTTATATTGTGTTGTGCATTGTTATATCACCAAAAATTATCCACACTCCAACCAACAAGTGTTGATGTAAGTACTTGATATGTCACAATGAAATTGGTGAGAAAAGGTTGAAACACATTTTAAAATTGATTGATTGTCAACTTAACAATATCTACGACATCAACCTTGTCTCCTCCAAAAATGATTTGATATCACGCATCCTGAATGTCTCATGAAATTACAAGTGGTGTTCCTTCATATTCAGTGCATAGATTTGATTATAGAGGATGAGTATATTCCCATGGTGTGTTGTTTCATACAAATTCTAAAGTGTAGTTGGGATTCTGTTTGTTGAGTCTAAACCCCTTATTTGTGGTATGATATGATCCACAATCAAAGAATACAAAATATATCTCATGACTCTAGTTTTTCACTTTTTTCATTTTGAACCCTCAATTTTATTTAATCGCCCTCAACCTACTAGACTACCTTTAGATTCATTGACATATTCCAGATTTTATATAGTAATTTCCATATAACTTTATTTTAGGAATAGCCATGCTCATCATTGTGGATGGTGTTGGTGGAGCATAAGATGATGCACTAATGAATATTTTCACTTGTTACTCCCTATCCAAACTATTGCGATTCAATAATATTTTCAAATCTATAGAACAAATCCACTTTTTTTTGCCCCAACTTCAACTTTTAATATCAACAACTCTAACAAATACTTCCCCTATTGATGTACGAGATAAGAAAATCTTGGGTATCTATGCTCCATGTTGAAAATTTCGGGTTACTAATGCAGTAGAGAAATGTGCGTTTCCCTATAATAATCCGACTCAAAACTTCAAGCATAGAACCAATCAAAAATCTGACATCACCAATATAATGTTCAACAGACAAATAATTATTGTTGTTTATCAAAATTGTTATTGACTTGCCCGATTTATTTTCTATGTTGTTGATTATTTGACCATTGTTCCATGATGCTAATATGATTGACTACTAGAGAAACCAATCCTCTATTGTGATGCAAAAGTATTCCAATGCATAGTTTCTCTATTTGGATATATATTTATTTGAAGCATGAATGTTATTGTTGCATAAGAGCTTATGTTGCTACAACAACACCACTGCCTCTAATAATCGAAAGCCACAGAGGTTACAAGATCAATTCTATAAAGGCCAGAACACTTATAAATAGTATGGGAATCCCACAACTGAATTGGACCTATAGACTAATGATCAAATCTACAAATCTATCGTGCCTAGTCGGGCATCTACTGGGATTTATGAAGACCTGGAGATGAGAAATAGAGATAAATATGTGTATGGAGGAAAGGGTGTTCTCAATGTTGTTAAGAATGTCAATGAGTTTTTTGCTTCCCACTTGACTGGCCTAGATGTCAGGAATCATAATGATGTGGATGATTAGGAACTTCATTATGAATTTTACGTTTATGATGTGGATTATATCCATCATAATCCAATTATTAGAACCACTTTATTTAGATGAGTGATGATAATCCTTTTATGATCCCTACGTTTGAGCCAGATGAAGTTGTCTCTAATCTAGAGGAACTTGAAAAGAAAAAAACAACAGATTCAAAGGATGATTCTAAATTGAATGACAGCTTGGAAGGATTGTCTACTCAAAATGTATGTAATTGAGATTGATTCTTGCGAAATCGTCACTGATCTTCCTACAAATATAATCCGACTTGTTGGTGTAATGTACCCACCCTTGGAACCAATGCAAGGAAGGGAACATGTTACCAATCTATGGGGCTTTTCATAAAACTCATCCCATTCATTAGATGCATACAATTAAAAACAAATGTGTGTAGATGTAAATCAAACAACTATGCACAGCGGAAATAAATTCATCCACACACATATTTTCATATGCACTCAATATATCAATAACAGTCATCAAATTAAAACAATGCAGAAGTAAATACACATAAGAGAATATACTCATCTCACTGTAATGCAGTCCCAAACAACTAGCTATGTCGCTGCAACGTTCCACCCAACCATAGGCCAGCTGTGTTCATCAATCTCTCAACACAAATGCCACCCCCGAGCTGGGCATGATTCTTACAAGGAACAGGGGACATTCAAGCTCACACATAGCCAATTAATCATTTCATCTGAGCCAAGCCAGTCCACAGCTGGGTTTATCAGGCTACATTTGAACCCTGGATGCTTGCACTCAAGCTCAAGCCAAAGCAATAGATACCCATAACCCACACCCCAACATACTCTTTTCTCACACATCAAGCACAACATTGGGCATGGATACACATTTTAAACAATGGGATTTACGAATAAGATGGCCATGGGTTTTCCCAAAAACGTTTTCAACCAAAAACGAATTGTGGAATGGGGCAAACAACCACAGGGAGGAAAATGATTTCTTCCCCAAATATCTCAGCATTCAACAGCCCAAAACGGTCTCTATTGAACCCCAGTTCAATTTCCCCTTCTTCCCCACTGGTATACAACACAAAAATGCCCTTCTCCCAGCTGAGGATCAAGGAAAACCATACAAACATGGCTGAAAAATGCCCAGGTATCTCCCAACTCGTGAGGGAGAGGAACTGGTTGATGGATAATGGCCTGGGGAGCAATTCATGGCTCTTTTCTTGCCCAAGAAGCCAAACACGTTTTTCCATGCAGGGTGGCTTGCCCATACTCGAATTTGGACAGCCATACCTCCCATTCCCCAAGGCATTAACTACCTCAACCAACTCTTGGGAGAAATCAATGATTGGGTACAAAAGTCAACATGGGTAGTTGAGGGTTTGATGGGTTTTCTTATTGACACTTGGATTGACTTGATTGGCTCAAGGGTTTGAATGTTTTCCCTCCCAATTCCTTGTAAAATCATGCCCCCATCTCTTGTTGCATTGCATTGCATAGCTAGTTGTGGGTATTTTATATTAAAATGCATATTTACAATTCCCATGGTTCACTAGCACATGGGTAGCATAATATCCAATAATTGCCTCTTCGAGGTCGAGTGTTCACTAGTGGGGCCTTGGCCTTGAGCTCCACGCTAGGAATCATACATAATATGCATACAATATTTACGTTATAGCCCAAAATATTATAAGGGTCAAACTGGGGACATTACAGTTGGTCTTATGGATAAGCTATATGGTCTTACATGAAAAATCAAAGTAGGTCCATATAATCACCATATAATATATGATAGTCCTAATGGGGTGTAGCAGCTTGATTTGGGTGAAGGTAAATTCTTGAATCATAGTTGAGACAATGCTAAATATTTAGGAAGGAAAAAAACAAGTCCATAACATTGATGTATTCAAGTGAGTTGAAGTTGGAATTTGTAACACGATAGAGAGAAATAGAGAGGGAATGGAAATCTTACCAAGTTGACCTTTAGCTATAGTTGTACATGCCCAAGACCCAATTAATCCTTTTCCAAGTATACTTCCTTAAGATTCCTACCAAATGTGTGCAAATGCAGACAGATTCCTCGAAGAAGCTCCAACACAAAATCATTGCTCTGGAAAAGAATTCTCAAAACTTCAAAAAAAATGGGAGTCTAGCTTCGGTTTTGCCCAATTTCATCTATTCCCTAAAATAATAATTAGGACTTATAGGTCTAATATTCTTCTTTCTGAAGGCCATTTCATGATGCATAAAAAGTGAAAATCAAGTTGCCTAATGGAGCCAACGCTTTTTTCTAGAATGCCCAACCTGTACCCATTTCAAAATAACAGATTCAACATATTGAAAGATAACTTGATCTCTTAATCTTCTTAATTTTTTCGGTCTTCACTAGATGATTAGCATTTTTGATATCCTGACCTCCATCTTCCTTGTAATAAAAAAATCATCCATGATTTTCCGAGTAACTGTGCGAAGAACTGAAAACATAACTGCACCGGCACTTGAAACCCATCAATCCCATGCACTTCCTGCAAGATTGACATCGGTTTGAAACCCTTGGCTGCTCTTTGTAGGACACCGAATTCCCATTGCATGAGGATGACCCAACAAATTCCACAGGGATTTGAACCCAAGATGCATTGATGGAGGTAATATAACACAAAACAAAGGATTTAGAGGAAAAGGGTACAAAAACCTATGGATTTTGAGAAATGGGTGTCGGAGAGCCTGATTCAAATCAAGATTTTGAGCATTTGGGCAGTAGGGAATCAACTAAGAAGGATGGACCCAAAATTCCTCTATCATGCTCCTACTAAATTGAATCATGTGATGACATATTGATTATATTGAGATTGAAATGATTGTAAGCCGATCACACCCAAGATACACTAATCTTCCTTCAGAATCACAAATGCTTACAATGCAAAAACCCCCTCCGACTTCATTTTCACTAAAAGATGAGCCATGAATTTGAAATATTTGCTTGTAGCTGTGATTTTCACCATTCGTTATATGTATCAGGTTCGTAATCAAATCCTTGCTGCAACTTCAACCATCAAAAGAATCTCTTTGCAGATTCATCAAATCTATGGAAAATGGCCAAAACCCTTTGTCATATGCTCAACAGGATAGTGAACATAGTATAAACCATGGGGCTTTACTTGGTGAACTTGCTCAACACTTCAACACTTGGATGGGCACTTGACACTTGATTTGGCTTGTGGTTTGGCTCTCGACAAATGTCAAGGGTTTGACTTCCAAAAGGTATGAGATCAGGTGGCTGAGAGCCAATAATATTTTGCCTGAAAAATAAAACACCCCTTCCCACTCACACTTGGAAAATTAATATGAATTTCGAATGGTTTTGTTATAAAATTGGGTAACTGTGACAATCAAACCCATATCTAATGGTCAAAATGATTATAGCTCAATGGTATATAAAGGGATCAATTATAGCTAGATGAATTGTTAACACCATTGAAATCGGTTATAGCTAAATAAATTTTAAGAGTGCTCAATTATAACATAAGTGAAAGCATGCTGCCTTGTCGATTTTTATATTTAAAGGATTTTGTGTATTTATGAAAAGGTTTTTGGTTTAAGGAATCCTTGTATGAGTAAGTACTAAATTTTTAAAAATGAAGGAGACGTTCTCTCATGAAATGTATAGAAGTAAGAAGAGTTCAATGGAAATAACTAAGTAAACCACCTAAAACAAGTATATTATATCATAGTCAAATATGGTTGGGTATAATTTATGACCCACTCTCTTACATCTTAGTGCAATCTTTGGTACCTTAAATAACTACTTCACTAGCTCAATTAGAGTTAATAAATGGTTAAGCCTTTACTTTGACTACCTCTTCTCTAAGTACCATTGAGATCGATTATAGCTAAATCAATTTTAACAATGCTCAATTATAGCATAAGTGAAATCAAGATGACTTGTGGGATTTTATATTTAAAGGGTTTTGTGTGGTTATGAAAGGGGTTTTTGTTTAAGGAATCCTTGTATGAGTAAGTACTAAAATTTTTAAAAATGCAGGGGACATTCTCTCACGAAATGCAGAAGTAAGAAGAGTTCAATGGAAGTAACTAACTAAACCACCTAAAACATGTATATTACATCATAGTCAAATATGGTTGGGTATAATTTAGGACCCACTCTCTTACATCTTAGTGAAACCTTTGGTATCTTAGTACTATTTGGTGTCTAATTGCTAGGACATTGTAGAGGGGATAATGGACAACTTTGTCGTCACTGGAGAGTTAGAACCATATTTGATGACAATAACAAAGGATAGGTTGTCATATATTTGAAAAAAATGCTCAATCCAGTTGATGAAACATCAATGAGGGAATAACCCATTGAATCCATGAGAGGGTCAATAATTTACTAAATTTTAACACTATGGATGGATTCAGAGATCCCCTTTCTGGGGGTCTCTGAATCCATCCACAGTGTTAAAATTTAGTAAATTGTACAAATTCATTGTCAAAATTGTAAATTTCCATTGTCGAAGTGACACAACTAACAATGAACAAATAAATGACCAATTCATATTCTTAATGTTATTATTATGTGGTCATTTTTAGTTTAGTTACTTGTTATCTAGTCATATATTTTATTATGTGACCCAATTGGTCATTCCTTTGGTCATTTTTAGTTGGCTCACTCAAGTTTGGTCATTTATACCTTGAAAAAACTGTGGTGAGCATCTTTTGGTCACCTGGTCATTTATCTCTCATTTTCTACTAGTGATGGTATCCATGAAGAAAAAAACTATATTTAGTCACATACATTGATGTAGACTAGGAAGGAAGCATTAATGATAGGAGAAGTACTAGTGGTGCTGCATTTTTTTTAGGAAACTGTCTTGTGTCATGGATAAGCAAACAATCATTATCCACAAGAGAAGATGAATATAATATTGCTGCATCTGCTTGTTGTTCACAAGTACTATGGATGAAAAAAACTTTGAAAGATCCACAAGTAAATATAGATTAGTCGATACAAATATTATGCAACAACAAAATTGCGGTCAGTATCTCCAAGAATCTTGTTATGCACTGCAAGACTATGCACATTCCCATCAAGTATCATTTTGTGAGAGAGCAAGTAGATGATAATGTGGTCAAACTAGAATATGTTGATACTAAGGAAAAAATTGTGGATATATTACAAATCATCTTCCATGAAGTACTTTTGAATATCTCAGGGAAAAACTGGGTGTCGTTCTCAATCTTCAACATAATAGAACCTAAAGAAAGAAGCATAAATCCGAAAGGAAATGGCATTGCACAGTTAACACGAAAGGATTTATATATGGATCATTGTGCAAGGAATGATGAAATACTGTGAGAGGAACAAGAGATCAAGATGAAGGAACAATGTATCGTCTATATCAAGAAGGAAATCAAATATAATTATGAAAATATATCAGTATAGAAGGTTTGCAAATAAATGAAGCATGACGACAAAGGGAGTCATCCCTGAAACAGTTGAGGTAGAATCTAGCACAAAACAAACAAGTGAGCATACATTGTGCAAGTAGTGGCGCCTCTTTTCCATTGTTGTCAAAGGGGAATAAATACATGAAGCTGTCAGGAAGGAAGCATGAATCTAAAGCAAGCAGAAATGCATAAATCCAAGGCATGAATCTGAAGCAAGGAGAGATGTATGAAGCTGACAGGACTGAAGTATAATGCATGAAACAGGTTGTACAAGTAATGAATGCAGCATAAGAACCAACATGATGATCATTGAAGAAATAACAAGAAGATAGCAGACGTGAAATATTGTGAAGTAGACAATAGACATGACAAAGCGTAAAGTAGATCATCTATGTGGTCTCTGCAGAAGTAACAAAAAGCAGCATGGTCTGTGTAGAAGTATTGACAGCTGGAAAACGCAGTAGCCAGAAGCCCAAATAATTCAGGGGGAGAACTACGACAAAGGTATAGATGAAGCTTACAGTTCAAATAAGATCATACATAGCTTCATAAGGTGTTGACAACAATTCCAAACGAGGATATTGTTGAAATTTGGTTGTCATTGATATCAACTAATGTCAAAGAGGATGTCAACTGATTCAACCTGAGTCATTGATGTCAACTGATGTCAAAGTGGATACATAATTACTATAGCAGTGTGAAGAAGTATATATAGAAGTTGCATCCATTTTGAAGGTGTGTGTCTAAGGATACATCTTACAGATCCAGTTCAAAGAAGCACATAAGCAATGTATCTTATTACATGTGGTACCAGCGGAGAAGTCAAGTCCACCAAGGCATACTCAATCAAGGTAGCAGTCAAAGAGTTGGTTGGACAATGGTACATGTGCACAAGCAACCAAAGATTTGGTTGAGAAAATGGTACAAATGTGCAAGCTGCATGTTAAAATAAGACTCTAGAATGTGAAAGCATTGCTTCGTCAAATATCGGGAGTGCGCAAGTAGTAAGAAACAACTTATGCTTGGATAGTCCTTAAAGCAAGCAAGTCTTGCTGAATCAGAATATTATTTCATTTGTAAAGGGCGCACAAGTTCCAAGAAGTGTACAATGGTTAAAAATAGTCTATGAGAAAATTCCACAGTTGAAGACACAACAAAGGCACAAGTCCACAAGTGATGATGCTATAAGGGTCAAATTCCCACCAAGCAGAAGTTTGTGAATGCGTGGATTCCGTGAAGCATCAATACATCAGGCGCACATGTCCCACAAGTAATGATGCAGCAAGGGTCAAAGTACCACCAAGCAGAGGATGGAGTATGTGTAGATTCCACAAAGCATCAATGCATCAAGGGCACACTACCCATAAGGGATGGTACAGAAAAGGTCGAAGACTCACCAAGTTGAAGAGGAAGGAAGTGCACATACCTAAAATCAATGGTACATCAAGAGTGCAAGGGTACACCACCAAGGTGTAAGTCCCGCTAAGTTGTGTACCATGGATGTGCTAGACCCACAATGGATGAAACATCAATAGCGCAGAAGATGACATGTGGCAAATGCACAATCCATGAAATATGGAAGAAGTGCACAATCCATGAAATATGGAAGAAGAGAAGCCACAACCAACTTGTGGACATACAATCTGTGCATGACCTGTATAAATAGAGACGCAAGTTGGAGAGTTGAAGAAATCTTGATGGCGAGAGCATAAGAGCTTCAAGTAGAAGTTTCAGTTTTATATTCGGGGCATCAAAGGGCTCGAGGACATAATAGAATGATTTAGAAAGGATCTGAGTGCGCACATGTAGCATAATGTATAACTAATGGTGTGTAGATTAATGATGTTGTAGATCTATGACTGATGTGCAAGTACTGAAAGGAAGAAACACTGAAGTATGCACACGTGCTTGATGTTTTGAATGACATTATTACAATTAGCATGTTTATAGTCACATATATTGTAAATACATAAGCACAAAGATATAACCGAAGTATAGTAGATGATGCACAGATGTCTAGCTGATGAATATAAATAGAAGTGAAAGTGTGCGAAGTTGAGAATTCCATATTATGCGTGATGATAGAACAACAACAGGATCCAGTAAGCGCGTCATGATGAAGATGATCTAAGACAAGTGCATTAAACCGAAAGGATGAATTATTTGATGCACATGATGTTGCAAATTGTCTAAAAGACTATGGCACTTAAACAGAATGGACCCAGCAGGAAATGCACAGTTCCATCTGTTACTGGTGCATTGTTTCAGAGAACCAAACTATCATTTGAATGCACAATATTAGTTGGTGAAAGAAATAGAATTGTATAAGAATGACAAAGCATACCTCATTGCATATTGCAGTATCAGGAAGCACACAATACATGAAATAAGACATCAGCACAAGTGTGAATTGAGAGGAATGAGAATTCAAATGATGTATGTAGATCAGTGACAGAGAATCAATTTCATACTAAGGTAGTGCACAACAAAACTATCATCAGTAGATCAGAAGATTGCATGGAGTTTAATTTCATAAAGATAGAATCATACATTAGACATCTGGGTAGCATGATGGGGAAAGGAGAAAGGGGGTTGTATCCTCCTTCTAGTTGGTGCTAGAGAAACACAGGGAGTCCATGATTCCTTGAGGTTAGAGCCTGTAAAACCAGGGGGGTGGTGCCTCCTTCCAGTTAGTTTTGTGAGACACAGGAAGTTGGTGCTTCCTTGAATGTATTCTTTCTCATTATAAAGAAGCATTCTTTGGTTTTATCCCATTTGGGTTTCCATGTAAAAATCCTATGTGTTATGTGTTCTTTGTGTTGGTGCTTATATGGATGAATGTTTATTTATTGATGCATAATTGAAGATAAATAAAAAGTAAAGGATAATCTGTTAAATAAGGTAAAAAATGTTGATAATTGCGCTAATACTGATTCACCTCCCCTTTCAATATTAAATTGATTCCAACAATCCCCTATCCCTCCCCATCTACCACACACTACACCCATGCTAACGCATTCCCCCTCTTTCATCATTTCATCATCAACCCTCTGTACCCACATCTAATTCACTCCACCCTCTCCACCCCCACCCCTCCCAGACCCACAATTTCCTCATACTTAGTGCCTCTCCGATCATCGATACACTTTGGAATATACAAACCACTTCACTTTGTAATAAATATCCACCATTGAAACCTCTCCACCCATGCATGCCCCTATTATCTTGACACCTCTCCTCCACTACCCCTTCTTTTGCGCCCCTCAAATCCTACTACCTCTCTACCTCTATCTGACCTTTTATCTCATCACTTATATACCTCCCCATTTTCTCTAAATAACTCTCCACCCGTATTAATATACTCCACATTGTTTCTATTCCCTATCTATATCACCCCTTCACCTCCTAGCCATTACATCTTCAATAAATTCCACCCTTACCCTACATTGTATCCCCTTCTCCATATTAGTCCATACTCCTCAACACAACTCTTTATTCCCTTCCCTATCCCTTCATTCTTTCGACCTCTCTACCCATATTCAACATTGTCCCTTTTCTTGATCCCACTACTTCCCCACCCTACCCTTGTTCACACACTCTCATTCACCCATCCCATCACACCCACTATTACGTCCCCTTTATCCCTTCCCCTCCTTATTCCACTCAAGAGAAATATTCTCTCCATTACCATCACTCATTGTTCCCCCCATTCTTATTATTCATCCAACCCTTTCATTTCTATATGACCCTTATATTCTTGTTTCAACTCTATCCCGTATGTCCCTTCACATCATATCTAACCTCTTGTTTTTGTCGCCTATTTTCCATAGACATCCTTAACTTCCCTTCATTGAAATTCTTTACTTTCATTTCCTTATTCCCCTACCTTCCTCGTCACCATATTTTGAGACTCTCATCACCTATCCACCCCTACCCCTCATCAATCATATCCACCTCTAGTCCCCATTCTCCCATTTCTTTCCTCACATGCCTCCCCTCCTACTATCTCTCCACCCTTAAATTTCCTCTCTTGCATCATTTGTCCCTGCCATAGCTATCCTCTAATCTCTTACCCCTTTCTCATCTATCCTTTTAGTTGCTCTTCCACCTCCTTCTCCCTCCACCTATCCATCTCGGCTCCATAAATTCTCACCCCTACTACTATGTCTCCACCCCTACACCTCCTCTCTTTTGTCATTTGTTCCTAACATTTCTATCTCTACTCTCTCACCCCTTGATCCATCCATCCTTTTGGTTCCTCTTCCGTATCCTTCTCCCTCCACCTCTCCATATCCTCTCCATGAAATCTCCCTATGCCACGACCCCTCTTTTACACCTTTTCTCTCCACTACTCCATTGGCCTAGTCAATTCTTCCTTAATATAGTCGAGCCTATGCTTTAACCTATCAAATCCTTCCCTAGTCCATCATAACCTTTTATATCCTAAGGATACCTACTTTCCCTACTTTACCCTACCCCGTGCTAATTTCTAGCCTATTCTACCATACCTTACCCTACCCTTTAAAAAATATACCATATATTTTCCTACCATACTTTAGACTATATTATCCTAAGATTATCCTAACCTACTCTATCCTACTTTAAGAATACATTAGATTATCCTACCCTTGACCTATTTTACCCTAGATTAATCCATGCCACAATTTCTAAGCCAATGTCAACCTAAC
This sequence comes from Larix kaempferi, assembly GCA_027924585.1. Classification (NCBI taxonomy): domain Eukaryota; kingdom Viridiplantae; phylum Streptophyta; class Pinopsida; order Pinales; family Pinaceae; genus Larix; species Larix kaempferi. The sequence continues at coordinate 1,387,401 of BSBM01001218.1, forward strand.
ATACCCTAATTTAAGTAACCCACAGGGGTTATATAAATTGGTAATGAGTAAATGAGATGAGAATTTGTAAATGGAAGGTCACAAGTTCAAATCCCCATGGTTACTAGCATAAAAAAAAACCCTAATTTAAGTAGGTTTATGGTAATCTTGCTTTTAAACATAGTATATCGTTATCTTGATTATACAGGTCTAATTTTCAACGTTTTAACAATAATGCTCATGTGTTATTAACACACATGCATTTTGAAAGCATGCACTAGGAACACATGTGCATTCTTGCTTATATAAGACAAAAAAATAGAAGGCCCAACCTTATTTTATCCAAAAAGCAAGGCTTGTATACTACAACACACACATATCTCGAGAAACACTGTTGTTGCAATATATATATATATATATATGATGATTGGATATTTTAATTTTATCAAGTTCATATTGCATTTGATCCTAATAGTGAAGATATAAAACAATTTAAATTGTGCAAAAAAATTGTTAGGAAGGAGCAACCCCTTCAAAAATCCAATGGACTATGAGAAAATGAAAAGGTTTGGTTTGGAAAAATAAAGGCATCTATCATTGGGAATCTCAATTCCTTGCACAACGGATGCAACATTGATCTTTGCTTTGTCACCATACGTGAAGTCTATGTTATCCAATGGAGGGAATCGATATTCCATCATCAAGTCAACCTCCAACCAATCTTCCATCAACAAATGATGTTTTAGTTGAAGAAGACATGGAAATTTTGCAAGATGTTAAGTATATAGAGGGAGAATTAGAAGGATAATTTCTTTTTCATCTTTCTAGTGAAGAGGATCCTATGGTGAAAGATCATAATGAACAACTAGATGTTAATCATATTGACCACCAACATGTCCAATGCACTCCCAATATTGATCATTAGGTAAATGAAGTGCTATGGTCTCCTAGTGAATTTCCACAATGTTGTGGTCATGGGTTTGAAACTCAGGATCTTCCTTCCTTACCTCTTCTATCTACTACATGATACATCACTCTTATATGTGTTCATGTGGATGAAATTTCTTCAGTGATACTTGAAGGTAAGTTAGTTAAACAAATTATTGATTAGAAGTGCATTATAATTATTAAAAATTGTTTTGAACTGAAAAGTGATGCATCTAAATGCCATTTATTTTTTGCCTTATTAAAATCACATGGTTTATCCATTGTTAGGAAAATTCTTGGCATAAGTATAGTTAAAATTTCAGATACCACTAATTATGTTGATAGATATCTTCAGGTTTCTTTTAATGCAATTGAAAAAGAGTACTTGTTCCAAATATTTTAATGCTACCCATCCCGTATTGTTAATATCAAATGTAAATAAGACCACAAGAAACTTTGTTTTCTCACACACACATCTAAATTTTTAAAAGTGACAAAAACCTTTTGAATTATTCTATTAAAAGATGAATCCTTGAAAACCTTGGTCAAACAAATTATTGTAACTTCATTCTACTCTACCTTGTTTCGAGATGAAGTTGTTAGAGGAATTTATTTATGAGTGTGGTAAATGATCGACTCCTTACGCTCTCATAGATATCTATTCAGTTGCATCCCCTATTCTTTCCCATCATTTCCTTGCAGTCCTTTCATATTTTTTCCTTATGGAGATGTTATAGAACATATCCTTATTTTATGTTGAAATAAATAGATTGTACCCCATAACTGACATAACAACCAAGATGTTTGCAACTATAAAATGGTTTGTTTTGTAGATTCTAGCTAAGATGATTCCTGCTACTTCTAGCATATTTTCTAATGAAATTCTCTGCAATAGCTGAGGACAAAATTTTCGGTAGCACTTGCTTACCAATTTTCCAACAACATGGGAATTCAATCCATTTTCTAGTCCAGGGGACAAATATCAATGGCACATGACCAACAGTGATTCCATGACACTTAGTCAACCCTTGCGTGATAATTTACATTGCTAGATCATGCCCCCTTTAATTTTGATCATGTATTTTCATCGCACCTCTTTTTAAGGGGATCCAATCCCAACATTTAAAGAAAAAGAATGATACTCTTTTTTTTTGCTTTCCATGCAAGGAGGCAATCGCCCCCGATTTAGGAATTTTTGTATAAAAGAGGGCTAGCCCTAAGACCCTCTAGCACAGATTGTTGGTTATTATCTTTGGAAAGAATTGAATCCAGTTTAGTTTGATATCTGAGTTCTAAAGCCGTGTGTTGATTAAGAGGTCACTGGTGTTGTAGAGTGAGGGCCCACTCTTCACCGTAGGGGATCTCAACCATTTTGTTATGTATTTCATAGATGATATAATTTCGTTGTGAGTATATCTATTGGAATCGTTCTATTTTCACGCTGTGTATGATTATTGTATCTCCATTTATTAACATTGTTATTCGAATTTGATATAGCTCCATTCCTTAGCATTGCTATGTATGTTTTCTGTAGCTTCATTTATCATTCTACTATGTGTATTTGCTGTAGCTCATATGCATGCATTATATTATTTGTTATATCATTCTACAGTTTTCCACCATTGATAAGTTGATCAGGTTGCAAGCTATGATTTCCATTATCATTAAAGTGTGACTTATTACTTCTAGTCTGTATGCCTCACGTTGTAGCAGTACAACCGTATTATCCGAAGAAATATGATTAGGATTCATTTCAAATTCTCAAGAGTGTGATTTTTGTCACTGTTAAGTGTGACCTATTGATTGCGGTCTATATACCTTATGTTGTAGAAGTACATCTATATGATTGGAAGGAATAGGATTAGGATTTAATTCAAAGAAAGTAGGATTTTTTTATTATTATTTTTATTATTACTTATCTGATCAATTGTGTATATTGTATTGATATAGTTGAATGATCTAATTGTTGCATGCTTCCATAGTTAGTCAAGTAGAAATTAGATGATACACCACCATCAAGAGAAATCCCCCCCCCCAAAAAAAAAAGAAAAAGAAAAAGTCTCTATTGATTATTGATAATATCTAGAATGTATATACATTGCAGGTTGCTTCACAAGATCATGATACCTGGTTGATAAGCTAAGTCCTAGTACATCTTGGTTCTCAATACCAAGTATTACTAGAGCTCACCAGTTCTAAAGGATGTGAACATACATGAGCTTCATCCAATCAAAAGTATGTTCTAAAGTTTAGAAGAAGTTGTAATTATTGTGAACCCCACATTAAACACTTTCTTGACATGTCACATATATAACTCTATGAGATATTGAAGAATGAGTATAAGGAATTGAATCCATTCAAAATATCTTCCAAGAAATGAAAACCTTTATATGTCAGAACATGCATAGATCATAACACATGATATTGTAGATACCACATAGAATTTGGTTATTATTACGATACATGTATATACACATATGTCATGTTTTCCATACTAACCATGTGCACGAATGCTCATCTATACTACCTCCAATATCATTAAGAGAATTTATTCATAGTATCATGTGTCTATGGCCCGATGAAGAAAAATATTATGCAAAATACTATTTATACGGGAGATTCTCCAAGTGAAATGGATTTTCATTGGTATTCCATGATCAAGTCAACCTCCAACAAATATTCCATCAACAAATGATGTTTTAGTTGAAGAAGACATGGGAATTTGGCAAGATGCTAAGTATACAAATTGATAAATTAGAGAGATGGTTTTTTTTTAGAATTTTGGTGAAGATTCTCCTATATTGGCCATCATAACAACCACCAACATGTCCATTTCAATCCCAATATTGGTCATCAAGTGAATGAAGTGCTATGTTATCCTAGTGAATTTCCACAATGTCATGGTCATGGGTTCCAAAATCAGTATCTACCTTCCTTACCTCATCTATCTAATGCACAACAAAGAAGTCCTAGATGTGTTCCTGTGGATGGAATTTAACTAGAGCTCCTTGAAGGTAAGTTACCTAAACACACTGTTGATTAGAAGTGCAACACAATTATTAAATACTCTTTGAATTGAAAAGTGATGCATCTAAATGCCAATGAAAAGTTAAAATACCACTAATTATGTTTTTATAAATCTTCAATATTCTTTTTATGCAATTAGAAAAGAGTTCTTATTAAAAGTATTGTAGTTCTACCCATTGTGTATTGTCAAAATCGAATACAAATAAGACCACAAGGAAACTTTGTTTGCTCACACACACATCTAAAATTTTTAAAGTAAGTGCCAAAACCCTTTGAAATTATTCTATTAGAATATAAATCCTCAACAACCCTGGTCAAACAAATTATTGTAGCTTCATTTGTAGGCTACCTCACTTGGAGATCAAGTTGTTAAGGTATTAGTCCAATTTTTTGGCATGAGCATATTAGAGCTTCATCCAATCAAAGGATGTTCTTAAGTTTAGAAGAAGTTATAGCAATTGTGAACCCCACAATAAACAATTTCCTAACATGTCACATATATAACTCTATGCTAGCTTGAAGAATGAGTACAAGGAGTTGAACCTAGGCCAAGCATCGTTTGATAAATGCAAACCTTGGTATGTTAGAACATGCATAGATCATAACACATGTTGTAGATATCACACAGAATTTGGTTATTATTATGACACATATATACACACATTTATTGTGTTTTACATACTAACCTGTATGTGAATGAATGCTCATCCATACTACCTCCAATATTGTTAAGAATCTTTATTCATAGAATCATGTATCCAAGGACCGATGAAAAAAAATAAAAATATTATTCAAAATATTGTTTAGATGGGACATGTTCTAGGTGCAATGTATTTTCATTATTAAGCCAATGCATTCATGAAAGCAAGGACCATGAATTTTGTAGGATGGTTGTTGAATTTTAAAGTTTCAAATATGTTACTTATGAAATAGATTGTAGGAAAGAAATCAAACATATAACATTGGTGATGTATTAGGTTAGTTTTTTGTACATAAAAGGAATACACATAGTTTAAAAACATTAGATTATAATTATAGATAAATTGCATATATAATTTTAAAAGGTTAGATTCTAATCATGCCCTATTTTATGTGCCACTAGGTATGAGTATGTGCTTTCATTAAATACTTTTTGGAAAAAATCCAACATGTTCAGCATGTCCATGTGGAAAAGGAAAACTTGACCAACTTCTAAAAATGGATGCTCTTAGTGGTGCTTTTCTGCTTGTTGCTTCATGCAATTTTGATCCATTTCCAAATTTTCCTTAAGTGTGTAAAGAGTGATATCATGATTATGAAGTAGACTATCGACCATGTGTACTTTGGAATTACTTGGTAGATAAGAAACCATAGAGGGTGGTTATTATCCATAGATGCTTCAAATGATGTCATTTTTGTAGCCTCATGATAAGTGGTATTATATCACCATTCTACCAAAGGTAACCATTGTGCTCATTGTTGTTTCTTTTTGGATGCAAACCATCTTAAATAGGATTCAAGAAACTTGTTGAGTACTTATGTTTGGCCATCTATTTGGGGATAATAAGATGTGCTTATTTTCAACTGGATGCCCTGTAGTTTAAAAAAATCTTGTCAAAATTTAGTGGTGAATGTGGGATCATGATCTAACACAATGGAGTTTGTCATGCCATGGAGTTTGAAAATTTGGTCTAGAAAAAATTGAGCAACCGTTTCTAGGATATTACAGGGGTGATGGAGACCAAAAAAATGATCATATTTTGAAATTAGATCCACTACCACAATGATGACTTATTTGTTACATGTTTTTGGAAGACCAACAATAGATCTATGGAAATGTCATTCCAAATAGTGGTTGGTATTGGCAATGGTTGCAATGCCCTAGGAGCATTCAATTTCCTCTGAGTCTGTTGGACGTGCAGGTGGGAAACTCTCTGTGTTGTCAATGTGCATTTGGGCCTTGGAAACCACCTGTTTTTCCTTCGGATTGGGCCATTTTAGGTTGATTTGTACATGTGACTAGGATGTGCTTCTCTTTGGCTTCCAAATCAGCTTCCAATTGTGCCATTTTCCTGTGAAATTCTTCATTTTCGTGGCCGAAAGTTTCCCTATAAAACATCTTCGATCCGTAATTATCCTCCGAAAATCCACAATTTGGATATCGGAAGTCAGAAATCCAAATTTATTCCTCTGTAAAAATGTCACTTCCGCAATCCGCAGTCCACAATGCGGGTTGCGGAAATCAGAAATCCAACTTTATGCCTCTGGAAAAATGTCACTTCTGTAATCCGCATTCCGCAATGCGGGTTGCAGAAATCGAAAAGCCATTGCACAACTTCATGGAAATCACCTCCGCAATGCGGGTTGTGGATATCAGAAACCTAAATTTGCACCCTTGGAAAGATTATGCCTCCGCAATCCGCATTCCACAATGCAGGTTGCAGAAATCAGAAACCCAACTTTACGCTCTTGAAAAAATACCGTTCTGACTTCTGCAATCCGCATTGTGGGTGCAGAAAGTTGAACCTACGGAAAAGCGGAAAATATATTGATCGGGTGTGCTGTGGATCATCTCCCAACCATTGATTTGGCCCTGCTCTTCAATCCTAACTGTTCATTTTCTCTTTGAAAGCAGAAAATCAATCGATCAAATGGGTCTTCCACAACTATTTTGGGCCGTCGAATATGGACTTCTGCAATCACTTTGTACATTAAATTTTGAGCTCTTTCCCTAGTGAAATCCCTCCTCCGTTGTCGATCTTGTTAGCCCGATATGGACCGCTCCTTCTCACCCAAGTGCAAAAAACCTCCATTTCTTAATCCTTTTCATTGCGGCTTGATCATTTGGCTTGGATTTTCTTGACACTTAGCAATTTTTTGGGCTTTCTGATTCTTCTCTTGGTGAGGAAGGTCAATGGGAAAGCTTGGGGTTTGGGCAGGGGGGTTCCCTTTCCTTCCCTCGCGGGAACATTGATAGGGGTGATAACAACGGATCCTCCTAAACTCACGTGATGAGATGATATGTAACAATATTGGTTATCCATTCATGTCGTGCTTCCTCTAACCACTTAGGTACTATAAAGGATACGACAAAGAGGGATCCCTCTTACTCATGTTTCCTTGACAATGCATCTACCACCACATTTTTTTCCATTTTTGTAGATGATCTCATAATCATATCCAAGCATCTTGGTGATAAATTTATGCTGCTATGGGGATTCAAACATTTGGTCAAAAAAATACTCCAGGATGTGGTGATTTGTCTTGATCGGGAAATGCCACCCTATGAGATATCGTTTCCATATGTCAACTGCATGTAGGATGGCCATCAATTATTTCTCATAAGTAGAATTACCTAAATTCCTGTCACATAACTACAAGTTGGTGAATTATAAGGGTCTTCCATCTTGCATTAAAACTACACCCAAACGTTTTCTGGAAGCATCAAATTCCAATACAAAAGTCTTAGTAAAACTAGGCATGGCTAAGACTAGGATGGTGCACATGGAAATATTTAAATTGAGAATTTTTGTTCTATCGCTTCATTCCATGCAAAGGAATTTTTCTTGAGAAGGGTTTTCAATGGGGTTTTAATTTTATTGTATTTATTCACAAATTTTCGATACTAGCCTATAAAGCCTAAAACCCCACATAATCTCTTCAAGGTTTTAGGGCAAGGCCATTCTTATATTTCCACAATATTCTTAGGGTCCACTCTCACCCCATATTGTCCAACAATTTGACCCAAGTATTCAACCTACGAGATCCCAAAATCACATTTGTAGAATTTAACAAACAACTTATGGCCCCGAAGGAGTTGTAAGGATTTTTATAAACATGTTGTACATTGACATCGCAAGATTTACCATAAATCAAAATGTCATCAAAGAAAACCAACACAAAGTAAAAAAGATATGACCTCAAAATTTTACTCTCGAGGCTTTAAAAGGTATAGGGTGTATTGCCAATTCCAAAGGGAATTACAAGAAACTCATAATGGCCTTCATGTGTGCACAAAGTTGTCTTTGAAATATCAACCTCTTTCATCATAGTTTGGTGGTATCCTAAATGAAGGTAGATCTTGGTGAAAATTTTGGAACCATGGAGCTCATTGAGAATATCATCAATGTCCAATATAGGAAATTTACCTTTGATGGTCAACTTATTTAGAGAACAAAATAGGGATACATGTGCCAAGTGCCTTCTTCCTTTAAAACCATGACCAATGGGGATGAATATGGGCTAGTGTTGAGATGAATGATTCCTCTCTCAAGTAACTCTTGAATGATATTTTCAATTTCATTATTTTGTGAAAATGAGTTCCTATAAAGTCATACATTTGGTGGCTAACTTCCCAAAATCAAGGAAATACCATGATTGTGCTCCCCTTTGGATGCAGGCAAACCCTGTTAAATTTTTCAGAATTTACTTCAATCTGATCTAGGATCTTAACTGAGAGAACAACATGTACAGCATATCTACAGCATATCAATCATGGAGACAATAATGCAAGCACACAAGAGACACAAAGATTTACTTGGGGAAAACCATAAAGGTGAAAAACCCCAATAACTTCCTCAGAGATAGATAGAGCAATGATACAACCAACCAAGAGAGATAGCCATAACCTAGCAGCAGATCCTCCTCCTCCATAAGTGCGCCACTCCTCCTTGAGTGCATGTGTGAGAAGTGAGTGTGAGTAAATAGAGTGCCTCCCACACTCTATTTATACTTGACTTGACTTGCCTTTTTACCTAACTCATGTAGGCTCGAACTTAACCACATAACATAATGCTGAGTGGGCCGACCCCCAATAGGGTGGTCTAATAACCCTTTGACCCACATGGCCGACCCCCAATAGGGTGGTCTAATAGCCCTTTGACCCACATGACTTATACAGGGCTGACCCCAAACAAGGTAGTCTAATAACCCATCAAGTATAAGTTACGACACTTACAATATAAATGACGACACTTCATTATAGAGGAATAATACCATCTCTATAGGAATACAATATACATATATGTGAAATACATTCCGAAGTTACATATACATCAACACTCCCTCTTAACTAGGAAGGTATTTCTCAGCACAGTTCTTCTAGCACAAGTCATCTTCTCTGGATCATCGTCACTGGATAATCGTCATCGAGTCATCATCATCGTCACTGCTGCTGCTATCTCAATCAATCTCTGAATCTACTCGTCATAGGAAGTTCTACAGAGCCAGTCCTTTTTCATACTGGATGTAGGCCCACCACCTACAGGTCTTCATCATCACTGGCCATACTGTGGAATCCTCAGGACTTATTACGTGCGTCACAAAACCTCGAAAGAGCATCCCAGGATGTTACGGGTACACAACTCCGACCTGTAGGATCTCCCAGGGCGCTATTACATGTGACCCCACCACAAAACCTCGAAAGAGCATCTCAGGATGTTACGGGTACACAACTCCGACCTGAAATCTCCCAGGGCACAAATTACATGTGGTCCACCACAAAACCTCGCAAGAGCATCTCAGGATGTTACAGGTACACAACTCCGACCTGAAATCTCCCAGGGCGCTATTACATGTGGTCATGGCAAAACCTCGAAAGAGCATCTCAGGATGTTACGGGTACACAACTCCGACCTGAAATCTCCCAGGGCCCAAATTACATGCCATAGGACAAAACCTCGCAAGAGCATCTCAGGATGTTACGGGTACACAACTCTGACCTGAGATCTCCCAGGGCACAAATTACATGTCCTCCCAGAGCAATGTCTCGAAAGAGCATCCCAGGCTGTTACGGGTACATAACTCCGACCTATAGGATCTCCCAGACATGCTCATCTGCACAACCTGATCCACGGCCACAGAGTATTAACCTGATACTCACCATACATCATCCTGATGTACTCATGATCGTATTGATCATCATCACTGCAACGTCCTGCTGCATGTCATCTGGAGCAACATCCTGAAGCTCACCATCCATGATCATCCTGATCATCATCACTGCAACATCCTGCTGCATGATCCACCTGATCATCAATGCATCTACCTGATGCATACCTAGTATCTACCTGATACATATCATCATACATGATCCTCCTGATCATCAATGTATCCACCTGATACAAATACATGATACATATCATCATACATGATCCTCCTGATCATCAATGCATCTACCTGATGCATACCAAGTATCTACCTGATACATATCATCATACATGATCCTCCTGATCATACAATGTATCCACCTGATACAAATATGATACATATCACCATACATGATCCACCTGATCATACAATGTATCCACCTGATACATATACAGATACATGGTCCAAGCATCCAACATGATGCATATACAAAATACGTACACATGATCCAGCATCCAACATGATGCATACATACATACATAAAAATGATCCAACTGATCATATCCAGCATCCACCATGATGCGTACATACATACATAAAAATGATCCAACTGATCATATCAAGCAGAAACCAGAACATCATCTTGATGCTCATCATCCAGCGCTTACATCCACAGTCATGTGAAGGATCCTCCTTGCAACATGATTGGAATGGCTTCAGCAAATGTGTCCATCACTTCTTCCTCGAAGTATCCTCGATCTGAAGCACGCCGAGCCTCTCTCTGAAGTACTCGAACTTCACCCTGGCTAGTGGCTTCGTCAGCACATCTGCAATCTGCTCGTCCATCGCAACATACAGGAGCTTCACAGCTCCTCTCTGCACCATATCCCTGATATAGTGATATTTGATATCTATGTGTTTCGACCTGTCATGAAACACTGGGTTCTCGGACAGCTTCACACAACTCTGGTTATCACAGAAGATACCAGTAGCCTCCAACGGGAGATCAAATAACTCAGACAGTAGCTTCCGTAGCCATACTGCTTCGCAACTAGCTGAGCAGGCTGCAACATACTCTGCCTCAGCTGTACTCAGTGCTACGCAGGACTGCTTCCTGCTAAACCAAGAGATCACACCTGATCCCATACTGAAGCAGCACCCAGATGTGCTCTTCCTATCTGTAGCACTGCCAACCCAATCTGAATCAATATAACCCTGCAGGTTAAACTTTTGATTTGCCTCATACCTGAGCCCATAATCCACTGTACCCTTCAGGTACCTCAGAACATGCTTTACAGCAACCAGGTGAACACTCCTCGGATCTGTCAGGAGCTAACTCAATGTGTTCACAACAAAGCAAATGTATGGTCTCATGTTCATCAGGTACATCAAGGACCCAATCATCTGACGATACATAGTGATATCAACTGGCTCAGATGAAGCATCACAAAGAAGCTTCAGATTCGATACCATCGGTGTGGCCATGGCCTTGCAATCCATCATCCCAAATCTCTTCAGGATATCTACTGTGTACTTCCCTTGACCAAGGAAGATCCCACCTGCACTCTGCCACACCTCCATACCTAGGAAATAGTGCATCATTCCCAAATCTTTCATCTCGAACTTGGCAGCAAGCTTCCGCTGCGTGTTGGCAATCAATCTATCTTCACCAAGTTCTGCACACATATAAGACTGCACCATGCTGTCTTGAAATCCATCTGGTGCATCTTCTATTTCATCACTTTTATATTTCTTAATGCTGCCATCTGCAACATGCTTGATCTGATAGTTCCATTTGGAAGTCATAACAAACTTCCCTTCACATCTTGGGACTACATCCCAAACATCATTCTTCATGATCGACGGATCATGGCATTCCATTTCTTCATCCCAGATCCTGGGAACTTAAATATCTTCAATAAATAAATTTGTTGCTGAACAAATGTTGTAGTTCTTCTTTTGTAGGAGATGGCATACGATCTTTCCTACACAACAAGTTAAATTGCATGTTTAGAAAACATCTCATAGTTTTCAGAACAAATTCTTACACATAAAGAAATATGCCATACAGTCATGCAATTATCTTATCCAATGCTTCAATACAACATTTATCCATATTCCGTAACTTTCTAGATTCCTTCCAATCTCTACCAGAACATTGTTAAGAGTGTGCACAACTCCCAACATGTCAGCAAAGAGGTTTCATTCTAGATAAGTAGCAATGGAATGTTGTACAGTGCCATAGGCCACTTACCCATGCATATTAGGAGTATACTGTTCATCAATGCAATTATTCTAATATGCATAATACACAACCTAATTCTAGGAACATTAGTATATACATTATTGAACAGTATTATTTAAGAAATGACAATTAAAATACTTATCTTTGTTTGTTCGTTGGGTGGACTCCCTCTGAGTCTTTGCTTTCTTGCAGGAGTTGCTGGAGTCCTAATCTGCAGTAGCTTCTTCTACACCTTTCTGTTGTGGAGAGTAGAGAGATGGTCAACTCCCTCTGAATATCTGCATCATTGCATAAACCACTGGAGTGTACTCCCTCTTGATCTTTGCTTCCTGAATTACCTGTTCTTGAACTCATATTCATCCTGCATGCTTATTAGTATCATCATTGTGTTATCCTCTAGGTCTCATACAAAATCATACATTCATTAGTATACTATTAAAACACAATAATCTCAAGCATGTATAATCATGATCATTTCAAACAGAAAATAATAAGCATTAGCATTCAAGGTTTATCTAGGATTCTTATGGTTAGTCAACTCATAAGAAACATAACATGTCTAAACCTGTAATTACTCAAACCTATGACTCTTCGGGTTAGTTGAATCATCGATCAAGATAAGAAGTATAAAATGCACAAAACCTGTGATTATTCAAACCTATACCTTCATGATTCTTCTGGTTAGTCATATCATCAATTATGGTAAGAAACATAATATGCATACAAACATGATTATTCAAACCTATGACTTCATGAGTAATCATTATCAACAACAGCATAAGATCCTAACCCAAGGTAGGATTCTATCTTGATATAGGAAAAACATACCTGGATTAGCATGCTAGTTAGTTATGTCTAACATACTCACATGATGTCTTCTTGTTCTTCTTCAATGACTTGTGCTAGTAACCTGTATATCTCATAGGTTAGCCATTATAAAACCAAGTTATACATACCTCGTAAATGGATCTTCTATGCGATCCATGACAATGGATGAATCTTTGTCCTCATGTTATCATGACCATAGGTTCTTGGACCAGAACATGATTTGTCTTTCTTGGTGTACCTTTTATGTTAGTAGACAACATAAACCTCATATAACACCATAATGCATTAGTACAATCATAAGTGTCAACACCCTAACCAATGAATATCTTCTATCATGCATTCATAATTTTGTTAAGGTGATACGACAAATCTAAAATCAAAATTGTACTAACCGTAATAACATGAAGACAAACATACCATAAACTTAATCATGGACAAATATCGAAACATACCTCGATGATTCATACCTGTCGAGATCGCTTGTAATCTTCTTATATAAGGCCTTAGCCTCATCTCCCTCTGAAACAGGAACTTCTTCACTCATGCAGATGATCAATCTATCTTCTTCTAGGATTAACCCAATACACTTGATTTGCAAGAACTGGACCTTGAGCTGGATATGGGTTTGTCAGAGAAACCCCAAAAATTCAAACTTTGAATTTCAAACTTCTGACAGGATAGAAATATGTTCCTTGATGAGCTGATCAAGTTGGTATATTCAGAATTTGAAAACTGCAAAGTTTCACTCCTCAATTTTGCTTTTGAAACTTCTGGATTCACTGGACGTGACCCTGAACTGGGGTTTGATGAAGCCCACTCTTCTGCCCAATCAAAATGTTTGATCCAAAGCTCTAAGCTTCTATTTTTCTGAGGAGCTTCCAGCCGTGGTCACAGATTTCAAAAATTCCCATTTTTACAGAAGCCCTAATTTTCCACTTTTCTGATCAAAGTCCCGAACTAGGGTCTAATCAAGCCCGGCCTTCTGCCCAACAAAAAATTCTGATCTTGGTCTCTAAATTTCTATTTTGATGAGTAGCATCCAGCCGTGGTCTCCGATTACAAAAATTCCAACTTTCTCCAAAGCCCTAAATTCCGGAAGCCATGAATGAAGGTACCAAAAAATAATTCTGTTTTGACAGAAATATGTACCTGATTGTTTCTGGTGTAACTCCGAAACTTTTGATCCACAGGGTCTGAAAAAGTTTTCTAAGATAGCCTGACCTGTTATCTTTCCATCCTGACAGGTTTGACCTCAATTGGATTCTCTGAGAGAGAGTTATGCCAAATGTCGCAACGTGACCTGTTTTGGGATAAAACAGGAGAGCGAACTTGTACGGCGTGCCACGTGTCACTGGTTCAACTTCGGCCTCTGAAAAAGTTTTCTGAGATAGTACAGACTGTGTAATACCTGTCACGTTTTACGAAATTTCATTTGGAGCTTCCTAGCCCAAGATATGACCTTTTTCCCAAGGTCACCTGATTTTGACTCAGATCTGGAAGAGGCAGAAACCCTATATTGTACAGATCATAAATCACAAAGTACAACGAATTAGAGGTTGTCCTTTGGACACAAGGTACCTGGAGATTTTAGCTTCATCCTGTAACAATTTCATATCCGAAAACTTCTCCAAAACGGATTTATAGCGAAAGTGCTACGATGACTGGTTTTTGCTATATCAAGCCCTAGCATCGTAAGTGCAACAAGTGTCATACATGCCATATCATGCCTTCTTTCAGGCTAGCTCTGATACCATGTTAAATTTTCAGAATTTAATTCAATCTGATCTAGGATATTAACTGAGAGAACAACATGTACAGCATATCTACAGCATATCAATCATGGAGACAATAATGCAAGCACACAAGAGACACAAAGATTTACTTGGGGAAAACCATAAAGGTGAAAAACCCCAATAACTTCCTCAGAGATAGGTAGAGCAATGATACAACCAACCAAGAGAGATAGCCATAACCTAGCAGCAGATCCTCCTCCTCCATAAGTGCGCCACTCCTCCTTAAGTGCATGTGTGAGAAGTGAGTGTGAGTAAATAGAGTGCCTCCCACACTCTATTTATACTTGACTTGACTTGCCTTTTTACCTAACTCATGTAGGCTCGAACTTAACCACATAACATAATGCTGAGTGGGCCGACCCCCAATAGGGTGGTCTAATAACCCTTTGACCCACATGGCTGACCCCCAATAGGGTGGTCTAATAGCCCTTTGACCCACATGACTTATACAGGGCTGACCCCAAACAAGGTAGTCTAATAACCCATCAAGTATAAGTTACGACACTTACAATATAAATGACGACACTTCATTATAGAGGAATAATACCATCTCTATAGGAATACAATATACATATATGTGAAATACATTCCGAAGTTACATATACATCAACAAACCCTTCAATGTCTCAATGAACAAATGATATTTGTCCAAAATATGATGTGCGTCAGGATGGACTTTTGGTGCAATGTTATCCAGAGCCTATATGGAATGGAAGTGAGAAATAATTCTCAGAGTGGCCTTTCTTGAATAATTTTTCCATCAGATGAAAACTTATGATTTCAGGGGAGTGTGCTTGGATCCCTTTGAGGGTGTGAATATAAGAGTCTTGATAAAAACTCAAATACAAATCCCTTAATTCCATAGAAACTAGACCCAATGTGCATAAGTATTCTTCCCCTAAAACTATAAAACAACGACCCATATCTATGGCCAACATATGAGTTTTGAGATGATAGTCACCCAATTGGAGTCTCACATTTTCACAACACCCTCGACAAAATTTTCATCATCTTGCCATTGGATATCATTATTTGAAATTTAGGCACCTTGTGGAAATAATAGTGGAGTTATTTGGTGACTTGCGCTAAATACAAAAATTGGACACATTTAATCCCATAGGATTTTTTATGCCACTCCCACCATTTCCATCATTCTAGATCTAGATACAAGACCGTGCTCTAAGTTTCATCATGTCATTACTAATTCCATGAATGGAGAAGTAATGTTCCCTTTGTTTGGCCCATCCTAGTAGGTTAGGATCATCAAACTTGTTCGAGTCCAATTTAGGAAAATGGTTCCATCTATTATTATCCATGGAGGGTTGTTTATGGATATGAGGACCTAAAGTGGGTTACTAGTGGATAAATAGTCCCGAGTGAGATGTTTCATCCTCGTTGGCTCATTGTGCTATGCATTCCAAGGGATTTCTTCTGATATGTCATGAGTTTTCAACTCAGCAAATGTTTCTTGTATACCTTTCAGATTCTTACCCATATTATTATTTAGGACACTTACTTCCTCCTAAAGTTGTCACATCTCCCTTATATGTCAGTCATCATTTTACTGGATTTTTACCTCAAGTGCCTTGTGTTTTTCTTCTAGGTTGCCAATATTCATTACATTAGAGAGAGTGTTCATATTTAATAGGGTCTTGCAAGGTGGTATATAGGGAGGAGGACTATCCACCATGGGATGGTTGGGGGAGAGTAAGGTTTGCAGGGTCCTAGAGATGAGGGAGTGTCAAGTGTTATAGCTCTCTAATATACATGCAAGGTCCAATAATAGTACTCATACCAATATCTCAGGGCACTAACTAAGGAGGCTTTAATTTTCCTTTAGCTATAGTACTCGACTACCCAAGTACTAGAGAGTGATCTCACTAATTGTTTTTCTTGGTGTACTACAGAAACAAGACGATCGATCAGTTCATCTAAATTTGATTCTAGGTATATCGAGGGGACTTTTGATAGACCCAAGGGTACATGGAAGTGAAATTCTATATACAAGAGTTGTCTAATGTGGTTTTACTCGAATGGGTACCAACAAAGGTTACAAGGGTGTCCAACAATGTGACTTATTACCACTTGTGTTTTCTACATGCATGATTCCCCAACTGTAGGTTTACCTTTTGAATGACAAATATTTGTGTTATTTAAAGACATCATAGTACATCTCTAAAAATAAAAATAAAAATTGATCTCGCTAACCCCTGAAACAACTCTACAATCACTGGAAAATAACTTACTTTTCAAGGTAAGGTTTGAGGCCAAAATTTTAAAATAAGCACAACTCCTCGTAAAATCATGTTTCGAAGATGGTCCTACAAGATCACTTTTACACTTCTATAATGCTGAATTTTTTGCGCCTTTGAGTTTGAATTTTGTTTGTATAATAGTTTGATATATCTACTTTGTAATGCCACAGGTTTTACTTAATTATGAAGTTCCAAGAAAAAACTAGGTTAATTTTCCTAAAACTTGTTGATTTTTTCCTTCTTAGAAGAGTGAACTTGTACATCATGCCATGCGTCCAATTTTTCGATTCTGAATATGAAATTTTTAGTGGAAACATTGTCATATATATTATTTCATTACAACTATTGACACTCAGTTTGTATCTTTCTAACTACATATATATTAGTTTTACCTGGAAAACCTATCTAGGTTTAGTTGTTTGGGATAGCCAAAACTCCTGACTTACATCGAGTGTATCTACAAAATCAGAACAACTTAGAAGCAAAACTTTTGACACATTACTTCTACGCATGTGTTAGTTGTACCCTAAAAATTAAAGACCTTGTCAAAACTTCATAGAAAAAGAAACTGGAGTTAAAATTACAAGATGACTTTTTGAAGGAGCCAACCATAGGATTAAAATTT
The DNA here is from genome assembly GCA_027924585.1 of Larix kaempferi. Classification (NCBI taxonomy): domain Eukaryota; kingdom Viridiplantae; phylum Streptophyta; class Pinopsida; order Pinales; family Pinaceae; genus Larix; species Larix kaempferi. Next base: position 1,404,927 of record BSBM01001218.1, read on the forward strand.
ATCCTTTTTTGGGACAAAAGAGAGCTTTGATACCACTTGTAATATACTTAAACCAATAAATTTCGAGAAAAGATATAAAAAAATAAGAGCAAATAGATAAACCCTGAAAGAGAGCCATTGTATGAAATATATCCAACACAAATATATATATTCACTTGCCTCTTCAAGGGGGAAACCTCTAAGAGCACAACTCCAAATACAATCATGATACTTGACTTCACAATACATAACTTACTACTCTATATATAGTGCTTCAATAGACAAAGGCCTAACTACTTATGGTATTTCTATTAATGAGGGTCAACCACTTAGGGTCCTTTATTCAATAAGGAGGCCTCTTTTAAATTAAGTCAGTACCCACTAATTATCTAATGGTCCTTATGGAATTATACATTGATAAAGTAGGGGAGTTAGGGTAGGACCCTAGTAATTTTCATAGTTAGAGGTTAGCCATTATATTTGGGATTATGAGTACACCTCATGTTACAACTATTCAAGTCATAAAAAACCTTCACATTTGTGGTGATTGACACGAAGCTATCAAGTTCATCTCCAAGGTTAGTTAGAGAGAAATTATTCTGAAGGATGCCAATCACTTTTCTCATTTCAAGGGAAGATTGTTCGCATGGGTGAGTGTAAGCTAATGATGCTCTCTCATGACACATTAGTGGCAATGAATATATGAAAAAAAACCATTCTATTAACTTGGATGGATGATTAGAGGTACATCTACAATGAATTTGGCTATGGTGTAAGAATATGAAATATAGGAAATCGAATTAGCTTCCAAAATATATAATTTTTATTTATCGATTTTTTGTAAAACCATATGATATTTTTGTTTTCCTAACATTAATATGTTATTTTTTCTCCATAATATAATGCATATGTTCTCATTAGTGTGGACATTGAGTGCTTTGGAACAATATTTATGTATAATAAAGAAAATATAATTAGTATATTGGTTGGTAGGCACGAAAAGAGAGGTAACAAGCAGCAGGTAGGTTCCCTGTCCGCTGAGCACACTATCCTCGCTAGGGAATAAAGCTGTTGGCTTTCAATCATCAAAGAATCTCATAAAAGGTCACTTACTCACTAGGCATATATATATATAATTTTGAAAATCATTATAAGCCATGAAAACATAATGAAATGCTTCTTTTTAATAAATTTTAGACTCCATCTAAGCTAGTGTAGTGTATATCTTAATTTCAAAATGGGCAAGGCAATAAAACGTATAGAGAGAACAAGGGACATCTATATTTTAAGATTCTAATATATGTTAAGACATAAATAAATTAAAATTTATATATACATATACATATATATATATATATATATATATATATATATATATATATATATATATATATATATATATATGCTACACAAATCGATTGCTGATGAAATTACACACGCATATAGATTTGACAATGCATATAGAATTCCACACACACACACACACACATTGATTTCTATATGCATTGTGAGATCTATATGCATGTGTAGTTTCATCAGCAATGGATTTGTGTATCCTATTTAAAAGTAAGATGAAAAAAACAGATATTTAGAAGTTTTTAGAAAATTTGATGTTTTGTTGGTTTTATATTTTGAACCATTCAGATCATTATATCAAACCTAAATCCAAAACAATAATGTTAGGAAATATGCATGAATGAGTGGAAACTCTCCCATCTAAAAAAAATGAATTTCAAACAATATGCACACATTATTGAACAACCTCACACTTCAAAAACATGCATGTGTTAATAATGAGCATGCGATATTTTTAATATAATTGTTTTTAGTAATTTTACCATAACTTTCTACCCTAACATCAGTTTTGGAGTTCTTTAGCTAGTTGAAATGGTCTTGAACATATCTACATGATTGTGTTATGATCATTTTATGTTTTTACACATACAATTTCTTATTTTCAAAAGAATATAAAATAAATGTTTGGGCCATGATCAATACCTCAAGCAATCACATAATCTCTCTAATGAGGACATTCAACCTCCATCGATAATATGGGTGCTTTAAAGAGGTTTTGATATGAGTGATGGGTTTCAAGGACTTTCCTATTGTAAGGGAAGAAAAACATGGGAATTAGGTTCTAAATGAAGCTTTTAAGGTTTCAAACCACCACATGAGACTTCTATATGATATACTCATCCTACAAGTGGAAAATTGTAGGTTGTATAATTCCTAGGATATTAGTGATGTGAAGCGAGGCCTTAGCGACAACTATGGGAGGAAAATAAGATCCTTAGGCCCTATATAAAGCTTCTAGGGTCCATGATCCATAATAACGACATGAACCATAAAACATGCTTTGTAAAGGATAACATTGTCTTTATAGTGGGATATGAGTGCCAAAATGAGGTTTTGTGCACTTGGGATGAGTCTTACACCATAGTTGGGAGATAAATTGATGAAATTAGGACATAAATTAAGATTCTTTAGCTAATAGGAAATGATTGAGGTCTTGAACCACAAAATATACCATTTAAAGTGGATCTTTGACATACAAGTGTGATATGGATGGATTTAGGAATTCTTATGTATTAGGGTTGGGTCTCATGGGCTTGACCATAGTCAAGGGTGGAAAATAAGGGCCTTATACTATAAATTGTTCTATATGGATCACTAACCATCAATGTGGCATCAAACAACAACAAAATATATTTAGAGGTGATCTTTGGCCTCCAAGTATAATATGTGTACCATTATGAGCATTTGCATGGTAATAATGGGTCTTAATGCATTGATCATGGTCAAGGGATGGAAGCAAGGTCCTTTGGACCTAGATGAATCCTTTTGGGAACAATGGGCCATAAATAATGTTATAATATATAGGGGATCACTATCATTCAAGTGAGATATGGGTACCATTACAATATTTTGTGTATCATTGATGGGTTGAAATGGCCCTTTTGTCAACATGGGGATTCTCCTCAAGAAAAAATCCCAAATATTCTTCTCTGTTTGGTATGGGGAATCCATATGGATAATGACCCAACAACCATTTTTTGGGGGGGGAGTTTCATCATTTGTGGCCTAGTCCACCGTTTAGGATTTTCCTTAAATGCAATGAATGAAATGTAGTTATGCTAAGATGAAAATGTTGGAAGGAACAACCAATAGAGAATAATATATAGTTGTGTGTAAGATACAACCTAACCTATCTTAACTCAAATAGAATGACATAGGATCTATTGAAACAAACACAAAAAAATGGTTAGGAAATAATTAATTTAATTACCCCTGCATAAATCTCAAGTTATTTTCCAGTGGGTTGAGGATATCCTACAAGCACGACAATAAATGATGATTCTATATCCAAAACCAACCATAACAATTACTAAAGGGAGCATAAATAAATACCATAATTGTGAGAATAATCTTCAAAAAAATACTATCTCCACAATATTCCAATGCATCAATGATCATCAAGAAAAAACTGTAACATGTTCATAATGTAGCAAAAATATCCATAGTTTCTGCTAATATAAGGTTTTTATCCTTAAATAACAAATGATAAATTACAACATGAAATCAATCTATAACATGTTCATAATGTAGAAAAAATATCCATAGTTCCCACTAGCATAAGGTTTTTCTCCTTAAATAACAAATGATAAATTACAACATGAAAATATTCGATTACCTTTGTGATTACTCTATTACCATATTCAAATCGATAGTGAGAAATACTTAAAATTTTGCAAATTAAACCTAAAGGAAACAATGTGAAATTTAGAGCTAAGTTTTAGAAATGAACCAATGCTCGCGTGTATGTGGCAATTTCTAGACAAAATCTTCCTTGTAGAACCCTAGCTTTGTGCATTATGGACACTGGCCTCTTATTTTTTATTCTCTTTTATATCTAATTTCATCCATCATCCTACTGTGTCCTTGAGTTGAAAGTGTTATAGAAATTGAAATCATCAGATCCCCTTGGTGAAACTAGAGGACTCCCATTAAATGAGTCAACATTTCAGATACTTAGTGGACCATTCCTATGCACACTCTTTCTCGATGTCAGATGAAATTATTCAAATTGTGATAAAATTCTTTCCATTACTAGCTGTTATATTGCATTCGATGCATATGTAAACAGGTTTGTTGCCAAAGATAAATTTTCAAGATTTCTACTTGCTCATTGGGTTTTTGCTGCTAGTGGAGATGGTGGTGGTACCTTAATTAGATCAATAGATGTTTATATTTTAGAATTTGGGGAGGATTAGTAAGTATTTTTTTCCTAGATTGAAGTCAAAATTAAAAATAAAAAATTATAAAAAAAATAGTAAGAAAAATAATTGATAGCTGATGCATGGATAATTGGTAGCTAATGCATCGATAACATGTAGTAGCACACAATCCGTTTAACTAGAAGAAGGCCGGTGATAACAAGTAGACGAAGTATAGACAATAAGTGATCATGGAGAACAAGTAACATATAACTTGTTCATGACACTTAACTTGTGGGATATTGGCGTTCACTGGCCATAAGTTAAGTCACTTTAATAATCTCTACTTCATGAAAAACTGCTCCATTCCCTCCCCTATTATGAGATGTGAATGAAGCTAATGCTTTTGAGACCTCCAAAGCAGAAATTCTCCAAAATCTATCTAGGAATTCCATAGGCTCTCTTAGCATTTATGGAACCAAAAATGCCAGGGAAGGAAAGCAAATAGGAAAATCCTCTTCAATATTTTATAGAGGTGGATTCGAGTTCATCCGAGAAAATGTACCAAAATCCATCCTATATATTTTCCGCGATGGCATTACACCTACAATATTCTTTTTCACTCTAATGACTCAAATCATATATTAAAACCTTAATTTTTTTATGAATTTCATCCATATTATAATATATCGCTACTATTTCTCTTCTCCAACAAGCTTTTCCATTGATAAAAACTACGCATTGATAATAAGGAACTGCATCAACTAACTCAGTTTGATAGAATTATTTCACTTTAAAGACAAATACTGAGAATGAGTTAAATATTTGAAGGAACAATAAAATATAGAAATATTGAACAGTTTCAAGCAAAGTTTAAAGTTAAAGACGTTGCATAGGCTTTAATACACCAACCTAGACTTTAACACGAACATAGAAGAATAAAGGTTAAAGGAAAAGGATAAGCAATGGATGGTTAAAAGTCACCATCAAAATGCATTAAACAGATTCAAATAGCCTTATCAAATACTTGAGATGAATTCATGATCTATTCATGCCTTCTCTAAAACACTTTGCTGACAGAATTAGCGACACATATCCAAACAAATCACTTGCTAGAGTATTTCCATACAATTGTTGCTTCAAAAATGGTAATGTAATATCCTCAATAAAAAAATAGGAATATTAACTCCGATTTTCCAACAAAATTTTTATTAGTTTCTAACTTTATCCAGAAAGTGGTTTATGAAAGCTTATGAGATGTTCTAGTTCAAAAACAGAGGGATATGTATATATAATTTTGGATATGAATAATTATGTGCATCCCATAAAATATTCTTTGAACCATTGTAATATGCCTAAGAAAATCTGATATAAAATGTTTGGCAACTGGTTATTAAATCTGGTTCAGGACTTGCTTCAAACAGCTTGTATGCAACCTCTTTGTCATTAATATTGAAGCCTTGGAGGTACCAAACATATCATTAAATTCATAGGAAGAGTTCTTGACTCAATGAAAAACATGATTGAGGTATATATTTAATTTTTAATCAGAAATGAACAGCTCCAAAAACACTAATTCAAATCAAGGAGAAACTAGCTCAATCTTCAATACAAAGAACCTCTCCATTTTCTAATTTTTCCAAACACTTCCCAAACAACTCAGATTTTCCCAAATAGATTCAACTTGACTCAAATACACCCAAGCACAACCCAACGGCTCATTGACAGACTTTAGGGGTCTCTTATGAAATCTTCATGCACAATACATCAAGATGGCACAACCATATCTACAGATATACTCATAGATCAACTAGCAAATCAATTATTTGAACACCATATAGGAAACTAACTCGAAATATTTATTATGAAATGGATGGGAAAATTTAATAACATTGAATATAAAAATATATGCTCTTAGAACAACTTGAAACTCATGGAATACAGAGATATAAATGCATAGATGTGCCCCTCTTCCAGAAGAAGATACATAATAGAGTAGATTCGGTAAAATAAGTGTATCTTGGTCATCCAGAGACCTTTTTGGGAGAATAAAAAGTGTTTCCTGCTGGAAAAAATGATCCAGACACAATGGAACAAGTCTAACAGTTTAGAAATGCTCAAAGGTATCGAAACTAAAACTACCATTTCGGCCCACCAACACTGGTTCCAATGATAGAGTTGTTTCAACCACACATTAAGAAAACAAACACATTGGATATGAGAAAGAGAGTTGATAATATGATTTGTAGCTTCAAAATGGTGTGCTCCCTTCCACTAGTGCACCCTCCAACACTAGGAACAATAACAATCTAACACTGCATGAGAGCAAGTGTTCCCTCCACACCGAGAACACTGGAAACCCACACAATAGAAATAATGGAACACCAATTTGAATCTTTAGATATGCAATGAAACTCACACATAACCCAGGATCAATGAAGCTCAGTAGATAAATCTAAATGACCTCTCTCAACACCCGCAATGAATCCCAATTGAAGAAATTTGGATGATCTCTCCTCTCACACTAGCTAGGGCGGAATCTTTCACCACCGAAACTAGTCACGAACGCAAGGGGCACATCCTCCAAATATTGAAAGCCACAAAAGATCTTTAATTCAGAAATAAGTTTGGAAAAATATCCTGAATGGGTGGACTCACCCTTATTTTATAATACTTCATTCATCTTTTAGAGTTTTCTCTCATAAAAATATCAATAAAATATTAATAAATATTATTTTGATGAGAGAATGATGTTGGGGACACATTAAATTCATTTATAATGTTATGTTGGTTTCATGTAGAATTTAATCACCTTGGAAATTCAAATTTGGAGGTTCCTCCTTGATTTAGCGGGAGTTAAAACTCCCCTTGGGTCCACTCTACCCTCATGTGCCTTCCTTGGGATATATTTAGTAGCTTCTTTGTCACAATTTGTCATAATTTTACATAGATTCTGTCATAAGTTTTCATAGATGCCTGCTATAGAATCTGTCATAGATTGTCATAGATGCCTTCCTCATTTAGTGGGATTTGAAATAACTTGGACTCTCTCCTTCACTAATGCACCCCTCTAGCTATTTTTAGCAAGATGCCTCTTCCTGAAACTTCTTGGGAGTTACTCTTCCTTAAAATTCGAATTTGTGGATGCTCTCCTTGATTTGGGGGTGTTACAACTTCCTTTTGGGCCCACTTTATCCTCCTATGCACTGTCTTGGCTAACTTAGACCATTTCCCCCTCATTTATGAATATTTGGTCGTTTTATTACAAAAATTGCGATCCACATAACTCCTTCTAGTCTTTGAATTTAAGTTTGTAAAATGACTATAAGCCATGATATTCCAAATTTAATAATTTTTCTCAAATGGTTAATAATAAAAATTTGGGGACATTACAAGTAAAAAGATTTTTTTATAATTTCCTAAGCTTAGAATTCATAAAATGATCTCATTTTACCATATTCAATCCATAAATGAAAAGAAAAACATATACAAAAGAAAACTTAGCGTCAGTTTCGATCAAGAGTGCCACAGTAGATTTGAAGATAACACTTTAGTTTTTCTGTGTCAAGTTCCAAGCCAGAAAATGGAAAAGAAAAAGGAATAAATGCCTACAATCACGCTAGGATAAACTCATGACTCAACAACACATTTGAAGCTTCCTCAATGTGAGCTTCAGAAGATTCTTAAAACTCACTTTTGAAAATGCTCCATATAGAGTTTTGGAGCTCTAAAAAAACCTAGTTTTCAAAATCTCAAGAACTAGTGTTTTAGGTGTAATTTTAAACTCACTTTACAAAATAGTGCTCTGAAACAGTGTGTGAGAAAGAAAATAAATCTAATTTCGGTATGCTATAATATTTAACTCAAACTTGAAAAATTTCTAAGCACGGGCAAGTCCAACATTGGGTAAACTAAACTGAGTTTTTAAAACCCAATGTGAACTCAAGGGAATTTACAAAAGTTAACTTGATACGGAGATAATTTGTTTTTATTGATTTCACTTTATATTGGAAGTTTTGATACGGAGATAATTTGTTTTTATTGATTTCACTTTATATTGGAAGTTTCATCCTCATTTAAATTATTGTTTAATTCAAATCACATTCTGGCTGCTCACCTTGCATCTTTTTCACATAGTGTTTTAAGGCGTACATTGAGATCATTGTGTTCATCCTCATTTGAAAAAAAATAATTTAGAAAAAATCTTAATTAGTTTCATGGACACCTCAAACCAAACCAAGCACTTAGTAAAACCGTCAATTTTCGCAAAATACGATTAAGAGTTAGCTAAATATGGAAAACATCATAAATGATCCCAAAACACTAGTTTTTCTTATGGCACAGCTGAACATGGGAGGTGTGCAGCCAGTTTTTATTTGATCCTTAACAAGAACCACTATTTCAATTTCAAAATGAATATAGGAGTTGGCACAAATTGCTTGGATGAATTATTAGGATTGTGGTCTTTTAAAGATAGCTAATAATTTTGGATTGGACTCCATGATAATTTATGGTGATTCTTTAATGGTTGTAAAATTGGCTAGAAAACTACACACGATAAAGAATATTTTGTTCAATCGGTGGTGCAAAAGGATAGAAGATCTTCATGATAATTTCCATGTTTGGTCAATTAATCATATTTACATAAAATTGAATTTAGTAGCAGATCATTTTTCCAAGGAATCTCTTGTAGAACATGAAGGACATCTTATTTGGGAGGAGTGGATAGATGGGAATTTAGAAATTGCTGGTTCATTCTCTTTCATGGATGACTGAAACTTCATTTTTTTTGTTATATGGTTTTTAGATCTTTTTTGAAGAGATCCGGTTTTATGTATATGTCTTAGATTGAACTCTTGCTCTGATCCTCCAGATTGTATGTTATTTATGTATCTGGGAAGTATGGGTGAAACAGTTTTTGAAACTAATATTTGTGAAAGGACGTAATTTTTGAGTACTTTTTTTATTTTAATAATACCAAAAGTACGGTTTTTCTGCTTGAAAAAAAATGCAAAACATCATAAATGAACTTTAGATAAAGTTTCATGGATCCTTATATATATTATGAAAGGAGTAGTCTATTTATTCTACGTTTTCGACTTTACAGTGGTTTTTGGTCAGCATCCAAATTTCTACGCGTTTAAATTGTATTTTTGAATCCTTAAATAGATTCAGCACCCTCAAATACCCCATGGCACCCAAATTATGTAAGTTCCATAGCTAATATATGTGATTCTAAGATTTTTTTAAAGATTTCCAACTGGAATACGAACAAAATTAGATAGAAAATATGCTCGAAAAATGTTGAAAACGTAGAATATTAGACTACACCTTTCATAATCGGTGGGAGCAGTATATTTATTCTACATTTTTTACTTTACGGTGGGTTTTGGTCAGAATCTGGTAATTTGTTTTTGGTAAAATCCAAATTTCTACGTGTTTAAATTGTATTTTTGAATCCATAAATTGATTCAACACCCTCAAATACCCCATGGCACCCAAATTATGCAATTTCCATAGCTAATATATGAAATGATAAAATGGAAAAATGAAAATTTTAAGTACGAAAATGCATGCAAAGAGGAAAAATTAGGTGGCAAGCAAGAACTTGAAAAGGTAATTGATGCAAGATAAAAATATTGTTCATTAAAACAAGAAAATCAAACGTGCATCAAAATTCTAAACTAGAGTAAAAATTTGAAAGGCCATGCTTTAGATGAAAGAAGTTTTATTGAAAGTTTTAAAAGTGTGTCCCTGAGTCATTTGACTAGTGGCCTATTGAGTCTTCAAGAGGTTCTCAAGGCCTTAGATAGAGTTGGGGGATAAATACTAGCTATTAGACACCAAATGAATTTTTTAGATTAATGAGAAATTATCAAGACCTTAAACAACAACACACTTTCTTTAAAAGTGAGATTTTTCATATGAGTAGGATAGTGGCACCATTAGGAATTTTTGTGTAGGAAGGTATAGGTTTTAAAAGACCTTGACCAAGATTAGGGTAGGAAAATAAACTCTTTAATCCCTAAATGAATCTTATAAGTCTTGTATGACATAAAATATTTATCTAACCCCAACAAAACTAGTAGCAACCCTTTATTTTGTGAGGTTAAATTGTGGGCATTTTGAAACCAAGTCCTTAAAAAAGTACTTTTTCAAAAGAACTTTCAAAACAATAAAAAGAGAGAAATTTCACCCAAAAACACAATTTTTTTTGGAAAAATAATTTTAAAATTTTAAAAATAAAACAACTTTTTTGAAGAAAAAATTTAAAATTTAAATATTAAAAATAAAACAAAATTCAAAAGTTTAAACCTTAAAAAAATTAAAACAAAAATTAAAATTGTGAAACTTTCAAAATTTCAAGGTAAAATTTTGAAATATTAATAAAATTAAAATAAAATAATGCAAATATTATAACCCCTTACATGTAAAGGAGGGTGCAGAGGGGAAATATAGGAATCAAACCCCCCTTACAATTTTAACCCCATAAAATAAATAATTGCTATTTGTAGCACTCATTTTTTATTCAAGGTTTGTTTTTGTTATTTCTATTGCAATGACGTCAATTGTTAAGGCTGCGGTTTCAAAAAGGTTGTAATTTCGGTCTTGAAAAAAATGGGGGTGCCATAGTAGCACCACTCTTTGATTTGGGGGCTTATTTAGGGTTTTGGTTGTAGCAATGCTAGTTGTTAAAGATAAGGTTTCAAATAATATGTAAGTTTAGCCCCTCTAGAAAAAAAAGGGGTGCTAATTTAGTTGAAATCCTTTTCAATTCGAGGGTCGATTTATGGTTTTGATAGCAATGGCACTGGATGAGATTTTGAAACAGTTGTAATTTTAGCCACGAAAAAAAGGTGTCTACTGGTAGCAACACTTTTCGAATTGGGGTAAAAATAACCACTAAATGTATCCTATAAAACAATCATAACTCTAAAGGGTTCTTGTCAAGTTGTATAATGTGTTATAAATATATTAATGGATTAATACTTTAGTTTTTGGGTGTAAAATCCTCCTATATCGGCATAGTTAATCCTTTAATAATTATATTATATTAATATTTTAAGAAAACATTATGTGTTTATCCATAATAATTTGGTGGTTTTCATTAGAGCATGGTTAGGGATCTAACACCAATCCATATCATACCAAACTTGGCGTGGTGTCCCTATTATATTTCTAGGTTAAATATTCCATTTACAGAGTTTGTGTGGTGGTTTTTTACCCTATGCATGGTCCATAAACCATAAAAACATATTTTAGTCCCTAAGACATTAGTTTTTATCCTTGGACCATGGGTAGTGTCTAAAGAACCATCTACTATGTAAAACCTTGTAATAACTCCCACATGACCATGGATACGGCCTTGGGACCCATTTCCAATGAACAGATTCTCCTAATGGTGTACGCATCCCACTTGATAACTAAAGTTCATATCTAAAGGATGTGTATAATGGTTCAAGGCTTAATTTTGTCCCATGAGCCATTAATTCTTCAATTAGGTCATTTGGATCTTCTTTCCCTACTTGACCATGGTTAAGACCCCATGATCCTTACCAATTATGAAAAACCTCCTATAGGTTCCCATATCCCACTTGGAGATCAAATATCCTTTTAAAAGGGTTTATGTGATACTTTGAGGTCATGTACAGGGACCAGATCCTTAAAATATTTATATATGACTTGAACCCCTTTATCTGTGCTTCTTACCATGGTCAAGACCTAGAGACACATCCTTGGTGTGCAAAACCTCTTAATGGAACTGATATCTCAATAAATGGCCAAATATCTCCTCTAAAGGGCATATGTAGTGGTTTTCAGAGTTGTGCATAGATCATGAGCCTTAAAATATTCATTTAATTCATAAGAACCTTTATTTTCTCCCATGGTCATGAACAAGGTATCCAAACCCATCTATTTTGTCTACAACTTTATAATGGTTTGCATGTCTCATTCAAAGGCCAAAGTTTATGATACTTAGAAGAATACATTTTGATCATATGATCCTTGTTTTTCTTCATTGACCATGGTCAAGGCCCCAAAACCCATGCTAAGTACATAAAATATTTTAGTGGTGCACATATCCCACTTGGGGACCAATGATCTAGGTTTGTATGTTGCTTTGAAGCCTATTTTAGGGACCATGACCCTATAAGCTTCATTTTGGGACAAAGTCCCAAAATCCATCTCTTGTGTGCAAAATGTCCTAATGGAACCCATATCCAACTCAAGGACAAAAGTACTTTATATAGGGGTTTTTTGGTGGGTTGATAAATTTTTCATGTCCAATAAGACCTATAAAATTAAATTAAGGATGAAATACCTTATTTTGCTCCCCCAATCATGGTGGAGGCCTATATAACCATCCCTACCACACAAAAACTCCTAATGATACCCCTATACCACTCTTATGCAAAAGATCCATTTTAGAGGCCCCGTGTTGTAGTTCAAGGCCTATTATCACAATAATATTTGTTTACAATATAATGCCATGGATTTACCCCCCAATCATGGTTAAGTCCTAGAGACCCATCTATAATGCACAGAAAATTGTAATGGTACCCATATATTTCTTAGAGGACAATGATGTGCTACATAGGACATGTTATGTTGTTTATGGAATTATTTATGGCCCTTTATCCTTAAATGCTTCATCAAGGACTAAAGGACCTTATTTTCCTCCCTTGATCATGATTAAAACCTTAATATATGCATCCCTAGTGCACAAGACTTTATAATGGTATCGATATTCCACCTAGAGAGTAAAGGTTTCATCTAATTGGCCTATGTTGTGATTTTAGGTCATGTTCATGGTCAAAGAGCCTTAAAGATCCATTCATGGTGTAATTTTATTGTTTTCCTCCCATGACTCTAGTCAAGGCCTTGTGACCCATCCCACTATGCAAAATCTCTTGATTATTCCCATATCTAGCTTTTATGACAAAATGACACTTTAAAGGGTGTAAGTTATGGTTCATGGCCTTGATCATTTCCCATTACCTCAATAATATTAGGTTGGTTCATAATTCCCTCAATTTCTTCCCCAACCATGGTCCAAGACCCACCCCATAGAGGACAAAATCTCATATTGGCACCCATATCCCGCTATAAGTATAATGATCTCCTATATAGTGCATGTTTTGTGGTTTGAGGCCTTGTTCATGTTCCTTGGTGCCTAAGCATTTCATATAGGGCATTATTTTCCTCTCATGCCCATTTTTAAGGACTTGAAACCCATTAATCCAAAACATTATAGGAGCAACCATACTCGACTTGGAGGCCAAACATCCTCTTTGGAGGGCCCATGTGATGGTTCCAAGTCTTGTTCATGGCCTATGATCCCTAAATGCTTCATTTGTAACCTAAGTACCTTGTTCTACTCCCCTCACACTAGTAAAGTCCCTAAAACCGCTATCTCTCATGTAAAAAAACTCCTAAGAGCACCCCAAATTACCATTGAACACCATATATCATCCTTGTTATAGGGACTATGTGGTGATTTGAGGTATCAATCATGGCCTAAACATGCATTTTCTATTATTTTTCAAAATAATCAATTGTTTATGTATACACATAAAAAAATAGTAATATATAAATATGTAGATCTCTTCAATACCTTTCCTATGAGCTAAAGAACTTTAAAAATTGGTGTCAAGATAGAAACTTATGGAAAAATTACTAATATATATATATAAATTAAAATAATGCACACATGATTTGGAATGCGCATGCTTTATTAATGCATGTGTATTCCTAAAGTTCCTATGTGTTCTTGTGCATGCCTGTTTGGAAAAAAATGTGTCATCCTCTATGGTGGTTTGGAAGGCACCAAATCGGTAGAAAAATGAATGCCTATAAGTTCTTATATGAACATGTTCTCGTGCACCCCATTGTTTCTTTTTTTCCATCATTATCTTGTGAGAAAACTCATGCAAAGATTATTGATGATTTAGAAAAATATATACAAGTGAAATACACATAAGATTTTCAAAACACACTTGCAACATTAAGATGAAACAAGATGTTGAAAATAGTTAGATCCAAAATGACATTTGTGACAAATACATTGAATCAAGGTTCCATAAGTGTTGAAATACCATATATATGTATTTGTAAATCAATAAAGGTAACATATACTATTTTATTAATATATTTTTCTCATCTTCAAAAATTACAAACTCTATAAATGAATCAATATTATCGTAACTATGTCATGTTATATAAATTTCAATTCTATGATCTATCTTGCCTACCTTCTTAACAACATTTCTTCTTCACAACTTATCATGGTATACACGTAGAGGTATTGTGATGGTTTCCTCATTTATTTATGGTTGGTTTGATCGAAACATGTGGGTTGTGGCTACTTATTGCTAATATCATGATTAGTGCAATATCATAGGATGGAAGAAAAAAACAAAAAAGGTGGGAAATTTGTTTCGGCAAGGGTGTGATGGGATGATGAAATATATAAATACTCATATTAACTTTTGGAGGAGTGAGTTGGATTTTCTCCAACATATATCATTATCCATTAATCAATACTCGTGTTGATTTAGAATTGGTGTGAGGAATGCCCAATTTTCTTAAACTTTTAGTGTAAAGTTGCTCGGAAATATTGTGCACCTTAAATGTTGCTACTCATTCTCGGTAAAGAAACATAAGACACATTGCCATCAACTAATATAATATAAACCATTATGATTATTGTCAAATTACACATTCACATGTTAAAATAGAAATTTTATATTATACCATAACATCAATAAAATCATCCACATCATTCATCATGAACATGTAATATACTAAACTGTAAACTTAACTATAAAAATAATCACAAGATGAACTATAAATAATTCATTATACATGTGAAAAAGTCGAATATCTAGATAAAAAAATTATCCAACTATACATTTAAAAAAAAGAAGGAAAACTACGCCCAATTTGCATAATTGCACTTGTGGCCCATCATAAAAGAATGGTAACTCATTACCTAGACACAAAAAAGCATGTTGTGCCAAAGGGATACATAATGGGTCACTCATTGATCCCAACTACCCTCGTCGTTATTAGGTGGATCTATGAATATGATCTTCCTCCTCTTTGAGCTAGAGGAATATGGATTCATCTTCTGCATAGGAGTAGTACTTCTCTCCAAAAACTAGAAAGGAACCAACATTCAATATAAGAGTTTTTGCAACATTCTATCAACTGACACAATTACAAATAGAAATAAAATTCAATATTGAAAATATCAGTGCAGATGAGACAACAAGTCATGAGGGATTTTCCCTCCTCCATAATCCCATCCACTCAGCAATTCCTCTCTGCAACAATTACAAGAATCAATTAATGAAAAAAACCTAAACCTTGAAATCAACACCAATCATGTTGGATAACGATTTCATCAACTAATGATCTCATCATGAATATCTTAGTCATCGATGAAGAAACACTAGGAGTTGGAGGACTCAATTGGACATAAATATTTGAGGGAACAATGGGGGATGGAGTAGATGTAGTAGTAGAAATAGTAGATGCAACCATTGTATATGTAACTACAATATATGAAATGGTAGTTGTTGCAACAATGGATCAAACAATGCAGGTAATGGGGGATACAGGGGGTTGGAATAGTGTAGGGTCAACATGTGCAACCATAGTGTATGGAATACATGGTGGAGGTGAGCAGTGGTAAACCCCCATGTGTTGTAGAATTGGAGGAAGGCTGCCAAGTGGGGGGGATAGAGGGAATTCCAATGGTGGGGGCAAGGTTGCTAAGGGTTGTACCTAGTCTATATTTTTGGAGGAATGACATAGATGATGGATGTGGAGGGAAAGAATGCAACGAGCTATACATGATTGATGCAACTTGTATACAAATTTTGAATATATTAGATTACTACAAAGACTTGAAAATTAGCCAAAATAATATAACAAATAAGAGAACGAATTAAAAGTAGATTTTAGCTTTACACATGATACATGTGATGGGAGCAATGTGTACATGCCATGTGGTGATGGATGTGGTGAGTTAGAATTCGCAAGCTATTGAAACATAATAACATTGACAAGCTCTAAGTAAATTAAAGTCTTAAAGATGGCTCTAAGAAAGATATAAAGAAATGATCTTAGATAGAGGAATGTGTGAGTGCTTAGGAACACAACACATATTATTAACACATCCATGTTCCTAAGCAAATATATCTTTTTTAAACTATGACTTGGCATCCTATTTGGAAAGCATTGATGGCGTTTTGAGGAGCAACAAACTAATAGAAAAGGGATAATCTGCATGTTCTTAAGAATGCACACATTGATAGGGATTCTTAGTGATATATTTTAGTCTATGGTTTGTGTCATATGAGATATTAATGTCATAATCTTATTTGTATGGTGTGCTTATTATTTTTAAAATGACTTTGCTGTACGTAGTTTTTTAGGTCCCTATTCTAACGGAGTAGAAAGGATTGTATCCTATTTACATGGAGAGTTGAGATCCTATCCCTACTTCTATGTTCTATTATTTGATTTAGTTACTGGTTTTTAGGATCCGGTAATTTATTCTCTCCATGATTTGTTGAATTGATTTTCTTCATGTAAAGACTATATAAACACATGCTTGTTTAATAAAAAAGTAGTTATATAGCTAGCTGTTTCCCTTGCATATAAGGAAATATTGGTAGGAGAGGAAGGATTGGACCAAGAGGATTGAAATCAAACACTATATATCATCATATATCATATTCAGGTACATTTTCTTTAGTCACATATCATATTGAAATTGTAAGTCCTCCATGGAGTATTGTTGAAGCGATCTCAACCTGCAATTTAGCAATCTGTTAGAAGCCAAGCATTCCTCACACACTTGAGAACCATTGGATGATTGGTGTACCCAATAGTTTTTTCCAACATAGAGGGAATATAACTCACGTCAACTAGAATAGACAACGCTAGTGATTTAGAAGCCCTCACGCTCGGAATTCCCACATCATTTTGTGTTGGTCGCATTTTCTCCACTAATTCTTCATTTTCTAAAGTAGGGCCTCAACTTCCATTGGTTGCAGTCATTCCCTAAGATTTTTCTTTGCACTTTCAAGATCAATTTTTATAGTTCTTTGATTTAGATGCAATGTAGAGCCCACAGAGTAACCAATCCATTGGTGAAAGAAGAGAGTAAGGTCAAAATATGTGTGATTTTCCTGAGATCGTTGAACGCATTGTTACAATTTGACTTTCGTTCCTTCATCTTTCACCAAAGCTAGACCTTCATTATATATTAACTTCACTTCTATCCATTGCTTTTACTCAAGTTAGATTTGAATTCCACATGGCTCATTGTTTTATGAAATCATTTTTTTAAATGCATCCTGGATGTAAGAGAGATTGGACATTGGTATATCAACAAAACAATAAGTCTTAACAGGTACATTTTCTATTGCCTTTGTTAAGATCTCCTATCTCTTTGAACTATTTTAGAACTCATGCACTTTTTAATAGTTTAAAAGAGTAAGGAGATGGAACTAAATTGCTTTTAGGGAATACAACATATTTTATTTGTGGATGTGTTTGTTTCAAAGAAATCAAGTTTATAAATTTTGTATTAGTGAAATTTTTATTTGGGCTACAATGGCGATCACATGACTTATGGAAACAACAATGCTTACTAAAACAATGGTGGAATTCACTAATATCATTTCTTTGTTAGCTGATAAGGTTAACAATATCTCAAAGACTAAGTCACCTTTCTAGCATGTGAGATGCAAGGTTCCCATCTATTATGGATCACACAATTCTGAAGTGATAAATAGCTATATTTTGGATATGGACACCTAGTTCGAGTACAACAAGATCCCCAACGATGAATTTTTTTCGTTTTCCAAGTTAAAGCTCATAGGTATTTCCAAAATCCTAGTTTCCATACCTGTCAAAATGCTAGTTTCCAAACATGTGGTAGATCAGGATCCCATTACCACTTGGACTAGGCTCATGGAAGTTCTTAGTCTCACCTTCTACCCTTCTAGTTATAAACATGACATGAAAGTCAAGTGGCTCCATTTTCATCAAGGGTTCAACATGTCGATTCAAGAATACATCCACCAATTCAACAGGTTGCATTTTTTTCTCGGTATCACTAATTCAATTGAAAAGTTGCTACTCAAATTCAAAAGTGGCCTACAAAAAAACATGTACCAAGAGATAAAGTACATGGACATCACTACCATTGATGTCGCATATAATTAACATCTCATAGTGCCTCACAAAGTCAACTTCACTTGCTGCAACATGTAGTGCCTCTTCCTCTTCTCCTTCTTCTTCTTTTGATGTCAAGAAAAATGATAGATTCTATTGAAAAAAGGACAGTAGAAGTTTGAATGCTTTAAATTAAAGAAGAAATATTCATTCTTTGTATCATCTTAAGAATGAATTAATGACACTCTTATTGAGACTTGTAGTGATGATAGGAATTATGAAGAGTTGAAAGGCCATTTCAATAAGGTTACTTTGATGCACCATCATCCTGTTCAAGGAGGGCATGATAGTTTGTTTGTCACTAGTGCCCACCTCACACATGATTTCTCAGCGGCCAACCTTTGGATCCCTATATGAGTTACCTAAAGTTATATTTTCCTTTTCCAACTACATCACATCTTTAGAAAGAGCAAGCTAAGGCATGAAATTTTGGTCAAAACTTGCGGAATATCCAAGATAGAGTCATCTAGATTCTTCAAAGGACTCAAGAGAAGAAGAACAACTCATGGATCAACATCCTATACCGCATCATTCTCAAGTTGGTGACAAAGTGTGGTTGCATTTGGATAAATGTTGGGTCAACAGTGAAGCATATAGTAAGGTCAAAACTATATGATATGCCCCCTACTCGATCATCCAACAAGTTTCTAAGAATGCTTTTTTCTTAGATTTTCCAATTCACTTGAAAATTCATGACTTTTCAATGTTGACTTGCTCAAACCTTATCATGAGTTCACATTAGAGACATAGACCCTAAGCAGTCACCCAACACATATTTTTCTAGAGTATCATCTTCCTCTTGTTACAAATTGGGTCTTCGATACCAAAAATCACCAGGCTCATAAAGGATGCACCACCACCTATCTTATTTCTAAGCAAGGTCACTATTTGCATTAGGCTTGTTGGATTTCTCATCACCAAATAAAGCAACATTTTCCCTCTCTAATGAAAGCATTAGATGTTAGAAAATAGGATCGTAGAGAAATAAAATAAAATAAATGCACAAAATAAAACATATAAGAGATGGTACAAGAGAGACACCAAAATACATAGTTCACCGGATATGGGAATCTGGGATACATCAATGAAGAAACAATTAAACCTTTCTTTTATTTTGTCCAACAAAATAAAGGAATACAACCCACAACACATCTCCTGCAACCTCCTCTTCACTCTCTCATAGTCTCTCTCATTTGGTCACAAAGATCTTTCACAATATACAACCACAATACAATTCCCTCATACACGAAAGAGGGTTTCCTTCTAGAGAAAAAAACCGCAACATAATTTCTACCATTAGATTTGCAACCTAATGATGAACGCTCTAAATTGATTACAAAATTACAATATTTTACAAGGCATTTTCTGAAAAAATTATTTGGGGGCGGATCCCTCGAACCCCCCTTCAATATTTGAGAGCTACCCCCATTGACCCCCACTTTGGAACTAGGATCCATAAATGGATGAAACAAGACCTCTAAATCAAGAAGATAATTAGTCTCCATAGCCAACAATCTCCCACTTAGAAAGTGATTACAACAACTCTAATGCTACTGCACCTACTGGACTATGATCTATCTTGGACATGGTAAGTTTATTATCTTCACTTTCATTCTTGAAGGAAAACTGAAACTGAGCAGGAACTTAGTTTATCCATGGTTAATACCTGTGTTCACATGTCTGCAAGATTCTAGCTAGTATACATATTTTCCAACTTCAACTATCCATCTTCCAAAATGGATCATATGAAATGGTACTTGAGATGTATATATTTATTCTTAGAATGGAATGTTGAGTTCTTTGAAAAATGAATGGCACTCTGGCTATTTGTACAACCTCCTATTCTCCTACTTCTTACCATTCCTCCATGAACCTTTGTAGCCGAATCATCTCTTTACTGGCCTATGTAGCAGCAACATACTCTGCTTCCGTTGTTGAAAGTGAAAAAACCCTTTGCAGTTTCGAAATCCAACTTACTATTATTCCACCTACAATAAAAACATACCCTGTGGTGCTCCTCCTGCTATCTTTATCACCTACCATATCTGAATCAACATATCCCTATAGAACAATGTTTGAACCTTCTAAACATAATGCAAGAGTAGTAGTACCTCTCGAATACCTAAGAATCCACTTTACTACATCCCAATGCTCTTTACCTGGATTGTTCATATACCTGATCATAAATCCCACTACATGTGCGATATCTGGTCCTATGCACACCATCGCATACATCAAGATACCAATCGTTGATTAATAAGGGACCTTGGACATGTATTATATCTGCTCATGTGTCTTGGGACACATCTTCTTAGTTAGTTTAAAGTGGCTAGCCAAAGGTGTACTAACTGGTTTTTCATCCTATATTTTAAACCTCTCCAACAACTTCTCTATGTACTCACTTTGAGACAATGTCAGCTTGTGATTTTTCCTATCTCTTGTCATTCTTATACAAAGTATTTTCTTTGCAGCACCCAAATCTTTCATAAAAAATGAATTAGCTAATTTGTTTTTTAGCACATTTATATCTTGCATGTTAGACCATGTATCAAGCATGCCATCTACATACAAGAACAAGATAATATAGATTCCTTTATCTATCCTCTTAAAATAAACACAATGGTTAGAATAACATCTACTATAACCTTGTTTTGTCATAAACCTGTCAAATTTCAAATAGCATTGTCTTGGAGCTTGCTTGGAGCTTCCTTAGGCCATACAATCTCTTCTTCAACTTGTATACTAAGTTCTCCTACACTTTGACCTCATACCCCTATGGCTGCTATATATAAATATCTTCCTCCAATTCCCCATGGAGAGAATTCATTTTTACATCTAGTTATTCAATATGCAAATCTTCTACTGCCACTAGACTTATAATAGTCCTAATTGAAGTCATTTTAACAACAAGAGAAATACTTAAAATAGTCCTAATTGAAGTCATTTTAACAACAAGAGAAAATATTTCATTAAAATCTATACCTTTCTTTTATGCAAACCCCTTTAGAATAAGTCTAGCCTTGTGCCACCTTTTCCCTTCATCTCCTTCCTTCAACCTATAAACCCATTTATTTTGCAATGCTCTTTTACTTGTAGGAAATTGAACCAAGTCCTAATTCTAGTTTCGTACCAAGGAGTTCATATCCTCTTTCATGCCTTGCTCCAACTTTTTTCTAGTGTCTACATGTATTTCCTCTCCATAACTTTCCGGTTCACCAAAATCAGTCAACAATAAATAATACAATGAGGGAGAATATCGTTCAGGGGGTCTACTTAACTTGGTATATCTTCTAACAACACTTTTAGGAGTTTGAGGTACCTATTGCTATTGTTGTTGCAAATTTTTATTTTCTGGCACCTTTGGAATTTCATTTTCTTTGATTTGATCAAGCATTTTGTATTTTATGTTTTCTTTTTCCTAATTCTTTCGCTGCAACTGATCTTTGTACATAAAATTTTCATTGGATAACACATTTCTACTCCTTATGATTTTGTGATTTTCATAATCCCATAAGTGATAACCAAAATTATTAACTCCACATCCAATAAATGTATGTTTCTTGGATTTTTCCTCAAGCTTTGTTCTATTTGCTTTATCAATATGGACAAATGCTTCACAACTAAAAGTCTTTAGAAATGAGTAGTTTACCTTTTTACTTGTTCGTACCTCCTATGGAATGCCGCCATACAAGGAACTTGGAGGCCCTCTGTTTATTAAGTAAACAACATTATACACAACATATGGCCAAAACTATAAGGGTAACCCTGCATGCAATCTCATATTCCTTGCATGCTCCATAATTGTCCTATTCATCCTTTCTAACATTCCATTTGCTTGTGGTGTTCCTGGAACTATCTTTTCTCTACAAATCCCATGGTATGAACAATAGGTTTCAAACTCCTTTCTACAGGATTCACCTCCATTATTTGATATGAGACAGTTTAACATTTTTCCTGTCTCATCCTCAACCAAAGATTTCCATTTCTTAAAAGTATCAAAAACATCATATTTTTGTCGAATGCAATAAACCCAAGTTTTCCTAGTTGCATCATCAATAAAAGTTACATAATAATGAAAGCCTCTAAGTGATTATACTTGAGTCGGTCCCCATACATCTGTATGCACAAGATCTAACTTTTTCAATCTTCTTTTTCTTCCCAACTCTGAAAAAATTTGACTCTCTTATGTTTTCCATAAACATGGCTCTCACAAAAATCCAAATCAACCTGCTTCAAATTTGATAGCAACTTATATAAAGAGATAGAAGAATTAACATTATTGTAGAAGCTAAAGAGATAGAAGCCATGCCTATGAAGCCTTCCCACTCGTGTGCCCATGCCTATGATGCCACAATGCTATATACATTATTGTAGAAGCTAAAGAGATAGAAGAATTAACATTACTAGTATATAAATGCAATGTACCTACCTTCTCTCCTTTCGCTATTGCCAATGATCCTTTAGTGTCCTTCCATTTTTTTTCTATAAATGTAGATATACAACCTTCATTTTCCAACTTCCCTGTTGAAATTAGATTTCTTTTTAAAGAAGGAATGGGCCTTACCTCTTTCAGAAACCATTGGTTTCCATTCTTTAACTTTAAATGTATTTTACCCTTTCCAAAATTTTTACATGGTTCATCATCCCCCAAATAAACTTGTCAAAAATCAGCTTGAACATAATCTTGAAAATATTTCCTATGGGATGTATTCCATTTGCATCTTCCATAGCTGATAGTTTTGGCCATTAAATTTCTCATCCCTAAACATTCCTTCTTCCTCCATTGATCCCACTTGAACAAGGAACCCTCCTTTCCATCGAATTTATCATCCAAATAGACTTTCAACTCTGATACCAATCGTTAGAAAACTAGATCACATAGCAATAAAATACAATAATGCAGAAATAAAACATATAATAGAACAATACAAGAGAGACACCAATATACGTGGTTCACCCGATATGGGTTACATCCATGGAGAAACAACTAGTCCTTTCTTTTATTCCATCCAACAAGATGAAGGGATACAACCCACAACACATCCACTAAAACATGCTTTTCACCCTCTCATAGTCTCTCTCACTCATTCATATTGATCTTTCATGAGACACATCAACAATACAATTCCCTCATACATGAAAGAGGGTTTCCTTCTAGGGAAAAAACCTAACATAACTTCCACTATTAGATATATGACCTAATGATGAACGGTCTAGATTGACTATTGAATTACAATATATTACAAGGAATTTTTATAAAAATAATTCTTTGGTGGCTCTTCCCCCGTACCCTCCGCAAGGTCAGGGTAGAGCTCCCCCCTAGACCCACCCTTTAGAACTAGGAGCCAAAATGGCTGAAAAAAGACATCCGAATTAGGAAGATAATTAGTCTCCACAACCAACATTGGAGGCCAATGCTTCTATTATTGGTAGGAGTGATAGGGATTCTTAGCGATAAATTTTAGTCTATGGATTGTTTCATATGCAATATTAATATCATAATATTATTTGTATGGTGTGTTTATTATTATTATAATGGATTTATTATACATATCCTTTTAGATTCTTATTCTCATGGAGTAGATGGGATTGTATCCTATTACAATGGAGAATTGGGATCTTATCTCTATTTCCTACTTCTATTATTAGATTTAATTACTAGATTCTAGGATCTGGTGAGTTATTCTATCCATAATTTGTTGAATTGATTTTCTCCATGTAAAAGCTATATAATCCCATGTTTGTTTCATAAAAAAGTAGTTAGATATTTGATTTTATTCACACCTTTGGTGCAGAACTCTTCTCATGAATGGGTTTATCCCATATCACACATGCTATATGCTCTTTCGTGTGTGCATTCCTACTAACCTCCTGGCTACCTTTTCATCCATCATTATCTTGCGAGGATCCTGTATCTAAGTTTTTGGGAAACATTTCAAATTAGATGTCTTGTTTTCTAAACTTCGAAGTGTATTATAGTACACCTTTCCATTTTTTTTGCTAGGGGTTTTGAATACCTACCACTTACTTACAAGTAGACCATTTTCTAGCACAAGTGTCCCCACAAAACATTCCTATGACCTACTAGATTTAGTAAAAAGAAGACTATTTCCAATGGTTCTCTTTACCATCAACATCGAAACAAACTCCTAACAATGAAACCAATTATATAATTTAAGTGCTTTAATCTCATCTACATAGGGATTGATGTCCACTTTAACTTATACTTTAAATGGAGGCTAGGAATATGGGTCGTTTGAAATTTTCCTTTTCTTTCATGTGTTCTTCCTTATATTAATGGTTTTCATGAGAGCCAAAATCTGCAATAATTTTGGACACTCCACGACGGGTATAACCTTGCCCTTTAGGGATGACATTAATATTTTCATATTTTTATAGACATCGATGAATTTTGATTCCACTCTTGAAAATATTTTCTCCAATTCATCCTACGAAACATATCTATGGCGATCCTCTATGTGTGTGACTTGAGCTTGTTATCTTTCCTTCTATGAGTCAATCTCTAGATTCATAGGGTGAATTTTTATTATAGTCTTAGATTTTCAAAGTCTCGTGAACATATACTATGACTATTTTAAATAAAACTACTTTGATACCAATATAATTCATGAGCTTCCTGGTATATTTCAATGAAGAGTTTGTCACAACAAACCTTAAAATTCTATTTCAAATATAGTGAGTATACTTTACTGCACAATAATTAATTATGGTTGAGTTTTAGTACTCAAGCATATTGTTTTTTAACAAAAAAAAATCAAATAAGAAAATAATAATAGATTACAGTAATAGAAATGACACATCATTACCACAAATTTTTACACTAGATAGTGCAACCCTATTATATACTTTAAGTTCTTTGATCTCTCTCTCATAGAGATTGATGTCCACTTTGACTTACACTTCAAATAAAAGCTATGAATATGTGTCTGAAATTTTCCTTTTCTTTCTTTCGATCTTCTTTATATAAACGGTTTTCATGAGAGGCAAAATTTGCAATAGTGTTGGCCACTCCTCAAAGGGTCTAAGATTGTCCTTTATGGATGACAAGGAAGTTCTCTCATAGTCTTAGATTTTCAAATTCTCATGAACATATATTTTGACTATTTTAAAGAAACCTATTTTGATATCGATATGAGGGCGCTCGCATGAAGTTGGGTGACATTTTAGATGCAATTGTAATTTTGTGAAACCTGCTTTTGATTTGAGAAAACAAAACATGTGCACATTCCTTAGAACTGGATTTGGAGGGGTCTAAGCTTGATAAGTCATTTGACATGCAGGTTGGGTAGAAAGAAACACACATGCAATTTGTAGGGAAAAAACGTGCACATGATTTGTCGAGAAAAAATGTGTACGATTTGTAGGAAAAAAACACGTGTGTGATTTTTAGAACATGGTATAAACCCCAAAAATGGGCCTATGACCATCCATTTATCCCACAACGACGGGTTTGACAGCTTCTACTAGTGAAAGAAGGATAATGTGAGTGTGATTACAGCTCCTAGAGGTGATTTGACCAACATTTTGTCATTCTTGCATTATGAGGTCAACTCTAGAAAAACCTCATCCATGATATTGTGTGTAGAATGTTCATGTTGGCCTTTCCAAACAAACTTGCAATAGCTTATGGAACTCATTTCTAATTCTTGGTATGGTTTTTACTCCCTGAACATAAATTCACCAAGTGTCCTTGAAGGGCTCAAGGAGGTGAGTTGTAACTCAGCGTAAGTCAATGACCAGGCCTCAGATCGATAAACCGTTGATTCCATTGGACTTGTGACATTGGATTACACCTGGTGGGTTCCCTCCCTCGTGTGTCCATGGCTTGATGAATTCCTTCTACAATGGCTTCAAAAACTAGGGTTTCTCTCAATATAGGACATTGCAATTCTCGCATTATGAGGTCATCTCTGAAAATGACTTAATTGTGAGAATGTGAGTAGCGTTCCCACATCAACACTACCCAAAAAAACTTGCAAGATCTTACAAAAATCATTTATGCTTCTTGGTATGGTTTGTATGACTTGAGCACAAATTCACTAAGTGTCCCTGAAGGGCTCAAGGAGTTGAGACACAACTCACCATAAAAATATGACTAGGCCTCAGATTGACAAACCATCGATTCCATTGGACTTGTGGCATTGGATTACACCTAGGGGGGTCTCCCCTATGTGTCCATGGCCCAATGAAATCCTTCTACGATGATTTCAAAATATAGGGTTTCGCTTAGTATGGGACACTAGATCTACATATTGGTTCAATAGAAAAGAATTAGTAGTTGGGATAAGTTATGGAAAAGAGGACTTATATGCCTCTCCATATGTTAATTATGTAAACATGTTGAGGAAACCATTTACCATATTTTCATAACATGCATGATTTCCAAATAATGATTTCATAACATGAATGATTTCCAGATAATGACACTCCATTTTTCTTTACAAAATTTGATAAATATATTGCAACAGTATAATGCTTATGAAATATGGTACAAAAGCTCTTATACATCGCATGCATGTGCTTGTAAGACAAGCATATTGAGTGGTTTATGTTGTGGAATTCTTGCTTGCATCATATGTCACTTATTGTGTAGGCATCATTCACTTATAATGCTATTTTCTAAGATATTCTATGTCTATTTGAATAAACACACTTGGTGCATCTAATCACATACATTGGACCTTGTGAGGGTTGAAACATTGGCCTTTTCCCTTGTGAGGATAGAAATTGTATGAGAGGTTGAATCAACATCTTAGTTTGTTGAGCGGATCGTGGAGGAGGTAAGAGAATCAACAAAAAACAAACTTGTTATCACCATTGCACATTTTTTGCACTATTCTTCTACAAAAATTACATATGGGTTGAAGAGCTTACTAGGATTTGCATGAATATTCCCCTAGTAGTTGAATTTGGGTATATAGTTAGGGTGTGAATCAAATGTCGTGGTTTGAATGGTTATCTACATAGCAACTTTTTTGGTACAATATTAACATCAAATTGAGTATACATTTGTGTCAAGGGCATGCAAACCTGAGAATGGTCAACTAGGGGATATGATACAAAAAATAAGGGACAATAAGGAATAATAATGGACAATAAGGGACAAACTATGGTTTCACTCATGCATACAAGTCTGTATTTTATTAACATATGCATAACAAAGAAGTTTGGAATATTCATAAACAACATCTAACTGTAACCTTCCATTATTAAACAATATATCACGTGCAACAATATTTTACACAAGTACCATCCAATCTCATAATCATTTTTTGGAATACCTCATTGTGTTTGCATACCTATTATCATACAACCAAGCCCCCGGGATCATCTCTGTTACTGATGGTCTCTATTAGTCTCTCATGCTCTGCATCTAGTAAGAAGTATTATACCTTAATCAAGGAATTTCTGCTGGGCGCATTGTTCGTAACTTGAGGCTTGTAAAGTGACACACACTTGCACCTAGTTTGTAATATCTGAAAACATATCCACCCTTATTTCTTGCACTGTTGTCTTGTGTCAAGTATTCACCTTTAAAAACCATCAACCAAATTGGGAAGTGGTTGTTTTCATCATCAATTATGGATATATTGAGGTTTTTCTTTCCCTCTATACAACGTGCCAACCAATAATCCCCACCTCATTCACTATCTTTTGGGGAAACCACTACATATATGTGCCTTTACAAAATATGAGAGTAGGTATGTGATTAACATTTAAGACGAGACAAGGCCATTAATGTCCAACTAAATACCATGTAAATAAGTCAAATAAATTACAAATCATATCAGGTTGTACAATATATAAGACATGATCAAAATATAGAGAGATGGATGATTGGTATACCTCCAACAATGTTAACTCAACAATTGCACATTGATCAAGTGGAAGTGATATGTGATCCCATAAATCAACCCAATCCAATTATTCACACCCATCCCAGTCACCATCACTACATGGGGGGGAAATAAAGTGAGTTTTCTAGTCCATATTTCAAATATAGGATTGTTAGATCTTCAAACCGAATGAAATCCTGATTCCTAGTCACATTCTTGCATTCTCATGCATGTGAATGATATACATTGACAACCTCCCAAAAAAAATCTATGCAGATGTCTTTTTCTTTTGTGTTCTTCTTGCATAGTTTATTCCTCTCCCATTATTGATGTGCACTACCTGACTATAGATTGAGCATCTTGAATAGTGGATTCAGTAGATAATTTCAATCCCTCCCTACATAGGATTGTTTTGACACATGCTCCAACTCCATCGTGCTCTCCTTTGTTGTGCCCAGTCTCAGAATAGTTCCACATATGTTGGCCTTGTTATTTTTATGCAATGAACACAACCATTGAAATATGCGAGCATTTTTTAACTAACCAGCACATCCATTGGCCCAAATATGGTGTCTATACATTTGTATATTCCTACCCTTTAGGTGATCATATAACATGAGGAAACAATGACGTACATAATGGAAGTCATGGCATCTATCATCACTTATGTAGAAGTGATATTCCTTTAGAATTTCTCGTTGCTCTTCGCTGTTATTTTGGCCATGTTTGTATGTGATATGGACCATCAAGGAAACCTACTTAGAATGATAATACTAACTTTGAATCTCATTTTTGGGATGGAGTGTGTATTTCTCAACAAAATCAACCACTAAAAGTATAGTACCACAGGTAACTGTATCTCTACAAATTCTAAATTCTTGATCCTACCATCGAGCCACATGGACATACTCAACATATTGTTGTGTCTTTTCAATAAATTTCTTAATGAAGTGTTTGACTTGTACTTGATGGCACAAAATTATCTCGACATAAGTTATGTTTGTAAGTAAGGATTGAAAGATAATTGAAGTGAAAATTTAG
The DNA here is from genome assembly GCA_027924585.1 of Larix kaempferi. Taxonomy (NCBI): domain Eukaryota; kingdom Viridiplantae; phylum Streptophyta; class Pinopsida; order Pinales; family Pinaceae; genus Larix; species Larix kaempferi. Next base: position 1,434,271 of record BSBM01001218.1, read on the forward strand.
AGATAGATATTGGCATGAGATGTCACCAATTGTATATTTTTGCTTTCTTTCCTAGGGCCTATTACATAGCTGATGTATTTGAAACATTTCATTTCTATAACCATATTCTCAAATTCATTATATCCACTCTCATGAATGCACTGGCTCAATAATGTCATCATTCCACCATTGTTGGAGCATGTCCCATCTAAACAAGCTTTTGCATAGTATGTTTTCCCTTCCGACCTATTACACATGGTGCTATGAGTGAATTCTCTTGATGAAGTCAGTGGTATTATCATGGATAAATCCTACACATGATTAGTATGCAACACACAAATAACGTACAAAAATGTGTCATAGTAATATTAATATTCTACATGGTATCTAGAACAACAAGTGTTATGAAGAGTATTTATTCTAACATACTAGGGCTTGCATTTCTCAAAATATCCTTGCTCCATGTTCAATTCCCTATATTCATTCTTGAATTTAGCGTATAGTTCCATTTGTGTTATGTTAAGAAGGTGTTTAATGTGTGGTTCATGATACTTTTAAGCTCTTCTAAATTTTAATACATCCTTCCAATTTGAAGAAGGCTTGATGTTATCATGCCAAAAACTATGCCCTAATCCCTTTACCGCATCAATTAGCTTCATGTTGGAGCATGGAAACCTACCAATGAAGGCCCAAAAATATGTATGTCCTGTTGTTTCAAGATGTTCTCTTCTAATAAAATACCTATGAAGGGTTTTGAAATTCAAATTAACAGGTTTGGATGTAGGCTTGAGAAAAATAATGACCCTAGTGTTCTTCTTTATGATTTTTTGTGAAAACACACAATGAGTTGCATTGCAATGTTTTGAATGAGTTTTATTACTAGTTGTGCTAAATGAATCTACTAAGCTTTCAACAATATGAGAACTTGGTCCAAAATTGTTTATCATATTTATCCCTAACTTTCTCCTAACAAAAGTCATACACCTAGATTTTTATAATGATAAAAAAATCTACATTTATCTCCATCACATTTAGAATCAAAATATGTATTAAGTATCTATCGATTTTGATACACATGAATATTGCATTTAGACAGCATACCTTCAAGGGAACAAATGAGACTTTCATCTATCTATATACGTTTCATATTTTTTTAGTGTGTACTTGGTAACAGAGGTAAGGAAGTTGGAAGTGTACCATGTACCACATCACCAACATGCTTTGGAGTTTCAATAGGATCTTGTTGTCTTTATCTCTCTTGCTGGAAGCTAGATGGTGGTGAATGAACATCCTCTTGGATGGTCTCAATAACATTTTCTTCTTCAAAAATAGGTTCTACAAGCAATGCCTCTCTAACTTCATCATTTGTGTAACCACAAGAGACCAAAAGAGTATCTTCATTTTGATATGGTGATTCATTAGTTTGAGGTTGAATTGATGTGGGAATTGAAACATCTCCAGATGAGTACCCGTCTTTTACTTCTTGATTAGTCCCATGGGGTTCTTTTTCCTCAACTATTGTGGAAAATGAGGGCCCCTCTAGTGAATGCTTCCATTTTTCTTGTTGTGGATTGGTAGGAAGAACCATGACATCATCTATAATTGGAATTGAATGAGTGTCCATAGAATTTCTCCAATTGATCATGTCTAATATTTTATTTTCTCTTCTTTCTTGAATGATTTATTAAGGCTTCATCTTCCTTGTTGATTTTCTTACTCGATTTCGTATATTCCCCACCACCACAATGATCAATTAAATGAAAATTGTCTTTGGTGCTCCTTAATTATAAGTAAATTAATGATGAAATTGGTATTTGGTGCTCCTCAATTATAAGTAGATGAATGATGGAGATTGTATTTGGTGCTCTTCAATTAGAGATTCTTCAATCTTACTGATTTTCTTCCTCAATTGTGAATATACCCCATGATCACCGTAATGATCAATGAGGAAAATTGTCTTTGTGCTCCTCAATTATAAGAAAATGAATGTTGAATATTTTCTTTGGTGCTTTTCAAGTAGAGATTCTTCAATCTTGCTAATTTTATTTCTAAATTGTGAATATACCCCATCACCACAATGATCAATGAGGAAAATTTCCATGGTGCTCCTCAATTATAAGTATCTGAATGATGGAGATTGTCTTTGGTGCTCTTCAATTGGAGATTCTTCGAGCTTCTTGATTTTCTTACTTAGTTATGAATATACCCCATCACCACAATGATAAATGAAGAAAATTGTCTTTGGTGCTCCTCATTTATAAGCAAATGAATGATGTATATTTTCTTTGATGCTATTCAATTAGAGATTCTTCAAGTTTGTTGATTTTCTTCCTCAATTGTGAATATACCCCATCACCACAATGAACAATGAGGAAAATTGTCTTTGGTTCACCTCAATTATAAGAAAATGAATGATGGATATGGTCTATGAGGCTCTTCAATTGGAGAGCTCTTGGTCTCCTTGATGAAAAAACATATATTACTATAATTTGCTTAGACATGTTTGAGAAACTGTTGGATAGGAAAAAATATTTTTTTTACATAACAAAAATGTGCATGCCTTATGTATATACAAAATGTTCATGTGTTACTGAGCATATTAAAGAGGTTTGGTGTACAACCATGGCAAAGAATAATTCACAAAAATGTGCATCTGTTTATACAAAAAGAAATGCATATGCATAATGTTTACATACAAAACCCATAACTCCTACCCCCCTCTCTCTCCCCCAACCCCCTAACACCCCCCTTCTCTCTCTCTCTCTCTCTCTCTCTCTCCCCTACTCCTCCCCTAACTCTAACCCCCCCCTCTCCCTCTCTCTTCTCCATAACCCTTACTATCCCCCTCTCTCACACTCTCTCTCCCCTACTCCTCCACCTCCACGTAACCCCCACCCCATCTATCTTCCCCAACCCATTAATACCACCCCATTCTCTCTCTATCTCTCATTCTCACAACCCCTAACCCCCCTCTCTCTCCTTAACTCCCCTCCTACTCTCCCTATCCATAACCATTGCCTCCATCTCTCTCTCTCTCTACCCATAACTCCCACTCTCTCTGTCTCTTCTAATACCCATACCACTACCACTTACCACCCACATATCTCTCTCTCTCTCTCTCTCTATCTATCTCTCTCTCTCTCTCTCTTTCCATATTCCCCCACCCTATATCCCCATTTCTCTCTAACTTACCTAATACTCCCTAAACCCTCACTCCCCCACCTTGATCTCTATCTCTCTCTCATTTGACCCCCATCCTCCCCTTACCATTAATCAACTACACCCTCCCTCTCACCCCTAAATATCTCTCTCCATCTCTCTACTCCGCCACCTACACCTAAACCCCACCCATCTCTCTCTCCCCCAACCCCCTAACACCCATCCCCTTGATCCCTCATTCTCTCTCTCCCTCTCTCTCTCTCTCTCACACACACACACCCCTACTCCTCTCCCTACCACTAACCCCTCCTCTCTCTCTAACCCTAAATAAACCCTTCTCTCACTCTCTCTCTCCTTACTCAGCCTACCCCAAATCCACACCTCCCCCGCTCTCTCTACCATAACCCCATAAGACCCACCCCCCTCTCTCCTTGATACCCTCCTCTTTCTCCTACTCCCCCTACCCCTATTGATCCGCATGCGCCCAGGTGCACGACGGGGACAACAGTCGATTCAATGAATCGACAATGTTATGGCGGAAGCATAAGAATGAGAATAAGCAAAGGAGGAATACACTACACACATAAACATACATACACAGACAATATGCATGAATGCGAACTGTTTTCTCTATTACCGGATGTAAATATCATGAGATGTAAATTACAATATTTTACATGCTTATATAGAGTGCTGAGATGCTTGGGTGCCTTCCTGTTATGTTCAATTACAAGAGAAGTTAGAACGGTTTTAGAAGTTCAACCGTTACAGTCGACTGGAAGACAGGGAGACAATTTGTCAAAGTCGATGATTGATCAAGGTCGCTGAACTTGTCGTAGTCCCTAACTGGTCAGAACTTGTTGGATTCGTATCAAAGTTGATGATTGGTCACAGTCATGAACTTGTCGAAGTTGTGTCGATATCGATGTTGGCTGCCAACAGTTCCAAGTGTTGGATGAATCATACCTCCTTCCTTAAGAAACAATGGTCCCCATTTTTTGCTCATTTCGGTGAGGAAACTTGTCGGTCAGTTCAGTAGGAGAGTACCATTTTCCTTATGCGAGGATCTGTCTGGATTTAGCTACCTGAAACAAGGGAATTGTGTTCGTCCTTGTATGGCATACTCATCATCCCACAATGGTGTCACAAGGAAGAGGCTCCTGAACATCTAGATGGATGTCTTCGGGTTCTGTTTTTTGCAAGTCGTTCTGTTCCAACAGTGGTGCATGGTATGGTCAAAGTAGATCCACATTAAATAATGGATGTAGACCCAGGAATGAAGCAATGTCGAGCTAAAAAGCGTTTTCTCCAATCTGTTGAAGAATACTATATGGACCATATCGCAAAGGTTTCAGTTTCTTGTATGGGCTAGTAAAGCATTCCTTCTTGAGATGTAACCAAACCTTATCCCCAATTTGAAATGAATGAGGTATATGATGCTTTTCATGTTGGGCCTTAGCTTTTTCATTTGCTCATTGCAACATTTCCCGCGCTTGTCTCTGGATGTCACAGATTTGATCTCGAAACTTCAATGCTTTTTCGACTTCTCATTGGTTATAGTCGGCGTCATTCTACTATGTCGAGGAACTGATCAAGTCAATAGGAGATGAGGGTTGAAATCCGTAACAGATCTCAAATGGACTTTTTCTTGTAGAGTTGTGTTGATCACGATTGTAGCTGTGTTGTATGTATGGAATAATTTCATCCCATGTTCATCGATGCTTGTGGTTGTACATGTGAAGCAATTGTACTACCAAACAATTCACAACTTCCATCTGTCCGTCGATTTGAGGATGGAAAGCTGTCAATAGGGAGAGTCTTGTGTCGAGCTGTTTCCAGAGAGTCTTCCAAAAGATGCTGAAAATCTAGCATCCCTGTCAGAAATAATGGTTGTCAATAACCCGTAGTGTTTCCAGACATGTTTGAAGAAGAGATGAGCGGTCTGTTGCAATGTCGTAGTTTTCTTGCATGGAATGAGAATGGCCATCTTGGAAAATATGTCAACAACTACTAAGATCATGTGATGTTCATGTTTCATAGTAGGATATACTGTCAAGTAGTCCATAGAAATAGATTCCCATGGTCAACTAGGATCTGAAAAAGGTGTGTACAATCCCTATCGTCGATTAGGTGGTTTAGCATGGCACAAACCACGCATGATCGAATGTACTTGTTGACGTTAGTTTTAAGTGAAGGCCAAAAGAAATAATTTGGGATAATGGCAAGGATCTTTGCTATTCCAAAGTGTACTACAGTCTTGTTGTAGTGCGCATCCCAAATGAGTTTTTGTCGATGCTCACCTGTCAGTACACAAAGTTGTCCAAGCTTGTATAGTAAGGTGTCTTTCAGGAAATAGTTAGAGGTCGATGAATTGTCAGTCTGAAGTTGTCGATAGACTAGTGAAAATTCGTTGTCATCCTGATACAATTGCAGCCAAGTGGTGGTGTCATATCCCTGCATACTCATCACTATAAACATGAGAGTAATGGGTGGTCGACTTAGACAAACGGTGGTGGAATTACCTTTACCTTTCTAATACTTGCTTACCAACTGAAATTGTTGCAGGTAATTAATCCACTTGAGTTGGCAATTTGTTTGTAACTTTGAATGAGACGAGGCGAACTGTAAAGGCTTGTGGTTAGTGAGGATGATCATTTCCTTGCCAAGGATATAATTCCTCCATTGCTTAGAAACTTGCACAATGGCGTACAGTTCTTTTTCATACATCGAATATCTTCTAACAATGTCGTTAAAAGTTTCGGAATGAAAAGTGACTGGGTGGCCATACTGAGTGATCACTGCGCCCAAGGCATACTCTGATGCATCCATCTCAATATCGAAGGGCTAATGCAAATCAGGTAACACAAGTACTGGTGTAGTACAAAGCTTGTGTTTGAGCTTTTCGAAAGCTTCTTGTTGTGTCAGTATCCATTTGAAGACAGTTTTCCCATTTCCTTTGGTCAATTGATTCAAGGCCAGGATATGTGACTGAAGCCGAGTATGAATCATTGATAGAAATTTTCCAAACCAAGAAAACTTCTTAGTTCATGAATGCTTTGAGGAATGGGCCAATATTTGAGAATTTGTACTTTGTTTGGTTCGACATGAATGCATGCAGAGTCAATTACAAACCCTAAATATTTGATGTTGTTCATCATAAAGGAACATTTTTCCATGTTCAAGTAGGGTCGATGTCATTGGAGAGTGTCGAGGACTTGTCGAAGTTGTCCGACATGTTCTTCCCATGATCGATTGAAAATCAATATGTCGTCAAGATACACAATGACACATTTTAAGATGAAAGGTTGAAGAATGTCATCCATATATCGCATGAATGTCGTTAGTGCATTGGTTAAGCCGAAAGGCATGAATAACCATTCAAACAATCCTTCCTTGGTCTTGAAAGTAGTTTTCCATACATCTGAGGGCTCGATTGGAATTTGATGATACCCCGACTTGAGGTCGAGCTTAGTAAATAATTTAGCACCTTTCATACAGTCGATGAGATCGTCTATCTGCGGCAGAAGGTATATGTTCTTTACCGAAATTTTGTTGAGGGCCCAGTAGTCGATGTAAATGCGCCAAGTCCTGTATTTCTTTGCAACGAGGATGACTCGACTTCCACAAGGAGAGGAAATGGGTTGGATATGACCTTTGTCGATCAAATCTTGGATTTTTCTATGAACCTCTTCATTTTCGATAATGGATCTTCTATAGACAGATGCGTTAGCCAATGAAGAACTGGTAGCAAGTCCAATAGAGTGTTTTACCTGGCAATGTCGAGGTACTCTGTCTAGCTCTTGGAATAGGTTCTGGTATTCATCAAGAATATTGTCGATCTGTTGCTTTTGTCAGGATATGCACTAGTCCGTGACTCAATTGGTTGTTGGAATATTCCTAGAATGTTGTGGCTTGATCATGATCAATGCGAACTTCTGAGCATGGTTGATGAGATTCTTCATATTTTTAGCAAACAACATTGCAACCGTTGGTGTAGGTTGTTGCTCTGGTATGTCGTACCATTGATTCTGAATTCTGACAATCACATTCTGAGGTCGTCACTGGTAACTTCCATGTTGATCCCATAAGTAAGGTTTCCCAAACAAGGTGTCAGCTACAAAAAGTGGTGCCACATCGCAGAGTACTTCATCTTCAAAAGTCTTAATGAAGTAGGTGAGTTTTCAATGTCGGGTGATCCTTAGCTCTTGTTCATCCTTCATCCAACTGATGTTATAAGGCTAAGGATGTGGAGTGGTAACAAGACCTAGTTTCTTCACAAGTTCTTCAGAAACAAAGTTTTTATGGCTACCATTATCCACAATCAAATGTAATGGATTGTTTTGAACCCATATCTGTTTATGGAATAGGCACTCTCATTCCTCCTCATCAACGATAGTCGAGGCTGCTGGAGTGGTCAATGTCGATGTCAAAAGGGTCGTTTCTTCTAGGTCAGTTTCAACCAGAGTTTTTTTTAATGCATCGGATGTCGACACTTTTTCAAAATATGTCTTCTGAGCTTTGCATTCAGACGTATCATGCGATGATGAATTGTGGTAATCACACCATTTCCCAGTAGGTTTCTTGCTACGTTCCCTTTGGTCTTTCAGAAAATTCTTTTTTCCATGATCCTGCTTAGGCGGAGTTGGCTGAGAATATCTTGACTTGTCAAATTCGGCTGGTGCCTTCTTGTCAGGTGGTCGTCTTGATGTCAGCTTGGTTGCGAAGCGTACTTTCCCTTTTTGTTTAGCTTCAAGATTACTGGCATAGTGGAATGCATCTGCAAGCGTATTGATAGTCAGAAAATTGATCTCCTGCTAAATGTATGGGACAATCCGTTGACGTAGTTCAGAACAAGTAATTTCTCTTCTTCTTGAATGCCAAGTCTAGCCATTAGTCGGTAGAACTTATTGGTGTAACTCTATATGGACTAGTCTTTCCATTGCCTTAGCTGCTGCCACTTCTTATGCTATTGTTCGACGTACTTGGGAGGGTAAAAATCCTTCCGAACATATTCGACAAATTTCTCCCATGTCTCATTGGGGTCGCCACTTTTCTCCATCTTTGTCGATAGGTTCTCCCACCAACAGTGCATAGAAGTTGACATCTTTAAGGATGCAATGATGATCTTTTCAGTTTCCGAGAGTTAGATCACAGAGTAGTAGGATTCCAATTGTTGTACCCAATTGTCGACGGATTCTGCATCAATCTTTCCTTCTAGATTCGGTATGTCCAGATTCATTTGCACTTTGAATGGACTGATTTTTTTGGATTTAGATCTTGTCTAAAATCCTCCTGATGTCAAAGAAAATCGCGTGATAATATCATTGAACTGGGAGAACATTTCAGTTCACTGTTGAGCCAACGCTTTCTCTATGAGTTGATGTGTCTTGTCAATTGCATGTTGATTGTCTACTTCTCTTGCCATTTTTGGAGGTAGTGTCTGCTTGGATTGCTGATTTTTTCAGTGTGTTTAAACCGACATAAGTTAGGTAACTTCACTGGAAGTGTCTATGTACAATTTAAGCATAAACAAAGATGATAATGCTCTGATACCAATGATCTACATGCGCTCAGGTGCACGAGGGGGACAATAGTCGATTGAATGAATCAACACTGTTATGGCAGAAGCATAAGAATGAGAATAAGCAAATCCGGAATACACTACGCACATAAACATACATACATAGATGATATGTAGGAATGTGAACCATTTTCTCTATTACTGGATGTAAATATCATGAGATGTATATAACAATATTTTACATGCTTATATAGAGTGCTGAGACGCTTGGGTTCCTTCCCGTTAAGTTCAGTTACAAGATAAGTTAGAACGGTTTTGAAAGTTCAACCGTTACAGTCGACTAGAAGATAGAGAGACAATATGTCGAAGTCAATGATTGATCAAGGTCGCTGAACTTGTCATAGTCGCTGACCGATCCGAACTTGTCGGAGTCATATCGAAGTTGATGACTGGTCACAGTCGTGAACTTGTCGAAGTTGTGTTGATATCGATGTTGGCTGCCAACAATGCAAAGTGTTGGATGGATCACCTATCCCACCCTCTATCTTTGTCTCTCTTAATCCCCCTCCCCTACCACTAACCACCCCCCATTTCTCTCTCTCTCTCTCTATCACACACACACACACACACACACAAACACACACACACACACACACACCCATACTCCTCCCCTCCTCCTCTCTCCCTATATCTCCTCTCTCCCCCCTAACCCTTACTAACCACCTATCTCACTCTCTCTCCCATACTCCTCCACCTACAGCTAACTTCCACCCCTCTCTCTCCCCCAACCCCCTAACACCCCCTGCCTCTCTCTCTCTCAGAAAACCTCACTACCTGTTAGAACATTTTTACACCTAGGGCCATAGTCCACAAGTTAATATGGTGTTTATTGGTCCAAAATATGGTTAATGATGATAATCCAAGGTTGTTAGAAGTTAGTTGGGGCATTTATGGCACAATCCACCACTTTTGGGCCAAACTCTAGTTAAACTAGCAGTTAGGTGCCCTCATTTATTGCCACTACCTTAGAGAGGTGCACCCTTATCCCCTGGATTGTGGATATGTCTTTGACTGAGGCGCCCATGCATTGTATATGGACATTTTGGCCCCATTTGGCTGTTTTGGCTTATCATTGGCCACCTACACTCCACCAAATCCTCCTCCACTCATGTGTCACTATCATTAATGCCTTCCCATGCCTACCCAATGTTCATATTGACAATTCGTAACTGTTTGAGGTGATTTGTGAGCCTATTGGTCAACCTAGGGGGATTGAGGTCCAATGTAAGCTAGCCACTTGTAGCCACTACTGATGCCTCCAAAGGGTCATGATGTTTCCCAAATGTTATATAATGATGATCACAACTCATTTATGGGTTGGAAAATTAATAATAAACCTTCTATTTGATCATTTGTGTCTGTAATTTGATCATTTTTGTGTCGAGAATGCTTCTTTTACACTAATTCTTGCATACTTAGTCAAATTTTGTTGATTGTGAGGTAATATTTAGCTATGAGATCCTACTGTTAGTTATATTTCACATGGTATCAAAGCTATTGGAGCTTCTATTCGAACCAAGACTGCTTCAGAAGTGCACCAGAAGTAGTAAAGCAACCACAGAAGTCCCTGGGGCCATTTCCTTGAATCCATTGGAGAAATCCTTTGGAGTCTACCCAAGGTGTGATGCACTCCTGAATGTGCCTTCTTTCAATGTAGGGTTCGATTTAGACAATTAGGATCCCCTCTTAAGTGATTGAGTGTTTGTTTTGTAGGTACAACAACTTCTAGATGGATTCGAAATTTCCTCTTCTTTCTTCATTCAGTTATGCTGAGTGGAAGCCTAAAATGTGTGCATATCTCAGGAGTCAAGGTCTTTATGATGTGTCCATTGGTGCTTACAGCGAGGCATATTCTTATGAAGAGAAAAATCATTGGCTAAATGATTGTGACAGAGCATTTGGAGCTATGTGTCTAGCCATGTCTCCAAGTACGCACTACTTGATTGGTTATGTAGAATATCCATTTGAGCTATGGTCCAACTTGGACAAGGATTTTGATAAGCAGAAGAATGGTGCATTGAGTTAGCCTATGGACACCTCATCATGTGCTCTTCCTCCTAATGTCTCTGACTCTACTCCTATTGGGGCATATCTCTTTAATTTGAATGCTTCCTCTACATGTTATGAAGTAGAATGTGAAGAGACATCATCTATTTCACAAGATGTTGCTACTAATGATGAATATACAACAAATGGATCGTCCATTGTTGAAAATTAAATCTCTCTCCACTCATTGTTCTCATATCATACTTCTTCTACTGAGGATTCTCTATCAGTGATTGCTCTAGAAGATAAGCATTCTTCCTATGAGTTTGCTTATGTGCAAGACTATGGTTCCTTGGATATTTTGGATTCTAAATCATATTATGGAGTTCATGCATTGGCACTCCTTGGTCCCGTGCCTCCTCTCACTTCCTACATGGTCACATGAACACTTCCTCAAGCTACTGTTGAAGATGGAGACATCATGCATTCGCTTGGGTTTAAGCCTCAAGCACATCAAGGTTCATATGGTTTGAAGTTCAATCATTTGGACCATCTACAAGCATTTGGAGTTTATATCCAAACCCTTTTGTTCTCTCACGAGTATTCACATTCGAATTATGAGGATCATCAGTCAGTTGTTGCAGCCGCTCTCACTATCATGATTCCTATCCACTACATGATTGGCACTTTTTCTCAGAGTTGCACAAAAGATGGAGGACACTATCATTCTCTTGAGATTGATTCTAAAGCTCATCAAGTCTCATTTGGATTTTTTCTGGCCACATTTGGTATGATGATCAAGTTTGAAGATCACCTACTTGCGCTTGCTTCCACAATTGCAGAGATCAATCATTTGATCCAAGCATGGGAGCAACATCCGCTTCTTCCAAAGAAGAAGGTTCATCCAGACATTTGATAAAGTTCACACCTACTTGAGTTTTGGATAAGTTCAATTTTTTTTGTTGTATTTCATGTCCATTTTAGAGGGGAGGTTTTATTTCCCATGAGGTTTTCCTCCTTACCTTGGTTACATGGACTATAAAAAATGTTGTTGTAAGAGGTGACTCGAGCCTTAGTTGCCAAGGCCTCATTTTTTATTATTGGCTACATAAGTCTAGCTTAAGGGAGTGTGTTAGAACATTATTACACCTAGGACCATATTCTACAAGTTAATATGGTGTTTATTGGTCCAACATATGGTTAATGATGATAATCCAAGGTTGTTAGAAGTTAGTTGGGGCATTTATGGAACAATCCACCACTTCTGGGACAAAATCTAGTCAAACTGGAAGTTAGACGCCCTCATTTATTGCCACCTCCCTCATTTATTTCCACTACCTAACAAAGGAACACCCTTATCCCCTGAATTGTAGATCTGTATTTTACTAAGACACCCATGCATTGTATGTAGACATTTTGGCCCCTTTTGGCTGTTTTGGCCTATCCTTGGCCACCTACACTCCACCAAATCCTCCACCACTCATGTGTCACCATCATTAATGCCTTCCCGTGCCTAACCAATGTTCATATTGAAAATTCATAGCTGTTTGAGGTGCTTTGGGAATCTATTAGTCAACCTAGGGGGGATTGAGGTCCAATGTAAGATAGCCACTTGTAGACACTACTGATGCCTCCAAAGGCTCACGATTTTTCCCAAATGTTATATAATAATGATCAGAACTCATTTTTGGGTTGGAAATTTAATAATAAACCTTCTATTTGATCATTTGTGTGTCCAAAATGCTTCATTTACATTAATTCTTGCATAATTAGTGAAATTTCTTGATTGTGAGGTAATATTTAGCTAGTATATCCTACTGTGAGTTATATTTCACACTACCACTAACCCCCCACCTACGCTCCCTACCCCTAACCACCACCTCTGCTCCTCTCTCTCTCCTACTCGCCCTACCCCTAACCCCCTCTCTCTCCATCTCTCCTAATTCCCGCCCTACAAATTACCCCCCCATATCTCTCCATCTCTCTCTCTCTACACCATATACCCCCCTTCTCTCTAACTACCCTAATCCACCCCTACCCTCCCACCCTGATCTCTATCTCTTTATTTCCCCCCAATCCCACTCCTCCCCCCTACACCTAATCACCCACACCCTCCCCCCACCCTTGGCCCCACAAATCTCTCTCTCTCTCTTACACACACACACATACCCCTCAACTCCTCCACCTATCCCTAACCCCCACCCCTCTCTCTCTGCCCCCAACGCCCTATCACACCTATCTCTCTCTCCCTCTCTTTATATTACACACACACACACCATAATCCTACCCCTACCACAAACCCCATTACTTTCTCTCTCATACTACACCTATCCCTAAATCACGGGGGCTTCACTCAATAAACCGCTATCATAGCACGTTCGTTCGTGGCATATGAAACAATACCCCTAATTTCACTAAATATTGGAAAATACCTTTCAAAATCGTTTTTTTAACCCCCTCCCAATATGCCTTCCCAAAATTGTTTTATACCTAGTATATTGATATGATACCCCTCTTATGATCCCACATGCATTCTACAATGCACCTCTCTTCTTCCGATGTATATTGTGGATGCACATTACTTCACCCACAATGCAATTACTCAACCACATATCATTATGATTTGCAAAATCTAATGGTCTAATGAAGAGATAGGAGATCACTTCTTGTATGTCACTAGAGCCAATGCACATAGTACACCATTTAGATTGCATGTTGCAGTTCCCCAATTGTTGACTAAGCCTATTGTGGGCTAGGTATCCAAGCCCCCAGGACCTATAACAAGCTCTAGGAGGCTAAATAAACCTCCCAAGGCCTATAATAGGCACGAGTGGATAGGTATTCAAGTCCCCAAGGCCTATCGAGGGCCTATGACAGGCCTTGGAGGCTTCGAGCCTCCCAAGGCTATTGGTAACAACTGGTTGAGTGATATTGGTAACAATTGGCTGTCAATGACCACTGTCTCTCGACTATGATCGATTGGAAACCCACTTCACCATGAAACCCCTGGCCTCAAGCATGCCTCAAGACGCAATTTCCCTGCGTACTGGTAAGCCCGAGCCTTTCCTCAACCCGATTTCTCATCCTGCTATCTCCATTTGGTAGATATTTGTCATCCGAACCATATAAAAAAGACCCCAAAGTATTTTTGTATTGTTACATTAAATAAAAAAAAACCCTTTGCCCCTTAATATATAAGCAATATACTTTTTAGGTTTTCATGAATATTTAATACCGCAATATGAATGAACATGATATTATATTTCCTTCTAGTGAATCCCCCATGCCCTAAACCCCCTTCTCTTTGTTTCTCCTAGTCCCCTACCCTCTACCACTAACTATCCCCATCTCTCTCTCTCTCTCTCTCTATATATATATATATATACAAACAAACACACACACCCCTCTTCTATGTAACTTCCCTCCTCTTCCCCACACCCCTAATGTCCCCGGTCTCTTTATCTCTATCTCTCATACTCCCTTCCTTGATGATTTCATCTTATCCCTTCTCCCCAACCCCCTGCCTCATTATGTCCCCTCTTCTCTCTTTCATCCCATCTCATTTCCCTCACTTCAATTTCCACCTCCTCCTTCCTCTCTCCTCCAATCCTCCTCATCTACCCTTCTATCTGCCAATCCTCGTTCGCATCAAAATATCATCCAATTATTATCTTCCCTCTACCTCCCCTTTGTTCAATATACATCATCAGGAGACATTCTACAAACCAATATTGTGTATCCAACATTGATCCTCCCATATAGAGGTGAGCACTTTGATTGCCTTCCGTGTAAAGGCTATTCCTCCCGTATAGAGGTACTTGATCAAAGTAATGATGCTGTAAAGTCTTGTTGGACAAGACTCTGGTCTTGTGTGTCAAGTCATAATTATCATGTGAACCTTTTGTATAAAGGTATCTATGAGATGGACCTCCCATATAGAGGTGGACCTTCCGTATAAAGGTCATGCTTTACTTGTTAAAAGCATTTAATGTTGTGTGATGTATAATTAACCATGATCACTAGATTTCTATTAAGTCTCCTTTAGAGATTGATCACCACTAAAGTGAATTACTTTAGCATATGATCATTTGGTCCAAAATAATATAATATGATCACAACATCTGATAATTCTTCTTAGTATAATGTAATGAGATGGATAATTAAATTTAGCACATATTGACCTTGCAGTAAGAAATAAAGAAATAAAAGATAAAGCATAGAGATCAAGAGAATTTGAAATTTCCCATGAAGACCACATGCAGACACTTCAGTTAATTAAAGAGAACTTGAATTGTTAAAGCTTCATTTAAGTATCAATGCTTTAGTTAAATAACCAGTTAAATATATGCCTCGGTTAACTAAAGAACTCATAGTGGTCACATCAAGTAAATCAATCAAAATGATTTAAGTTAACAAGTGTTAAAAAAGGACTAGTTAACTAAAGTGTTTTCACTTTATTTAAATTAAAAGACAACACTTCAGTTAAAGAGAGTTAACTAAGTGACAACAAAGAAGATCTAGTTAACTAAGTGTTATTACATGACAACACTTATGTTAAACTAAAATATGATGCGTGATTTGCGACACTTGCATGTTGACACTTAAGTTAGCCACCTAACTAATTGGGAAAGCTTTCAGTTAAGAGGCCGCGAGTTCATCCTAAGTGACAACTCACTGAGATAAAGAACTACATGAGAATTGGGGCGCACCTCTGCATGCAATATTAATATAGCCAGTTTGAGGGCAAGTTCATCCTGAATTTAGAAGTTAAAAATAGAATAGAAGAATGTATAAATATGTTATACGGGATTGATGAATCCAATGTGAAGTGAATTCTCTTCTCGATTGAAGGAAAGGTGCTTCTCTTTGTGCAAGGTATTGTTCGTGCTTGTTATTGTTGTGTTGGGCACACATCCGATTGATCTCTCTTCTCTATTGCTTCTGTATCTTCATCAAGAGTGTTTGGTGATCTCTTATCTTTCGAAACCAATCTGCTATGTTGTAAAAGAAATCATTCTCTTCTATCTATTATATTATACTGAGAAGAATTGTTGGGGTTTTTGTTCTCATACTTTTGAGGATTTTCTCCAAGTTATATCTTGTTTTATGGTTGTATGAATTTCATGGATTCAATTGTCTCATTGCTTCAAGTATCTGCATCTAAATGAATTAAAGATCAAATCTCAACTAAATTTCAACATGGTATTAGAGCTCAGGGCATGAAGGAGCTCAGTTTTGCATGCCAGCTAGAGCCTATGCTGATCCTAAGAAGTTGAGCACAATATTTGAAGACTATGGAATTAGTCTCTGTTCGACCGAAGTCCATCTTGAGGGCACCTCAAAATTCAACATTTGGAAGGCTAGGATTCTCAACATCCTAGAAGAACATGACTTGGATGGCTGTGTATCCACTGTGGTGGAGGATCCTACATCTAATGCAGGGTGCCAAGAAGAATCAAGCTAAGGCCAAATGGATTATCTATGATTCGTTAAAAGATGACTTGATGCCTGTGATCACACTGTTGAAGACCGTAAAAGAAATTTATGATACATTCACTAATGTATAATCTTCAAAACTTAAATATGGAGACAGATGAGATAGTGGCTTCCTTCTTCTTCAAGATCTCTCGGGTAAGAGATCAGCTTGATAGTATTGGAGTAGTGGTGGATGAAGATGATATTCTCCAAACCTCTATTTATGGTCTCCCATCCTCATGGGATACATTCTTGGCTACGGTAAATGGCCGATAGATACAACCTAACTTCGAAAGGTTGTGGCATGACTGCCTCCAAGAGGAGGGGCGAATCTAGAGCAAGTCAGTGTGCATCAAAGAAGAAAATATTGACATTACGGCAAGGATGAAGAAAGGAAAGAAACCCTTCTTCCAAAAGAATTTCTCTCATCCAAAGAAGAAGGAGTTCAACAAAGGCTTTGACAAGTCAAAATCTAGATACTTCAATTGCAACAAGAAAGGTCATTTATCAAGATATTGCAGAGCAAAGTGGAAAGGAAAGTTTCATGCTTCTACTACCATAGAAGATGAAATCAATCAAAAGAATGTATCTGAAGAAAAGGAGACAAGAAGGGAGTATTATATTGTCTCATCCCTTTCGGGATCTGTCATATCAAATGCAGGAACATGGTTGATTGACAATGGTGAATCCAAACATATGACTGGTTACAATAGTGCCATCACTGATCTTAAGAAGAAATAATTCACATGCATGGTATAGTTGGGGGACGACTCAACGTATTTGATCCAAGGAGTTGGATCCACCTCATTCCAGTTGAGAACTAGTGATATTGTACATGTGGAGGACATTCTATATGTTCCAGGATTGAAGAAGAACCTTCTCTTGGTTTCGGTTCTTGAAGACAAAAGCTTTCGAGTTACCTTCATGGATAACAAAGCACTTTTATGGCCAAAGAACAAAAGCCTAGAATCTGTTGCTGTGATTGGAGTTCGAGAGGGAGGACTCTACAAGGTACCCAGGAAGTACATTCAAGCTATGATTCACCACACTATCATTCCATGCGTGATATGGTAACAAAGGATTGGAAAAATACACTACAAATCACTACCAGGACTTCAAAACATTGTAAAAGGTATGCTCGTATTTGATTTTGAGCATGATAGTGTATGTCGGGGTTGTGTAGTTGGGAAGAATGTTAAAAAAAAATTCTAGCAGTTCTAATAGATCTAAAGGGATTTTAGATTTAATACATTCTAATGTATGTGGTGCCATGTCATCCACCTCCCTGATTGGATTCTTATATTATGTATTGTTCATAGATGATTTTTTTAGGAAGTCATGGATTTATTTCATGAAGGCTAAAAGTGAAACTCTTAGCAAATTTAAAGAGTTTAAAGCCCTAGTTGAAAATCAGAAAGAAAAGCGCATATGTGCATTAAGCTATGATAATGGAGGTGAATTTGATTCACATGCATTTAATGAGATATTTAGTGATGCAGAAATATGTAGACATTTAACAGTACCTTACAACCCTCAGTAAAATGGGGTTGCCGAGAGGAAGAATACAACTATATGTGAGGCTGCAAAATCCATGATGCATGATCAAGATATGTCTACCTCATTATGGGAAAAAGCCACTTGTACATCTAGAATAGAAGCCTGCATGCCATTCTAGATGAGAAAACACCAGAATAAGTGTTTATTGGTGAGAAGTCAGACATGTCACACTTGAGGATATTCAAGACCCCCATATATATTCATGTATTGAAATAAAAGAGAACAAAGATGGATCCTTTTGGAAAGAAGGGCACCTTTGTGGGTTATAACGAGTCATCCAAAGCATACTGAATATATGTACCTGGTGAGAGACACATTGAAGTTAGTCGAGATGTTACCTTCCATGAGGAAGTTGATTTCAAAAGATCAAAAGATAATCAATGTAATTCAAAGATGGAGGATCCTGAGTCTAATTCTCCCCATTCATAGTTTGAGAGGAAGACACTAGAAGATGCCTCGGATTTGCTAGCTCCTGAAGAACCAGTAGAACTGGTTGAGAGGTCACTTGATGAACCTCCCTCTAAAAAAATATCTACATGGTGCCAAGACATCTTACAAAATGCATAGAAACATGGAACACCAATAGGCTCATCTAGAGAGCGCAAGCAACTTGAAATATATTTAGGGTATTTTGCACTACTGAGTCACATCAGTGATTCAGAACCATCCTCATTTGAAGAAGCTACAAAGCAGCAAGTTTGGAAAGATGCAATGACAGAAGAGTACAACTCTATAATGAAGAATGATGTTTGGGAGGTTGTTCCCAAACCTGATGGGAAGTCCATTGTGACTTCTAGATGGATTTACAAGATAAAGCATGTTGTGGATGGTAGCATTGAGAAGTATAAATCCATATTCATTGCCAGAGGTTTCTCTTAGAAAGAAGGCATCGATTATGATGAGACCTTTGCCCCTGTGGAAAGGTACACCACAATCCGAGCAATGATTGCACTTGCATATGTTCTAGGATGGAAACCTCACCAAATGGATGTGAAGACAGGCTTCCTCAATGGTGAGTTTGAGGAAGATGTTTATATTCAACAACCTGAAGGATTTGTGGTGCATGGGAAGGAGTCCCATGTTTGTAAGCTAAAGAAATATCTATATGGAATTAAGCAAGCCCCCAGGGCTTGGTACTCCAGAATTGATATCTACCTTCAGAAACTGGGTTTCTGTAAGAGTTAAGCTAATCCAAATTTGTACTTCAAAGTAGTGAAGAACCAACCATTGATATTTGTTTTGTATGTTGATGATTTTTTTACACTAGAGAGGAACATATGATTGCTTGGTGCAAGAGGGAGCTCACCTAAAAGTTCGATATGAAAGACTTAGGTCTAATGCACTACTCTCTTGGCCTTGAGATCTAGCAAATAAAAGATGAAAATTTTCTATCTCAAGGGAAGTACACTATGGATATATCGCGCAGGTTTTTCATGATATATTTCAAATCTATGACTACACCAATGGTTTCCAATTTGAGGAAACTTCATGAGTAAGGCTCTGGATCAAAGCCAGTAGATCCCACTTTGTATAGATAGCTTATAGGCTCACTAATGTACTTGATACATTCGAGGCCTAATATATGTTTTGCTGTGAGCATTTTGAGTCAATTTATATCTGATCCAAGACACAGACATTGGAAAGATGCTAAGCATGTGCTTAGGTACCTTCGAGGTACAATTTCATATGGACTCAGATATGCCTCCAGTGGAGGAGTCACGTTACTTGGTTATATAGACTCAGACTGGGGAGCAAGCATTGTGAATCATAAGAGTACATTCGGCTACTGTTATAGCCTAGGATAATCTATGATATTTTGGTCCAGCAAGAAGCAGGGCTCTGTATCCCAGAGAACTATTGAAGCAGAATACATAGCTGCTAGTGTTTCCTGCCAACTAGCAGTGTGGCTCAGAAAGCTACTTGTAGGGTTGTTCGGTGAAAATATTGACCCTATAGTTATTAGGTGTGACAATCAGATTTGCATCAAGATTTCCAAAAACCAAGTGTTTCATGACAAGTCAAAGCACATTCAAATTAAGTATCACTTCATCTGAGACATGGTCCAGAAAGGTACAATGAAACTTCAGTACATTGCTATTGATGAGAAGATTGCAGATGTGTTAACAAAGCCTCTGCCAATGACAAAGTTCAAGCACTTCTGAGACAAGCTTGGCATGGAAAAGAATTCCTCCCTCGTTGAGAGGGAGTGTTAAATATACAACATCAGGAGACATTCTCCAAACCAATATTGTGTAGTTGAGATTGATCCTCCTGTATAGATGTGAGCACTTTGATTTCCTTTCGTGTAAAGGTTATTCCCCCTGTATAAAGGTACTTGATCAAAATAATGATTTTGTAAAGTGTTGTTGGACAAGACTCCGAACTTGTGTGTTAAGTCATGATCATCATGTGAACCTTTCGTATAAAGGTATCCATGAGATGGACCACCCGTATAGAGGTGGACCTTTCGTATAAAGGTCATTCTTTACTTGTTAAAAGAATTTAATGTTGTGTGATGTATTATTAACCATGATCACCAGATTTCTATTAACTCTCCTATAGATATTGATCACCTCTAAAGTGAATTGCTTTCGCATATGATCATTTGGTATGGAATACTATAATATGATCACAACATATGATAATTCTTCTTAGTATAATGGAATGAGATGGATAATTAAAGTTAGCACATATTAACCATGCAACAAGAGATAAATAAATAAAAGGTAAAGCATAGAGATCAAGAGAATTCAAAATTTCCCATGCAGACACTTCATCTAATTAAAGAGAACTCGAATTGTTAAAGCTTCAATTAAGTATCAATGCTTCAGTTAAAGCATCATTTAAAGATATGCCTCAGTTAACTAAAGAAATCACAGTGGTCACTTCAAGTAAATCAATCAACATGATTTCAGTTAACTAAGTGTTAAAAAAGAAGGACTAGTTAACTAAAGTGTTTTCACTTTAGTTAAAGTAAAAGACAACACTTCAGTTAGAGAGAGTTAACTAAGTGACAACAAAGAAGATCTAGTTAACTAAGTGTTATTGCATGAAGACGCTTATGTTAAAATAAAATATAACATGTAAGTTGTGACACTTGTATGTCGACACTTAAGTTAGCCACCTAACTAAGTGGGAAAGATTTCAGTTAAGAGGCAAGTTCATCCTAAGTGACAAATCAGTGAGATAAAGCACTGCATGAGAAGTGGGGTGCACCTCTGCATGCAATATTAATACATCCAGTTTGATGGTGAGTTCATCATGTAGTTAGAATTTAAAAACAGAAGAGAAGAATGTATAAATATGTTATACATGATTGGTGAATCCAATGTGAAGCAAATTCTCTTCTCCATTGAAGGAAAGGCACTTCTCTTTGTGCAGGGTATTGTTCGTGCTTGTTATTGTTGTGCTTGGCACACATCCGATTGATCTCTCTTCTCTATTACTTTTGTATCTTCATCAAGAGTGTTTGGTGATCTCTTATCTTCCGAAAGCAATATGTTTTCTTGTAAAATAAATCATTCTCTACTATCCATTATATTATACTAAGAAGAATTGCTGGGATTTTTGTTCTCATAATTTTGAGGATTTTCCCTAGGGTATATCTTGTGTTATGGTTGTATGTATTTCATGAATTGAATTGTCTCATTGCTTCAAGTATCTGCATCTAAAAGAATTAAAGATCAAAGCTCAAAGCTCAACCAAATTTCAACACCTCCACATTATTCCCCTTTGTCACTCATGTCTCACTTATTGCTATTAAACCTATACCTCTTCACCACCTCTTCTTCTCCTAATTGTGATTTCAATGCGCACTCCCCTTCTACCCTGTAACACATGATGTTCGCATTCCCTCCTCCAATTCATATCTCCCCATTTGAACTTCCTAAATCCTCCCAACCCTTTGACCCTTCCCCACCCCCTCTCAACTCTTCTTCCTAAGGTAAATTTGATGTGATTAATGTCATGCAATCATTTTACTTATACAAATAGTGTGTGTGTTTTATAAATAAAAATAGTGCACGTGTTTTGTAAAGATAAACTGTGCACGCGTTTTGTATGACACGTAGTTTTTCAAGGCGAGAAGGGAAATTTGAATTTAAAAGGAATGCGCTCGCGTTCCTTACCACCTAAACCGAGCTTCCTCATGTGTTTGAGTGTCGTCCCCATTCATATGTGTCTACTTTGGAGTTAGTTTTGGATTAACTAAACATGTGTTATGGAATATCCATGGTAAACCATAGTTGATTGGGCATTTCATTCATTTTCTCAATATTCCTGTGTTTTACCACTCTTACAGTATGCTACACATAATCAATTTTGTTGAAATTTTAGACATAGATAGCACTTTTTGTGCAGATTCCAAATATGTAATTTTTTTAAATATTAAAAAAAAAATCCTATGTCATAACTCAACTGAAAAAACACACTGTTAGTGTTTCTTCCATAACTTTTTCATTTCTCAAGCATTTAAAAAAAAATTGTATGTTGCACTACTAGACACCGATCTCTACATTCTATAAAGAAAATTCATGATCATTGCATTAAGACATTCAAAATTTGCACCCACACTTCACGTATTGTTTTCAATGTTTGCTACTAAATTTATTTTGAAAAAATTGTGCCTCTCTAGTACTTGATGCAGGAGCATCGGGACCTAGGTAGATCAGTCGAGGTTGATCGACCAAAGGGAGCTGACCATCAGGAGTGCCATGACCACTGGTGCGGAGAGCAGGTTGACTTGTCGAAGTCAACAAGTCGAGTAGAAACAATTGGGGTGCAACCAACTGAAGGAATAACATATGTCGCGAGAGGTCGAGGATCGACAGGAAATGGTTGATAGGCGAAGGACGACGTAAGATGTCGGGTAGTCGACAAGAGGTCAAACTACGACACAACAAGGTTTGGCGAAGCCAAATGTAATTGGGAAAAGAGTGAACCGACACGAAGGTCATGATGAGACTGACTGCTGTAGCTGGGTCGGAAGGACAGAAAGTCAAGGGACTGTACCTAGTACCCATTCGGGGTTGCTGAGGAAGTTATTATAGTTATTGCGAGTTGGTGAAGGACATGATAGGGGACGTCATGGGAAGGGGCTATGCAGCACGGCTAGAAGCTGACAGTGCAGGTTCGCAGGATTTGGCAGGATCGACGAACAAAGGGGGACGCGTGTCTCGGGATTGCCATAGTCTTGGGAATAACAACCACGGAGTAGAAAAGGAAAGAGAGAGTGCAGAGGGCAAGGAGGAGAGAGTTGTGAAGAGTCACACCGACCGAAGTCCAGAGAGTTGAGATCAAACCATAGCTCAGAGTTTCGTGGCGAACCAGGAGAGGTTGAGGTCAACTCACACAAGGAGAGAGTTGTGAAGAGTCACACCGGTCGAAGTCCAGAGAGTTGAGATCAAACCATAACTCAGAGTTCCGTGGCAAACTAGGAGAGGGTGAGGTCGACGCACACAGGGAGAGAGTTGTGAAGAGTCACACCGGCCGAAGTCCAGAGAGTTGAGATCGAACCATAGCTCAGATTTCCGTGGCGAATCAAGAGAGGGTGAGGTCGATACACAGGGAGTACACACCACAGTTACTTCTAAGTTGTAACGGCTGAGGCCGATTGTAGTTAGTTATTTGCTTACATTTATTTTCATTGTAACCGATTTCTGAGAAGTAATATAAGCCACTTCTGGCATCTTGTTCTACAGCTTGTTTGTGTAAGCATTGTGGTTTGTGTCGTGTGTATTGTTAAGCAAGAAAGTATCCCGTTGGGTGACTTGCGTCAGTACTATTTGTTCTCTATATTTCTACCAATTTTTGTAGGTTAATTCCATAATTTAGGCACTCAAAGGCTGCATCCACACAAACATATACCTTATCATTTTCCAAAAAAAAAATGTAACTGTTAGAAAATATCAAACTTGAGATAGTTATGAATATTTTCAATAGATAAAATTTATATATTCATAATGTGATTCAATTTCCCACATTCCCTCTTTTTCACTCAAAGTGATATTTATTATGTATGTGTCTCAAATTATCCATGTAAGTTGAGGGATTCTCTTTTTTCTTAGTTTTCGATTGCATCTAACAGGGTCAAAAGACACCCTCATTAGCTAGCACCAGCCCATGATTCATTAGCTTCCTTGGATATTTGAATGAAGAGTTTGTCACAACAAACCTTAAACATCTATTGCAAATAGTTAGAGTATACTTTAATACACAATAATTATTTATGATTAAGTTTTAATACTAAAGAATATTTCCTTTTTAAACATAAAAACAAATAAAAAAAAGACTATGTTGCACTAATAGAAATAACACACCATTACCACAAAGTTTTACACTTGATAAACTTGTGAGGAAAAATATCCAATAAGAAATAAGGTTGTGCCTTTTGCTCTTTTTATTTATGAAATTTGCAATGATATCAAAGAGAGATTGACTCACTATGGAGAATATAGACATTGGGAATGGGATCCTTTATGCTTCTCTAATATCTCTCTCCTCATAAATCCTTAGTTAGAGAACATAAAATCATTTCAATATGTCTAGAACTTCTTTATCTCCTTAAGATTCAATTTTTAAAATTTTCTAATAGTCATTATGGTTAGGGTTGGGAATTTTTCAATTATGAGCTCCTTATTAGGGTTATCGTTTGACTATCTAAAATATTATTGAAAATCCAAACATGACTAGCTCCACATGTGTTAGTAATAGGAATTTACGTGGAATGCAATAATTACTATGGTTTCCAAAGAATAGGTCAACTTCTTGGTGGCATACTTATTTCATAAGGACTTTGAATCTTATGATCTTCAGATTATTGGAATTATCTCACCGACGAGAACAATGTGGAAAAACCTCTATGCCATTTTGGTCAAGATTTAACCTTTAAAAAATGTTGTTTAATCTATAAAATGTGGGATTTTTAGTGTTGACCCTATCCAATGTAATTCAATATTAAACTCTTCATCCCCAAACGTACGAAAAAATGGTGAACAAATATATAATGTGTCTACTACACATATCGTTTAGACAAACAACCCTTCAAAGGGTTGGAGCATCAACATGAATTTGATAACTTTGATCCAAATTGTGATATAGATCAACTAAGTAGTTTTATAAGAACACCCACTGGGTCTTCTCCATTTGGCCAAGTAGAAGGATGTCTATATGAAGAGGAAACAAGATGTCCATGTGTTTAATATTGAGCAACAAATTCAAACACCTATCCATGTATCGATAACATATCTTCAACAATTAAGATAGTTTCATGGTCTCGCTAATCATCATCATGTCTAGCTTCTATTTTGCAATTAAAGGATCACATATTGCACATCAAAACCGACCATGGAGAAATATGATCATCATTTAGTCCCTAAGTAGTCCCTAAAGTGTTGTTTGTGCATAGACATAAACATTATAACATGTAAAAAGTAAAACACTAGTTATTTCTTTCTACATTTAGCCTTCCTACATTACCTTTAAATTTATTTATTAGAAAACCTTTATTTGTATATAGATAGAAATTTTTTATATATTTTGAAAGTTAATTTTTGTTTTATATTTCATCTTCTTACATCAGCTTTAAGTTTGTTACAAGTGCATTTGAAATCATTTTACTATGTTGAGGGTTGATTGCTTTTAGTTTTTGTAATAACTAAAATATTATGAGAATACATACTCATTTAGATGTTAAATATGAATCTATATTTAAAGGTGATAATTTTGTTCTTTCCTTTTCTCCCTTAAAATTAGCCATTAAAATAGTCCATAACCATAACAAGTGTTATATAGAATCTTAAGTTCATTTTTTAAAATCTTCCAAACATTTTGGAAATGTTGCAAAAGTTAAAAGATAAAAAATATTATACAAGTATAAGCATTTTGTTTCCTAAAACTGAAATTGGAAATTTTACATCAAAGCACAAAAAATTAATGTGATTAGCATGGATAAAATAACATGCAAGCTTCAAAATGATTTGTAGTAGTTTATATTATTTGAAAAGAGAACAACATAAATGACCCTCAACTTCATAAGCATCAATTTGAACCCTTAAAGTTTACATAAGCATCAATTTGAACCCTTAAAGTTGACATAAGCATCAATTTGAACCCTTAAAGTTTACATAAGCATGAATTTGAACCCTTAAAGTTAACATAGGACAATTTTAAAAGCCTTAATTAATTTGAACCTTTAACATTCAACCCTAAATTATTAACCATATTCCATAAACATATCATTAACTATTAACCAACCTTAAATGGTTAACCATATTCTATAAACAGATAATTAATTATTAACCAACTTTCTTTATCTATAATTTCCATATAAATAATCCTTACACTATCAACATTAAGAGATAATCTTAACCCTTACACTCAATTTTTAATATTAATATAAAAACTTTCTTTATCTATAATTTTCATATAAATAATCCTTACACTATCAACATTAACAGATAATCTCAACTCTTACACTCAATTTTTAATATTAATATAAAAAAATAACTATATATGATTAATCTTATTTTTAAATTTAAAAAAAAAACTTTAAATCAAAAAAATTAAATTTTTAATATTAATATAAAAACTTTCTTTATCTATAATTTTCATATAAATAATCCTTACACTATCAACATTAACAGATAATCTTAACTCTTACACTCAATTTTTAATATTAATATAAAAAATAACTATATATGATTAATCTTATTTTTAAATTTAAAAAAAAAAACTTTAAATCAAAAAAATTAAAAACTTTAACTAAGAGTAATATTACTTGTACCTGAATTCTTTGACCCTCAATTGTTTACTTTAATTCTTAATAATTTATTTTTTACACTAAATTCACAAGTCGTAATCTTTAACTTTGAGTTACTTTAATTCTTAATAATTATATTTTTTACACTAAATTCACAACTCGTAATCTTTAACTTTGAAACTCAAGCCATGAACCCATAATTTTATATGCTATAATCTTTAACTCTGAAACTCGAACCATGAACCCATAATTTTATATGTTGGTAATCTTTAACTCTGAAACTCAAGCCATGAACCCATAATTTTATATGTTAGTAATCTTAACTCTAAAACTCAAGCCATGAACCCATGAATCCTGAATCCTTATGTTTTACTTGTTATGTACGTGACATAATGCTGAATCCTTATCTTTTCCTTGTTATGTACGTGACATAATGTTACCATTTTGGTGCAGTCCGTGATGTGCACTGGACTTGTGCAATGAATGCCTGCCTGTCAGGTTTCTGGAGTGTGTAGCTACTTGTTTGGATGACTGCACCCTTCATTGATTTTAACTTGTTCTGTCATATTGTAGCCCCGGCCAACACCCGTATTCTCTTCATATTCTCAGGTATTCGAAACGACTGCAATGCTATCAACGTTTCCACGCCTGGCAGCTCCTCTATTTGTTCTGAACTTATGATGTCCAATGTTCGAAGTTTCTGTTATTTTCTTATTTGTTCAGAATCTTTGATGTCTAATGTTCGTAAATTCTGTTATTGTATGGAAGAGGTGCATTCTACAGCCCAGCAGGGGGAGATGTGTAACTCCTTCTGAGAGTTTTGATCCCTCTCGGTGCTTGGTAAATCCCCTTTAAAATGGATCTATACTAGTTTTCTTCAATACACCACAATATCTAGCCTCTAATGATATTAATGTTTTCGGCAATGCTCCTACCTACACTATATCATTATTAAATCATTAAAAGCTGTGAGATTGAGCCATTGAAGGACCGAGCAAACACCTTCACTAAATGATATTTCTGTTATTCTGGTCTTCTCCAGAGTTCTAATATTCTGAGTCTAGGCATGCACTTGTGGACATAAAAGTCCAACAATCTGCAACCTCCTTGAACCTTTTCCACATTGACAAATGGCACTTCACCAATCGAAGAATTATTTATTAACAACAATATCATCTGTTTCAACTTTCCAACCAAGCCGGGCTCATATTCCAATTTGCCCAAGCAGAGTCTCAATTCCTTTAATAGCTCTCGGCAGTTAGTTCTTCGAGGGAACGCTGATGTCTTACCTGGGAGGCAATACTTTTATTTTATTCTGGCACTGATAAAAATGTAACATGAGATATTTGAAGGTGTCTAGTAACGTTTGCAAATCGTGGCACCAAGACAAGTCAATGTGTTAGAGCTTTGTTAACTTCCCCAAGGATGCCAGCAGCGTTTGCAAATGCTGCCAAAAACACAAGTCAAGGTGTTGGAGCTCTGTTAAATTCCCAAAGGATGGCCGAGGCGTTTACAAATTATAGTAGGAAGATAAGGTCATGTGTTGGAGCTATGTTAAATTCCCCAGCGATTGCAAGTCCATCTTCTGTTGTTAATTGCCAAAACAATTACACTAACTATATTATTTGGCTTTATGCTTTCCCTGTTTTCTCACCTCTTTCGACAATTGCAATTGTTTTTTCCTTTAGTTTCTAATCTTTCTTGCTACTGTCATGGATTATGCCAAGTGTGGATCTTGTTAATATAATCTTTAAAACTCACCAATTTGTATTCAATGAATTTTAATGTTTATTAAAAATTACAAACTATGTAGAAAAATATTTAAACGGTCGGGTCCATTCTGACCGTTCACTTCAATAAGTCGATTCTGCCATGCCAACACTGTCACTTGTGTTTTTCATTGTCATTTGTGTTTGTGATTGGAAGTTCATCGCTCTTTATTGGCCGACAGTTAACACCTTCCATGGTCGATTAGCACAATCCATCCTTCAAAGGGTAGCGTAGAACCCACAATCTTTCGGAGGCAATTTCTGCTCCAAATCATCGGCCAATTCAAGCGAACTGTCATTTACTAATGTCGCTCCCACTTCCATAATTGCTCACGCACTGCAAAATTCATTTCAACACGACAATAATGTAACTACTATCTGACAATGTCAGCTGATGGCCACTTATATTTGTATTGAAAAATTGGACGCATACATCTTGGACTGCCATGGCTTGATTTGTACAGGAATCAATTCCACCCATATTTGCAAAAGAAAGGAAGCCAACAACTGCATCAACTGCTGCTCTATGTGCTATAGCATTTCCATTTCCGAAGACCATACTCGTAACAACCAAAACCATCCATAAATTTGTGGACAACCAAAACCATCCATAAATTATGTTACCAAAACCATCCATAAATTTGTGATTGGTGAACGTTTATATGGTAAGTTAAGTGCCACTTAATTATGTTACCAAAACCATCCATAAATTGTGGTTGGTGAACGTTTATATGGTAAGTTAAGTACCACTTAATTTGTGGTTGGTGAATGTTTATATGCTCAGCCACCACTAATTGTAAGTTTTGTCTCAGCTACTAGTTTCAGTCACATCACATGTAATCTGAGATACTTTTGATATTTTTTTTTATAATTACATTTATTTGGAATTTTGAAGAAAACCATAAAATAAATCTTCACAGTATACTTGTCTCATCTCCGTGCAATATATGATGACTTCCATTCTTGGTTCACCCAAAATTGCAAACTATAAAAGTCCATAAGAAAGTACCCTTACTGAAACGTCAACCCCAAACTCTAAAATATAAATGGGGATGGACATAAAGTAACAAGGTTAGTGGAGTCTCTGCATGACACTATTGTAAATAGCGAGTCTCTCACTTCCACTTCAGCCTGAGCAGGGCATGACAATGCACATCACTACAACAAGTTCCAATGTTCAAATTTGAACCATTCCGAGCCCTTCCAAAGGGTTCTAGCCCTTCCTAGAAGTGTAAAGTTAAAATTGTCCTTCGAAAAAAAATTAAAATCTAAAATTTACCCTTCCAATTAAGAAGGGCATAATTTATATCAACATTTCAAAAGAAAGGACAACATTTGATATTACTCATCCATATAAATTTCAATTTCTATGTTGAAATTCCTATGCTATAAAATTTGACTCATCATTCAAAGCATTCACTATTGAACTGTGTAAGATGACGAGTGGTGACTGAAGACTATGAGGCACTAGCCACCGAGATTTGACTATGGCTCTCAAGTCACTTCGGGATGAGATCTAAGGTGAGACAATGTCTCAGCGACTACGGCTATAACTACAAAGGACCACTACTAGTCTACTATTAGGCCCAAAATGAGCCTAAAAATTTGTGCTTACTATCTATGTGAACCTGACCACCAATGTCCACTCGTTTTTCATCAAAATGAAATTCAAATGGTCAGTTTGATGAGACTTCCTCCACAAGACTTCATTTCTTGCATGAATGCCATGAACTCACAACAACTCTAAACAACACTCAATGGCATGCAAGTACAAATAAGGGCATGCAGCGAGGACCACAAACCGTGCAAAGATCAATTTATGCATTGATATAGAGAGGTGGCACTGGGAACACGATATGGAGAAACAATGAGTTAGAAAAAAACATTTGGACAAAAGCATCACAATGGTTATTCATAAAAATTAAGAAAAAACAATTTTTGGCTTAGGAATAGTTTTCAATTTGATGGGTGGCATGATCATGATGTAATCTCCTTCCATCCTTCCAAATATATGTGGTTTCTCACCACATTTGTCTTCGACACTCGCCACCAACATACATAAAAACATTACTTGTCTCTACATCCTCTTCTCCTTAAATCCTCATCTCATAGTCATAACTAAGGATTTTCATGCGTGTACATCCTCACCTTATAATATAAATATGGTCAAGGTGTAGAGACAACCATAAAATATCATATGTGTCAAGACACCAAGAGTAAGAGGCAACTATATAAGTAAGTGTTATATTAAATTTACCATATAAGTCTTTAATTAGCACTATCAATTGAGATTTGACACGTTGGATTGTTGTGATCTTCTTATCACTCCTTACCAATGTGATTGTAAGGAACTCTTTGAAGGTAAAGTCCATAATTTTAAGTATTCTTCTTCATTTGCATGCCTTTTGGTAAGACAATAAGGAGGGCAGTGGCCCACATCAGCATGGAAAATGGTTTCGACATAGAGGTAGATACATTAATTCTTTTAATTAAATAACTTAAATTTCATGCCAGTGACTGTGAATTCGTCTAATCATGGATTGGTACAAAACACAACAAATTTTAGAGCCTCGAGCTCTTAATTACTCACATCTAGAATTTTCTCAAATTGAGCAATTAACAAACTTATTTTGGTGTTCTGGTTCAATTTAAAAGGTAGATTGTCAGGACTCAAACACGTAGCAAGTTGAAAGGATCCAATTGCCTTAGGATTGATTCAATTTTCCCTCCATTGCATACCTGGATGCTGTAACGACAAGTGTTGAACAACAAAATTTGATGCGCTAGTCCCTGTGATGGTAGTGTTGCTAACTTGCTTGATATGGAGGATTTTTTTTAATGTTTCATGAGCTATGTATTAATTTTTCTTAGGCACCCAATGCCCATCATTCTTACATCTCTTAGGCTTGGATGGTTTTCCTCTCTCTGGTTTGAATTAAGTTTTCGGTTGGTTTTATATGTATTTTTTGTTGTGGGTTTATTATAGCCTCGCTTTGCTTAGTGGCTTCCTTTTGTACATAGTTAACAGTAAGTAATTTTATCATGGTTCTAGTTTTATTTTAAGAATATACCTAGTTACAACGTCTTGCACTATGCATAAGATCATGTGGATTCCCCAATATGGTTATTGAATAGTCTAAATAGTTTTTGTATATAATGAAGTGTGCTACAACCCAGAAAAATACAATAGAATAGTTGTTATTTTAATGAACTATAAAATTAATGTTACATATATGTCAAATTAATGTGTTCAAATTAGGTTTTTTTGAAAAGATACCATTTTTCATGTAGATATGAAGGAGTGCTCAATTGTTTAAGATTGTAAAAATTTGGATGCACAATATTTGTTTTTTGCTTTTTTTGGGGGGAGGGTTTAGTTAATTTATACTTGTCAATTGAAGTAAAATTATTTATATTGCCCTTCATCTATGAAGGGATCCAAAAACAAATACCCTTCCAATTGAAATTAAGACCCACCCTTCAAATTTGATCATTGATAGCAACACAGATCTCAACAAAACCCCGTCGGACGACTAAAACAAAAGATAGAAACATGAAAAAATTCAGAATCAAACAATCTGGAAAGACGTTTAACTGTTGTGAGATACCTTGATGATGTTGGATTTAAGGTCAATCATGTCAACTGTAAAACCGTAGGAATTGGGTATTCTTTGACATCCATGGGTGTCACTCACATAAGAGCGAGTTGGGGAATTGAGGAGCATATATAGGTCCTTGAGCACTCCGAAAAGGTGTTAATCGGAGAATCTAATTCCATCTCTCATATCTCTTGTTTTTCCATGCATAGAAAATATAGTGATTCTCCGTCATATTTTTTTTTCCCTTGCATAGAAATTTGCCCAAAAATCTGTAAAGAACTAAATGGCTTATGGGATTTTGAAGAACAGTGAAGTAGCTCTGCAACAAACCTTGTAGAGTTGACATTTCTTACAGGTCCACCAAAATGGTGCATGGAGCATGGAGTGTACACTTGGTGCATGGAGTGGACTATGATTCAATTACATTAGCAATTATCTCATCACTATTAAAGACCATAATCATCATGAAAACAAAATATAGTACTTAACTATTATTTACTAGCACAACCACTTAACTTCTGGTTGGTGAACATAGTTATGAGTTGTCTTCACTACCTATTATGTATGCATGAGCTACTAGTTATCCATTGATCAACCACCAATTATTATTATTTTTATATATTTTTTATAATTGTTTATTTTGAATTTTGAAAGATGATCATTATATTATTTTTATTTTTATAATTGTTTATTTTGAATTTTTAACGACAATCATTATACATATTTTTATTTTTTATAATTGTTTATTTTGAATTTTGAATGACAACCATAAAATCAATCTAGATAGTACACTTGTCCCATCCTCCTTCAATCTAGGAAAATCATAATAAATTAATTATAAATTAAGATTATTAGAGAGGAAATTAATATGATTAAAAATATAATTATATTTAAATTTTAAAAAAATATATTCAAATAAATAAATAAAAGATAGGATAAAATTAGAAAAACATGTCTTTATTACTCTAAATTAAAATTGTCAAAATATATTATTTTTATAATTATTTTTAAGAAGAAAATTACCATTGTTAAAATAAGAATGAATAAAAGGTTTTTTTCTTTAATTAAGTTATAATAGACTTTATTCTGAAGATTGTAATTAAGAATGAATAAAATGTTTAAAATAAAAACTTAATATTACTAAACACAATTGAACAATTCTTAAAACACATTAAACAATTCTTAAAATCTTAAAACACATTCAGATGCACGAATTTATCTTTTTAAACCATTCTTAAAATACATCAAGATGCACAAATTTATCCTTCTTTTATTAAAATGGGAAGAAATTTTTTTTCCATACTAAAAATCACCTTTACAAATCATTACAATTAAACTCACCGAATAAATCAATAAATTAATACACTACTTACATTAGTCTTACCTTCAACAAAATACCTAACAACATAAATAAAACAATTCATTTAATAATGTTTATAGTACAAAGAAACAACTTATTTAATCATATTTACAATATGAAGTTATATCAAGATAAACATTCATTAAAATTATCATAAAATATTAACTTTAAAATATATTTCATATCTATATTTATAACACAAAGTAACAACATATTTAATCATATTTACAATAACAAATTATATTATATGAAGTTACATCAACATAGAAACATTCATTAAAAATATCATAAAATATTAACTTTAAAATATATTTCATTTCTAGCACAAAGCAAAACAAAGAAACAACTTATTTAATCATTTCATTAACATTAAAATATATTTCATATATATTTTTAAACGTAGAAGTTATTAAATACATAATGCTCGTAAGTTAAGTAAAAAAATGATTCACGTATGATGTATATATACCCATTAACGATGTAATTTTTTTATATGTTTTCTGATCTTTTCTAAAATACTACACACATGTATCATAAAAAAATGAATATTGTTAGATATTTAAAAAAATATCACTTCATTTTTATAATGAAACTGTATACTAAATATTAAAAATGGCTCTCTGATGAATATTGTTAGATGCTAAAAAAATATCACTTCATTTTTATAATGAAACTGTATATTAAATATTAAAAATGGCTTTCCACTCCCAAACTCATGCAATATTTTTTAATTTCTACTTAAAAAATGAATATTATTATACCTTAACAAATGATCACTTCATTTTCAGAAAAAAAGTTATATATTAAATACTAAAAATGATTCTCCACTAAAAAAGGTGCAATTTGTTTTAATTTTAAACACTCTTTCTATATGTTTTATATTAAAAGTTGTTTTCATTTAATATAGGATAAATGGTTAGTTATGTTCTTTTCTTACAAGGTGAAGCATCGAATAATGTAAAACATAATACATATAAATTTACTAGGTTTATAGTGCAATCAAATTCACAAAAACCCATTATTAATTGTTTGCTTCTTCCATATGTATTAAGGTGGTGGTTATGATTATGAGCTAACATCTGAGTTGTACATATATTTAATATCAATCATAACATTTTTCCATAGAGAAATCTATTCATATCATCACCAACATTTTAGTTATTGTCTTTTTATGTTTTAAAAGTTCTCAACAATTCTTATACTTTTTATTAGGCTTAATTTGTGGATAGGCATTTTATTTTGGAACAAAGATACAACTTAAGTTGTGGATAGACATTTTATAGATAGAGGGTGGAGATCATGTTAGGTTAGTTTTAATGATTGTGTTGTCTATCTTATTTTAAATTTCATTGTACAATCTCTAAATTAATAAAAAAAATTTAATGCATTTCCCTCTATTTCATTATATAATCTCCTACGATTACTTTACTCCACGTACGCTCAGTCTCCCACCATTGCTCTTCTTGTCTCCCTCTCACCCACCGCCATCGTCACCTACACAACTAATAATTGTTTATACTCTAGATTGTTTAATTCCTTGAAAATAACATTCGAGGTGTTTCTTTGTTAAGTTGCAATGGAAACCAATAAAATTATAAATGTTTTTGTGTCCATTGATTAATAAAATTATATGTTTTTCCATTGATTGAGAATGCTACATGTAAAAAGTTATTTAATCATGGCTATCTATTCTGTTTAATTTCTTCCATTTTCCAGTTAGGGGAGGGAATCCAGTAGTGGTGTGCCCTTCCTTTTCTACCATGGATGACCGCATGAAGGAGACATGACAATGTACGACACCCATCCAACGTATTGAGCCACATCTTGTGGTTGGTTGCACATTTATTGAGATTTTACTAACCTCAATAGCCACCCTCCATGCACCTTCTACAAGGACCTCTTCCCTCGTTCATTTTTTCTTGGGACTTGTCTGTGGGTGTTTGACCACCCCAGTATTGGTCTGCCTTGCTTAGATTGACCATGCCTATGGGTGTGGTGACCCATGTGAATTGTTTTCTTCCTGTTGTGGTGTTGTAGACCTTTGCATTGTGTGGGTTTTTCTCCTCGCTAGGGGTTGTTGTTCTTTGTGATGGCTCGGTGGTTTGTTAGCATGGTTGTGCTAGTTCTTGGAATCAACTCAGTTGTTTCTTGCATCAAGATGGTGGTTATTCTCGTCATCTTGTTGGTTGCTTGGTGTCATCATGGTGGTTCTATTAACCACCTATTATGGTAAGCTCCATCGCCATTTCTGCAACTATGTTTCCCCAATGCTTGCCCAAAAAATGTGGTTGACTACCCGTTTGTTGGTTGTTTTGCAGGTGAAGCAGCGTGTTTGGAGGCAAGTTGCAGGTGAATCAAGGCTCTTATGTTGCTTCCTACTATGGTGGCTACAGCGATGATAAATAGGGCAGGATTCCAATGCTATCGACTTCTACCTGTGTTATTGAACACATCAATCCTCCCTATGGAAATTTGACTCGTTTGTTATGGCACAGAGGGTTGTTTGATGGAATTTTCTATTAAGGTAGAGTTTTCTCGTGGTTTCTCTAATGGGTTTCTTACATTGTGTTTGGTAAACGTCTTCTGCATTGTAATGATTTTGGGATATGAAGAAATGTGAATTATGTTTTATTCAAATGATGAAATGTCCCACATTGTGTTTTGTGTCACCGTTCTTTTGTTTGTTGGCATTGGTTTTTTCAACCTTGCACACTACATAGTAATTTTTAGTTGGTTCTACCAATTTACTTGTAAAATTCATATAATTCAAATGTTCTTTCTTTGATTTGTAGTGGTTTTTGCTAGAATTTTTCTTTCTTTGTGTTTAATTTGTATGTAAATATATATGTGTGATTTGAGTTGCTAAAACCCTTGCGGTAGCAGATATGGAATGGTGCTAAAACCCTTGACCGAATTATAGAGGGTGAGCTTATTCTATTTCTATGGTTAGGGATATTAACATAATTACAGAGGGAAACTTATTCTATTTGTAGGGTTAAGGATATTCAACAAATTATAGAGGGTAATCTTATTCTGTTTACAGATTTTGGAATATTCGTCGAATCTAGGTAGTGGTATTGGCCAACATTGCTTGGAGCTTACATCTCTATAATCGAGTCTCTAGTATGCCAATTTTGGCTTTTATATCTAGGCATGAAGGGATGGAGACGCCCAAAACTCTCTTTCCAACAGATCCATTGCAAGAATGAGAATGTAAAAATTTAGGTTCTTTAGGGTTTAGGGTTTCCTTGCTCCTTACATTTTTGGCTTAAATTTTGTAAAAGAATCATCTCAGTCATGGTTGTTTAAGCCTGTAGTGCCTTGCTCCTTGTATCTTGTGTTTTAATTTTGTATATTGAATGGTCATTGATGTATATAGGATTATATAGATTCATCAGTATGTGATATCAATGTTTTATATCATGTCAGAAACGAGAATTGGATGTGTAGATGAATGGATGTTTGATTTCACGTAATTGAATTTCAAATTGCATTATTGGATGCAGGGTTTGTTAGAGTGTTCCTTGCTGTCATTTTACAGGGATTTAGTTATTCACAGTGTAGGGTGTTGGGACTAATCCTTATAAGATAGGATGAGTAGGGTGTTGGGCATCCCATTAGTAATCAACTCATGGTTCCATGGCAAGGTTGAGTACATAAAACTTTAGTTTGTATAGGCTTGTGATGCATTTATCCTTGCATTATTGGCTTTATTTTTGTATAATGAAATATTTGGTTCATGGTTGTTTAAGCCTGTTGTGGCTTGCTATTTAATTTTAGTGTAGATTTTAATTCTTATGTGATAGACCTAGAGTCACCTAGTCCACTTATCTAGGCCCTATATATAAGTGAGTTTATCACTGGAGGAAGTCATGAACAATTCATGTTGCGGTGTAAGAATATTTTAACTATTAAAGTCGATATGAAGGATGTAGGAGACTTTAACTAGTTTTTTCTTACTTTGTTGCTATGAAAGTGTTTGTATTCAACAATTGATGCACATTAGAAACAACAATAGTTAGGATTATGTTATAGTAGATGAGGTGAAACAATTTTATAAGAGAAAAATAACCTTAGTCTTTCCTAGTATAGTTGTCTTAAATTTTTAATAGTTTGAGTTCAATTCAGAAATAGTTTTTGCTTTCCTATTTTTAGAATAACAATGATTTCTATTTTTGAGTTGCTTTCCTAGTTTAGGAAAAGCATTTTTTTTCCGTTTTTATATTAGGTTCCTATTGCATGAGGAATTATATTCTAGGAGGAGAGTATAGATCTCAAGGCGAGGAACTTTACTATATTATTTGTCCTACTCCAGTTGAGGCAAGGCATTCCTCCTCATCTATTCATGCAAGAATAGGCATTGATCCCTAGGCAATTTCAATTTTCTCAGTGTACTCTTTTCTAATTTGGATGCCCATAGGGATGGGTTGTTTTTGTAGCTTGATTTTGCTTTTTTTTTATCCATAAAAGAAAATGAGGTCTAAGGTGTTCACCAATTCAATTTTGAATGGGTGTTTTGTAATGATTTCTTGTTTTAGTTAACATAAAAAACATATGTTAAGACCTAAATATTGGCACATTACCCGTTTATTATGGTGCATTACATATTATTGATGTCAGATTGGGTATATTAGTTGTTATTGTACCCCTTTGTCTCCTATATATAGGAATGAGACCTTTTCATTTTAGTCATCATTGTATCTTGTCTTGTCTTTTGTACTTAGTACATTGTTTAAGGAGGTTCCTCCCTCGAAGAGGATTGTTATTAATCTTAGTTATTCATTATTAAGATGTGGATTACTTTATTTTGGTCTATTTTTTCTATTTTTATGCTATATCTGGGACTTGGTTGCATAACATTTGGTATATAATCTCTTTCCTCAGGATTGGTTTCTTCAAAAAGATTCATCTTGGAATTTTATCTATAATTTTGTTTCTACAATGATTCAGAAAGTGAAATTAAAAACCCATGTCCAAAATAGGATGAAATATATGTGGTCCAATTTTTAGATCCCGATACTGTACAAGTTCGGAGATATTTTCCTATGAATCTAGGGTTTTTAAATAGTCCAAAACCTAGTCTAAAACAAGTGTTCTAGAGAAAAAGGTCATATCTCGGGCATGCAAGATCCAAATTGAGTGAGACCTATTGCATCAAAAATAATACGGACCATAGTATATGTGGTATAGTTTTCAACATCAGATACAAAATATTTGACATGTGGAAGACCCTACAAGTTCGATATTGTGGAAAGACGTAAAATAAGAAGTGTTGAGATATTCACAATAAATTCTTATTGGTACATCAAAATTAGGTCATACCTGCGACATTGGAAAAGGGAAACATCAGGATAGATCAGGCCGAAGTTTTAGACTCATAGAAGTAGGAAATTCAAATTTAACTTAGTCACAAGTCATCCAAAAAAAAGTCTTCCAATCAGGGTTTGAAAAAGGTACACCATTTTAAATTTGAATATCTTTGAGTAGAAGGATCTAATTCTAGTGAAACCTAGGGTGTGATATCTATTTATATGGTTTAAAATGACACCAAAAGGAAGTGTAAAAAATCACACTCCTCTTAAACCACCAGAGAATCCATCCCGGACTTACGATGAAAGGGAAGACCTATCTTTTCAAGTGCCCTAGTTAGAGGATATGATTAAAGGGACTATGAAAAAGGTTGATTTAGTTAATTTAGAGGAGAAGTTGAATAAAATGGAGGAAAATATGAAAGGTTCAGTGAGAACAACTGATTTACTCAATTTAGAGGAGAATTTGAACAATATTGCTAATCTCATACAAAATTCAAGGGATGCTCCCCCTACAGGTGATGATTTGTTCTAAGATACTCGGGAGGATAAATATAATTTCCATGTTGAGAAACATTCCATGAATACGAATATTCCAAGAGGAAATGATTCTAGTAATGGAAGTCATCAGGTATGGTCACCAAAGAGTACCTAACTTCCTAAAATTTACATGAGAAAGTTTAATGGAAATGATCCAATGAACTGGATATTCCAGATGGAGCAATTCTTTGATCTACACTAGGTGCCAACTTTGCAAAAGGTACCTATTGCATCCTTATATTTAGAGCTTGATCAATTTGTATAGTATCAATGGCTTTGTGACTGTAAAAAGGAATCTATTATCTCATGGTCTATATTCACAGAAGAATTGATTTCACATTATGGGGATATGAATATAAAAACCTTCTTTATCCAATTGGTAAATCTAAAGCAAAAATGCCCAGTTACAGAGCACATAGAGTAGTTTGAGAAGCTAAGTCTTAGAGTGAATAATATTTCAGAAGATAATTTGTTGGATCTCTTTATTATAACTTTGAAGGATAACATCCAACATGAGGTTCACCTTTGGGAACCTAATTCCTTGGAGCATGCATTCAGGGTGGCAAGAAAAGTTGAAAACAAAATTATGGCAACAAGGAAGCCTACTACTTATAACTATAAATAAGGAAGTGTGGTCTCAAGTCATACACAACCTACAAGGTTGACACCATAAAAACTAGAGGAAAAAAGAGAAAAAGGGATTTGTTATAGTTGTGCTATCAAATATAGTAAGGGCCACAAGTACCCTGAGAAGAAACTATTTTACATAGATTGTGAAGCAAAGGAATAAAATGAGAAAGAAGCACCAAAAGAATAGGAACCGTCTCAAGATGAAGAAATAGAATATACTACTTCCAAAGAGATTACTCCCACCATATCCTGTCATGAACTGGATGGAATTAGCACTCCTCGAACTATGAAGAATGAAGGATATATCAAAAAGAAAAAGGTAACCATGTTGATTGATTCTGGTAGTACTCATAATTTCATTCACTATAAATTAGCCAAGGTTCTCAATTGCTTTGTATATCCAGCACCGGAGTTTCAAGTAATGATTGCAGATGGAAGAACTATCAATTGCTTAGGAAAATGCCATAATATCAATCTCACTATGGGGGAATATGTATTGAATAGTCCAATGATTTCTATTCCGATGCAGGGTGTTGATGTTGTCTTAGGAGTTCAATGGTTACAATCATTGGGAACAATGGCTTTTAATTTTCAAAATCTTTTCATGAAATTTTTATGGGAAGGAAAAGAATACAAGTTAAAGGGTATCACATGGAAACCAAGTAAGGTGATAATCTCTAATGACATGAAAAAAATGATAAAAAAGGGACATCAAGGTGTAATTGCACAATTATGCTCATTAGATGTTCAAAAATCTAAGTATCATGTTTCCCCATATCTCCAAGATGTGGTTGATAAGCATTCCAAGGTATTTGAAGATATTCCAAAAGGTCTTCCACTTGTTCGAGATTTTGATCATGTTATTCACTTAATTCTAGGAAGTGTTCCTCCTAACATCAGACCTTATAGATACCCCTATGGACATAAGAGTGAAATTGAGCGTATGGTGGAAGAAATTTTAGAGGCTGACATAATTAGGCCTAGCCAAAGTTCTTACTCTGCACCAGTGGTAATGGTACACAAGCTGGTTGGATCATGGCGTATGTGTTCAGATTATAGAGAGCTCAAAAATATCACCATTAAAGATAAATTTCCCATTCCTACCATTGTTGAATTGTTAGATGAATTACATGGAGCAGTTTTATTCACAAAGTTAGATATTCATTCCAGATATCATCAGATTAGAATGAAGGAGGAATACATTCCAAAAACAATATTCAGAACTCATGAAGGGCATTATAAATTTTTGGTCATGTCATTTGGTCTGACGAATGCACCCTCCACATTTCAAGGTTTGATGAATTCCACTTTCAAGCCTTTACTTAGAAAAATTTCGCTAGTATTCTTTGATGATATACTAATCTATACCAAGTATTGGGAATAAATGTTCAACATGTTGAAAAGGTACTACAACCACTAAAGGAGAAAAACTATATGCAAAAACTTCCAAATTTTTCTTTGGGGTAAAGGAGGTAGAATATTTGGGTCATATTGTATCTCAAAAAGGTGTCAAGGTAGACTCCAACAAAATTAGACATGATGGATTGGCCGATTCCCAAAACTGTAAAGAATATTCAAGGATTCTTAGGTCTGACAGGGTACTACCACAAGTTAGTTCGGAACTATGGAAGAATAGCAACACCTCTAACAACATTATTGAAGAAAGATGCATTTTGTTGGACTCCAGAGACAACTAAAGCTTTTGAACAGCTTAAGGAGGCAATGTGCAAAGCTCCTATTTTGGCCACACCAGACTTCACAAAAACATTTATTGTGGAATGTGATGCTTCAGGAAATGGCGTTGGTGTTGTTCTAATGCAAGAAGGACACCCGCTTGCTTTCAAAAGTCATCCAATCAAGGGAAAGCACTTATAGAATCCCATTTATGAGAAGGAAATATTGGAAATTCTACATGCTCTTACGAAATGGCATCCTTACTTAATAGGTATACATTTCATGGTCAAAACAGATCATGATAGTCTTAAATACTTCTTGGAATAGAGATTATCTTTGGAAGAGACAAAAATGGATAGCCAATATGTTGGTGGCAGATGCACTTTCCAGAAAAGATGAAGATGTTGGGGCATTACTTTGTGAAATTTCCATTCTACAACCTGATTGGGTAATAGCTGCAAGGGAAGAATGGAAAAATGACCTATTATGGTGGAAACTCATTCAAAAGATACATGACGATCCAAGTGTATCAGATACTTTTGTGTGGAAAAATGATTCACTATGGTATAAGGATCGCTTATATTTATGTAAAGACTCCCAATTCAAACAAAAGGTCCTCTCGGAATTACACACCTCTCCTATAGGTGGGCACTCTGGATTCCTGAAAACTTACCATATGGTCAAGAAGGATTTTTTTGGGGAAGGTATTAAATTTGATGTTCAAATTTTAGTGGCTGAATGCTTGATTTTCCAACAAAATAAGGTGGAAATAGTTAAGAACCCACAACTTACACAACCATTAGACATACCTTGCCAGCATTAGGAAGAAGTCTCAATGGATTTTATCACAGATATACCCTAGTCAGAAGGAAAGCATGTTATTATGGTGGTTGTTGATAGACTCACGAAGTATGCACATTTTTTTGCACTCTCTCACCCTTTTAATGCAAGTACAGTAGTTGCATCTTTCCTAGAAACAATTAAGAAGTTACATGGAAATCTGAAGATTATTGCAAGCGATAGAGATCCTATTTTCACTAGAAAATTTTGGACTGGATTTTTTTCTTGTTTGGGTACCCAATTGGCTCACAGTTCATCTTATTATCCTCAATCCAATGGGAAAACTGGGATAATGAACAAATGTTTGAAAGGCTATCTTCGTTGCTTTGCATCTGATAAACAAACACAGTGGATGAAATGGTAATCTTTCACAGAATGGTGGTACAATACTTCCTTCCATACATCATAAAAAATGTCTCCATTTATGGCACTATATGGGTACCAACCTCCATCTATCACATCTCCATTAAAGGGAAAATCAAAAGTTCAAGCTGTGGAAGATCACATAGAGCACTAGCAAGAATTTCTCTAGATACTTAAGGACAACCTAGCCATGTCACAAAATAGGATGAAAGAACAAGTTGATCAACATCAGAGTGAAAGGAGTTTTGGAGAAGGGGATTGAGTATTTATGAGGCTACAACCTTACAAGCAGATGTCCATAAAGCAACTAAATAAGGAAAATAAATTAGCACCCAATTATTATGGTCCATATAAAGTGTTGCAGAATATTGGTTGTATGGCTTATAAATTGGAGCTCCCTTCATGTTCAAGAGTGCATCTAGTTTTCCATGTTTCTTGCTTAAAGAAGGTAATAGGAGACAAGATCTGAATTCAAACAATATTTCCCGAGCTTGATGAACAAGGAAGAGTCATATTGGAACCTCAACAAATCACTGAAACAAGGACCAAACAACTACATAATCGGGTTATTACCGAGTACCTCATCAAATGGAAGAACATGTCAGTGGAATATTGGACATGGGAAGATGAGTCCTTCATATAGAAGCATCCACAACTAATCAAGTGTTGAGGACAACACTTGTCTAAAGGGGAGGGGCATGTTAAGACCTAAATATTGGCACATTACCCCTTATGTAGTGGCACATTACCCCTTTATTATGGTGCATTACATATTATTGGTGTTGGCTTGGGTCTATTAGTGGGTCTATTAGTTGTTATTATACCCCTTTGTCTCCTATATATAGGAAGGAGACCCTTTCATTTTAGTCATCATTGTATCTTGTCTTGTCTTTTGTACTTAGTACATTGTGTAAGGAGGTTCCTCCCTTGAAGAGGATTGTTATTCATCTCAGTT
This sequence comes from Larix kaempferi, assembly GCA_027924585.1. Lineage (NCBI taxonomy): Eukaryota > Viridiplantae > Streptophyta > Pinopsida > Pinales > Pinaceae > Larix > Larix kaempferi. The sequence goes on from BSBM01001218.1 coordinate 1,477,805, forward strand.
CTTCATTATTAAGTTATGGATTACTTTCTTTTGGTATATTTATGCTATTTTTATGCTATATCTGGGACTTGGTTGCATGACAACATATGTGATTTGAGTGCTATGGAATTCTTATGCATTTATTGTTCATACATTTTAGTGATCTATGTGTTTGGATCTAGCATTAGATACATTTGCAATATTGAGAGATTTTAGTTTAAAGCTATCTATGGTTTATAGTTTGTAGGAAGAGATCTATAATGAGCAAGAACAACATAGTCATGAAATAAATCTATCTATCTTTGTTCATAAATTTGTTCATGAATTTGAAAATTAGTTCTATTTTCTATTATGGAAGTCTATCTATCTATATTGTGCATGCTACATGTGTGTGAATTTTCCTTAAGAATGGAATGGGAATTCCTTTGTTGCATTTTTAGTTCTTCCATGCTCGATTAATTCACTGCATTTATTTTATATGCACTCATGCATGCATTTGTAGTCCATTGGGATTTTAATGGAAATCAATACCCATTTAAATGGTTAATTGCAATGGTAATAGCCATAATGATCTTTAATGATGAATTTGGGGTTGTTAATGGCCCTAGATTTTAATGGGATGAAGTGGCTTGCTCCTAGTATCTTGGGTTTTCATTTCCTATCAAGAATGATTCATCACTTTGTCATATGAATTTATTTATTGTGTAGGGTGTTGGACCTAATCCTTATAAGATAGGATGAGATGGGTGGTGGGAAACCCATTCGTAATCAACTCTTCATTTCATGGCAAGGTTGGGTATGTAAAATTTTAGGTTGTATATAGGATTGCAATGCCTTAATCCTTGCATTTTTGGCTTTAATTTTGAATAATGAAATATCTTGTTCATGGTTGTTTAAGCTTGATGTGGCTTGCTCCTTGTATCTTGTGTTTAAATTTTGTATCATGAATGATTCATCTTTTTTTCATATGAGTTCTTTTAGTTATTTATGGTGTAGGGTGTTGGACCTAATCCTTATAAGATAGAATGAGTAGGGTGTTGGGCCTCCCATTGGTAATCAACTCCTGGTACTATGCATTAGGGATGAATAGATTATGGATGCAAAAGAATACTTATGAATAGTTGGAAAAGAGCCTCTTTCAAAACTTGGAGAATATTTTATGGCACTACCAGGTTGCCTTATATAACTTATACGGGAACACATTAAAGTTAGTTTCCTTGTTAGTGGATATGTAATGGAAATTTTGTAGAGTTCCTTAGTATCCAATGCCTTTAAGGATGAATTATTGTTATTGTTATTGATCTTGTTCTTGACATAGACATCGTTCAATTGTAGCATCTATTTTACCATCCAAATTTGCAAAAGGATTAGAATGATAGCAATAAATTTCACAACAATAGGGGTATTATATAATTCAAGTGTCATGATTTATATGGCCTGCATATTGGCCAATGCATATGAAATATCACATATAATGTTGAGTATTTCAATCCATGGACTTTGTGCACTTTTCTCTTAAGAATACATACATGCATAGAGCTTGGCCAATTAAGATATAATCAAGGGATGAATGTTAGTAGGACTTGGAACATGTTGTTATTTCCACTAGATGAATTATTGGGGATTGTGGCTATCAATGACAAACTTCTTAATACATCCATGAATGTGTGTAATCCAATGAGCTTATTGGAATACTCAATCAGGAATGTTATAAACTTTCATTTCATAGAAAAATTGCTTTACTGATCAATGTTGTGCTTCTCTCAACCCTAGATCTTTGCACATTCATCTATTTCTTCAAATTCTCAATATCTATGTCCATGGTCATGATATAAAATTCCACTAAGAGTATCTTTATGATCCTTTCTTGCATTCACTATGGATTATTTTTGTTTTAGATATACTCATGTTGGAAGGGATGATGTAAGTTCTTGTTTTACTTAATGATATGAAATGACTGCAATCCATTTATTTTCAAGAAATAATTCTTCTAATTTCACTTTCATGGAAACATAAAAAATATAACACTCTTTGAATTCCTTGTTAATACCATAGAATTATAATATGAATTAGAGACATGATTGGCCTCTTTAGTTCAAATACTAATTTTATATTATTGGTACAAGTATGGATTTCATCCATCCCGTCTCAATAGTGAAATTAGGAATGCTATTTATAGGAAATTCATCAAGGATACACGGACCTTCCTATACCTACTTTCATACTATAAGGAAATATATGCCAAATACTTGGAGTCTTGGGACTATATCTATACTAATCAATTCCTTAGATTGGATTCAAACCAAAAATGGAGAATCAACCAAAAATTTGCTTTGTTACAAAATCCACATTGCTTATGGTAAGGCTAAATATATAGCATCCCAATCGTTTAAGGGAGTCTTGATAGTTCATTTCCCAATCTTTATGTGTTTCCCGCATTTTGTTCAACCAGGTAGGTTGGGCTTCCCAAGTTTGCTTAAAATGGGTTGAGTTTCCCTCATGTTCTTGAGTCCATCATGCCGATTTCAGGTAAAGAGGAATTGAAAATCCATAGCTATGACTTGTGTTGAACACACCTAGATTGACTGTAGGTGCTAGAAATGCATATGCCATATTTTCCACTGCATTGGTAGAGACAAAAGGGGGAGGTACGCTAACATGATGATATTGAGGGATCTAGATATTTATAAGATATTGAAACAAGCGTGTATTGTCTTCAATTTGATCCAATGACTTGGACATCTTCCTACTATAATTGAACATGTTTCCAGTCCTATCCACCTCCTTTGTCCTCCGTTGATCATTTTCCATTGTTCGATGTAGATTTCTTTGTTCCATTTCCTGCCTTGCCACCTTTTTTTGGTGCTCTTTTTCTTACTTTTCTTGCTCTCTTTGGATTGTTTCCCACCTTCATTTTTTAGCTTCTAGAATCCTTATTTCCTTCCTCTCCTTTGTTGGTTCAGTCTTCTGTTGTTTTAAATCTTGCATCTCACTTTTTTTTTTTTTTCTTGTCTCAACCAATAGTTTGATGTAGTATTCTGAAGTGAGTAGCTGTGAACTCCTACTTAATTGAAGATAGGTCATTGTTCTTATCAATTTTTCCACTGCCACTCTCTCCATTAGCATCCTTAGGAATTGTTCACTGCTACTAGTGTGGTATCTGGTTGAATGTTAGGGTTGTCTTGGGGTAGTGCTTCATTTGCATTATCTTCTTCAGTTGGCACTTCATTTTCTACCTTATGTTCTTATACACCCCCTTCATTCACATAATAATGGGAAACTTGGTTGTTGATGATTGATGGTGGTGAAGGAATGTTAATGATTTTGTCATTGGTGTCAATGACAATGTGTCTTCTATATTTATCATCACTTCTGCTAACCACTCAGGTTGTGATATTTGGGTTAGCATTATTGGTTTCTCATTGTTGGTTGCTAGTGCTTCATCACCATTAATCACAATCAGATTGGTAGTTTCATTATGATTTTTCTCTATAGAATCTAAAGGTGTTTTATATGATACAACAACTTCATAGTTCTCTGCAACTGGTTCATGGACATGATCTGCAGAACTTGTATGTGTTTCATTTGATACAACAACTTCATTATTATTAATATCTTGTTCATGGTCATATTGAGTAGCATTGACATGCTCATCATTGTCACCCAATGGATGTAGTGTCCATGAGACATGGATAAGATGTTGGGTATAGCATTTTCATCTGCACTGTCATGTATATAAAAGGATTGGCTGCATACAGTATCATGGACAAGACCATCAAGATTAAGTGGCCAAATTCTAGTCTGCGTAAATCCACCCTTGACATTTGAGGGTGTGCGAGCCCTTTTAAAAGATTTACTTGTAATTTTGGCTAATTAAAACCTCTCAACCTCTCTGCCTTGGTTATTTTCCATCAATGCCTCTCTCTCAGACCTAACAAAACACTTGAAAGGCCCAAACACACTAACATCGATAGGTTGCAACTTGTGAGTAGTATGTGTAGGAAAGGTCAATGAGTCAATGCCCAACTAGTTGTCGTCCTCAATCGTTTCTACAACTATGTGGCTACCATGGCCATAAAAAATCAACAAGTGTCTATTTTAAGGTTAGACACCACCAAGTATAGATCTTGCAAAGTGACAAATCCAATTCACTTTATTCATCCATGCAAGCAGGTGTGTAGCCATGCATGCTCCTCGTTCATACTTCTGTATATAGCTTTTCAGCTCACTCTTTCCCTTGAACATATAAAACCTAGGGACTGATGCAGTGATTTCATTTAAACAAAATAGAATGGTTATCCACTCCCTTCTCTTAGGCATATTTTTTGGTGCATTCCTTCTCCCTCTCTTGGAAATTACATGCATGCCATAATTACTCCCTACTTGTAAACCTATCTTGTCATAGTTCCATATATGGTCTCAAATGCAGGAATATTTCTCATACATTGTGGATAATGTGTCATGGATTTTGGACATGTACTATAGGGTGTATATTTATAGCCATGTCTCTATCAAGGCCATTGCATTTTGTAACACAAGTTCTGGATGCCTTTTCTTAAACCCTAACCACCATGATTTCCGAGGGAATCCATCCTTGAATGGATTTGGCTGGCCTTAATGGATTTGAGCAATAATGGATTTTATTTGTATCAATTCCTACCCATGGCCCAATCCAACCATCTCCTTGCACCAAATAACCACTTCTTCCTGTTCTTCTACAGTCATCGTTGTAAGTGGCCATCATTTTCCGTTTTGTATCCATTATCCATTAATGCACTAATGTGGGTGTAATCCCGTGTTTTTTGATAGCTGCTCAAATAGAATATTGAATGAATTATACATATTTAATTGCATTCATCATGTCCTCTTCAGTCCATCCTTTGATGGCACTGATATTCTTGGTTGCACTTGCACCTTGCACTAAGGATGGTTGTGGAACAACACCATCATCCACTATCTCGTTATGCTCATCATGATCCCCATGAGGACTTTTGTTAGCAACAACTTGGGGTAGGCCTTCATCCAAAGAAGTGCATTGTATATGTGCACCCCTAGACTTCATTGTACGATTAGTGTGATTGAATAGGCATGACTTAAAAAACTTGGAGAGTATTGGCACAATCTTGTACACATGCATTATCTCTTTCAATGGCATTGCAATAATCCTATACACATGCATTATCTATTTCAATGTCACGTGTCTTCATTATCAGCATGGATCTAATGTAATATGTGTTTCTGTTTATGCACAAACTAAAATTTGTAACCCTACTTGCATGTTCATAGTGTTATGGTATCATTATTTACATGAAGATACTATAATCTAAGTTTCAATTTGTGCACAAGAAAATTATGTAACCCTACTTGTATGATGAGAATTAAGCTTTGCAAGCGGTATGAACTTAGCTGGTGTTGTAACATTTTCTTTGCATGTGGGGATGTATGCTGTGCAGGTGTGGATGTGTAGTGGGATGAGTTGGGTTGTTGGTTGTTTATGTCTTCTCCATAAGTTATTCACTCGGTCTAGAGTTATTGAGGATATGTCCTTTTAAATTTGATTATGTATGTTGTTGATTTGCTTGATTAAATCTCTATGAAAAATAAGTAGATATGACACAGACAAGATAGTTTAATAAGTGATTGTAAGCCTAATCAACAAATATACATTTTTGAATTTTTTGGATTATAAACTTTTATTTTATTAAATTAATATTATCATTTATTAATGTTTATATGATCTTATTTTCACTGATTCATTGAACATGTTCTATAACTACTTATGATTCATGGCACATGTTCTATGACCACTTATGATCGAGTTCCACTATACCCATCCCTCTCCTATGTTTGTGATTATCGAATTTTTTAATATCATATCATTGAGCTTTTTTTTTCATCTCTACCCTTTTTCTCTTTATTTTACACGTTTCACTAATCCTAAACTAATTATTGAAAATCAAATCAGGAATTAACCATTATTTTTCATTATTATATTTTATATGTCGATTAAGCTCAGAAGTACGCACAAATATATTGCTTTTCAGCATTTATCAGTGTTTAAAAGTCACCTTATTTTTAACTCAATATTACTATTATATTTTTTCCCCTGGAAATGCAAACAGCTCTGTTCACTTTACAGATGTAATGGCAATTTCGTGTCATTGTTCAACATACATAACAAGGACAATGAATCCCTGAGTCGTTTTCTCATAATGTAACTGAAATCATGATTTTACTTAATCTGCAACTGAAATCATTTGTTTATGGTTGAACCTCCAAGTTGTAACCTTGTTTGCATTGTTTGCATAGATGCATTGCAAGCATGACGTTATTGTCTCAGGCCATAATGGTGGAGGCAACTTCTTGTAAGTGGGCGATTATTGAGCAAGAATACCAGCAGAAATCAAACACTGTGTCTTTCCTTTTCTGGTTTACAATGTGCCTTGAACCTTTACGAATAAAAAAGACAATATGTTACTTTTGGGCAAAAGACTTTGGAAACCTTTTCTCCACTCGTTTCCACTTGAAATTATAAAAATGCATTGTGCTTTGCAGAGAGAGACAGGATCAAAAGAAAACGTGTTACAGGATTCTGGCCAAAGCGCCTCTGCCACGAGACGTTCCCTTAGCGTATTTAAATCTTGGTAGGCTGCTGCCAGTTTGATTGCAACTCATACCAAACCCATTAACTGCTGCCAGATAAGCGAGCGTTAGTGCAGTTCCATGTCATCATGGCCCATCCATACAATTTGCAGACTTGCTTTTCCCTTCAGACAAGGTTGCTAATTAGTTATAAATACTTTGTTACGTTCCATTTCATTGTAAACCATCAGAGATTTTCTCTTGAATCTTGTTCTCAGTCTAAGTATTTCTTAATTATCTCCCTGACCTTGTATTTATTTCAATGGTTTCCCATCTGATTTCCTCTTGAATCTTCTTCTCAGTCTAAGCATTTCTTAATTATCTCACTGACCTTGTATTTATTTCAATGGTTTCCCATCTGATTTTCTCTTGAATCTTCTTCTCAGTCTAAGCCTTTCTTAATTATCTCCCTGACCTTGTATTTATTTCAATGGTTTCCCCAATGGCAGTCAAATGCTGTTATACCTGGATCCGCCGCCTTTTACTTTGCATCCTTGTGTATTTGGGGTCAGGCGCAGAATCTTACATAGCATCAAGAGCTGCCTATTATGGGAGTCCAGACTGCCTCGGAACGGACGGTACTTGCATCCATCAATGCAGAAAAAAAATATATTATTACGGGGATTATGCGGCCATGGCCAGCTTTCTGACTTAGAATTATATGTTAATGTGACTGCAGTTGGAGCCTGTGGATATGGGTCCTTTGAGAGAAATTTGAATGGAGGGGATGTAGCTGCAGTTGCTCAGCTATACAGAAATGGTGCCGGATGCGGTGCCTGCTACCAGGTAACATTCATCATCAAAACTATTTAATTACAAATTCCACAATAATTATGAAACAACCCTAAATTTATCGATGGATTTGAGAGTTAATATGGCAAATAATTCATATCGATGAAATTGTAGGTAAGATGCACGAATAAGGATCTCTGCACGGACGAAGGAATGAAAATTGTTGTCACAGATTACGGGCAAGGCGACCGAACAGATTTCATCATGAGTCTTGGTGGCTACTCAAAGCTTGCGCGCACAGACAAAGTGAACCAAGTCATATCAATGGGTGTGGTGGACATAGAATTTAAAAGGTACATACTATTGGAATCACTCTATTAACAAAACATGCCAGTGAACTGGAAGGTTGGGTATTAGATTATAAGTATATGTTTCGTAAAAAAAAGTTGGCGATCAATATTTATCCTGTCATTTAATGCTGTAATAGCATGCCAGTTGGCCATTGAATCTCAACGGGCCATTTAATGCAGCCTCAATAAGTTTGTTGACAGTTGGATCTCAACTACCAACCTACCAACTAAGGCTGCATTAAATAACCCACATCACCAAAAAAAACCCAAAAACTATAAAAAATCTAACTATTAGCTTATTCAATATATTTTACATAATTGAATTCACAGAATTTAATGATTCAATTTCAGAATATCTTGTCAATATGATGGCCACAATATCATGTTTAAGGTCGATAGCAGCAGCAACTTTCCAGACTATCTGGCATTGATGTTTTGGTATCAGGCCGGCCAAAAGGACGTTAATGCTATCCAACTCTGCCAGGTAGTTATTCCCATTATAATCAACATCTTTGTCTTTGCATTCCTACTTTAAGATCATAACTCAAGTTAGGTTTAAGATCATAACTCTTCTTTTCAATCATTTGATAATTCCATATGGTAAAGTAGCGTTTTGTTAAGATTATTCATTAGATATGAGAATAACTGTTACAGATCCGATGATGTAATGTAGTGCATGTAATGTAATGTAATGCAGGAGGAGTCATATGAGTGGAAACCAATGTGCAGAAGCCACGGCGCCGTGTGGGAAGTAGTAACACCTCCGAGGGGCGCTCTTTCTCTTCGTTTTCTTGTAAGCGATGGGTACAGCGAGGAATGGATATCGGCCGCCAATGTAATACCGGCTAACTGGAAGGCAGGGGCTGTCTACGACTCTGGCATTCAGCTCTATTAATCCAGCTAACTAGAGACATACCGATTTTAAGATGACGACGATAATCGCCTGCTATTATGTACATAGGCCAGTGTGTTCAAATAAAGTTGATGGGATGAGTCGTTTTTACATATGCCAGTGTGTTCACATAAAGTTGATGATGGGAATTTAGTGTGCATTAATATTTATTTATGATTTTTTTTAATTGTAAAGGAAGTATAAAACAAGTGTATTGTTTAAAATAAAATTTTATTGGTTTTTTTAAAATTTTAAATAAATAATTATTAGTACATCTATTTAATTTGTGCTTAGTGAATGATAGGTCATTAGTTAAGTGTTATGGACAAGTTATTTCTTACTTATTCTCTATGCTTAGTTGTAATCATTTGTTGTCTATGGCTCACCTACATGTTACCTTCTTTAGTTAATCACTATATGTTATCCATGCATGCATGAGCTAGAGTTAGCCATATATCAATTATGAGTTATTTTTCTTTTTTTATATAATTGTTTATTTCTAATTTTGAACGACTCCGATCTACTAAAGCATAGATGATAATCCACCCCAAACTCTAAAATTTAAATTGAAATTAACACATAACATTTTAAATAAATAAATATTAAGTAAATAAATTTTTTATAATATCTACCTTAACCTTAATTTCAAATCAAATAAATATTTACTTTAATTACCTAAAATTAAAAAAAAATAAAACATAAATATTTCTTGCTTTCTTGAACCATTATTAAACCATGGTTTACATGAAGGATTTGAGTTATATAATCCTCCCATTATAAAATTACAATAAACCATGATTTACATGAAGGATTTGAGTTATCAAATCCTTCCATTGTAAGATTACAATAAAAGTTTCTTATCTATATTTACTTTATTAATATTTAAGTAAATGAAAAAAATTAAAATAATTATAATTATAATTTTCTTTTTTATGGAATTTAAAATATAATCCAATAATATATCAAATATAATTAATATTTTCTTAATTTAATAAATAATATGTTGTGAATTTTTATACATTTAAATAATAATTTTTAATATATATTTTAATTTAATATAATAATATTTATTTATATATTTAAATTTAATATATTCATTTTTAAAAATTTGTATTTACATTATCGTTATATTAAATATATCTATTTAAATAAAATAAAAAAGATTATACTTGTTGTAAATGATAGATAGCTTATTGTATTATGAGCAAGCCTACATTGATATAAATAACCTCTTAAATTGAAAAACTACTTTAAAAAATACCTTCCATGACTTCATCATTGAAGTTGAAGATTTTATTAAAAATCAAATCAAATAAAAAAGGTTTGAAATGGTTCTCAATACATCCATCTTCAACTTAACTTGATGAAGTTGTATAACATTCAGGTTCAAGATTTTATTTTAAAAAAATTCAAATAACTTTTTTTAAAATAGTTCTCAATATATCCACATTCAACTTAACTTGATGAAGTTGTATAACATTGAAGTAATATTAATGTAGTATATTTTACAATTTGTTTTAATATATAAAAAATAATTTAATATGATTTTATTATTTACATTATATAAAAATAAAAAATAAATTGTATTTATATAATTATATAATATATTTCAAATTAAAAAAAAATCCTTACCATATGTAATTATGGCTAACTCACGAAGGAAACCCTCCCATCCCTATCCTTGTTGCATAGTTATAACCTTGCTGCATCAATATTCTAATACCAAATCAATGTTAAAACACATCCATCCGATTTTGAGCCTAAACCTCTCTACACTTGGATAAGCATGAACACTTCCCTATTGATATTTAAGATAATAATAAAATCAAGTGTGAAATATTGGTTCATTAATTTGATTCAAATATAAGACACTTGATCTTTAAGACAAATGTATATGACAAATGTCAATGGTGTTGATGCTGATTTATTTGTAGTTTAATGGAACCAATTCCTTATAATCTAGTTAATACTTAATATTATTAATAAAAATGTTTTTAGTAATAAATATCTCTAAGTTAGTAATCGATATTATTAAAATATTATTTAGTGATATACTTTCAAGTTTATAATAAAAATATTTTGTGTTTTTCTTGTTTTTTTTTTAAGTTTGATTAATGTTTTGTATTTTTTATTTAAAGAAATTGGGCCAATGATGGTTTTTCATGACATGTTAGTGGCAATGTGAATATGTAAAAACAAGAATTTGTTAATTTGGAAGAATAGTTTTAGCTACTTTCATAATAAATTTGAGTGTAGTGTAAAAAGATAAAATGTAGGAAAGTCATGGCTTAAAAAGATGAAATGGGGGAAATTGAATCATGTTTTGGACTATCTAAATTCTATCCATTGAAAATGTTCATAATTATCCCAACTTTGATATTTGCTTTTTGGCAAATGATAAGGTATATGTCTTTGCGAGTCCAACCTTTGAGTGTCTAAATGATGGAATCAACCTACAAAAATGGGTGGGTAGACATATAGTACTAGTGAGGCACTATTTTTCCAAAATAAATTTAGTATTTTTTTAATCTAAGTGACTAAACCTAAAAAAAAAAAGGTTAAGTGTGGGTCCCACTTTTGAAGGTCTTTATGCAATGGTCATACAATGGCTTTCTATAGCATGTAGAGGTCGTGTCTAATAGTGCAACATAAAAAAAATTTAATGCTTGAGAAATGAAATGTAGCAAGACTTTTGTGGTAGTTGATTGCGGGAGGAATCGAAGATTTTTAAATATGGATACTGTGGGTTCTCTGATTCCTCCCGCAAATGAAATGTAGTCATGGAAGAAACACTAACAATGTGTTTTTTGAGTTAAGGAGTAATGAAAAAAATAGAAAAACAAAAAAAATTTAAAAAAAACATATTTAGAATCTACAAAAAAAAAATATTTAAAAAAAAAACATATTTGGAATCTACAAAAAAAAAATCTATGTCTAAAATTTCATAAAAAATGATTGTGTGTAGCATACTGTAACGAGTGGTAAAAAACAAGCATATTGAGAAAATAAATGAAATAGCTATGGTTTAGCATATTTAGTAGCACATGTTTGGTTAACCCGAAGCTAACTTCGAAGAAAACACATGGGGAAGATGGATGACATGCGAACACATGAGGAGGATTGGTTTAGGTGGTAAGGAACACAAGCACATTCGTTTTAAATTCAAAATTCCTTTCCCTCCTATAAAATTTGTTGTCATAAAAAATGCGGGTGCACTTTTCCTTTACGAAGCGTGTGTGTTATGATTCTTTATAAAATGGGAATGCGATTTATAGAGTTAAAATGCTACCATGATATTAATAACATTGAATTTACCTTCAAAAGAGTTAAGAGGGGGTTGAGAGGATTAGGTGTTGGGGGAGAGAGAGACAGGTGTGGGGATTAGGGGCAGGTGGAGGAGTAGAAGGGTGAGAGAGAGAGAGGGGGGTGGGGTTTAGGGGTAAGTGGAGGAATAGAGGGATGATATAGAGATAGAGAGAAAGCCAGGGGGTAAGGGGGGGGGGGAGGGTGTGGGCGATTAGGGGTATGGGGGTTGGGAGAGAGAAAGAGATAGAGATTGGGGTGGGGGGAAGTGGGAGTTTAGGGAGAATTGAGGCATTTAGAGAGAAAGAGCGATATAGGGTGGGGGTAGAGAGAAGGGGGGGGAGTGATGAGTGGTAGGGAGAGGGGGAATTATGAGAGACAGAGACAGAGAGGGGGTTAGGGGTAGGGGTATTAGTAGAGAGAGAGGGGTAGATAGGGTGGTTGCATATAGGGAGAGTAGGATGGGGTTAGGGGCAGAGAGGGGGGGTTAGGGGTAGTGAGATTGTGATAAAGAGAGAGGGGGGTGTTAGGGGCTGGGGAAGATAGAGGGGTGGGGGTTATGTGTAGGTGGAGGAATATGGTGGATAGAGATTTAGAGAGGGGGTTATTAAGGGTTAGGGGGAAGAGGGGAGAGAGATGTGGAGAGAGGAGGAGGGGGGTTAGAGGTTGGGGGGGGGAGTAGGTGGTGAGAGAGAGAGATAGAGAGGGTGTTAGGGGGTTAGGGGAGAGAGAGAGGGGTAGGAGTTATGGATAGGTGGAGGAGTATGAGAGAGATAAAGTGAGAGAGAGGTTTAGTAAGGGTTATGGAGAGGAGGGGAGAGATACAAAGATGAGGGAGGGGGGGTTAGTGGCAGGGAGAGGAGTAGGAGAGAGTGTGTGTGTGTGTATGAGAGAGAGAGAGAGAGGGAGAGAGGGGCAGTGATTAGGGGTAGGGGAGAGGAGGGGGTTTGGGATAGGGAAAGAGATAGAGATCAAGGGGTTTAGTGGTTTGGGGAGGAGTCAGAAGGTTGGAAAGGAGGGGGGGTATAGGTGAGGAGTGGGGGGGTTGTGGTTTGAGAGAGAGAGAGAGATGTGGGGTGGTTAGTTGTAGGAGGAGGGGATTAGGAGAGACAAAGATAGAGGGAGGGTTAGGGGTAGGGAGTGTAGGAGAGAGAGAGGGACGGTTTAGGGAGAGTAGGGCGGGATAGTAGTAGAGAGTGAGGGGGGTGTTAGGGTGCTGGGGGATAGGTGGAGTAGGGGAGAGAGAGAGGGTTAGTAAGGGTTAGAGAGAGAGAGAGGAGGGGGGCTAGTGATAGGGGGAGGAGAAGGTGTGTGTGTGTGTGTGTGTGTGTGAGAGAGAGAGAGAGAGAGAGAGAGAGAGAGAGAGAGAGAGATGCGGGGAAGGGATGCTAGGGGGTTAGGTGAGAGAGAGGTGTGGGAGTTAGGGGTAGGTGAAGGAGTAGAGGGGTGAGAGAGAGAGGGGTAGGATTTAGAGGTAAGTGAATGAGTAGAGAGAGAGAGAGAGAGAGAGAGAGAGAGAGAGAGAGAGAGATTATGGGTGAGTGGGGGGGTTGGGGTGTGGGTGATTAGGGATGGGGAGAGGGGGGAGGTTGAGGAAGATAAAAATATAGATATCTGGGTAGTGGGGTAGTGGTTTATGGAGGATTAGGGAATTTAAATATAAGGGGGGGGGTATAGGGTGGAGAGAGAGAGAGGGGGGGGGGGGGGTTATGGGTAAGGGGATTGGAATGAGGAGAGACATTGGTAGAGAGGGGGTTATGGGTAGAGAGAGAGGGGGGGGGTTTATGGGTAAGGGAAAGGGGATTAGGAGATACATTAATAGAGAGGGGGTTATGGGTAGAGAGAGAGAGAGAGAGAGATAAGGTAGAGGGGGTTTATATGTATAGGGAGAGTAGGAAGGGGGCCAGGGAGAGAGAGGGGTTGTTAGGGGTGGTGAGAGTGTGTCAGAGAGGGAGAGCGAGGTGAGTGGTATGGGGATGGAGGGAAGAGATAGGAGAGTGTTAAGGAGTTTTGGGAGAGAGAGGGGGGGATATTAGGGAGTTGGGGGAGAGAGTGAGGGTGGGGGTCTTAGGGAGTTGAGGGAGAGAGAGGGGTCGGGGTTATGTGTAGGTGGAGGAATAGGGGAGAGAGGGGGGGATATTAGGGAGATGGGGGAAAGAGAGTGGTGGGGTTTAGCTGTAAGTGGAGGAGTAGGTGAGAGAGAGAGTGAGAGAGGGGGTTAGTAAGGGTTGGAGAGAGAGATAGGAGGGGGGTTAGAGGTAGGGGGAGGAGTACGGGGGAGTGAGAGGTAAGGGAGGATTAAGGTGGTTTTTTGTTGTGTGTGTGTGTGTGTGTGTGTGTGAGAGAGAGAGAGAGAGAGAGAGAGAGAGAGAGAGAGAGAGAGAGAGTGGGGGGTGTTATGGGGTCAGAGGAGAGAAAGAGGATTAAGAGTTAGGGGTTTTGTATGTTAACATAATGCATGTGAGATATGCCTTTAAAAAATGAGTGCATAATATTTTGTGTTAAAACGCTTGCGTGATATGAATAACATTGAATTAAACTTAAGCAAAAGAGTTGAGAGGGGATTGGGAATGGTCAAAGAATTTATGGGTTGGGACAGAGGGAGAGGGGTGATGGTTAGGGGTAGGTGGAGGAGTAGAGAGAGAGAGAGAGAGTCAAGGGTTGGGGGGTGGGTGATTAAGGCTATGGGGACGAGGGGGGTTAGGGGAGAGAAATACATAGAGATCAGGGTTGGGGGGTAGGGGTTTGGAGAGGATTAAGGTAGTTAGAGAGAAGGGGGGTATAGGCTGGGGGAACACACACACACACACACACACCGAGAGAGAGAGAGAGAGAGATATTGGGGAGGGGTGGTAAGTGGTAGGGGGGAATGGATTAGGAGAGGAAAAGAGACAAGGGTTTAGGGGTAGGGGGATTAGTAGAGAGAGGGGCAGCGGTGGTGGCTATGGGCAGGTAGAGTAGGATGGGGGTTACAGAGAGAGAGGGGGCGCTAGGGGTAGTGAGTGTGTGATAGAGAGAGAGTGTGGTGGGGTGTCAAGGGGTTGGGAGAGAGAGAGGGGTGGGGGTTAGGTGGAGGTGGAGGATCAGGGGAGAGAGAGAGTGATAGAGGACGTTAGTAAGGGTTAGGGGGAAGAGGGGATTACGATATAGAGAGGAGTATGGGGGTAGAGATGGGGGGGAGTAGGGGTTGAGAGAGATAGAGACAGAGGGGGTGTTAGGGGGATGTGGTAGAGAGAGAGAGAGATGGGTGGGGGTTAGGTCTACTTGGAGGAGTACGGGAGAGAGAGAGTGAGAGATGGGGTTAGTGAGGGTTAGGGGGAAGAGAGAGAGAGAGAGAGAGAGAGGGGGGGCTTTTGTGAGGGTTAGGGGGAAGAGAGAGAGAGAGAGAGAGAGAGAGAGAGAGGAGTGGGGTTAGAGGTAGGGGAAGACTAGGGGGTGAGAGAGAGAGAGGGGGGGTTAGGGCTAGGGAGAGTGTGATAGAGAGAGGGGGGTGTTAGGGTGATGTGGGAGAGAGAGATATGGGTGGGGGATAGGTGTACTTGGAGTATTAGGGGAGAGAGAGAGTGAGAGAGGGGGTTAGTGAGGGTTTTAGAGAGAGAGAGAGAGAGAGAGAGTGGAGTGGGGTTAGATTTATGGGGAAGAGTAGGGGGTTGAGAGAGAGAGAGAGCATGGGGTGGTGTTAGGGGTTTGTGGGAGAGAGAAAGGGGTGGGAGGAGAGAGAGAGAGAGAGAGAGAGAGAGAGAGAGAGAGAGATGTGGGAGTGGTAAGTTGTATGGAGAGGGGGATTAGGAGAGACAAAGATAGAGAGAGTGTTATGGGGAAGGACAGTAGGAGAGAGAGACATAGAGAGGAAGAGGGGGGTAGTTATGGGTAGGGAGAGTATGAGGGGGGATAGGGAGAGAGAGGGGGGTTTACGGGGTAGTGAGAGTGGGTGATAGAGAGAAGGGGGTTAATTTTTAGGGTAAGGTAGATGGGGGTTAGGTAGAGACAGAGATGTAGAGGGGGGTTAGAGAGAGGAAGAGGGAGAGAGGGGGTGGGATTATAGAGAAATAGGGGGGTAGAGTTAAATATCAGGGGGACAAAGAGAGAGAGACATGGAGAAGAGGAGGAAGGGAGGGATAGAGAGAGGGGGGGCTTAAGGATATTTATATGGGAAAGCCACTTATTTCAAAAAGTATTAGGCTAGAATTAAAGTGCAGTGTCTAGTGTTAAAGGTGGGTTTAGAGAGAGAGGGGGGGAGAAGGAGAGACGAAGTTTAGTGGAGAGGAAGAGAGGGGGATTAGAGAGATATAGAGATGAGATGCACAGTGGGGGGGGTTAGGTTAGAGAGAGAGGTGGTGCTTAGGGATAGAGAGTGATGGGGGTTTAAGAGAGAGAGAGATAAGGGGTTGAGAGAGAGAGAGAGAGATTAAATGCATATAAGAAATTGTAGGGTTATGGGTAGGGGGGAATGCGTGTGTGTGTGTGTGTGTGAGAGAGAGAGAGAGAGAGAGAGAGAGAGAGAGAGGAGGGCAGAGTAAGTGCACAAGGGTAGGGATAGTAGGAGGGAGGTTAGGGAGAAAGAAGGGGGATTAGAGGTAGTGAGAGTGTGTGTGAGAGAGATGGGAGGTTTCAAGGAGATGGAGGAGAGAGGGGGGGGTGTTAGGTGCAGGTGGATGATTGACGAGGATCTATAAAGGCATAAAATTCAAAGTCCTAAAATATCAACAAAAATGGTGCCAAGTTAAATATATCATTAAGACTATTCCAACACCACTTGAATTGCATCAAACAAACTTTGGATGAAGAAGATATTAAGTTTCAAAGGTTCAACAAAATACTGGTTTAAGTGTGCAGAATGGAAAAAGGGGGTTCCACATGGAGCCAATGAAAGGGTGATATGTGGAATCTATACAAGTATACAATGCTGATATGGAAGCTTCCTAGGGAACTATGTGGCAAGTTGCAGAGCTGATGTGGTATATTACAAATTTGAGTTGGTAGTTGCGTGACATTTGACATGGACCAATTACATTGTGACACATGGCATAAGATGGTTATACAACTAGACCAATGAGGGGCCACCACGTGTAAACTAGCCTATTGACCCATATGGTTGTTAACAAAACTTTGCTTGGGTTGTTGGGGATCAAACCTATGACCTCTTTCCCATCAAACAAGCACTTCACCATTACACCACCAATGTTACTTGTTATGACGAATGGGGAATATTATTATTTAAGTTTCAAATTTTTGTATTGGGGAGAAAGGGGAGTGGACTAGTTGGCACCAAATCCAATGACCGGACTAGCCACACCCCCACTCCAACCGAATTTTTTTTGTTGCAAACGAGAATGGCAGGAGGTTTGAAACAACCCATCTCCGACATACACACACACACACACACACACACACACATATAATGTGTAACAAATATCCAAAGAGGGCAGCGCATGGGTTTGATCCTGGTTCTCCCTCCAACTAATACAACCACTTTCCAATACGCCAAGTGGGCAGACTTATTATGTTCTCCCACCTCCAAATATTTAAGTTGGTGTATTCCAGTGATTAGGGGAGGATCCACCTGCCCATAAGCATGCATTGAAATGTGGAGGTTTGTGTCAATTGCAGAGAGAGACTATTCTAACCCAATTTTTTGAGTCGAGTTCACTGGTACAGTTAAAATTGGATCTGAGCAACGGATTTTCTCCAACACCATAAGTGGGGTATTGCCTTGTATTTTTCCAAATTATTGCTGAGATAATATAAAGGCCTCTCCATTGAGAAGTGGGCCTGAAGACGTAGTCCATCATTGGGATGAACTCTGTTATCAAGCCTGTGAGCCATTGTGTTCTCATGTAATTTCTACATGTGTATGTTTTCTTTGATGTATGTTTCACATAAGCTTTGTTCATGCTCTGTTCTGTAATTCATGCTATATTCATCGAATAAAAGATATCAGATCATGTTGGTATCAGATTAGTATTCTTTGAATTGAATTGTAAGTGTGGATGCTTACTAGGGCCAAGCAATTAAAGGAAAAATTGAGCCTTTCAACCCAGATATTGGACATGCAACTCAAAGAAGGAAAATGGAGGATGAAGACAGTCGTACAAAGAATGAGAAGGATTTCCACAAGTATTTCGACTAGATGTCAGATATGGTAGAAAAAATGTTTGCATATTATCAAGAGATATTGGAAAAGAAGGAAAATAAGAAGATGAAAGAAGAGGGTAATGCTTCAGTAACCCAAGGAAATGGAGGATACCCTCTTGAACCTCCATCTCCATATTCAAGTTAAATCTCTTCTTATTCCTCTCATTCTCATCATTGTAATGGACATCATAAATATGTTTTTAAAAATCCATTGTTGAAACTGGATGTCAAATTTGATCTGCTCAAGTTTAATGGAGAAGATAATGCATATAAGTTGAAGAATTGGATTAGACACATCAAGGTTTACTATCATGTACAATAGATTGAAGACGAAGAGGTGAAGATCCAATTGGATTCTCTTTGGCTGGAAGGAACAACCCTTGTATGGTGGGAGAGAAAAATTCAAAAAGGTATCAAGCATAATGGTAAACTCCTTTCTTCATGGTCTGAATTTACTTTTGCATTAAGAAAGAAATTTTACCCATTGGGTCATGTTCAAAAATTTATGATGGAATGGAAAAATTTGAGACAGGGTAAAGGTCAAAGTGTTCAAAGTTTCATAGAATAGTTTAGGAAGATGGAACTTGCATTGAATATTCCTTTAGACTCTCCAGAGACTTTGATGAAATATATTGTTGCACTTCATAATTACATTCATCACACATTGTTGTTGTTTAATCCCTCTAATTTGGATGAAGTGTATGTGTAAGCAAATAATATTGAAAGCAGGGGAAAGAAAGTACAAGAAGATCATCCAAAGAATCCTTCCAAGTTACAAAACAACAATTTCAAAGGAAAATGAAAGGGCAAGAAGACATCAGTGACAACAAAGAAAGAGGAAGGAAATACCTCTTGCACTCATTGCAAGACAAATGGGAATTATAAAGATCATTGTTGGAAGCTACATCCTAAGATTAAGGCTAAGAAATTTGGTGGAAAAGGGAAGTGAAAAAATATTGATATAGTGCAACAAGACTTGGGTTCCGATTTATGTGATGAAATGAGGACTGCAGTTGTTGGAGTACAAGTTAAAAGTTCCTTTCAAGATAGTTCAAGTTCTACAAATGCATCTCAAGATAATGAAAGAATAAGAAGTGATTTATTTCATATAAGAATTGTATATAAAAAAATAAAGATAGATACATCGTTTGATCTGGGTTCTCAAGTGAATTTGATATCAGAAAGAATTGTTAAGAAGTTGGGTAATTTGGAGGCAAGACCTCATCCTAAACATTACCCTCTTAGTTGGGTGTGAAACAATGTAAAACTAAATGTTACCATGCACTGTAGAGTTAGATTTTCTATTGCTTCAAAGTTGATAGATGAGATTGATCTAGATGTTGTACCTCTTGACATTTGTGGCATAGTTTCTGGAAACCTGTATCTATATGATAGAAAAGAAGTCTCCTTCTACATGCGAACAAATACAATCTCACAAAAGATGGAGTGGAATATATTGTTAGAGTTGATGGTATGAAATTTAGCTCCACTCTTGTTAGTGTAGGGAAGATGAAGAGAATCGTCAACACTAATAAGAGATGTATGCTCATGGTTGTGAGAGCAAAATATGTTGAGACATCTGATGTTTTCTAAGGTTGTGATATCGATCATAAGAAATAAATGTTTGATATTGTTTCTAACTATGATGAGATATTTTAGGAAACAAGTGGTTTGCCTCCTAAGAGGGAGATTCAAC
This sequence comes from Larix kaempferi, assembly GCA_027924585.1. Lineage (NCBI taxonomy): Eukaryota > Viridiplantae > Streptophyta > Pinopsida > Pinales > Pinaceae > Larix > Larix kaempferi. The sequence goes on from BSBM01001218.1 coordinate 1,497,534, forward strand.
ATGAGATTCCTCTCTTCCAAATGTGGGCATGTATAGGATGTCAGCGTGGAAATGATAAAGATCAAGAAATAGGTGCAAGACTTGTTGGACCAAGGAGCCACCATGCCTAGCTCATATCCATTTGGTTCTCCAATTGTGTTGGTGCTAAAGAAAGATGGAACATGGAGTATGTGTGTTGATTATCGGGATCTCAACAAGATCACAATGAAAAATTGATAACCTCTTCCTCATATAGATGATTTTCTTGATCAATTAAAAGATGTTGTTTATTTCACTAAGTTGTATTTGCATAATGGAAACCATCAAATCAATATTGCAAAAAGAGATGTGTGGAAAACTGCTTTCAAAACCAAGCATGGTCTATTTGAGTGGTTAGTGATGCTATTTGGAATTTGCAATGCCTTGAAAACTTTCATGAGTGTAATTAATGATGCATTTTGACCATTCTTAAATGACTTTGTGATTGTATACTTAAAAGATATTCTTTTCTTCAACAAAACTTGGAGATATCATGTAGGTATGTAAAGCAAGTGTTAGATACTTTGTAAAAGGAGAAATTGTATAATTAGCACAGTTGAGCCACTTAATTTGTGGTTGGTGAAAGTCTATATGCTAAGTTAAGTGCCACCACTAACTGCAAGTTATTTATGTGTCAACTACTAGTTTCATTGACATCACATATCATCTGAGATATTTTTGATATATTTTTTTATAATTGTTTATTTGGAATTTTGAAGAAAACCATAAAATAAATCTTCACAGTACACTTGTCTCATCTCCCTGTGATATATGATTACTTCCATTCTCCCTTCACCCAAAATTGTAATCTATAAAAGTCCAAAAGAAAGTACCCTTAATGCAAGGTCCACCCCAAACTCTAAAATATAAATGTAGATTGACATAAAGTAACAATGTTAGTGGAGTCTCTGCATGACACTATTGTAAATAGTGAGTCTCTCACACTCACAAGGTTAGTGGAGTCTCTGCATGACACTATTATGCATAATGAGTCTCTCACTTCCACTTCAACCTAAGCAGGGCATGACAACACACATCGCTACAACAAGTTCTATCGTTCAAATTTGAACCATTTCGAGCCCTTCCAAAGGGTTCTATCCCTTCCTAGAAGTGTAAAGTTAAAATTGTCCTTAGAAAAAAATTTAAAATTTAAAATTTACCCTTCCAATTAAGAAGGGCATAATTTATATCAACATTTCAAAAGAAGGGAAACATTTGATATTACCCATCCATATACATTTAAATTTCTATGTTGAAATTCCTATGCTATAAAATTCGACTCGTCATTCGAAGCACTCACTGCTGAACTGTGTGAGATGACGAGTGATGACTGATGACTATGAGGCACTAACCACCGAGATTTGAATCTGTCTCTCGAGTCACTTTGGGTTGAGATATAAGGTGTGACAATGTGTCAGTTACTACGGCTATAACGATAGAGAACCACTACTAGTCTACTACTAGGGCGAAAATGATCCCGAAAATTTGTTCCTACTACCTATGTGAACCTGGCCACCAATGTCCACTCATTTTTTGTCAAAATAAAATTCAAATGGTCAATTTGATGAGTCGTAGTCTACAAGACTTCATTTCTTGCATGAATGTCACGGACTCACGACAACTCTAAACAACACTCAATAACATGCAACTATGACCACAAAACGTGCAAAGGTCAATTTATGTATTTATATAGAGAGGTGGCATTGGGAACACGATATGGAGAAACAATGAGTTAGAAAAAAAATTTGGACAAAAGCATCACAATGGTTATTAGTAAAATAAAAATAATTTAAAACCAATTTTTTGCTTAGGAATAGTTTTCAATTTGATGGGTGCCATGATGATGATGTAATCTCCTCTATACTTCCAAACATATGTGGTTTCTCACCACCTTTGTCTTCGACGCTCGCCACTGTTAATGTAATTGTAACTTCAGAAGATATTCACTTGTATATTTTATATTGTATTTGTATTTTAGTATTGTACCTCCGACGGAGATGTTTATTCCTCCAGTCGGGAGAGTCATTATTATACTTGAGTCATGTAAAGTCAATGAGGTTAACCCTCCATTGTATGTCAGGGCTTTAGACCCCTGAGTTGAGTCTTTCATGGGTTATTAGACTCTCTTAGAGAAGTCTGCCCAGTCAGTTACACTTAGGGGCCGACTTGTTTGGGGTTAAGGCCAAGTGAAAGGTAAAGTATAAATAGAGAGGGTGATCCTCTCTCTTTCATCGTTCACTCACTCATCAAGTTCGCATAAGTGAGTAGTAGGACAAGTTCGCACAAGTGAAGAAGAGAGAAGCTGTTGGAGACCATTTCTACTTTTGGGGTTTATTGTATTGTTGCTCATTCTATCTCTGAGGAAGTTGCGGGGTTTCTCCTTTATGGTTTCCCTGATGAAATTCTTTGTGTCTCTTGTCTCTCGTGTTTGAATTGATATGCATGTTATTCTCTCAGATAAGATTCTAGATAATCTTGAATTAAATTGTGAAATTCTAACGTGGTTTCAGAGCTAACCTGAGAAGAAGACACTGTGCTGCTGTAGAAACTAGGGTTTCTTAATTTTTGGGATTCTCTCAAAATATCATCAGCAAAAGGGCGCTAGGATAACTCGCCTAAGGAAGACACATCTTTCTATCAAAGCAGAATTGGATTTTGAGAATTTTCACTTTTTGGCCTGTCACTACTGTAGGAAATTAGGGTTTTTCACAAAAGTGGAATTTTGGAGTGATTTCAGCATAGGGAGATGCTCCTCATCAAAATCAAAATTCAGAGACCAAGATCGAATTTTTTGAGTGGGTGGAACCCCAGGAAAAGTCAAACCTTAATTTGAATTTGGACCAGAAAAACTAGAAAACCAGAAAGGACATTAGGGGAGTTTTGAGGTCTAAAATGGGTCTCCTAAGGGAAATAATAAAATAAGAGTTATAATAATAAAATAAGAGTTCTAAATTTTAGAGAGGAAAAAGAACAACTACTTTTTCTTATCGTATTTTTGACATATCTCCTTAACGATTTGCCTAAATTTCATGTTTGGGCACTCATTGGATGCAGATTTTAATTGAAATACATTTTTTTATTGAAATTTTCATTTTTTCATGTCGTGGGTGCCTCATAAGTATGTAGTGTGGGTATGGCTTGGATGCAGAATTAAAATCCGCATCCAACGAGTGCCCAAACTTGAAATTTGGGTAAACCGTTAAGGAGATATGTCAAAAATAAGATAAGAAAAAGTATTTTTTTGTTTTTCCCTCCAATTTGTTTTACAAATTTTACCCTTATGGTTGACATCATCATCTTGAATCCTATTGGTTCTTATAAATTGAGTTTTAATGGTATATTATTTTTTTTAGGCTCATTTTTTACCTCAAAACTCCTCTAATGCTAGAAACTACAGCTCCGAAATTCGCAAGTCACTTTTGAGGGGTCAATTTTTGGAATTTTCAAAATCCAAGTGTACCAACATACTCTCCTCATCCAGGAGCATCTTCTTGTGAAATCATAATTCAATTCCGATAATTTTGATTTTTTGGCCCATCACTACTATTGGAGGAAAACTAGGGCATCATATATTTTGGGTTTTTGTTCACAAATTTAGGAAAGTGAGTACATTGGACAACTCACCTTGAGGAGGCACATCTATCTGTCCAACCAGAAGTTCCAAATACCAACTTTGAAAAATTAGTGTTTTTCTGACAAACCCTAGGCCAACCAGCTCTAGATCCAGTCTGAGTATCTCAAATTGGTAAGATCTAAATCTTTGTATTTCCATTTGAGGTTCTCATTAAAGATGTATCACCACACCAAGCTTGAGGATAAGCTTGAAGTGGATGATAACTTTTGAGCATGGAAGTATAGGATTACACTAATACTTGAAGAGAATGAATCGGAGAAGTTCCAGTTCCAGAGGGATATGAGGCTAAAAATCTACATAAGAAGAACTTGTTCAAGGCCAAGATAATCATTGTTGATTCTATTCAGGATCACCTCATCCCACATGTGTCTTCCCTAAAGACACCTAGATAGATGTTTGATTCCTTGACCAAGCTATTTGAAGGAAAGAATATAAATCAGAAGATGACCTTGCAAAACTAGTTGAAGAATGTGAACATACAAAACGCAGAGACCATGCAGTCTTATTTTACAAGGGTCTCTCAACTCAAGGAGCAACTTGAAGCTACGGGAGAAGACGTAGAAAATGGAGAAATTGTGATGACCACCTTGAATGGTCTCCCTAGGTCATGGGATTCCTTCATTCAAGGGATTTGTGCAAGAAGGAAGTAAATCACCTTCAGTAGGATGTTGAAGGAATTATCACAAGAAGAAGCTTGACTTGTAGCTTGAGAAGAGAAGATGGGAAATGAAGACCAGACTCTCACAGCACACACCAAGAAGAATAAAAACAAAAGGGAACATCCTTATCACAAGAAGGAAAATCACCAACACTAGAATCAGAGGGAGAACTTTAGAAAATCCAGAAAATATGTATCTAGCATTAGATGCTTTACATATGATGAGAAGGGACATTATTCCAGAGATTGTCCCAAAAAAGAAGTGGCTCCAACAAGAAGAAGACCAACAAGAAAAGGCACTATGCACACACTGCAGAAGATGATGAACCTCCAAGGAAGAGAGCCAGAGATGAAAGTGAAGATTCTTCAAGTGATGAAGAATATGTATTGTAATGAAGATAACCAGCTACAAGGGTTTATTTAGAAGGTTCCACCTCATAAGGTGAAGCTAGAGATGACTTTGAGTATTACATGAAAGGAGTAGAAGAAGCTACTCTAGAGCACAAGGGCTTCACTAGAAGGCAATATAATATCACGTTCATTCATATTGCGGTATTAAATATTCATGAAAACCTAAAAATTATATTGCTTATATATTAATGGGCAAAGGTTTTTTATTTATTTAATGTAACAATACATAAATACTTTAGGGTCTTTTTTATATGGGCGGGCTGACAAATATCCGCAAAAAGGAGATGGTGGGATCATGGCCGGATGAGAAATTGGGTTGAGGCAAGGCTCAGGCTTCCTAGTATGCAGGGAAATCACATCTTGAGGCATGCTTGAGGCCAGGGGTTTCGTGGTGAAGTGGGTTTCCAGTAGATCATAGTCGGGAGACAGTGGTCATTGATAGCTAATTGTTACCAATAGCACTCAACCAGTTATTACCAATAGCCTTGGGAGGCTCTAAGCCTCCAAGGCTTGTTTAGGCCCTCGATAGGCCTTGGGGGCTTGAATACCCAACCACTCGTGCCTATTACAGGCCTTGGGAGGTTTAGTCAGCCTCCTAGAGCTTGTTACAGGCCCCGGGGGATTGGATACCTAGCCCACAACAAGCTTAGTCAGTGATTGGGGAACTGCAACATGCAATCTAAATGTTGTACTATGTGCATTGGCTCTAGTGACATACAAGAAGTGATCTCCTATCTCTTCATTAGACCACTAGATGTTGCAAATCATAATGATATGTGGTTGAGTAATTGCATTGTGGGTGAAGTAATGTGCATCCACAATATACATTGAAAGATGCAAGGTGCATTGTAGAATGCATGTGGGGTCATAAGAGGGGTATCATATCAATATACTAGGTAGAAATATAAAGGGGTATAAAAAATGTTAATGAAAAAATTGATACATACAATATCTAGTGAAAATAGGTTTTTTTTTTAAATTGGGAAGGCATATTGTGAGGGGGTTAAGAAAATGATTTTTGAAGGTATTTTCCAATATTTAGTGAAATTAGGGGTGTTGTTTCATATGCCATGAACAAATGTGCTATGATAGCGTTTTATTGAGTGAAGCCCCCGTGCTCCAGAGTTGGACTCCATAAAACAAATAAAGATCAATAATCTATGGAAGAACCTCTCATCCATTTTCAACATTGTTTAAGGTGCACACTATCAGAGACTCTAGTAGTTCCTGCAAGGAAGCAAAGATCAAGAGGTAGCACACTCCAGGAGTTCACAAAAGGAAGAAAAGATTGAGAGGGATTCCACACAACAACCAAACAAAGATAAGTATTTGAATTGTCATTTCTTGTATATTTGATTACTTAAATGATGTTGTTCAGTCATGTACATACTTATGTTCCTAGATTTAGGATGTATATTATGCATGTTAGAAAAGTTGCATTAATGAACAAGATACTACTAATATGCAAGTAATGGGTAAGTGGCCTATGGTACTGTACAACACTCCATTTCTACTTATATAGATTGAAACCTCTTTGCTGACATGTTGGGAGTAGTGCACACTCTTAACAATGTTCTGGTAGAGGTGGAAGGCATCTAGAAAGTTACGGGATATAGATGAATGTTGTATTAAAGAATTGGCTAAGATAATTGCATGACTCTATGACCTATGTCTTTATGCGTAAGAATTTGTTCTAAAAACTATGAGATGTTTCTAATCATGCAATTGAACTTGACTTGTAGGAAAGATCGTGTACCATCACTTACAAGAGAGACTTGTTTCGAAGAATAAGCGACAAAGAATCAACACACATCAGAAAACTACCTATTGAAGATATTGAAGAACCTGAAGTTCCCAGGATAAAAAATACAATAATGGAAGAAGTGATTCCGGAAGAATATGAAGAATGCAAGATGGAAGACCCATAGGAACCTGTAGATCCACCACGAGAGAAGAATTCTCACAAGAGGAAACACGCATGGGTACGAGAAGCAATTCAAGATGAAAAGAGATATGGTGCTCTAGAAGGATTGCATAGAGAAAGCAAGAGACCGAGGCCATACTCTAGTTAGGTAGCCCTGTTGTGTGACATCATTGAAAAAGAACCTTCCAACTATGAGGAAGCAGCTGAGAAGAAAGAATGGAAGGATGCCATGATCGAGGAGTACTAGTCGATCATGAAGAATGATGTCTGGGATGTGGTCCTGAGACCAGTAGGGAATTCTATTGTGACTTCCAAGTGGATCTACAAGATCAAGCATGTTGTAGATGGCAGCATAGAGAAAACACAAGGTGATATTTGTTGCATGTGGCTTCTCCCAGAAGCTAGGGATAGACTAGGAGGAGACATTTACAGTTGTATCTAGATACACTTCTATCAGATCAATACTTTCTATGGCTGTTGTGATGAAGTGGAAGGTACACCCGATGGATGTCAAGACAAAATTCTTGAATGGTGTAGTAGAGGAGGAAGTGTATGTGGAGCAGGCACTCGGATTTGAGACACATGACATGGAGACCATGTGTGCAAATTGAAGAAATCCTTGTATGGATTGAAACAGGAACCCAAGACGTGGTACAGTAGAATAGACAACTTCCTGACTAGTCTAGGCTTTACCAAGAGTAAAGCGGATTCCAACCTTTACTACAAGGTTGAGGAAGGGAACCTAATTATACTTCTACTTTACGTAGATGACATGTTTCTAACAGATGAGGATGGTTTGATTGTTGACACGAAGTGGAAGCTTGCTTCCGAGTTCGATATGAAGGACTTGGGTATGATGCACTAGTTTCTAGGCATGGAGGTGTGGTAGAGTGTAGATGGAATCTTCTTTGGACAAGGGAAGTATGTAATAAATATCCTGAAGAGGTTCGAGATGATGGAATGCAAGGCCATGGCCACACCTATGGGATCGAACCTGAAGCTATTGAGTGATGCTTCATCAGAGTTGGTTAATTCCATGGTGTATCATCAGATGATTGGATATTCAATGTACCTGAAGAATCCAAGATCAGATATCTGCTTTACTGTGAACACATTGAGCCAGTTCCTAACAGATCTGAGACATGTTCACTTGATTGCTGCAAAGCATATTTTGAGGTACCTAAAGGGTATGATGGATTATGGGCTCAAGTATGATGTGAATCAGAAGATTAACCTGGAGGGTTATGTTGATTCAGATTGAGTAGGTAGTGCCACTGGTAGGAAGAGCACTTCAGGTGCTACATCAGTATGGGATCAGGTGTGATAACTTAGTTTAGTAGGAAGCAGTCCTGCATGGCATTGAGTATAGCTGAAGTATTGTATGTCGTAGCTTGTTCGGCTAGTTGTGAGGCAGTATGGCAGAGGAAGCTACTGTATGATTTATTTGATCTCTAGTTGGATGCTAATTGTATATATTGCGACAACCAAAGTTGTGTGAAGTTTTCTAAGAACCCAGTGTTCCATGAAAATTTGAAGCACATTGAGATCAAGTATCACTATATAAGGGATATGGTGCAGAGAGGAGTAGTGAAGCTCCAGTATGTTGCAACAAGCGAGCAGATAGCTGATTTTTTACCAAGCCACCGGCTAGAGTGAATTTCGAGTACTTCAGAGAGAAGCTTGGTGTATCCAAATCGAGGTTCCTTCCATGGGGAAGTGATGAGTCTGGAAGACACAGATGCACAAGAGCCATTCTCACATGGTGGTAGGTGTGTCCTCCCATGGTGTATATGTAAGGGATGGAGCCTTTCCCGAATGGTGGTAGATTTGTTTTCCCATGTCGGGTGATGTAAGTGTTGTGTGATGTGCATCTAGGCTATGCTCCGTTGACATTGAGATGATTTGGACATGATGAGATGACAGTACAGTACACAGGTTTTGCAGTAGCATATAATCAATCCTGGGAGCTCCTTCAGGTATTGCAGTGGCATATAATAAGTCTCAGGATATCTTGCAGGTTTTGCAGTGTCATATAATCAGTCTTGGGATGCTCCTTCAGGTTTTGCAATGGCATATAATCAGTCCTTGGAGATCCTGCAGGTTTTGTAGTGGCATATAATTAGTGCTAGGAGATCTTGCAGGATTTGCAGAGGCATATAATCAGTCCTGGGATGCTCCTTCAAGTTTTTCAGTGGCATATAATCAATCCTAGGAGATCTTGTAGGTTTTGCAGAGGCATATAATCAGTCCTAGGATGCTCCTTCAGGTTTTGTAGAGGCATATAATCAGTATTGGGATATCTTGCAGGTTTTGAAAGAGGCATATAGTAAGTCCTGAGATGTACCTACTTGATGGTTTGCTCGCAGAGATGATGAAGACCTACATGGAGGCTAGGCCTACATCCAACATGAAAAAGGGTTGGCTTTGTAGAAATTCCTATGATGAGTAAATTGGAGATTGATGGTCGAGATAGCAGCAACAGTGATGATGATGATCCAGTGACAAAGACTTGTGCTGATGACTGTGTCAAGAGAATACCTTCCTAGTTAAGAGGGAGTGTTAATGTAATTGTAACTTCGGAAGATATTCACTTGTATAGTTTATATTGTATTTGTATTTTATTATTGTACCTCTGATAGAGATTTTTATTCCTTTGGTCGAGAGAGTCATTATTGTACTTGAGTCATGTAAAGTCAATGAGGTTAACCATCCATTGTATGTCGGGGCTTTAAACCACTGAGTTGAGTCTTTCACGAGTTATTAGACTCTCCAAGAGAAGTCAGCCCAGTCAGTTACACTTAGGGGCCAACCTGTTTGGGGTTAAGGCCATGTGAAAGGTAAAGTATAAATATAGAGGGTGCTCCTCTCTATTTCATCATTCACTCACTCATCAAGTTCACATAAGTGAGTATGAGGACAAGTTCGCACAAGTGAAGAAGAGAGAAGTTGTTGGAGACCATTTCTACTTTTGGGGTTTCTTGTATTGTTGCTCATTCTATCTCTGAGGAAGTTACGGGGTTTTCTCCTTTATGGTTTCCCCAATGAAATTCTTTGTGTCTCTTGTCTCTTGTCCTTGAGTTGCTGTGCATGTTATTCTCTCAGATAAGATCCTAGATAATCTTGAATTAAATTGTAAAATTCTAACTACCACCAAAATAGATATAAAAATTACATGGTTTTACATCCTCATCTCATAGTCATATTTAAGGATTTTTATGTGTGCACATACTCACCTCATAATATAAATAGGGTCAAGGTTAGAGACAACCATAAAATATCAAATGTGTCAAGACACAAAGAGAAAGAGACAGCTATATGTAAGTCTTATATTAAATTTACCCTATAAGTCTTTAATTGACTTTATCAACTGAAATTTGAGACGTTGGATTGTTGTGATCTTCTTATCACTCCTTAGCAATGTGATTGTAAGGCACTCTTTGAAGGTATAGTCCATAATTTTAAGTCTTCTTCCTCATTCTCATGCCTTTTGGTAAGACAATAAGGAGGGTAGTGGCCTACATCAACATGGAAAATGGTTTCGACGTAGAGGTAGATACATTAACTCTTTTCATTAAATAACTTAAATTTCATGCCAGTGACTGCGAATTCGCCAAATCGTGGATTGGTACAAAACACAACAAATTTTAGAGCCTCGAGCTCTTAGTTAATCACATCTAGAATTTTCTCAAAATGAGCCATTAACAAACTTCTTTTGGTGTTTTGGTTCAATTTAAAACGTATATTGTCAAGACTCAGACATGTAGCAAGTTGAAAGGCTCCAATTGAATTAGGATTGATTCCATTCCCCTCCATCGTACGCATGTCTATTGTCATGACAAGTGTTGAACAACAAAATTTGATGCGCTAGCCCCTGTGATGGTAGCGCTACTAACTTGCTTGATATGGAGGATTTTTTTTAATGTTTCTTGAGCTATGTATTATCTTTTCTTAGGCTCCCAATGCCCATCATTTTTAAATCTCTCAAGCTTGGATGGCTTCCCTTTCTCCGGTTTGAATTAAATTTTTGGTTGGTTTTTTTATGTATTTTTTGTTGTAGGTTTATTATAGCCTCGTTTTGCTTAGTGGATTCCTTTTGTACATAGTTAACCATAAGTAATTTTCTCATGGTTTTAGTTTTATTTTAAGACTATACTTAGTTACAACATCCTGCACTATGCATAAGATCATGTGGATGCCACAATATGGTTATTGAATCTAGACTAAATAGTTTTTGTATATAATGAAGTGTGCTCCAATCCGAAAAAATATAACATAATAATTGTTATTTTAATGAACTGTAAAATTAATGTGTTCGAATTAGGTTTTATTGAAAAGATACCATTTTTCATGTAGATATTAAGTAGTGCTCAATTGTTTAAGATTGTAAGAAATTTGGACGAGCAATATTTGTTTTTTGCATTTTTTTGGGGGGAGGTTAGTTAATTTATACTTGTCAATTAAAGTAAAATTATTTATATTGCGCTTCATCTCAAAAGAAATCCAAGAACAAATACCCTTCCAATTGAAATTAAGACCCACCCTTCAAATTTGATCATTTACAACAACACACATCTTAACAAAACCCCAGCGGACGGCCAAACTAGAAGATAGGAACATGAAAAAAATCAGAATCAAACAATCTAGAAAGAGGTTTAAGTTCCGTGAGATACCTTGATGATGTTGGATTTAAGGCTAGTCATGTCAATTGTAAAAACGTAGGAATTATGTATTCTTTGACATCCATGGGTGTCACTGACATAAGAGAGTCATAAGAGTGAGTCGGGGGCAAGCATATATAAGAGTGAGTTGGGGGCGTTAACGAGCATATACAGGTCCTTGCTGAAAAGGTGCTAATTGGAGAATCTAATTCCATCTCTCATATCTCTTGTTTTTCCCTGCATAGAAAATATAGTGGTTCTCCTTCATAGTTTTTTCCCTTGCATAGAAATTTGCCTAAAAATATGTAAACAACTAAATAGCTTATGGAATTTTGAAGAACAGTGAAGTGGCTTTGGAACAAACCTTGGAGACTCGACATTTTTTATAGGTCGACCAGAATGCTGCATGGAGCATGGAGTGTACACTTGGTGCATGGAGTGGACTATGACTTAATTACACCATCAATTATCTTATGATTATTAAAGACCATCATCATCATGAAAACAAAAGATGGTATTTAACTATTATTTACTAGTACAACGACTTAACTTATGGTTGGTCAACATAGTTAAATGAGTTGTCTTCACTACCTATTATTTATGTATGAGCTACTAGTTATCCATGGATTAATTACCAATTATTTTTATATTTCTTTATTTCTTTATAATTATTTATTTTGAATTTTGAAAGACAAACTACCATTATATTTTTATTTTTATTTTTATAATTGTTTATTTTGAATTTTATACGACCACCATAAATCAATCTAGACAGTACACTTGTCCCATCCTCCTTTAATCTAAGAGAAACATAGTATATTAATTATTGATTAAAATTATTAGAGAGAAAATTAATATAATTAAAAATGTAATTATATTTAAATTTTTAAAAAATATATTGAAATAAATAAATAAAAGAGAGGAGAAAATTAGAATAACATGTCTTTATTACTTTAAATTAAAATAGTAAAACTATATTATTTTTATAATTATTTTTAAGAAAAAAATTAACATTGTTAAAATAAGAATGAATATAATTTAAAAGAAAAACTTAACATTATTAAATAGAATTGGACAATTCTGATGCAAGAATTTATCTTTTTAAATAATTTTTAAAATACATTAAGATACAATTTTTTTTTTCTCTTACTATGAAGAATTTTTTTTCACACTAAAAATCATCTTTAAAAATCATTACAATTATACTCACCCAATAAATCAATAAATTAATACACTACTTACATTAACTTCATATTATGTCTTACCTAAAACAAAATACCTAACAACAAAAATAAAACAATCCATTTAAATATTTATAGTAAAAAAAAACAACATATTATATTTTACCTAAAACAAAATACCTAACAACACAAATAAAAAAATCCATTTAAATATTTATAGTACAAATAAACAACCCATTTAATCATATTTACAGTATGAAGTTGTATCAACATATAAACATTCATTAAAATTATTATAAAATATTAACTTTACAATATTTTTAATATCTATATTTATAGCACAAAGAAACAACCTATTTAATCATATTTAAAATAACAAATTATATTATATAAATTTGTAATTATATTATATAAATTTGTATCAATATATGAACATCATTAAAAATATCATAAAATATTAACTTTAAAATATATTTCATGTACATTTTTAAACGTATAAATTCTTAAATACATAATCCTCATAAGTTAAGTAAAAAAATGATTTAACATATGATAACGACATTGTAATTGTTTTATATGTTTTCTGATCTTTTTTAAATACGACAAAGATGTATCATAAAAAAATGAATATTGTTAGATCTTTAAAGAAATTATCACTTCATTTTTATAACGAAACTCTATATTAAATATTAAAAATGATTCTCCAATATTAGATCCTAATAAAATATCACTTTGTTTTTATAATGAAAATGTATATTAAATATTAAAAATGGCTCTCCACTCATAAACTCATGCAATATTTATTAATTTCTACTTTAAAAAATGAATATTGTTATACCCTAACAAATGACCACTTCATTTTCATAGAAAAGTTATATATTAAATATTAAAAATGATTCTCCACTCAAAAAAACGTGCAATTTGTTTTAATTTTGAACACTCTTTTCTATATGTTTTATATTAAAAGTTGTTTTCATTAAATATCGGATAAATGGTTAGTTATCTTCTTTTCTTACAAGGTGAAGCATGTTTACACTGCAATCAAATTCACAATAAATCATTATTAATTGTTTGCTTCTTCCATATATATTAAGGTGGTGGTTATGATTATGAGCAACATTGTGACTTGTTCATATATTTAATATCAATGATAACATTTTTCCATAGAGAAATCCATTCATATCATCACCAACATTTTTGTTATTGTCTCTTTATGTTTTACAAGTTCTCAACAACTCTTATACTTTTTATTAGGCTTTTATTTGTGGATAGGCATTTTATTTTGGAAAAAAGATAGAGCTTAATTTGTCGATAGACATTTTATAGATAGAGGGTGGAGACCATGTTAGTTTTGATAGTTGTGTTGTCTATATCATTTTAATTTTCATTGTACAATCTCTAAATTATTAAAAAAATTCTCCCTTATTTTCATTCTATAATTTCTTATGGCTACTCTACTCCATGTTCACTCAGCCTCCCACTATTGTTCCTCCAGTCTCCCTCTCGCCCACTTCCATTATCGCCTACACAACTAATAACTGTTTATAGTATGATTCCTTGAAAATAACATTAGAGGTGTTTCTTTGTTAAGTTGTAATGGAAACCAATAAAATTATAAATGTTTTTGTGTCCATTGATTAATAAAATTATATTTTCTTCCATTGATTGAGAATGTTACATGTAAAAATTTATTTAACCATGGTTATCTATTCTATTTAATTTCTTCCATTTTCCAGTTAGGTGAGGGACTCCAGTAGTGGTGTGCCCTTCCTTTTCCACCTTGGATGACCGCATGGAGGACACACGACGATGTACGACACCCATCCAACGTCTTGTGCCACGTCTTGTGGTTGATTGCACCTTTATTGAGATTTTACTCACCTCAATAACCACCCTCCACACACCTTCTACAAAGACCTCTTCCCTCGTTCATTTTTGCTTGGGACCTGTCTGTGGGTGTTTGACCACCCCAGCAGTGGTCCACCTTTCCTGGACCAGCCATGCTTATGGGTGGTGGTGACCCATGTGATTTGTTGTCTTCTTGTTGTGGTGTTACAAACCTTTGCATTATGTGGGTTGTTCTCGTCATTGGGGGTTGTTGTTCTTTGTGATGGCTTAGTGGTTTCTTAGCATGGTTATGCTAGTTCTTGGCATCAACTTAGTTGTTTCTTTGCATCAAGATGGTGGTTCTTGGCATCATATCGTTGGTTTCTTGGTGTTAGCATGGTGGTTATGTTAACCACCTATTATGGTAACTCCATCGTCATTTCTACAACTATGTTTCCCCAATGCTTGCCCCCCAAAAGTGGTTGACTACCTAGTTGTTGGTTTTTTTGTGGGTGAAGTGACGTGTTTGGAGGCAAGTTTCAGGTGAAGTAAGGATCTTATGTTGCTTCCTGCTATGGTGGTTGAAACAACAATAAATAGGGTAGGATTCCAATCCTACCGATTTCTACCTATGTTCTTCAAGACATTAATCCTCCCTGTGGAAATTTGACTCATTTTCTTGGCACTGTGGGTTATTTGATGGAATAGGGTTTTCCTATGGTTGCTCTAATGGGTTTCTTACAGTGTGTTCATAAAATGTCCCCAGCATTGTAATAATTTTGGGGTACGAATAAATGTGAATTATGGTAGTTTTCCCGTGGTTGCTCTAATGGATTTCTTACAGTGTGTTCGGAAAATGTCCCCTGCATTGTCATCATTTAGGGATATCAATAAATGTGAATTATGGTTTATTTGAATGAAGAAATGTTCCTCATTGTATTTTGTTTCAATGTTCTTATGTTTTTTGGCATCAGTTTTTTTGACCTTGCACACTACATAGTAATTTTTAGTTGGTTCTACCAGTTGACTTGTAAAATTCATATAATCCAAATGTGAATTATGGTAGTTTTCCCATGGTTGCTCTAATGGATTTCTTATAGTGTGTTCGGAAAATGTCCCCTGCAATGTAATCATTTCGGGATATGAATAAATGTGAATTATGGTTTATTTGAATGAAGAAATGTCCCTCATTGTGTTTTGTTTCAATGTTCTTATGTTTGTTGGCATCAGTTTTTTCGACCTTGCACGCTACATAGTAATTTTTAGTTGGTTCTACTAGTTGACTTGTAAAATTCATATAATCGAAATGTTCTTTCTTTGAATTGTAGTGTTTTTCGCTAGAATTTTCTTTCTTTGTGTTTAGCTTGTATGTAAATATATATGTGTGATTTGAGTTGCTAAAACCCTTGCGGTAGCAGATCTAGGCTGGTGCTAAAACCCTTCACCGAATTATAGAGGGTAAGCTTATTCTATTTGTAGGGTTAGGGGTATTAATAGAATTACATAGGGTAGCTTATTCTATTTGTAGGATTAGGGATATTCAACGAATTATAGAGGGTAACCTTATTCTATTTGTAGGTTTGGGGATATTTGTCGAATCTAGGCAGTAGTATTGGCCAACATTGCTTGGAGCTTACATCTCTGCAATCGAGTCTCGAATATGCCAATTTTGCCTTTTATATCCAAACTTGAATGGATGGAGAGGCCCAAAACCTTATTTCCAACAGATGCATTGCAAGAATGAGAATGTAAAAATTTAGGTTGTTTAGGGTTTAGGGTTTCCTTGCTCCTTACATTTTGGCTTAAATTTTGTAAAAGAATCATCTTGGTCATGGTTGTTTAATCCTACAGTGACTTTCTCCTTGTATCTTGTGTTTTAATTTTGTATATTGAATGGTCATTGATGTATATAGAATTATATAGATTCATTAGTATGTGATATGAATGTTTTATATCATGCCAGAAACGAGAATTGGATGTGTAAATGAATGGATGTTTGATTTCACCTAATTGAATTTCAAATTGTTTTATTGGATGCAGGGTTTGTTAGAGTGTTCCTTGCTATCATTTTATAGGGCTTTAGTCATTCATGGTGTAGTGTGTTGGGCCTAATCGTTATAAGATAGGATGAGTAGGGTCTCGGGCCTCCCATTAGTAATCAAATCCTGGTTCCATGGCAAGGTTGAGTATGTAAAATTTCAATTTGTATAGGCTTGTGGTGCATTGCTCCTTGCGTTTTTGGCTTTAATTTTGTATATAAAGAAATATCTGGTTCATAATTGTTTAAGCCTATTGTGTCTTGCTGTTTAATTTTAGTGTAGATTTTAATTCTTATTTGATAGACCTAGAGTCACCTAGTCCACTTATCTAGGCCCTATATATAAGTGAGTTTATCATTGGAGGAAGTCATGAACAATTCATGTTGTGGTGTAAGAAGATTTTAACTATTAAAGTCGATATGAAGGATGTAGGAGATTTTAAACTAGTTTTTTCTTACTTTGTTGCTCTAACAGTGTTTTTCTTCAACAATTGAGGCACATTAGAAATAAAAATAGTTAGGATTGTGTTATAGTAGATGAGGTGAAACATTGTTATAAGAGAAAAATAACCTCAGTCTTTCCTAGTATAGTTGTCCTAATTTTTTAACAGTTTGAGTTAAATTCAGAAATAGTTTGTGCTTTTCTATTTTTAGAATAACAATGATTTATATTTTTGAGTTGCTTTCCTAGTTTAGGAAAATAATTTTTCCATTTTTAGATTAGGTTCCTATTGCATGAGGAATTATATTCTAGGAGGAGAGTATAGATCTCAAGGCGAGGAAATTTACTATATTAGTTTCCCTACTCCACTTGAGGCAAAGCATTCCTCCTCAACTATTCATTGAAGACTAGGCATTGATCCCTAGGCAATTTCAATTTTCTCAGTGTTCTCTTTTCTAATTTGGGTGCCCACAGGGATGGGTTATTTTTGTAGCTTGAGTCTTCTTTTTTTATCTATAAAAGAAAAGGAGGTCTAAGGTGTTCACTAATTCGATTTTGAATGGGTGTTTTGTAATTATTTCTTGTTTTAGTTAACATAAGAAAACATATGTGATTTGTGTGCTATGGAATTCCTCTACATTTATTGTTCATACATTTTAGTGATCTATGTGTAGATCTAGCTTTCTACATTTGCAATTTTGCGAGAATTTAGTTCAAATCTATCTATGGTTTGTAGTTTGTAGGAAGAGATCTATAATGAGAAAGAACAACATAGTCATGAAAGAAATATATCTATATTTGTTCATAAATTTGTTCATGAATTTGCAAATTAATTCTATTTTCTATTATGGAAATATATCTATCTATATTGTGCATGCTACATGTGTTTGAATTTTGTTTAAGAATGGAATGGGAATTCCTTTGTTGCATTTTTAGTTCTTCCATGCTTGATTAATTCATTGTATTTATTTTATGTGCACTCATGCATGCATTTGTAGTCCATTGGGATTTTAATGGAAGTCAATACCCATTCAAATGGTTAATTGCAATGGTAATGGCTATAATTGTCTTTAATGATGAATTTGGGTTTGTTAATGGCCTTAACTTTTAATGGGATGAAGTGGCTTGCTCCTAGTATCTTGGGTTTTCATTTCCTGTCATGAATGATTCATCACTTTGTCATATGAATTTTTTTAGTTATTTATGGTGTAGGGTGTTGGGCCTAATCCTTATAATTAGATAGGATGAGATGGGTCTTGGGACTCCCATTGGGAATAAACTCTTGGTTCCATGGCAAGGTTGGGTATGTAAAATTTTAGGTTGTATATAAGATTGTAGTGCCTTGATCCTTGCATTTTTGGATTTAATTTTGTAGAATGAAATATCTTGTTCACGATTGTTTAAGATTGATGTGGCTTGCTCCTTGTATATTGTGTTTAAATTTTGTATCACGAATGATTCATCTGTTTTTGCATATGAGTTCTTTTAGTTATTTATGGTGTAGGGTGTCGGCCCTAATCCTTATAAGATAGGATGAGTAGGGTGTTGGGCCTCCCATTGGTAATAAACTCCCGATCCTATGCATTAGGGATGAACTTGGAAATGCCCCAATAGATTATGGAAGCCAAAGACTACTTATGGATAGTTGGCAAAGAGCCTCTTTCAAAAATTGGAGAAGATAAATGGCACTACCATGTGGCCTTATATAACTTATATGGGAACACATTAAAGTTAGTTTCCTTGTCAGTGGATATGTAATGGAAATTTTGTAGAGTTCCTTAGTAGCCAATGCCTTGAAGGAGGACTTAGTGTTATTGTTATTGATCTTGTTCTTGATATAGACATCGCTTAGTTGTAGCATCTAATTTAGCATCCAAATTTACAAAAGGATTAAAATGATAACAATAAATTTCACAACAATAGGGGTATTATACAATTCAAGTGTCATGATTTATATGCCCTTCATATTTCCCAATGCGTATGAAATATCACATATAATGTTGAGTGTTTCAATCCATGGACTTTGTGCACTTTCATCTTAAGAATACATATATGCATGGAGCTTGGCCAATTAAGATATACCCAAGGCATGAATGTTTGTAGGACGTGTCACATGTTGTTATTTCCATTAGATGCATTATATTGGGGATTGTGACTATCCATGAAAAACTTGTTAATACATACATGAATGTGTGTAATCCAATGAGATTATTGGAACTCTCATCCAGGAATGTTATAAACTTTCATTTCATAGAAAAATTGCTTTATTGATCAATGTTGTGTTTCTCTGAACCCTAGCTCTTTGCACATTCAGCTATTTCTTCAACTTCGCAATCTCTATGTCCATGGTCATGATATGAAATTCCACTAAGAGTATATTTATGATCCTTTCTTGCATTCACTATGCATTATTTCTGTCTTAGATATACTCATGCTGGAAGGGAATCATGATGTAAGTTCATGTTTTTACTTAATGAAATGAAATGATTGCAATCCATTTATTTTCAAGAAATAATTCTTCTAATTTCACTTTCATGGCAACATAAAAAATATAACACTCTTTTAATTCCTTGTTAATACCATAGCATTATAATATGAATTATAGATATGATTGGCCTCTTTAGTTCAAATACTGATTTTATATTATTGGTACAAGTATGGAGTTCATCCATCCCAACTCAATAGTGAAATTAGGATGTTATTTATAGAAACTTCATCAAGGAGACATGGACCTTCCTATACCTACTTTCATAGTATAAGGGAACACATGCCAAATCCTTGGAGGCTTGGGACTGTATCTATACTAATCAAGTCCTTAGATTGGATTCAAACCAAAAATGGAGCATCAACCAAAAATTTCCTTTGTTACAAAATCCACATTGATTATGGTAAGGCTAAATATATAGCATACCAATCGTTTAAGGGGGTCTTGATAGCTCATTTCCCAATCTTGATGTGCTTCCAGCAGTTTTTTCAACCAAGTAGGTTGGGCTTCCCAAGTTTGCTTAAAATGGGTTGAGTTTTCCTCATGTACTTGAGTCCATCTTGCTGTTTGCAAGCAAGGAGGAATTGAAAATCCACAGTTATGACTTGTGCTGAACACACCTATATTGACTATAGGTGTTGGAAATGCATATGCCATATTTTTCCCTACATTGGTAGAAACAAAGGTGGGGGGGTACGCCAGCATGATGATACTGAGGGATCTGGATGTTTATAAGATATTGAAATAATCGTGTATTGTATTCAATTTGATCCAATGACTTGGACATCTTCCTACTCTGCTTGAACACATTTCCAATCCTATCCACCTCGTTTTTCCTCCGTCAATCATTTTCCATTGTTTGTGGTAGCTTTATTTCAGTTCCATTTCCTGCCTTGCCTCGTTTTTTTGGTGCTCTTTTTCTTACTTTTATTTCTATCTTTGGATTGTTTCCTACCTTCATTTTTTAGCTTCTAGAATCCTTATTTCCTTCCTCTCCTTTGCTGGTTCCTTCTTATGTTGTTTTAAATCTTGCATCTCACTTTTCTTTTGTTCTGTCTCAACCAATAGTTTGATGTAGTCTTCTAAAGTGAGTAGCTGTGAACTCCTACTTAATTGAAGATAGTCCGTTGTTATTACCAATTTTTCCACTACCACTCTCTCCATTGAAATCCTTAGGAATTGTTCACTAGTACTAGTGTGGTACCTGGTTGAATGTTAGGGTTGTCTTGGGGTAGTGCTCCATTTTTATTATCTTCTTCAGTTGGCACTTCATTTTCTGTACTATGTTCTTATACACCCCCTTCATCCACATAATAATGGGAAACTTGGTTGTTGATGATTGATGGCACTGAAGGCATGTTAATGACTTTGTCATTGGGGTCAATGACAATGTGTCTGCTCATATTTATCACTGCTTCCACTTACCACTTAGGTTGTGATACTTGGGTTGGCATTATTGGTTGCTCACTGTTGGTTGCTAGTACTTCATCACCATCAATCACAACTAGATTGGTATTTTCATTATGATTTTCCTCTGTAGAATCTGTAGTTGTTTCATATGATCCAACAACTTCATAGTTCTCTGCAACTGGTTCATGAACATGATCTGCAGAACTTGTATGTGTTTCATTTGATACAACAACTTCATTATTATCAATAGCTTGTTCATGGTCATATTGAGTAGCACTCACATGCTCATCATTGTCACCCAATGGATGCAGATTATTCGTGAGAGATGGATAAGATGTTGTCTACAACATTTGCATCTTCATTGTCATGTATATCAAAGGCTTAGCTAAATATAGATCATGTACAAGACAATCAATATTAAGTGGCCATATTCCAGTCTTCCTAAATCCACCCTTGATATTTGAGGGTGTGTGAGCCCTTTTAAAAGATTTACTTGTAAGTTTGGATAATTAAAACCTCTCGACCTCTCTCCCTAGGTTATTGTCCATCCATGCCACTCTCTGAGACCTAAAGAAACACTCGAAAGGCCCAAACACACTAACATCTATAGGTTGCAACTTGTGAGTAGTATGTGTATGCAAGGTCAACAAGTCAATGCCCAAATAGTTTGCCTCCTCAATGGTTTGTACAACTATGTGGCTACCATGGCCATAAAAAATCAACAAGTGTCTATTTCCAGGTTAGACACCACCAGGTATAGACCTTAAAAAGTGACAAAGCCAATTCAAGAACAATTCTTTAGTCATTCGTGCAAGTGGATGTGTAGCCATGCATGCTCCTGGTTCATAGTTCTGTACATAGATTTTCTGCCTCTTTCCCTTGAACATATAAAACCCAGGGACTCATGTCGTGATTGCATTTACACAAAATAGAATGGTTATCCACTACTAGCTCTTAGGCATATTTTTTGGTGCATTCCCTCTCTTGGAAATCACCCACATGCCATAATTACTCCCTACTTGTAATCCTATTTTGTCATAGTTACATATATGGTCTCAGATGCAGGCATATTTCTCATACACTGTGGATAATGTGTCATAGAATTTGGACACAACTATAGGGTGTATATTTATAGCCATGTCTCTATCGAGGCCCATTGCAGTCCGTAACACAAGTTTTGGATGCCTTTTTTTAAACCCTAACCATCATGATTTCCCATGGAATCCATCCTTGAATGGATTTGTCCTACCTGGATGGATTTGAAGAATAATGGATTTTAGCTGTATCAATTCCTACCCATGGCCCAATCCAACCATCTCCTTGCACCAAATAACCACTTCTTCCTCTTCTTCTATAGTCATCATTGTAAGTGGCAATTTCTGCTTTGTATCCATTATCCATTAATACACTAATGTGGGTGCAATCCCATGTTTTTTGACAGCTGCTCAGATATAATATTGAATGAATTATACATCTTTAATTGCAGTCATCATATCCTCTTCAGTCCATACTTAGATGGCACTGATATTCTTGGTTGCACTTGCACCTTGCACTGAGGATGGTTGTGGAACAACACCATCATCTACTATCTTGTTATGCTCGTCAGGATTCCCATGAGGATTGTTTTTAGCAACAACTTGGGGGTAGGTCTTCATACGAAGGAAGTGCATTGTAGATGTGCACCCCTAGTAACTCTCCTCCTAGACCTCTTTGTATGAGTAGTGTGATTGACTCTTGGCGTGACTACAAAAACTTGGAGAGTATTGGCACAATCTTGTACACATGCAAATTATCTATTTCAATGGCATTGCAACAATCCTATACACATGCATTATCTATTTCAATGTCACGTGTATTCATTATCAGCATGGATCTAATGTAATATGTGTTTCTGTTTATGCACAAACTAAATTTGGTAACCCTACTTGCATGTTCATAGTGTTATGTTATCATTATTTACATGAAGCTAGTGTAATCTAAGTTTTAGTTTGTGCACAAGAAAATTACGTAACCTACTTGTATGATGGGAATTGAGCTTTGCAAGTGGTATGAACTTACGAGTTTTATGAACTTGTAGTAAAAATGAGTTCACCCTACTTGAATGACCGGAATTGATAATTGCAGGTTACATATATTCTCTCACATATTTTAATATATACTCTAATGAGCAAAATATACTCTTAACATATACACTATTAATACCCGATCTGAAAACATTGATGGACTACTTATTGATAATGATAATAATTAGTTTGACAATTTGTTCTCTGCTGACAATGGGTTTGAAATTATGGAATGCAAATATGGTAGAATCTGGGATATTTGTTGCATTTTATAGAGTTTTGTTGTTGGATTTGATTGGAGACTCGAATTGGCATGGATCATGATTTTGAATTTGCCAATGAGTGTGTATGATTCATTTTAGTCTAATCCAATGGTTAAGAAACAATCTTAAATTATCAATGCGATTCTAATCAACTTAAGGATTTATTAAGTTAAGTTAATGGGTTGGGTGTCATTTATTGCATTGCCTGGGTTGAGTAGTTGAATGTTCATGTGGAAGAAGCTTACATCCAACACACTGTAATCTTTTCTTTGCAGGTGAGGATGTATGCTGTGCAGATATGGATGTGTGTTGGGACGACTCCATAAATCATTCATTGGGTCTAGAGTTATTGAGGATATGTCCTTTTAGATTTGATTATGTGTGTTGTTGTTTTGTTTGATTAGATCTCTATGTCAGAACATAAGTGGGACAAGATGGTTTGATAAGTAGTTGTGAGCCTAATCAACAAATAGACATTTTTTATTTTTTTTGGATTATAAACTTATATTTAATTAAATTAGTATTATCATTTATTAATGTTTATATGATATTGTTTAGAGTGATTCATGGCACATGTTCTATGAGCACTTATGATTCATGGCCCATGTTCTATGACCACTTATGATCCAGTTCCACTATACCCATCCCTCCCCTATGTTTGTGATTATTGAATTTTTTAGTATCATATCATTGAGGTTTTTTGTTCATCTCTACCCTTTTCTCTGTGTTTTACACGTTTCACTAATCCTAAACTAATTATTGAAAATTAGATCAGGAATTAACTATTGTTTTTTACTATTATATTTTATATGTCGATTAAGCTCGGAAGTACGCACAAATATATTGCTTTTCAGCATTGATCAGTGTTTAAAAGTGACCTTATTTTTAAATCGATATTACTACTTTTATATTTTCCCCTGGAAATGCAATACAGCTCTGTTCACTTTACAGATGTAATGGCAAATTTCGTGTCATTGTTCAACATACATAACAAGGACAATGAATCCCTGAGTCGTTTTCTCATAATGTAACTGAAATCATGATTTTACTTAATCTGTAACTGAAATCAATTTTTTATGGTTGAACCTCCCAGTTCTAACCTTGTTTACATTGTTTGCATAGATGCATTGCAAGCATGACGTTATCGTCTAAGGCCATAATGGTGGAGGCAACTTCTTGTAAGTGGGCGATCATTGAGCAGAAATCAAACGCTGTGTCTTTCCCTTTCTGGTTTACATGTGCCTTGAACCTTTACGAATAAAAAAGACAATATGTTACTTTTGGGCAAAAGGCTTTGGCCACCTTTTCTCCACTCGTTTCAACTTGAAATTATAAAAATGCATTGTGCTTTGCAGAGAGAGACAGGGTCAAAAGAAAATGTGTTACAGAATTCTGGCCAAAGCGCCTCTGCCACCAGACGTTCCCTGAGCGAATTTAAACCTTGGTAGGCTGCTGCCAGTTTGATTGCAACTCATACCAAACGCATTAACTGCCGCCGGATAAGCGAGCGTTAGTGCAGTTTCATGTCATCATGGCCCATCCATACAATTTCCAGACTTGCTTTTCCCTTCGGACAAGGTTGCTAATTAGTTATAAATACTTTGTTACGTTCCATTTCATTGTAACCCATCAGAGATTTTCTCTTGAATCTTCTTCTCAGTCCAAGTATTTCTTAATTATCTCCCTGACCTTGTATTTATTTCAATGGTTTACCATCTTTCTTCTCAGTCTAAGCATTTCTTAATTATCTCCCTGACCTTGTATTGATTTCAATGGTTTCCCATCTGATTTTCTCTTGAATCTTCTTCTCAGTCTAAGCCTTTCTTAATTATCTCCCTGACCTTGTATTTATTTCAATGGTTTCCCCAATGGCAGTCAAATGCTGTTATACCTGGATACGCCGCCTTTTACTTTGCATCCTTGTGTATTTGGGGTCAGGCGCAGACTCTTACATAGCATCAAGAGCCGCCTATTACGGGAGTCCAGACTGCCTCGGAACGGACGGTACATGCATGCATTATATTATTACTGTTCTCCCATGGGGGATTATGCGGCCATGGCCAGCTTTCTGACTTAGTATTATATGTTAATGTGAGCGCAGTTGGAGCCTGTGGATATGGGTCCTTCGGGAGAAATTTGAATGGAGGGGATGTAGCTGCAGTTGCTCATCTATACAGAAATGGTGCCGGATGCGGTGCCCGCTACCAGGTAACATTCATCATCAAAACTATTTAATTACAAATTCCACAATAATTATGAAACAACCCTAAATTTATCGATGGATTTGAGAGTTAATATGGCAAATAATTCATATGGATGAAATTATAGGTAAGATGCACGAATAAGGATCTCTGCACGGAGGAAGGAATGAAAATTGTTGTCACAGATTACGGGCAAGGCGACCGAACAGATTTCATTATGAGTCTTGGTGGCTACTCGAAGCTTGCGCGCACAGACAAAGTGAACCAAGTCATATCAATGGGTGTGGTGGACATAGAATTTAAAAGGTACATACTATTGTAATCACTCTATTAACAAAACACACACACTGAAATGGAAGGTTGGGTATTAGATTATACTTATGTTTACAGTTTTAATTATATCTATAAGTGTTTAGATATTATTTGGGATTTTGGATTTTCTTGAGTGGATCAATAAGATAAATCTGAGTGTAACAAGTGTACAGTGAGAATTCATTTTATGGTCGTCGTAAGCAGTCTGCTAAGCAGCATTGCCGCTACTGTGCTAGGGGTTTGATTAAGATTTAAATAAGCTTCACTTAAACTGTAGTTAAGAAAAAGAATATACTTATTACTGTGTTCACCAGTCACTTGACTTGTGATTGTGCTAATAAGTTTTTGGTTAAAAAATTTACCCAAAATCTATACAAAAATCTAACTTATTCTATATACTTTACATAATTAAATTCACCGAATTTAATGATTCAATTTCAGAATATCCTGTCAATATGATGGCTACAATATCATGTTTAAATCGATAGCGGCAGCAACTTTCCAGAGTATCTGGCATTGATGTTTTGGTATCAGGCCGGCCAAAAGGACGTTATGTCTATCCAACTCTGCCAGGTAGTTATTCCCATTATAATCAACATCTTTGTCTTTGCATTCCTACTTTAAGATCATAGTTAGGGTTTCTAAAGATAAGAGGACTCATTCCATAATTCCATATGGTAAAGTAGCACGAGTACTCATTTGATAATTACATAATTCCATATGGTGAAGTAGGGTTCTTTTTAAGAACGGTTACAGATCCGATGATGTAATGTAATGCAGGAGGAGTCATACGAGTGGAAACCAATGTGCAGAAGCCACGGCGCCGTGTGGGAAGTAGTAACACCTCCGAGGGGCGCTCTTTCTCTTCGTTTTCTTGTAAGCGATGGGTACAGCGAGGAATGGATATCAGCCGCCAATGTAATATCGGCTAACTGGAAGGCAGGGGCTGTCTACGACTCTGGCATTCAGCTCTATTAATCCAGCTAACTAGAGACATGCGATATTAAGATGACGATAATCGCCTGCTATTATGTACATAGGCCAGTGTGTTCAAATAAAGTTGATGGGATGAATCGTTTTTACATATGCCAGTGTGTTCAAATAAATTATAAATTGTGTTCACATAAAGTTGATGATGGGATGAAATATAGTTGTTTCATCTTATGACGAATAATTGTTGCATTTAAAGGTGTTTATATTTTAAAATTTAGTGTGGATTAGTATTTATTTATGATTTTTTTATTGTAGAAGAAGGATGAAACAAGTGTATTGTTTAAATTAGTTATGTGGTCTCCTTTCAAGTTTTAAATAAATAATTATTAGCACAGCCACTAACTTGTAGCCGGTAAACAATGATAGGTCACAAGTTAAGTGTCATGGACAAAGTTATTTGTTACTTGTTCTTTATGCTTAGTTATAATCATTTGTTATCTATGCCTCAACTACTTGTTACATTCTTTAGTTAATCACTACATGTTATCCATGCATTCATGAGTATCCATGCATCAATTACCATTTATTTTTCTTTTTATATATAATGGTTTATTTCTAATTTTGAACTACAACCATAAAATCAATATGGAGAGTACACTTGTCCCATACTCCAATCTAGGAAAGCATAGATGATAATCCATCCCAAATTCTAAGATATATACACCTACAAATAATACAATGCTAAAGTTGACAAACACTTTAATAAAATAATAAAAAATATTAAGTAAATAAATCTAAAGTAAGTAAACACTTTAATAAAAATTTACCATGTGAGCCAGAAAACTAAAACTTAAAATTACACCTTACACTTTAATTAAAAAAAATATTAAGTAAATATTTTTTTTACAATATCTACCTTAACCTAAACTTCAAAATCATTTATAGATATTTATTTAGATTAACTAAAATTTAAAAATATAATCAAATATGGATATTTCTTATTTTCTTGAACCATCATTAAACAATGATTTACATAAAAAAATTTGAGTTATATAATCCTCTCATTATAAGATTACAATAGAACATGATTTAAATAATGGATTTGGGTTATACAATCCTCCCATTATAAGATTACAATAAAAGTTTCTTATCTATATTTACTTGACTAATATTTAAGTTGATGAAAAAAGATTGAAAAAAAATATAATTAAAAAAATATTTTTATGAAATTTAAAACATAATCCAATAATATGTCTAATATAATTAATATCTTCCTAATTAATAAATAATATTATTTTATAAATTTTTATATATTTAAATAATAATTTTTAATATATATTTCAATTTAATATAATTAATATCTTTCTAATTAATAAATAATATTATTTTATAAATTTTTATATATCTAAATAATAATTTTTAATATATATTTCAATTTAATATAATAATACTTATTTATATGTTTAAATTTAATATATATATATATATATATATTTTAATTTTGTATTTACATTATTTTTATATGAAATAAATCTATTTTAATCATTTTTATTTTTATTGTGCCCAGAGGTGCTCTACATCTCAGTATGAGGGAGATCTTGTAGCATATGTCTAGTTTGTCGAGTAACAAAATAATACAAAGTAAAAAGTAATAAATATTATGTTGCCATAAACAAAAAAGAATATTACAAAGTAAAAAGTAAATATGAGACTTAAACTAGAGACTTTCGAGGTTAGGATTAAGTGGTAAATATTATGTCATGAGGGAGATCTTGTAACATGTGAGTGTTTGTCGAGTTTTTCGAGTGTTTGTCTAGTAACAAAATAATGCAAAGTAAACAAAAAAGAATAATACAGAGTAAAAAGTAATAAATATTATGTCGGCCATAAACAAAAAAGAAAGAATAATACAGAGTAAAAAGTAATAAATATTATGTCGGCCATAAACAAAAAAGAATAATACAAAGTAAAAAGTAAATATGAAACTTAAACTAGAGACTTTAGAGCCTAGGATTAGGTGATAAATATTATGTCGGTCATAAACAAAAAAGAATAATTAAAAGTAAAAAGTAAATATGAGATTTAAACTAGAGACTTTACTTTTTACTTTTAATACAAAGTAAAAAGTAAATTGAGATTTTAGAGTGTTTGTCGAGTAACAAAATAATACAAAGTAAACAAAAAGGAATAATACAAAGTAAAAAGTAATAAATATTATGTTGGACATAAACAAAAAAATACAAAGAAGTAAATATGAGACTTAAACTAGAGACTTTAGAGCTTAGGATTAGGTGGCTCAGGTATTGCACTCAACAAGCTATTGAAGGAGAGGTTTGCACCTCAGGAGATTTGATCCCTCTCGGCGCTTGATAGAGCCTAGGATTTGGATCTATGCTCGTTTTATACTTGTTGCAAATGATCGAGTGGAGAGGCACTCTATAGCCCAGTATGAGGGAGATCTTGTTAGTAGAGTGTTTGCTGGGCCATAAATAACATTTGTATGAGGGAGATCTTGTAATTCGAGTGCTTGTAGAGTAACAAAATAATACACACTAAACAAAAAAGAATAATACAAAGTAAAAAGTAAATATGAGACTTAAACTAGAGACTTTAGAGCTTAAGATTAGATGATAAATATTATGTAGGTCCTAAACAAAAAAGAATAATATAAAGTAAAAAGTAAATATGAGACTTAAACTAGAGACTTTACTTTTTACTTTTAATACAAAGTGAAAAGTAAATGTGAGATTTTAGAGTGTTTGTCGAGTAACAAAATAATACAAAGTAAACAAAAAAAGAATAATACAAAGTAAAAGTAATAAATATTATGTCGGCCATAAACAAAAAAGAATAATACAAGGTACAAATTAAATATTATGTTGGCCAAATCCTAGGCTCTATCAAGCACCCAAAGGGATCCTAGTCTCATATTTACTTTTTACTTAATCTTAAGTGGATCTTTAGAGCTTAGGATTAAGTGGCTTAGGTATTGCACTCAAGGAGCTATTCAAGGAGTGGTTTGCACCTCAGGAGATGTGATCCCTCTTGGCGCTTGATAGAGCCTAGGATTTGGATCTATGTTGGTATAATCATTTGTTGTCTATGAGGGAGATCTTGTTAGTCCAGTGTTTGTGGATATTGTCGGCCATAAATAACATTTGTATGAGGGAGATCTTGTAAGTCGAGTGTTTGTCTAGTAACAAAATAATACAAAGTAAACAAAAAAGAATAATACAAAGTAAAAAGTAAATATGAGACTTAAACTAGAGACTTTAGAGCTTAAGATTATGTGATAAATATTATGTCGGTTATAAACAAAAAATAATAATATAAAGTAAAAAGTAAATATGAGACTTAAACTAGAGACTTTACTCTTTACTTTTAATACAAAGTTAAAAGTAAATATGAGATTTTACAGTTTTTGTCAAGTTTGTCGAGTAACAAAATAATACAAAGTAAACAAAAAAGAATAATACAAAGTAAAAAATAATAAATATTATGTCGGCCATAAACAAAAAAGAATAATACAAAGTAAAAAGTAAATATGAGACTTAAACTAGAGACTTTAGTGCTTAGGATTAGGTGGCTCAGGTATTGCACTCAAGGAGCTATTCAAGGAGAAGTTTGCACCTTGGGAGATTTGATCCCTCGTCGAGTGTTTGTGGAGTAACAAAATAATACAAAGTAAAAAGTAATAAATTTAGTATGTCGGCCATAAACAAAAAGAATCATACAAAGTAAAAAGTAAATATGAGACTTCAACTAGAGACTTTAGAGCTTAAGATTAGGTGATAAATATTATGTAGGTCATAAACAAAAAAGAATAATATAAAATAAAAAGTAAATATGAGACTTAAACTAGAGACTTTACTTTTTACTTTTAATACAAAGTAAAAAGTAAATATGAGATTTTAGAGTGTTTGTCGAGTTTGTGGAGTAACAAAATAATACAAAGTAAAAAAAAAAGAATAATACAAAGTAAAAAGTAATAAATATTATGTCGGCCATAAACAAAAAAGAATAATACAAAGTAAAAAGTAAATATGAGACTTAAACTAGAGACTTTAGTGCTTAGGATTAGGTGGCTCAGGTATTGCACTCAAGGAGCTATTCAAGGAGACGTTTGCACTTGGGAGATTTAATCCCTCTCGGTGCTTGATAGAGCCTAGGATTTGGATGGTATAATAATTGTGCCCAATATGAGGGAGATCTTGTTAGTCCAGTGTTTGTGGATATTGTTGGCCATAAATAACATTTGTATGAGGGAGATCTTGTAAGTCGAGTGTTTGTCGAGTAACAAAATAATACAAAGTAAACAAAAAAGAATAATATAAAGTAAAAAGTAATAAATTTATTATGTCGGCCATAAACAAAAAAGAATAATACAAAGTAAAAAGTAAATATGAGACTTAAAATAGAGACTTTAGAGCTTAATATTAGGTGATAAATATTATGTAGGTCATAGACAGAAAAGAATAATATAAAGTAAAAAGTAAATATGAGACTTAAACTAGAGACTTTACATTTTACTTTTAATATAAAGTAAAAAATAAATATGAGATTTTAGACTGTTTGTTGAGTTTGTCGAGTAACAAAATAATACAAAGTAAACAAAAAAGAATAATACAAAGTAAAAAGTAAATATTTTGTCTGCCAAATCCTAGGCTCTATCAAGCGTCTAGAAGGATACTAATCTCATATTTACTTTTTACTTAATATTAAGTGGATCTTTAGAGCTTAGGATTAAGTGTCCCAGGTATTGCACTCAAGGAGCTATTCAAGGAGAGGTTTGCACCTCGGGATATGTGATCCCTCTTGGTGCTTGATAGAGCCTAGGATTTGGATCTATGCTGGTATAATCATTTGCTGTCTATGAGGAAGATCTTTTTAGTCAAGTGTTTGTGGATATTTTCAGCCATAAATTACATTTGTATGAGGGAGATCTTGTAAGTCGAGTGTTTGTTGAGTAACAAAATAATACAAACTAAACAAAAAAGAATAATACAAAGTAAAATTTAATAAGTATTATGTCGGCCATAAACAAAAAAGAATAATACAAAGTAAAAAGTAATAAATATTATGTAGGCCATAAACAAAAAAGAATAATACAAAGTAAAAAGTAAATATGACACTTAAACTAGAGACTTTAGAGCTTAAGATTAGGTGATAAATATTATGTCGGTCATAAACAAATAATAATAATATAAAGTAAAAACCAAATATGAGACTTAAACTAGAGACTTTACTTTTTACTTTAAATACAAAGTAAAAAGTAATAAATATTATGTCGGCCATAAACAAAAAAGAATAATACAAAGTAAAAAGTAAATATGAGACTTAAACTAGAGACTTTAGAGCTTAGGATTAGGTGGCTCAGGTATTGCACTCATGTCAGCCATAAATAACATTTGTAAGAGGGAGATCTTGTAAGTAGAGTGTTTGTCTAGTAACAAAATAATACAAAGTAATCAAAAAAGAATAATACAAAGTAAAAAGTAATAAATATTATGCCGGCCATAAACAAAAAAGAATAATACAAAGTGAAAACTAAATATGAGACTTAAACTAGAGACTTTAGAGCTTAAGATTAGGTGATAAATATTATGTCGGTCATAAACAAAAAAGAATAATATAAAGTAAAAAGTAAATATGAGATTTTAGAGTGTTTGTCTAGTTTGTGGAGTAACAAAATAATACAAAGTAAAAAAAAAGAATAATAAAAAGTAAAAAAATAATAAATATTATGTCGGCCATAAACAAGAAAGAACAATACAAAGTAAAAATACTTAAAAAATACCTTCCATAACTTCATCACTTCACTTAGGTTGAAGATTTTATTTTAAAAAAATTTAAATAAAAAACGTTTTAAATAGTTCTAAATACATCCATCTTCAACTTAAGTTGATGAAGTTGTATAACGTTGAAGTAATATTAATGTATAATTGAGGTTCAAGATTTTATTTTAAAAAAATTAAAATATTTTTTTTTAAATAGTTTTCAATATATCCATCTTCAACTTAATTTGATGAAGTTGTATAACATCGAAGTAATATTAATGTAGTAAATTTCACAAATTTCTTTAATATATAAAAAATAATTTAATATGATTTTACTATTTACATTATATAAAAAATAAATTACATTTATACAATTATATAATATATTTGAAATTAAAAAAAAAAAAAAAATCCTTACAACATGTAAGTATGTCTAACATACGAAGGAAACCCTCCCATCCCTATCCTTGTTGCATAGTTATAACCTTGCTGCATTAATATTCTAATACCAAATCAATGTTAAAACACATCCGATTTTGAGCCTAAACCTCTCTACACTTGGATAAGCATGAACACTTCCTGCATAGTTATAACCTTGCTGCATTAGTATTCTAATACCAAATCAATGTTAAAACACATCCGATTTTGAGCCTAAACCTCTCTACACTTGGATAAGCATTAAAGCTTCCCTATTGATATTTAAGATAATAATAAAATCAAGTGTGAAATATTGGTTCATTAATTTGAGTCAAATATAAGACACTTGATTAAATGTGAATGGTGTTGATGTTGATTTATTTGCAGTTTAATGAATGAATTCCTTATAATCTAGTTGATACTTTTTTTTTATAAGCTAGTAGTAGGTCCTTATATTATTAGCAACAAAATATACAGAGTCAGAAATGTGCCAGGTCCTCTCACCAAGGAGAAAACAGACCTATAATCAGTTTGGAAATGTATTATTGAAACAATAAATATCGACATAATAAACCTAGCAATGCTACAGATAAGCAAACTAGAGATCTGTCTAAACAAAAAGAACTGCTTAAACCAAATGAAAAGCAAGAAAACGAGCATTGACAGTACTCCTTAATTGTTGTGGTACTCCTTCTGATCAGACTGAGTAGTCGGGTCTTTGGCCAGAGTGATCCCAAAGCGATGGGAAAACTACTGTTGGCTATAAAGAACCTGCTTTAGCATGTCCTGAAGATCATCAAGCTGCATAAGAATTTCGGCTTGTGCCTCATTGCAGTCAGTGAGCGCCTTGCCCATAATGAGCTTGTGAGACTAGTGCAGGTCTAGAGTCTTTTGGTAAAGAGTGCTTGTGCCCCTAGTGTTGCTAGGATCAGGTACGAGGGCTTCAAACTCCTTGCGGATTTCATCATCTATTCGACAACCTCTAGAGACTCTGGCATCTTCGTATGCATCGTGAATCTCTGCTTGAGCTTGCATAGGAATCTCAGTATGGAACTTACGGGATTTTTCTACCACCCCTCTCATTAGACGAACCGACGGAGTGGAGGAGGAGCTGCTATGATGCTGAGAATTCATCTACTGGGTGTCTTGATGGGTACAGACTCGCCTAGGAGGAGCCATAATCCCAAGTAGGGTGGTGTAAGTATACTGTAAAAGCTGTGGAGTCGGGAACCTTAGCCGGAAGAAAACCAAAGAAGACCAGGGAAATAGAGGACTGGCATCTAGAAAGTCAAGGGGAGGCAAGGACCGACACTCAAAAATCCAGAGAAAAAAGGTACCAGAAGTTGAGCACTCAGAAAACCATAGAACAAAGGCACCAGAAGCCGAGGACTTGGAGTGAACGGAGCTGAGAAAGCTAGAACATAGGTAACAAGAGCAAAACCAGGTGCCGACTTGATGAGCTTTCAGCTGGTTGGAAGTAGTGGAACATTTTCTAAGCAAAGCTTTAAGCCTAGCGTCTGCCGACCTGAGAAGATACTACGGGAAGCGAGAATGAACCCCTTCATAATTACCTGGAGTGCCTGTAGAACTAACGAGATCAAAAGGACAGTGCAGATTATTGAAAATTGTGGGCATTAATAGACTCATTACCCTGAGCAGGATATGAGCCGTGGACAAGATGTTACACACGCTGGAGCAGTTAAACCAATGATGGGAAATCGAGCTCCAGGCAGAAAGAGCGTTGGGGCAATTATCACTCTGGATGGGACGTGGGAGAGGTGGAGGACAACTCTTTGTCAGCTCTGGGGAAGGAGCATGCAGACGGAACATGGGGAGGTGCATGGACAGGCAGGTGGCTGGAGGTTGCGCCAAGCGTTTGGCTAGAGTTGTAGGCTAGCATGAGGTGGGAGCCATAGTCTGGCAGCTGAGTGCTGGCATGGCAAGTGTCTGGCGGGCCCATGGCGGTGCCACGTGACGCAATTTGCACCCGCGGTGGGGATAATCTAGTCAATACTTAATATTATTAATAAAAATGTTTTTAGTAATGAATATTTCTAAGCTAGTAATGGATATTATTAAAATATTATTTAGTGATATGCTTTCAAGTTTATAATAAAAATATTTTGTGTTTTTCCTAAGTTTGATTAATGTTTTGTATTTTTTACTCAAAGAAATTAGGGTAATGATGGTTTCTTATGACATGTTAGTGGCAATGTGAATATGTAAAAACAAGAATTTATTAATTTGGAAGAATAGTTCTAGGTACTTTTACAATAAATTTGAATATAGTTTAAAAAGATAAAATGTAGGTAAGTCATGGGATGAAAAGTTGAAATGGAGGAAATTGAATCATGTTTTGGAATATATAAATTTTATCCATTGAAAATGTTCATAATTATCACAACTTTGATATTTTCTAAATATCTCTTTGCGAGTCCAACCTTTGAGTGCCTAAATGATGGAATCAACCTACAAAAATGGGTAGACATATAGTACTAGTGAGGCACTATTTTTCCAAAATGAATTTAGTTTTTTTTCTTAATCTAAGTGACCAAAGCTCCAAAAAAATAATTTAGGTGTGGGTCCCACTTTTGAAGGTCTTAATGCAATGATCATACAATGGTTTTCTATAGTATGTAGAGGTCGTTGTCTAATAGTGCAACATACATTTTTTTTAATGCTTGAGAAATGAAATTTAGTTATGGAAGAAACACCAACAATGTGTTTTTTGAGTTAAGGAGTAATGACAAAATTAGAAAAAAAATATTTAAAAAAAAATTACATATTTGGAATCTACAAAAAAAAAAATCTATGTCTAAATTTCATAAAAAATGATAGTGTGTAGCATACTATAATGAATGGTTAAAAACAAGCATATTGAGAAAATAAATGAAATAGCTTTGGTTTACCATATTTAGTGGCACAGGTTTGGTTAACCCGAAGCTAACTTCGAAGAAAACACATGCGAAGAGGGATGACATGCAAACACATGAGGAGGATTGGTTTAGGTGGTAAGGAACACAAGTGCATTCGTTTTAAATTCAAAATTCCTTTCCCTCCTAAAAAATTTGCTGTCATAAAAATGCGGGTGCACTTTTCCTTTACACAGCGTGTGTGTGATATGTTTCTTTATAAAACAGGGACGCGATATATAGATTTTAAATGCTACCATGATATTAATAACATTGAATTTACCTTCAAAAGAGTTAAGAGGGGGTTGAGAGGATTAGTTGTTGGGGGAGAGAGAGTGAGGGGTGGGGATTAGGGGTAGGTGGAGGTGTAGAGGGGTGAGAGACAGGGGGTGTGGTTTAGGGGTAAGTGGAGGAGTAGAGGGATGAGATAGAGATAGAGAGAGAGCTAGGGGGGTAAAGGGGGAGGGGGAGGGTGTGGGTGATTAGGGGTATGGGGGCTGGGGGAGAGAAGGAAATAGAGATTGGGGTGGGAGGACAGTGGGGGTTTAGGGAGGATTAAGGAATTTAGAGAGAAAGGGTGATATAGGGTGGGGCTAGAGAGAGAGGGGGGGGGGGGAGTGGTAAGTGGTGGGGAGAGGGGAATTACGAGAGACAAAGACAAAGAGGGGGTTAGGGGTAGGGGGATTAGTAGAGAGAGAGGGGTAGAGGAGGTGGTTTCATATAGGGATATTAGGAGGGGGTTAGGGAGAGAGAGGGGGGGTTAAAGGTAGTGAGAGTGTGATAGAGAGAGAAAGGAGGGTGTCAGGGGTTGGGGGAGATATAAGGGCGGGGGTTAGGTGTATGTGGAGGGATAGGGGGAGAGATATTTAGAGAGGGGGTTATTAAGGGTTAGGGCGAAGAGGGGAGAGAGAGAGAGAGAGAGAGAGAGAGAGAGAGGAAGAGGAGGGGGGATTATAGGTAGGGGGAGGAGTAGGTGTTTGTGTGTGTGTGTGTGTGTGGGAGAGAGAGAGAGAGAGAGAGAGAGAGAGAGAGAGAGAGAGATGGGGGGTGGTTAGTTGTAGGGGGAGGGGATTAGGAGATACAAATATAGAGGGAGGGTTAGGGGTAGGGAGAGTAGGAGAGAGAGAGGGATGGGTTAGGGAGATTAGGGTGGGATATTAGTAGAGAGTGAGGGGGGTATTAGGGGGTTGGGGGGTAGGTGGATTATAAGAGAGAGAGAGGGTCATTAAGGGTTAGAGAGAGAGAGGATGGGGGCTAGTGAAAGGGGGAGGAGAAGGTGTGTGTGTGAGAGAGAGAGAGAAAGAGAGGGATGTTAGGGGGTTGGGTGAGATAGAGGGGTGGGAGTTAGGGGTAGGTGAAGGAGTAGAGGGGTGAGAGAGAGAGGGGTAGAATTTAGGGGTAAGTGAAGGAGGGGAGAGAGAGAGAGAGAGAGAGAGATGGTGGGCGGGTGGGGGGGTTGGGGTGTGGGTGATTAGGGGCAAGGGGGAGGGGGACGATTAAGGAAGAGAAAAATATAGATATTAGGGTGGTGGGGTAGGGGTTTAGGGAGGATTAGGGAATTTAAAGAGAAGAGGGGGGTATAGGGTGGAGAGATAGATAGATAGATAGATAGAGAGAGAGAGATGGAGAGAGAGAGAGAGAGAGAGAGAGAGGGAGGGAATGGGATTAGGAGAGAGAGAGGGGGGGTTATGGGTAAGGGGATGGGGATTAGGAGAGACATTGATAGAGAGGGGGTTATGGGTAGAGAGAGGGGGCGGTTATGGGTAAGGGAAGGGGGATTAGGAGAGACATTAATAGGGAGGGGGTTACATGTAGAGGAGGAGAGAGAGATAGAAAGGTTATAGGGGGTTGTTATCTGTAGGGAGAGTAGGAGGGGGGTTAGGGAGAGAGAGGGGGGGTTAGGGGTAGTGAGAGTGTGTGAGAGAGGGAGAGTGGGGTGGGTTTTAGGAGGATGGGGGGAAGAGAGAGGAGAGTGTTAAAGAGATAGGGAGAGAGAGAGGGGGGGATATTAGGGAGTTGGTGGGAGAGAGTGAGGGTGGGGTCTTAGGGAATTGAGGGAAAGAGATAGGGGTAGGGGTTAGGTGTATGTAGAGGAATAGGGGAGAGAGGGGGGTATATTAGGGATATGGGGGAGAGATAGTGGTCGAGTTTAGGTGTAAGTGTAGGAGTAGGTGAGAGAGAGAGAGAGTGAGAGAGGGGGTTAGTAAGGGTTCGAGAGAGAGAGATGAGGGGGTTAGAGGTAGGGGGAGAAGTAGGGATTAGAAAGAGGTAAGGGAGTAGTAGGGGGATTGTGTGTTTGTGTGTGTGTGTGTGTGTGTGTGTGAGAGAGAGAGAGAGAGAGAGAGAGAGAGAGAGAGAGGTGTTATGGGGCCAGAGGAGAGAAAGAGGGTTAGGAGTTAGGGGTTTTG
This sequence comes from Larix kaempferi, assembly GCA_027924585.1. Taxonomy (NCBI): domain Eukaryota; kingdom Viridiplantae; phylum Streptophyta; class Pinopsida; order Pinales; family Pinaceae; genus Larix; species Larix kaempferi. The sequence continues at coordinate 1,535,506 of BSBM01001218.1, forward strand.
TATGTAAACATAATGTGTTGTGAGATATGCCTTTAAAAAATGAGTGCATAATCTTTTTTGTTAAAATGATTGCGTGATATGAATAACATTGAATTTAACTTAAGCAAAGGAGTTGAGAGGGGATTAGGAATGGCCAAAGAGTTTATGGGTTGGGAGAGAGGGAGAGGGGTGATGGTTAGGGGTAGGTGGAGGAGTAGAGGGAGAGAGAGATATTTGGGGGTTGGAGGATGGGTGATTAAGGCTAGGGGGCGGAGGGGGGTTAGTGGAGAGAAAAACATAGAGATCGGGGTAGGGGTTTAGAGAGGATTAGGGTAGTTAGAGAGAAGGGGGTTATAGGGTTGGGGCACACACAAACACACACAGATTGGGGAGGGGTGGTAAGTTGTAGGGTGAAAGGGATTAGGAGAGACAAAGAGACATAGGTTTAGGGGTAGGGGGAGTAGCAGAGATAGAGGGGCAGCGAGGGTGGTTATGGGTAGGTAGAGTAGGAGGGGGGGTTAGGGAGAGATAGGGGGGGATATGGTTAGAGAGTGTGTGATGAGAGAGAGTGGTGGGGTGTTAGGGGGTTAGGAGAGAGATAGGGGTGGGGGTTAGTTGGAGGTGGAGCATCAGGGGAGAGAGAGAGTGAGAGAGGGGGGTTAGTAAGGGTTAGGGGGAAGAGAAGAGGATGGGGGTAGAGGTAGGGGGGAGGAGTAGGGGGTGAGAGAGATAGAGATAGAGCATGGGAGGGCTCATAGGGGGTTTATCAAAAGAGAGGGGTGGGGTTTAAATAGAAGGTGGGTATAGGGTGTGGCAGAGAGAGAGAGAGAGAGAGAGGGAGAGAGAGAGAGAGAGAGAGGGAGGGAGAGAGAGAGAGAGAGAGAGAGAGAGAGAGAGAGAGAGAGAGAGAGAGAGAGATGCGAGAGAGTGGTAAGTTGTAGGGGGAGGGGGGAGTAGGAAAGTGAGGCATAGAGAGACAAAGGGGGTGGTTATTGGTATCGAGAAGAGGGGGGATAGGGAGAGAGTGGGGGGTTAGGGGTAGTGAGAGTGTGATAGAGAGAGGGGGGGTTAGGGTTAGTGAGAGTGTGATAGAGAGAGGGGGGTGTTAGGGGGATGTGGGATAGAGAGAGATGGGTGGGGGGTTAGGTATACTTGGTGGAGTAGGGGAGAGAGAGAGTGAGAGAGGGGGTTAGTGAGGGTTAGGTGGAAGAGAGAGAGAGAGAGAGAGAGAGAGAGAGAGAGAGAGGAGTGGGGTTAGAGGTAGGGGTTGAGAGAGAGAAATCATGGGGTGGTGTTAGGGGATTGGGGGGAGAGAGAAAGGGGGCAATGGAAGAGAGAGAGAGAGAGAGAGGTAAGTTGTAGGGGGAGGGGGATTAGGAGAGACAAATATAGAGAGAGTGTTATCAGGAAGGGAAGTAGGAGAGAGAGACATAGAGAGGCATAGGGGGGTAAGTTATGGGTAGGGAGAGTAGGAGGCGGAATAGGGAGAGAGAGGGGGGTTTGTGGGGTAGTGAGAGTGAGTGATAGAGAGAAGGGGGTTAAGTTTTAGGGTAAGAGAGATGGGGGTTAGGTAGAGAGGGAGACATAGAGGGGGGTTTAGAGAGAGGAAGAGGGAGAGCAGGGGTGGGGTTATAGAGAAATAGGGGGGGTAAAGTTAAAGATCAGGGGGGACAAAGTGAGAGAGACATGGAGAAGAGGAGGGAGGGAGGGATAGAGAGAGGGGGGGGATTAAGGAGATTTATATGGAAAAATCCAATCATTTCAAAAAGTCCTTAGGCTATAATTAAAGTGCAATGTCCAGTGTTAAAGGTGGGTTTAGAGAGAGAGAGAGGGGGGGGGGGGGGGAGAAGCAGAGGCATGGTTTAGTGGAGAAGAAGAGAGAGGGGGGTTGGGTGAAGAGGAAGAGAGTGTGGGATTGGAGAGATATAAAGATGAGATGCGAGGGAGGGGGGGGTTTGAGAGAGAGAGGTGGTGGTTAGGGATAGAGAGCGATGGGGATTTAAGAGAGAGAGAGAGAGAGAGAGAGAGAGAGAGAGAGAGAGAGATTAAATGCAGATAAGAAATTGTAGGGTTATGGGTATGGGGGAATGTGTGTGTGTGTGCGTGGTGTGTGTGTGTGTGTGTGTGTGTGTGTGTGTGTGTGTGTGTGTGTGTGTGTGTGTGTGTGAGAGAGAGAGAGAGAGAGAGAGAGAGAGAGAGAGAGAGAGAGAGAGAGAGAGGAGGGAAGAGCAGGTGAATATGGGTAGGCATTGTAGGAGGGATGTTAGGGAGAAAGAAGGGGGGTTAGGGGTAGTGGGAGTGTGGTGTGAGAGAGAGGGAGGGGTGTCAAGGAGATGGGGGAGAGAAGGGAGGGGGGGTGTTAGGTGTAGGTGGATGATTGAAGAGGATCTATACAGTCCTAAAATTCAAAGTCCTCATATATCAACAAAAATGGCACCAAGTTGAATATCTCATCGATATGATTCCAACACCACTTGAATTGCATCAAACGAAATCTAGATGAAGAAGATATTAAGTTTCAAAGGTTCAACAAAATAGTGGTTTAAGTGTGCAGATTGGAAAAAGGGGGTGCCATGTGGTACCACTGAAAGGGTGATATGTGGAATCCATACAAGTGTACAATGTTCATATGGAAGCCTCCTAGGGAACCATGTGGCAGGTTGCAAATATGATGTGGTAGATTACAAAGTTGAGTTGGTAGTTGCGTGACATTTGACGTGGAACAATTACATTGTGACACATGGCGTCAAATGGTTGTACAAGTGGATCAATGAGGGGCCACCACATGGAAACCCCCCCATTGAACCATATGGTTGTTAAAAAAACTTTGGTTGGGTTGTTGGGGATCAAACCTATGACCTCTCGCCTGCCGAACAAGCACTTTAGCATTGCACCACCAATGTTCCTTATTATGATGAATGGGGAATATTATTATTTAAGTTTCAAATGTTTGTATTGGGGGGGAAGGGGATTGGACTGGTTGGTGCCAAATCCAACGACCGGATTAACCACACCCCCACTTTGACCGAAATTTTGTTGGTGCAAACAAGAATGGCAGGAGGTTTGAAACAACCCATCTCCCTCATATATATATATATATATATTAAAATGTGTAACCAATGTCCAAAGAGGGGATCCCACGAGTTTGATCCTCGGTATCCCTCCAACTAATACAACCACTTTCCAATACGCCAAGTGGGCGTCCTTGGAAGGTCCTCCCACCTACAAATATTTAAGTTGGTGTATTCCAGTGCTTGGGGGAGGATCCACCTACCCATAGGTATGTATTGAAATACGGAGGTTTGTTTCAATTGCAGTCATAGATTGTTCTAACCCAATTTTTTGAATTGATTTCACTGGTGCAATTAGAATTTGGACCTAAGAAACAAATTTTATCCAACACCAGAATTGAGGTATTGCCTTGTATTTTTCCAAATTATTGCTGAGATAATATAAAGGTCTATCCATTGAGAAGTGGGCCCGGAGACATAGTCCATCATTGGGATGAACTATGTTATCAAGCCCGTGAGCCATTGTGTTCTCATGTCATTTCTCCATGTGTATGTTTTCTTTGATGTATGTTGCAAATAATCTTTTTTCATGCTCTTTTATGCAATTCATGTTATATTCATCGAATAAAATATCTCAGATCATGTTGGTATCAAATTAGTATTCTTTGACTTGAATTGTGAGTGTGGATTCTTACTAGGGCCAAGCTCAAAACAAGTGAAGGAAAACTTGATCCTTTCAACCCATAGATTGGACATGCAACTCAAAGAAAGAAAATGGAGGTTGAAGACACTCGTACAAAGAATGAGAAGGATTTCCACAAGGATTTATATTGATGTTAGATGTGGTAGAAAAACTATTTGCAGATATCAAGAGAGATTGGAAAAGAAGGAAAATAAGAAGATTTAAGAAGAGGGTAATGCTTCAATGAACCAAGGAAATGGAGGAGACCCTGAACCTCCATATCCATATTCAAGTTAAATCTCTTCTTCTTCCTCTCATTCTCATCATTGTAATGGACATCAGAAAGACGTTTTTAAAAAATCTATTGTTGATACTAGATGTCAAATTTGATTTGCCCAGGTTTAATGGAGAAGCTAATGCAGATACGCTGAACAATTGGATTAGACACATCAAGGTTTACTATCGTGTACAACAAATTGAAGAGGAAGAGGCAAAGATCCAGTTGGATTCTCTTTGGCTGGAAGGCACAACCCTTGTATGGTGGGAGACTAAACTTCAAAAAGCTAGCAAGAATAATGGTAAACTCCTTTCTTCATGGTCTGAATTTACTTCTTCATTAAGAAAGCAATTTTAACCATTGTTTCATGTTCAAAAAACTATGATGGAATGGAAAAATTTGAGACAGGTTAAAGGTCAAATTGTTCAAAGTTTCATAGAACAGTTTAGGAAGATGGAACTTGCATTGAATATTCCTTTAGACTCTCCAAAGACTTTGATGAAATATATTGTTGCACTTCACAATTACATTCATCACACATTGTTATTGTTTAATCCCACTAATTTGGATGAAGTGTGTGTGCAAGCAAATAATATTGAAAGCAGGAGAAATAAAGTACAAGAAGATCATCCAAAGAAGCCTTCCAAGTTCCAAAACAAGTTCAAAGGAAAAGGAAAGGGCAAGAAGACAATGAAAACAAAGAAAGAGGAAGGAAATCCCTCTTGCACTCATTGCAAGACAAATGGGCATGATAAAGAGCACTGCTGGAAGCTACATCCTGAGCTTAGGGATAAGAAATTTGGTGGCAAAGGGAAGAAAAAAACTATTGATACAGTGCAACAAGACTTGGGTTCTGATTCATGTGATGAAATGAGGATTGCAGTTGTTGGAGTACAAGTTAAAATTTCCTTTCATGCTAGTTCAAGTTCTACAAATTCATCTCGAGATAATGAAAGAATATGAAGTGAATTATTTCATATAAGAGTTGTATATAAACACAAAAAGATAGATACATCATTTGATCTAGGTTCTCAAGTTAATTTGATATCAGAAACAATTGTTAAGAAGTTGGGTAATTTGGAGACAAGACCTCATCCTAAACATTACCCTCTTAGTTGGGTGTGCAACAATGCAAAAATAGATGTCATCATGCAGTGTAGAGTTAGATTTTCTATTGCTTCAAAGTTGATAGATGAGATTGATCTAGATGTTGTACCTCTTGACGTTTGTGGCATAGTTTTGGGAAACCTGTATCTATATGATAGAAAATAAGTCTTCTTTTGGCATGAGAAAAAATAGCACCTCACAAAAGATGGAGTGGAATATATTGTTAGAGCTCACAATATGAAATTTAACTGCACTCTTGTTAGTGCAGGGAAGATGAAGAGAATCATCAACACTAATAAGAAATGTATGCTCATGGTTGTGAGAGCAAAATATGTTGCTACATATGATGTTTTCTAAGGTTGCGATCCCACTCATAAGAAAGAAATGTTTGATATTGTTTCTAACTATGATCAGATATTTTAGGAAAAAAGTGGTTTTCTTCCTAAGAGGGAGATTTAGCATGAGATTCATCTTGAACAAGATTCCCCTCTTCCAAATGTGGGCATGTATAGGATGTTAGCTATGGAAATGATAAAGATAAAGAAATAGGTGCAAGACTTGTTGGACCAAGGAGCCACCAGGCCTAGTTCATCTCCATGTGGTTCTCCAATTATGTTGGTGCTAAAGAAAGATGGCACATGGAGGATGTGTGTTGATTATTAGGATCTCAACAAGATCACAATGAAAAATCGATAACCTCTTCCTCATATAGATTATTTTCTTGATCAATTAAAATATGTTGTTTATTTCACTAAGTTGGATTTGCTTAATGGATACCATTAGATCAATATTGTAGAAAGTGATGTGTGGAAAAATTCTTTCAAAACCAAGCATGGTCTATTTGAGTGGTTAGTGATGCCATTTTTACTTTGCAATGCCTTGACAACTTTCATGAGTGTAATGAATGATGCATTTTGACCATTCTTAAATGACGTTGTGATTGTATACTTAAATGATTTTCTTGTCTTCAACAAAACTTGGAAAGATCATGTAAGGTATGTAAAGCAAGTGTTAGATACTTTGCAAAAGGAGAAATTGTATGTAAAGTTGTCCAAATGTGAATTTGGAAAAACTTCTTTAGTGTACTTGGGTCATATTGTAGGAGGACAATTGAATATCGATCCTTCCAAAGTTGAAGTAATTGTAAAATGGCCTAAGCCTACAACTAAAATAGAAGTGAGAAGCTTCTTGGGATCAATTCAATATTGGAGAATATTCATAGCTAACTTCTCATTCAAAGCATCTCCTTTGCATGCCTTGAAAAGTATGAAGCAAGCCTTTCAATGGGGAGGAAAGAAACAAAAATATTTCAATACCTTGAAAGAGAATATCAACACAACACCGATATTAGCCTTGACGGACCTTCAACAGCCAATTGATATTGAGACTAATGCTAGTTGATATCCCATGGGTGTAGTATTGATGTAGCATCGCAAGCCTATTTTTTAACACTCTGAAGCCTTTTCTCAAGCAGTTGTTAATTATCCCACATATGACAAAGAGTTGTATGCATTGGTTTAAAGTGTTAAGAAATGGAAGCACTACTTGATAGGTAAGGAGAATATCATACATACATATTGCCATCCCTTACAGTACCTCTACTCATAGACCAAGCTACAACAAGATTGTCATTTTCGATGGATGGGTTTTCTTCAATAGTTCCATTTGGTGATAAAGTACAAGAAGGGTACAAGTTAGAAAGTGGCATATATGCTTTCTAGGCCTCCTATTTCTTCATCTATTGTTTTGAAAAATGCTTCTTTATCTCATGATAGATATGTGGAATAGCATGCTACTAATGATGATCTTAAATATGTTTATGAGATGATAACCCTTGGTGCACAGGTGGAGAACTATTATTTGCCAGGAAATTTACTCTGCCATCTTGGAAATCTATGTATTTCTACAAGTGAAAGAGTCCATGTAATTCAAGAAGTTCATACTTCTCTTGTATCTTGGAATTTTGGGGTAGGAAATACTATGGTTCATTTGCAGATGATTGCTTACTAGACCCGAATGAAATAAATTGTAACCAAGTATGTAAAGGGGTGTGTGATGTGATATAATTGTAATCCCACAAATAGAACATTCGGGATGTACACACCACTCCATGTTCCTTCTCATCCTTGGGAGAGTATCTCCATGGATTTTGTAGGAGGGTTTCCTATGCCGAAAAGGGGTCATGAGTACTTGTATATGGTGGTGGATAGGTTTAGCAAGATGTGTATCTTGATGCCATGTAAAAAGTAGATCAATGTTGAGCAAATTGCTCATCTATTCTTTCAGCATGTATGGGTCCACTTTGGACTTCCCACATCCTTGATCTCCAATCAAGATTCTTGATTCCTTGGAGAGTTTTGGACAAGCTTGTGGAGAATGATGGATACCAAAATGAAGAGGAGTACTTCTTTCCATCCACATACCAATGTATATACATAGGTAGTTGACATAACAGTGGTTCATTTTCTCCAATGGTACTGCATAAAAAATCCTAAGTTGTGGGATGATCAGATACAACATGTTCAACATGCATACAATCAAACCTTTCACTCTTCGACTCAGAGTTCACCATTTGAGACATGTTTTGGGTATCTACCTAATACTCCCTTGGACTTGACATATGGAAAAGGTGTTGACTCAAATCAAAAAATAGATGAAGACACAACCCTCAAGTTCATTCATAGGATTCAACACGTACACCGTAAAGTCCAAGAACAGTTGGAAAGGATTTAGACATAGTACAAATACCATCATGGAAAGCACAAAGTTGATGATCAGTTCCAAGTTGGAGACCAATTATGGCTTCGCATTATCAAAGATAGGTTGAAGCGGGAAGGCAAGAATCTCAAGCCGATTAGATATGGACCCTTCACCATCATGTAAAAGATTGGCACAAATGATTTCCACTTAGGTCTACCACCATATATGTAGATATAATCAGTTGTGAATGTAGAAAACATGAAACTTTATATGCCTCCATTGATCATGGAACAAAGGGAGAGTGTTTCAGTACTTTTAGTGGATGACTTTTCTCCTGAGTACTTAGACGAGTTGAAAGAATATTTCATCCTAGATAGAAGAAAAAGGACTTCACGTAGGGGTGATGTTGAATATCTTTGAGTGGTTCTTAAAGGAACACATCCAAGCAAAGCATGGTGGATCAATAAGGGGAAAGTGAGGGATAAATTTCCTCACCTATATATTGACTGATAATGCTTTTGTAGGTCCAAAAGATTCTCAGTGGGGAGGAATGATATAGGAGGATCTATAAATGCCTAAATTCAAAGTCCTAAAATCTTAGTAAAAATGGAACCAAGTGGAAGAGATGCTTGAGACAATTCCAACACCACTTGAATCGCTCCAAACAGAATATGGATGAAGAAGATATTAAGTTCTGAAGTTTTAGAAAAATAGTGGTTTAAGTCTGTAGAATGGAAAAAGGGGGTGCCACGTGGCACCATTGAAAGGGTGACACATGGAATTTGTATAGTTGTATTATGCTGATGTGGCATCCTCCCAAGGTGCCACATGGCAAGTTGCAAGGTTGATATGGTAGATTACAAAGCTAAGTTGGTAGCTACATGACATTTGACATGGACTAGTTACATTGTGACATGTGGCATTAGATGGTTGTACAAGTGGATCAATGAGGGGCCTCGATGTGGGAAACCCCCCATTGACTTGTATGGTTGTTAACAAAACTTCGTTTGGGTCGCTGGGGATCGAACTCGTGACCTCTCATTCGTCAAACAAGCACTTCTTCATTGCACTACCAATGTTCCTTGTTATTAGGAATGGGGAATACTACATTTAATTTTGAAATGTTTTGTATTGGGGGGGAAGGGGAGCGGACTAGCTGGCTCCAAATCTAGTGACTGCATCAGACACCCCCCCCTTCGGCTAGAAGTTTGTTATTGTGAATGGGAATGACAGGAGGTTTGAAATAAACCAGCCCCCCCATATATATATATATATATATATATATATATATACATATATGTTAAAACATGTAGCCGATTTCCAAGGGGGGATCCCGCAGGTTTGACCTTGGGTCTCCCTCCAACTAATACAATAACTTTCCAATATGCCAAGTGGGAGTACTTGTTAGGTCCAACCACCTACAAATATTTAAGATGGTGTATTCCAGTGCTTGAGGGAGGATCCACATACCCACAGGTATGTACTGCTATGAGAAGGTCTATGTCAATTCCAGAGGGGGACTATTGTGACCCGATTTTTCAATTCAATTTCATTGGTACAATCAAAATTTGAATTCGAGCAGCGAATTTTATCCAACACCATAACTAAGGTATTTCCATGTATTTTTCCAAATTATTGTTGAGATCGTATAAAGGCCTCTGCACTAATAAGTGGACCTGGAGACGTAGTCCATCATTGGGATGAACTCTATTATCAAGCCTGTGTGCCATTGTGTTCTCTTATCATTTATCTATGTGGATTTTTTCTTTGATTTATGTTTCACATAATCTTTGTTCATGCTCTATTATACAATTCATGTTATAGTCATTGGATAAAATATCCTGGATCAATGGAGGAGTAGGGGAGAGAGAGAGAGTTAGAGAGGGGGTTAGTAATGGTTAGGGGGAAGAGGGGAGAGAAAAATGGAGGAGGAGGAGGATGGTGGGGGGGTTATAGGTAGGGTGATGAGTAAGGTGGGTGAGATTTTGGGGGAGAGAGATAGGGGTAGGAGTTATGGGGTTGTGAGAGAGAGAGAGGGGGGGGTAGGATTTAAGGGTTTTGTATGTAAAGGAAACATGTACACATTTATTTCAATATAAATGTGTGTTAATTTTTGTGAATTATTCACTAGCATAGCCATGCACCAAACCACTTGAATGTGGCTTTAATGTGCTTCATAACACGTACGCATTTTGTACATAAAAAAATGGTGCAAATTTTGTTTCTATAAAAACATGTTTTTGTCTATTTGACAGTCACTCAAACATATATAATCATTTTACAATCATCTTGCATTTTTTCATCAAGAAGAAAAAAACTCTCCAATTGAAGAGCACCAAATAAAATATCCATCATTCATTTGTTTATAATTGAGGAGAAACAAAGACAATTGTTCTCATTCATCATTGTGGTGATGGGATATATTCACAATGAGAAAGAAAATTAGCAATCTTGAAGAATTTCTAATTCAAGAGCACTAAGGACAATCTTCAACATTCATTTTCTTATAATTGAGGAGAAAAAAAGACAATTTTATCTCCTTGATCATTGTGGTGATGGGATATATTCACAATTGAGGAACATAATCAACAAGCTTGAATAATCTCTAATTGAAGAGCTCCAACGACAATCTTCAACATTCATTTGCTTATAATTGAGGAGCACAAAAGCCAATTTTTCCTCCTTAATCATTGTGCTAATGGTGTATATTCACAATTAAGGAAGAAAATCAACAATCTTGAAGAATCTATAATTGAAGAGCATCAAGGAAAATCTTCAACATTCATTTGCTTATAATTGAGGAGCACAAAAGACAATTTTTCCTCCTTGATCATTGTGGTGATGTTGTATATTCACAATTGAGGAAGAAAATCAGCAAGCTTGAAGAATATCTAATTGAAGAGAACCAAGGACAATCTTCAACGTTAATTTGCTTATAATTGAGGAGCACCAAAAACAAATTTTCCTCGATCATTGTGGTGATGGGGTATATTTACAGTTGAGGAATAAAATAAGCAAGCTTGAAGAATCTCTATTTGAAGAGAACCAAAGACTCTCTCTGCCATTCATTTGCTTAAAATTAAGGATTACCAAAAACAATTATCATCATTAACTTGCTTACAATTGAGGAGCACCAAAGACAATTTTCATTGAACTAATCATTGTGGTGATAGGGACTATATACAATTGAGTAAAAAAATCAGCAAGGAAGAAGAAGCCTCAAGAAATCATTGAAGAAAATAGAGAAAATAAAATATTAGACATGATCAATTGTAGGAATTCTATGGACACTCATCCAATTCCAATTATAGATGATTCCAAAATTCTTTATACCAATCCACGACAAACAAAATGGAAGCATTCACTAGAGGGGCCCTTAATTTCCACAATAGTTGAGGAACAAGCATCCCATGGCACTAATCAAGAAGTAAAATGTAGGTGCTCACTAGGAAAAGTTTCAATTCCCACATCAAGTCAACCTAAAACTTATGAATCAAAGAATGTAGTGGAGTTAGCGTAATTGTTTGTAGAAGAATTGCTGAATCCTAGGATGAGTATAGAAGACAAATTCCAAGTGGACACCTTTTGAACCTATGGCCATGGAGGAAGTGACCAAGATGTTAAAATATATGGTAAATGACATGACCAAGGTGAAACAAGGGTAGACTATTCACTTCTTTCTGATTATAAAAGTGATGAAGTTAGAGAGTTGTTGCATCTAGAATGTATTTATAATGAAGCAAATTTTTTGAGACCGTTCAATAGGATGTCCATATACCATCATCCATCTACCAACAAGAGGCTGAAGGACAACAAGCTCCTATTGAATTTCCAAAGCATCTTGTTGATGTTGTACATGGTACACTCCGAACCTCCTTACTTTCCTTATCAAGTACACACCGAAGAAATATGAAACGCACATAGGTTTATGAAAGTATCATTAGTTCCCTTGAAGGTACGTCATCTAAATGTAGTATTGCATATCAAACTCGATATATAATTAATAAATAGTTTGATTCTAAATGTGATGGAGATAAATGTATATTATTTTTACATTGTTAAAATACAAGTGTATGATTGTTGTTAGGAGAAAGTTAGAAATACATATGATTTGAAATTATCTACCAAGTTCTCATATTGTTAAAATCTAGTAGATTCTTTTAGAAAAATTGGTAAGAAAACTCCTTCAATTCAAAGGATCACAATGAAGCTCGTCATGTGTTGTCATAAGAAATCGTAAACAAGAACACTATAGTCCTTTGTCTTCTCAATACTACATCCAAAATTGTTAATTTGAATTTCAAAACCCTCAGTAGGTATTCTATTATAAGAGAAAATCTTGAAACAACCGACCCAACAGATTTTTGGGCCTTCATTGGTAGGTTTCCATGCTTTAACGAAAGCTAATTGATGCAGTAAATGGAACTTAGTGCAAAGTTTTTGACATGATAACACTAGGATTTCTTCAAACCAAAAGGATGTACTAAAGTTTAGAAGTGTTTCAAACGATTGTAAACCACACATTAAACAATTTCTTGACATAACACAATAAATGTGGTTAAGTTACAAATAGTTTATGTTCAATTGACTGAATTTTTTTTACACGTAGTTTGGAGTAAAACTGGATTGAATATTGGATTATCTTATTCTTGATAGGTGCAAAAAATTTCTTGTTCAATGCATATGGTACTTACAATGCTGGAGTATCTCTTATTCGCAATTCTTTGTTGTATGCATAAACATTCTGTATTTTGTCTAGTGCTTCTCTAGATAAATAAAATTACTAATTAAATCAATGTTCTAGGTATGAAAGATGTTTTTAAGTACTCGTTTGAAGGATTTTCTCCTCTCTTATGAAAGTACTTTGGTGTAAGCATATTCTTTTAGGATTAATGTTTGTTGTTTATTATGTCCACATTTTTCATGATCAATGTATACTTTTCAAAGGGTGTGTTTCGATGCAATTACTTAAGTTCGTTCCTACTTTAAAGAAAACCTGTCGTAACTATCCTTAGAACCCATATTATCATCTTGTATTGTAATAGTGTAGCCTAAGGGAGAACATTCAAAAGTATATCCTACAGGTGAGCCCCATCATTTGATGCCATATGTTTGCTTAAAACGAATTGGTCCCTGAGTATATTTCTAATTTGTTCCTTTGTGCTGAAATATTGCATTACAGTCTCAATGGGTTATAGTTGCATGTTACTTATCATGTTCTTGACCATACAGGTACAAAATGCTTGTTTATCTGAAGTATTTCTTCTTGGGCTTGGCGTTTCCTCCTGGTAAGTTAAGAATATGGTGTTATCCATTGTTGGGTCTAATTATTCAATTATCCTGGGAGGAAACTCAATGACACCTGATGGTAACATGTTGGTACTATTGTATCCACTAACACCCACAATTTAGGATATCAACATGATGCTTAAATGCATCACACATCCCTCTTCTATAGTGAACATGTAACATTGGAAAATTTAGTAGGCCATGTTTATAATTTACATCACAAGAATGACAAAAGGAGAGAGGCCAAGGAGACAAGAATAAAATGAAGAGATGATATGGGGCAGTCTTGATACTTTGTTCATATCTAGAAAGGGCTACACCAACAATATTTTTAATTGGATAAATTTTATTCACTACCCAAAAAATATTATCCAATATATCAATGATTGTAAACCACAGTTAATAACAAATCATTTCATAGTTAACATGTTCAGCCATGGTGAAGGAAGATAATTCTGATTTTAATTTTGAACTGGTGAGACTCAAAACTGATAACTCCGTACATATTAGGAGCTCATGTTTTTACTATGGCTTGGAAGGTCCAAAGAAGATGAGTATGTCACCATGTTGAGTCCTAGTGATATGGGGCATGCTATAAATCACCTCCTTTAGGAGCAAATGAACAATAAAATTCCAACTCTCACATATTAACAATAAAGAAGGGAGAATCACAGAAGTTTTGGAATTTGCAATGCTTTAAGGAACTGACTACAAATTCCAATGTCTTTAATTTCAAAACTCTCTTAGATGTAGGAAGAAAACTAAGAGAAAAATAAAGAGACAAACCTCTTGATCTAGAAACCGTTCATAGCCAACATCACAAGAATATAGTCCTCTTATCTTGGGTTTCGTACTAGTCCATTTTTTTATATAATTTTTCAGGTTCGCAATCATGCTTACCAAATTCCTATAATCACATAAAAGTCAATGTAGGATGCCATCCAATTTTCCAATATACCAGCCAAGAAAACAGTTCAAAGATTAAGCCTATCTACCCATATATTCTCCGAGGTTTCTCATTTTGGCATCTAGAACAAGAAATTTTTAATTAGGGGGAGATCCTGACTTTTATGGATTTCCATGAGTGGGAACTTGGAGGGAATGGTTGCCAATAGTCTGTAATTCCTTTTCTATCTACCGAGTTTACTATGTAATGTTTGAACAACTCGCATGATTTTGCTTCCTACTCCATTAACTGTGATTCTTCTATTTAAGGGTGCTAGCTCAATGGAAGAGCACTTTCCTTAAAGGAAAGAGGTTGGTGGTTCGATTCCTCCGTTCCCTATATACAAAAATCAATGAATAATTAAATGACCAGTTAACAACAATCAATGACAAAATAAATAGCCAGTTAACAATGATCAATGACTACAAAAATGACAAGTTAACTATAGTTAATGACTAACTGAATGACTAGTTAACCACAATCAATTACTAAATAAATGACCAATTAACAACAATAATTGACTACTACAAATGATAAATTTGTGACTAAAAAAATGACTAAAATTCGCATATAAATGACTATAAACGACTATTAGTAGCTAATTTCCACTATCTTATAACTCGACTAACTTAGTCGTATTTATTTTAGTCATTAATAGTTGCCTTCTTTAGTAGTATATTTGGTCATTGATTTAGTCATTAATTGTGGCAATTAATGACTAAATCAATGACCAAATATACTACTAAAGAAGGCAACTATTAATGACTAAAATAAATACGACTAAGTTAGTCGAGTTATAAGATAGTGGAAATTAACTACTAATAGTCATTTATATAGTCATGTATATGCAATTAATGACTAAATCAATGACCAAATATACGACTAAATAAGGAAACTATTAATGACTAAAATAAATACGACCAAGTTAGTTGAGCTATAAGATAGTGAAAATTCTATGTGAATTTTAGTCATTTTTTCAGTCACTTATCTCTCATTTTGTACTAGTGAATGGAACTGTATGAGAAATTCAGGAATGAACATAGGGAATTGAACTTGGGGAAAATATATTTTGAGAAAGGAAAGCCTTGGTATGTTAGAATAAATACTCTTCATAACACTTTTTGTTGTAGACACCATGTAGAATATGAATATTACTATGACACATTTTTGTAAATTCATCATGTGTTGCATATGCAAGATTTCTCTATCACAATACAATCGACTTCATCAAGAGAATTAATTCATAGAATCATGTGTAATAGGCCAGAGGAGAAAACATACTATGCAAAAGAGTTTTTAGATGGGACATGCTCCAACTGTGGTGGAATGGCATTATTGATCCAGTGCAATCATGAGTGTGGAGATAATGAATTTTGGAATATCATTATAGACATGAAATGTTTCAAATACATCACCTATGAAATAATCCTTGAGAAATAAAGCAAAAAGATACAATTGGTAGCATATCAGGTTAGTATCTATATCTAAATTTTCTTTTCAATTATCTTTCAATCCTTACAAACATAAGTTATGTTGATATTATTTTGTGCCACTAGGTACAAGCTATCCACTTAATCAAGGAATTTATTAAAAAGACAAAAATATGTTCAACATGTCCATGTGGCTCAATGGAAGGATGAGCAGTTTAGAATTTGTAGAGATACATTTCGCCATGGTACTATACTTTTAGTGGTTAATTTTTCTGAGAAATACACTCTACAGCCCCAAAATGAGATTCAAACTCACTATTATCATTCTAATCAATTTTCCTTGATGGTCCATATCACATACAAACTTGACCCAAATAGAAGTGAAGAGCATCGAAAAATTCTGAAGGAATATAAGTTCTACATAAGTGACTATAGGTATAATCACTTCCCTTATGTATGTCACTGATTTCTCATGTCCTATGATCATCTAAATGGGAGGAACATATAGATGGATTGACACTGGATTTGGTCCGATGGATGTGCTAGTCAGTTAAAAAATGCCCACATATTTCAATGGTTGTGTTCATTGCTTAAAAATTATAGCGTTCCACATCTATGGAACTATTTTGAGACTGAGCATGGTAAAAAAGAGTATGATGGAGTTGGGGCATGTAGAGAGTAATTGAAATTATCTACTGAATCTACTATTTAAGATTATCAATCTTTAGTCAAGTGGTGCATGTCAGTAATGGGAGAGGAATCAACTATGCAGGAAAAATCCACAAGAAAAAGACATGTGCAAAGAATATTTTGGGAGGTGGTTGATGTAGACCATTCACATGCATGGGAATGAAAGAATGACTCAGACTAATGGATTTCATTCTATTTGAAGCTCCAACCACCCTGTATTTGAAATATGGACTAGAAAACTTGCTTGTTTTTTCCTCCCATGTAGAGATGGTGGAAAGGATGGGTGTTAATCATTGGATTGGGTTGATGCATGGGATTGCATATCACTTCCACTTGATCAACATGTAATTGTTTAGTTAACTCTATTGGAGGTGGACCATAATCTTTGTTTCCCAAGTGGATAGGTAGAGTGCCACCAGTAGTCCTGTCGTCGGCGAGGTGGGTGGCCATGGGCTGATCATGTGGGAGATTGCTAGCCACCTGATGATTCATGTTCGTGCTATCCATGCAGCCAGCCAGGTGTCCGAAATCCCCTGAGGCCAAATCCTTGCACTTCCTTCTCAGAGCAGCATCCAAAATTTCCATCAAACTTCCCCCGTGAAAGGAAACTCCGGCCCCTGCTCCCTTATTAGGAATGGCGTCCGCCACCCTGTTTCCTTTCCTTCAAATGTGCAAAAACTGGATGGCCGAGTGGGAGTTCAGTAAATTATGCAAGGCCCAGAGGTGACTCTCCCACCTCCAATTCCGGGATATTTTAGCTATAGCCGACGCACACTAAATTCTTCGGGCCATGGAGATGATTATGAGCGAATACCCTTCAACTTCCAGTGGAGTCGACCCATTTTGAAGCGCCCACCTGATACCATTGACCATACCTTCCATTTCAGCCAAGTTGTTAGTATTTTCCCCCAAATCACCCCAGAAGATGCTAATGATGACATGCTCTGCATTTGTAATGATTACGCCAAACCCAGCTAGTCCAGGGTTACCCTTCGTGGCTCTGTGAAAGTTGAGTTTATATGCCCCAACATTTGGGCATTTCCACTATTCCGGACTAAGAGGAGGCAGAGTCATCTTGCAGGGACGACAAATGCTAACAGGTACGCTGAAAATTCCCCAGTCGTGCAGAATTACCCTCTCAGTGATATCCATTTTCATAGCATTCTGGTTCCATTGATTAAGAGTAAGTGTTTCCTTTATGTGCTTCTCTACCTAATGCCAAATAATTTCAGTGGTGCGGGTTTTGATTTAAAAAATATGACGATTCCTCACCTTCCATATCTCCCAAACCACAAAACCTGGAAAGAGCTCCCAAATCCTTTCCAAGATTTCATTTTTAAAATCTTTGGATAGCCAATTAGCTATAGAGAGATCAGGTCTTTCCTGGATCTTGGCAGTCTTGCAAAAGTGCTCAACTCCTTTCTCCCACAGAGAGGATGCAAAAGGGCAGGAATCCAGCAGGTGATTGATAGTTTCCGCGTTTTCCTCACACATAGTGCATTTGGACGGCCCTATGAATCCCCGATGCAACAAGTTATCCCAAGTGAGAATATGCCTGTGAATTAATAACCAGCTAAAAGAAGAAACTTTGGGCCACCATTGACCCTTCCACAATATCCTCCATTTAGCATCAGTCTCCATTCTGTACGTCTCCTTCTATAGCCCCATAGCTTCTTTAATATTGAAGTTGCCTGAACTCGAGTATCCCCATTGAACCTTGTCGGGGCCTTCCAAAATGGGGATTCTTTGTTTGCAAAGCTCACCATAGAATTCATCTATGTTTTAATCCAGAGCCACGGATTTCCACCAATCCTTCGATTTCCAAGTCCTAAAGTGACTGTCCTCAGCATTTCCCTCCCAAAAGTCTTTAACACACTTCAGAGGATCGTTTTGGAGGTAAAGAAGGAGATCCAGGCTATCGGCTATGTTTTCTATGCATGGTATCTTTTTCCAGGCGTCCCCACTGAATCGGGCCATGACCCCATCTTTGATTTCCCAGAAACTATGTTTTTGGATAATTCCTCTGTTCTCCAAAGCCACCTTCCAAATGTTCAACCCGAGAGAATTTACGTCGAAGTGGATCAGCTATTTTTTAGGCCAATGAGGGGCATACGTATTATGCCATAATCTACCCCAGGGTTCCTCAGTATGGGTTATCCACTTCCACCATATTTTTTCCCCCATGATACTGTTGGTGCTAACCGGGTCCTGAAGCCCGAAGCCTCATGCCTCCTTCGGCTTGCACAAATTATCCCAATTCACCAAAGCCCATTTCCTATGCCCCTCTTTTCCTCCCAAAAGGAAATTCCTCTAGATGGAACAAATTTGTTTCAGAACTATCTTCGAAGCAGCCAGAACAGAAAACAAATAGACCAGCATGGCCTGGAGAACAGATTTAACCAAGACAATACGGCTAGGGAAGTTCAGCGCCCTGAATGTCCAGTGATCAAGATTTTGCTTGAGTTTGTCGAGCAAGTCCTTCCATGAAATTTGTCAAATGGTTGATTCCACCAGGGGGGCACTCAGGTACTTGGAAGGTAGGGACCCTTCTGTAAATTCAAGAATCCTAAGGATATTCCTTCTGGTTATCTTCAGGGTGTTGAAGAAATACACATGGGATTTCTCCTTGTTGATCTCTAGGCCACTAGCTAAGAGGAAAGTATCCAGGCCATTCCTCATCCCCCTGGATTCCTGGACACTGGAAGGCCCCATCATCATGGTATCGTCGACAAATTACTGGTGAGTTTGGGGTTCCAACCCCTCACAGATAGTGACCCCAAGATCTGACCTTCACCTTGCATGGCTTTTAGCATTCGATCCAAACCCTCCACTATGATAATAAAGAGGAACAACGACAGAGGGTCCCCTTGACGGATACCCCTAGAGGCCTGGAAGAGCTGGGACGGAGTGCCATTAACCAGGATGGAGAAAAAAGAAGAAGAGACAAGGCTCATCACCCAATTAGTCCAATCACTAGTAAAACCAAATGCTTTGGAAAGGTCGATCTTGAGCAACATACTAGGGATTTTTTTGAATTTCAGGGAGTGAATAGTTTCATGCACTAAGATTATTCCATCAGTTATCTGGTGACCTTCCACAAAACCCGCTTGTTCCGGGTAAATAATAAGCGGGATAGAAGGGCGTAGTCTATTGGCAATAACCTTAGTGATGATCTTATATATCACGTTGCACAGAGCAATTGGTCTAAACTTACCCAGGTCTTCCATGTACGACTCCTTTGGGATGAGTGTCAAGAGGGTGGCGTTGGGAGCTTTCAGAATAGATACAGTCTTCCTAGAATTCTCAACAAGCACCAACACTTCCTCTTTTAACCAGGCCCAACAAGCATGGAAGAAGTTCACAGTAAAACCATTCGGTATGGGGCTTTATCATCAACCATTTGTTTGAGTACTGTTTCCTCCAACTCTTCCATTTCGATGGGTTTCATCAACATGAAATTGTGGTCATCCGTTATCACCCTTGGAATAACCTGCAAGACCTGGGTCTGAGCCTCATTCCTATCCACATCAAGTTCATCAAGGAGGTCCGTGAAGAACTCGTTAAGAGTAGTTCCTAGTTCTCCCTGGGATTCGGCATGGGCAACATCAATTTTTTTTAGCCTCACCACACAGTTCCCATGCCTGTGTTGGATTGCCGCTTTGTGAAAAAACTTTGTGTTGCGCTCCCCTTCCTGCTTCCACAGGATTTCTTCCTGTTTCTCATAGGTGTTGAAATCATTTAAAAGGATATGCTCCTCCTTTTTTAACTCTTCTGAGAAGCCTTGGACAATGCCTTTCTGCTGCACTTCTTGCATTTTTTATCCATCTGCTTTTTTTCTTGGAAAATGTTCCTAAAACATTTTGAGTTCCAACGCTTAATTTTAACTTTTAGGACCTTCAACTTTTGTTGGAACTGGTACATTAACGTACCTTTGATGGTAGGTATCTCTGACCACCACTGGTGAAGTTTCTCAGGGAATTCTTGGTTGAGAAGCTAGAACTGTTCAAACCTGAAGGGTCTTCGAATATTCTCCTCGATCCTTGACCATTCCAGACTGAATAGCCAATGATAAGAGCCTGTGGAACGAAGCAAAACCATGGTTAAATCCCCTCCGGCCATCATGGTAGATTCCGTAACCAGGAAGCAGTCCAACTGACATGAAATGCTCCTTCCCCTGCCCGTTTGTTATTCCAAGTAAAGATACCATTCTTTGCTTGGATGTCCACCAGCTCAAGAGATTTAATGACCTCATTGAAATGATGGTTAATGGGGCTTAGTTGGTGGATACCTCCTTTCTTCTCTTCCAGGTAGCAAATCAAATTAAAATCCCCCCTAGGAGCCAGGGTGCAGGGCCTACCAGAACCTTTAACGAGTGCAGGCAGTTCATGAATAATTGTTTAAGATTCAAAGCTGCGGGCCCATAGGCATTGGAAATGCAGTCCCGTGTCTTCGTTCCCAACACATGAAAGGAGGCCGACAGGGTGAAATGAGAGGAAAAAAATAGGAAAGAGAGACCTTACCGAGGTTCCACAAGATTCCCAACCCTCCAGCCACTCCTTTGGCATCTAAGGCCATCACCTCACAATTGTGCCACACTTTCCTACCAATAACTTTGATCTTATCAGTTGAGCATTTAGTTTCTTGGAGAAACATGATCATAGGTTTTTCCAGCTCGATTTTCCTTTTTAGAAGATAGATCTTCAACTAGCTTTTGCAGCCGCGAATATTCCAGGTTGTGATCCGCATTAAATCATTGTTTGGGGATGGCCGCAAGAGCTATGACAATGGTAGGATATTTTCTTGAAGTGACCAACTTAGATCCAATCATCTGGATCCTCTGTGCATTGCTATTCCATCCTCGTTTATCCTTCCTGCTTTTCTTTTTCCTTCCATCTCCTTGAGGGAGTCCGAGGCTATTCCTAGGAATTTCATGTGTTCAGTTTTGAGAATGGCCTTCTCTAGCAGGGAAATTTGCATTAGCAAGAGAGGATTGGGATCCTTGGCCACGGCAGCCGCCTCCAAAATTTCTAGATCTAGACCTTCAAACACCATATCTTCCACCTCATCTCCTTGTGGGAAGACTTCATCCATTGTTGCTTCCATAATCGGTTCTTGGGTGGTGATTTCTGGGGTGACTTGAATTTCTTGGATCTGACCTTCTTGAGTGATTTCGCAGTCATTCCCCACTTGTAGTACCTCAAATATATTGTTAGTTTGAGTTTTTTTATTTACCTCAGGGGCTGT
Organism: Larix kaempferi; assembly: GCA_027924585.1. Taxonomy (NCBI): domain Eukaryota; kingdom Viridiplantae; phylum Streptophyta; class Pinopsida; order Pinales; family Pinaceae; genus Larix; species Larix kaempferi. The sequence goes on from BSBM01001218.1 coordinate 1,556,861, forward strand.
AGTCCTTTTGGCTGTTCTTTTCCTAGTGGTAACTTTGGTGAATCCTTCATCTTTCTTTCCTTTTGGGTTATTGAAACCTCCAGGGATTTTATTGAGAGGGAAATCATGAAAAATATGGCCATGCTCATGACAACGTTGACATCACAAGGGGATTTTCTCATAATCAATCACTTGTAACCACACTTCATCTTCCCAAGTTAAGTCGATCCCATCCAGCAGATCTTGAGAAATATCCATATACAAACATATTCTGGCATACGAAGTGTATCTAATTTGCTTCGTCTGCTTTGACACCTTGACAAAAACCCCCAGCATGTTTCCAATGTCTGTGAGGATCTCTTCTTTCCAATATTTCGTAGGGAGGGAATAAAGGTGAATCCAGACCGACGCTATAGTGAGGTTCTCCTTATCGGGATTAAAACGTTCTTTCCATGACCTTAGGTATAAATAGGCCTATAGAATGGAAGAGGTATGGCCCATTATAAAAAATTATGGTACGGTCAGTTTCATTAAAGAAAACCACTGTGAAGAATCCCTTGGCTCTGAGCTGGAGGTTGTAGTGCCCTTGAGGTTTCCAGGTGGTGTTAATCCACCATATCAGGGCCTTCTTGTTTGGCCAAATTCCAACAAACTTACCAATTAGAGCGTGGTATTTCATGTACTAAATGTCCTCCCAGATCCGCTCCAATTGTATCTAAAGTTTGGGGATTGTTTTAGACTTAGGCATACATTGCCCTGGTTTCCTGCTTCCCAAATTCAGGGGGGTCTCTTTGCCAACCCCGCTAGACCCACCTTCTCCCTTCCCTATTGGAGTTTCAGAATCTTGAGTGTTCCCTTTTCCTTTTTCTTTCTCCATATCTGGAGGAGGAGGAGGTTCCTCCCCACCCGTAGGACCTTCCATGGTAGCAATCTCTCACAGATCTAGCACCCGAAAGTTCAGTCTTAAAAACCCTAAATCACCGTAAAACCTTCCTCCTCCCTTTGAGGTAAAGGGTACTTGTTCTTCACTATAAATTTATTAAAATGTCTATAATTAATGCACAAATAAATATTTCCATCCTTGTTTTTCACAAATAGAACGGGTTCTTCCCATGGAGACATTCTTGGATGAATGTATTTATTTTCTAACAACTCTTGCAATTGCATTTTCAGCTCTAGCAATTATAGGGTACTCATTCTATAACATGTCTTGGAAATTGGTGCAACTCATGGCTCAAGGTCAATTGTGAAATCAATATCTATTTTTGGAGGAAGTTCTATCACTTCAACAGGGAACACATTAGTGAATTTGTGCAAGACTTGTGAGTCATTCAACTTGGGAACTTCATTTTCTAATATATCTAATACATGGGTTGCATACAAATGGAAACTTTTTCTAATGCACTTCTTCAACCACAAGGATAAAATATTCCTAAAATTTCCCAAGGGCTTAAAATAGGCCCAAGTACATATGAGCTTATGAAAACTAAGGCTTTACAAATTAAATGCACAACGGAGTTCTTGAAGAAAATTTAAAAGAATTACAAATTATGAAATTTCAATCTTGCGAAACTTAGATTTTTAGAAGAACATGTACATGTAAAGTAGTAATAACATACTAATTAACATCTAAAATTCATCTATCAGATCATAAACCTTTCATCCAACTTTAAACTCAGAAATCCATTAAGATTCAACAACTAAACAAGCATTATGCATCCTTTCTCACTATGACTAGTTTCAATAAACATAAGCAATTCTTGGAGTACAAGTCTTGGATTATTAATGAAACACAATAAAAACATATGGGGATGATATATAAGCCTTAATATCATATTATACATGTCGCATTAACATAATAAAACATTCATTCACTACAGCTAGCACATCTTGCAGAAAATAGACTTTTCAACTATGTTTCCTTCTTCCATCAGATCAATAATTTAGAAAATGATTAGTGAATCATTATTTCATATTTATAATAGTAATTTGATATGCAATATTAGACATTATCATATATAAAGGTATGATAAGAATCGGATTTACAACTATCTCTATTCTTCCAAAAAAAACAGAATTTAACTAGTAAACTAAAATCTACTTTCAGAGAAAACTGTAAAGCAAATTAGTGGACTATCAAGGCCATGGATTGAACTGTAGGGATGATATCCTATAAAATATATAATACATATCCAAAATCTATAATATGGAGGTATTAACTCAGCCTTAACTCATGAAATAGAAATTTATCAAACTAGGTGTTTTTCTTCCCAACAAGGAACATGGAGGCTGCTTAATTCCAACTGGATCCTAACACCTATATAACTATTATAATTATTCAAGGAGGTATTTTTGGTTATTATACATACTAAGGACATCATACAAAATCCTTAGACAAACACACAGCTTTGACAGTTGCATGCCTCAGTAGACTCCTTTGGCTAAACCAAAGGCCACAAGGCAATAGCCCCGGGAATTATGTGGAGCCCAAAGGATTCTGGCGCATAACTGGAAGTGGTTGGTCTGTAACTACAACAACGTGCTATGAAAACAATGAGTTAGAAAATTGGACTTAAAAAATAGATTATTTTAGGGTGAAAATCTTCCAATTTTCTGCCCTGTTATCTATGAATTTGAATAGTAGGTTCTCAAATTTAGTCTATCATGCAAGCCATGAATAAAAATCAGTTTCATACTATACATCATATACTCATATAAATCATATTTTAAAAAAAAGTTTCTTAGATCCATTAGATAGAATGAAAACAGTGAACCATTCCATTAATATTTAATTACTTTGACTCTACAAGATTTATTAAAGAGAATAACATATTAGATCTTAATATTTCCTTTACAAATCATAAATAGCAGCCTCTAGGGATTGAATCCATCATGAAAGAGAATTTATTACATAAATATTTACTTATATTGACAAGAAAAGCAACTGAAATCGATAAATAAACGTTCCACCCAACCATTGGAACTATCAAGCTAGATCATACTTTGACAACCCACCTCCAATATGAGGCCATGAATTCCATAGGAAGGCACTCAAATCCCTTCAAAAAATCCTCCTTTGATATGATATGTTCACGATGAATACCCCATCCTTTTACTTTCCTATTTGTTTCTTCATTTTCTATGGGAAGATGGCATAACTCGCCATATCCATTTCCTGGCTTCCTGTGCAAGAAAACCTGTACTAGTAGGGGAAAAAAAGGGGAGAGGAAGCATGACTAATATAGACTAACTCTCTGGATGAAGGAGTAGAAATAGAGAAGAGAGGACTTGCAATCAAACACTTAGTCTTAGACCTTGTCATGAAAACCCTCAACCCTCTCTTGGATCACTCAAAGAAAAAAATGATGCATCAACACTTGTGAATAATCATTGAATGGAGAAATCAAGTCTTAAGCATGAAATAGTTGGAATTCCAATCACTCAAGATAACCAGGGTCATAGAGAGCGGGTTAAACTCATCCACAAGAAGGAAATTTGAATTCTATCGAGAGGGACAAGTGGCCAACTCAAATTCATGAAGGGTTAAGTGAGCCAACTCGAATTCATGAAGGAGGATAGTTACTAAAGGAGTCACTATTCTCGGAATAGCAAAATATAGCAATTGCAAAAATCATGGAGAAGAAAATCAAGGGTGAAAAAAAATTAGGGAAAGAGGCAAAAAAGAAGGGGGGGCACACTTTCTCAATAAAGGAGGTAGAAAAATCAGGATAAGAGCTAGAAAAAATCCACGAGGGCACACTTTCTCAATAAAGACATAGAAAAAAATCACGGTGTAAGCATAAATCAAGGGATATGGAGGCATAAATCAATGATCCAATCCCCAAAAATTAGGAGAGGATATTCTTAGCTCAAATTTATCCATAATAAACCAGAACTAAAATTAATAATAAAAATTTTCATTTATCATGTATAGAAAACACTGGGAAAGGGAATAACACTTAGATACTTAGGAAAAATAACATTTTTTCATCGACCAAACTCCCAGGGGGGTGTATTAGTTTAAGGAGTCCATATAACAATTAATTAGGTCTAGTAGTACCCCCCACATACCAAAATAAACAGAATTAGGGTCCTTTGAGTAGTGTTAGGGTGATAATCAACTCCTAACCCCCAACCCCCTCACCTGTGGAACCATGGCCCCCCCATGCCTTATTTTTACTTTCCTTTGTCGATCCACTCTATTTAATTAATTAATAATAATAATAATAATAATAATGTCCAAATCATGGTCCTAGCACCTAGTGCCTTAATTTTTAAATCATATGTCTAGGGGCTTAACACTAGGGGTGTTACAACTTTTTCTAAGTCACTTATTCAACCGCAAGGAACTTATTTATCAAGGAACACATTAGTGAATTTGTGCAAGAATTGATAGTCATCCAACTTGCGAAATTCATTTTCTACTCTATCTAGTACATGGGTTTCATACAATTGACAACTTTTTCTAAGGCACTTCTTCAACCGAAAGGCGAAAATATTCCTAATAGAAACCATATTTTGAATTACTTTTACTATCATTAGGTTTCCTTATTCATTAATGCATTCAAAACATTGTTGTAGAAATCAAGTTTAACTTGACATTCCTCCAACCAATCCATTTCAATTAGAAAATCATAGAATTTGAGTGGAAAAACATCTGGATTTTCCCATGTGAAGAGTCCAAGGATATATCTAATGGAAATTCCTCCACCACTTCACTAAATTTTCTCTTAGTTCCAGTGGGTAATTAAACCAACCATGATTTATTCTTTTATCAAAAGAACAAATCTCAATAATTTTAGGAGTAACATAACAATGAGTAGATATAGGGTCAATTAAAATAGAAATAGGTTTCTTAGCAATCTTATCTTCAACCCAAACCACAACCAATTGATGGTCTACTTGGAGGTATTTTATTGCAACATAGATTCTAGGGATGGTCCTGGCTACATCAACCATAGTTTTAGTCTCTTGGATGTTGTGAACATGTTTGTCACTCACATTCCGATGTGGAAAATTTCTCAGCAAGAAGTCCTTTCCACATCCCTAACATTGATAGGGCTCCCTTAGCTTACATCACATAAATTATTTTGGCTTAGAGTCACCATGTGATGGATGCCTTTGTTAATTTTTGAAATGAATAGGTTTGTGTTTTCCTCCTTTCGTCAAACTTCTCATTCTTCTTTTCTTTCCATACCTTATGGAATTTTGGATTGCTTTTGTTTTAATCATAACAATACATGGTCTTTGTTATAGTCTCATCTAGAGTTTGAGGTTAATTTGGTCCTTGTATGATTGAGGAATTCCACTTAGAAAATGTTGAAATTGTCACCTTATCATCTTTGATATACTAGATAGACCTCGGAATCTCCAAGAATTTATTTTTATATTTATCCATGGTAATTTTCCCCAACTTTAACTCATGGAGTTATTTGATTTTGTCATCATAGTACCCATTGGAGAGATACCTTTGCTGGTAGTACTTATTGAACTACTTCCAAAACATTTTTTTCAATGATACTCTTGACTTTCCTAAGGTGATCCCACCATATTGAAAATACTTCATCATCTCAAGAAGCCAAGCCTCAAGTTCTTGTCCATATTTCACTTCAAAGGTAGGGGTTTTGGCCTTCTAAAATTCTACATGTGCGCTATGACTAAAAGGTCTCTTCCACTTATTCTTGTGAGATGAATAATTTGGATTGCTGGTGAAGTCCTTATAGTTAGATGACTCACTAGAACAAAATTATGGAGTATATGCCCTATCTCTAGGAATTATTATTGAGCTAGGGACCTCTTGTGAGAATATCTCCTTGAGTTACTCCCACTCTTATAATCATTTCCTAATTTCTACCCATTGTAATATCCCAATTTTGACCCCATTGCATTAAAATGTAAATGATGTAATATTGTTATAAAATCATGGTGAGGAGCTCAAGGCCAAGGCCCCACCATCAATTTAGTGATGCATATGGTTTATGTGCTAGCCAGACACAATGGAATTGCAAATATCATGTAAATATGCATTTTAATAAAATACCCACAACTAACTATGCAATGCAACAAGAGATGGGGGCATGATTTTACAAGGAATTGGGAGGGAAACATTCAAACCCTTGGATCCAATCAATTCAAGACAAGTGTCAATGAGAGAAACCATAAACCCTCAACTATCCATGTTGACTTTTGTACCCAATCATTCATTTCTCCCAATATTTGGTTGAAATAGTTAATGGCTTGGGGAATGGAGAAGTATGACTGTCCAAATTCGGGCATGGGAAAGCCACCCTTCATGGAAATTAGTTTTTGGATTCCTTGGCAAGAAAAGAGCCATGAAATTGCTTCCCAAGCCATTCTTCACCCAGGAGTGGCCTCTCTCACATTTTTGGAGTCACTTGGGCATTTTCCCTCGACGTTTTTCTGGTTTTTGATGGTTTTCTAGATGGGAAGAGGGCGTCTTTGTGTTGCAGAGCTGATGGGAGGTAGAGAGCTTGATTTGGGGGTTTCATTGAGGCCATTTTGGCCATTGGAATGCTCATAACCTGTGGGAGAAATCGGTTTTGCTCCCTGTGGTCGAATTTCCCTTTCCACAGTCTATTTTTGGTGTGCCAACAATTTGGGGGAAGCCCATGGCCATCTTGTTTGTAAATCTCATTGTTAAAAATGTGTATCCATGCCCAATGATTGTGCTTGTTGTGTGTAGATAGAGTATGTTGGGGTATGGGTTATGGGTATCCATTGTTTTGGCTTGATCTTGAGTGCAAGCATCCATAAATGAAGAGGCTTCAGATTTAGACTGATAAACCCAGCTGTGGACTGGCTTGACTTAGATGCAATGATTATTTGGCTATGTATGAGCTTGAGTGTCCCCTTTTCCTTATAGAAATCATGCCCATCTCGGGGGTGGTCTCTGAGTGCTGAAAGAATACAGGCTGGACAGAGACCTATGGTTGGGTGGAACGTTGCAACAACATATCTAGTTGCTTGGGACCGTTTCACAACGAAGATAAGTATTATTCTTTATGTGTGTTAACTCTGCAATGTTATAATTTGATGACTGTTATTAATATGTTGAATGCATATAAAATGTGTGTGGATGGTGTTTTATTCCGGTGTGCATGTTTGCTTGATTTTCATCCGCACACATTTGTTTTTATGAATCTAATGAATCGAGATGACTTTATGAAAAAGTCCTAGAAGTGTAGTCATGTTCCCTTCCTTGCGTTGGATTGACGGGAGGGGTCGTGACACCCATGTTCATCTTCCTATGAATGTCTGTCAATATTTGAAGCATGGATAAATTATGTCAGTTCTATTCTTCTTAAGCTCTAATCATCCTTTCATTATCTTCTCTACAACTTTATAACTCCACTCTTAGACTTCTCATGATCTCTGTGATATCTGGAGGAGTTACTTGGTTTCTATGACCATTAGATTTTGTCTCTACATTCTCAACATTTACATTGTCTCCCATGGTATCTATTTCATGAATTATGATTTCTAGTAATCATGGTGTCCCAATGAGAACTCTTTCTTTCCTAGAACACTTCAACATTTAACTTGATGTATGGGTGGAACCTCTCTACATGGAGGAATCCTTATATAGACATATACAACACACGTGGTCCATCATAAGATTTCTCTCTTGGATTCCATGTTATTCCAACATTGAAAACCATAGTCAATCAACAATGGGAAAACCATTGAAAAAAAAATTCTAGATAAATATTTCTTCTAGCATGTTTAATCCCCCTAACAACTTTCATAAAATGGGAGGAAAGAGATAGACATGAACATTTACAACATCTTGTTCAATAATCTAGTTTATGTTAACACTAGACATCCTCTTATAGACCCTTGTTAATCATAATACCACTAATTCACCATAGATCCTCTCAATTTCTGTTTGAACACATAAATAATACATGGTAACAAAAATATGGATTTTATCCACATGGGAATTTCTTCCAAAGTGATCATTTATTAAGTCTACATCAGTAGTACATGTATGATCTGCATTATGAATCTCTGCTTCAACGTTTCTCATGTTTTCACCTCTATTATTCCCTAGTTTCTTCTCTCAACATGGATTGATTATTGATTCCAACACATATTTTCATTCTTTTTATACACCTCTTTGTTGTTTAAAAAAATACACCTCTTTGTTGTTCAACAAGTAGTATGGCATGCACATTTTATTGTAGTATGTTTCCATTTCCTGGAGTATTTTGTGGTTTAGGAGGAAATAAAGGACACATTCAATCTAAATTGAGAGGAATTGATATTGACATGAAGGTGCACACACCAAGAAGGGAACTTCACCAAAAATGTCCTTCCTTTAAGGGTGACTACTAGATATCCAAGTACAATCATTAATAGTTAGATACTTTCATACCTTGATCTACATACAGTTGTATTGTTTAGCATTTCTTCCAGTCTTCAAGTTACATGCATGTACTTTAATATTTATTTTAGTTTTGAACTACATACAATTAGTTATGTAGTTAATTGTAGACCACTACAACAAAATAGCCCTTTAGGGGTGGTTTTGGCTTGCGGGGGTCTTGGTAAACCCCCCCCCAAAAAAATTTCAGACCTTTGGAGGCAGTCTTTTAAAACCGCCCCTAAAAGTCATGGAAATTGGACTTTTGGGGGTGGTTTTTTTAAATCCGCCCCCAAAAGTCCTAAAATTTGACATTTGGGGACAGTTTGTCAAAACCCCCCCTAAAAGTCATGAGAATTGAACTTTTGGAGCCGGTTGTTTGAACCCCCCCCCTAAAATTCCATTTCTCATAACTTTTGGGGGCGGTTTCTCAAAACCCCCCCTAAAAGTCACGAGAATTGAACTTTGGGAGGCAGTTTGTTTGGAACCCCCCTTAAAAGTAATGAGAATTGAACTTTTGGAGGTGGTTGTTTGAAACACCCCCCTAAAAGCCCAATTCTCATAACTTTTGGGGGTGATTTCAAAACCCCCCCTAAAAGTCATGAGAATTGAACTTTGGGAGGCGGTTTTTTTGGAACCCCCCCTTAAAAGTCACAAGAATTGAACTTTTGGAGGCGGTTGTTTGAAAATCCCCCCTAAAAGCCCAATTCTCATAACTTTTGGGGAGTTTTTGGATTAGAAGCAAGGAACCTAAGGGATCAGTGGGTTAGTGGGCAAGGGGTTCTGTTTTGTTGGTACTAGTGGTTAAGTGGTTTATTAATTATCATGTTATTCGGTTTGGAGCTAGATGTTAAGGTTAGGTATGAGGTGAGGGGGTTAGAGGTTGAAGCTTCCTAGGTGCATGAATTTATTTCATGGATCAAGTGTGCCAAGTGCATGAGTCATTGACATGGGTTGGTTGTGTTAGGTCAGTGTCTAATTAGTGGCATTATTTATGGTGGCCATATCAATATTTTTAACACAAAGGATGGTTCTCGTGGCCTGGACTATGGCATGTGAACTAAATTTAGGGTCTAATGCCATATTAATTTTCCATGGGGTTGATGGTCCATGCATGTTAACCTAGATTACCACATAAGAATCTCTATCCTACATCAGAGATCGTCATGATCATCATTGTCACCATTGTTGATGTCATTGTTGTTTTTGGTTTGTCCATGGTTATGTAAACCAATAAACCAACCATGGTTTAATATTTATAGCTTATGTAAATGAATAGTGGTTCTCATAACCTAAATAATGGTCCATTGTGAATAAATTTACTATATGATTCATGGTCCATGTGTAGGGCCCTACACATAATTACTTTACCTTACAAGAGAGATATTGTGGCCATTTCAATATTTGTAACATTGAGAATGGTTCTCCTGGCCTATACCATGGCCTATAAACTAATTTTAGGGCCTAATACCATATTAATTTGCTATGGGGTTGATGGTCCATGCATGTTAACCTAGACTACTACATATGACCTACATATGGAATATCTAGCTTATATGTAACAATTCCCTCTGTTGCTCTTGAGTGATGATTAAGGCCTTGCGACATCACATAATCTCTAAAGAGTGAATCTAATTTCAACTACAAGTGGGATGTGTTGGTAATTTTTAGATCTGTAACACCAAAAATGAGAATTTTCTTGCCAATTTCAACATGTTAGTAAATTTCATTCCATCACCCTTTCTTCTCATTGTTTTCCCCTTTTTGTGAAGGGTGACTCAAGTGGATTCCAATGGACAACAGTGAAAACAAGAGAGCATAACATAACACACACATTCCCATATCCAAGGCCTAGACTATATTGCAAACTAATGAGTTGACTGAATTCAAGATGCGATTACAATAATTATTAGACAAAGGGTTCATATGACCAAGTGCATCACCTTGGATAGAACACATATCAGTAGTCAATAAGAAGGATCGAACCTTTTGGATGTGCATTGGTTATTCAATGTTAAATAAGGTGACAATTAAGAACAAGTACCTCCTACCCAAATTGATGATCCTTTTTATTAACTTAGATGGGAAAAGGTTTTTTCAAAGTTGGACTCAAGTTTTGGGTATCATCAATATATGAGAGCAAAGACTGGTCTGCATTATTTAAGATGTGCCACCACTTGTATCCTTGCTGTAGACACATGCCGCCTTGCTGTAGACACATGTCAGTGCATACCACCGACTCAAACTACATGAATAATGAGCTTTCCACCATCATCATCAGTGCCTATGATCGGAGATGGCCAGGGAAGAACTTTAGGTTAAACATGTCCGATAATGGCATGGTTTGGAAATTTACACATATTGTTCCTAAGGAGTTGTTGTTAACATGAAGCTTTGGACCCAGTCTAATAAAATATGAGGAGGAATAATTTTAAAGTTAACCAAAATTTAAATTATACATTGGTCAGGGTTGTTATATTCAACTTCATCAGTTTCGTTTCATTAGTTGCCATGTGTGCCTTAAAACAGTGAGTTGAGGTGTCTTTCACCAAAATCTCGATTCCACTTTGATCCTTATTTGTTGCGCCATCAAAGAATCCCATGGGGGAATTACCAAATAAAATTGGATTTATCAAAAACATTACTTTGTCTGCACCTGGATCTATGATGAATTATGTTGATGCTTTAATAATCCTTCTCCCAACCTCCTCTAGGTTCTGTCTGTAGCCTTAAAAAAGAATGGCATTCATGAAAATCCATAAGCCCCATGTGAAAATAAAGGGAATTGATTTTACCTTGGGATTTGTTAAAAACTAGAGCTTTAAATTTTCTTAAAGGGGTTGCAGATGCCAATTATTTTTGACTTGAAGAATGTTACAAATCAAAGTCCAAATATCCTGAGTAATGCTGCAATCTACCACAAGATTTTGTATGGTCTCCTCACTACTCAAACATAATGGATAGGCTGAAGGTCCAATTTCGCCCCTTTCTCTGTAAATCTCCCCTGTTAAGACTTTATTTCATAAGCATAACCACATAAATATAATTGATTTTGGAGGAGCTTTGATTTTCCATATCACTAGATACCACCACTTCAAATCATCATCCTCATAAAGATATATAAAGTAATTATAGGACTCTTTTATTGTCACAATCCCTTCTATTTTGTTCCAAGTCCAAGCCATCCTATCTAGTTTTGTAGACAGAGTGATCCCATTTTGGTAAATTCCTTGTATGTATGTGTTCCATTCACTGGCTAGAGTTCCTGTGAGTCCGAGATCTTGTGCAGAGAGCCAAATACTAGAACCTGTCAAGTTGGAGATATTTGTCTTATGTATATATGCAAGATAATAAAGGCCCCAACTATGTAGGTGTGGTAGAAGTTATTCTGATAGTATAAAGCCATATCCTCCACCCATAAAAGGATCCGAGCCTAAAAGAACTCTCGTACCTATACCAACCTTCCAAGCAATCCACTGCTTAACCACAGGTAGTGTAGTCAATAGATTTTTTCAGATAATGGAGGCTATTGGGAAAGCAAAGTGTTCTTTCCTCAGCCATGATACAACATCAAATCCTTTCAAATATTTCCCAGTCCATCTTGAAGCGATTTGGAGCGCCCTCCACTTCTATGATATCTTCCACATCTTTGCAAATTGCAAGTCATCCATTACTGCTAATGTATTTACTTATCGCAAGGAAGATTGCTTCTCCTTATTCTTCAATGTAGCCCATGGTTGGTGGTTTTGATTCTGATGATTCTGAATCATTAGAATCAAGAGGGTGGGCATCTTAATTGGATTTTGTTGTGAGCAAAGACTGCCTAACCCATTGCCTTTGGCCTAATCTTAACCCCAAACTAAAGAATGTCGATTGTCCCTCCCATATTTTCATATTAATTTAAAACTTATCAATGTGGGAAGATTACATGAAGTCATTCAAATGCTCAATTCATATGTGAGAGCAATGTATAAATGAAAGATGATGTTTCCATAGCGGGGAAGATGACTTCAATTACAGATAACTTTAGAAATTTGGTTTTCTATTTTATTAGGATTCAATAGCGTGCTACCGCGAAAAAAAGGGGGCAATTGTTTGAATCGTGAGTTGGGACATGCATGCATAATAACAATATTTAAACCCCATATTGATATTAAACCCACACAAACAAAAAATCTATTTAAAACCAATCCATTGAGAAGTTGATAAAATGTGTTTTCCTTCCTTTTGGGCTTTTTTTGCAATTAATATTTTCATGATTTCAAATTCAGTTGGGCATTCATTCATTAACCGAACAAAATGGGATTGCTTATAAATATTACCCGATGTCATTCTGTAAATAAGTGGGGGCAGCTATCCCTATCAAATATATAATAGATTGGGAAGAAAAAGTGCTATAGTACCCAAATAATGCATCATAGCGTACAATATGCTAAAAATAATGCAATTCATTCAATTCCGAAATTTTTTAAATGGAAAGAAATATTCCCACACCTTTCGTCAGCCATTCGAAATCAAAATTTACTCAAACATTGGATAATGCAATAAATATGATGATGGACAGTGCGATGGAAAGTATTTTCATGGTGCATGTCTACCCTCCTTTTTTATTTTTATTTTCGGAATTAATAAAAATGTGGTAAAATGTGTTTTCCCTCCTTTTGCTTTATTAAAGAATTAATATTTCTAAGTTTCAGTTCTTGTTTCATTGCACATAGGAGGGAAGGTTTTGGTCATAGACTTTTGCATCCACAGTTCATTCTTCTTCCTTATCTTCCATGTTGATGAAATGGCAAGATAAAGGCATTCGATATAGGTAGTGTTCATATCCTATCCATTGTGCATCGAATAGCTTCTACAATTCATAAAATTCCATTGATCAAACCCTTGTGTTTTTATTTTGTTGATTGGTTGTGGTTGCAGGAAATAACAAATATGGAGGTGCAATCAATCTATTCCTGACAATGTATATAATAGGGAGATGGAAATCATTTGATTCCTTTTGGTTGGCATTGAAATTAAGGTATGTTTCCATTCTTTTGAAAGGTATAGTGTGAAAAAATGTTTGTAGATCTTTTAGGGTCACGAGACCATGTATATATGTTGAAGGGCCCTGAAACGGAATGTACTACTCATTACTTCCTTTTACCATGCCTTTTGTTTTATTATCTGTGAGGATCTTCTTTGACCTTGATTCTAGACGAAACAGGGAGAGCTTGCAGAGTGAAAGTTGTAGATGTACCAGCTTTGGTAAGAACCCAAGCGACACTCACCTCCTCTAATCCACAACAATCAGGGAAACAAGGCTCGCAATATAGACAACTTTGCATTCACCGGAGAGTGTGTGATCAATGTATGCGATTTGTTTCGAAAAAAATGAGATGAATTAGTTGGGAGAATCTATATCGGTTTCCCAACCTACATTCCATTCTTGATGGCATACAGGGCTCCAAATCCATCTGCATTACCACATATGCGCTTTTTCCCACATCCTCACATTCTCCAGCGCTCCATACACGCTTTCAATTCACCCTGTACCAGACTACTCACATCCCCCCTATACTACCCCCTATCTTGGACAAATACCATGATTCCTCCTAAAAACTAACTAAATATAGAGTTCTAAACAAAATAGATATCCTATGGATAAAATAGAGAAGCCTTAGGTGTTTCCCAAGAAAGCGCACAATAAGGTGGAGTTGGAAAAGTTCCAAAGCATCCTTCATTCAATGTGTTGATGCCAGGTGTAAATTCCAAGTGTAGAAGTGGAGACAGAGGCTGAAGCAAATGTAGATATATATTCTGGCTCCCTAACCAGATAATAATGCAATATTCTTTCCTCAACATCGCTTACACAACCCTAGTGAGCCCTTGGATATGTATCTTTCACTTTTAAATTAATCCCAACAGATAAGTATTTCCAACCCTACTGAATTGAACTGGGCATAAAAGTGGTATCATGGTATTCGAGATCTAACTACCATCAATGAGAGGTGGATATGTCTCCTTGGTTAGTTTCCGTGATAGCCTCTATCTCAAGGCGTCTCGCTCTAGCTCAATGGAACCCCATCCCTCTTTCCAAAATCCTCAATTCCCTTTCTTCATTTAAGAAATTTTAGTAACTATGCCAAATCTTGAATTGGTTCAAGGACTACAACTCGAACCTGACTAGCACATCTTATGCTCTAGGGATGAACACGATTTGATGGTTCGGTTGGAATTATGGGTTTTTAGGTGAAAGAGCTCAATAAGTCATAATAAATAGGATCAATTAAGGAACTAAACTACTAGGATTTAGCCAATCAGTTCCTTGTGCCATTATAAAGAACTTCCATGTTGATAATTACATATGTTCAATTTCTATGAATAGAATCTATCATACATATAAATTGTTTAAGCAACAAAAAGACAGGCAAAGTTGCAAAAAGAGAGATGCTAAACATCTGACATTGAACTATAACATAGGCACATGTTATTCAAAACATATAATAATTGGTCACATGGAAGTGTTGCAAACTTGAAAAGTGTTGAAACAAATTGCAAAATACCTTTTAGGAAGCTTTGCCACCTCTTCATATCGAAACAGTTCAGCATATAAGCCATCAACACTTAATAACTCTTCATGAGTACCCATTTCAGCAAGATGGCCCTCTTCCATGACAGCAATAAGATCATAATTATGTATTGGACCTAGATGACATGCTATGATGATAGTCGAGTGGCCCAACATTAGTATATTTAGATCTTCTTAAACAACATGCTTAGCCTCCATATCAAGAGCACCAGTAAAACCATCAAGCAGTAGAATACAAGGATTGCATAGCACAACCCTTGCAATAGCAATCTTTATCTTTTGCTCTTCAGTAAAAAATAGCCTATCTCTTTCAATCTACAATATCACTATCTATAAGTACTTTGCCAATTCTTGAGGAGTAGACTATCTCATCAGGAAATCTATTTCTTATCTACTTGGGTATCATAACCATTAGGAAGTGAGCTGATGAATGCATGTGCATGTGCATTTTTTGTTGCCTCTTCAAATTGATCCATGGTTGCAATAGTCCATCCATAAATAATATCCTTCTTTATGCTCAAACTCAAAAGAGCAGGTTGCTGAGTTACTAGTCCTATTTGTCTTCTTAACCACTATATGTTAAGGTTTTTGATATTTTCACCATCCAGCAAAACTTCTCCTGCAAGAACATGCTAAGGAAATTGTCATATTTGTTTCTATAGTAGAAAATGAAATTTAATTTAAAACCATGCAAGCAAAAGTTCTAGAGGTTACATTACTAATAAGCACTTCCATGGACAAGCAATAAACTTAGGAAACTCACCCAAAGTGGGATCATAAAAGTTTTCCATCAGAGGAATAATGCTACTTTTCCCAGAACCATTCCTGCCAAACCCACTTGATGGATTTCTTGTGATGAGGCAGATAAATCATATTGATAGCTTCAGCCCTCACTAGATCAATCATATCTCCTTTGGAAAAAAATCACAATAAAACTTGAATAGATAGTTTACAGTAGATTGCATACAGAGACAATTTTGAACAATGTGAAAGATTTGAATTTTGACTTTATGTTCAAGTGGATTTTTATTGCTCACCTATCTTGGGATAGAATTATGACATTATTCTTAAATAATATATTGTATATCAAATCAAAACTGCATTACAATAGGATGGATACTATTTGTAGTTGGTTATTATGAATATAATAAATTGGATGCTTTGCAAATAATACTTCCAGATGGTTGGTGGGTCCTAGGAGAGCTTAAACCCATGGAACACCCCCATTGGAATGGATTTCACATGTTACTTTTGTTCCTTTTGTGGGCTCTCCTAGTTGTTGGAGGGGTTACTGTATGATTTGAGGAGGAGGATAACTTGATGAATTGGCATATGATTTATGGACCTCCTACACTTGTAGTCAACTACCAGCAAGAGAATCCATGTTTGGCGCTCCATGCCTGGAGGGAGGGGCACATCTTTGTTGACATTCACAAATTACACACATTTCATTATAGAGAGATGTTGCTTCTCATGTGTAATTGTTTTTTATTGTTGGGATCAATTTAAGGCATCTACCTTGGCATTTGGCTATCTTCTTGGTCTGCATTTTGACTACACCTCACATGTGGTGGAAAAGGTTACTTTGTGGACAGATCTAACAACCTCTAGTGGAGCACACCTCTTGGGAGGTTCATCTTGATTATTTTATTCACTTTTGACATGGTCTATCTACATTCTAGAGGAGGGTACATGAGTGTCATTGAAGTCTTATAGTGATATCTTGTACATGTCACAAAGGTCCACCATTTTGAATATTTGTTTGACTTAGGAGGTTAGAGAGTATTGGATTGTTTATTGATCCCCATAATAGATCTAAGGGATTATTATTATCTTATTATGGAGTTAGTTGAGCTCAAATCCTATATATTTGAGGCTCCTCCACTTGTAATGGTTGTTGAAAGTGCTCATAATCTTCGGAATACTATTTTCCAATATCTCTCTTAAGTGTTGATGAATGAATAAAAGTGCTTCTTCTTGCATGTGAAGTGATTTGGTTAAGATAATTGCCGGATTGATTGTAATGCCAACACACTTTAACATGGATTTCATAAATTACTTTTCACATCATTTAAAAAATATTACTTTTCATAATTTTTTATTTAATAAAATGATATATAATTTTGTAATTAAATTTTTTTTTTATAATGTAGTGTTAAGTAATGTATATGAAAACATCTCTCATACTAAGTTGTGCTAAGTTTTGTATTGTTCCTATATGCGAAACAATAAACTTAGACCGTGGAGTTGGAGAGATAAAAGTAATTATAAAATTTTAGGGCTTAGTAAGGGGTTTTGTTTGTTAGCACCATAGAGAAGAAGAGATAAGGAGTGCAGTGATCAAGAGGCAGCAATCCAGCCATGGGAAAGAAGAAGAGCTTCGTCAACAAGAATATCTCTGCAACATTTTGTCTGGTTTGCAGAGATTCATCGTCAACGTTCTCTGATCCATTCAGATTTTTATGCGATGGCGACATGGTTTTCACGCGGGTCAGCAATGGCACAAACTATGTTCTGGGATTCACAAAACTATGTTCCGGGCTTCACAGACGATGACCCTCGCGCCAATTCAGAAGAGGAAGAAACCGACTCCATCTTTGCAGAAACCGACGAAGATCCGGACGTGGAACCCAATGTCAATCCTAAGAAAGATAAATATAAGGGTAGTCATCTGAAGCCCTATGAATCTAACAATGGGAAAGGACAAGGCCCTCTTCCTGATAATATCAGAAAAGAAATCATAGAGCTTCGTTTTCCTGACGATGGCTACAATTATCGTATGCCTTTGAGGGAAATTAGGGATTCCAGAGGGGGCTCTGCGTTTGTTCCTTGTAGGAAACCCAAGTTGGAATCCATACCAGCATTTGTTAAGGTAATCTAGATGACCTTCTTTTGTGTTGGGTAGAAAAAATTAATTTAATTATTTTTTTACTGGAACAGAGACTTTTGCATTACTCCATTAAAAGGGCCTCAGCCTAACCAGAGCCAAATTATATAGAAATTTTAAAATATGGAAGATGGAAGGTGTCCAGTTGAAACAATTAAAGAAAGTTTGATTCAGAGCTATCATTGTTGTCCCGAATTTCTTGTATAGCTTTGGTGGACATATTGTCCTCATAAGAATAAACAAAAAACTTACGTTTATACTGAGAGCTCTACCGATTCGAACGAAACGAACTACTCTAACCTCTCTCTCTAGTCTAAGCTCTGTACATGAGAATATATTGATGGCCCAGTTATGTTTTTTTCTGCAAATTCCCAATTGAGTTCCCACAAACTTGGTTGGCCACAGGCTCAAAAATGGCTTTGAAAATTTCAAAATATCCCTCCTAAACATTGTAGATACCTCCTATCCTTCCCCAAACTCTCTCATCAACCTGGGAATTGGAGCCATTCCTCTCATTTTGATCTGTAGGGATTTCCAGTTCTCTTCAATATCTCTTGGAATGGGTTATGGAGGTGACCAACTTTGCTAATTGCCTTCTGAGTTCTGACTAGTTATATCTACAAGTGAACTGACACCCCTTCCCCTCAAGCTGGTCGAGGATGTGTGCCATTTCAGGGAGGCCTCCCAGAGGGGAATTCCTTAAAAATATTATATTTCATCCTAATTTCAAAGCCATTTCCTGCAAGCTGTGATAAGGAAGCTTTGATCACATGTATATAATTTTTAACATGTTTCCAAATCAGAGCCATGAATTCTTGGGATAGGTGTTTCAAGACATCTTCTGTTAGTTGTTGGAAATTATTTCTTCACCGGAATCTCCTTCCACACCTTGTTTTTTCCCAATGGCTAGATCGAAATGATCTTGTTTCCCATGGTTGAGTTCATGTTTATTGGGCACCTTATCCATAATCCTCCTAGAGACATTGGATGAATTACTCTTTCCCATTTATCTAGATCAATTTTTATAGTTACCCATGTATGTAGTTAACATAATCTTGAACCCAGCAGAACTACTATTCTGATTCTCAGATTCTGTCCTAGCATTTGATGGAAGCATACAATCTTCTGAAAGTGATCCAACTTGAGCCCCTTTCATATATGCATCACATGCATGAAGAATACAATGACCATGTTTTTGAAAATGCTCTTTAACAAACATTTCAAAATGCTGCACAGACAATAATCGGTGGATTTAAAATGTTTCTAGAAAAAAAGTTCAACATGATAATTAGAAATGAAAATATTCCCAAAATTCTACCTTCGGGGGCCTGTGTAGTATGTACAACATTGACTTTCATGATAGGAGAAATGAGTTTTCATTGTATGCTAAAGAGTTCTTCTCCCCTTTAGCTGAACCAATCTGTTTGTCATATTTATTAAAGTAAGGCTTAGAATTTAGTACTAGTCCCTGAATGGAAACAAGGACTTGTAGAATGCTTGATGATGTTGGGTCCCAAACTTCATTTCCTCTGCATTTCCATGTGTTTAAGAGACTCAGACAGACTTTCCCAGTCTCATATAGATTTGGATTCAACCGTAACCCACCAGAATG
Organism: Larix kaempferi; assembly: GCA_027924585.1. Taxonomy (NCBI): domain Eukaryota; kingdom Viridiplantae; phylum Streptophyta; class Pinopsida; order Pinales; family Pinaceae; genus Larix; species Larix kaempferi. The sequence continues at coordinate 1,576,296 of BSBM01001218.1, forward strand.
GTAGTATGCTAACTACAAGGATAAAATACAACATAAGCCATAGGAGATATCCATATTGAAGCTCAAAACATAACTTAGATTTCAATTTCACTTTCAAATCAAACAGTTCTAAACAGGTGCTTACAGGAGGATACTCAGATGGAAAATGAATATCAAAGAAGAAAATCCCATCCTAATATGGAGTCCCAGCTTCTCCAACAGTCACAGCCCTCAGCAAATCCATCCTATCCTCATAGATTCTCACATAAATTGTATATGTCCAATCAATGTAGAGTTTATATATGCTATAATTAGAACAACCTTTATTTTAACAACCAACACAATAAAGGGCCTGAAATATTGTCTGCATATAATTTTATTTGGGTTTATTTTTCTGTGACTACACATCAGTACATGGTATCCTCGGGCACAGTTTGGTTACAAGAATAGAACAATTGCTCTCATGCGTATAGTTCTTGGGTTGTTACTTCCCACTAACATAGAGACACTCCATCTGGTAGAAAATTATGATCAATTCAAGCAAATGTTCAAATTCATGGCACTGAATAACTTTTCACTTGTGGATAAAAAGTGAAAATAGGATAAGATAATTTTACTATGTATAACTAAACACAAAAGTAGGTCAATGAGACTAAACTATACACCCAGTGCGAATACAGTGTGGGAGTGAAAAAAAATTCCTATATTGATGCTGAAAGAAACAAAAGGAGAAAAAAGAAGAAGCATAACCAAGTGTATTGGTAAGTTATACAGTAACATTCTATCTGTAAATATCATGACTTCATCTAGCAAAACCAGTAGAAAATTCAAAAAGGTCTGCATGGCTTAGAAATTACCTGGTAATTTTTTTTCAAGGATGTTCTACTTTTGCTGAACTTTCTTCATCCATTTTCGCTCATTAATATGTTGCAAGATGTTCAAGTATTTTAGTCATACTCCACCATAAAAAATAGCATTGCTTTTGGCATAAAAACTCACAAAAAGGGATGAGAAAAGCATGCCCTTCATTCAGAAACATGTTCTACTCTATCATGTTCCCTGATTGAGATAAAACACATACATAAATATGAAAGTGCACAAATTAAATGAATTGAAACTTAATTTGGAGACTAAACCCAAATGAGAATTGACCAGACATTTCTAGGAACTGAAACCACCAAATTCTAATCAGTAATTGAAACTGCAAGGTAGAAGTTTTCCATGGTAAACATGTTAGGGCCAACATCCAATGCACATTAAAAAATAAAGAATCAATGGGATATCTGCTAAGTGTCCAGGCTAGGAAGAAGCAAAGATTTTATAGCAAGCATTCTTCTTTAATCTAAATTTTGGTTATTTTTCGACTGATTTTGGTTTCCCCATCATTATTTCTGAAAATTTTCCATTTGGAACATTGTTTTAATGTGTAATGTTTATGTGCTTGTTACCTTAATGTTACTGTTAGAGAATGTTTTAATGAGATCTATGCCAAAATGTATACACCACTTTTGAAAAATGAAATTCATGACATACTTTTACCTGGTATATGAGATGTTAAAGTTCCTTATATCTTGCTCATGCTTTTCTAGGCTTTGATGTATTGGCAGAAGTTGTGAAATTAACACATGGAACTTAGATGTGGCAGCCTTCATCTTAGCAGCCTAATTATTCAAAGAACTATGGAAATGCAAGTACATTCTGTAACGCCCCATATTTTGACTAGGCATGTTTACGAGTTAGACACCTTTCACTTTATTTGCTTATTATCTGATGGGACTCAACTAGACAGAGTGAACTATGTTTTCGGCATAATAGACATGATGATATGTTGCTACTATGTTATGATGTCACTATATTCATGCAGTTATTAAGTTATGATTATCATGAGATTCATTGCTTTTATGATGAAAATATATTTTTTAGCGTTTTCATTGATGAAATGTGAAATATGTGGTGTTGTACGTGGATGCCATCCTATGATGAAATTGATAGAACTGTTATATTCTATGCATACCTGTGATGCGATAAAATTGTGACGTGAAATAAAATGATGTTGATGATATGGATCAATGGGTGATCGAATGGAAATACTTGTTATAAAATGTGTATTTGCGGAATACTAACCTACAGGACAGAAGGGCTATGGGATAGCCAGATACTTGATCTAATATACGGAGAAGAACCTATCCATGCAGTAAACCTTAGCAACCGAAATCGATGATATGATGACATGGACCGATAATCTCGATAGCAGCAGAGTATGATTTGATAAGGGTGTAGACCCGGTATGTTGAGAGGGATGGATGTGTTTCCCACCCTATGTTCCTATGATACCCGAGGTCGTGGGAGGGCCATGCTGAGACACACTCCCCATGTAGTTGTGATGACGATGGTCGGATGCCTGCTAGGGGAGGATAGGTCCGTTGTTCAACCGACTCTATCGCTCTCAAGTTCTATGTGGTCAGGTCGATGAGTCCGACATCCACTTTTGTACTAGCAGAGGAGGGATACGGAGGATGTGGACGTAGGTTAGGATGGGAGGATATGATAGTACTGTTGAGGGTTGGGTATTCATTGACCTGGAGTTAGTGGTAGTAGGTAGCTTTCCTTGTACCTGATTGATTGAACAAATGTAATCATAAAAATAATGAAATGGAATATTAAAGGTTAACTGATAAAATAACCGACGATGTTTTAGTAATATTATGATGAATGTATACTTGTTCAGTTTGCATAAGTATTATTGGTATTAGTTATCTATTATGCATAGGAAATATGACGTATGTTTATAGTACATGTCCGTCTTGTGCATACGCTGGCCACGCATGCACATTATGCACATGCTCAATAATATTGGTTTACAACCTATCATAGATAAGTCAATTAAGTATTTAGTGGATGACTTAATTAGTAAAAGATTATCAAGTTCTAATGTGTAAAATAAATGTCATTAATTGTAAGTACCCTCAAATGAAGGTGTCCTCGATATGAAGTATAATAGTTAAATATTAATGCTAGAAGAGTGAGCTATATAATTGTTGATCAGGATTAAATAAACCATTAAGTATATTTCATTAATTATACCCAGAAGTACTTTGACACTTATCGATTAAACAAATAAATATTTTAATTACTATTCACAATTAATTTAATTACTATTATTATTAATTATTATTGTTATTAATATTATTATTTAATTAATAATAATAGTGATAATAATCCTTTTATAAAGCATAGTGGATTGATTAAATTATTAAATAGATTATTCATTTAATTAATGGACAGAATCATTCCAAGCAAATCAAAAGATTTGTTAAATAAATTATTGAATAATTCTACTGCTCAAGACAAAATTTGGATGATTTAAAATAATATATAATCCACCTTTTTACCTTAAAAAGGGGATGCATTAATGATTTGTACTTCCAAAGACCACGACAGCTAGGGAGGTGGAGTGATAAGGAAGTTATGAATTTATGGAGGAAAATAATGCTATAAAGAGGAGTTTTACAAAGTAGTAGGGGGGTTGGTTTTGGAGGAGAGGAACACTTAGTATTTTGGAAAAGAAGGAGGAATGCCGAGGAGGGGGTTAACTCGAAGCTTTGAGGAGGTGGGAATCTCAAAGAAAGTTTGAGGAGGGGGTTAACTCAGCGAATTATTACCATAGAGCTATGGAAAGAAACTAAGGAAGGTTGCTCTTGAGATTATCGGTCTGTGGGCTTGGGGGCTAGGAAATCTGTTGACTTCCTAGGGTCAACAAGATAATTGTTGATCGGTAGGGTGGACACATCATTTTGGGTTGCTAAGGTAACCTACAGAATCCACTACCTAAATCTTCTTACCTTACTGCAATCGACGGATTCAGGTATTTTACTGAACTAACTTAAATAGAATGTATTTTCTTTTATTTTCAAGTTATGCATGTTAAAAGAACAGAGTTAAAGTGAAAAGTTTTAAGATTATGTTTATTTAATTGCAGAGACGTATAAACATATAGAAAACAGACATTTAATCATTTAGAAAACAGAAACATAGATAGTTGAATCTTTTGTTTTCTCCAGAAAATATTAGGAAAAAAAAACTTGGTATTTACATGAACATGGAATAGAGACCCAGTGCTTAGCGAGGGCACTGCAAATTCTCTAATGAAATAGAAAGTAGCCTTTATTCTCTTATGAAATAGTAGGTAGCCTTTATTCTCTAATTTCTTCATTATTGCTATGATGTTCTTTAACATAATTACATATTACTACAGTCAAAACTGCGTGAAATGGGGAAAACTATTTTAGTTCCTGAAAGGGTTTCTGTTTCAGAAACAACACTTTCCATAATTTTAGAAACACAGAAATGTGATATGCAAAATATTTTAAAAAAATTAACTTAAAAAAAATCGTATCTATAAACAATTGTGTTTTTTGTTTTTATTGGATTTTTTATGGCTTGTTTACAGACAAACATGTCATATGTGGATCTCACTTCCTTTGTGGAACCTTTCTATTTTCTTTTTTTCCATAGGAAACACATCATCTCTGGTGTTTTTGGATAGGAAACGTCCTAAAAAGGTTCTTGAGGAATTTTGTGCTAATTTTGGTTTTAGAAATGTTTCTTGGTATAAATTGTTACATCATAATCTTCCACCCTGTGAGCATCAGCATTCTTTGGCCTGTAGAATCCATTTCAGTGACTCAGATCCACTTATATCCTTCAGAGATACTATTTTTCCCTATTTTTGTTCCTACCCATATGTTGCATCATCATAGCATGCGTACCCGTGAGTTGCATCACTATAGCTTGCGGGTATCAAGTAAAATGGTAAAAACCACTATTAATTACCTTTTACTCCCAAAAAGCGGTCATTGGGTGACCTTTGGCTCTCCATCTGCCCAAGTAACGTCTCCATGTGTCCTTTCACCTACCTTTGAGAGGACTATATATTGAGCACATATGGCTTATAGATGGGAGGAAGAAGAGAATAGTAAAGGAACTCTAGTGGAGTTTTGCCCTATCTTGAGTCTGCACTCATTGATCCTTGTAGTTGTGGACTATTTATGTTCACCTTCCAAACTCCTTTCTAGTTTGAGTTTTCCATTCATGGAGGATTGAAGTGGTGGAGGCACAAGTGCATTGATTTAGATCTTGGTTCAGATTGGTTGCCGACAAGAGGTCATATCACTTTGTACTTCTTCTTGTTCATTAATAGAAATGCTCATATTCTCGTCCATTCATGGTGTGAATGTTGTTTATTATACATTGGGTTACATTTGCTTATGATACTATGGACCATTGTTATTGATAATGTTAATTTCAATTGTATATTATTTGTACTTGTTGGATATTGGCTATCAAGACTAATTTGCAGATTACAAGTGCACAGATTGAAAGCTCCAATGGGGATCTACATCAAACGTTTGGATCGAGGTTGGTTGCATTTCTCCATTATCTTAACATTGTCATTTATAATAGTATTTCTTTGAGAATTGAGTAGATTTCTGGTTGTCATCTGTCTATTGTGGTATTCCCAAACCATAGTGAGTTTTCTCCAATACAGAAATGGAAACTCCGCTGGGGAAAACATCCATGTTTGGGAAATTTTTTGAGCATTAGTCCATAATTAGAGTTGTTGTTTATCAAAGCTCTGTGTCATTGATTGGCCGTTAAGATACACTGTAGAAAACTTGCTTTTTCTGATCCCTTGGACTCTTTATTTGCCCATTTTTCGTTCCTCACCCGCGGGCTAGCTTATCTCAGCTCACGTATACCCACCTCTGTTTACACTACTGCTCGTGGGTACCCGCAGGTATTCCTTCGACAATAGCGTGTAACTCTGACTTTTGTTGGTTTATGGCTATTGGTGTTGCTGGGTGAGTTTGGTTGGTTCCTGAGTCTTTGTTGGCCTCTCTCTTGACTATTTCATGCCTTGGTTGTGACCATATCTCTTCATTTCTCTTGGTTGAGCCTTCTTGGTTTTTTACCAATCTTTGGTTTTAACCTCTTGGTTTCTTCCTTTTGAGCTCATTCCTTTGGCTGAGTCTTGCTGTTTAGGATCTGCTGGGTTGTCTTAGTGATCTTCTCGGCACTTCAGTGACTGAATAGTAGGATTTTGCTTGCATTTTTTCATTCCATTTATATTGAAAAAATACAAAAATATACATTTAGTTTTTTGCATTTTCCTTCTTGTTTATAAGTGAAAATAGAAAAATATTTTACTTTCATGTACTGCATCTTGCATTGAGTGCTTGTTGCCTTCATTTTAGGTTCTACTTGTGCATCGAAAAGATAGAAGATTGCATCTTTATTTCGGAATTGTTGGTTGATTTTGCATATTAGCGACATTGTTTTATTGGATAGATGAGTCTAGGATTGGACGATTTTGCATACTATTGAGTCTACACATCACTAGTTTCACGATCATATCCCTTGAGTAATCACAGCCACTAAAATTAACGCTTAATCTTAAAATTGATTAGACTGATTTGATTTATAGGGTACACCAACTAGCATAGGTTTAGAGTCTTGGAATAGATCATTGTGAGTTAACAATCCAAGGCTACTAGACGAAACATTAGGTGTATGACCAGGGAGTGAAGGATTCCATGGTATAGATCGGTGTTCTCAGGAAGCTCTACTCAATCTAGAGTTAAGCACGAGGTCACGGGAGGTTGGTTGAGGAGATATCCCTCTGATACTGGCTGAACGTGGGAGATATATCCAGGATTTGTTCGTATCTGGGGGTACCAGAGGTTCATCCTCTTGTGCTTCAGGCTTAGCTACCCTACCCATACGACGGGTCCCACCTGCGACTGTCCCCCTGAGCATTGGTTATATTGCGGTGAACATAGTTTCCTTACCTAGGTACCGCACAGGGTACTTGTAGTGGTTATGCTATTTGTGTCCTGAGTCAGATAGGGATTGGAAAACATAGTTGTGTTCGTGCAGTGGACTTGACCCTATCAACACAGTGAAGCCTGGGTGTCTCTATAACTGATTCTGTTACCTCCAGCTATAGTTTGGGAGTCTCAAGCCTCTCCTAGGCAAGACATACCGGCTCTAGTGTTGGGAGCTCATTTAGCCACTCTGTTTGTCTGCTCTTGGCTGTAGTTTCTCTAGGTGTGTGCTTTTGATTTACTATTTTTGATCGATAGTTGGCCTTTAGGGGACATTTTGGTTACATATTCTTTCCAGAGATATCGTGGCATGGAGCCCTACTCTCCGCCAGTCCCATCGTTTGGTTGGTTTAAAGCCACTCGAGTTTTCACGCCATGTTGCTAGAGGACGCCGGAGGACTCCCTCTGAGTCTTCAGATTCATACGTGACTTACGTCCAAGACGTCATGGCTGCACATCCTGATACTAAGGAAAAACCTTCGACTCCTTCGAGTAGAGTTAACCATACTTCCGATCCCCATACTCCTCGTGAGGAGTGGGGAGGTGATCCACCTAAGACTCAACCTAGTTCTATTTGGCCTAATCTACTTGATCGAGATCCGTTTGATCCTTTGAATCCAGATAATTATCTTTACGGAATGCCTGACTTACCCAAGGACTAAGAATAGGACGAGCCTTTCGTTCCTTCGTTTCCATGCAGTTATAGATACGGGATGCCTGAATCACATAATGACACTACGATAAACCCCACCGCACTCTCTTTTGGTATGCCTAGTCATAGTACTGTCGAACCTTCTGTTATGGTTGGTAGTCACGTTGGCACTAGTCAAAGTGTTAGCCATACTATACCCACCGGGGGCACTATCCTCGCTGGGGGCACTACATTGTCCACTCACACACATAGTATGGGGATTGGTCAGATTCCTAACAATGCTAATGTTGGAAGATGACCACCTCCTAGGATTACCCAACCTAACCAGAATGTTGTTCGAAACATGACTTACCATCCACCACCTAATACACGTGTTGCTACTCGTCAACCCAGGACTACTTTTGCAAATGATATCGTTCCTCCCAACCACGGGGGTGGACATATACCACATACTTTCGCATCCACTACCGCCACTAGTAATGCTAATGTAGGGGGTGGGAATATTTCCTATCCACATGGACATCACACCACCAACCCTGCTACTAATCACACCAATGTTGGGGCTGGGAATACTTCTCATGCTTTTGGTCACCACACAACTGCTCAAGCTAATCCTAATGCTGGGGGTGGGAACATACCATACCATTACGGTCATTACAACACGGTTCCCGCTATGAATAATAAATATATGCCCCATACTCATGGTGGCAACCCTTACTACAACACAATCGGTGCTGGCCACCAGTATCACCCACCACCCCAATATGGTGCCCAAAACACGCATATACCTGCTTACTCTCAAATGGGTCAGCCAGGAGGAGGTTATCAATCCTATGGCCATGGGAAAGCTTATGGACCATCAGGTCCTCATTTTCAGCAGTTTAATCCTCATGGTCAAGCTTTTGGTCCATCTTATAACACAATTCCGTTTAATCAACCTTTTATGGGAGCTTATAATCAATATTTCTAGCCTCAGCTCCCGTTCCTTGCACGCTTGAATCTCCCGGATCTTTCGAATCTCATGAATGATTCGGTGTGTCATGACCCTACTTGGCCCCCGGTCCCTACCAAGCTTCCTTCGGACATTCCAAAGTTTGAGGGGAAAGGTGGTGAAGACTCGGGAGATCATGTCACGACGTTTCACCTTTGGTGCTCCTCCAACTCTTTGAATCATGATTCCATTATATTACGACTATTTCAACACACCCTCACGGGGGCAGCCACGAAGTGGTATGTGGAGTTGCTTGGAAGCACCTATGGGGGATTCAACGAGATTGCTTTGGTTTTTTTAGACCATTTCCAGTTTTCAGTTCGTTATAATACTGGTACTGAGTTGCTGTCAACCTTCCGTCAGAATAAGGCCACACATATTTCTGACCACATTCAAGAATGGTGTGGGCGGAAGAGATTAGTGAAAGCCAACATTCCTTCAGAGCTCCTGTTGGAATGGTTCCTTAAGTTTTTACTCCCATACATTTCTAAGTATGTTTCAATGTCCAGCATTGTGATTGAGGGACAAGCTATTTTGAAAGTCCAGCAGTTAGATCTACTTTATTCTCAATCTGGCATTCTGTATGACATTATCCCTAATGCACCAAGAACAAGACATGAGCCCACGTCAATTCTTGGACCACATGCCGATGGCATCGTGGGGTCCGCATGCACTCACTCTGTAGACTTGGTAGCTAATCAAATGCAAAATCTGTCACTAAACCAATTTGCTCCTGGACATGTTCACACCTTGTCCACTTCCACTCCGTCGTTTTATGTACACAATGTGCAATCAACGAAACCATCAGGTAACTAGCAACCTGGTGGTAAGAAAAAAAGGATAAATAATCGTAGGAGTGGAACAATGGAAGTAATAACAATAGCAATCGTAATACTCCTCGTAAAGAGAATGCCAACCCTCCTTGGGAAAGCGGTAATGCTAGTGAGGATCATAAACCTAGGCGTAAGGTGAAATTCCCTTGCAAACTTTGTGGGGAAGATCATCTTACTCACTTATGTCCTCGAATTGAAGAAGCATCGAATCATTTGGCACAGTGCCCAGTTGTGTTGAAGGATCCCCTACCTCATCACCAAAACATGGCTTCGCATGCTCCCACCACTGGTTATGGTACTAATGAAATGGAAACATCTTCTTCTAATACTAGTGGTTATGGATGTGTGAATATGGTTAAGTCAGAGGTTTGTGTTGCTACTCGTCAGCATGATTATGGTGCACCACAACCCAACTTGGGGAGTGAGCCTCCCCCTCGTCCTAACAATTCCTTGCATATCGAGAAGCCTTCCATTATGCCGTGGATACCGAAAGGTGTTCTCAAGTGCTCCACGCATAATCCTAATGCTCGAGCCATCCAAAACTACTCCATCGTAGAAGATTTGGGCCAAACTCCATGTGCCATGTCGGCTCCTTAAGTTTTGCAAGCCCGTCCTTCTCAGAAGCATGCCCTTTTGAGTGCGTTAGGAGTTTAGGATGGGGGAAACCCTAGTGTTATCAAGTTCGATACTACTGATGTCCAACCTCGCTTTCCTTACCACGTGGATTTTCAAATCCAGGTGGTTTTCCTTAAGAGCTTCATCAAACGCACTATGGTTGATGAGGTGCCTCTGCGTTAGTAATGTCGTTAGCTTGTTGGAAAGCTCTTGGCTCTCCTCCTCTACTTGTATCTAGAACTACACTCACTGCATTCGATGGTAGATCTTTTACACCGCATGGAATTATCCCTTCTCTTGTTATCTCCTTGGGAGGTAAGTCTGTGCCTATTGAAGTCGAAGTGGTTGATGCGCCCATCGACTACAACCTTTTACTGGGTTGGAACTGGATGTACGCTATGAAGGCTATCACGTCTACTTTATTTAATGTTATTTGCTTTCCTCACGAAGGAAAGATTGTGACCATCGATCAGCTGGATTACGTTAACTCCTCTTCCACAGCATCCACGGGATCTATAGTCCCGCAAGTTTCTAATTCTCAACTGACAACTGGGAACATAGGTGTTGGAATGTACCCCTCATTGATGGGAACTTTTAACCATTCTGCACCTGTGAATTTTATTGGAACCATCTCCGATAATGCTCTTTCCTCATTGAATCATGTACTTTTCCGGACATCCTCCTATTTAGATGATCTGTGGACTTTACCATCCACGAATTCCATGTCTGGAGACATTGCACATGTTGGGATGTCTATGCCTTTATCTGTAGCGGAGATCGCTTACGATTATATCCAACAAACCACTGCAGATCCAGATCTCTCTTCTTCCCAGACAGTTGAATAAGATCCTGTTACGCTGCCAGTTTGGGTAGCCAACTCGTCTTGTTCACACAAATGACTTGATGGTACTCTACCTTCGGATGAAGATTTTATCGAGTCCATGCATGGTAATGACGAGCCTTGGGAGGATTTCTATCATAGATCTCATTCCCTTCCAACCCTTGGTCTTATTGAACAAGATGAGCCTATAATACAACCTGCCCTCCATTTGAATTTGGATCCATTCACAGTCTTGTCCAGCCCTGATTTGACATTTGAGTCTAATGAGTCTTTGAGCTCTCCTATAGATCCGCAAATCGGTGATCCTGATGAGTTCAATTCTACTTTTAGAATTTCCAACTCCTGTGATGATGAATTTGCCACTGCAGATTCCTTCACATCCTTCAGCTTTGCTCTTCATTTTGAAGATGATCATTTTGATCCCTCAGGTATTGGTACTATGGCACCTTCAGTGGCTAGCTCTACCTATGTTATGTTTGAGGTTAACAATAGTGAAGTTGAAAATGTTTCTACCATAGTGACTTGTATCGGATTTTTCTTTACATACGTTTTAGAGATGATCTTGGTACTTATGTTTCTTGGAGACAGGATTCTTAGCTGGACTTATACTTGTTTACTGGTCCTTTTTGACATTTTCTTTGGCCATGGTAGGAATATTCGGAACCTTTCATATAGGTTTAGTCCTCCCCATTGTTATGATGCATTTGAACATTGTGCCATCCGAATTCGCAGACACCCCCTGAGTGTCCTTATCTTGCTCATGTTCCTTGCATTATGCATAGCTTTGTTCCATGCACTTGGAACTAGTCTTGCATGCCCCTGACACTTGTCTGCTCCCATTACGAGCATTCTTCCACATCTCCTTTGAGCTCATTAAAAACAGTAAGGAGGTCACGAGTTTACTTTTTCGAGCTCGTTAAACCTTTACGGAAAAGATTTTTATAAAGTCTTTTTTAATCCCTTGTTAGACTTTTTCAAATCAAACAAGATTGCCGAGTATACTTGTCATTTCAGACTCGTTAAAGGATTTGAAGCGACATTCACTTAGGTATAAGTTTACCCCTTTTCCAGACCTTTGTGGATTAATTATGAAAAAGGTATACTCTAGTCATACGTGACTAGAAGAGTTCTTCTCTCATTGTTTTACACTTTTTCGGGTGAGGAGACTAACTTTATGAAAAAGGACTCCCCTTTTATGTCAAGTTGTGATTGCATTGCATTATCCTGCTTGTCGCTTGAGCCTTGTGTCGGCTCTCGCTTACTCACTTATTATCCATGTACCTAAGCACTTTACCTTCTGAGCCAAGCAGAGCCTTAATTTATCTTTCGCAAATGATGACCCTTTACCCTGAGGGAACATTTCCCCGAGTGTCCACATCTTGCATGTGCTTCCTTGCATTGAGCATAGGTATGTTCCACTGCTTGGGACTAGTCTGCTAGCTATTTGACACTCGTTCCCTCACTTGTACTATAAGCAATTTTATTCTTTTTCAGGCTTTATCCAAATATGAAAAAGACCAAAAAAATCAAATATTCCAAAAAGCTGGACGGGATTATGGTCACTATTTCTTGTTGGAAGCTGTTGTGTCACCTTTGAACAGAGCATTCATTCCACTCCGTACATTATGAGTTGGGACTATAGTTGGGCCTTAGGAGCTGTACTTGTTTCTCAGTTTTCTCCACCGATTGGTTAAGATTCCAGTCATTATGGAGCCCTCTGTAATGCCTCCTGCATTGCACAATTTATGTCAAGTCTATGTTGCCTGAGTCTATCCATCTGCTCATGCTCTTGTTCAAAGGAAGTCCTGAACCAATGTCGGCCACTCCTCAGATATCTTGACTATTGCATGTCGGCCATCCTTATTGAGTCAGTCCATTTCACCTGAGATCTTCCAAATCTTTCAGCATTGCTGGTACCTCATGTTGGTTGATGGAGATGCCTTAATGCCCTCCTTCCAGTGAGTCTCATTCCTTCGACTTAAACCCATTTATTCTGGGACCTAAGGCTTAGAGTTCAGTTGAGTACCTTGAGGCTTGCAGTCATTATTGGCAGGTTCTCTCGCCATCGAAAGTTTTGGGAATACATCAATGTCCCCTGATCGATGGATTCATCCTAGTGTTCGACTTCAACCCATTTATTGACACTCCGATGATTGTGCTCTGTGCCTTCATGCCCATTTTCATTATTGGTGGGTCATCTTGCATCTGTTAACGGTATACACCATTGATCGGTAATCAGACGATGTCTCATTAGGTTCGATCCCAACTCCTTTATTCACTTGATGGGACTTGCACCGTCGAAGACTTGTGTAGAAGACCCTAGGCGATTGTGACATTCAGTATGCTACGTATGACTTTGACTTTGCATCTGATATATCACCTCTCAGATTTCAACAGTTTGTACCTCGAGTTTGCACTAGTTGTTTCCTTTTCAGCAGGAGACCATATCTTACTGTAGAGGGATCATGGCTATGATCACTTATGACATGTATTCACTATGTACTGCCTATTCATGGCCATTGTATCATATTGTTGTACTATACTGACATGTATTCAGAGATATTATTGTATTATGACGAGTGAGCTGCTCTTTCCACTTGTGTCTCCATCACTCCACTTATGAGATCTTTTTATACTGTATTTCGGCCATCGTAGCATCAGTCTCTGACCTCACACATTAGGGGGCATCTGTTACATCATAATCTTCCACCCTATGAGCATCAGCATTCTTTGGCCTGTAGAATCCATTTCAGTGACTCAGATCCACTTATATCCTTCAAAGATACTATTTTTCCCTATTTTTGTTCCTACCCGCATGTTGCATCATCATAGCATGCATACCTGCGAGTTGCATCACTATAGCCCAAGAGTATCAAGTAAAATGGTAAAAACCACTATTAATTACATTTTACTCCCAAAAAGCGGTCATTGGGTGACCTTTGGCTCTCCATCTACCCAAGTAACGTCTCGATGTGTCCTTTCACCTACCTTTGAGAGGACTATATATTGAGCACATATGGCCTATGGACAGGAGGAAGAAGAGAATAGTAAAGGAACTCTAGTGGATTTTTGCCCTATCTCGAGTCTGCACTCATTAATCCTTGTAGTTGTGGACTATTTATGTTCACCTTCCAAACTCCTTTCTAGTTTGAGTTTGCCATTCATGGAGGATTGAAGTGATGGAGGCACAAGTGGATTGATTTAGATCTTGGTTCAAATTGGTTGCCGGCAAGAGGTCATATCACTTTGTACTTCTTCTTGGTCATTAATAGAAATGCTCATATTCTCATCCATTCATGGTGTGAATGTTGTTTATTATACATTGGGTTACATTTGCTTATGATACTATGGACCATTGTTATTGATAATGTTAATGTTAATTGTATATTATTTGTACTTGTTGGATATTGGTTGTCAAGACTAATTTTCATATTACAAGTGCATGGATTGAAAGCTCCAACGGGGATCTACATCAAACGTTTGGATCAAGCTTGGTTACATTTCTCCATTATCTTAACATTGTAATTTATAATAGCATTGCTTTGAGAATTGAGTAGATTTCTGGTAGTCATCTATTTGTTGTGGTATTCCCAAGCCATAGTGAGTTTTCTCCAATACATAAATGAAGGGGCAGGGGTTTCTAGTGACCTTGTTAAACTGCCATGTTGGCCTTGATCAAGAAAAATCAAACTTCATTTTCTTACAATCATTTTCAAATAGACTAGGTTTACCACAAGAAAAACACTTTCCTTTGTCACTTGAGCTCAAGTTTTCCTTTGTTAAAAGTTCATGCTTGGGATTGCTTTGTCTTTGACTTTCTCTTTTTCCCACTTGTTGGCTAAGGATTTGTCTTCCTTGTCTCGTATGCCTTGTTTCAAAATCAAGGTTAGAATTGTCATTTTCATCATAGAACCAATGTATTTCCTCATGCAAAAGAATTCCTCGTAGCTCATCAAATGTCAAGGGATCAATTCTTCCTAATAGATTGAGACTTGTTGCAAAAGCATGTAAATATCAAGTAAATTGTTGAGATCAATGGAGATAAGATCCTATTTTCAATCTTGTCACCTACAAAAATCAATCCATCTTCTTATGTTTTCAAGTTTGGTGAGGTGATCTATGATTGAGCCACCTTTTGTTATCCTCAAACTATATGTTTTTTTCCTCAGAAAATCTTGGCTTCAATAGAAAGCTTCTATGAGGCCTTCAGTGCATCCCAAGATTCTTGAGAGGTTTTTGCATTTTCACATGTGGAAGGATGCTCTTTGAAACTCTCATGTTGATTATTTCCAAATTTTCCCATTCTCTATCATCACAGGCTTATTTCCTTTTTGCATTTTGAGGCTTGTCTTCCTTTTCATCAACGATATTCCATAGTTTTCTTACTACTAGAACTTGGCCAAGCTTCACAATAGATCCCATGACATTCTTTGATAGAGCATTGCTAAGTATAAGGCATTGCATGATAGACTTCAAGTTGCCCTCATTTTCATGTTGGTGACAAAGTTTGGTTTCACTTGGATGGACAACACTTGAAAAATAAGCAACATCGCATCAATTTGTTCATGTACGAGCCTTGCACCTTCACACAACAAATGGGTCCCATTGCTTTCAAGTTTGATTTTCCACCTTAGGATTGCATCCGTGATTTCATGAATGTTTGCAAGAGATCAAGCTATATGATCCTCCTTTTTTTACCAAGTTGTCCTACTACCCCTTAAGTCAGTGAAGTAGCCAAATTTCTATCAAGAGTTTTTAACTTACCATTCAAACCCTTCTTGAGACAAAGTCCTAAAGCTCAAGTAATACCTTGCAGGAACTAAGAGGGATGCAAATGTCACCTCACAAAGCCTCTTCTCACTTTAGGATAGCTTTCCTTTGGCTCAATGGGGTATCCCTAGAATAGGATTTCTAGAACTTATGCAATGAAGTCCCAAGTTAAATGAAGAGTTAGGTCTAGAATTTTAGGAAATTAGATGGATGAGTGGACTGAATACTAGTGTCTTTCCATTGGTCATATGGGGTCTTCTATCCCCCAAATTGCATGGGTAACCACTTGTAATTTTCAATATGGATGAGTTATTGATGGTTTGGAATCTTGGATGGTGTTAACCCCCCATTTTGCATGGGTTTCCACTTGTGTTCTTCATCTAGAGTTGACAATTGATGATGCTTTAGATCATTGATGGATGTGTACTTATAGAAAAACATAAATAAGATCATCTATACATCATCAAACAAGAGTTTTAAGGACAACTACCAGTGGGATATTATCCCTGGATTCTTGTTCAAACATATGACCTTCCTACACTGTAAGAGCTTATTTGAAAAGATGGTATGCTTTGTGATTGAATTCCCTATAAATGTGGGTAAAAGAAACTTCATCAAACTGGGATTTTATCTCCATGATCCTTTCCATTATAGGCCCTAGTGCCGAATTTGTGATTTGTTTTTTTCCATTTTCCCGTCAAAATAAAATCTATTTGCACTTTTAAGTTGGGTGTGTTGAGGTGACAGTGACACCCAACCTTTGTTTCCATCTAGGTTGTGATAGTGGGTTGTTTCCATTTAACTTGTACCAAAAACCAAAAATCTCAAAGATAAGGTAACCTCCACATTGTTTTCACCTCCCTTATTGATTAGTGTTTAATTGTTAGTTCAAATGTTTCCTATAAACACCAACCAAAAACCTAAAAGTTGTTTTTCCTTGTGGTTTATTGAGCCCACATGTAGGATGCATGGGGACACACAGGGAGCACATGTCCAACACACGTCAGATACATGTCTTCTTTGAATGAGAAAAATGTAATATATTTCATATTTTACAATTGTTTATAAGGTTTCCTGGCTGCCCATTTGTGTAGGATGCTGCCTAAATTTGTATCTATCTATGAAACATGATATGTCACCCTAACCTCGTGCATTCCTTATCTCTATGTCAGACACATGAATGCATGGGATAACTTTGTATCATGTGTCCAACGCACATTAGATACGTGTCTTCCAAGGACATGTATAAAATCATTTCTGACACATGATACCCAGGAATCCCACACATCCATATGTATGACACACAGATAGGGTATGCATGGGGGTAGGGTGACATATCCTGTTTTGTAGATAGATACAAATCTAGGCAGCACCCTACACACTTGGACAGACAAGATTCCTTATAAACAATTGTAAAGTATGAAATATATTACACCTTTCTCATTCAAATTTTATAGGAGTTCAACTCTGCTATCCCCTAGCCACTCTGCTAATGGAGTCACTATTTGGACTAGGATACTAGCTTGCACCATCCTGAATCTTCTAGGTTTTTGTCCAATTCCTGCCATAAGGTTTAGCATAATAACATATGCATTTCCGATATTTACAACTATATCAATTAGGCATCTTAAAAAACTAAATAAAAAAGTTATAAATAAAAAGTTACAGGCAAATTAAACAACATATGAATCCACACAGATGAAGCGAAGAGATGATATCAACAAGCACAACTAAATATGCAGGTAAAATGATCAAAAATTGCAGGTATCGATCAATTTTGTTACTTTGACGGGCTTTGAATGGAGATTTAGAAACATATAAGAAAGAAAAAAGGAAAAAAAAATTAAGCACAGACATCAACAAGTGCGACTCCCATCTCCTCCCTAGTGCAGCCCTGAGCATCCTCTACTCCTAACTGCCTCTTCTGCTCAGCCTCCCTTGTGTCTTCAATCATGATAGTTAATATGACCTATAGCAAAAATACCCAGTGAATATGAACATTAGCATGGCTATATATAATCTGCATTGATCTTCATTTGAAAATTACTTTACAAAAGCAAGTAGGGCACAAACCTCCCTCTTCTGCTAAATCAATTTTGTAGGTATTATTTCTTGACACTATTTTTCTTGTTCCTGATGTCTTGGAACTGATGATTAGATAGCATCAATCACTGATTATGCTTCATGAAAACTCCCTTGATTGGATTGTTATTGAAATTCCTTGTTATACTAGTCATCTCTTAGTACAGTAGATAGAAATTAGATTTTTGCCCCAGTGTGCCCTTTCATTAGCTGTACCATTTGTGCTTTCCTGAAGCATTGACTCTCAGTTAAGTGGGAGATGGTGAAATGTTTGTATCATATAGGGTATTGATTTCCTGTTAGAGGCTGCTGAATTTTTAATGGCTTCCAAAGTTACCCCAAATAATTATCTAATTATCAAGACTGATGAGTTTATATAGCAGCTGGTGTCTGGTGAGTCTTTGAACTGAAGTCACTTGTATTCTACAACACAACCTAAGCATTCTTTATCTTTGATTATTTGGCTGCCTGACATTATTGTGAATAGAGGATACATATTTCTACTTTAGGATTGGTAAAAATTGCATGAGACATTCATTCATGGGTTTCCTGGAAACTTTATGTAAGAATTAGAGTGCTACCTTTTTCTCCAAGGAAAAAATATCAACTTTATATTTCAAGGAGACAAATGGTTACATTTCACAAGTGAAACAAGACATGTATACAGAAACCATTTAGCCTGTGAGTCATAAACAACTATCATCCATTGTCGAACCATCTGATCCTCCCTGTGTCCTACTAGAACCATGTATTTTTCAGAATCTTCTAAACCATGCTTTGAGAGACTGTTAGCCCGCATGTTGTGTTCCCTATATACAGGAGTGAAGGAAATGAATTTAAATCTGCCAATTGGAAGCTTTAACTCATCAAGAACTGATTGAAGATAGATATATACCCATTCAATGATCAACTTTGAATCTCCATATACCCAAAGGCTAATCCTTTCTTCACTGCAATTTTGAACAGAGTTGCCAAGGCCTTCATTTTTGCTTAATTATCATAACCCTTACCATACCCCAACTTTGAAAGAGAAACCAATGGAATGTGAAAGAAACAATGCACTTCCAGCTATACACCTCCCAGGATTTCCTTGACTTGTTCTATCAATGAAACATCTTGCACTAGATATGTCAATCTGTGATATCCCTATTTGTCTCAGGTTTATTTTTAGGAGTCTTCCTAATGTCATTATAGATATATTTGATAAAAGAGAAACTTCCAATGGAAAGTAAGCTTTATCCTTGAAGAGACAAACAAGGAAGATGATTCGTCTTGAATATTGGCCTTCCATGCACAAACTATTGAGCTCCTCAACCGTATCAATATGTCATGTCTACAATAAGAATAACTACACTATGTTATGAAATGCATATCACATGATTGAAATTTGTGTCTGCAAATTGTATGCAATTTTTTTCAGCATTTTGGTTGTTTTAGTAAGCAATCGAAAAGTTTGAAATTATAGTTCTTATGCCTTGTGAGGATTGCAAAGAGCAGGTTTCTCTTGCATGATAATCTATAGATATTTGGGTACATGTGTATATCATGTTACAATTATCTCCTGAACATTCTCATTGTCTTTTCTTAGACTTAAAAATAATGCAATATGGGTGTTAATGTTACTCATCTCCCTAACTCTTAAAGGGTGCTAGCTCAATGGTAGAGCGCCTGCCTTATAGGCAGGAGGTTGGTGGTTCAATTCCTCTATACCCTATTGATATTGCAATATTGGTATTTTTAATAAAATATATTTTATTATGATTTATTATGGCTATAGAGGTAGCTATAGGGGGGGTTCTAAATTGACCTTGTAGAAAATTATGAGGGGGGTCTTAAACTGCCCCCGTAGCTTTCTATGAGGGGGGTTCTTAACAACCACTATAGGTGTCTATGAGGGGGGTTTTAAATTGACCTTGTAGGTGGATATGAGGGGGGTTTTTAACTACCCCCATAGCTTACGATGAGGGGGATTCAGAACCCCCCCTGTAAGTCTCTACAAGGGGGGTTTCAAACCTCCTATGTAGGCCTCTACGAGGGGGGTTCCAAATCACCCCTATAGGAATCTACAAGGGGGGTTACAAACTTCCCCTATAGGAATCTACGAGGGGGGTTCCAAACTGCACCTATAGGCCTCTACGTGGGGGGTTTCAAACTGCCTCTATAGGCCTCTACGAAGGGGGTTCAAAATCGCCCCTATAAGCCTCTATGAGGGGGGTTCTAAAATGACCCTATAGGCCTCTACAAGGGGGGTTCCAAACCGCCCCTATAGGACTATACAAGGGGGGTTCACAACTGCCCCTATAGGCCTCTACGAGGGGGGTTTGAAATCTCCCCTATAGTCCTCTACGAGGGGGGTTCCAAACCTCCCCCATATGTTTGTATGAGGCAACTTATGAGGGGGGTTCACAACTGCCCTCGTAGGTCTCTATGAAGGGGGTTCAAAACTGCCCCCGTAGGTCTCTATGAAGGGGTCTATGAGGGGGGTTTAAAACCGCCTCCGTTGACCTCTATGAAGGGGGTCACAAACAACCCTCAAAAGTCACTTTTGGGGGCGGTTCCAATCTCGTCAAAAACCGCCCTTAAAGGGCAAAAATTTTAACATCGGTTCCTTCAGGGCCGGTTTTTCCAAAACCACCCCCAAAGCCAAAACGCCCCCCGTAGGTCACTTTTGGGGGCGGAAGAAAACCCCCCCTAGAGGCCAAAAATGTAGTAGTGGACCCATTGTAAAATCTATAAGGCTAAGTGAACAACCTATTATGAGCTATTACATTTTTCTTCTTACCTTTTGTTGTTTTAGGTTTTCATTACTAGTTCATATTTGGTATGTATCAATAAGAAAAATCCTAAAAAATATCTCAATAGTGCATGTGTTCAATCAATTAATGGTGTGGTACATATTTATTACTATTTTTCTATTCACATTTTCTTAGTCAATTTTAATAAGGAAATTATACAAAAATGTATCACTATATAGTTTTTCAACTATGTTGGTACCTTTTGGGTGAAATTTTGGGGCTAAAGAATTTCAGGGCCCATTTTAGGACTATGACATATTTTGTGATTTGGGGTTATGAAACTTCTATAGCCTATTTGAAGCATTAAATGACCATTGAGGATCACAAATCTGCTAATGAAGTTCCTCTCAATATCATTCTACACATTAAGAGATTTTACATGGCGTAAACATTAGTTCAACGAGTTCATATGAAGAAGTTATACCTCTCACAAGTTGACCAATGTTGTTGAACTATGTTAGCTCTCATTAATCACACATGTGCTAGTCACATTAACCATATACGATATAGTTGACGTATGAGTAAAAACACTAACCCCGACCCTAGATGGCTACCATGGCATTTTAAATATTGGTTTTCCAAAGAAAGAAATGGGTTCCATTCTTGTTATATTGATTTACTATTCAAGGAAGTGGGATGTTGGAGCACAACAGAGAAAGTAGAAGAGCATGTAGTATCCATATAGGGCATAGTGTCCATGTAGACTCCATAGTGAGTTCACCTTTCTTTGTATTTTCATTTCATAACTGGGAATAAAGAGCAATGCATAGTTTTCACATTTTCACTAGGTTTTTCCATATTAAGTTTCCCAAGGTACATATTGTTAGAAAAATATAAAAAATAGAAGAAAACAACAATAACAATAGAACACAAGATTTATGTGGAAACCCTACTATACACAAGTAAAACCATAGGGAAATGAAAACTTCGATATTTTATTATTACTCAACAAAAAAATTACAATGCTTTCTTCTATCTCTCTTATGTTACAATGTGAAGGAATCACACCCCTTTTGTACAATACATATGAGGGTTCCAGAAGGAACAAAAATACACTAGAAGGTTCTAGAATTTTTTTCCTCGAGGGATTTGCCTCTAAACCTCTACACCCTCAGTGCAGCCCCCCCCCTCCAACCCCCATGTGAACTCGATGCATACGAGTAACAGATGACCTATTTGAGAACTCTGTACGAATAAAATTGGAGATATAGATATTGGCTTCATCTCCTAACATTTTCCCATTGAATTCAATATATAGGAAGTTCCTTGGCAATGTTTTCTACCCACATGCCATTTCCCAATGCTTCCTTCATCACATTTTTTGCAAGCCTAGAGAAGTTTTTCACCATTCAAACTTCTTTGTCCTAGCCAACTTCATAAGGATATTGCAATATTCTCATCAGTATCAATTTTCTCCAACAAGATATTACCTTCTTCCAACACTTTCCTTATGAAATTGTACCTAATATCAATATGCTTTATGCAATCATGAAATACTAGATTCATCACTAAGTGAATAGAACTTTGAGTATCACAATGCAACATGGTCTTCCCCTATATCATATTGAATTCATCCATTAGTTTCGCTAGCCATATTGCCTCTTTACTAGCCTCGGTTGCTGCCACATATTCTGCTTTAGTGATTGATAAATCCACCATTGATTGCAACTTAGATGTCTAGCTTATATGTCCATCAGAAAGAGTGAAAATATATCATGTAGTAGACTTTTGTCCATCTCTATCTCCACCCAAATCAAAATATGCAAAACATTTAATTTGTAAATATGTCAACCTTTATCAAATAGAAGCATATGAAGAACCCCTTAATATCCAAGTATCCACTTCACAACATTCCAATGCTCCTTACAAATATTTTCCATGAACCAGCTAACAACTCCTATTGCTTGAGCAATATCCGGTATGGTTTCAATGAACCAAGTAACAACTCCCATTGCTTAAGCAATATCCAGTTTGGTGCTCACCATGGAAAACATAAGGCTCCCTGTTGCTGATGAATATGGTACATGAGACATGTTTGTCTTCTCTTCTTCTATGCTAGGAGATTGTTCGGAATACAACTTGAAGTGTGCAAGAAGTGGGGAGCTAATTGGTTTTTCATTTTGCATATTGAAGCACTCCAAAATATTTTCTCTATATGGATTTTGACTTAACCAAATCTTCCTCCCTATTTTGTCCCTATTATCTTCCTCCCTAGAATATGATTTGCTACTCCTAAATTCTTCATTTCAAGTATCCTAGCGAAATAAGCTTTGAGATCAATGATTTTCTCCATGTTGGGGCCTGCAACTAGCATATCATCAACATACAACAACAAGACAATAAAAATGTCATCATATCCATGAATCCTCGCATCCCCTACGTGGTCCCCCCTTTGACCCCCCACCCGTGTGCGCACGGTACATATGAACAATGCATGGGCCTAGTCAAGAGCTCTATGGGAAAAATATTGAAGATGTGGATATTGACTTCATCTCCTAACACATCTTGTATTAATTGTCTAGATAATATAGTATGTATTTTAATTTCGTTTATGTTTGTGTTATTTTATTTCAATATTTTATAAAAAAACTAATAATATTTAATCTTAAGTAAAATCCATCCATACAACAAAAAATAATGCATAATCATATCAAAAAATTGTTATGACAAATTATTTAAAAAATATCACAATTTCTAAATTAATTAAATTATTCGTAATGATATTTTTTTATAATAACATTTTGAAATCTTTTCTTACGTAGTTTATATTGGAATATTAAAATCAATATACACATGACCATGTAGTGTGTAGTTTCGGTATCACTTGCTTGATCTAATATATATTCTTCGAGCATTTCCCGGGTGTCTTGAAATAAAACAATTTATATGGAAAGAGGCTTGAAAAATTATATCTTCATCATCTAAATTCATTTTACATTGCACACATTTATAGAAGTTGCAAGGAAAGAAATTGTTTTATTAATTTAATTATATATTTAATAAAAAATATTAATTTACTTTAATTAATAAATTAAATTTATAAAATCATTTTTAGTAAATATTTTAACTAATAACATAATTAAATTATTTTGTAATGAGTTTTCCTCTCCTCACTTTTTTGTGAATGAAACTATAAGAAGGGAATGAAATTGGACAAAACCATTCCATTGAGCAAAAATCAATTACAAAGTCCAAGAAATTTTATTAGATCCATGAAATATAATAAGACTATAAGACTAGAGTATTGATAATATTAGTATGCATTGATAGGGTAGTTGGTATTTGTGGAGGTTAAATATTTTTTTTATTGTAAGCTAGTGTGAATCCTTATATTGCCGTCATCAAAATAAACAAAAACAGAGTAATACAGGCCCTCTCTTAACCAAGAAAACAGACCCCAAAACAGAGTTGAATGAAGTCTTCCTCATGAGGAAACAAGACTTTTCAGAGTTTGAGTTTAACTCATAGACTAACAAGCAAGGGTGTTCTATAACTGCATAAAGAAAACATAAATAGTAATAGTAAAGATAACCAACAGACTAGAGCTAACCAAAGCATAACTATTGGTTTAAACCTGTCTGTCCAACCTGCGAAGTAGGCTCCTTAGCGAGAGCAACACCGAGACGTTGAGCTAACTTTTGTTGATTGAAGAGAATTTGCTTCAAGTATCCGACCATTTCATCCTACTCGAGAAGGATTTCATCCTGGGCTTCGCCTCTGTCTGCATGGGCCTTTCCAAGCATTGCTTTCTAAGACCAGTGATAGTCGAGAGTTTTTTGGTACAGGGTGGCCTGACCCATGGTACTCCCTAGGTCCGGTACCAGGACCTCGAACTCGCTTCTAATTTTCGCATCGGTGAGACACCCTCTGGAAACTAGGGCATCATCTTCTACTTCTTGGATTTCTGCCTAATCCTCCTATGTGATCGCGTCTTTGAACCTATGAGCATTCCCAACGACCCTGCGCATGAAGCGCATCGACTCACCGGAGGAGGGGCTTGCCTACTTTACTGCACGACGGGTATAGTCTCTCTTGGTGGGAGGCATATCCACCTCTCTAGCAGACCGACTAGAATACGAGCTATCAACCCAGAGAACGAGCAGCTTGTTGCGGAAGATGCACGGTCGGGCTAAGAGCCGAACACCAATGCAACCTTTGCGTCGAAATGCGATGCTCTGGTAACCAATAACCCCATACATATTGCTTCTGCAATTGCCATGAGAGCGAAGGTACATCCCCACTCCTCTATTTTCGTGGATGTAATCAGAGCTATTACACTAAGCCGGGCAGGAGTAAGAAGACACAATGGGGTGCATGCAGCAGAGGTTGAGCAGCTGGCGGGAGGATGAAGACTGGGCGAAGCACCTGCCATGCCGAGTTATGATATTGCTTGGGACGCGTGGGTGGGCTGCGTAGGCACGTGCCCTGCCTCATGATTTGGGTGGGTGGGCATGTGTTTGCCCCCTCATTGGTGGTCACGTCCTTCTACACCCGCGGTGGGGATTTGTGGAGGTTAAATCCCTATAGGTTATTTATTCAATTCCTACAGGTCAGGGGTTAAGGGCCGAGAGATGTCCCGGATGATAACAACATTTTCCAGGTCAACATTGAGACTCACCCTTGCCTAGGTTATAGACCCATCGTGAGAGATTTGTAATTATAAAAAAAATATTTATAACAAACCAGCGAAGGAAAAGGTTAACATTGTTATAGACCCATCGTGGGAGCTTTGTAACTATAAAAAAAATATTTATAACAAACCAGCGAAGGAAAAGGCAGATCAGCAAATTGTGTGGATAGGGTATGACGACATGGAAATCCACTAACGCTGAAGGAAAAGGCAGATCTGTAAATTGTGTGGATAGGGTATGACGACATGGAATTCCACTAACGCTGCTTATCTTCCATGGATATTAATGCGTTTGGTATCAGTTGCTGTCAAACTGGCAGCAAGGTTTGACTTCACATATATAAACAGTGAAAGTGAATCTCTATGTGAAGGGAATGTTGCAAATGTCTTCAGAAAACTGATAATTGAAGATCACACAGTATCGATGTGCATTTGATATTTGTACTAATTGTATAACACGCTTCTTTATTCAACCTTTCTCTCTGCAAAGTGCAAAACACAGTGCACGCAGTATTATAATTTCAAGTTTGAAACGAGTGGAGAAAATGTGGCCAAATCCCTTTGCTCAACAATAATACATTGTTTGTTTTCGCATCTACAAGAAGCCGGCTCTGGTTGAACTCTGACCATCTTTCATTGTTGAGCCGTATACGTTAAGCCAAATATGGAGCTGTAGCTCCGGCAGGGAGCTGTCGTAACAGTTCGTAGTAGGTAGCATTTAAACTTTTAAAGCACATTACAAATAATTGTCTCAAAAGGTGCAATAAAATGTTGAAGAAAAAAAAAATAAAGTAGATTTGATGAAATGAAAATGAGATCAATATTTCAAGAACTTTGAAATATTTTTAAACATAATTCAATAAATAAAGTAAAATAAAGTAGTAAAAACTTTAGGTAATTGCACATAGCATAATATGTAGCAATGAATAACAATGAGAAGCCTTATGATATATCCATGAAAACCAAAATATGAATTTGACAACACACTGCACATGCAAAAGAAAAAGCTAAAAAGGACAAATGCATTTATAATCAAAATTAATATACATGCCCTTTAAAATTTTACCAGCAATAAAACATTACACATAACTTGTAAATGATATATTTTAAGACATTGTTGTAAGTTTCAAACAGCCAAATAGCTACTGAAAAGCATGCATTTAAATTCCTTAAAGCATGGATGCTATGATATTTATCCCCATTCAAATTTGAGAGAGGCACTTGCCATATTTAAATTTGACTATCTTTTACCATAGTTTAAAGCTTAGATTAGCTACCTAATCACACTACATCTAAACCACATTTTTTACATAATACACATCTCTACGTGTGAAAATCTAACTCAACCTACTTGCATTAGATGAGAAAAAACATTAAAAGACCACAAATAGGTATAGTATTCAACATCTATCATTGATACCCTATATTCCTCAATACCTAATTAGTAGTTTCCCCTCCAAACATGCTCTAATTGTCCATCAAAACTTATACCATTCATCCAAAATCACAAATTCTAACCCATATTTGCACACTGCTTTAAAATAAAGTTTTTAGTTCTCCATTTCATCAATATAATTATTCCAACCTGGAAATACAAATCTTTCTTTAAAATCAGATTGAAGAAAAGTTTTTATCTCCACAATTAACACTAAAGATAAAATATTTTATTTTCAAAATTAAAAAAAAACTTTTAAAATTGAATTGATGTTTTAGAAAGTATTAAAATTTTGTTTTTAACAAACAAAAATTACATACTTATTGAAGATCGTTTGAACTACATAGTTTTTATTTTAATGTTGTACTTTACAAAGCTTTCCTTGTAAATAAGTTTTTATTTTCTATATAATTACATGATTTGATAAAATAATTTTTAAATAAGATTATATATATTTATTATTTGCATCTATATTTATTTATATTAAGTTTACTATGTAAACATTTATAAGAAATCATATTAAAAGATGAAGGTTATATAATAATAAATAATAAGAATCATCCCAACACTTTAGGTAAATTTTTGTTTTATTGTTTTGTCAAAATAATAAAAGTAATGAAGATTTTGTCACCTTTTAGTGGACAAGACAAATTAAAAATCTAAATACCAATTTAGTTGTTTTACATATCAAAGATGCCCACTAGAAAATCGGTTGTGTAAAGTTAAGTGAATTATAATATCCAGTGACATTAATGATTTTGTTAAAACCTATTTAGTGATTCTTAATCAATTACAAGAGAGTGGTGTGCCTCCACATGATAAGGTGTATTTCCTATTGTGTTGTAATGTTGACTTTTCAGCAAAGTTGTTGCATCAAGGGATGCAAATTTATTTTAGACTTAATTCTTCTAAGAAAAAAATTCATGTGCTACATATAAAACGAATAGGGAAATACCTTGGTAGCAAACATGACATCATTTCAGATTCCTTTTAGGTTTTCTCAGAAAATGGTGTGCCATTTTGTGGCTTGTACTTAACATTTGTATATTGTGATTTACATCCCATATCAATTATTCCAATTTAAAGAGGGTAAATGTATGGCTTTAACTTAGAGGCGATGCTTGTACATATGTGAGGCAATTACAAATTGAGTTGTTCCTTGAAACACTACCACATGTGCCATGAGACACTTTCATCCAAGTTTATTAAGTAATTATCCATGGACTTTATAGCCTTCTCCCAGGTAGATGGATGTACACATGTACGTTGTATTCTCTATTTTTTATATCTAAAATAGTTTAGTACATTGTAAATAACATTTTTATTCTCCACTTGAAGTAGGACCTTCTTCTAGGATTCGTTGTTTTATTATTTTAGTGAGTCCATGGGCTACTAATGAACTCCTCCATTTGTGAGTTTAAAATAAGAACTACTTATCATGACTATTTTACATGCGGCTAATAATTGTAACTAGCGATTTGAACTTAATATGTCAAATTTATGTTCCAGAATATGTCAATTTAAATGCCAACATTTAATACATATATATACATTATTTTTTAGATTCTTTAAGTTTTACATTTATGTTTATGGTTTTTAAGTTTATAGTCAACATTTAATACATACATATACATGTTTTTTAATATTCTTTAAGTTTTATATTCATTTTTATGCTTTTTAATAATATATATAGAGAGAGAGAGCATTTGAATTTTTTTAGAAAAAATCAATGTCATACAAGACACACTTTAAAATCATAACATCAAACCCTAAAGCACACCACACCTTTATTCTGGTTGGTGACATAACACTTTACATTGAAAGATTAATTAATTGGTTTCAAATGATTTCTTTAGTGTTTCTATATTTTAAGAAATTTTCTTAATTTCAGTTTTAGATGTTTCTTTCGTATTTGTCATAATACTTTAACAAATGAAAAGTGAACATTTTGATGAGGAATCTCTTTATGAAATCTATTTTATTGCTTCTTTTTTTCACTTCATCAGATCATAATTATTTTCCTCTAAACAATATCACTTATTATTTACAACTAACTCATTACATTTTCAAAAAAAATTAACTTACTATCTACAAGTGTGGTGCAAACAATATTCTTTTAATCATTATATCATTATGTTATAGAGACAGTGATATTCAATAATCTTCATCTTCACTCTATATATATTCCATTAATTTTTTAATTATAATTAAATTAAAATTCCTAATCTATTTAGATGATATAACTAATAACGTCCTCTAAATAATGTTATTTACTATATACAACTCATGACAACATCTCTATCATTCACAACCATGGTACCTACTATATTATTTTAATCATTCAATTGCACTCATTCAATGATGTATTTTCACTTTATATATACATATATTCCATTGATTTTTTAATTATAATTAAATTAAAATTCTTTAACATGTTTTTTTCTCATACAAATAAGTTCAAAATCAAATTTATAAAATCAATAAAAATAAACTTAAATTAATTATAATTTTTTTAAAAATAAATCCATCTTTCAACAATTATTTATTATCCTTTTACATATCTTATTAAAATACTCAATTATTAAATTAAATCTAACTAAAATATATGTATCTTAGACTTTTTTTTTTTACATAAATATTTTAATTAAAAAAACATTTCTCTAATATCTTTAATATTATAATTTAATTATATTTTAATTAAAATAACATTTATATATTTAAATAAAGGAAAGATAAAATACATGTTACTTCTAATGCTCAAGCATTTCCACTTCCAAAATTGCCTCACCACACATCCTCAGTTCGATTGGAGGGAAGTTGAACCTGCAGGCTGATTGACTTGGGGCAATTAGACCAGAATGTGTTACTCCATTACATCTCAGGACTGCAACCGAAAATGGCCATGTAAACTCTGTATTATTTTTAATTTAAAACTAGCTAGAGGATTTATTATTTTTAATTTAAAACCAACGAGAGGATTTTGTACCATACGCGGCCGATTTCACTTCATTTAGCATAATGACTTCGCCAAATTTAAAGAGGTTAGGTAACCATCTAACCCATCCTCCATGCCTTTTTTCTGGTTAAAATCAGCTTTCATAGTAACTAGTAATTGCACCTTGGGGTGCAATAAAAGAACGTTGTATTGAATGAGAAGGTGGGAAATGAAAAAGGATGAAGCAAAATAGACCATTGGAAGGAGAACCAACAAAACAAATGGAATTGAAAAACATAAAGATTAGTGAGACGGTATTAAAAACTAAATGATCAAGTAAAAGGAAGCTACCAGTTATAAAGAATTTATTCAATAAAAAGCATATTCATTTCAATAAAATATTATTTAAAATATAAGTGATTATGATATTTTTAATCAAATAAATGTAGGTAAGTGATTATGACATTTTTCTTCATATTGATATGAATATGAAATGACTTTGTTTATTTTAATATGTTGATGAAAGAAACTCCTTTGAAATTTGCAAAACCGATACCAGGTAATTGTTAACACACCATATGGATTCCTTAGTAAGAATTGGTATGGCTTAGTAGAAGCCTCAAACACTTTCTTCCAAGTTTATTAAGTAATTATCCATGAACTTTATAGCCTTCTCCCAGGTAGATGGATGTACACATGTACGTTGTATTCTCTATTTTTTATATCTAAAATAGTTTAGTACATTGTAAATAACATTTGTATTCTTCACTGGAAGTAGGACCTTCTTCTAGGATTCGTTGTTTTATTATTTTAGTGAGTCTATGGGCTACTAATGAACTCCTCCATTTGTGAGTTTAAAATAAGAGCTACTTATCATGACTATTTTACATGCAGCTAATAATTGTAACTAGGGATTTGAACTTAATATGTCAAATTTATGTTCCACAATATGTCAATTTAAATGCTAACATTTAATACATATATATACATTATTTTTTAGATTCTTTAAGTTTTACATTTATGTTTATGGTTTTTAAGTTTATAGTCAACATTTAATACATACATATACATGTTTTTAAATATTCTTTAAGTTTTACATTCATTTTTATGCTTTTTAATAATATATATATAGAGAGAGCATTTGAATTTTTTTAGAAAAAATCAATGTCATACAAGACACAGTTTAATATCATAACATCTAACTCTAAAGCACACGACACCTATATTTTGGTTGGTGACATAACACTTTACATTGAAAGATTAATTAATTGGTTTCAAATGATTTCTTTAGTGTTTCTATATTTTTAAGAAATTTTCTTAATTTCAGTTTTAGTTGTTTCTTTCGTATTTGTCATAATACTTTAACAAATGAAAAGTGAACATTTTGACGAGGAAGCTCTTTATGAAATCTATTTTATTGCTCCTTTTTTTCACTTCATCAGATCATAATTATTTTCCTCTAAACAATATCACTTACTATTTACAACTAACTCATTACATCTTCAAAAAAGTTTAACTTACTATCTATAATTGTGGAGCGAACAATATTCTATTAATCATTATATCATTATGTTGTAGAGACAGTGATATTCAATAGTCTTCATCTTCACTCTATATATATTCCATTAAGTTTTTAATTATAATTAAATTCAAATTCCTAATCTATTTAGATGATGTAACTAATAACGTCTTCTAAATAATGTTATTTACTATATACAACTCATGACAACATCTCTATCATTCACAACCATGATACTAACTATATTATTTTAGTCATTCAATTACACTCATTCAATGGTGTATTTTCACTTTATTTATATATATATATATATATATTCCATTGATTTTTTAATTATAATTAAATTAAAATTCATTAAGATGTTTTTTTCTCATACAAATAAGTTCAAAATCAAATTTATAAAATTAATAAAAATAAACTTAAATTAATTATATTTTTTTTTAAATAAATCCATCTTTTAACAACTATTTATTATCTTTTACATATCTTATTAAAATACTCAATTATTAAATTAAATCTAACTAAAATATACGTATCTTAGACTTTTTTTACATAAATATTTTAACTAAAAAAACATTTCTCTAATATATTTAATATTATAATTTAATTATATTTTAATTAAAATAACATTTATATATTTAAATAAAGGAAAGATAAAATACGTGTTACTTCTAATGCTCAAGCATTTCCACTTCCAAATGCCCTCACCACACATCCTCAGCTCGATTGGAGGGAAGTTGAACCTGCAGGCTGATTGACTTGGGGCAATTAGACCAGAATGTGTTACTCCACTACATCTCAGGACTGCAACCGAAAATGGCCATGTAAACTCTGTATTATTTTTTATTTAAAACTAGCTAGAGGATTTATTATTTTTAATTTAAAACCAACGAGAGGATTTTGTACAGGAAATAGGTAGAGTTAATTGGTCTGGAGATCTACTGGAGTTTTCCATAGCTTTGTCGGATGACATTGGAGGCCCAAATCATTTTTGGCAGCAGCAACGAGGGTCTGACTGACGATTTTGAAGTGGAAAATGGTGATGGTCATCGATAGCGAGACCTAGCGACCTCCCCAATGGTTTTACGCGTTTCTAGTAGTATGTTGTTGTGTAGATGCCATACGCAGCCGATTTCACTTCATTTAGCATAATAACTTCGCCAAGGAAGATAGGAAGACAAATCTGGTTAAAATCCACCTTCATAGTAACTAGTAATTGCACCTTGGGTTACAATAAAAGAACGTCGTATTGAATGAGAAGGTGGGAAATGAAGAAGGATGAAGCAAAATAGATCATTGAAAGGAGAACCAACAAAACAAATGGAATTGAAAGACACAAAGATTAGTGAGACTGTATTAAGAACTGAATGATCAAGTAGAAGGAAGCTACTGGTTATAAAGAATTTATTCAATAAAAAGTATTCATTTCAATAAAATATTATTTAAAATATAAGTGATTATGATATTTTTAATCAAATAAATGTAGGTAAGTGATTATGACATTTTTCTTCGTATTGATATGAATATGGAATGACTGTTTATTTTAATATGTTGATAAAAGAAACTCCTTGAAATTTGCAAAACCGATACCAGGTAATTGTTAACACACGATATGGATTCCTCAGTAAGAATTGGTATGGCTTAGCAGAAGCCTCAAGAACCCTGATCGATCTTGTTCCGCGTTAAAATTAAAAAACAAAATCCCTTCTCTTTCGCCCGACTTTTGAAAAGGTATTGTTGATTTGCTCTAGGGTTTTAATTGACGTATGTTCTTCTTTTTTGTATTTCTTTTGATTTTTGTTTCAACCGCCTAGTGATATAAAAGCAAGGGCACGATGACGCGGTTAAACTTTTTCTTTCTGTGCCAGATTTTCTGCAGCTACTTAGATTTCGATGTTTCAGGTAGCGTGCCACTTTGTCTTCCTCACAGCTGCCCCACTGCTCGGTTACCACTACATCCGCTGGGACTTAGCTACTGCAACCAACCAATGCATATAAATGTTGGAATTGTTGTAGTACGAACCTCTGTTTTGACATTGGAGTCTAAAGAAGCTTGCTTGAAGGCTTTGAGCATCACTGTCAACACCATTGGATCCTTCATGATCAATAGCAACACTATGGGAGTCATAAGCAACAGAGGCTGCAACTTTCTGTATAGACCTCGCAGACATCAACAGAGGCTGGTAGCACAGATGAATAACGATGGCAGATTCTGGGAGATTCAAGGTAGCAAAGGAACCCTTGAGATAGAGGAGAGCCACACCGTAGGCTCTGGGAGTGGCCTCTACAGTAGAATATGAGCCCAACCATATCCTCGTCTTTTGATGGTGCGCTTATTTCGAACACCCACTATCCCCAACTCCTCATATGAATGCCTTTGTACTAACTCGGAGAAAGAAGTTCTACTCTAATTCTTGGTTGTGAATCTTCAATCCTTTAACAGTGAGCGCGAGTGTCATTCTATTTTTACTGTAATCCTATAGAGAGCTCAAATACTGTGCTTTAAAGTTCATTTGAACTGTAACACATTGCGGTGCTTTAAAGTTCATTTGAACTGTAACACATTGCGAAGTGGATTATTATCAAAGTTCATTTTATAGTTTTGAATATACGTGACTGCTACTGGTTTTGGTTACAAATGGTCAGGCATTTGACAAGTGTTTTCGGGTTTGAGATCATTTGGGTATTGGGGAGTAGCCCTGGAAAGGGAAGAAAACAATGAAAAAAGAACTAGATACAAAATGACGACTGAATTTTTCAAGAATATGGTGCTCAAATGGTCCGTAGAGGATATAATAAACGAAAATTTATTCAAGTACAATGTCAGATTAGGTGTGTTTAATATTTCAGAAGCTATTGCGGATCTTCAGTATAATTTAGCAGTGATTGCTTGAATTTTTGGGCATTTCATATTTCAATCTCAACGACTATCTAGCTATATATATATATGGTTTTCTCCAACCAACTTAATGGTCTTTCCCCACTGGGTGTGCATGGCCACTATTCTCTATTACGTTCGATGTATTTCCGAATGCTATTCTACATTTGTGAATTTAATATCAATCCAAAGAAGAAATACAACAAACGTCATGCATTTCATTATTGGATTGGCTACTACACCTTCTTTCTTGGCCTGAGTGTTTTCTAGAATGTTGTTGTATTACACTTGTATTTTCACTCTATAATCCCATCAACAAATACTGTGTTGATGCCCAATCCTTGCAGTGAATTTAATATCGTCAATCCAAATAAATACAACAAACGTCATGAATTTCATTATTGGGTTTTCTATGGTTTTTCAAGAAGAGGCATTGAGGTGTCGACTGTTTCCCCTCAAAACCTAAAACTATCCCAAAGTAAGGGTACAAGTTACTATGTATGATCAAATTAAATGTTAAATTAGGATGTTCTCCACAACTGGTTCTTACATGAGAAATGTTACAGAAATTAATTCATGTAATTTGCAAAACTCATGAATTATCTTGTTGTCTTGATATTAATAGTACTTTAATATCTTGTTATCGCTGACCGTATTTCTATGGAATTTTACATTTTATGTGTTTGTTTTCAACAGGTTTGGAGATCATCGAGGCCAACTATTGGATGCAAACGAGAAATCCATTCTAAGTCGGTGCCTCCCCATGGGAAGCCTTTGGGGTATTTTTTTTAAAGCATATATCTACACCATTTTTGTTCTGAATATATAGACGTCCATGCTCTCCCCATGGGAAACCTTCAGGGAATTTTTTTTAAGAATATATCTAGACTAGTTTTGTTGCATTACCATCTTTCTTTAATGATGTCGGTCATGCCTTTTGCACCTAGAAGAGAATTATCAATAACATTTGCAAGAAAAAGATTATTCATCTTTTCTCATGATGCCATATTCTACATATAGGCAAGTTTTACACAATACGACATGCAAAATTTTAAATACTTTGCATTGGGTGCAAGCTATGAATTGACAACTCTCTATGATCTCCCATCTAGTCAAAGTGTCTCAATTGCATAAGTATGCTATTTATTTTCTAAAACATTGGTCATGTTGCAAATATTTTAACTTCAAAAAGGTATATGATGCTACACGACAACAAGAGTGACATGAGTGGGTGAAAACGCGAAGTTGGGTAACACTTTTGTTAGAATCGTGTGCCCAATAAACATAGCGGAAGCTATTCGTCTGAATAACAATATTTATTCGGCCGAATAAAATACATTATTCGGCCAAATCAATATTGTTATTTGGCTGAATAAGCAATAATTTATTCGGCCGAATAACTGTTAATAGTGAACCGTTTAAAATAACCGAGACCTCGAAATGTGTGCATCGCATAGCCGGTCGGTAAATTTGACCGGTGGTTTTATGTTTATTCGGTCGAACAATTATTCTGCATAAAAGCTCGGTTGCGGCCCACGTTTGTCATTTTCACTTCTGCAGACTGCTGGTCCCCCCCGTCTGTTGTTGCTGACTGTCGTCCCCGCCCTGTTGGCTCCACTGGTTAGACCCTGCCCTATTGGCCCCGGTGGTTGGCCATGGCTTGTTGGACCTCGCCGGTTGTTTAACATGGAGGGTTGTGTAGATCTTCCACCCTGTCGACGTGGAGATTGCCACCTTCTCGACGTAGTTTTGTCCGCAAGTAAGCAGTCGTCGATTGCATTTTTTTTTGGTTATTTTTTTTATGTTTTAACAGGTTTTGTTTATGTTTGCAGGTTTTGTTGGGTTAGTCTGCTAGTTCAGCTTCGTCGGTTTGGTCGACTATTTTCTATTGGCCCCGCTGGTTGGACTCTGCCCTATTTTCCCCGCCCTATTGGCCCCGGCCTGTTGGACCCCACCGGTTGTTTGATGTGGAGGTTTGTGGAGATATGCCACCTTTCTACATGGAGATTGCCACCTTCTAGACGTGGTTCTATTCGAAAGTAAGTAGTCGATGGTCGATTCCCTTTTTTTGTTATTTTTTATGTTTTAACAAGTTTTGTTTGTGTGCAGGTTTTGTTGAGCTGGTCTGCTGTGTTCAGCTATCAATTTGGTCTGCTGTCGCCTGTTCGGCTACTTTTTTTTTTGTTATTTATTATATGTTAACAGGTTGTTTTTTATAGCAGAGGTTATGGCATAGATTACCCATAGATTATGGCATAACACACATAATATCAGTTTTAACGAAACTAGTGATAAAGTTATTAAAAGAATGTTATACTCAAGAAAAATATTCATTTAAATTTATCTTAACTTCTACTTGATGATATTATCTTAATAAACTAAGCTAATTCAATTGCTACTTGAATCCAATTAGGGATTTTTCCTGCATTATAATGGCATTAGACAGTAATATCTTATACTAGTTTTATACTTTAATACTGATACTAGATTATACTTACTATGTTACCAATCAATAGAGGAATCATAAGATATTATACTCTAGTAGTCTTATAAGTTTGAGGAATATAATGAATGTTGATGTTAATAAGTTACGAGAAGTTCTAATGATATTGGTGCATACCTAGAAGTTCCCAATAAGTGCCTGCCGATGATAGAAGTGCTTAATTAAAGCTGGAATAAGTACATACCTAGAATTGATCAATCATAAAGTGCTTGGTAAAAGCTTATATCAGTGCTTGATAAATTGATTTATAAATGCCTAATCAACTCAACTTCTAGTTAGAGAAGTGCCCAATCAACAAGTGGAATAAAGCTAATTTAATAAGATATTAATTGAAAATCAAAATACATAAATACTTAAGAATAACATCTGAATATTGGAGATAATCTATTGTAATCTAATTTAGTGAGTTAATAAGTAAGGTGGTCCCCTGTCTTAATAATATGTACATTTAGATAACAACATAGAAGTTATGGTTGTTATGTAAGCCACGTATTCAACTTTAGAAGGAGGGGGGTACCTTGTTCCATTTCAATGGAGCTATAAGGGTTGATTAACATAAAAGGTTGTTTGTCCTGTCTAGGCACTAAGATCAAAAGGCGATACAAAGACATAGAGGGAGAGGATTAAGAAACCATAGAATGTAGTTCTCATCAGTTCAAGATGCACATAATACTAATGGGGAGAGCATATGAAAGGCAAGGAAAGGGATTGAAACTTGAGAACATAGTTGCTAGTTAGCTCAGTAAGCTAGTGGCGGTACACGAAATACTAAATGTCCAGTTGTGTTGTACGGTCTTCCCAGCTCTGCCTGTCTGTCTGTGCCGGTATATAAAATACTAAATACGTTTATTAAGTTTTGTTTTACATAGATATGGAGTAGTTTTACAATCAGTTTAAAGGAAGTTGAAAGCGTGTAAAATCTAGTAGACGTAAGATTCAAACTTCATAAAAACAAAGAAAAACAAAAGTAGTAAAATAACTTGTGTGCAGATCCATGGTGAAATGAATTTGTTGAAGGAGTTGTGCATCTAGATACAATGTCTACAGGCCAGTGAATAAGAAAGACTAATTGTAGAAAACTCTACCTTGGGTTTGAGATTAATTGTAGAAAAACTCTACCTTGGGTTAGATTTTACTTAGTTTAAGAAATAAAAATCTATGTTTGAATAGAGGTACCCAGTAGGCTAAATGAAATTCTAGCAATTACACACAACATCTTTGACATAAAACATGGCTCTTGACCTTGGTAGGAGATAAACAACAGAAATACATTATCACAAATAAAGTCCAGAATTAGTAAGTTTTTATTTATAGAGATATTATGAGTTAATAGCAAGTGTTGTAAAATATAGCACACTAAAATATAGCAGACTAATGAAGCATATCTGATTCATCTAGTGATCAAAATGTAGTATTTTCAAAGGGCATTTGCACACATATATCAGTCAAACATCATATCAAAGTATTCACCAAGTCATTGTAACTATGTTTACTAGCTCCCTGGAGTCGAATTTACATTTCAAATCCCTATTATCTATGAACCATTCCCAACTTAAAGCCATGATTAGCATTGCATTGTGACTACATAAGATAGTTTACTTGAATATTTTCTATCACCACTATGCAACTTAAAATGACTCGAAACCATGAATATAAGGAGAGCAATGAATAGCTAGTTTATTGAATTCAATTTAAATAGCCCTAAATTTAATTTAAATAATCCCATTATCCATTCAATAATGTAGATGTTTTTATCCATCATATTGTTTCCCTAACAAAGTAAACTGAAATACTTTTCTTTAGCATATTGGTTGCAGGAACATATCATCTAATTAACAAAACTGCTTAGATAGGAAAAATCAGATTTGATTAGAATTGGTTAATAAGTGCATAGATTTGTCTTGAAGACAATGACTGACCAATTCTATTAAAACTATAAAAACTTTATTTTAGAGCGTATGAGATCAATATGAATGTAATGGACTCTATTCATGAACATATATCTCTGTTCATGAATAGAGTTCCAGCACCTCAATGTTACTTTGCTTAAGCTAAATTATAATTTGCTTAATAGAGGCTTAAGCTAAATTATAATTTGCATAAGCTGTAATAT
This sequence comes from Larix kaempferi, assembly GCA_027924585.1. Classification (NCBI taxonomy): domain Eukaryota; kingdom Viridiplantae; phylum Streptophyta; class Pinopsida; order Pinales; family Pinaceae; genus Larix; species Larix kaempferi. The sequence goes on from BSBM01001218.1 coordinate 1,614,751, forward strand.
CGAAAGCATAGTAGTATTGTCATTGGTTACTGATTTCTTGACATAAAGAAGTGTAACCTTTCACTTGACATTTAACCATATTGGTTCCATTCATTTAAGACATCAAAAACACTTAAAAGATTGGCACATTAATTCCTCATACATCTAACAATATTAGCTATACTCATTTTAAGAACTATTAGATGATATTAGGTATATCTAGGTCCTTATTCAAGAACTTAGTTTCTTTAGCAGCTAGGTCTTAGAATTTGTAGAATTAACATGTATAATTTGAATATGTTATGAGTTGATAGTTGTGTAAATGTAGATATCATATCAAATGGAAAGAGAGAAGTCTTTGAGGCAAAAGCGTAGGAGGTCATCACGATCATCAGGAATTGGTGTCTCGATTAATGATTAGAGGTTTCCTGTTTCACCTTGGGATTCAAGGTTATTGTATAGTTCACATTCATCTGATCATCGACAAGGCCAAAGGGGTACAAATGATTCCCCTGTATCTTCTATGGGAGAACGTCGATCTCGACCTTCTGTTGGTATGAACATTTATGTTTTAATACATGCATCAATTGTAATTTTGTGCGTGTTCAAAAAGTTTGTACATGTTTAATTTTAACTGTGTTTTTATTTGAGGCAGAGCAAGGTTCGGAAGAGGCTCCTAATTCTACAAAGAGGGATGAAGTTCGAGCAAGAAGGATAGATGCTGAACAAGATGTGGGTGTAGACAAGAGTAAGAAGAGGCTCGTAATTCTACACAGAGGGATAGAGGTCAAGCAAGGATGACATATGTTGAATTAGATGTGGGTTCTACACCCATAACAACTTATCCATCTCATTTACCTGAGTAGCTTCCATGGGAAAGTGGTGTTCATCAAACGACCCTTGAAAGTTGTAAATCCCACTATGACAAGTTGCAAAACGATCTTTCTACTTTGGATCTCCTTACAGAGAGCAAACAAAGTCTAGAGATTGTTTTGTGATCATTGCAAAAATTCATTGAGGCATATGGGCATGTGCAAGCTAATGAGGGTCACTTTTGGCACGTTAGATGCAATAAAAAAATGAAAAATCAGGCATCCCTCAACTTACTTGGTTTTTTTGACATTCTTACACAAGATATCTTGTATCGAGTAAAAAAGATCAAACGTAGGAAATTGAGTCACGTTTCCAAATAGATAAGTTTTAAGTATTGAAAAATTACATAACTATGTCAAATTTAATGTTTTCTAAAAGTCACCTTTTATTTTTTTGGCGAATGATAAGGTATATGTTTTTGTGGGTGCAACCTTTCAATGCCTAAATGATGGTTTCAGGATATAAAAATTGGTATACATGTATAGAACCTGTAGCACTAGTGCAGCACTATTTTTCCAAAATTAAATGTTTAATTTTTGTTTATTTTTTAATTATGTAAGTGATCAAACCTCAAGAGCGATACGTCAAATGTGGGTGCAGCCTTTGAAGGTCTTAATTTAGTTATTTCGACTTGAATTTTTTATAGCATGTAGAGGTCGGTGTCTTCTAGTGCAGCATACAATTTTTTTTAAATGGTTGTGAAATGAAAAAGTTACAGAATAAACACTAACAATATGTTTTTTGACCAACGGAGTGATGAAATAAGAAAATTAGGAAATAAATAGAAAATCTCGATATATTTTTTTTAAATTACATATTTGGAATCTGCGTAAAAAATACTATCTATGCCTAAAATTTCGTCAATAATGATCATGTATGTCATGATGTAGAGAGCGGTGAAAAACATGCATATTTAGGTGCAGAATTGCACCTAAAGGGTCCCTCAACTTCGTGCACAAACCCATATGAGGATCTTGGATCAACTACGAACGGTTTTGTTGATTTGATGCAGAGGTGAAGGTTACAGGTGATGGGTCCGGACAAGTGGGCTGTTGTGAAGGAGAGAGTGACCAAAGAACATGTCAATTCAATGTTTAACTTCAAAGAAGGCCTAAAGAGAAAAATGTTGAAAGTGCAATATTTCAAGCACCCTGAACTTGCACATTTTATATATGATCGGTTCCTTACATCCTATGGTTTGTTTCCATGGAATGATGAGGTTCCTAATTATTTTGTTAGACTTTTTTATGCAGATTTTTTTTAAAATATGAAGCCAGACTATGCGGATCTTCATTCCGACTTTTATGGAGTTGGTGAATATACGATCGAAAATGTGCTCTTAGAGATCCCACAACTCTTTGATCTCCACCCCAGATATCTCTCCCACCCAAACTTATGGAATTAGGATCAGAGATGGAGCCCACATCCCAACTTGGAACAACTGCAAGGGATTTTGTTGCCAAAGGTTTAATGTTGGAATTTGTAGGATTTGATGTGGGATTAGTTCGAGAGAAGGCTCGTGCCACTACTCGTCAAAAGTTTGTTTACAAAACGAATGATGAGGTAGATGGAATGAGCATTGAATATCTCAGGGCTTATGCTAAGGTTTATCATGGCATAGCTTTGGATGTTTTATCCAATGACACATCGAGTATAGGAGAGGTTTGTTGTTTATATTATCACAATCTATTTAATTTTTTAGTCATTTTGAATTGAACTTTTGTTACATTATATCTATGATATTATGTCTTTTTTGATGTATAGTATTAAGTACATTATGTAAATGTTTATTGGTTGCAGTTTTCTAGAATGTTGAATGGACATAATTTTTGACTCTCCACTAGTGAAAATGTAGAAAATGTAGAAGAGCATCTTGGAGAGGTATATTTATTATTTACATATTTATATATATGTTTGAAAGATATTTTATCTTTTTTTTTTAAATTTTAATTTATCTATGTATCCTATCAAGTTAATGTGACTTATCCATGCAGGTTCCTTTAGATTCCAACTTATTTAATGATTTTCCATCTCTAGCGAGCTCATGATTTTAATTTTTTTGTTTTGGTTTTTAAGTGAATTGTGTAATTTTAGTTTATTTTGCTTGAACAATGTTTTATTTATCAACAAAATTTAAATTTTAGGGAGCACGAGAACATATGGAAATTGGTGGTGATGATATAGGTTCTTTGAGGGATGTCGATATTGGCACTGAGGTAATTTTGTTAATAACTTAACTATTCTTTTCAAATTTTTTTTATAAGTTTAACATTTTTTTAATTTAATTACTAATTGTTTGAATAATTATGAGATTCATAATTTGTTTTTACACATGTTGCGGGTTGGGTCATTTCGAGGCAAAGGGAAGACCTCATTGGATGATAGTGGTGGACTTTCATTCAGAGGCACTGAGGTAATTTTGTTAATAATTGAACTATTCTTTTCATTTTTTTATGTAAGTTTAATATTTTTTTTTTTGAATTTAGTTCCTAATTGTTTGAATAATTTATGAGATCCATAATTTTTTTTATACATGTTGTAGGTTGGGTCTCTTCGAGGCAAAGGGAAGGCTCGAATGGATGATAGTGGTGTACTTTCATTCAGAGAATGATTTATATTGGTTTTTTTTTTCCATAGTACCCTATTATATACATCTTCATGTTGATGTAAATGTTTTGAAAATCTAGGAACATTATTTGTGGATTATATATGTACATTGAATTCACATGTTCAGGAACCTTTTTTGGGATTATTTACATGTAAATTGATCTTCGCATATATTATGTACTTGCTTTGAATGATTTAACTTTTTTTTGGCTAATTGCATAGCATACTTTGTGTGGTAAATGCTTATGATATTATTTTTCATGATGTTCATCAATGTATGTTCAATCTTGAAATGGTTTTAAAATATATTAGTACACATGTTTTAATGTTTAAACTACTTTATTTTATGAATGATAACTTGAATCTTATATAAATGATTCATGCTTGCAATTTTTAACTAATGATTCATATGTTCAATGTATGTTCAATTTTGAAATGGTTTTAAAATATATATATTTTTAGAGAAACTTGATATGTTCAATTTTTAAATGGTTTTAAAATAGTTTTTTTAGAGAAACTTGATATAGTTTGCACTCTTGATTTATTGAAGGTTTCAGTCTTTTTGGTTTATATATCTATCATGTGCCTCATTTATTCATTTTTCTAAAAAATAACTTCAATGTTGTGAGAAAGCTCGCCATCCAATAAACTATAAAATGATGGAAAAGTAGATATTGAAGAACATTTTAGAATCGAAGAATAGTTTTGAACTAGTAACAAAACTATGTTCAATGGTGTTTGTATTTTATCTTCTTTTTATATCTTATCCATTTTTTTCTCATTTCTCAAGTTAGTGGGTTTTTATAATGATGTTGAATTTTTATTATTATTATATATGTTTAATGATATGTATGAAAGAGATCTTTTGGCATGGATTAGATTTTTTATGTTTTCATAGTTTATGTTTAATTATTGATTATGGCATTGATAAGATCATTCACAGCCTTAGCTTATATATAATTATTGACCATCTTTTTGGCTAATTGGTTGTGGGAATCAAGAGTTGGGTATGATCATGATGCTTGTTAGGTTGGATATGGTTGTAATGCTTACTCTTATGAAATTATGATTGTCACAACACCTATTCTTATTGGATTGGTGTTGGCATAGACTATTAAGATAAGAAAAAGAAACCAACCTAATGCATTGGATCCTCTTGGTTGTATGCAACAAGGTGGATTGTTATCTATAACATATAAGTTTATTGTTATTTGGTTGGTGTTGTATAATATTAGTTTTGTAATTAGAAGAAGATTGAATTTGATGAGGATAGAATTTATAGTTGATCCCTTAAATGGAACTCTCATAAACTAGTGTCCTATAGAGAGTAGAGAAAGGTGCAAAAATGTGGATAACAATTTGTCTATGTCAAATAATTTTTATATCTTTAAAAAAAATCAAAAATTCAGTCCAACATACTGAATCATATAATAGTCTTCAATATAACCTATAGCTATTTATAGATTCGAATAGTCATTAAAACTTGGTTGAATCAAACTTTGTAATAATGGTCTTAAAATGAAACTTGATTTAGTGAAGGTTTCAATATTTTCGGTTGTCTGATAATATATATAATCTTGGTTTCAATATTAAACTTGAATTTCATATAAATGATAATTTGAATCTTATATAAATGATTCATACTTTCAATTTTTAACTAATTATTCATATGTTCAATTTTCAGGTACCACACTTTTGTTAGTTGGTGAACTATAGATGTCGCTGAAATCATGGCAAATGGGGATTTAACGATTTTTTATTTTTTAATCATAAGAAAGGATTCCAGGATTGTGAAGCTTATGCTAAATTAGAGCAATGATTTTAGACAACATTTTGATGAATTTTCATCGATTTGTTGTAAATAACCATTGTTCTAATTTAGCATAAGTTTCACAATCCTAGAATCCTTGCTTGTGATTAAAAATCAAATGATTGTTATCTCCATTTGCCATGATTTTAGTTATGTGAAATTACACAAGTGATATTATCCCTATGCATGTATCATTTATTTAAAAACCATAGGTTAGCAAAGTTCTAAAAAACTCATGGATCATATTTATATGAATTGTTCAGCCCACCACAAAGCCAGTAATGGATAAACCCATCTAATGGATCAAGAATAATAATTTCCCATTATTAAATACATTAGAGAAGCATGAAATGGATCAGATGAATACAAAAACTAGCAGGTCTCCCGATGATTCCTCACTGACATCATTCAATCTAAAGTAAAGATTTGGGGCTGAGTGTGGGGACAGCCACATCCGTTACCTCATCCCTTAAGTGGTCTAATAGACATATGGGGACCCGAATAAAGTACTTTAGACAGACTTTAAGACAAAATTACACATTAAAAACAACATTCCATATAGCTGAAATATAACATTTTTCAACTTCTTCCAACTTTTATTAAAGTTCTCATTACCAAATAATTATTGAATTGATTTCAACATGCTAAAATACAATCATTTAAATTCTTATTCTAGTTCCCATTCAAGATCATAGTCATAGTTCAAAGAAAAAAATATATTCTACACAACATTTGACATGCACAAAAACATCAATCAATTCATTTTTGATATAGTTAAAAACATCGCAATGGAATGTCGTCCTCAATTTCATGGTCATATTTGGACAGTTTCCATTTTCTAGTTTTAAATTTTTTTTTCGATGGAACTTGTACCAATTTTATTCGAGATGCACATACTAAATGACTATATTGACAACATATAACATCAGGTTCATAATCCTAAAAGTAGACATAATTTTCAGTCATATGGGTCTGCGAAAAAAAAATAACCTTTTAAAATGATGGATCCTCTCTCGTATGTCAATCCTTTGTCATCGTAGTCCTCCAATAACTTCATCTTTCCTTCAGTGCATCGCATCAAATAATATTTTACATTTTCGTTGTTGTCTAAAGGTGCAATCACAACGAAGACATCTCATATGAAAATTACAATTGGCGTCAGGGTTTTTAAATCAATTAAATTGACTATACACATAAGGTGATGGACAGCAATGAACAATGAACAAATAAGTTGTAGGTTTATTACCTTATCTAACAAGATCTGAAATTCTATCGCCATCAGATGATATTGCTATTTCTTCTGATTCTAATTCTTCTACGCTTGCTAGTGCCATTTTTCCCTTCAGATTAATCTCTATGTGTTTCCAATGTTTTACGTAGTTGTTCATTATGTTTTCACAAACTTCTGTAGATTCAACATTTTCAGTGCAAATATCACAAAAGCATGATTGCTTTCTAATGTCAAATGCAAACATGTTTTGGAAGGATTTTGTTTGAATAGAGTGTAAATACCTAGTCCCATGTATTGTGCTAGTCTCACATGGGATTGATCTATCTATATCTTGGACCCCAACAAGCCAAACAAAACCTACACAATAAATGATAAATCACAAATGACAACTTTTAATGTTAGTGTACATATACTTAAATGTTAGTGTACATTTTTTTTAAATTGACAATTAATATAAATTAAAAAAATCGTGTACATACCTGCGCACATATTTTGATTATTGATTATAATCATGGCTTAGATGTAATTTACACCATTGGACAACCTCTGCAGCTGAATGAAATCATGCAGAAGAATGGTTCATTTTCCATCTTCGAAGTGTTGTTTTTACACATGCTACTACACCATCATGTTCACCTTTTCCATTTCTAGTTTCAAAGAAATTCCAGCGATGTTTAATGTTCAATGCTTTATGAAGTCTACATAACAAAAAAAATGATCGTGAAGATTTAAATTGTCCCACACATCCATTCGAACATATCCAATGTTCATTGAATTTAACTTCACATCTTTTTAGTGAATCATAGAAAATATTTTCGATACAATGTTGGACAAAATGTGTATTGTGTGTACAATCATGTCGCTGATATAAAAGTGATATTCTTTAATCACATCTCGATTGTCACATGTGCTTTCAATGCCATCAACATCCTGTTGAGAATGTCTGTATAGAACATGGACAAATATTGAAACTTGGTTAGAATGAAAGTATTCACTTTGTACCTCTTTTTGTGCAGTAAATGTGTAGTTTTCTGTAAAATCAACCACAGACAAAATTGTTTCGGGTGGAAAAATTTCATGAGGATGCTTGAATTGAAGGTCTTGCCATTGTGATTTATGTGAATGCTTGGTGTATTTATAAATTTCACTTTCAAATTTCTTGAGAAAATATGTCACACATATTTTATCTTCTTGCAAATCAATTCTCCAATCAACGGTTACATTTGACAGCGACTGATCATTATAGATAGGATATTTATTGTGGAATAAAACCATATTTCCACAATGATGACAATGTTTTCCATTGACACATTTCTTATTATAAAATACTTCATCGTGATCTCTCTCACATAGATTTTGAGATATGAATTCACGTATTGTGGGCAGAGGTGGTGAATTTGTCCAAAACATTTTACCAAATTCAATAAATGTGTCATAATATAATTTAAATTACACATGATAACGGCAACAACATGTGTCACATATAGTAATAGGTCTAACATACCATGGTTTTTGTTGCACAAATGTAGTGATTGACATATTAATTCCACAATGATCCTCCTTGAATTTATTAAACAATTGTATTTGTGTCATTCCATTATATGTTTTGGACGGCTTTCATATACATTTCATGATACTCTTTGTTGTATCACATCCCTTGAATTTGGTGAAGCTCGAGCATGTGCCAACCACTATTTCTGTACAATATCTTTAACACCTTCTCCCATTCTATCTTGGTAAGGCTGTCTACAAATAATTTCCCAGCAAGCAAGTTCATCATTTTCATCTATTTGCATTTTGAATTCGATATGTTTGTATAATGTCGTTCTTGAGGTTCCAATTGCTTTTGCTAGTTGTGTTGTCAAATGATTGTGTCTAGTACTAGCTGAAACAATTGCTGTCTGAATTGCTCTACATGCATCGTTGGTATCTTTCTTCCTAGATTTTCCAAATTTTTGTATTGCATGACTTATATTTTTTATCACATTATGTTTCAATTTCGACTCTTGTCTCCTTGTGAATACCCAATAATGACGTAGCACCTTTTAACTTCTTGGACACTAATAAACATCTCAAAATTTGCGCTTGTCCTGCTATTGAATAATATTTGAGAATATCATCATAAATTTGTGTAGCACGATATCGTGCAACATGTATGGTTATTTTTTCACCATATTTGTCGCAATCAATGTCTTCTAATATTTCATCATCAATGGTGAAAGTACCTATACATCAAGTTAAATTTAATTTAACATATATCCAAAATACAATTTATTATAAAAAATGAATTTGGAAAATACATGATATATACATACCAGGTCCAATTTCTAGATCTTGAACTTGATCTTCAATATTGACTTCATCGACATTAACATGTAAATCATTATTTATATCTTCAACAATGGTCTCTTCAACTTCAATTTGTTCTTATTGTACTATATTTTCAATTTTTATTTCCTCAACATTATCATGTAAATTTGTATTTATATCTTCAATAATTCTCTCTTATGTTTCTGCAACCCTTGCTTTTTTTGCATTATATTTAAGTTTTTGTTTTTCCCTACTAACATCATCATCACATTTACGATCACTTTTTCTTTAGTGGTTTCTCTTACTGCCCATGATTGTTTAATCTATAGAGGATAAATTAAAGAATCATCACTTTATAGTAAAAAATTAAAAATTTAAGATTTAAAAATTGTTGAAATATTGTAACTTCTAAGAATATTATATTTGTACTTTATTATTCTGGAGATGTTACATTCCTCCGAGGTGACCCTATTGTATATCCGGAGATGTTTATTCCTCCGATGGATTGTGGTAACTAGGGTTATCAGATCTCCCATGTGGGGGTCGGCCCTGAGTTTATTTATTAGGGGTTATTAGACCCTCTTAGGAGAGGTTGGCCCCATAGGGTAAAAGGTCAGTCGAAAAACAAGTATAAATAGAGGAGGATGGTCCTCACTTAACTCACTCATCCATCACTGGGAAAGTATTGCACAAGTGAGAGAGAGGTCTGCATAGGAGGTAGAGAAGGAGCTCTAGTCTTGGACTACATTTTATATTTGGTTGATCATCTTATTGAGGAAAGCTTTGTTGGGTTTTCTACCCCATGAGGGTTTCCCAGGGTAAATCTTTGTCTATCTTGTGATTTTGTTTCTTTCAATGATCTTGCTAGTCAAATCAGTATAAACTTAACATGGTATCAGAGCTAGCCTAAGTAGGACATCTTTCACAAGGTGAAAATATCTCTCTCTTCCTCCTGTGAAAATTAGGGTTTCTATAAAAGTTGGAATTTTTGGATTCTGATTACATGGCCGGATAGCCCTCCTCAAAATTGAACTTTTGAGCCCTAGATCGAACTTTTTGGTTGCGTAGAACTCTGGGAAAGTCAAACCCTAGTTTGACAAAAAGTGTAGAAAACAAAAAAAAACAGAACCAGATTTCTACAGCAGGTCCGAAGTTCGCTGGTGAAGTTTGGGGGCTGAAAAATTGAAGTTTCCAGAAAGTAAGTACATCAGTCACCTCGCCTCAGTCAAGCCAATGTCTTGGTAAGGTCAGTTTTTCATTTTCAGAATTTTAGCCCCAAGCACTAAGCTTGAGGACAAGCTAGAAGGTATAGAGAATTTCTGGGCATGGAAATATAGAATTGGTCTCATTCTTGAAGAGAATGATCTTGCCCAATATATCAAGGATGAAGTTGCAGAACCTGAGGAATATGAAGCCAAGGAGAAGTATAGGAAGGACCTAATTAGGGCAAAGAGAATCATTGTTGATTCTATCAAGGACCACTTTATTCTCCAAGTGGCATCCAAGAAGACCCCAAAGGAAATGTATGATGCCCTAGGAAGAATGTATGAAGGGAGGAACATCAACAGGAAGATGAACCTAAGATCTCAGTTGAAGAGTACTGAGATGAACAAAGGAGAATCTATTCAAGACTAATTCTCAAGGGATTCTCAAATCAAGGAACAACTAGATGCCATTGGAGATACCCTTGATGAAGATGAACTTGTAATGACTACTCTAAATGGTCTCACTAGACCTTGGGAGTCATTTATACAAACTATGTGTGCCGAAAAAGAAAGTATGAAGTTTGATGTAGTATGAGAGGATTGTATTCAAGAAGAAGCTAGAGTAGCCAATAGAGAAGCCCTTCTCAAGGAAGATGACCAAGCTTTGGCCACTCACACCAAAACAAGAAGAAGGAGTCACTTCAACTCCAAGAAGAATGGCAACAAGGAGTCTCAACCTCCTCATAGATTTAAAAGGAAAGGAGGAGTAAGCTCAGAAAGAGACCTCTCCTTAGTTCACTATTATAGTTGTCACAAACTATGACACATTGCTAGAAATTGTCCTTCAAAGAAGAAGAATAATTTTCATAAAAGACACCAAGAACATTTGGCAGAAGATGATAGTGAAGAAGAGGAAGAGGAAAGGCCTCAAAAGAAGAGAACTAAAATAGAAAAAGAAGAAGCGAAAGAATATGTTCTATTCTCTGCACTCTCTGGGTCTTTGACACCTGGAGAAGATACATGGCTCATTGATAGTGGTGCTTCAAAGCACATGACATGACAAAAGAAGACTCTCTCAAGAATTGAAGAGAAGACCTCTCCACAGAAGGTATCTCTAGGAGATGACTATCAATATCCCATCAAGGGAATTGGTGAAGCAAGCTACAAGCTTGATTCTGGAACCCCATTGAAGATGAAGGAAATCTTATATGTACCAGGTTTGAAGAAGAACTTACTCTCTATCTTTGCTTTGGATAAGAAAGACTATAGGGTTGCATTCATAGATGGGCAAGTATTAATGTGGCCCAAAGGAAAATCAATTGAGGATGCAATTGTTATTGGTGAAGAGGAAGGAGGTCTATACAAACTCAAGGGCCATCTAGAAGCTGCCCTTCTTCATGAAGCCACTAGCCCAAGTGAGCTATGGCATAGAAGACTTGCTCACATTAACTACAAAGCACTGCCTCATGTGAGTAAGGTAGTCATAGGATTACCAGACTTAAACATTGATCATGAGGGCACTTGCAAAGGGTGTGCAAAAGGAAATAATGTCAAGAACCCATTTCCAAAGAGTGATACAAAGACCAAGAGTACATTGGAATTAATTCATTCAGATGTATGTGGACCAATGCCATCAACATCCCTACGTGAATATGAATACTATCTTACCTTCATTGATGACTACTCAAGAAAGACTTGGATATATTTTCTAAAAGGAAAAGATGAAGTTTTTGGTAAATTCAAGGAATTCAAAGCCCTGATAGAAAACCACTCAGAAAAGAAGATTAAGATACTCAGGATAGATAATGGTGGAGAATATACTTCAAAAGATTTTGAAGCCTTCTGTAAAGAGTTTGGATTCAAGAGGGAACTAACTACTCCTTACAATCCCCAACATAATGGTGTTGTGGAGAGAAAGAATAGAAATATTATGGAAGCAGTAAATACAATGATACATGATCAAGACTTACCTATGTATCTATGGGCTGAAGCAGCCAGGACAACAGTCTATGTGCAGAATAGACTATCTCATAGTGCTCTTGCTTTCAAGACTCCAGAAAAAGTGTTCACAGGAAAGAAACTTGAGGTAAGTCACCTCAAGATATTTGGATGCCCAGTATACATTCACATTCCAAAAGAAAAGAGGACCAAGCTAGATCCTTCTAGGAAGAAAGGTATATTTGTTGGATATTGTGAAGCATCCAAAGCATTTAGAATATACATCCCAAGATTCCATCATATGGAAATAAGTATGGATGTGACATTTGATGAAGAAGCAGCTCTTAAGAGATCCAGGAAGTGCCAACATGAAGAAGTATATGAGGAAGAGGCACCTCCTAGAATTACAGAAGATGCACCCTCCTCTGAAGAGATAACTCCTGAGGACCATGACATGATGGAACCACAAGAACCCCCTGTCATAGAAATTTCAAGAAAGGGAAAGCCAGCTTGGGCAAGAGACATTATACTAGGAGCTGAAAAATATGGAGCACCTAAAGGCTCCACTAAGGTGAGAAAGAAACCAAATACATTTTCCAACTATGTGGCCCTGATGTGTGATCTGGTAAATCAAGAACCCACTAGTTATGAAGAAGAATCCCATAAGAAAGAGTGGGTAGAAGCAATGACTGAGGAGTACCAGTTAATAATGAAGAATGATGTTTGGGATATAGTTCCCAAGACAAAGGACAAGAGTGTGGTATCCTCCAAATGGATATATAAGATAAAGCATGCTGTGGATGGCGGCATTGAAAAATATAAGGCAAGGGTTTTGGCCAGAGGATTCTCTCAGAAAGAGGGAATTGACTGTGAAGAAACATTTGCACCAGTTGCAAGGTACACTTCCATTAGAACCATCATGGCACCTGCATCCATGATGAAGTGGGAATTACACCAGATGGATGTGAAGACAGCCTTCCTGAATGGTGTGATTGAGGAGGAAGTGTACATAGAACAACCACAAGGATTTGAGGTGGAAGATGGAAGAACCCATGTGTGCAAACTAAAGAAGGCCTTGTATGGACTGAAGTAACCTCCCAAAGCTTGGTATGGCAGAATTCATAGTTTCTTGACTAGCTTGGGATTTAACAAGAGTAAAGTTGATCCTAACCTTTATCTCAAAGTTATGGATGATGAACCTATCATATTGTTGCTATATGTGGATGATCTATTTCTAACTGGAAATGAGAAACAGATGATAGAGTGCAAGAAGAAGCTCTCGTCAGAGTTGAGATGAAAGATCTCGGTTTAATGCACTACTTCCTAGGTCTGGAAGTGTGGCAAGGACCAGATGGAATATTTCTCAACCAAGGTAAGTATGCTGTGGGAGTCTTGAAGAGATTCGATATGTTGGAATGCAAAGCCATGGCCACTCCCATGGATTCCAACCTAAAACTATTAGATGATGACTCATCAGAGTTGGTGGATATGAATCTGTACAGACATATTATTGGGTCATTAATGTATTTGACAAATACTAGACCAGATATATGCTTTGCTGTGAATACCTTGCGTCAATATCTAGTGGAACCTAGAGGAGTTCACTTGATAGCTGCAAAGCATGTGATGAGGTATCTAAAAGGTACGATAGATTTTGGTCTATGGTATATTGGAGATCATGAGTTCATACTGCATGGTTATATAAACGTTGATTGGGCAGGAAGTATATCAGACAGGAAGAGTACATCAGGAGGATGTTATGGTTTGGGATCTGCTATGATCTCATGGTTTAGCAGGAAGTAAACTATTGTGGCTCTCAGCATAGCTGAAGTGGAATATATTGCTGCTTGCTCTGCTAGCTGTGAAGCAGTATGGCTTCGGAATCTGTTATCAAGATTGTTTGACTTAGAGATGGACCCCACTGTGATCCTGTGTGACAACCAGAGTTGTATTAAGATGACAAAGAATCCAGTATTCCATGATAAGTCAAAACATATAGAGATCTGATATTTCTACATACAGGATATGGTGCAGAAAGGAGCTATCAAGCTCAAGTATGTAAGCACTGACGAACAAGTTGCTGACATTTTGACCAAACCTCTGTCTCGAGTAAAGTTTGAGTATTTCCGGGACAAGCTTGGTGTAGTTCAGAAGGACCCTCCTTGGAAGGGGGGCTGATGTGGTCACTTATGATGAGATTGCCTACATCGACAGTGAGGTCGATGATGTGGATAGCTGGATTGGTGATATCGATGGTAAGGTCGATGATGTGGATACCTGGATTGGTGATATCGATAGTGAGGTCGATGATGTGGATACCTGGATTGGTGATATCGACAGTAAGGTCGATGAATGGTCCTTAGACTGGGTCTAAGTTGATGAGGGGATTGCATCATCCTTGAACACATGTTCTAAAAGGATCCATAGACATATGTCTCAGAGAAAGAAGTCCCTAGTGGATGAGAGTGATTGCATCGTCCCTGGACTTCAGTCCCCTGAATGGATCCATAGACATCTATCTTCAAGAAAGAAGTCATTAGTGGACAAGAGGGATTGCATCATCCCTGGACTTCAGTCCCCTGAATGGATCCGTAGACATCTGTCTTTAAGAAAGAAGTCCCTAGTGGACGAGACAGATTGCATCATCCCTGGACTTCGGTCCCCTGAAGTGATTCGTAGACATCTGTCTCTGAAAAATTGATGATAGGACTGCATCGTCCCTGAGAGTTTAGTTCAAAATGTACATGATAAATCCTAGATCTGAACTAGGTCACATCCAGTATGAAAAAGGACTGGCACTGTGGTCGAGACTACATCGTCCCTAGACATGGATTTGTCTTAAATGGATCAAGGACTGCATCATCCCTAGACATGGATTTGTCTTAAATGGATCAAGGATTGCATCGTCCTTACACATAGATTTGTCTTACATAGATCAAGGACTGCATCATCCCTAGACATGGATTTGTCTTAAATGGATCAAGGACTACATCGTCCCTAGACATGGATTTGTCTTAAAAGGATCAGGATTGATCATCCTGGGAATTGGAACTAGATTATATCATCCATAGACATGAGAGATGTCTTAAAGTGAGCAGGATTAATCATCCTGGAATTGAATCGTGTGTTGATCGTGATGATCTAGATGACGATGTTGTTGATCGCGATGATCTAGATGACAATGCTGCTGATTGTGATGGTCTAGATGACGATTCTGCTGATCATGATGATGATCAAATGCTCCAGTTGATTATGTGATGCTGTTATGATGATGATCAGTAGATCCAGATGATGTGGCTATTGATCGAGATGATCGAGATGATGTAGATTGAGATGATCCAAATGCTCTAAATCGAAAGGATCCAGTTGATGCTATGATCGGTTGATCGAGTGATCCAGATGATGATGTTACTGTAGCTATTCAAAAGCTACAGAAGATGAAGACTCAGTATTGAAGATGTTGATGTTCTAGTATTGAAGATCTTGAATATGTTTCAATAACTAGTTGAGTTACTGATGATGTTGAGAAAGCTTCCAATGATATATAGATGTATCATGTATGATGTAGTCGATGACTCCTTTCTCTTGCAGATGTTGTTATAATATCCTTCTCATTAAGGGGGAGTGTCGAAATATTGTATCTTCTAAGAATATTATATTTGTACTTTATTATTCCGGAGATGTTACATTCCTCCGAGGTGACCCTATTGTATATCCGGAGATGTTTATTCCTCCAATGGATTGTGGTAACTAGGGTTATTAGATCTCCCATGTGGGGGTCGGCCCTGAGTTTATTTATTAGGGATTATTAGACCCTCTTAGGAGAGGTCAGCCCCATAGGGTAAAAAGTCAGTCGGAAAATAAGTATAAATAGAGGAGGATGCTCCTCACTTAACTCACTCATACATCACTCGGAAAGTATCGCACAAGTGAGAGAGAGGTCTGCATAGGAGGTAGAGAAGGAGCTCTAGTCTTCGACTACATTTTCTATTTGGTTGATAATCTTATTGAGGAAAGCGTTGCTGGGTTTTCTACCCCATGAGGATTTCCCAGGGTAAATCTTTGTCTATCTTGTGATTGTGTTTCTTTCAATGATCTTGTTAGTCAAATTAGTATAAACTTAACAAAAGCAGTTACGAAATTTATAAAAACGTGAATTGAAATTTACTTCACCTTATCAAAATCTTGTAAGGTTTCTTTAAAGAAAAACTCATTGGAAAGAAATTTCCTTTGAAGAAACCCCTTGAAAAGAAATCTCCTTTGAAATAAATCTTCTTAGAAAGAAATAAGAACTCATTGACAATAAATATCCTTTGAAAATACCCCTTGGAAAAAAATAGGAACACCTTGTAAAGAAATCTTCTTTGTAAAAACCACTCGAAAAAAAAACTTCTTTGAAAAAATACCTTGGGAGAAAACCTTCTTTGAAAAAAACACTTAGAAAAATACTTTGGAAAAAAAAAACTCCTTTGCAAAAATACCTTGGAAAAAAAACTCTTTGAAAAAACCCCTTTCAAAGAAATAACTCATTTGCAAAAATACCTTGGAAAAATAACTCTTTGAAAAAACCCCTTGCAAAGAAATAAGAAGGAAAAATACCTTGGAATAATCACTCCATTGCAAAAATACCTTGAAATAAAAACTCCTTTGCAAAAATACCTTGGAAAAAAATATCTTTCAATGTACCCCTTGGAAAAAAACCTTCTTTGAAAAAACCACTTAGAAAAATACTTTGGAAAAAAAAAAACTCCTTTGCAAAAATACCTTGGAAAAAAAACTCTTTAAAAAAACCCTTGCAAATAAATAACCCATTTGCAAAAATACCTTGGAAAAAAAACTCTTTGAAAAAACCCCTTGCAAATAAATAACTCCTTTGCAAAAATACCTTGGAAAAAAAACTCTTTGAAAAAACCCCTTGCAAATAAATAAGAAGCAAAAATACCTTGGAATAAAAAATCCTTTGCAAAAATACCTTGGAAAAAAACCTCTTTAAATGTATCCCTTGAAAAAAAAACCTTCTTTGAAAAAACCACTTGGTAAAATACTTTGGAAAAAAAATCTTATTTGCAAAAATATCTTGGAAAAAAAATACTTTGAAAAAACCCCCTGCAAAGAAATAACTTCTTTGCAAAAATACATTGGAAAAAAACTCTTTGAAAAAACCCTTTGCAAAGAGATAAGAAGGAAAAATACCTTGGAATAAAAAATCATTTGCAAAAATACCTTGAAATAAAAACTCCTTTGCAAAAATGCCTTGGAAAAAAAACTCTTTGAATGTACCCCTTGGAAAGAAATAAGAAGAAAAATGCCTTGGAAAAAAACTCCTTTTGCAAAAGAAATCTCCTTTGAAAATCCATTCAAAAATATTTTGACCAGACATATTTGAAAATAATGAATCTATTTAGTTTTATTTACACAAATATAGATAATGTAATTTTTTTTTCCCAACCGACAAAAAAGTTTTTGCGTTTTGTTTTTCGGCCGAACAACCTTTGTTATAGATAACGGTTCCATAACGGGAAAATATTATTCGGACGAATAATCTATGAGGCCTGAAAACTTCACAGTTCTGCACAGTTTTCAGGTTTCTTCATTTTCAGAAGGTAAAAACAATCTCTTACACTACAAATCGACTGTCGGACTTGATACCATTAGTTTCATCATTTAATGTACTTTCCGTAGCTATAGATTTTTGTTGTGTATAGGTGAGATCTGATATTTTTAATTATTTTTTCTGTTAACATGTGTCCAGTTTGGTTTCATCTCTTTCAAAATGCCGTGAAATGAAAAATACACTACCAAAAAAAAATTTAAAAATATGGTGCAGTTAATTGGAGTGTCTAATTCAAAAGGGTATTCGTATATTGTTTAGTTTTATAGTCAATTGACAAAAAAGTTGCGCAACAAAAAACATGTTGAAAATCGACAAGGTTTCCCCATTGATCGAATTCAAAAAAATATAATAATTAGTATATAGATCCATTGGTTACAAACTTATAGTCATGCAGTAGTACATTGTGTTTAGATTGTCGTAGCATATTTTGTTTTTGCAAAAAACAAGTTTAACAATGAGTTTAGGCGTGCAACAAAACATGACTATTTTTTAGTCCTTTCATTTTATAATAACACACTATCAAACATTTGTCAAATCAACATATCAAATCTCAATAAAAAAATTTCAAAAATTTATGAATTGAAAGATAACATAATTCTCTAAAAGTTTTTTGTTAGCACCTATTTTGTGCTAAGCATTTGAAGGGGTCCAGACCCATGGAGAATGGAGCAAGGCCTAATTTCCTTAAGCCACACGTTGAATGAAAGGGAAAATCAAATAAATTTCAAGCATTTGCCCCCAAAGCTAAGATGAACTAAAGATAAAAATGCTAAGCTTAGCATTGCAAAGAGGATTGATGGTCTAGATCTACAGGGGAAAGAGATCTATGGTCCCTAAGAGATTCGAATTTTAACATACAAAAGGGAAAAAATCAAAACCAAATGTAATTTCATGTCAAAGTATGGGGGTTTTTAACCGAAAATGTCTGTTTTAGTCATCATTTTGCAGCGGCTGTTTCGGCCAAACCGGAGGAAATTTTGGGAAATTGAGAGAGGTTTATCTCCATGATGGGACAATATACAATAACCTCTCTCAAAATCTGCACAGGTGTCACGGTTTAAGAGAATCGAAGGGTTTTGCAGAGGGAAATTTTCCAGTTTTCACGTTTTCTGTGTGTGTCATCATTTTTCGGAGCAGATCCTGGCCAGATGGAGGCGAATCTGAGGACACTGAAAGAGGTTTTTCTTCAGTGTGGACCAATCTACAAAAAAATCTTTCATTTTTTACGAAGATATCACCGCTTGGGATATACATCCATTGCACCAAGAGGCATTTTGTAGTAGATCGCGGCCAAACTATTCAAGAGTTTGTTGAAACCGACTCTTAAGTTGTTGAATCTCTCTGTATAGGTGTCAAATGTTGTTGTAACAGCTTCTTACTAAGAGAGCTCGACCGTAGGGCCAAATAGATCTATAAATTGAATGTAATAGATGAAGAATAGGTTGAAAAATCAAATGGCTGAGGCCTTGGGAGAGATTTGCTCTATTCTGAAACATTTTCTTGAATCAATTGCAGAGCTGGAGCCTGCGTTTTGACAAGGATTCTTGTGTAATCGGTCTGGCAGTCTGTATCTTTCTTTTCCTATGTCCAAATGTGTTTCTCTCTTTGTTATTCCATTCTATGTTATTTCCTTCATGCTTGGATCAGGGTAATAGTTAAGTAGAATTCATAGAGATTATGCTCTGCTTAGCATATTTCAAGTATTTCACCAAATATATTCTGCTAAAGTTGATGTAGGATTCATCCTTGTCAGATGCCTTACATTGATGGACTGTTCTTTTCTCTTCTGTTTGACAAATTAAAGCTCTTTGAATACTAGCTGCTTGCTACCTCGCCCTTGTGAATGCGTTTGCAGAATCTTTGTGAATATTGCTTTCAGAACTTGTTAAATGTGACTCCATTGCCCAAATGAAATTCATGCGTTTTCAGCCAAATATTTCTTGAATCCTTTTCATTCCAAAACAGAAATCTGATCTTCTATATAATTGTTGTAATTGAATATCTTAGCCATGAATGCTGGTGCTCCTTTTTCATTATTGACGATCTTGATTATTCCAGTCCTTTCATGAGACCGTAGAGACAGCCCTCTTTGTTTATGTTTGATCAGAAGCGTAAACCAAAGATTAGTTAGTGGTTACTCGAGATTACCCTCTTTCAGCCTTGGGGTTCAGTTTTGGTGTTAACATTTTCTTTTTACTGAAAAGTGAAATTTTAAACAAAAATATCGGTTTTGTTTGCCCAAAGTTGAAAAACATGAAAAAATTAGATTTATTTTCTCATAAGACCCTCCAAAATAGACACCCATATTCATGGATTCACCCCTATAGTTCTGGATCAAAGATCGACTGCATCCGACCCTTCATTGTTTTGAGCCCCTGGGGATAGAATTTCAAAACCAAGTTTGTTGAGCCCAGGTTTGGTGGTTTGTTTCTGAATAGGAACTAGTTATATGTGCAATTTATTATGTTAAAATTAATGAGATGTGAACTAAAAAAATTTTTAGTTGAAAATAGTTTTTTATACTTCACACTAAAAAATGTTCCGAGCAATTTTTTGTCATAGGTAATTAAACCTATATTTTTCCTCTTTTGGCAATAGTTAGCATTGTAGTAGTGCGCTATTGCATTAAGTATCAATTTTTAGTCTTATCATTTTGAAACACGTACCAATGTTTTTCCCATAGACATCAATATGCCTTATTGCTACATGTGTAAATCATTATATTAAACATCCTTGATAAGGGATGATAAATGTAAATGCTTCTTGACCTCGTCTAAGAAATATTTCTCAAAGAATAAATTGAAATTGAAGAAAAAGTTGGTATTAAAGAATAAATTGATCTTGAACTTTCTCTTCTAGGAGTTCATGAATAAGTAGTAAAAACATTGCATATGGAATGTTTAAAAAGAAAGGAAGCAAAATCCTCTAAAGAAACCTTTGACAAGGGCCACTGGAAGAGCATCTAGTACTTACTAATGACGATATTGGCCCAAAAATCATAAAAACCCATCTTGACTCCATACCATTTGCACTAGAATCTTCTGTAGTGATGCTAGGATTTTTAGAGCAATTTATAGGAATAATATTTCCATAATTAGAAACTCACATCATTTGCAAGAGATGAAGCAGTTACTATGTTGCTTGGATGAGAGGGCTTTTTATTTTGATATGGATTATGAGCTTAAGAAGTTTCCAGGGGATTTATTATGTTAATATAAAAAAAAAGATATGATAGCCTTGGCACAACAAAGGAGATGCCTCCATTGCATCCAAGATAATAGAATTTACATTTCAGAAATTCAGATGGTGAGCAAAATCCCTCCTTCTTTAACACAAACCTCCACCCTCTTGTATCCAACAAACATGAAGTTTAGGAATTGAGTTTCTATTTCAAGATAAGAAAAAAATTAGAATTTAATTAATAAAAATAAACAGCAATGAAAACTATATGAAACCCTACATAATATTTAAAAACCCCTTCCATGTGGTATTCAATATATCTAAATATTTTTATTATTCAAAGAACACAATGATTCAGTCAAGTGATACAATTAGGAATCCTTCTTATCTTCTTGAGAGGTCTTTCCTCCATTTCTTGATATGTTAGGATGTTGTACAACCCTTATTATACTTTGGAGTCTTTCTCATGGAGCTAACATTTTGTGTTTTTGGGTTATTTTGAGTGATTGACAGCATAATGCCATCACTCTGTTCAAAAGAATTTATAATTCTTAGAAAATTGTCCTCATGATGTTGCATGTATTACATTTCCTTTATATTAGTTATTCCAATTAGTAATATTTTATGCTTACATGTAATTATTGTTGGTACTGTAGGTAGAGTAAAAACTACAAAGGAGTTTCATAGGTTTCTATGCCACTAGAAATAATAGATTTCTAGACTAAGAGTTCTGCACAGAGACTTAAATCAGCATATGGCATTTGTTAGAGATAATCTTTATTTGGTTTTTATAAAACAAAATTCATGCTGATATGTATACTAACTTTAATGCATTGACATATGCTATTTTTTTATATTTCTAATCATGTCTTGCATGTTTAATTATGTATTTCATTTTTCAAGCCGTTATACTTTCATTAGAAAATACTAACATGTCTCATACTTGGAGTGTGTCTTTTTCTGAAAAATTCATTGTGGGCATCTTATTTGTTTTTTAAATTACTCTACCGTGGCATTAGATTAGACTCTACTGCCTTGTGAATTTATGAACATGTGTGCATGCTTGTGTGCTAAGAAAATGTTGTTAAAAAGGATTGTTATTATGCATGAGATTAGACTTTATTGCCTTGTGAATTTGCATACATGTTGTCTTGCTTGTGTGCTAAGAACATGTTATAAAAGGATTGTTATTATGCATGTTGTTTTTATGTGTTTGTATTTTTTTTTGAGCCTTAGCTTGGTCTTCATGGCCTTAGTGAATATCAAAATCTATTCCCAAACCACTTGAAGAACAATGTAGATAATTGTTTTATGTGCAAGATTGAACAAGGCAGTGAGGGACACACAATCATGGGCTTGTAGGACAGCCACATTATATGCCCGAAAATATAACTTCACGTCGACTTCAGAGCTAATTACCTAGCCACTTTAATTATTAAAATGTTTATTTTTTATATGGAAGCTTAAATTGGCTCAAAGCCTTTCAATGAAATGTTCATTCTTATTCTTCTCTTCCCATATTAGCCATCGATTCCATACAACCAAACTAATAAATTGCCAACATAATAATATAATTTAGTAATCCAATGGGATGCGTTTAGAGAAGGTTTCAAACTCAACTATATCTGTGAAGGCGGGGAAGGGATGGAAAATAATTCACAATTATCTATAATTGAATGATACTACTAAGAGGATTTTCATACCAAGATGAATGTTCATCTTACCGGTATTTTAAAATCCGGTAAGATCCCTAAGCTCATGGGAAAGCTATGACTAGTGAAGTATGATGGCTTTCAGTATCAAAAACCATTGCTATAAAGCCTAATTCAAAAGCCAGAAAATGAATAACACCAAGCTATAAACAAGAAGACAAATCCAATTTCAAAAAGAGAAATCAGTTGGCTGAGCATTAAATCCTATGATAACCATAATAATTCATGACTATTAGCATAGATAGAAGCCTCTATGCAAAGCAAAAACGTGACTAAGGTATTATATAGAACACACTTATTATAACTGTTTGGAAAAAAGAGTTTTTTGAAAGGAAACATCAATATTTTTAATAATGAGAAAACACTCACAAACATGCAACTAGCGTAAATGCCAGGAAAATTACATTCGTAAATTGGACATCGACAAAAAAACCAGAAACGCAACTCATCCCTTAGCTTGAGTGCATCAAGAGGTGGATGGGAAATGTTTAGGTCATTATTGTGCTTATGAAATATGTAGATCAATAAAAAATAGAAACCAAAATTCAAGATGTTGATTATGATTCCCCAAATCTAAAATAATGGAATATTTGATGCATTTCAAGATAGATCTCCTAAACACTAAAATAAATGCAGAACTTGGAAAGTCGAAGAAACAAGGGGGAACGTGGGAAACAATCCTGGAGTTAGTTTGGAAACAATAGGTGTAGGCTGCAGGTCCCAATCATTATCCATAGAAGGATGAAATACTTGACAACGCGGGTATGTTTCACACATATCAATCCCAATCATCCATCGATGACTAGTTCCTCTATATCGAGCTAATAATTGGGTTAGTTTCATAACAACTTGTTGCACAAAATATGAGACTCACAACCCTATCGATGCTCCTCCTGCCTTGGTATGCTCTACAAGCCACTTTAAATCACCCACGTTAAGAATTATACCCTTACTCAAACGCCCTTCCACCATTTGGTCCAATTCCATGAACTTCATGGCAAGTTGATCTTTATATTTGTTTCCAGAAGAGAAAGCAGATATCTCTATTTCAATGGGAAGGATCTAAAGTTGCATTGGTGTTTCACCTTTTTCTATTCTCCACACAAGTTTTTTTATTAAATCTTTGGGCTCTTTATCCCCTATGAGAACCATATTCATCTTCCTAACCTTTATAAGTATTTCTATGAGTATTCTAATCTCATCATTTATATTGGCGGTGGCTTCAGCACCAACCCCTACTCTTTGAATTCGCAGCCTACGCAGATCGCTAGCAGGGGATGCCAAAAACGTTGCAACGACATGTAGAGGAATCGTTTTTCCCTGCTTACAGTATCTAGGTCATGGTGGATGCAGTGGTAACCAAGTGGTGGGGAAGCTGTGAGGAAGATGAAGTGGCATGCTACCTGAAACATCGACATCTGAGGAGCTGCATAAAATATGGCACAAAAAGACAAAGTTTGGATTTCATGCAACTGTGTCATCATGCAGGAATGAATCAACGAAATAGGTCATTTCAATAGTCATACATTTTGATCAAATGGTGGAAATAAATTTAAATTAAAAATTTCGGAAGTGTTTCTCACTTGTGAAATGCCTTACGGCATAAAAATGCCTTCAGCATAATTATTGTTATTTTTAAGTGAGTTGGATTTTCATTAAACTAGCAATTGCACCAGGGTGCAATAAAATAATGTCGTATTGAAGAGGAAGGTGGGAGATGAAGAAGGCAGAGGCAAAATAGACTATTGCAAAGAGAACCACAAATTAAAAGCTAAAACGTGAGAGTTGATACAATATTCTCAAAACATTAGATTATTCACATTATTGGCGATACATTATTGGCATTGTGCATGTGGAAATATTATTGTGGTCGAAAAGAGGTTAATTTTGCTACAAGATTAGTTTATTCTATAATCCTTGCTAGGAGTCATGGGGAGATGAACACATGGTCTGCCAATATGACGGTGCATGCATTGCACATATCGTCATGTATATTTGGAAAAGTATGATTATTTAATGAAAAGTAGTGATTATTGAAGTATTTGCACAATACAAACTTCAACTTTGTTTTTTAAAAGCTACAAATCTTCTTCTAAATAAAATTTTAGATAATGGATTAAGGAACTAAATTTTCTTGATGAAGATTCCAGCTTCCTCATGAAAATTGTTTTCATAATGCATTGTTTTGGCTTTCTTGGATATCGCTATCATCATGCGTTGTCTTCAAGCATTTTCTTTCTGAACTCACTGCAATACATGTAATAGTCTGCAACTAAATCATTGTCCACAAATAACATTGTTGTGATTTCCCTTTAAATATGATATTATAATATTTGTTGGCAACCATAAATTTTGTATAGCTCCATGAATAAAAGGACATAATGAATGTTGGAGTATTTCAGATTGAGTGTATTTGAACTTTTTCCAATTTAAGTAGTGCTAAATTAAGATCCTGATATTTTGAAATCACCATTTTGAGGATTGTAGGAATGTTATTTTATATTGATGATATCATAAGATAGCATGCTATACTTTGATCTATGTACTTGAGCTTATGGCAATCTCCTTCGGCAAATTCGTGGTGGGTCTTTTGCCTTCCATGCCCATTTGGTTTTTAGTCAATACAATGCTACACTTAGCCCTTTACTAGAAGTTGTTCTTTGTAGATATAAATGTAGAAGAACCTTTTGATGTTGAGATGGACGAAGAGAATACCAAATCTCATAGATCTTCTGCTATCATGGTTTCTCATTTGTGGTCCACAAATTTGATAGTTGACAATGGAAGCCCTTCAAAAAATTGTGTGCATGCTTCCATTTAGTTGTTGTGTGCCCTATCAAAAGAATATTGGCTTGGTGATGAACAAAGGATAAACATTCATTATATTCATTTGAGCAGAGTATTAAATTGAATCAGAAATGCATATATGCATACATTATTATATATGATGGGAAAATAGATAGGAGTAAAAAGAAAGATACCATGCTACAAGATGGCATTTTAACATAACTTAGCCTACTCTAATTTAATCATATAGACATACTAACTTAGATGCAGAGTTATAAACACTTTAAATGTAAATGTTTGAATTATATTGCAAACAACAAGGATACCTTGTTTAAAACAAAAAATATTTTTGTAATTCAATATCATAATTTTTAGAGGGACAAACAATTTATGTGTATGCTTCATTCTTACACCAAAATATATAAAAACAAACAAGTGATCCATAAAGGCTATTCTTTGAAATAAAAGAGAGGAACAATCATTGTAAACCAAGCATCGTAACTCTGTTGATACAAATGATGAACAAAGTGAAACATAAATAAGATTACAATCCCTAAAGGAAAGTTCTTCACTATTTAAAAAGTGAAAATGGTATTCATATTATATAACTATTGTTATAAAACTCTAGACAAGAGGAGGGGTAAAACCCTCTTACAAATTTATAAAGAATCTATTGGATATGATCCTAGAGCTCATACTTTAATACACAAATAAACTGCAAACAATTTACACAAGTTTCCATCCAAGATGAGGCATACGAATTTGAAATGGTGTACAAGTAATAAAATGTTTATAGACTATATTAGTACATGTATTTAATGACTTGGGGTATTTGCTGTCATGAATAGAAGATATAAGTAAATTTTGAAAACTCAATTGCCTCTTGAAGCAGAGCCAGTGATTAGGCAAAGTACATTAACCAGAATAATTTAACTAAATTAACAATGCATTCTGATGGAGAATGAAAAATAGTTTTCAATTACATATCAGACGGATACAATTGTATAACACAACAGTCTACGTTGGGTATGATTGATCATAATAATACTGTCACAGTTGGAATTTTGAAAAAGGAAAATATTTACATATCATATGGTAAGCTACTGCAATAGCTTAACATTGAAGCTAACAACATAGTTCTCATCACTTAACCCAACCCACCACCAGGTTTCTGTTGAGAAATTTTATCCTGACCATCAAATCATTGCAAACCCAACAAGGGATGGGTAAAAAAATGCCCTGTGTATCAGCAAATGTATTAGCATGCATGCCATGTTAGGCAGAGCCTACTGAAATATCACTAAAATCCTTGAATTAGTACAGAGAGTCTAACAACATCAACTTAGTGAGTAGAGATATAACACCCGAAGCTCGACCTGTAAGCCACATATTATTCACATAAAACATAGGAAGATGTCATTGATAAAGAGTTTCCACCGAACTTTACAAATTTTCCATATTTGAAATATGAAACATATAGCATGTTAAGAGAGCACTTGACACTATCAAACCCAAATAATAGTTTCTTGAAAGGTCACAACTTCACCACTCGAATACTTGCCTCCAAAACTGTGTGTATGGACCTACATATAAGCTCATAATAAACTTACAAAATATTGCAACAACTCTTACCCATCAAATCCATGATTTACCTAAGCATTATGAATGGATTCTTCCTAAATTCAACCCTAAAAAATATTGTGTTCCCGTGGACCATATTAAAAATTTATATGTTGGCCTTTGATTATTGAATGTAGAACATGAAGATGTAGTTTGTATCATTTTCCCTTACACATTCAAAAATAAGGAATCCACATGGTATTTTGGTCTTATATGGGAGAATGAGGGGTTCATTAGAGTAATGGTGGAGTCCACTCAATGTAAATTGAACTAGTTCCAACTATGTTCATTATTGTTAAAGAAGGCCCACCATGGTAGCTATTAGTAACCAAATGTAATGAGGCCACAATAAATAAAGTCCATTAGGTAGTTAGGAAGATGTTATGGTTAGATTTGTCTTGTGACATATAAATAATGATGGATTCATCATTATGATTCATGTGTGGAGTAATTTTATTGAGTTAATAAACACTTTATTGAGTTCTTTTTGGAGTTCTTTTAGGTTTCAATTTTATAATATTAAAAATAATTTTATATTTATAACTTGTTAACTCATGAAAATATTAAATATATATAGAATAACTTAACTCTCCAATATTTTGGATCATAAAAATAATATCTTTTAAAAAATCAATTAAATTTTTATCCAATAGTTGAATAGAAATCGGTTCCAATGTTTTGGGAGAATGGAATGTGTATGAACATCCCAATTTACTTGGAAGAGTACCAAGAATTTTGGATATTTTAGGAGATTCAAAATCAATGGAATGGGAGAGGGAGATTGAGAAGGTTTTAAATGGAGTTTCTAATAAAGGAATCTTAATAAAAGTTTCATGTACACAAATCTCCCACAAGCTCCCAAGCTTGTGTGCCAAATTGGTACATACTTGCCATGTTTCCTCATTGTTTTAGTGCCAATATCAAGAGACACCTAAAAAAGCATAAAAGGATTCTAAATGGCCTAATTTCTACCTATAAAATAGTCACACTAATGAATAATACGCGTCATTTAGCATTGCTTAGCATTTGGCATTATGTTGCAGTGTGAGTGGTTATATGAGTGGGAAATGTTGAGTGTTGTGTGAGGAGGAACAAAGTGTATTGAGTAGTCACACTTGAGTAAAGGTTGAGGCACATTGAAGAGTCACACGTGAGAGAGGTTCATTGAGGAGCATTGTGAGCAGTGCATTACAAGGAAAGGTAGAAAACAATTAATCATCCCAATATCATGAGAAGCTGTCATCATTTGTCATTTTCTTCTACAACATTTTCTACATATGGTTGTCCACAAAAAATTCTCTTATGATTTATTATAGTGATGTAAGTTCTGCTATATGATTTTATTTACTTTAATTTGTTATAAGGTATGCTAAAGCCTATGATTTCGTATATTGATGTAAGTTGTGTTATATGATTTTATTATATTATTATTTTATAATGTATGTTAAAGCCTATTAGTAATAATTTATGACATAACATGTTCAAGTTTATTTTCCAAACTTTAATTCTAAAGACTCACATTTGAGTTTTCTTACCTAAGAGTTATAGCTTGTCGAACAATTGAAAGTAACAACAACAAGGACAACTTTTTTTAGAGTGAAAAAACTTTAGGAAAAGTTTGCACCTCTAGAGACTTGATCCCTATCGGCACATAATAGATCCATGGTTAATATGGATCTATGTTGGTGATAAATCTATATTAGATGAATTCATAAAGATGAATGCCACCTCAATTATAAATAAAAACATGTAAATTGCAAAAAGATAAAGATAGACAAATTCCATACTAACCATATCAAGTAATTAATTGGACATAGCCAAACTTGCACTTGTTAAAAAAATATAAATTAGACAATTAGATAATATATGAACATCCTATATGCAAGCAAGAAGTATTCGACTTTCAATAATATTTTTAGTTTTAATTAAATGGAATATATATATATATTGAAATTTAGGATAATGTTGACAAAGTAATTTTTTATTTTACATAATATTTTATTATTTTTTAGAAATGACCTTTTCGAACAATAAAATATAAAATACTATAATGTATAGTTGAAAAAACATAAATTAGTAAATTAGATAATATATGAAAATCAGATTTTTTTTCTTTTCAATGTGGTTCGCATTGTACCACACACCAGTACCCTCTACATCCATGGAATAAATCTAGGAGGGCCCACCCGAAGGGGCCTCACACCTATCGGCATATAACATGCCTAACCTCAAGAGCATCGAGGAGAATTGAACCCACAACCTCTCATGCAAAGGTGCTTTAGCAACGTGTGCTTGACCAGCTGAGCTAACTCTTGGGGCTATATGAAAATCCGATATATAAGCAAGAAGTAAAGGTCGACTAGGGGGATTTTCGATGACCATTGGTGAAGGAAGATTGTAATTCAAGGCTAGGTAGTCGAGAAAGAAGTTGTCGAAGTATGGTCAACAGAAGTGAAAGTCAATGGAGTCGAAAGTCGCCTAAAGGTTGAATAGCGACATCGAGGGAAGCAGAAAAGGCCAAGCGTGGAGGATGGGGAAGACGACAATTGTGGATACTAAGTGAAGTCGACAATTTAAGTTGACGACCAACGAAGTAAATAATTGTCGATGTGTCGAAGTGTAGACCAGTCAGAAGTGGATAGAGATTAGACCGAAAACTGTAGCAAAGTCAAGAGGCATAGAGGTCAAGAAGTGCAGAAGTTGAGGAAACATACCTACAACCATTGTGGGTATTTGAGAAGGTTAATGATAGTTAAGAAATTTCTTGGGATCAATCCATATGCCATCATAGGAGAAGGTTGTGCAGGCACGAACAGGGGGATCTAACAACTGCAGGTCTGCAGGATCAACGATAGTTCGGCAAATAGAGTAAGGATGCCTCGGGGAAGCTAGACAAGGTGGATCTTGAGAAAAAAAGAGTAGAGTGGAGAAACTAGTACAAAGGCTCAGAAGGAAAGGGGGGATTGCATATAAGAGATAGCACAGGAAGAGATCGCACAGAGTGAGGCAAAACAACAGAGTAGATCAACGACACATAACCAAATCACGTGATTACTTCTATGTATTGATTGTAACAGGATGAGGCCGACATGATTATTAGTTTTCATGTAATTTTGTAAATTATACAAGTAATAGAAGCCAACTTATTGGAATTTCCAGTCCCCATCTTGTGTTTTGTGAACGTGTGTGTGTAAGCTGTGTGATTCTGATAAGAGAGAAAGGTCCGATCGACCTGCCCTGCGTCAGTTGGTATCAGAGCGGGAATAGCCTGTGTGTGCGTGAACAGATCCAACTGCGGTTGGGTAGAGTTGTGTGCATGTGGTGACATTCCGATTATGATTGGATGAATGGATATTTTCAGCTACGGTTGAAAAGAGTAAGCACAAGCTCAACAATGGCACAAAGAGATGTAAATGTCTATGGTGTAGGACAGAGAGTGCAATGAGGCGCAGGAGGAGTCACAGTAGATTGTGAAATGTTTGATGAATGCATGGGAACAATGAGAAGTTTGATCAATGAGGTCACAACAATCAAAGAAGCACATAGACGTGGATGTGTTCCTGACGCACTTGACCATAGTGACAAAGAATTCGAGGAAGTGGATGCTCGGGAAGCAACATAAGAAGAACTAGAAGATAGATTCATCAAGCTATTGACATAAATGAGGGGTAAGAAAAAAATGGATGTACCTACCAACTCAAGAAGTCTACATCCAAAAAACATGATAGAATGGATCAGATAGATGGAGAAATACTTCAACATAGAGCAACTAGAGGATCCCAATAGGGTTAAAACTGTCTGTCTAAAGTTGAAGGGTCATGCCTCAATGTGGTGGGACAATGTACAGGCTGATAGTGTTAAGAAGGGCAAGGAGAAAATTAATTCTTGGGATAGAATGGTTTCCAAGATGAAGGGGAATTTCTTTTCGAACGACTATGTGATTTCATTGTTCAGAAAGTTGCAAAAATTTTGATAGAAAGAGATGAGCAAGAAAGAATACACAGAATATCTCTATAGACTATCAATTAGATCCGGTCAAACCAATCAAGGCAAAGAAGAGGTCGCAAGATATGTAAGCAATTTGAAGTATTTCATACAGGACAAGTTGAGCCTGTCAAATTTTAGGACAGTTGGTGAACCGTACCAGCTATCCCTAAAGGAAGAGGAAAAGTTGTCGAGAAGAACAAAATCGACTAGAGGAAAGATGACTGGTCGAGGTGTGAATATTGCTCCCAAAAAAGGACAAGGTAGTGGGACCAGGAGAGAAGTCATTGAAGATAATCGATGTGTAGAAGGGACAATGACCAAGGAAAAGGCACAAGAAAACCGACGTGGTGGTTGAGAGACCCACGGTTGGGGTGCGTTTGGTCGAAGTGGTCCAGTGGAGAGAGGAGGTGTTGACAGACCGACTATAGTCTATTAGAAGTGTCGAGGAGTGGGACACAAAACTTATGAATGCCAGGCGAATTTACATGCGGCAGAGGATTCAAAACCTAGACGTCAACAATATGAGAGGGGCAACGAGAAGGTGGATTCGACATCCGAGAGTGGTGAAGATGATAGAGGAAAAAGTCGAAACTTGATGACCAGGAGTACGTTGGTCTAGGATGACTAGCAAGAAGAGAAGGAGCCGATGCAGCGACAGGCCATTTTTCGAACCAAAGTGTTGATCGCCGACAGATACTGCAAGACCATTGTTGATGGCAGTAGTACATAAAACCTAGTGTCGATGGAGGTCATTGACAAGTTGGGTTTGAAGTGTCAACAACACCCAAATCCATACAAGATATCCTGGTTACAAAAAGGGATCATGTGAAGGTAACCAGACAATGCGTGATCAACTTCAAGATTGGGAAACTTGAAAACAATGTACTGTGCGACATAATCCCAATCAACGCTTCCCACTTGTTGTTAGAAAGACCATGGAAATATGATCAGAATATGATCTATGATGGTTGAGCCAACACAGTCATAGTATGGAAGAATGGCACATGGATAATACTGAATCCAAACCAGGAGGACAACGCCGAATGTAAGGAGGGAGAGAGCAACTACTGGGAGAAGAGAGTGTTGATGTGCTCAGTGAAGGAATTCTTGGAAGAGAAGGAGAAACAATTGAGATGTTTTTTCATCATTCCGATGGGACCAAGTGTAGAAAGGTCGAAGACAGAGAAAATTCTGATCGAATTCGAAAGGATACTGGATGAGTTTGAAAGCATCATGGTCGAAGAGACACTGACAGATTTCCACCAATGAGAAGCATATCCCATCAGATCAACTTGATTCCAGGGTCAAGTTTTCCAAACAAGGAACCACATAGAATGAATCCGACAGAGAGTGAGGAACTCAATCGACAAGTCCAGGATTTGCTGGACAAAGGGTTGATCAAAGAAAGTCTGAGCCTGTGCGCAGTGCCAATTGTACTAGCTCCAAATAAAGGAGGAAAATGGAGGGTGTGTATAGACTCCAAAGCTATCAATAACATCACGATCAAGTATAGATTTCCATTTCCTAGGATGGACGACTTGATTGAATGCTTGAGTGGATATAGGTACTTCACCAAGATTGACCTGAAGAGTGGATACCACCAAATCAGAGTCAGAGAAGGCGAGGAATGGAAGACAACCTTCAAGACGAAGAAAGGACTGTATGAGTGGTTAGTCATGCCCTTTGGATAAAATAATGCACCTAGTACGTTCATGAGGCTGATGAACGAGGTACTGAAGCTGTTTTGGGGAAATTTCATCGTAGTGTACCTTGACAGCATTCTGATACTCAGTTAAACCAAGACATAACATTTGGAACACATTCAACAAGTGCTGCAGAAGCTGCAGGAAGAGAAGTTGATGGTGAACCTGTAGAAATGCTTCTTCATAAAGGAAGAACTGGTGTACTTGGGATTCGTAATCTCATGTAAAGGGTTGGTGATGGACCCAGAGAAGGTAAAGGCTATATTGGAGTGGCCAGAACCGACAAGCATGACAGAAGTGCGTAGTTTTCATGGACTTTAATTTTTTTACAAGAAGTTCATAAGAGGATTTAGTCGGATATGTGCACTGTTGATAGAGTGCATGAATAAATGGGAGTTCAAGTGGACAGGAGCTACCCAAAAATCCTTCAACAAGTTGAAGTAAAAGGTGATAGAGAGCCTAGTACTAGCTCTCCCAGATTTCGACAAAGTTTTCCAAGTCGATTGCGACGTGAGTGGAATGGAAATTAGCGTAGTGTTGAGCCAAGAGGGTTGACTAATTGCATTCTTCAAAGAAAATTTCGATAAAGAGAAGCATAAATAATCAGTATATGATTAGGAGTTCTATGCTATCGTACAAGCATTGAAGAAATAGAGGCAATATTTGCTTCCCAATGAGTTTGTGTTATATACAGACGACCAAGCACTGAGGTACTTGAACACTCAGTCGAAGTTGAACCAGTGACATGAAGTGGGTGGAATTCTTGCAAGGATATACCTTCGTGTTGCAACATAAGTTGAGCAAGTTGAGTAAGGTTTCCGATGCGTTGATTCGAAGAGTTGCATTACTGAACGTGACAATAGTTCAAGCAATGGGAATAGAGTTGGTGAAGACCATGTATGAGACCGACAAGGATTTTCTGAAAGCATGGAAGTCTAGTCGCGAACCATGGAGTATGGATAGAACTCCATACTTGGATTATTTTATCCAAGAGGGATACCTGTTCAAGGGACAACATTTATGTATTCCCAGATGATCAGTAAGAGGAAACCTAATCTGAGAATTACATAATGGCGGATTAGCAAGTCATTTTGGCATTGACAAGACCAAGGTGTTGGTCAAGGAGAAGTACTACTGGCCAGGGATGGTAACAGATGTCCGTAAGTGGGTCTAATAGTGCTGAATTTTCCAATTGGAAAACGGTCGAAGTCAGAACATGGGGCTGTATGCACCATTTCTAGTGCCAAATTTCCCATGGGTGCACCTGAGCATGGATTTTGTGCTAGGATTGTCAAAGACACAACAAGGTAACGACTCAATATTTGTGGTAGTCGACAGATTTTCGAAGATGACACAATTTATTCCATGTCAAAAGACAAGTGATGCCACAAAAATTGTTGTATTATTTTTCAAGGATATAGTCATACTACATGGGTTTCTGAAGAGTATAATGTCGGACAGAGATACCAAGTTTATGGGTCATTTTTGGAGAACCCTATGGAAGAAGCTGGACACGAAGTTACAGTTTAGCTCAGTATACCACCACAGACTCATGGACAGACCGAGGTAGTAAACATAAGTTTGGAAATCCTTCTGAGATGTTTTACGGTCGATAGAACCAAGCAGTGGGAGAACGTGTTTGCACAAACAGAATTCGCATACAACAATTCTGTGAATCGGTCAACATGTATGATTCCATTCCAGATTGTTAATTGTCGAAGCCCACATGGTGTGGTGGATTTGGTCAAAGTACCAACAGAAATTAGGAAGCGTGCAGATGCAAAGACATTTGCATAGCACATGAAGGAAGTACATTAAAAGGTACATAAACGGATCGAAAAGAGTAATGCGACATACAAGTTAAGGGCCGACAGGGAGCAAAGACTACAGTCGTTCAACAAAGGAGACTTAGTCTATGCACACTTAAGGATAAAAAGGTTCCTGATAGGAACATACAACAAATATTGGACCATGTAATTTTCTGAAGAATATTTCGGACAATGCTTATGTGTTGGAGCTACCGAAAGAGTTGAACATTTCTCCTATGTTCAACATATCATATCTATAAAAGTATGAAGAAGGTTTGATGAGAAACAATGTAGAAGTATCAAACATCGACATGGGAGGACAGATTCCATATCGACAAAAGGAAGAGATCATCGAAGTGATGGATGAACGCGAAGTCAGACGCACAAGGAGTTCGCATAAGAAAGAATACTTAGTCCGATGTAGGAGTGGCCACTGGAAGAGGTGACATGGATTTCAGAGGAGGAATACATAAGACTAACGGAGCAGTCGAGTTCTTTTTCACCTAGGGAGACTGATGCAGGGGCATCGAGGCATAGGCAGAATAGTCAAAGTTTATTGACAGAAGAAGGCTAACCAGGGGGATTACCAACGACCACTGGTGCGGGAATACTAGAAGACGAGGCTACACAGTCGACCAAGAAGCTTTCAAAGTATGGTTGACATAAGCGAAATTCAACGGATTAGAAATTAGACTAAAGGTCGAATAATGACATCGACAAAAGTGGAAAAGGACAAGCATGGAGGATGGGGAGCATGGAAACCGTGAAGATTAACTGAAGTCAACAAGTTAAGTTGATGAATGTCGAAGTAAACAATGGTCGACGTTTCAAAGTGCAGACCAATTGGAAGTGGATAGCGATTAGACCGATAACTGTAGAAAAGTTGAGAGGCACAGAGGTCGAGAAGTGTAGAAGTCAACAAAACATACCTACAGCCTTTGTGGGTAGTTGAGGAGGTTAATGACAGTTAAGAAGGTGGTTGGAATCAAGCCATATGTCACCACGGGAGAAGGTTAGGCATGAATGAATAGGGGGCACTGAAAACTACAGGTCTATAGGATTAATGATAGTTCAATGAATAGAATCAAGATGCCTCGTGGAAGCCAGATAGGGTGGACCTCGAGAACTGTTGATGTATATGTAACTTCGGAATGTATTTCATATGTGTATTTTATATATATTTATTGTACTTTTATAAGAGATGTGTCATTCCTCTATAAGGAAGTGTCGTCATGTGGATTGACAAGTGTCGCAAGTGTGTGTACTTGCTAATGGGTTATTAGACCACCATGTGTGGGGTCGGCCCTGAAATATATATTATAATGTGGATGTACCTAGCTAGACAAGTCAGCCCCATAAGGTCACTGGGAAAACAGGTTAGTATAAATAGAGATCAGGTGATCTTTATTTAGATCATTCGAAAAAGTACATCTCTCTCACTCAGAAAGTGGTGCACTAGTGAGGAGGAGGATCATCTGCTACTAGGAGACTATCTCAGTGTATTTTGGTTGTACTTTGGTTGAGCCATTGCTCTCTCTATCTCTGAGGAAGTTGTGGGGATTTTCACCTTAGGGTTTTCCCCACGGAAACTCTGTGTCTCTTGTCTCTTATGCTTTTGATTCTTGTGATGCTTGTCATACTTGTTGTGATTGTCATGCATTGATATACTGTATATGTTATTCTCTCAGTAAAGATCCTAAAGTATTGTGAATTAATGCTCAAAATTTAACAAGAACATCAGAGCATAGTATAAAAACCAGTGTGAAGGCTCAGAAGGAAGGGGGAGATCGTATAGAAGAGATATCACAGGAAGAGATCGCACAGAGCGAGGTAGAACAATAGAGTAGATCAACCACACATAACCAAGTCGTGTGATTACTTCTGTGTATTGATTGTAATAGGCTAAGGCCGACTTGATTATTAGTTTGCATTTAATTTTGTAAATGATACAAGTAATAGAAGCCAAATTCTTGGCATTTCCAGATCACATCTTGTGTTTTTTGAACATGTGTGTGTAAGCTATGTGATTCTGATAAGAGAGAAAGGTCCAACTGAATCGCCTTGCATCACGTTCAAAATTCCAAATAAACAATTATAAAAAAATTAACTAAAAGACGAGTTCAAGGGAAATTTCTTTCAATAGATGTTTAAAAGTTGAAGGGTGAGTTCTTTCAATTATTTAATAATTAAATAGTGATTGATGCAACCTCGTATCATTTGTTTTTCCTCAATTGAAGGGCAAGTTGAAGCTCAAGGGGAATTTCTTTTAATTATTGAAGGGCAAGTTCTAGGGGAAGTCATTTTGATTATTGAAAGGTGTGTTCAAGGGAAAGTTCAAATAATAGTTGAAGGATGAGTTTTTACAATTATTTAATAATTGAAGGGTGAGTTATGCAACCTTATATGGTCCGTTGCCTTAGTTGAAGGGTGAGTTCTCCAACCTTGAAATTCGAGAGTCTGTTGGTTGTACAAATAGAATCCATCGCCATGAAAGCAGATTATTATGGGCAGGAATGCAGTGGAGGGATGAGGAGGAGAGAAATAAAGATGAGACCAAAGGCCAAGCATGTGATAAAAAACTATCTGTTTTGTATAAGACCTACTCATAACTTTCCCTCAATGGAGGAATATTGAAAGACAGTTCCTCAAAGGTTGAAAGATGGTTCCTTTTGACAATTCAAAACTCAAACATAGGATTTATGCTCAGGTACTCAATGCATTTACAGTCATCATACGAAAAGATTTATATAACATTTATGTGAATGCAAACACTAAAATTTTATGTATATCTTGGTCACTTGTGTAGTGTAGGTTAGTATTAGATCTAATGAAACAATTCAAGGTTAGCAAGGTTTAGATCAAACAAGACAACAGTGTAGTAGGCTATTGTAAGTTGCATTTGGATGTTTTAAACTAGACCATTTAGGTTCACATTCTTAACCTATTTCGATTGTATTTTCCTTGTAATTGTAAGGAATATGCCTTTCATAAAAAATTTATATCCCCTTTGTCCCATTTCTTGAAGGGTCATTTCCATGTCTAATCAAATGCTTCAAGTGTTAATATTTTATACTGTTATATTTCATTTTCAATAATAATAGTTGTAGCGAAAATTTGCAGTAATGCAATTTGATTTTGCAGTACCACAATAAGAATGGTGCTTTTGTCTATGATTTGTCTGGAATGATCATATTCTCTAAATGCTCTAATTCCTTTATTGATGGATATGCTATAACAAAAATTATATTCTTTGGCAAAGGCAATAAAGTATATACAATAAAATGAAATCGATAAAACATAATCCCCTAATTCTCTATTTTCCTAATAGGGCCTTGATCATTGAAGAATGAGAAGTTGATCTTTATATGTTTAGGTGCATCATCGTTTCAAGCAAACAAACTAAACTTACCCATCGACCAATAGTTTTTAATAACATCTATTTTTATCTAGGCTTGTCATTACTTTGATTTATAAATTGATTCCACCCAAAACCTATCTGATCTCCCCCATTTCCACAAAGCATTCATTATTTCAATCCTTCATGGTTCCAACTATCATCATTGTTAATGTGGAGTATTTTTTGTATAAATTTGAAATCTATTATAACTAGAAAAAAACTATACAAAGATAATTGTCAAGACTTGCAAGGAGTCAGAACCTAGAAATTGTTTGAGCCATTAGAGAGCTTTGCTAGCCCAAAAAATATATGTCCAAGCATCTAAAAGCTAATATTTTGTTGTAAGATAATTAAGTCCCCCACAAGCCAGGGGTTATAACCACTTGACCCAAAAGACATGAAAAGAGTGACCCTAATTCAAAACAAAAATCCTTAAAATGAAAATTCATGATGGATTAGTCATCAACTATGATAAAGACATGAGAGGAATTGAAACCATCAGCACCTAGAATGGGAGGTTCCAACTTGACACCAGAAGACTAACACCATTGGAATGGTTGGCGATGAAAGATCATTTGCAGAGTCGAATCTCAATGTGACGTCTAACTAAAAAACTTTCCCATCACTTCCCTATTCAAGGAATTTATCTTCATGTTTAAGTGAGCATTTGAGCTTATCTACATTTGGGTAAGGCACCGCATCCAACCTTCTAATTGCTCCATGCAAGCTTCCAAAGAGATTCCCTATGACTTGTTGTGAAAACGACCCCCAACAATGTTAGTAATGGGTTGGCCTTGTAGGGTTTTAGTGTACCTAATATCCCTAGAATGAG
This sequence comes from Larix kaempferi, assembly GCA_027924585.1. NCBI lineage: Eukaryota > Viridiplantae > Streptophyta > Pinopsida > Pinales > Pinaceae > Larix > Larix kaempferi. Next base: position 1,653,344 of record BSBM01001218.1, read on the forward strand.
TAGATCCCATGTCATCTACCAAGTTTCCCATTTCAGCTATAAGTTGTTCCAGTCTTGGATTATGAAGATAATCTATTCTATTTTTTTAAATTGATTTTGAACATTGAGGTGGACCAAACTAGCATAAAAGGGCCAAGATTTCTCTCTTTCTCACATAGAACGAGGCATGTGGGAACGATGAAGGCCTCAGGAGGTGGTTTTGCACTTAGTTCTCTTGACATGGACCATGACTATGGAATGACTAGATATGGAGCAGACAAAGGAGAAGCGGGCTGGAGTGGGTCGAAGCTCAACCAAACCAATCCTTTTGCTCATCTTAGTTAAATGCCTCCACCATCCTAGATTGAGTGTGGTACGATTCCGGGTTGTGAACATAGGCGCCATGAGAGTGAGGTTGATGCCAATAAGATACGAAGCACAGATGAACCTGGAGACTATCATTCACTCGAGCGGGTTAACATTCCATTCCAAACCATTATTGCTATGAAAATTATTGTTACCGTGCACAATTTGTACGATGTTCGATTTGTGCTTGTCAAAATAAATTCATACATGTACAAATTCATCGTGAACAATGCGAATCGATTTGTTTTTTATTATTGAGGATTAGTGCCATATTTCACAATTTTCTTCGTGTTAAGTGTTCAATTTTTTATTTTTTTTTCACACGGAAAAAATTAGCTTTTATATTAATGACAAAAGCCGATCACAAGTAATGATCTACAGAAATTCAGACTGTTCCAGCAAAATGCCATACAAGTTTCACTACAACATAAAGATAAGAGAAGCAGTATATCAAGATGAAGCCAAGAAGGATGTGTAGCATCACATAAATGCCAAAAAAAACCATGGTACCCACCATACAGAGACATAAGACAGCAGATCTCAGCTACAGAAAATAACTAGAAATTCAAAAGAACTTCATCAGGTGGGAGTTGAATAGAATTCCCTCTCTGTATTCTTCACATAAGAAGAGACGGTTATCTTTGAAACAACTTGTCTGCAATCACATTATGTTCTCTGTAGATATGACGGAAATGTACAAAATCAAAAGCAGATAGTAGCTCTCCCACTCTGCTCTTCCAGTGCTTTGTTGTCCCTCTTCATTTGTAAAAGTATATTTTCATAGCTCAGTGTGTTATATGAACGCTTTTTTTATTGTATTGATATCATATTAGTTTAATTATACAATTAATTTAATATTATTTTAATGAGTCGAAATTCATTATTCTGTCTTATTTTTTACACGGAAACAAACAATATTTTATTTGTTTTTTTAAAGATGTTATGAGATGACCATGAGTAAACAGACATGGTCATAAAATAAATATTTATCAAGAAACTTGTATAAAATATTTAAAATTTATGTTTTTATGTAAAAAAATGAAATCTTTCAAATCAAGTCAATATTAAAATTTTAAATGTTTTATTTATTCATTTTGAACATATTTTATATAAAAAATTAAAATTAAGTTTTAAAAAAAAAAAAAGCTTTATGATAAATATTTTTTATTTATTTTGAACATCTTTTAAGATAGGTTAAGTTGTAAAAGGAAACTTTACATGGAAGTGAAACGAGTTTAGTATACTTTATGAATCAATCTTTAAATATCTATATACATATATTTTATTTTATTTTTATTTTATGTTTTTCCTTTTTAAGAAAGTGATATATTAAATAAAATTTAGTTTAGAAAAAGAAAAAGATATTTCATGTTTTGATCATGACGACTGGATATGACTATAAAAATTATTAGATGTGTATGTATGTGTATACATTAAAAATTAATTAAATAAATCTAGTAACAAAGATGGAAAACCATTCGAAGATAATTTTATATAATTTATTTTTAAAATTAATTAAAATTTAATATTTTTAATTTTAATGTTTTCAAAATACATAAAAACAATTTATATGAGATCTAAATTCAAATAACCATGAATAATTTAAGGCAATCCAAATTTTAAATCAAATTTGAAATATAATAAATTAGTTAAGAATTATTAAATTTTCCAAATTTGAACCCTAATTATAAGTTAATAGATCATTTATATTAAATTTTTAAGAGTATTTTTTTGTTTTATAATAAGAAAAAACTAAGTGAATAATAGAATATTTCCAAATCTGAAGTGATCCATCATATTGAAGCAAATCACTTGAAGGGAATCAAGTTAGAGAACGGATTGGAGAACTATCTTTGCGGCGAATTTTATTTGAAGCATTAACAATCTATCTAAAGCAAACCATCTGAATCCTTTGCAGAACTCTCTTTGAGCTGTGTATTTTCAAATCAAACTGCAACTCAGAAATATATGCGGTGATATTTCTGCACGTGAATTGAAGTGTCTGAAGGTCGAACTAGGCATATCTTTGCTCTCTCCAGTGATTTTTATGCGGTGAATTGAAGTATTCGAAGATCGAATTGAGGCATATCTCTGGTCTAATTCAAGCGTATACAGTGAGCAATTTTGTATAAGGTTCGACTTGATCTGTCGCTAGGGTTTACGCAGAGAATCTGTGCCTTTGTGGATCTGAGCATTGAAGCAAATTCTGCGGCTCATCCGGGCACTAAAGACTTTGGTTTGGGCATAAACCATATTGGTTGTTATTAAAGTAGCAAGACGGTATTGAAAGAAAAGTCTGCTTCGATTCGATTTGAACTAGGGCAAAGTCTGCCGCTTGTACCATGTGCACACTCTCCTTTTTTTTCTTTTAAGTTTTTATTTCTTGGTCCCTGCCAGCTTGCCAAGCAGCAGGAACTATAAAAATAGCTTTGTGCGATTGTGACAGCCGGGACTATAAAAATAGCTTTGTGCGATTGTAGTCTTTTAATTGAGACATACCCCACTTGCTGTAATATTGGTTATCTCTTGGCTATAGTTATAAATCCAATATGATATATCAAGGTCTAATCGCAACATATATCAACATATATCAACCCCCGGTGCTACTCCAAAGCGACTCCACGTGAACATGATTGTTATGACAGATGGAAGGCATGCGATGTAACTATGCAATGCATGTGGGTGACCAGTACCTCCTGCAAACTGCATACCCTTCACAAATACTCCACTCCGCAGCGACCTTCACATCCTAACTTCACCGGCTTGAACTTGGATTCTTCATCTGCAGGATTTTACAACATACTTGGCACTTTGATCAAGCTGTGGAAGAAGCAAGTGGGCTCAATAGCGGGTGACCTTCACATCCTTACTTCACTAGCTTGAACTCAGATTCTTCATCTGCAGGATTTTACAGCATACTTGGCACTTTGATCAAGCTGTGGAAGAAGCGGGTGGGCTCAATAGCAGGTGAGCTACAGGGAGCGTGGGAAGCAGGGAGGGAGGGGAGGCATGCATGAAACCAGAGCGTGGCAAGCAGCGAGCAAGACCAACGTTGACAAAGGTTTCATTAAAATTTTTAAAAATGGCGGAATTTAGATGCGGCATTTAGGTTATCAAACGATATGGAACGTACTCGATTTCAGCCTGGAGGAATGCCTTTCAGATATGGCGTGCTCAGTACCTGCAACAATGGATTTAGTAAGAATGAACAGTTGATGTGTAGCCTCACAGCAAAGAACTTCAATCAAAAGTTTTTTTAAAGAATTACTGCTGAAATTGATACTTTCTTGCTTTCCTTCTCTTTTTGAGAAAACAGATTCGTTGCTTTCCTCTTTTGGTTACAGGTTTGGCTTTCCTTCTAGTGAGATATACCATTGCATACTCTATCTATTTCCATCCATTTGATCGACAGTGAGAAATTGGCATATTCAGCGGCAGTGGAAGCTATTTCATATGCAATGAAGCTAATCAGCAGTTAATCAGCAGTTGAGCCATTTCATTAGCAGTTAGACTTCGGTATGCATAGAGCTGTGGAACTACTTATGCTTTCCAATAGATCAGTTTTTGTACCACCCTTACTTTGTTTCTAAGCCTTACCGTTATTACTATTAATTATAACGCGATATGCATAAATTGGTTCTTGAGCTTATAAGAAGATATATAACCGGCTAACTGGATAATCTGTGTTTCCTTCCTCGCCTGATTAGAAAGCGACCTTCCTTCCTTGAATGACTGTTTCCTTAGGGGTTTGGATCATTCTGTTGAGTAACAACTTAGTTAAAAGAAAGTGACCTGCAAATAAGCGCGACTAGTTTAAATTTACTGCTGATTTTAATTGAATTCTTCTATTTAACATTACAAAGATTGCAAAAAGGTGTGTATTCTTACTAATATGGTTTGTAGTGACAACCATCTCAAATCCATCCTGAGATACCTAGAATTGTTGACAAAGCTTTCCTGTGTTGTTTATGCAAGGGACATGCACAATCCTGAGTTGCGTTAGTTACTGCATGTTTTAGAGTATACAATTTATTTTGGTCGCTCTCTTTAATATCTCCATTACTTCATATATAGAGATGAGATTTTACCTGAATTTTTACAACTCACATAATAATATTGAGTAATAGGCCGGGAGATTCAAAGTAGTTGAGATATAGTTCCATCAATACGATTTATGCTATTTGAATCTCTTTCTCAATACCATATTTTACATCTTCGGATGCTGCTTTTATTTGAGATTCTTTACAGGATTGATCAATCTTGCCGCTCGCTTAGCTAGCACTCTTGTAGTTTCTGCTCCAATTCCAAAGGTGTCGCTTGTACATCAAACACATTTTAATAAGAAATCATCTGCTACCAATGATTATTGTAGTTAAAGGGTGAAGGTTGCTACCAACAGTGATGTCTATCATCAACTCCGGTGGCTGGCACTGTATGTACCCCTGTATCCAGTAATTCTTGTTGTGATTGTGCATAAGACTGGTTAATAACTGCAACGACTAGTCAAACTGTCTCTCCAGCTACGGTTGATTTGGCAGCAGCTACATAGGCATATGACGAGCGTCTTTGCGTTTTTCCTCTGCCATGTACTTGCGTTCCTTCATGTTTCTACATTTGGCGATAGCTGCAGAGGCATATGTCGGGTGTCTGTGTGTTTTTCCTCTTCCTTGTACCTACGTTCATTTTCTATACTACGTGTGGTTTCTCTACGTATCAATATTACTCATTTGCCCAATGTTCCTTTGTGTCTGTCATTGGCTATGGGTAACATACTCCTTTTTGCTGAAAAACATTTTATGTTGGAAACATTATGTTAATTTTTATTGTAAAGTTTTATATTAGACAAGTGTCCAAGGATGACTGTAATTTGCACAATATTTTATTATTAAATAAATTAAATAGGAGACAAACACCTAAGGGGACTATTGAAAGAGTGTTTACTAACCCACTAGGTGGAATGGAATCTGGGGTGGAAAGTAATGGACAAATGGCAGCTTCATGAGGCAAGTAACTAGCTGTTGGTATGGGACAACTCCCTTGAATTGTGGTCTTAGTGCCCTGAAAGATGAGACTGGAGCTTGAAGCTCATTTATTGAAAACTCACCACTAAAAACCTAGGCAATATTTAAAAGAGCCATCGAATTTTGGACTGAGGTTCATCGCTTTTCCTAACGAGGAAATTTACCTTGGGGTTTTGTTGCTTGCACAAAAGAGATTCGATGAGCAGATATGATAGTATTTTATCATGGTGTAAGTCTGCATATTATACTGCTGAGTGCAGAGTTATACTGCTGAGTATAGAGTCCTAAAAGTTGAGGAGCAAGTCTTAATAGTTTGCTGCGTGTTAAATTTCTGAGTGTCTTGCTTTTACACAGTCCATCTACCCGGTGGTTCAGTAAAAAGGCTTGGGGTCCAAAGGAGGAAAGTAGTTTGGCTCCTTCTTCTAGAGAAGGTTGGGAGGAACATACCTCCTTAGGTGTTACAGGTTCTACTTGTCTTTTTTGTTTCTAAGTAGTTAAATTATTTTCTGCAATTATTGATTTAGTAGTCATAAGTTATCATCATATAGAAGTATTTGTTTTGAATCCTGATCTAGTCATGATTTTTGTGTAATGATGATTAAATAAATGAAATGATTGAACAAATAACTTTTCTGTATTTTTCCCCATACTGTTTTCTGTATAGTACTCTAGTACAAAGAAAGAGAATTTAAGATAGATGAATGATAGGCAAATTGCCAAATGAATGAATAGACAAACATTGTTGTATTTCATTAATATTTCTTATCAGTTAGATTTTGTAATACAAATTATATATTTGTCTAGACTTAGGAATTATATAGCTGCAAAAATGAACTGAACAGTATTTACAAATATTCTATTATATTTCTACTCTCGTATTTACAAGTATTTACACAGAGGTGTCGTAGCTAACATCAAGGTAGGTCAAGGAGCCATCCTCCCTACACCGTCATTTGGTACATGAAACTTCACAACGATGGTTACCATCCACAACCACACATCAACATTGAAGTCTTGGCTAAAAACCAAATAGGGACCAACAGTCACCAGACTAAAGTCAACTATGAGAACCACCGAAGCTTACCAATTGCAATGCCGCTACCATTACCCAAGCTTGAGCATGGAAGCCAAGAACCGAGCACACTTGCCACACAATCATTTTATGGTTAAAATGGGTACCGTAACAGGAAGTTTCGTTAAAACAAATAGCACAACTGAAAAACCTTAGTACACTAAATAAAGGAGAATGGGTTTGAAAACCTACACATTACCTTGCAAAGAGAACTAGTTGCCGAAGTTGAGTATGATCATGCTCGAAGAGAACCAGAACCAAACCTTCATAGTAAAATCGGCATAGGGGAAAGACAACCCTAAGAAATCTTAGTGAATAAAACTTACAAACTGAAGGTCGGGGTATTGAACCCTGTGAAGGCCTCTCCTAAAACAACACAGTAAAACCCTACAACCTCGTAGGCCTGTAGGCTTCTCCACCAAGCCCAGTAACACCAAATGAATGCCAAAGAACAACCTCGACGAGGACATAGTGGGAAGGGCTAGGGTTTAAGACCCAAACCCGAGGTGATACTAAATCAACGGTAGAGATCTGGCCAACGGTACACATCAAACTTCAAAGCACCAACTGCATTAAAACCACATTTATTACCACCTCCACCGTGGACAACCAACTCAACTGATCAATAGGTCCAACAGTGCACAACTCGACAAGGTGGTATTACAGTTATGAATTATTCACATGATTTCTATCCATGATAACTACCACCGAGGAATCCACTAAGTAAGTAGATACAAGAGTTAATGATGTGCCTATATGCGAGTGCCTGCCAGCATTTAAATCACTTTTGCATCATTACCATATTCGTATTGGAATCCGACACCATAGTTACAACTGCAAACATATAACATTATAAGTCTATAGTTACAATCATTTCGTAACATAGCATTCAAACCATCCAAACTCAGGTTTAAGTCATCATAAGTTCTTAAGTGCATATAGATTATTATATCACCATCGCTTATAGTTACACTTAAATAGAAATGCATGGTTTTGTATGTATGTCACACTTAATAAGAGATGCAAGGCATTGCATATATATTTCACATATTATATGAATATTATGATATTGCATTTAGTTTATATATAATAAGGAATGCATGGTTTTGGCACATAGTTACGTTTCACAATTCATACCCATACTACAAGCTAGGTGTTGTCACAAAGCCTTTTTTTAAAGACTAAAGGCTATTTCATCACCAAGGTATAGCAACTATATCATTACTCCAAACATTATAAGTAGATCTTATAAGTAAGCATATGAAAATGACATAAGTCATGACTTAGATTTAGTCAAGCTATTTTTGCATAATATGATATAGGCTATGTATATGAAGTATAGGAATGTAAGAAGATTCATAGGATGTTAATAATAGCATTAGAGTTAGAATAGAATCTAACTCATAGCTCCTTGTACATATTGATATTGTTAAGGTAAGATTGTAACCTCTCAACATATCAAAGTTAACACTCCAACACTTTCATTATTATACAAACACTCTAGTTTACAAACAGCTTAAAGTTTTGAATGAAAATCAATTGGAAGAGCTCTTCGGAAATTACTCCAAGAATTAACTCTAAAATATCGAAGACGAACTAAAGCAAATTTAGGAACTCTTATGATTACACTCCAAAAACATTAGCGCTCTTACTTGCAATCTGCGAAATGGAATGTTCAAATGATTTAGCATAAATGTTAAGTAAGCTTCAGGGTACACATAGGACCCCTTCACCATCAAAGAAAAGAACAAACAGTTATCACTTTTAAACATTATTATTTGTTAAGCTTTGACTAAGTAATCTAAATAGTACAGCCGAGATAGGAAAACAATCAATAACATCTAAATGTAGATATTAATTTCATCTCTTACCATATCGCAAAACAATACATTTATGATCATTACAAACATTCATTACAGCATGACAACATAGAAGCATTTATTATGATTCCGCACAGCTGATATATGCATTAAATGCTACATTGAAAATTTTAAATTTTTGTGAAATTTTGGGATGTTACATGTGGTATCAGAGCTCGAGTTCAAACTCTAGGCCTGAAATAGGCTCACGCACGCAAAATGGAAAAATAAAACAGAAAACTTAGTTACTGACTTTATTTAAATTTTGTTTCTGTATAGAACAGTTTGACGTTTAAATTGCAGGTATGGATATACCGGAGGAATCAATAGAGCACATATCTTCTCATCATAATGAACATAATAACAACGCACATAATAATGGTAATGAAGGAATTTACGTAGAGTTAAATAATCAATCTTCTGAATTGCTACGTACTGTAAAAGATTTAAAATATGAAATAAGGACTGTTAAAAAAGAGAATGAACGAATTATGAAGGCACAGGATGAGTTAAATCAGATATTCATGGAGAAATACCATAACGAGGAAAGAGAAAGGAAATTAGAAGTAAATTCTGATTTTGGTAGAATGTCTCACAAACATAAGAGTAAGAAAGCAAAGAATGGTAAAAGTAATATTTATTCTTCATCTGAATCTGATCAAAGTAATTATAATTCTGATCATGACAGCAGTGACAGTGATTGTTGTTCTAAGAAGAGGAAGATAAGCATCATGAACAAATTGTAGGAGAGATTAAAAAGATTAATCCACCAACCTTTAATGGTGAAACTGAAAAGGGTGAGACAACTCAAGCATGGATGTCTGGAATGAAGAAATACTTTCATATTTACGTACTCTTCTCAGTTAAAAGCCAAGATGGCTATTTACAATCTGACCGGAAAGGCAGATATTTGGTGGTAGGATCTTAAAAAAATTAAGAACATAAAAGAAAGAAACATAACCTGGAGTATGTTTAAAAATTTATTTAAGAAAAAGTTTTTGTCAGAACAATACTATGAAGATAAATCGAAGGAATTTTATGATTTAAAACTGGGTACTATGAGTATGAAGGAGTTGTGTAGCAAGTTCCTTAGCTTGCTGAGGTATGTACCTTACATGGTTGAGGAGAAACATAAGGTACAAAGGTTTCTAAGTTGTCTACCTTTCAACATAAAAGACAGGATCGAGTATGATGACCCTTCCACTTTGGAAGAGGCTATGAGGAAAGCTAATTTTTGTTTTGACCAAAACAGAAAAAGAGAAGGGATATCTGGCTGGAGAAGTAACAAGCCTAATCATTTTGAGCATAAAAAGAAAAGCTTTAATCATAATTCTGAAAATTTTAAGAAAAGCTTTAATAACAGAAATTTTCCAAGTAATAATTATAAGAGTAATGCACCATAGAATTTTACTGTTGCAAGGAATGTGCTTAATAATACCAACAACAATAATAATAACAACACCAGATATGTTGAACAGAAAGTACTTTTCAAGTGTTATGATTGTGGTGGACCCCATACTAGAGCTCAATGCTCACGCAACAGAAAAACAGTCAACAGCATTCACACCATACAAGCAAAGCCTACAGTTGTAGATGTAGCAAGAGAGATGCCCAGGATAAATGCAGTGCTGAAAAATCGTCAAGCATATCATCAAACATTTATGGTCGAAATCGAAGGTATGATACACAACAAATATATTTCTATTCTAATAGATCCAAGTGCAAGTTTGAGTTATATTTCACCTAAATTAGTGAAAAATTGCAAGTTAAAGGTAGAGAAATTTGATAATTCATGATTAGTTCAGCTAGCAACAGGCATTAAAAGAAAGGTTATAGACTTTGTAAAAAATTGTGATGTATTTATGAGTTAGCTAAAAACACAAGTTAATCTGAATGTTTTACCATTAGAGTCATATGACTTGTTGATTGGCATGGACTGGCTTGAACAGCATAGAGTAGTACTTAATTGTTCTGAGAAATCTTTTACTTGTTTAAATAATGAAGGTAAAACATAAACAGTAAAAGGAATTTATAGGAAGATTTCTGTAAGACAAATTTCTGCTTTGCAAGTAAAGAGAGCTACAAGAAAGGGCTGTAAAATGTTTGTTGTTAATGTTATTAATGATAAATGTTCAACTAAAGAAGATAAGTTAAAACTGGAGGATATACCCATCCTTAAGGACTTTTCTGATGTATTTCCAGAAGAGATTCCAGGACTACCTCCGAAAAGAGAACTTGATTTCATCATTTGTGTTAGTACCAGGTGCGGTACAAAACTCAAAGGCTCCCTACAGAATGAATATTCTAGAGTTAAATGAACTAAAATCTCAACTAAAGGAATTAATAGATAAAAACTATATAAGGCCAAGTGTGTCTCCTTGGGGAGCACCAGTTATTTTTGTTAAAAAGAAGGACGGAACCATGCGACTATGCATAGATTACCGTCAACTTAATAAAATGACAATTAAAAATTGATATCCCTTGCCCCGCATTGACGATCTATTAGATCAAGTACGCAGAGCAGAGATATTCACTAAAATTGATTTAAGGTCTGGGTATCATCAAGTTAGAATAAAAGACGTAGACATATTCAAAACTACTTTCAAAATGCGATATGGGCACTACGAGTTCGTAGTTATGCCATTTGGGATAACTAACACACCGTCAATGTTCATGTGTTTAACGAATAACGTTCTGCATAATTACTTGGATAAGTTTTTAGTTGTGTTCATTGATGATATTCTAATTTATTCAAAAACTAAAGAAGAGCATGCCGAATATTTAAGGATAATTCTGCAAGTGTTAAGAAAACATCAGCTTTATGCTAAGTTCGGCAAATGTGACTTTCATAAAGATAAAATACAGTACCTAAGTCACATAATCTCCAAAGACGAAATTTTTGTCGACCCTGATAAGATAAAATCAATTAACGAGTGGCGTGTTCCTAAAGACGTAACTGACGTTCGGTCATTTATGGGGATAACAGGTTACTACATAAAGTTTATTGAAGGGTTCTCACGAATTGCAAATCCCATCACTTCTTTGTAAAAGAAGGGGAAGAAATTCGTATGGGATCATAAATGCCAAGAAAGTTTTAATAAGTTGAAAGAATTATTAACAACCACACCCATGTTAAAAATTGTTGATCCTAACAAAGACTTCGTTGTATGCACTGATGTGTGCAACGATGGACTTGGTGGGGTCTTAACTCAAGAAGGTCATGCTATTGCTTTTGAGTCTAGAAAGTTAAAAATCCACGAAAAGAATTATGCAACTTACGATCTTGAGTTGGCAGCCGTGATACATGCACTCAAGATGTGGCACCATCACTTGATTGGAAGAAATTTTGTACTAAGGACAGATAATAAGGGTTTAAAATACTTGTTGGATAAAACAAATCTAAACGCAAGGAAAGCTATATGGCTAGCTTTACTTAGCGAGTATGACTTCAAAATTCAACACATTAAAGGGAAAGAAAACAAAATTGTTGATGCCTTGAGAAGAAATGCCAGATTAAAAGTTTTGTGGCAGCAATCAACACGTTTAAGACAGATCTAGAAAATCAAATTGAAGAAGGAATTAAGTAAGATGAAAATTATCAAAAGTTGCATGATAAGGTTGTTGTAAATTTATCTGAAAATTTAATAATAGAATACAACATTAATGAAAAAAGATCAATGACATATAAAAACAGAATTTATGTACCTAATGTGACAAAAGTTAAGCTGTTGATTTTGGATGAAGTTCATAGCAGTCCTTATTCAGGACATCCTGATTGTCAGAAAATGATAACTATGTTAAGGAAGGATTATTTTTGTCCCAACATGAAGAATGAAGTCATTGAGTACATAGCTAGATGTTTTGAATGTCAAACCATTAAGGCTAAACATCAACATCTAGCTGGACTATTGCAACCAATGCCAATTCCGGAATGGAAGTGGGAGATTATAAGTATTGATTTGATTACAGGTTTACCTAAGAATCAGAAACATAATGATTCAATAATGGTTGTTGTGGATAAACTTAGTAAATCTGCTCATTTTATTCCTGTTAAGACTACATTTAAAGCTGCTAACATTGCAGATGTGTTTATGAAGCAAATCTTTCGCTTGCACGGAATTCCAAAGGTAATTATTTCTGAGCGAGACTCCAAGTTTACTGGAAATTTTTGGATAGCATTGTTTAAGGTTTTAAATACTAAATTAAATTCCAGTACTGCTTTCCATCCACAAACTGACGGATTGACTGAAAGGGTTAATTAGATTTTAGAAGACATGTTACGAATGTATGTTAAAAATTATCCAACTAAGTGGGAAGATTATTTGTATTTAGCTGAATTTGCATACAATAATCATTATCAAGTATCTGCTAGACTTAGTATTTCGTCCATCGTTTCTCTCTGACCTCACACATTAGGGGGCATCTGTTATAGGTCAAATTTGCACCTCTCCGTCCGTGATCACCCTGAGATGCTGATCACACAAAAGGACAACTTGGATGGAGGAGCATGTTGACCTTGGATAAGATGACAACTCATTCCATTTCCTGAAAACACTGGAAAACCACAAAAAAATATCATCTTGAGATATGAGCGCTACTCTACTCAAAGAGACTAGCGCCCATACGCTACTCCACTGTATAATAGTAGCGCCCATATCCAAATATGCGCTACTCCAGTATAGCAAAGTAGCGCCCAACATTTAAAATCAATTGAGCGCTAGTTGTTGAATACTAGGGTAGCGCCCTATACGCTACTCCACTGAAGAAGAGTCGCGTATATCTTAAAAGATGATTAAAAAATATATTAATTCATCAAGGAGGATTAGTTGATGGCAGTTTCTTAACTCCCCCAACTTCCCCCATAACTACATCTCGACCTGAACTGCTTCTTTGAACCTATAAATACCAAGAAGGTTAAAGGAGCAAGGTTACAAAGGATGGCTAGAAAAGCTAGAGGATGAGTTAATGGAGAAACTTTAGGACATTGGAGAAGTTGTTACAGAAGACATTCAAACCAGAGCAGAGCCAGAGCCAAAAATCTCGTTGCAGGAGCCTGCTTCATTATCAGGTATATTTGTACTGCATTCCAATTTGGACAAATAAAGGTTGAAGTGTTTCCTTGTTCCAATCTGAATGTGTTATGAAATGACATTTTAAGTTGGATTTATTTTGGTCAATGCTGAATATTAAACATAGTTTTTGTTTATTTCATGCTTTATATGTTGCCCAAAATGTTTGAGGAAGGTATTGTTGTTGCAGGTTTGCTGAAGGAAAAGTAGATTTGGAAACTGGACACGGGATCGAGTCAAGGCTAGGATCAGACTCCGGTTAAAAGGTATGTTCTCTAAATCTACAATCTATTTCTTTTGTAAATGCCTCTGTAATAGCATTAATGCACTTACCTGTCACCCCAACCAAGTTGATAGTTTAGTTTCCTGACTATAGGGTAGAAATATCCGCCAACAGACTGGCGACTCCGCTGGGGACATAGAGTTTTTGGCTTTAGGAAACCTTGTTTTTGGGTGTCTTCTCAGTTTATTTTGATTTCTTTGATGTGTTAAGAACCATTTTAGGTATCCCTTGTCTTTGTCTTGCCCGCTTTCATCAGTTTTTATACCTTCCAAAGTCAGTTTTCAAGCCTTTGAAATATGAGCGCTACTTTGATATATGTACAGTAGCGCCCATACGCTACTGTTCTGTATATACAGTAGCGCCCGTTTTGGCATGGGCGCGAGTTTCTCTACTACACAGTAGAGTACATTTCCTGAAGCAGTCAATTTTTGGTTTGCTAGTTTTTTAGCCCTGTGGTGATTTGCTCACTGTGCTGTAGGATCCCTTTGATGATTGCATAAGGTTTTTAATTGTTGTTCAAGTCATAGAACCTCTCCTTAAAATTTTTTCCATCTTTTAAACCATTTGTTGACCTTTGGAATTTTTGAGACCTTTTATTGACTTTTTGGAAGACTTGGTGGTGTTTGGTGATGAACATTTTCATTTTTTTCAGACCCTGACTGCTTGTTCCCCGTTTACAAACCTGCACACTCCTGTGTCTATTGTTTGTGGTGAAGTTGTCTGCTCTCCACTACCCCCATCCTTGGTTTAGGGTTTGGTCTTTGGTAGAGCTTTTAGGGTGTCTTCTTTTAGGTCAAGTTTCTATCTTCCAGGACTTCTTGTCTTTTGCTGGTCACAAGTTATTTTTAAACAGCTATAAGCTAGTTTCACCTCTCAGTTTCTTTGTGTTAGTAGAGCACCTTGCTTGTCTACTTGTACTTGGCTTTGTGGTCTTGCTAGGGTTAGGCACTTTAGGTCAGTCCTTGGGTGTTCTCTCCTTTGTTTTCTTCTACTTGGTGTCCAAGTTTATAGGCTTTTTCTTAGTAAAAAACCTGTAGATCAAGTCTTTCTCGAGCTAGGGTTTCGACAGCTATAGGCTTAAGAACGTTTAGCCATACTTACACACTTTGCATAAAAAGTTTTATTTGGCTTTCCATTTTTTCCATAGTTCTTTTTCGGTTTTGAAAAAACAAAAAAAAAAAATTGGTACTTTAACTTAAAATAGAACTTCTCTTTGTCATTGCAAAATAGCTTAGTATATTTTGTATAATTTAAAAAGAAAACAAAAAATCTTTAAGAAAGTTTGCTTAGATTTTTAGTTTTGAAAAAAAAAAGTAGATGAAAAAATGAAAAATTTTTGTTGTAGGAAAGATTGAATTATATTTGCATTTTTGTTTTCTTGTTATAACCACACTCACACACTCACTATCCTTTTTGCGTAATAAAAGCCCCTAAAATTTGTTAATAAAATGAACTAGAAACTTTTTCTTTTAGGGTACACTACACCAACTAGTTTTGGTTAGGGTCTTGGGTTTAAATCACCTTAAACCACCCAAGATCACACATTGCGCAACAATCGTAGTGAGACTATCATAGGAAAATCCACCTCACTCAAAATTTGCCTGGGAGCATATGTAGTAGGTCATTGCTAGATCAGTTTGTGGGAATACTCCTCCTACTTGCTGTTCGAGCATACGCCAGGATCAGATTGCGTATTGGGGACTCTTTCGAGTTTTGGGCTTAGCTACCCTGCCCACGCTTTCTGATTCGACCGGTGACTATTCCCCCAGGAATTTTCGGTGTTGTGGTATCCATAGTATCAGACTTCTAGGTTCTTACACAGGTGACAGCAGAGGGTATATCTGCTGTACCTAAGACAGACATGGGAGGAAACCCCGTGCAGGTCTTTGGAAGGGCGATTGGGTGATTCCAGCGCTTGCACCCTTAGTCATTGTATTGTGGACCCCGGGTAACTGTCTTTCTTCCTTCGTTGATCTGTTCTGGGCCCTAATCATCCCAGACTCTTCTCCGGAAGGCACCTTTGTTTGACTGGTTTGTATACTTAGGAATTTTTTTTAGTTGGTGTGCTGTTTGCCCCCTAGTCATAGTGGCCACTAGGTTCTAGGCTGTTATTTTATATTTATAATCACGGAGAATCAACAACTCCGTAGATCGAGAAGGATTCAGAATCTTCCACCTGTTAGAACGGAACCTATACAACCAGCTAGAAGACAGCGGGTAAACCCCGGTATTTCTTCAGAAATTACCTCTGAAATAGAATTGCTTGAAGAAATACTTATAACAGAAAACCTTGAAATTGAGGTTCCTGAGGAACCACCACCAGGTACCACAGATCAGCAACACTTTAGTACTGTTGAGGTGGAAGATCTTACTTCCGTGGAGTATAGCACTCCTTTCAATCCTCCCTTAACTAATACTAGAATCCTGCTTCTGTCACCTGTTGGTTTCCAGCAGCCCCTTTTTAGTGCAGATCTTTTGTTTCCCGATCATCTGATGTCTAACACAGGAGGTGAACCAGGGGGTCCCCAAACTCCCACCTTAGGTATGAACTCCAGCACAGTTAACCCTTCTTTTACTGCTACATCTAGTCAGGCACAAACCACATCTGTGCCTACTCCATCTTTCAGTTTCCACACTAGTACATTAGGAATGCCTAGTTTTACAACAATGGCATCTATTCCCACGTCTACTATTGGACCTAGCAGTATGGCCAGCTGTGCAACACCTTCTACTTCGCAACCGTTATATTAGATCCCTAGTACTTAGGTTTCCACACCTGTAGTAGGACCAAGTGTTTCTGCAAACATGCCAGTCATGGGTACCATGACTACACCGTCCACATCAGCTTCTACTGGTTTCAACACCTTTGTAGGCCCTAACTTGAATCAGGGTAGCATGCCTGCAAGTAACGTTCCTTTTTCCCTATTTTCAGGGGGAGGGGGCAACATCTTCAACCAGCAATATGGCGGGGCTAACACCCAGCCACAGTGGACGAACTAGCAAAGCACTAATCCGCTCTCATATGGGTGGGGAAATTTTAATAACTCTTTCTCACAACAACAACAGTTGGCAGGGGGCAACCCCTACCAACAAATACCTGGGGGTAACCCCTACCAACAGTTAATTGGGGGCAACCCCTATCAACAGTTGGTAGGTGGCAACTCCTATCAGCACATGGCCGCGGGCAACCCTTATCACCAGATGGCTGGGGGAAACCCCTACCAACAATTCATGTGACAAACTATGGGTGGTTCCCCCTATCAAGCTTCATCTTACCGGCCTCGTCTACCTTTTCTGGCAACGTTGAATTTGCCAGACCTTTCGAAACTGACAAATGATCCTGTGTGTCATAATGCCACGTGGCCATCAGTTCCCACCAAATTACCTTCGGATATTCCAAAATTCGAAGGCAAAGCTGGTGAAGACCCTGGTGACCATGTCACTACCTTTCACCTGTGGTGTTCTTCAAATTCGTTGAACGAGGATTCCATCAGATTGAGATTGTTTCAGAGGACCTTAACTGGTCCCGCGGCCAAATGGTACATCGAGTTACCTACGGCTACTTTCTCTAGTTTTGGGGATCTAGCAACCGTCTTTTTGAACCATTTCCAACTTCCTGTTCGGTATGATGTCGGAACAGAAATTTTCTCTACTTTTAGAAAAAAACAAAGCCACTCACTTATCTGACCACATTCAGGAGTGGCGAAGACGGAAGAGGCTCATAAAGGCCAACATCCCTCCAGAGTTCCTGCTTGAGTGGTACTTGAAATCACTCCTCCCTTATATTTCTAAGGAAGTAGCGACATCTGGAGTTTCCAATGAAGAAGAAGCCATTTTAAGGACTCAACAGTTAGACCTTGTATATGCACAATCTGGTTTACTGTACGAGATTATACCTGACGCACCTAGATCAAACACTGATCTGAGTAGACCCAAACCTGGACCACATGCTGACGGCATAGTGGGTTCAGTTAACTCTGCATCCTTCGAAGCACTGACCAAACAGGTCCAAGCCTTAACTGTCAAACATTCGACTACAGACATTGCTTCCTTCACAACCTCTCCTTCTACTTCTGAATCTATTAATCAGGTTCAGAACAACCAAAAGGGCCTTCGGCAGCCCAACAACAAAAAGAAGGGCAAGAAAGGAGAGGGGAACCAACAAAAGCCCAAAAAAGACAATGCCGAAGAGGGTAACAAGGAAGAAAAGAAGGTTAGGTTCCCTTGTAAACTTTGCAAACAGAACCACCTTACCCACCAATGCCCTCTACTTGAAGAAGCCCAGAAGCTCTTAAGAGAAAAGAAGCCTGCCATCTTGAAAGATCCATTTCCTAAAGGGCAAGGCTCAACTTCTGGCACCTCCAAAACTGGGGGCACTTCACACGCCACGGTTGATCAAACATTCATAAATATGGTTAAATCAGATGCACTTTTGCAAACCAGAGCTAAGAACTATACCCCGGAAACGCAGAGAAAGGATAAGGAGATTGCTGAATCCTCCACTCCACTCCACATACCTGTGGACTCAATGCCCAAGATTCCGAAAGGTGTCTTGAAGAGGGCATCGCACAATCCCAACACACGGGCTGCTTCCAACTACAATGTGGTTGAAGATCTAGCCCAAACCCCTTGTGCCATGTCTACTGTAGAAGTCTTGCAGAGTTGTCCATTACAACGAAATGCACTTCTGGCAGCTATTGGGAGTATGGAGTCTTCCAACATGTCTGCGCAATTTGACATGATTGATGTCAAATACCGGTTGCCATATCACGTTGCCCTCCAGATTGAGGTCGTTCATGGTCCAATGACCATTAGACGAGCTGTAGTAGATGAGGGAGCGTCGACTTGCGTAATGTCAATTTCCTGTTGGAAAGCTCTAGGTTCTCCTGAGTTAGTCCCTTCCAACACAATGCTTACTGCATTTGATGGTAGAACTTTCCGTCCACATGGAGTTTTGCCATCATTTAATGTCACTTTGGCCGGTAAGACAGTTGTTGTTGAGATAGAAGTTCTGGACGCTCCACTCGATTACAACATGTTATTGGACAGGAGTTGGACTTATGCCATGCAAGCTATAGCATCGGCAGTTTTTCGAGTGGTCATGTTCCCATTTGAAGGTAAGATCGTTACAGTCGATCAACTTTCTTTCACTCAAAGAAAACACCAGACTTCTATGGAAACCACGATTCCTTTGGTCGATCAAACCGCCCCGGTTAAGGAGAGTTTAGGAGAAGGGTTGTATGGTTCGTTAATAGGCACTTTCGACATCCCCTCCCCTGTTCTTTTTATGCGTTCTGATGTGGGTACCGTTACTAAAACATTTACGGTCGGTTTAAGAACTGATCCTTGGATCCTTCCTACCACGTCAGATCCTTTTGTGCCTCCCTCCATTGCAGAAGTGGCCTATATGGAAACTCAACACGCTGCAATGGAACATATCATGACTCCACCAGTCTCTGTCGAGTCAGATATGGACTATGCTCCGGCATGGTCACTAAATTCTACTCACTCATTCGATTGTTTAGATATAGTTTTGCCATTTGATGAAGCCATCTTAGAAGTTATGATGGGCCTGGACCAACCTTGGGAACATATGCATCATAGGTCCTACATACTTCGATATCTAGACAGAATTGAGAGAGGAGAATTCCCTGTGAGACCCGGTGGATTAGTTGATTTGTCATCTTCTCCTTCTACTTCAAAATCTATTTATGCTGATGGGAACATGGCTAATATTTCAAGAACAATTCAAATCAACATTTCCACCAAACCCGGGGTCGTGGAAAATATTTTTATTGGTGCAGACTATTCTCCAGAAGAGATAGCTCTGTATACAAAACTGTTTAAAGAATTCCGCGACGTTTTTGCCTGGTCATATGAGGAGATGCCAGGTATTGACCCAACCATTGTGGAACATGTCATCATGACATACCCTAACGTGAAACCTGTGAGACAAAAGCTCCATCCCGTAAACCCTAGAAAAGCAGCCGCCATCAAGGCGGAGGTTGAAAAGTTGCTCAAAGCCGGTTTCATTTATCCGATCGATATGACGGAATGGGTTTCAAACCCCGTTCTGGTTGATAAAAAGCAAGGCACTATTAGAGTTTGTACTGACTTTCGAGATTTGAACAAAGCTTGTCTGAAAGACAACTATCCCACACCATTTATCGATCAAATCATAGATGCGTGTGCAGGACATGAGATGTTCTCTTTTATGGATGGTTTTTCGGGATACAATCAAATAGAGATCAAACCTGAAGATCAGCATAAAACAGCTTTCATTTGCCCGTGGGGCACCTTTGCTTATCGGAAAATGCCATTTGGTTTGAAGAATGCTGGGGCTACTTTCCAGCGAGCAATGAATTTTGCTTTTCATGACATCAAACACATTGTAGAACCTTACTTGGACGATCTCCCGGCGCGATCTCGAAAGAGACGGGACCATCCGGATCACCTTAGATAAGTGTTTGAAATATGCAGAAAATATAAGATTCGTTTGAATCCGAACAAATGTGTATTCTGTGTCGAATCGGGACATTTACTAGGTTTCATTGTCTCTAATCGTGGTATAATGGTTGACCCACTTAAAGTTGAGGCGATTGTAAATCTGCCTCCTCCTCGCACCTTGCGACAACTTCAAAGTCTACAAGGCATGTCTAATTTCTTACGGTGATTTATAATAAACTACGCCAAAATTACCAAAGGTTTTATGAGGCTACTCAAACAAGATTCCTACTTTGTGTGGGACAAAGCTACACAATCATCCTTTGAAGCGTTAAAAAAGGCACTTCTTTCAGCACCCTTGTTAAGCCCGCCAGATTACTCAAAAGATTTTCTTTTATACCTGGCAGCGTCTCTTACTACAATTGGTATAGTTTTGGTTCAGGAAGACGATATGTTCCAAGAACATGTTGTCTACTATATTTCTCGCGCATTGATAGCCCCTGAGGTTAAATACTCACACGTTGAGAAGTTAGCACTTGCTGCGGTCTATGCGGTCCAGAGGCTTCGTCATTATATACTTTTATGAACTACTACAGTGATAGCAGAAGTCAACCCTTTCCAGTACGTTCTCACCCGATGAATCATCGGTGGGAAATACAATAAATGGATTGTGATTCTACAGGAATTCGATTTGGTATTCCAATCAGCCAAATCAAAAAAATCACTAGTGTTCGCTGAATTAATCTCAGAATTTCCAAGTGACCTAGAACGCGTCGAGGAAGAAACATCATTCCCAGATGAACATATCTTTCTCATCGCCTCCTCTGACCCATGGTACGGAGATATTTTAATATATCTCCAGACTTTGAGGTGTCCTACCACTTTTTCCCGAGAAGAGCGACGTAAGCTTAAAACCCATGCGAAAAACTACCTTATTATCTCTAATACTTTATATCGGCGTGGGGTAGATTCCATTTTACGACGTTGCTTAACTAGGGAAGAAGCTGAAGCAGTGTTAAATGATGCCCACAGTGGAGCTTGTGGGAGACATCTTTCCGGGTTGGCAACAGCTCAGAAGATACTGCGTACCGGATATTTTTGGCCCATGATCTTTAAAGATTGTGTGGAAGCAGTGAAACACTGTCGACCGTGTCAGTTTTTCACTAAGAAAATGAGGGCACACCCAACTCCTCTTCATCCTGTAATTACAGCAGGTCCCTTCACATAATGGGGGGTTGATTTCATGACATGCAATCCAGTTTCAGCTGGAGGACATCATTACATCATCGTTGCCGTTGACTACTTTACTAAGTGGGCAGAGGCAATGCCTACTGTTAAGGCAAATGGAGAAACTGCCGCTTATTTCGTATTTAATCAGATCATAGCACGGTTTGGCATACCTAAAGAGATAGTGACTGATCATGGTAGTCATTTCCAAAATAGCATGATGACTAAGTTATATACAATGCTTGTTTTTCGACAAGAACATTCGTCCTCATACTATCCTCAGGCGAATGGACAAGTTGAAGCAGTGAATAAAACTTTAAAGGTTATATTACAATGAACTGTTAATGCTAGTCGGAATAACTGGCACATCATGCTATACCCAACTCTTTGGGCTTACCGATCCAACATTAAGACTGCTACTGGTTTCTCTCCCTTCCAACTTGTGCATGGGATAGAAGCAGTTGTGCCGATTGAATGCGAGATTCCTTCGCTAAAACTAGCAGTTCAGTTACTACCCGATACTTCAATACTCGAAGAACATTTGTTACGCTTAGAACATCTAGATGAACAGCGCCGGGATGCGCTTACAACAAACGAGGTTCACAAAAAACGAGTCAAAGGACAATACGATAAAACCGTCAAACCTAGAGTTTTCATCGAGGGAGATTTGGTCCTACTTTGGGATCAAGACAAAGAACCTTTAGGACCCGGTAAATTCAAATCCAGGTGGCTTGGACCTTATATCATTTCTAAAGTATTGAAGAAAGGTGCCTACGAACTGGTAGATTACGAAGGTAATAAGTTGGACGAGCCTAGAAATGGGCTCTACCTGAAGAAGTACTACGCCTAGGTTGAAGTACTTTTTCTTGTAACATAGCTGTATATTTTTGTATAGTTAGTTTTGTTATGCTCGTTAGGTGATCTTATGTGTGTTTCTTGTTTCGTGTACCAGATGTCAACCGTACATTTCCTAGGATTTGCTGATGGCGCCAGTTGCCACACCTGTCAGTTGGCTGCAGCAGCTTGGGTCATTTATTCACCTACAGACCAACTTGTCTCTTCGGGGGGGGTTTGTTTGGGACCTACCATGAACAATGTGGCTGAATACAGTGTAGTTATAGAACTTCTCCGAGATGCCCTCAGTCATGGCATTTCGTACCTGGAGGTAAGGCTTGACTCACAACTAATTGTATTTCAGTTAACAGGTGTCTAAAAGATCAGAGATCCAGGATTGCTACGTCAGTTTCTACGAGTTAGACTATTGGAAAGACAATTTCATTCTATCGGATATGAACACATTCCAAGAAGTTTAAACACTTTAGCTAATTCATTAGCAAATTATGTGTTAGATTGGCATTTGCATCATACATTGTAAACAACATTCCACACATAAAATTTAAACGCATACATATGTAAATAACCGATACTATATATATAACTGGTACCGTATCAAAAAATATGAGTTTTGAGTCATGAGTCTCTCAAGTCAAGTCATAAAAGTACAAAAGCTGGTCATGGTAGCCTCAAAAATATATACATATAATGTTTTTCTTCTCCTATGGAGAAGGAGGAACATCCTCATCATCTACCGCATTACGGTAGCATATCACTAGTCTAGCAACTCTCCGCAGTAATCTAAGCCATTCTGGGGGCACCCCAACAACATCTTCCTGCATGTCAACTGGTATCTGGTCCATGCGGCATGCAGGAATCTCATGAGTCAACCGACTCATTTTCCTCCCCAGGGTTCCCAACATAGCTTCTGCTGCGGTGATATCAGCTGGCCTCACATAGATGGTAGGATGGCCCTCGGGACGAATAGGTCCAACATCTGCATTTGGCACTTGATTAGAACTCTAAAACTCATTCATAAAAATCAAATACTTTAAAAGTTTCAAAAAATTAAATAAATTCTCAAAAGTAAACATACCAATATCTCCCCAGGCTCCACCTGGCGGAAGCACCAGCTCTAGATTGTGACGGAAGTCCAATACAGCATAAGGAAACTGCTCAAAAGCTGGAACCTGCCTCTCCCACCACCCCCAGAAGTCATCAGTGTGGTAACAATAGTGACTCTCCCCACCACCCTGGCGGAGAAAAATGTCACCCCAACGGCCTAGTCTAGGCTCACGGGGGTTAACCTATGGTAGAGGCATCCCCAAGCTAATAGCAGGCATCCTCTCGAAGTACACAAGATACTCCCGTACCCAAAATTCTTCATTGTGTCGGATTTGCAACTTGTCAATTGATACTTCATGTTTGCCAACAAGCTAGTACTCCAATCATAAACATGGCCGTGCAAGCACTGTACACCAATATGCATCGAATTCCTAGAAGCTAAGTTTTGTGATGTACTACTGGATACCCAGTTGATCATGCTCACTATCACTTTCAGCGGGAGACCATCAATAGTTGAAATCAGGATTTGGCTTCCCGATTTTTCTGCTCTGGCAACACAGTATGTATTTACATATTCTTGCACTGATCGTGCACCCAAACGAGATGTCCCTTTTAGATTGATCATGTCTCCTCTCCTTGAGAGACCAGTAATAAAGTATATATCCTCAATGGTAAGCTCTAGAGTTTGCCCCCGGATGATGAAGGTATTAGTATCGACATCCCAATACTGAATCAATCTCCGAAACAGCTTGTTTAGTGCCCGCATGTTTACGGTTCGATAAAATTTCAACAAACCACATCTACGGAGAGCATGGAGGGTAGCCGGGTCTTGCATGGCTAGTCTATCCATGTCTTCATGCTCCCTTTCCCTCCATTGTAAGACCATCCTGCACAAAAACCCCAAAAATTTTGAGTCTCGGCGCTTTAAAATGGCTTTGCAAGTATGTACGCTACTGAGTATACTACATAGTAGCATGTAGGCGCTACTCTGTTTGAGCAAAGTAGCGCCCATTGGGTTTATACGCTACTCTTGTGTATACACAGTAGCGTCCGCGCATAAAACCTTATGAGCATCGCGTTTCGGGCCATTTTTGCTCAAAAATTTACAAATAAACCATTGAAATGCAAGATTGGTTGATTTCTACTTACTTGGTGGAAGAAGTTTGGTGATTGGATGCTCCGTTTGATCACGGTGGAGATTTGAAATTCGCAAAATGGTGCCCAATGTTTGCCCTACAACACAAATTGAAAATTGATTTTGTAACAATGAAATTATATATAAAATTGGATTTTGATTTTTACCCATAATTTTTATTTTTCCATAGTTTCAAAAACTTTCAAAAACCCTAATTAATCAATTGAAACACAAAATAAGGTATAACACTGATCCAAGTTCAATTTTCACTCAATTGTTGTCGGATTCGTCTCCTAAGCTCAAATTTCTTAATGATAGACCTTGTCAGTTAGCTAAACATTCTAAGTTCATATATCATTTAATATTTTTGCGACATCGACTAATATTTTTTGTTGAAGACCTAGTTTTGGCAGGACATGAAGCTACGGTCCCAGAAGCTGCCCTTAAGTCATTTTAAGCTCTTGTTTGGACTATTTAAACCTAAACAAGATTGCCGAGCAAACTTGTCCTTTTCGAGCTCGTTAAAGTATCCGAAGGCTCATCCACTCAGGTATAGAATTACCCCTTTTCTGGGCCTCAATGGATTAACTACGGAAAAGGTATACTCTAGGTATACTCCTATATGCACTAGAAGAGTTCTCCTTTCATTGTTTTATACTTTTTCGGGGGAGGAGACTAACTATATGAAAAAGGACCTTTTGGAGTCTCTCTTTAGGGTTTTCAGACTCTCTAAATATGAAAATACCAAGCGAGCATTCACCCACTCGGGCTCAATGTGAAATCCACGAGAGGGTAAATAGAGGACTGTTTAAGTTTTTCAACTCTATAAACAAGAAAACACCGCCGAGCACAGACCAATCCGGGCTCGATATAAAATCCACGGATAGGTGAAAAGAGGATTGTTTAATTTTTTCAGACTCTATAAACAGGAAAACACCAGCGAGCATTAATCTGCTTGGGCTCGATACTAAAATCCACGAGCAAATATATGGAGTTATTGTTTAAGTTTTTCAGACTCCTTAAAATTGAAAACACCGGCGAGCAAGAACAGATCTCGGCTCGATATTAAAATCCAGAGATCAGTACATATAGAGTAATTTTCTATCTCTTCTTCGAACTCTCTAAATTATGAAGAAGGTACCGAGTCTTCCTCCCATGGGCTCGTTAAACTTTTTTACATGGTTGGACCTATTGAGTTTTCATTCTTTCTTGGACTCGTTAAATCCACAAGAAGGGTATTCTTTTATCTAAAAAGAATAAGGAACGGGGAAACATATCATATCTTCATTGTCAAAGGTAGTTTCAGTCAAGTTCTATCCTTGAACACAGCACCTACTTGAGTCTATCTTGTCGGTTGGGTTTAGTTTTTGGCCTTAGGGTGAACCTTTCTTCCGAGTTATTTACTCCCCCGGTTGGTTATTCTTCCAACCATATGGAGGGTCTGTTAAATGTCTCTTACATTTCAGACTTATTTACCCCATTATGTTAGAAACTGCCTGAGTCACTTTGTGTCGTGCTCAATGTTCAAGGATATACCCTGTGTCGGCCATTCTGCAGTTTACCTTGACCTCATGTGTCGGCCTTCCTAGTGTCAGTATTGTCGCATATTATTCCATATCAGCTCTTACCCATTGAGTGTTCCTCGAGTTGGATGATGGAGGATGCCTCAAGGCCTCCCTTCCAACGGACTTCTTCCCCTCAACACCAAATCATTATTCTGGGATTGAAGTTTAGAGTTTCGGTTAGTACCTTGGAGATTGCAGTCACCAGTGGCAATTCTCCTCGCTGTTGAATGATGAGAATACATCAATGTCTCTTCTTCAACAGGATTCCCAAGTGTTCGACTTCAATTCCATCTATTCACATTTGGCGAATCGTACTTGGTACCTTGGACCCCATCATCATTATCGGTGGACGTCCTCGCGTTTGTTAACGGTATACATCAATGACCGGTAATCAAACGATGCCCTCCATGTTCGACTATCAGCTCATCTATTCACATGGTTCGGGTTTGTACCTAGGGTTATTGTGGGATGAAGACCTTGGGATTTTTTGATGACACAACTTCATTTTGTTATCACCCAAGTTGCGCAAGACTGAGCCTCACTTATATACAGCTCTCCATGAGACATAGATCCAGTTTGTTGTTATGGCTATGATCTCTCAGTTTGACATGGATCCACGCTTGTATTTCAAGTGGCCACGCTTTATATACATCTCCTTGTTATGTATCGGAGATCATGTTGTATCACACTACACATCTATACGATGTCAATAATGTAATTGCTCGCTGACCTTGATCTTTGTTGCAGGTTTCTTGTGACTTGTTTTCTGAGGCTCTGTGCTCCTCCTCTGGCTTTGGATTATAATGTATTTCGGCCATCATTTCTCTTTGACCTCAAACATTAGGGGGCATCTGTTATAGGTCAAATTTGCACCTCTCCGTCCGTGATCACCCTGAGCTGCTGATCACACAAAAGGACAACTTGGATGGAGGAGCATGTTGACCTTGGATAAGATGACAACTCATTCCATTTCCTGAAAATACTGGAAAACCACAAAAAAATATCATCTTGAGATATGAGCGCTACTCTACTCAAAGAGACTAGCGCCCATACGTTACTCCACTGTATAATAGTAGCGCCCATATCCAAATATACGCTACTCCGGTATAGCAAAGTAGCGCCCGACATTTAAAATCAATTGAGCGCTAGTTGTTGAATACTAGGGTAGCGCCCTATACGCTACTCCACTGAAGAAGAGTCGCGTATATCTTAAAAGATGATTAAAAATATATATTAATTCATCGAGGAGGATTAGTTGATGGCAGTTTCTTAACTCCCCCAACTTCCCCCATAACTACATCTCGACCTGAACTGCTTTTTTGAACCTATAAATACCAAGAAGGTTAAAGGAGCAAGGTTACAAAGGATGGCTAGAAAAGCTAGAGGATGAGTTAATGGAGAAACTTTAGGACATTGGAGAAGTTGTTACAGAAGACATTCAAACCAGAGCAGAGCCAGAGCCCAGAATCTAGTTGCAGGAGCCTGCTTCATTATCAGGTATATTTGTACTGCATTCCAATTTTGACAAATAAAGGTTGAAGTGTTTCCTTGTTCCAATCTGAATGTGTTATGAAATGGCATTTTAAGTTGGATTTATTTTGGTCAATGCTGAATATCAAACATAGTTTTTGTTTATTTCATGCTTTATATGTTGCCAAAAATGTTTGAGGAAGGTATTGTTGTTGCAGGTTTGCTGAAGGAAAAGTAGATTTGGAAACTGGACACGGGATCGAGTCAAGGCTAGGATCAGACTCCGGTTAAAAGGTATGTTCTCTAAATCTACAATCTATTTCTTTTGTAAATGCCTCTATAATAGCATTAATGCACTTACCTGTCACCCCAACCAAGTTGATAGTTTAGTTTCCTGACTATAGGGTAGAAATATCCGCCAACAAATGGCAGCTTCATGACGCAAATAACTAGCTGTTGGTATGGGACAACTCCCTTGAGTTGTGGTCTTAGTGCCCTAAAAGATGGGACTGGAGCTTCAGGCTCATTTATTGAAAACTGACCACTAAAGACCTAGGCAATCTTTAAAAGAGCCATCGAATTTTGGACTGAGATTCATCACTTTTCCTGACGAGGAAATTTACCTTGGGGTTTTGTTTCTTGCACCCAAGAGATTCGATGAGCGGATATGCTAGGTTTTTATCATGGTGTAAGTCTGCATATTATACTACTGAGTGAAGAGTACTAAAAGTTGAGGAGCAAGTCTTAATAGTTTGATGCCTGTTAAATTTCTGAGTGCCTTAATTCTACATAGAGTCCATTTACTCGGTGGTTCAGTAAACAAGCTCGGGGATCCAAAGGAGGCAAGTAGTTTTCCTGCTTCTTCTGGAGAAGGTTGGGAGGAACATGCCTCCTTGGGTGTTCGTCCACTCTATCATTTGTTACAGGTTCTACTTGTATTTTCTGTTTCTAAGTAGTTAAATTATTTTCTGCAATTATTGATTCAGTAGTCATAAGTTATCATCATACAGAAGTATTTGTTTTGAATCCTGATCTAGTCATGATTTTTGTGTAATGATGATTAAGTAAATGAAATTATTGAACAAATAACTTCTCTGTATTTTTTCCCATACTATTTTCTGTATAGTACTCTAGTGCAGAGAAGAAGAATTTAAGATAGTTGAATGATAGGTAGATTGCCAAATGAATGAATAGACTAACGATGTTGTATTTCATTAATATTTCTTATCAGCTATATTCTGTAATACAAATTATATATCTGTCTAGACTCAGGAATTATACAGCTGCAAAAATGAACTAACAGTATTTACAAATATTCTATTATATTTCTACTCTCGTATAAATAGGAAAATGTAGGATTTAATCCTTTTTCCATATTCCTAAAAATTTTGCAAATAATGGAATGTAGTTACAGTCTCTTCTATCTTTCTGCATATCGAATATAAATCTTCTGATAAGACTGTTATTTATATTCTATACCATATATCTTTATTTCTATCAAAACATTTACCATTGTTCATGCTTGCAAACAATACTAGTACTCATATAGTAATCAAAACATTTAAAACACCTACATTATCATTACTTTAGATACTTAAAACATAGAACAAGTCTGCTTTTTACGAGTACACTTTCTTGGACAAAACCCTAGTTCCTGTGTTATCACATTTTAGAAGTCATTCAAACTCATTGGACCGAAAGGATTATCCAAGTCTGAGATCGACCTTTTTGAAGACTTTTGTTTCACATAACAGTTATGGGATCGTAACCCTTACCACACTTTACATTACAACTTATCAACATCAATAAAACAAAACCCTTGCAAACTTAGATTTTTAAACAATACAAGGTTTATACATTACTTTGGTGAAAATGACTACCATCGACACTATTCACCTTTTCAAGCAAACTAAGTTTACATTTTGAAGAAACAAGGTGTATGGCTTTCATCATCTCTAAACATAGCAACATATTTTTCACATGCCAAACTGGGGGCTCAGAGTTGCAAACAATTCCTTACATCAAAAATGAAGAAGACTTAGGGTTTGAGCACACAAGACAAGGTATCTACCTTAGACTCTCGGTCTTCTTACCCAAGTATTTCATAAAACAGAATTATTAAATTTAGTATTCAGCACATGAAGATCAATTTTTTAGAACAGTTACCATTCTTATACACATTTCGAAACTATATAATAACAATCCTTCACATTAAACACTATTAACATTTAAATTACAGTATCGACACAAGGTAAAAAAAAAAAACAATAGTAATTCCTTTTACAAGTACCGAGAAGAAGATAGTAACATTAATATTTCTTTTATTTTTCCCATCAAAACAACAGAGGGATAGAACCCTCGTTACATTTGTATCAAACAAAACACACAGAAGTGTTGTAGCTAACAACAAGGTAGGCCGAGGAGCCATCCTCCCTGCACTGTCATTTAGTGCATGAAACTTCACAACGACGTTTACCACCCACAACCAGACATCAACATTGAAGTCTCGGCTAAAAACCAAATAGGGACCAACAGTCAGCAAGCTGAAGTCAACTAGGAGAATCACCGAAGCTTACCAGTTGGAACGCCGCTGCCATTCCCCAAGCTCGAGCATGGAAGCCAAGAGTCGAGGACACCTGCCACACAATCATTTTATGGTTAAAAGGGTACGGTAACAGGAAGTTTCATTAAAACATATAGCACAACTGAAAAACCTTAGTACACTAACAAAAGGAGAACAGGTTTGAAAACCTACACATTACCTTGCAAAGAGAACCAGTTGCCGAAGCTGAGTATGATCATGCTCGAAGAGAACCAGAACCAAACCTTCATAGTAAACTCAGCGTAAGGGAAAGACAACCCTAATAACTCTCAGTGACAAAAACTTACAAACTGAAGGTCGGGTATCGAACCCTGTGAAGGCCTCTCCTAAAACAACACAGTAAAACCCTACAACCTCGGAGGCCTGTCGGCCTCTCCACCAAGCCCAGTAACACCAAATGAATGCCAAAGAACAACCTCGACGAGGACATAGTGGGAAGGGCTAGGGTTTAAGACCCAAACCCGAGGTGATACTAAATCAACAGTAGAGATTTGGCCAATGGTGCACATCAAGCTTCGAATCACCAACTGCATTAAAACCACATTTATCACCACCTCCACCGTGGAAGACCAACTCAGTTGATCGACAGGTCCAACAGTGCACAACTCAAAGAGGTGGTATTACAGTTATGAAGTATTCACATGATTTCTATCCATGATAAATGCCACCGAGGAATCCACTAAGTAAGTAGATAGGAGAGTTAATGCTGTGTCTGGACGCGAGTGCTTGCCAGCATTTAAATCACTTTTACATCATTACCATATTCGTATTGGAATCCGACACCATAGTTAGGACTGCAAACATATAACATTATAAGTCTATAGTTACAATCCTTTCGTAACATAGCATTCAAACCATCCAAACTTAGGTTTAAGTCATCATAAGTTCTTAAATGCATATAGACTATTATATCACCATCACATATAGTTACACTTAAATAGAAATGCATGGTTTTGTATGTATGTCACACTTAATAAGAGATGCAAGGTATTGCATATATATTTGACATATTATATGAATATTATGATATTGCATTTAGTTTATATATAATAAGGAATGCATGGTTTTGGCACATAGTTACGTTTCACAATTCATACCCATACTACAAGCTAGGTGTTGTCACAAAGCCTTGTTTTAAAGACTAAAGGCTATTTCATCACCAAGGTATAGCAACTATATCATTACTCGAAACATTATAAGTAGATATTATAAGTAAGCATGTGAAAATGGCATAATTCATAACTTAGATTTAGTCAAGCTATTTTTACATAATATGATTTAGGCTATGTATATGAAGTATAGGAATGTAAGAATATTCATAGGATGTTAATGATAGCATTAGAGTTAGAATAGAATCTAAATCATAGCTCCTTATACATGTTGCTATTGTTAAGGTAAGATCGTAACCTCTTAACATATCAAAGTTAACACTCCAACATTTTCATTATTATACAAACACTCTAGTTTACAAACAGCTTAAAGTTTTGAATGAAGATCAATTGGAAGAGCTCACCGGAAATTACTCCAAGAATTAACTCTAAAATATCGAAGACTAACTAAAGCAAATTTAGGAACTCTTCTTATTACACTTTGAAAACATTAGTGCTTTTACTTGCAATCTGTAAAATGGAAGGTTCAATTGCTTTAGCATAAATGCTAAGTAAGCTTTGGGGTACGGATAGGACCCCTTCACCATCAAAGAAAAGAACAAACAGTTAGCACTTTTAAACATTATTATTTGTTAAAGTTTTACTAAGTAATCTAAATAGTACAACTGAGATATGAAAAAAATCAATAACATCTAAATGTAGATATTAATTTCATCTCTTATCATATCGCAAAACAATACATTTATGATCATTACAAACATTCATTACAGCATGACAACATAGTTTATGATTCCGCACAACTAGTATATGCAGTATATGCTACGTTGAAAAATTTTAAATTTTTGTGAAATTTTGGGATGTTACAAAGTCTACCACGTTATCGATGTTACAGTTGCAAACTCAAATCGGTATTTTATATATAATAAGCTACACAAACTATCTTATATTAATCAATGTTTTGTGAAATGAAAAGGAGAAACGACTTCTAGGATATTTTTTTATTTTATTTTAAGTATATGTTTATAACTTCAATAAAAGCATGTATTTGTAGTTTTTTTATTATCTTTTAAACTTCTTGTAAGTGGTTAAAAAAATGTATTTAATGTCCATACATGGTAATTTAAGAACATCTAGCTGTGACATTTTATAAATTTATTCATATACACTCATTTCAAACTTTCAAATATCACTATAATGTATTTTTTTAATGTTTTGTTTTAGACTTAACACACATATTGATCTGTAAAATAACATTTTTTTTTCAATTCATAATGACTTAACACACATATTGATGTAAAATGAAATTACATAAGCTAGCTAAAAAATGCAGGATCGTGCAAGGCACCGGAATCTAATTGCACCTTAAATTCTAACACTATGGCTGAACAAACAAAAATGGCGGGAATATCATTTGAAAGTTCCTTGGATGGTTTGGTTGATCTATTTATAATGCTTAGAGATCTTCATCTGGTTTTCTCATTTTTTAAGGTTAAAGTCTTTCTATTTCACTTCAGAGCATTCCTGGCAAGTCGGCCTAGGGGGATGCAATCCATTACAATTTTTTGTTGGTGTGAAGTTGTACTCAGGCTACTACGCATTTATGCGAAGGTCAACTATGCAGTAAAAAGTTGAAATGCGCAGTTAATTTCCGCACAGTTAATTTGTGAAGTAAAAGTTAGAAGATTGCTTCGCAAAATATATGCTAGGAGAAGCGTAGTCCTAAATCATAGAAAAAGAAAATATTCATCTACTGCGCAGTTAATCTTATTAACTGCACGGTGTCCTTTTACCCTTGATCTGGTATTAGAGCATGGTTTACGGAAAGTAGAAATTTTATTTATAAAAAGGGAAAAACGGTTAAGAATGGCTTCCACTTCTGGTAATTTGCAAACACCAATATTTTCTAGTACAAATTATGAATATTGGTCTCTAACTATGAAAGCTTTGTATAGAGATCAAGATGTATGGGAAATAGTCCAGAATGGCTATGTAGAACTAGCAGATATGGTGGCATACAAAAATCTCACATAAGTTGAGAAGGATGTTATGAAGGAACAGAGGAAGAAAGATGGAAAGGCATTGTTCCACATACATTAAGCGACACATGAATCCATACTCCTAAGAGTAGCAGCAGTGATGTCAGCTAAGGAAGCGTGGGACACTTTGGAAACTTCATATCAAGGTTTGAACAAGGTAAATACTGCGAAACTACAAATTCTTAGAAGAGATTTTGAATCTCTGTCAATGAAAGAAACTGAGTTAGTAGAATCATTCTATACTCATGTTATTGGTCTGGGTAATCAAATAAAGTCTCATAGAGAAAATCTAGGTGACCAAAGAGTTGTTGAAAAAGTTCTTAGAGTTCTTCCAAGAAATTTGAATCTTTAGTTGTGACCCTAGAAGAAAAAAAGATCTGTCCCAATTTACTATTGATGAGTTGCAAGCCTCACTCCTCAATCATCAACATAGAATCAGCAGTTTAGATACATCACTAGAAGGTGCATTCTCAGCACAGTCATCCATAAGTCATGGAAGAGGTAGAGGAAGATCAAACTCTAGAGGCAGAGGATGAAGTTCTTTTAGAGGAGGTCGCAACAGGAGTCTTGCACATGTCACTGGTAGAGGCCAGAATCAGATCTCAAGTCAAGCAAGTGGACAAAGGTATGATAAATCAAAAATTCAATGTCATTACTATAAGAAGCATGAACACTTCACATATGAATGCAGAAAGAAGCAATATGACCAAGGAAAGCAAGGCCAAACACAGTCAAGCAACAACATCACTACGAACAACTCACTGTTCTTAGCATGTGCATCTCTACTTGAATGCAATGCTGTCCAAGAAACTCCAAATGACATATGGTATTTAGACTCCGGCTGTAGCAATCATATGACTGTTAATTTAAATCTATTTTCTAGTCTAGATAAATAAGTTCAAACTAATGTCACCCTTGGAAATAATATTCAAGTTACTGTTTTGGGTAAGGGTACTGTTGATATTCTAACCAAATAGGAGGAGCATAAATTTATGCCTGATGTTTATTATGTTCATGGTTTGAAGCATAATTTGATGAGCATTGGAAAGCTGATGGAAAAAGGTTACAGAGTTCACATGATAGGAAAGCATTGTGTGATCAAAGACATATATCCAAGCAATCGACTAATAGTTGAAGTGCAAATGACAAGCAATCACTTGTTTCCTTTGAGGATAAGACCAATCATAAAAGGAAAAACAACTCAAGTTGTTCATGAAAGACAGAATGAAAATTCTGGAGCTGCATTCAAAACAGAAAGTAAAGAAGCAGACATTCACTACGACAAGGAAGAAAAAGAAAGCAAAGAAATGCAAGCAGCATTTCAAATAGAAATAAAGGATGAATCCTGGTTATGGCACTTCAGATTTGGACATCTAAATTTTGGTGGGATGAAGCTACTGCACATGAAGGACATGGTGAAAGGATTTCCATTGATTGAAAAGCTAGAGAGAATTTGTGAAGGCTGTATTTTTGAAAAACAACATAGAGAGACTTTTCCAGACGGAAATTCATACAAAGCTCGCACACAACTTGAAATTGTGCACTATGATATTTGTGTACCAATGCAAACATCGTCCATGGGAGGATGCACTTATCTTCTCACATTTATTGATGATTTCACAAGAAAAACTTGGGCATATATTCTAAAGCATAAATCTGATGCGTTTGGTTGTTTTCAGCAATTCAAGGCACTTGTAGAGAAGTAGAGTGGTTACAACATCAAGATATTAAGAACAGATAGAGGTGGTGAGTATGTTTCAAATGATTTATTAAAATTTTGCAAAAATCATGGCATACATAAGCAATTCACTGCGTGGTATACACTGCAACATAATGGTATCGTAGAGAGGAAGAACATAACCATTATGGAGATGGCGCGCAGTATGTTGGCAACCATGCATCTGTCAAATGAATACTAGCCTGAAGCAGTGGCAACTGCTATTTACATCATGAATCGATGTCCGACGAAGAGTGTGAAGAACAAAGTTCTGCAGGAAGCTTGGATAGGTATGAAACATAGTGTTTCGGATTTAAAAGTTTTTGGTTGTGTAGCATATGCACATGTTCCAGATGAGCTAAGAAGGAAATTAGATAATAAAGGACAGAAATGCATTTTTATTAGGTATTCTGAAGACACAAAAGCATACAAGTTGCATGATCTTGTTGCAAGAAAAGTTATTATCAGTCGAGATGTTTAGTTTGTAGAAAATGAAGCATGGGATGGAACTGTAGAGAAGAACGTGAAAATCGTGTCACATGTTGAACATGATGACATCGCAGCAGATGTGGTTGAGACTCCGCATGTGAATCAGAATGTCGCAGCTCCGTCTACTCCCAGGACTATGCAGCATGTTTCAGCACAAGGAACTCAGACACAAGTCGTAGTTCAAGCAACTCCGACAAGCACACCAAATGCGCAATAAACTCCATCAAACAGTTCATGCAGTTCGCACAGTTTGACACCAGCAACTCCGACAAAGACAAGAACTCTGTGTGAGATATATGAGACTGGTACACCTAATTCATTATCATTTTTTGCATTATTTTATCAAGTTAATGATCCTCTAACATTTGAAGAAACTGTTGAAGATAAAGTTTGGGCACAAGCCATGGATAAAGAAATAGAATGCATTGAGAATAATCAAACATGGGAATTAGTTGTTGTTCCTAAGGACAAGGATGTGATAAGCATGAAATGGATTTATAAGACCAAGAAAGATGCTGATGAAAATGTGCAAAATCATAAGGAAAGATTGGTAGCAAGGGGATTCCCACAGTAGCCTGGCATAGACTTCAATGAAACTTTTGCACGTATAGCTCAAATGGACACTATCAAAACAGTTTTGGCCATTGCAACTCATAAGACATGGCATGTTTACCAAATGAATGTTAAGTCTTCATTTTTAAATGGTTATTTGGAATAAGAAGTATATGTGGAGCAGTCACAAGGCTACGAAGCTCCAAGACAAGGAAACAAAGTTTACAAGCTAAAAAAGGCACTTTATGGTTTGAAGCAAGCTCCTAGAGCTTGGTACAGTCACATTGACTCTTACATCATTCAGAATGGATTTCATAGAAGTGAATGTGAGCCAACGCTGTACACAAAAATCAACATGCAAGGTAATAAGCTTATTATCTGCCTATATTTAGATGATTTAATATTTATTGGTGATTTTTGCATAGAAGAATTTAGATCAGTCATGGAAAGTGAATTCGAAATGACTAATTTGGGGCTTATGAAGTATTTTTTGGGCATTAAAGTCCAACAGTATGAAAAAGGCATATTTATATCTCACTCGAAGTATGCAAGTGATGTCTTGAACATATTTAAGATGTTAAATTGTAAGACAACTCCAACACCAGTGATAACAGGTTTGAAATTGAGCAGGATGATGATAGATCCAATGTAGATCCTACACTGTTTAAAAAGCTTGTTGGTAGCCTTATGTATCTTACAGCAACAAGGCCAGATATCATGTATGGAGTCAGCTTAATCTCAAGATTCATGGAGTCACCAAAAGAATCTCATTGGCAAGCAGGTAAAAGAATTCTGAGGTATGTAAGTGGAACAAAAGACTTTGGTATTTTGTATTCAACCTCAGAAAATCTCAAACTCATTGGATACACTAATACTGACAATGGAGGCAACATAGATGATAGAAAAATCATGCCTGTGAATACATTTCATGTAGGAACAGGTGTTGTATCATGGGCTTCAAAGGAACAGCCCATAGTAACTCTTTCTTCAGCAGAAGCAGAGTCTATCACAGCTACAAGCACTGCATGTCAAGCCGTTTGGATGGGGATGATGTTAAGTGATCTGTCACAGAACCAGCAAGAACCCAAAATCATTTACTGTGACAACAATTCAGCTATTACATTGTCAAAGAATCATGTGTTTCACAAGAGAACCAAGCACATTGACACAAGGTATCTTTTTATCAGAGAATTGATAAATAAAAAAGAAATCTATTTAGAATTTTGTAGATCTGAAGATCAGGTAGCAGACATATTTACAAAACCATTGACAAGGGACACATTCCAATATTTGCAAAGTTGTTTGGGTGTGACAAGTTCTGCGCAGTGAACTTCGTTATACATAGAGCATGTTTCAACTCTGCAATATTTTGTAATATTTTATTTTTTGTTTAATGATCTCCATCCACTCATAATTAAGGGGGGCTATTGGAGAAATGTAATTAAGAGCTAATAGCGTATCTAGTTGCCAGCTCTATCAATAAGTCAGTCAGTCTTTTTTTCAGTCTGCAGTGTTAGGCAGTCAGTCAGTTTGTAGCCAATCCAGCGTACGTCAAGTTAGTATTTATGTAACCGCGTTAGTATATTTCATATCAAAAATTCTTAGGTAGAAATTTATTACAGTCTTAAATGTATCAGAGTAGCTTCAAGTTATGTGTAAGAAGAGTGAAAGGAGGAGAAGCTCATCCCTTGAAGTGTATGAAGAGCCCAAACTCTGTAAGAAGTGAGAAATCAAAGTAAATCTCATCTCCATGTATTAAGGAAAGTTGTGTAGTTTACTATGGTAATATATACAAGTCTATAGTTGTGAACTAAAAGTTAGAAGATTACTTAGTAAAGTATATGCTAGGAAAAGTGTAGTACTAAAGAATAGAAAAAGAAAATATTCATCTACTGCAGTTAATCTTATTAACTGCATGGTGTCCTTTTTCCCTTAAAGGTCGCCACTCATGCTGTGTTGAACCCACAAGTACACGGGTAAATAGCTCGACTCTTCGTCCGCCATCTCAGCTTCCGCACGGTCATTATTAACTGCACAGTTTTGGGATGGGATAGATTGCTCATAGTGAAAAGGAAGATAATTGTGTTCGAAAGGACTATCATGGCCGTCGATATCAATTATTTCGAGTTTCTTGCAATTTACATATTCAGGACTATGATTATTTACATATTGACTAGTATTTATGGTATCCCCATCCAAGCTGCCACAGGCCGCAAGATCACCATAGGCAACTTCCAGTTGCTCATTCAGATTCTTAATCTGCCATGCAAGATATGTGTCCATATCTCTACGACATTATCAATGAATAAAAAAATACCACAAACATCGAAATTGAAATCCATACTCGAGAATGGCAGTTCAGAAACCTCTTCCTGGAATAAAAAACAAAACCCTGAATTGGAGAATGGCAATAAAAGACAAAAACCCTAAACTGGATACAATGGAAGTTTCATAAGTTACCAGAGTTAAAAACAAAACCCTAAACTGGAGAATTGCACATAAACCTCTTCCTTTAAACCATAAATATTTGAATAACAACCATGAATGGGATTGTGGAGCCAACTCTCTACCTCATACAATATGATGCCGACAACATCATGTCGTTGGTTCATCGGCACCTGCAACAACAGCTTTGCGAAGTGGCTGG
The DNA here is from genome assembly GCA_027924585.1 of Larix kaempferi. Taxonomy (NCBI): domain Eukaryota; kingdom Viridiplantae; phylum Streptophyta; class Pinopsida; order Pinales; family Pinaceae; genus Larix; species Larix kaempferi. The sequence continues at coordinate 1,691,885 of BSBM01001218.1, forward strand.
CTTCGAAAACAATATGTATGGAACGAAATTGCTCGCTTCCTATTACCTTGCTGCTAAAATAAGGCGCGAATATACATCTTTGAGCACACTTTCTCCTCATAAATTGGCAGGTTCCGCATGCCATAATTATAGGCTTCTTTCGCTTATGAGATTTTAGAGATAGCCTTAGCACATGATGGTGAAAAGCCCGCTCCAAGCGCAGCGTAATTATCAGGACTTAGACAACAAAACAGAGTTCATCTCTACGCGCTTGAGGCCATTTGAAAACCTTTATCGAAACTACTTGACGGTTGTCGAAATCAATACTAGTATCCAATAGAATTCTTCCAAATGGGTTAAAATTCAAATTTGATTTCACGTCACGTCCTGTGGCCACCGTATTGCAATGAGCTACAACATGCTGAAATTACATGTGCATAAAAGGAGGTTTTTGGTCTCGATTACGTCATGGAAACCTGGCTACAAGACTGCCATCTTCGCTTCATGTGCGAATCCTAAGAACCCCTCCACGATAGGCTCAATCCTTTGGCCGTCTTTCTATTTTTTCGGAACGGAAACAGATAGTTATGGAACTTCTAAATTACAACTATATATAGAAAGATGAATATTAAAGGCATTTGCCTCCAATCAATTTTGGGTTTCTGATTTTCTTTCTGAGGCTTGTGTCAAACGTAAATCCAAATTTATTAAAGACCCATCCTCGAGAACCCTAAGATGAAGTTGAATCAACATGCATGTTCATACTCTTGTACATTCAATTTTAACCAAGTGGGCGTTGTACATTCAATTTTAACCAAGTCGACTTTTTTTAGCCCCCACCGACCATTGTGGACCTTTTTCTCGCCATACCATTTTGCCAATTCCAACCCCTGTTGAAAATTTTTGACAACAGTTCCCTATGTTAATTTAGAAAACACTCCTATAATGTCCCTACCTTCGAGGAGGTAACAAATCCCCACGAGCACGGTCCTTGTTGGGATAGGGTGCATCGAAAACTCGAACACCTATGCATGATCACACAAAGATCAACAATCAAGTATATTTGAAAACTTACAAGGCCACATCTAGCAAAAGAACAATGGATGAGGCACCTACAACAAGGCATTTGCGAAAGGAGCTTCAACAAAGATGCTTTTGTAGTTGGCACGAGTAGTAGGTTTCCATGCTATGCATAAGGCATAGCGGGCTTCAATTTTGAAATGAAGGCAATCGAATCTTAGGTTGTAGGTTTTTCATTAGATGATTCATCAACAATGGTAGCACGAGAATGAGAGTTGTGACATAGAGAAACCATGAATCGACACGTGTAAAGGATTTTATAGTCATTAATATGATGTGCAAGATCATGTAGTAGGGTTGGTGCAATGTATGCATTGAATCTGCTTTCTATGACAATACCTCTGGTTATTGGAGAGTAAGAACCATGTGTCAAGAGGGAAAGAAAGAATACCTTTCCAGATGGCTCACAGTGGCTATCAGAGAAAATGCGGAAGCAATATACCCTCACTTCTCTCGCTCAGAAAATTTCAAGGTAACCATTCTTCACACTTGTAACTACAAAAGCGGTAAACAGTTTTAAGACAAGAATGTGCTCGTCGTGGGCTGTGGAAATTCCGGCATGGAGATGTCCCTCGACCTCTCAATGAACAATGCCACTGCTTTCATTGTTGTACATGCTAATGTGAGCATTACAATATTGTTTCTCTCCTCTTCTTGGGGAATACAGTTATGTGTCATTTTTTTAGAAATGAAATAATAATCCTCATGATGTTGAATATAGGTTCATCTCCTGCCAAGAGAAATGCTTCGGAGGTCCACGTTTGAAGTAAGCATGTGGTTATCAAAGCAGCTGCCACTATGGCTAGTGGATCGCTTGTTATTGGTGGCGGCGTATTTCATGCTTGGTAATACCAGTCGTTATGGGCTTAGAAGGCCCAAAATGGGTCCGTTGGAGCTCAAGGATAAGTTCGGAAAAATGCCAGTGTTGGACGTTGGAACGCTGGCGAAGATAAGAGAAGGGAAGATCAAGGTTTTGTAGCAGAAAAATAAACTTTATTTCTTTGTTATAGTTTGTTTGTATTTAATTTTTTAGTAACGTTTATTTAAAAATTGAGTGTTAATTCATGGCTGCAGTGTAATGTCCCTAAAAACGTGAGATAAAAAAAAAAAATCCTCTTCTTACTAAATTGTCTAACATAGCTTATATATTTAGGAGATTTCCCTACAGTGATGTGAAAAGTACCAGTACTTGCAATTGCTATTTCAATGTGTTCAAAAAACATCTATCAAGGTGATTTATGTCGTTTGATGACTGATGCGGCAATAATTAGGATGATCATGTGGGTGTGAAGTTCTGTTTTTGCCATGCATTAATACCAGCAGTCTCTATTTTTCTTACTTGATCTAAATGTATGTTTGAAATGTTTATTTGTCTAATGTCAAATCTCATGCATGGTGAACCTGATGAGGGAAGTTGAAAACACCTTGAAACTTTGGGGTTTGGTTAATCACTTCTGGCGAAATCGCCGAGAGGTAAGGTGTGAATAGGGAAAGGCTTATGGACTTACTTAGCATTTATGCTAACGTCTATTTATATATTGGTTTCTATGCAGGTGTCCTTGGTGGTTATCTATTTGGCAAATACCATATGTAACAACTTCTAGAAGTGGAACCATCCTAATGTTTATCATGGAGGAGTTGAGCACTTTGTTGATGTAATAATAAGTCAAGGGTGTTGTACCCATACAACTATATACATAGTTTGATGAAGAATTTGAAAGGTAGTACTACGTGGTGGTTGCAAGTATTAAAGGTGCATTGAATGGTCACGTGGCCTTAGGCCAGCTGGGCTCTAAGCATTTTTAGTGAGGGATTACTCTTTGGTTGCCATTTTGTTGGTTTTGTGACTGAGAGGGGAAAGAATAACTCATTGTATGGTAGCTACGCCTGGCCTGAGCTATGCTTATGGCCAGGGTAGCACTGGTGTTTTCAGCAAGCGCTGCAACCAAAATTGGCCTCACCAGGCAACTATGAAAAATGCGAATACTGCATTGTTTCTAGTCTTTAGTCTTCGTTTTGAATTTATGCAAAGACCCTAACTTAATCTGGCTTTTTTCTATTGATAGGTGTGGGGGTCGTGGTGCGTAATCTTTGTGTTTTGAGTTGGGCATCCACGCTGGTTTCGTTTTGGCATTTTAACTAGTAAGTCCAGGGCTTAGTCACTTTTCACCCTATCTGTCTTGGTAGTTTTGGAGAAGGGTTTGATAAATGTGTAAGCGGGGATTAGTGATGCCTTTGGCTCACATGGTCTTGTAATATCCATGGTGGTCACCTTTGGCTTGACCTAATGTTTAGTCCAAGGTTGTAAACAGCGATTCGATGGGTGCATCTACTAAGGGTTTTGGACTTGGTTGCTTCAATGTCAAACAAATCGAGCCTCTGTAAATTATGGGTTTTGAGAGACTATTACTTCGTATATGTATGTATGGAGCTTGCCCTTGGGTTTTGAAATGGGAAATGGCTTCTGTGTTGTTCTTTCCTTTGATGTTTAAATGGCCCTGTGAAGAGATTTTGGCTACTGCGTTTTCAATTTGATCGAGCTCTGTCAATTCCCAATTTCTAACATAAAATTTGTTTGTTTTAAGTAATGGAGTCCACGCTAGAATATATGTGTCCTATCGTTGCTCTATTTTGCTGCATCTACTAATGGTTTTCGAATCTTTAATATAAATACGATGTTGACAGATTATGCGTTGATAGTGTAGGATGTCGTAGCTGTTGTATTTATTTTGGTTTATGAAAACGTTTGTCCAACATTGTTTTACTTGTAAACCTAAAGGGATTTGATCCCTGCCTTTAGCATTTTATGTATGGGGAAGAATACTAGCTGTAGGTGTTTCGTTCTATGGTAATGAGAATTGTTTGTTGGGTCAAATACTACTTCTGTGTAAATGATATGGATATCTAATTTCTATGTGTTTTAATGTTTAAATTTATATGATGAGCATTTGATTTGGATGGGGTTCGATCCTCTGACCCGTTAGAATGATATGTTAACGATTTTGAATGTTGTGGATTATTTGATTTCTGAAAAGCAAATCGTTGAGTTTCTTTTTCATATTTTAGGTTGCAAGAATGAAAATGTCTAATACTACGTTTATAATTCGTAATGCTGGAAGATGCGTTTAATCTCTTGTAATGAGTTGATAATCGAACCATAGAAAAGTTCTGTGGATGATTAACTTGTTGGAATATGGGAAAACTTTGAGGAAGAATATGATGTACATGCCTTCACTACTTGGTACTTTTAATTCGAAGTCTGTATTTGTTTTCCTGAAAAGGTTAGTAGTTTTCAAACATAATCCTAACTAAATCTGTGATATGTTGATGTTGTATATTTGAAAGAGGACTTTAACAGAGACAAATATAAAAAGTATTGTGAACATAAATCTTATCCTAGCTATACACCGAATATGGAAAACGTAATTGCAAACACTATTTCAGAATTGAGAGGATATATATAATTTCAATAATGTTGCTCTGAATGGAGCGATCTAGGTGTATCTAAATACTAAGAGCAGCTTTCTAGGTTATGGGTTTACTAGGATGTCTAGCACAGGAACCTACTAGATGTTCTACTGATCCTAGCTTCTAAGTTAACAACAATTCTTTTTGTTTGTTCTTAGCAGAAAGTCTATATTTAAATGATTTAGGATGAAAGAAAGACAAGGCCAAATGATGTTGGGGTACCATCATGTGTTACTGATCTAACCGCTATTATAACTTGAAATGGAAGATTCATATTTCATACCTGGTTACTTTGTAGCTTGCCCCCTTCCTGAAGTAACCTGCACACTCAAACAATAATTAGTGTAGAGCCCTCTGAGATCAGCTGACTTGTTAAAATGACTTTGGGACTACCACATTCCTCCCAACCTTGACCCTTGAACTGTTTTGGTTCTATCTAGATCCCCCCGAGCTTGGTTCCAACATGCAATGAGAGGTAGAGGCCCTGGATCCACTTCTGGTTCAGTTCTGAGAATTTCTAGGTTATGCTGCTTCAGCTTCTTGGAGCAGAATCCTTTTCTTGGATTACCATAATAGAATGATAATGACCAAGAATGATAGATGATCCCCAAACTTGGGATATGCCCTCTTTAAGTAGGGAAGTCTTTGAATTAGGATTGTTGAAACAATCAGTTTCTTTAAATTAGATAATTAATAATTAAAAGGTATTATTTAATTAAATACCTAGTCCTTTTGAACTATGACTTTTCCAACTGTTTAACTATAAGTCATTTTGATTTATGCTCTTAATAATAATTATAATAACAACAATTATACTAACAATAATTATACTAACAATAATTATATTTTACTTAACTATTAATACACCATTTATAATATAAATTAATGCATAGTCAGATATACTAATTATATTCCATAATTAAATAATAACACCATTATTATTAAATTTATTAATAATAATAATAGCATGGAGGCCTTTATACATGTTAGTCATAAAAGACTACTGATAATTATCTTTTATTTAGTTATGTGTCATCACATGACACTCTTTTCTCTTTAACTTTTAGGGACACGGTCCACTTCTTTAGATGGTGTTGGTCAGCTTGGTTAGGTACGTCTAGTCTCTCTCTTTGCATGTTGGATTTCCTCGTTTAACATGGTAGTTCCCGTAGTAGGTGATGATGGATAAAAAGATGAATCATTTAAGTAATTTAAACAAATGTGATAAAAGTGCTCTTGAGTCTTTTCGACTCAACACTTTGAAACTCCGTAACCCTGAGTGCTCTTCAGAGCCTTTTAACTCAACACTCTCGCATGGGCGTTACTCTAGTGCAATTCCAGAGTCCTTGCTCAACACTAGTGCTAGAATGTGGTTGTGAGGCACATCTAGAATATTTAAGTTGCCTCGGATCCGGTATTCGTTTATCGAGCTTGGAGTGCTCCAGGGCTTATGCTCAACACTCAATGTACATCGGGGCTTACTCCCAGTACATAATATTTCCTCTAGGTACATCGGGGCTTTTTCCCAGTACGTAGTTAATCCGTGTGTTCGTGATTCCATGCTCAACACACCATATAAGTCAATCATGTCATTCACATCACTGCACAGTATGTAAGAAAAGATCATCTCAGTATATTAGGGTTTTGTACCCACATCATATGGTAAAAACATGAATCAAAACATTGGGGCTTCTTTGCCCAGTATATAATCAAATAATGAAATTCAATCAGGGTTCATGCCCAATATGTCCGTCTACAAAAGAATAAATCATATTCATTAGGGCTCATGCCCAGTAATCAGAATAAATTCTATGTGTTGGGGCGGTGGCCCAATATAACATCATAAAATAGTCAGTCCAAAATTTGGGATATTACATGCAGGTAGTATCGGAAATAGAAAGCCTCACTTCCCGGGGAGAAAGATTTGTATATGGGAAAGATAAAGACTTTGATGCGGTGATTCTAGCAACATGTTACAGAAGCAATGTCCACTTGCGGCTAAACGTAGATAATATAATTTTCTAACTTCTTTACCCATTATAAGTTCACCTTCGCTGTGATTTTCGTCATTTACAAAGACCTAATCTTGTAATCCCCATTTTGTGATCAGGGTAGCTAGTTCTTTGTAGAAGACAGATTCCCCAGAACACCCTTCCTGAACGAATGGAAGGGAGAAAGTGGTCTGTAAGCAGTGGGATTTAAAAGAAAGGGATTGATGGGAGATTCAAAGGACGTGACACGAATAGCGCAAGACATAGACATGTGTTGGAAGGCTAAGGCAATTTTTGTGTTTTCAAATTGCGAAATTAGCGAATTTTTGTGTTTTCAAATTGAGCGAATAGCATGCACATATGGTGGTCAAGGTTTTTTTTTTTTTAAATTCTATCCATCGCTTCCCAAGAAAATCGTGGTACCCTTCCAGCTATGCCTGATACTAACAACGTAGGAATAATGTGTTACAAAACCCTTCAACTTTTTTCAATATTCAAGAATTGGAGAAGAAAAACCTTTGATGATAGGCTAGTAATCTTCCATGCCTGAAATTAAAAAACAAGAAGTACTTTGCAATGGCCATTTACCTTCGCCTTTGAGAATTCATGCACGTACTGAATCCAATCTAATTAACAGTTATTTCACTGCATACCGATTTTACTAGCAAAAAAAGAGACTCATGCTACTTCACTTTAGTCTAGGGGCATATTATGTTTAAGATATAGGGTTTTAAATGCTACTTCATTTAGATTAGTGATTCAAAATTAAGGCTTCAGATTCTTTTCAGGGCCTTTATTATATAACTAGAAAACATGTCCTTTGGAATAGATTTCTAGCATGTTTCATAGTGATGTGCCAAGTGGGAGAACTAAGCATTTCATATCTAAAAGTCCGCGACTAATACTTTAACAAATTTTAGGTTTCGTTTGGTCCATAATTGAAAAAAATTGTAAGAAATAAATACCTCTGAAATATGGTCTATAAAAATGTTTGCAATGACTAGGAAATTTCGTTGCTTGTTGTTAGCTCACAAATCTAAAATCTCAATGTATGCAACAAACACATAAAATCTACTTCTTCCTTCATGTGTCATACGTCAACCCTCCGTGGACCTGCTATGTTGGAATAACAATCGTTGTCTGAATATATAAATGTATTGAGCCAAAGCGGACCGACGAAGAACCTAAGGGGAAGGCCCATTTTTAGATAACAGAATTCGTATGTTAACCATATTTTTTTAACAAATTAGCATTTGTGTTCTCTCTACAAGGTATGGAGTCAATGTGAAAAAATTCAAACTTTTAACCTCTCTCATTCCAAAGAGACTTCGAAACATGGGACTTGGAAATCTCAACTGTGTCATGCCAGAGATTAGCACACAAGGTTTCCAAATTTAATTTTGCACAAGTTTGGCACCAATAATGCATGGACATAGACTAACACTTGGCACGACAAACAAATCATGTAGTGGAGACGAGGGTGACGAATGCTCTACAACATGCAGCAATCTAAGCTAGTAATGCATGGATATAGACCAACACTTGGCATAGCAAATAGATCATGTGGTGGAGCTGAGGGTGACGTCAGTTTATCTGTTTACATTTCTCATAGAAAATGTTGATGATATCTTTATCAGACTACTTTACACTTTTTTTTAAATATTGGTCTCTTTATCGGACTACTACTATTAGTGTTAGTAATTACTATGGCCATTGTGACAAGCCAACCCTCTACACTACTATGTTCTATTCTCCAGCAGGGTAGGAATTTGAAAAAAAAATCCACCCGTCATTTTTGTAAGTTTTGACACTATATGTGAATGTTTTCAAGATTTAGTTGTCTTATTTGATTGTTAGCCTAAAATCTAAGCCGTTTAAGCCTTATTTGATGGGAAAATGGGCATTTTCCCATAAAATTCCATCCATGTTCTTTGCTTTCAATATTTTTAATGGACTGGGTTCTTCATATGTCTTCGGGAACACATTTAAATTGACATTGTAAACTTGCATAAAACTTAAAATTATAGACACTAAAAAAACATATATCTGCGACCAAATTTTCAATTGACAGTAACTTGAATTTGAAATTCCAGGCATGTGATGATTGTATGTTTCCAGTACTATTCCATAGGGTAACCTATGCTAATTGGGGCTTGGTAGCAAACTATAGATGTATAAATAGTGACATACATACATGGACAATACAACTGTCATGGAATGATCCCTTGATATGATATTTCGGGTCGATTTTTATGATAACGTCTCTTTTCTTTTCTAGGGCGATGTTCAATCCATAAAAAGTGTATATAACATGTGACCTACTTCTCAATTCAACTCGTGCAATGAGTAAACCCTAGCAACTACTAAAATATATAACATACTAATCCTTTAAATAATTTAAATGATTTTTGAATAAAATATTTATAAATATCCACCTTAAAGCATGAAAATTTTATTTGATGTATATATTTAAATTTTTGCACAGCATTGAATGAAATCAATATTAATCAACTACATGCATATATGTGGAATGTGAATTACGTTAATAAAAATTAAGCAGGTACGAGGGTATTTTCAGATCGAATTTGTTTGGAAGACCTTGGTTGGTTGTGTCCGTTGATCCAGAATTCAACAAACATGTCCTGCAACATGAAGGAAGGAAGTTTCAAGCGCATTATCCCAAACATTTTCAAAATCTCATCGGCAAATTCAGTTTGGTGTCGGTGCAAGGATAACTACAGAAGAAGCTCCACGGGATGGCTGTAAATTTGTTGAGATTGGAGAGGCTGAGTGTGGAGATCATGGAAGACATACAGAACCTTTTGCACACCACCTTCGTCAAATGGGAAGCCAAGAAGGATATACTTCTTCAATACGAGTGTCAACAAGTGAGTAGCATTTCTATTTTTCAATTTTAAGTTCACATCTAGTATTTTTAATTTTAGTAATTCTTCTAAATTAATAATTAATATTTATAATTTCAGCAATCCTTCTAAAGTTTTAACCAAACCAAAATAGTAATAAACTAAATATATGACATCATCAACTTCGAATCAAATTTATAAATTTATTTGTTTATATTGATCTAAGAGTTAGTGTCGTTTTTAATATAAAGAATAAGTTTCGTGGATTGTCCTTGTGTTTGGTGCTAAATCTCACTTTAACATGATTTTTTAAGAATCCATCCCTCATCGGCAAATTCGGTTTGGTGTTGGTGCATGGAGATCTCTAGAAGAAGCTCCACGGGATGGCTGTGAATTTATTGAGATTGGAGAGGCTGAGTGTGGAGATCATGGAAGACATACATAACCTTTTGTACACCACCTTCGTCAAATAGAAAGCAAAGAAGGACATACTTCTTCAATACGAGTGTCAACAGGTGAGTAGCATTTCTATTTTTCAATTTTAAGTTCACATCTAGTATTTTAAAATTTAGTAATTCTTATAAATTAATAATTAATATTTATAATTTCAGCAATCCTTCTAAAGTTTTAACCAAACCAAAATAATAATAAACTAAATATATGACATCATCAACTTCGAATCATATTTATATATTTATTTGTTTATATTGATCTGAGAGTTAGTGCCGTTTTTAATATAAAGAATAAGTTTCGTGGATTGTCCTTGTGTTTGGTGCTAAATCTCACTTTAACATGATTTGTTAAGAATACATTCATAAATATGAATAAATATCATTACATTTGCATAAAAAAATTCCAAAAAAAATGCACTGAAGATTCGATTTGTTTCTCATGTGATATTATAGTTGTTTCTTAATTTAATGGAAAAACGGAAGAGATGCGTTTTATAGGGATGTGAGTTTATTTATTTGTTTCATTTATTACTATTTGTATTTAAAACTTGTATCGAGGAAGCACAAAAAATTTATAAAACTTAGCTACAGGAAAGGACTAGAAGCTTTGCTTCTATTTATCTTGTTTATTTATTCATTACTATTTCACTTTTTTTCTTTTAATTCTTTCTTTATTTATTTATTCATTACTATTTTACAAATATGAGCTGTTAGAACAATATTCTCATCATAGACATGCCATGGACCTTCATGTTGTTCTGCCTAGTGTTATTTGGCCTCCTAGTGCCTAGTCTAGTGTCTTGGACCATAGTTTGTCCACATCTGACCACCTTAGACTAGTGATACATCCATGAAGTCTCATTTGTCCACTTATCCACTCATTTCCTTGTTTAGGGGAGTTAATGCGCCCCACTACCTTGCATTTATGAGGGAGTTGTCGCATTTCCCCGTTTTAAGGAGATGGAGTGCGCCCTCTTGAGGATTTAGTCAACTTGTGCATTAATGGCCACTACTTAGCCAGCTACTCACCTCATGCACCCTCCTAATGCTTCCTTTCACACTGTTTGACTAGCCTAACCTCCTCATGGTCCATCTATGTTCATTGAACCTCATTATGGCCCAATCCATGAGTTACACTTGGCTTCATGTCATTGATGGGTGAATTGGTCCAATCTAAGCCTACCATATTGTGAGCCACTTGAATTTCCTTGAGCTACTCGAATTCCCTCCTTGGGAGGTCTATATATTGTACTCTTTTTTTTTCAATAATGCTTAATGGAAAATAAAGCTCTAGTGTGAATTTCTCTAGTTTTGTCTCAATACTTTTCTTCTCACATTTTTCTGCTATCTCTCAAAATATTCTAAGTGAGGTTGTTATTGAATCTAGATATAGGTTGGTCTATCACATGCATCGAAGCCTTTAGATGTGATTGATGTACATTCTAAACTTTCACATGAGAAATTCACCACATTTAAAAAAAATTGTCAAAGGGAGACCTAACAATATGATCCTACAAAGCCTCTATGATTGCTTAGACTCTTTAGAGAAAAATAGAGAAAACAAATATTTTATACTTGAAACAAATATAGAAGCATTTCTCAACAATAAATTTGCATCCCTTGAAGACAAACTTCAAAAATAAATAGACAATAAGATAAATAACTATGCTTGATAATAAATTTGCATTGTTTGAAGTCATGATTCAAATCCAAATTGACAACAAGATAACATTGTTGGAGAATAAAGTAGAGAAATTAGAGATTAGATTATAGGAAATAGACAAACAAAACCAAGAAGCCAAAAAGGCAAGCCAGTTAGAAAGTGTGGACACTTTAGAAAATATTAAGTTGAAGGACATGATTAAAGAGCTAGAAGACAAAGTAAATAAAAACTTAACCCTAAATAGTTTTGAAGGTAAAGTGGATATCAAACCCATTAAAGAGGAAATGAATAATATTTTAGAATTAGACCATGATCGTAATAAACATGCCTTGAACCTTGTAATTTTCAATTTAAAAGAAGAGGTAGAAGAGGATACGCTAGCCATAGTCAAGACAAAACTACATAATAGGCTACAAATTGAAACAACCTACCTCATAAAAGAAATAACCCCTGGTTTGATAAAGAGTGTAAAAAGTATGGAAGAGAAATAAAGGAAGCTATGGAAGGGCCCCGCAAAATGGACAAAACAAAGAAATACAAGGCCCTAGTTAAAATGAAAAAGAGACACTACACAAATAAAAGACATGATAACCTGTTGCACCTTTCTCAGGTTGCACCTAAGAAGTTTTGGAGTCAAATTCTAACTAGAAAACCCAAAGAGAATAATAATATTTCCTTAAAGAATTGGAACTCCTATATTAAAAAGATTTATGAATCCCCAGATGTCAAAGATAACATTCTCACCCTCCTTACAACATACGAATTTTTCTCTCCAAATGATATATATTTTGGTGTTAAGTGCCTTGCAAATGGAAAAGATAAGGACATTGAAGGTTGTCAAGTAGAAATATTAAAAATAGGAGGGCATGTCCTCATCCCTCACATCCACAATCTCTTAAATTTGGTGGTCAGGCAAGGTTTCCCTCACCCTTGAAATCAAACCCTCATCATTCCTATCTTTATAAGTGGTGATAAAAATAACCCCTCTAACTACCGAACCATTATTATTAACCCTCTCTTAGCAAATATTTATTGGTATTATTCTGGAAAAGAATATCAGCATATGGCTAGAAAGTGAGCTAAAGGTCAAGCAGGATATAGATGACATCACTCAACCACAGATCACCTCGTTACACCCAAGATCATCGTAGAGGAGTTTCGTAAAAATAAATCCAATCTCTTATGATGCTTTGTAGACTTTAGGATATATTTCGATATTGTTCCTAGAAACAACCTATGGAAGAGGTTAGAAGAGATAAAGGTTCCTCTTGAGTTTAGAGCTGCCACAATAAGACTCTACGAGATTTTCATATCCAAATTCAAGAAAAGTGAGGGAGTGGTGAAACAATATTAATTGTAATTAATATTTGATTTAAGTAAGGTTTACCACTCTCTCCTACCTTTTTTGGCATTTACATCGATAAGTTAGAATGATTTTAGAGGAGGTGGGATGCGCCGACACAACCTTAACTTGAATTTTCATCATCCTTCTTCTTTATGCCAATGATATTGTTCTTATGGAAAGATGCCTCTTTGACCTTGATAAATAGTCAAGAACTCTCAAGGATTTTGGCTCTAACATGGGTATGATTGTAAACAATGACAAAACAAAAGTAATGATTATCAAGTCCATGAAGGTCACTTATGATCATTTTGTATATGACAATAAAAATTTGGAGGAAGTTTCCTCCTATAAATATCTTGGAATTGATATTCATTAGAAGCTCAAATGAAACTATAGCATTAAAAAAATGATTAATGGAGGGTAGAAAGTTGACTTTGGTCTTGAAAAAAATTTCAAATCAGCAAACCTTTTGATGTGGGACAAAAAGAAGTCCACTTTGAAACTCTCGCCACTCCCGTTATATTATATGGATGTGAAGTTTGGCATTGCAGCATCTCTAGAGAATCTTGGAGAAAGGTCAAGCAAATACAAAAGTGTTTTATAACTTATAATATCTGAATTAAAAGCAATACACCTTATACTATTCTTCTTATAGAAGTGGGTCTTTCCCTCATTGAGATCATCGCTATGACAAGATACTTTATGTAAAAGTACAAGATATATGGCATGTGATACCATAGACTCCCTAAAATTGCTTTAAAATCTAGTCAAGACCACTTGCGTCTCAAGAGAGGTTTGCATAAAGATATCATAACTTGGTTAAACTATTGGGGGATAGACAAAAATGAAACTTTGTAAGATATCAATAGCATCAAAAATAATATTACAACTAAGTTTAAAGAGAAAGCGTGGAGTAAAAAGGATTTAGAGGTCAAAAGGAAGTTAAGATACTATAAGGAGGTCATTAACCCTAATCTAGAAGACCAAAAATATCTCTCTATTTTAACTAGCTCGAAGAAAAAAACCAACAACCAAAATAAGAACTAACTCTCATGAGCTTCATAGTGAAACAAGGCGCTGGACTATTCATAAAACACCATGGGAGGAAAGGATTTTCCATCTTTGCGAATGTAAGAGCATTGAGGATGAAAGTCACTTTCTCTTAGAGTGCCCTGCCTACAACCACATTAGATCGGAGTTTCACAATCTTTATTATAATACTAACCTCATTAATATTTTAACTTTTCAAAACGATGGTGACCTCGATACGCTTCTTTCTAAGATTTTTGAGCATATGAATAAATTATTACAACAAGTGAAGTAATTTCTTAAGGTCCAATATACCAAATTTGTTCTTAAAGGACATTAACGATCATCATCGTCATCGTCGTCGTCATCATCGTCATCATCATCATCATCATCATCATCATAACTTGTTTTACTTTTTATTTATATCTATTATGATTTTTTATTTATTTATTTTTATCTTATGAATTAACCCATGACTAACAATCATCAATCTTTCATTTAAAAACAAAATATAGATTATAATTTTCTTTGAAAGTAAAATTGATATACTATTAAATAATATAAAAAATAAATAATAAGAATAGAAATATTGTAACATTATAATTTTTTATTTAAATGATAAAAATTAACATCAAATTTTAGCACTCAATTAAATCATTTTCTTAAAATATTATCAAATTAAAATTACAGACATTTTCTAAATAAATAATAATGCAAAATTAAAAATTAAAAAAATTAAATAGTTTTTAAATAGATAAATATAAAACTTATTTTGAAAAATTATACTAACTAATTGATAAATATAAAACTTTAAAAAATGAAATATATAGAAAGATAGGTTAACAATCATTTTCACTTGTAATTATCATTTCAACAATGTCATTGTAAATTGACCTATTTCATTAAAAAATGCATTTTAAATGATATAATGGCATGTCAATAATGTATGTTTGTATCTTTTTAATCACTTGTAAATATATTTGTTTATATATTTTAGGAAAAAATAATTTTTATTTGTCATTGAGATTCAATCATAGTTAATGATGGTCAAACATGGACAACCTTAGCTAACCATAATCAAACATTGTTCACTAAGGTCAACCATAGTTAACGAGAGTCATTCCACCATCATTTGTCACCCATCATCAACCATGATCAAACATGGTCAACCTTATCTAACCATAATTTTCAATTGTTCACTAAAGTTAACCATTCTTAACCAAAGTCGACCATAGCTACTAATGGTTAACTAAATTCTACCATTATTAAGCAATATTCATCCATGGTTAACCTTCGCTAACCAATGTCAACCATATTCAACAATGGTAAAATCAACATGCTTAACTAAATTAACCATGGCTGACCAATATCAACAAAAATTCAACTCAAATATTATTAACCATCATTTGATGCCCATCCTGAACTATTATCAATGATGATCAAACATGGTTAACCTTAGCTAACCAATGCCAACCATATTCAACCATGGTAAAGTCAACTATGCTTAACTAAATTAACCATGATTAAGAAAAGTCAACAATTTCAAACATGGTTCATTAAAGTCAACCATAGTAAACATAGACAACCTTTGTCACCCATGGATAACTATGGTTAACCAAGGTTTAACTTTATCAACCATGGTCAAATATAGCCATCAATAGTCAACCATAATAAAACATGGTTAATGACATTCAAACATGGTCACGCATAGTCAACCTAGTTAACCATTGTCTACCATAATTTACCACAGTTAACCATTAACTAAGGTCAGCCAAAGTTAAACATGGTTAACCATGGTCAAACTTGGTCAATGATGTTTGACCATGGTCAACGTTACCTAATCAAAGTCAACCATGTTCAAGCATAATTCACAAAAGTCAACAATGACTAACTAAAGTCAACCAAATTTAACCAAAGGAAAACATGGTCCATTAAACTCAACCATGGGAAAACAATATTCAACCATGGTAAACTATGGTCAAACTTATTCAACCATAATTTATCACCTATCATCATCAATGGTTAATGATGGTGAAACATGGTCAACCATAGTCAACAATTTTCAAACTACGATCAACCATACATGGTTAATTATGCACAAACATTATCAACCATCATTTGACATCCATATTGAACTATTATCAATGATGTTCAAACATGTGGTTAACCTTAGCTAATCAATGTAAGCCATAGTCAACCATAGTTCAATAAATTCAACTATGGTTAACTAAACTAACCATGGATAACCAAAGTCAATCAATGCCAAATAATTGTCAAATATGGTTAACCATCATCAAACTTAGTCAATCACAATAAACATAGTCAACCATCATCACCCATGGTCAAACCATAGTCAACTATTGTTAACTAGGGTCTAACTTTCTCAACCATGGTCAAATATAGTCAAAAATAGTCAACCATAATCAGACATTCAATTAAACAATGTCACACATAGTCAAACATGGCCATCAATGGTCAACCATTGTCTACCATACTCTACCACATTTAACCATTGTCAAACATGGTCAAACAATTATCAACCATGGTTAACTAAGGTCAAACTTAATCAACCAAGGTGAACGTAGTGAACCTTTGTCATCCATGGTCAAACCGAAGTCAATTATGGTTAACCATAGTCAATGTTTCTTAACCATGGTCAACCTTAACTAACTAAAGTCAACCATATTCAAGCATGGTTCACAAAAGTATACAGCTAGTAACTAAAGTCAACCATGGTTCACAAAAGTCAACAATGTCAACCAATATCGACCATATTCAACCATGGTAAATTCAACCATGTTTAACTAAATTAACCATGGTTAACCAAAGTTAACAAAAGTTAGACATGGGTTACTAAAGTTAATCACGGTAAACATAGTCAACCTTCGTCACCCATGGAAAACTATAGTTAACCAGGGTCTAACATTCTCAACCATGGTCAAATATAGTCATTGATAGTCAACCATAATTAAACATGGTTAATGAAATTCAAACATGGTCACACATAGTCAAACATTTCCAACCATGGCCAAACATTGTCTATCATGTTCAAATTGACCCATGGTCAATCTTACCTAACCAAAGTAAACCATAGTCAGGCATGCTTCACAAATTCAACAATTGGTAGAATTCAACCATGGTGCACAAAAGTTAACCATGGGGATGAAAAATATATATTCTTTCTCATACAAGTCAATATAAAATCTATTTCTCCAATGGAATATCACATAGAGCACCAACATGAGTTTCTCCAACTATTGAAAGACAACTTGGCATAGTCTTATTACCATATATTTTAATTCTTGAAGGTTGGTATAAATTATAGAAACGTAACCCTTTAGGAATGTAACGTCACCTTCACCCAATCCGATGATCAGGAGGGGACATCAACTAATTTTGGGCTCACAAATTTCTCCACAAATCCATAATACGAATTTCAATGGATACAATGTGTGCAAAAATGTAAATAAACATACATAACGGAATTAAAATCTATACACACACACATCTAGCATGCAAACACAAGCATAAACATTATAGGTGTTAAATAAAAACATTTCAGAATGAATTGTATGAGAATACCTATCTTTATCCAATGCAGATCTAAGAAACTAGTTGTGTAAGAGCGATTTTCCACTCAACCATAGGCACTATGTCTAATGTCTAACATATACTCTTTTTGTTGAGAGTCCACCCCCAATTTGGGCTATGAGGCCACTAGGGTGAAGGAAACACCTATAGGCTTCTCTCTCTCTCATCCCACAACCGATTCTTCTCTCTATTCTTAGGAAAATGCTCATACATATCTCTACAAGGGTCTCCCTCAACCCTCACAGCCTTGGCTTCCACAATACCTTCCCCACACAACACCTTTCTTGGCTCAGGCATCCCCTTCACCGATCCATGGTTCTCTTGGGCGATCGATCTTAGCAGGTGATTCTAGTCTGTGCATAGAATAAGTCCAATCTGATATGTGCTGCTATAGAACCACCTGTAGCTTCAATTTGTGGCTTCTCAAGGACCTATGGGAAACATATCTCAATGGGTAAGGGTTCCTAGCTTTACCAACCTCTCCACTCACCTACATCTATCAATTTTCACTTCCAAATCTACAACACTCTCTCCAAATTTGAATTTCTAGGTTAAAAATAATATGGTAAGTTCATGGACAACAATGGAGAGATCTTCCTAGTGTAGATATGCGTGAGAGAATGAGAGAATGAGGGTTGAATCCAAGGGATATGAGAAAATGGTGAAAAGACAACTAACATATCTTTTGACAATATAAGAAATGACTCATAACAGCTGCAAAATGACATCTATCATGAAAAAACTATCACAAAAGTGCATTCATCCCCATGCTTCAATAACTCCATGAGGTGACTTTTCCCACTAACCTCACACATACCTTCAATGATTGAAGAATAGTAAAAAAAAGGAGCTAATTGGCTTATTCAAAAGACATGACAGAATTTGGGTGAGTTCTAAGGTTGACATTTGGAAGCAAGGATTTAGTCTCCCATAGACCCCCTTTCCGCTTCCCCTCTAGTGGCATCATAGCCCCTTTGGTGCTCTTTACACAACCATTCTTGGACCATTTCATTATTTATGCACATAATATTTACAAATATTATAAATCAGCATAACAAGCCAACCAAACAATCCAAATAAACTATAGGCATCATACATGCCTATCCATTCACTAGTTGGGCCTTGGCCTTGAGCCCCGCACTAGGAATTTGCACTAACATATTTACATCATTTACATAATTTTGGTTAAATACATTCCAAGTCAAAACTAGGGGTATTATAATCCCCCCTTTGGAATAATACCGTCATCGGTTTTTGCTCAAAATTAAAACAAAAATGGATATGCCTCTCTCATGGAATCTTCCAACTCCCACGTAGCCTCATCGGGACTAAAGTGCTTCCCTTTCACCTTTACCTGTCCACTGGCTCGGTTCCGTAGTAATTGCACCTTCCTGTCTAGGATGCATATGGCTCGGTTTGAAACTCTCCCTCGGGTTCCACCTAAATCACATCCCAATCAATCACATGGTTAGGATCATGTACATATTTCTTAATAAAAGAAACATGAAAAACATTATGAGCTCTAGTGTTAGCAAGCAATGAAATTCTATATGCAACTGGCCTTATTCTCTCAATCACTTCAAATGGCCCACAATATCTTGGTCATAGCTTGGCACAACTTCCAAGATTCAAGGAAATATTCCTTGGCCTCACTCTGACGTAAACATGATCCCCAACATGAAACTCCCTATGCACTCTATTCTTATCTCCATAGCATTTTTGTCTATCTTTAGTGGCTTTTAAATTTTTCCTAATCTTTGCAACCTCTTGCTTCATTTCCTTAAGCAATTCTGGCCCAAGTATAATTATGTTCACTGGATTATCCCAAGTACCTGGTGTTTTGCACATCCTTCCATACAAAGTTTCAAATGGAATCATACCCAATGATGCTTGCTTTACATTGTTATATGCAAACTCCACCAAGTGTGGATAATCCTCCCACTTGGATGGTTTATCCATCATATACATGTGTAGCATGTCTTCAAGCACCTGATTTTCCCTTTTATGTTTTCCCATCTATTTGTGGACCCAAACTGATGAAAATATTTTTCCAACAATTTGAGGTGAACGTGGTATCCTTGTTTGAAATTATTTCCTTAGGAAATCCATATAACCTGAAAATTTCCTTCATAAAAATATTTGCAATGGCATCCATTTTATATGTTGATTTAACCAAAATAAAATGTATTTCCTTTGATAATTTATCCACCACAACCATCATGAAATCATGCTTCCTAACATTCATTTGCAAACATGTAATAAAATCCACGGAAATCACTTCCCATTTCCATTCTCGAATTGGAAAAGGTTGCAATAAACCTATTGGGTGTTGATACTCAACCTTCACTTGCTAACATTTCATGCACTTAGAAATATATTTGGAAATTTTATTTTTCATTCCCAACCAAAAATATTTCTTTCTCTCCATAGCAATTGTTTTCTGGAATCTTGGGTGACCGGAATATGGCATTTTATGAATTTCATCCATAACAATTCTTCTCAAGTCTTCCAAATTTGGAATATAAATTATGTTTTTATAAATAAGAAGTTTGTCACCTTCCAAATGGTAACCTTCATACCTCTTCTCTAAATTATGGTGTTGCAATTTGTCTTTTATTTGCACATACAGTTCAACTTCAGCAGCATGGTTAACAACCTACTTCCTTAAATCTGATTGGTAGGTACTAATGGTTTCCACATGCACTTTTCTTCGAAGTGCATCAACCACCTTATTTTCCTTACTCTTTATGTGTTTGATTTCAAAATCAAATTCACATAGGAATTCCAACCATCTAGCTTTCCTGGTATTTAGTGTTGGATGCTCAAACAAATATTTCAAACCGCAATGATCTGTCCTTAGATTAAATTTTCTGCCCATTAAATAGTGCCTCCACATTTTCAAAGCATGCTCTATGGCTACAAGCTCTAAATCATGGGTAGCATAGTTCTTCTCATGCTCTTTCAACTTCCTTGACTTGTAGCATACCACATGGTTATCTTGCATAATAACTCCTCCAAGCCCTTGCTTACATGCATTTGTACACACCACAAAATTTTTTTCTAGGTCTGCAATTTTTAGGATTGGATCACTTGTGAGAATCTTCTTCAAAAGATGGAATATTTCCTCACATTTTGGTGTCCACTCAAACTTTATCCCCTTCTTTTTTAAAGAATTTATTGTGTGTGCAACCTTGGAGAATCCTTCAATGAACCTCCTGTGTTAACCAACAAGACCCATAAAAGATCTTATATTTGTCACATTCCTTAGAGTTGGTCAATTCATGATGGCTTCAATCTTCTCTGATCAACTGATATTCCTTCCTCTAAAATAATATGATCCAAATAATGGATTTTATTTTTTAAAATTCACATTTTCTTATAGTTGCATACAACTTATGCTCCCTTAGTAACTTCAAAACCATTCTCAAATGTTCTTCATGCTCTTCTTCATTCTTAGATTAATTAAGATTGTCATCTCGAAATAAACGAACAAACTTGTCCAAATACGTGTTAAAAACACTATTCATGAGACACATGAATGTAGCTAATGCGTTGGTGAGACAAAATGGTACCACCACAAACTCATAGTGCCCATACCTTGTTATAAAGGTTGTATTATGAATGTCTTATTCCTTGATTCTCACTTGATGATAACCATATCTCAAATCAATTTTTGAAAATACCTTTTCTCCTTTCATTTGATAAAAAATATCATCAATTCAAGGCAAGGGATATTTTTTCTTCATTGTAACCTTTTTCAATTGTTTGTAATCAATACATAACCTGAGTGTTCCATCTTTCTTTTTCACAAAAAGTATGCATGCTCCCCATGGAGACACACTTGAATGAATGTACTTATTTTTCAACAATTCTTGCAATTGCATTTTCAGCTCTAATAATTCTGGTGTACTTATCCTGTAAGATATCTTCAATACTGGTGCATCTACTAGCAAGGTTAATTGTAAAATCAATGTCCCTCTTGGGATGAAGTCCTAGAACTTCATTGGGAAACACATCCTTAAATTCTTTCAAAACATAATGGTCTTCCAACTTGGGAATTTCATTTTCTATTTTCTCCAAAACATGGGCTGCATACAATTGGAAACCTTTCTTAAAAAATTTCTTCAACTGCATGGCTGAAATTTTCCTAATAGAAACTACCTTTGGAATTCCCTTTACAACCCTTAGGTTTCTTTCTTCATCAATGCATTCAAAATTCTTGCTGTAGCAATCAAATTTAACTCTATGGGCCTCCAACCAGTCCATTCCAATGAGAATATCATAGGAATCAAGTGGAAAAATATTCAAATTTGAAAAAGTGGACAGTCCACCCATTTCCAATGGACATTTCTCCACAATTTCACTAACTTTTCTCTTGGTTCCAATGGCTAGTTGGACCAACCATGATTTACTATACTTTGATTTCTTAAAAGCACAAATCTCAACAATTTTAGGAGTAACATAATTGAGAGTAGATGCAAAGTCAATCAAAATAGAAATAGATTGCTTAAAAATCTTACCTTCAACTTCAACCATAGTTTACTGATGGTCTGCTTGGTGGTCCTCTATTTCTGCATAGATTCTAGGGACGGTGCTGGCCACCTGACCCACTGTTTCAGCTCCTTGGATGTTGTGAACTTGATTTACACTCCCATTTTGATATGGACAATTACTAAGCATATGGTCCTCTCCACATCCCCAACACTGAAGTGGCTCTCTTGGATATCTTAGATTGTCTCTCATCATCCTAGCTAGCTTAGTTTTACCTCGTGGTGGATTCTTTAGTTGATTTCCGAATTGAGGAGGTTTGAACCCTTTTTTCCTTCGGTCAAACTTTTCATTTTTCTTATCCTTCCATGTCTTATGGAATTATGGTTTTCTTTTGTTTTCATCATAAGAATACTTGGCCTTTCTTATGGCCTCCTCTAGAGTTAGAAGTTCATCAAACTCAATTATGTCTTTATGTGATTGGGGCAGTCCACTTAGAAAACATTGAATTTTGACTTTGTCATTCCTAATATATTTGACATACCTCAATAGCTCCAAGAATCTTTTTGCATATTCTTCCATAGTAATTTTTTTCAATTTAAGCTCATGGGACTCTTTGATTTTTCAATCATAGTACCTATTAGAAATGTACTTTTCCTTGAATTATTTCTTGAATTGCTTCCACAAAATCTTCCTTTCATTGATCTTCTTCACTTTCCTAAGGTGATCCCACCATATAGATGCTATTCCATTCAGATTGAATATGGCCACCCTTTCCTTCATATTTCCTGAGTAGTCTTGGACTTGGAAATACTTCCTCATCCCAAGAATCCAAGTCTCATCTTCTTAACCATATTTTACCTCACCATCAAATGTAGGAGGTTTGGCCATCTTAAATTCTCCATTTGAGTTGTTCTTAGAAGACCTCTTTCTCTTATTTCTATGAGATGAAGAGATTGAACCTTCAATGGATTCTTTAGAGTTAGATGAATCACTAGAAGAGATTTTTGGAGTAAATTTCCTATATCTAGAAATCACTCTTGAACTATGGGATCTGTTGTGGGAATGCCTCCTTGAGCTACTCCCACTCTTTTCCTGGTTTTTTTAATTCTTCCCATGTTAATATTCCTCTGAATGTATATCAAACTTTGAAGAATAGATACATTCAACTGATTATGTTCTTCTTGGGATATAATCAACCTTTCATTGTATGCTCTATAACTATGCAGTTCCACCCTTAGGCTCCTCATGGTTTCTGTAATGTCTGGGGGAGTTGCTTGGTATCTTTTACAACTAGATTTTGTCTTTGCATTCTTAACATGTATATTTTTTCCCATTACATATGCCTCAACTTCACAAGGATCATGTGCATCATCCATGATGATGATCTTCTTAGCCCAACCAAGACTAAAGATTCCCCAAATGCACTATACGAAATGTTGTCCCTTAATAGTCACTGATATGATTTCGAATCTACAAAATTGTTTATAAACACATTTGTTAGTTGCATTATATTCTCAGAAAATTATAAAATTTGTTTCATGCATTATAAGAACAATACATATAGACAATTTCTGTCAAATCACATAATTTTCTCACAATCAACGATGTCTTAGGGGGACGACAGGGGTCAAGGGGGATTTCCCTTGTGGAAGTGCCCTCATTTTTTTTTAAATCTTTTCATTTTGCTCAATCAGGCGCATAATATCAACTTCATTTTTTTTTATTTTTGGCATCCAAAATCCAACTAGGGAAAACACTAGCTTTTCCTTGATCTGTGCCCTTCAGATGCTATCCACATCACTTTAGCAGTTTCAGTCATCAGTGGTTTCAAGATCCAGGGAGAGTGGTTTCCTGAAATTGATTTTACGAGCCTAAAAGAATGAGAGGGTGACATGTCGCAAGGTGGTTTCTGTCTCAGGATTATGCCAATTAATTATCTATCATGCAAATTCACAGGCTTGAAGCAATCCGGGCCATCGATCAGATATAAACAATATTCCATCACTGACATGATTGATGATGAGGGGGTCCTATCCATTTTGAATTCTCTTCACACCACGTCACGTTTGGACCCCACATCACATCATTTCATGTCAAGACGAAAGTGGTTTCAGGCTCTGCAGGAAGTGGTTTACTATGACAGCTTTTGTGAGCATGAACACATGAGAAGTCGACACATCATAGGGTGGTTTACTACTTTAGGTTTGTGCTAATTTTTTATCCTTCGTGCATCTTTAAGGGCCTGAAAAAATACGATTCGTCGATTTGTACCACTGCTCGACAATCATATATTCTCTTCCTCTGGGATCCATCGTATGCAGAAACAATCTCACATGGATTTGATGTGGTTGGTCCACCTCACACTCTCTTCCCACATGGGTCCTCCACGTCATACCTCTTGCCCATGTGGATCCTCCACATCACCCTGCCACCTGGCACTCGTGGGGTCCAACTAAAATTTTCCCAATTTTTTAAATTTCATGTTTATGCAAAGTTTTAATTGGACAATAAGGGGGAAATTTCAAAATTGATTTTAGATTATTCCTGGCTCTTTCTCTGTCATTTAATAGAGACTGATTTCCCCCATAACCATTTCTAGATTCTTCCTGTAAATATGGAATCCTGGCCAATACAACTCCGGTAAATTACAACTAGAAGTTATTATACCACTCTGTAATGTCCCCTTCACCCAATCCGATGATCAGGAGGGGACATTAACTAATTTTTGGTTCACAAAATTTTTCCCAAAGCCATAATACAAATTTCAATGTATACAATGTGTGCATAGCGGAATTAAAATCTATACACACACTTATAGCATGCAAATACAAGCATAAATATTACATACGTTAAATAAAAACGTTTCAAAATCAAATGCATGAGAATACTTATATTTATCCAACGCATATCCAAGCAACTAGCTGTATAAGAGCGATTTTCCACCCAACCATAGGTATTATGTCTAGCATATACTCTTTCTGCTGAGAGTCTACCCCAAGCTGGGCTATGAGGCCACCAGGGTGAAGGAAACACCTAGAAGCTTCTCTCTCTCTCATCCCACAACCTATTTTGCTCTTTATGCTTAACCAAATTCTCATACAAAGCTCTACAGGGGTCTCACTCAACCCTCACAACCTTGGATTCCATAATACCTGCCCCACACAACACCCTTCTTAGCTTAGGAATCCGCTTCACTGATCCACAGTTTTCTTGTGATATCCATCTTGGTTGGTGCTTCTAGTGTGTGCATAGAAGAAGTTCAATGTGATATGTGATGCTATAGAACAACCTGTAGCTTCAATTTGTGGCTTCTCAAGCACTTATGAGTAGCAAAATTCAATGGGTAAGGGTCCCTAGCTTTCCCAACCTCTCTGCTCACCTATAGACATCAATTTTCACTTCCAAATTTGCAACGCTCTCTCTAAATTCAAATTTATGGGTTAAAATTATTCTAGTAAGTTCATGGACAATAATGGAGAACTCTTCCTAGTGTAGATCTGCATGAGAGAATGAGGGTTGACTCCAAGGGATATGAGAAAATGGTGAAAAGACAACTGACATAGCTTCTGACAGTAGAAGAAAGGACTCCTAGCAGCTTAGACTGACTTCTGTCATGACATAACTATCACAAAAGTGTAGTCATCCCCATGCTACAATAACTGCATGAGGTGACTTTTCCCACCAACCTCACACATGCATTCAATGGTTGGGGAATAGTAAAAAAATGAGATAATTGGATTATTTAAAGCACATGACATAATTTGGTTGAGTTCTAAGGTTGACACTTGGGAGCAAGGATTTAGCCTCCCATAGACCCTCTTTCCTCTTCCCCTTTGGTGGAATCATATCCCCCTTGGTGCTCTTTACACAACCATCATTGGACCATTTTTTATGCACATAATATTTATATATATTCTTAATCAACATAACAAGCCACCACATAGTCCAAATAAAATATATACACCATATATGCCTAGCCATTCACTAGTTGGGCCTTGGCCTTGAGCTCCACACTAGGAATTCGCACTAGCATATTTACATCATTTACATAACTTTGGTTAAATACATTCCATGTCAAAACTAGGGGTATTACGCTTAATCATAGATGAATGTTGCAATGAGAGATAACTATTGAGGAACATCGTAATCCAACAAAATGCCTGAGAAACATGGCCAACCAAACTCAGCCTTTGTATACCACGCATCACTTTGGCATAAGTGAACAAGATGAATACGTTGTAATGAGACATCCTTTAAGGAATACCATAATCCAACATAAACCTTTAGGAAGATGGCAAAAAAATTCAATTGAGCTCGACCTTGGTCAACCACATTCACTAATAAAAAACCATAGTTGATTATATTCATCCATGGCGAAACATTTCCCCCCATAGTCAACCATGCCAAACCGACGTCAACCAAACTCGTTGTGTCATAATCCTTATTGAACATGGCGATGTTAACAAAAACAATACTTCTTTAATAACACAATGAAAGTAACAATCTGACATAACCCTAGAGGTATGTCACGATTTGACATAACCATTGAGAAATGCCACAATGTGACATTTAACCCTTAATGAACTAAACAATCCAACATACCTATTTAGTAATATAATAATGCACTAAGTAGTCTAGCATAACTATTTAGTAATGTAATAATGTAATGCGTTGTGGTTATCCAAAATAAACTCATACAAAAATATATAGATCATTTAGTATAGTAAAAAATAGTAAAACATAAGTTAATATGTCAAACATACTCAAATTAATTTTATTATAAATTTAAAGCATATTATATATAATAATATTTAATATTCTAAACGCTTCCCTACTTGTCCTTAGACTACACTCTCCATGGCCTATTATTACTATTTACTAATATTTATTTCATATAAGTAATACATAAAATTCTATTTTTGACCTTGATAAACAATTTTAAAGGATTCTCAAGGATTTATGCTCTAACATGGGTATGTCTATTAACACCAACAAAACTAAACTTATGATTATCAAATCCAAAAAAGACACTTACGCTAACTTTGAGTATGACAATAACAACTTGGAGGAAGTGTCCTCTTACAAATATCTCGGAATTGATATCCATTATAAGCTCAATTTGAACTACAACATTGAGAAAAGGATTAACGGAGGGTGGAAAGCTTATTTGTCCTAGAAAACAATTGTAAATTAGAAAACTTGGTGATGTGGAGTAAAAATAAGTGCATTTTTGAAACTCTTGTCAGTCATGTTATCTTGTACGGTTGTGAAGTTTGGGGTTGCAGCATCTCTCGAGAATCCTAGGGAAAGATTGATAAAATTCCAAAATGTGTTATCACGTATAATCTCAAAATTAAAAGCAATATGCCCTATCATATTCTCCTTATAGAAGTGGGTATTCCCCCCATCGAGAGCATCACTATGACTAGATACCTAATGTACCATAACATGATAAATAACATGATAAATAACATGGAAGACCAGAGACTCCCTAAAATTGCTTTAAATTCTAGTCAAAACCATCTACGGATCAAGAGAGAGTGGTATGAAGATGTCATGGCTTGGTTAAACCTTTGGGGAATTGATGAAAATGTCACTTTGCAAAATATAAACAACCTCAAGAATACTATCACTTCTAAGTTTAAAGAAAAAAATGTGGGACAAGAAAGATTTAGAGGTTAAAAGAAAATTAAAATATTACAAAGAGGTCATTAACCATAATGTGGATGATTAAAAGTATCTCTCTATCTTAACAAGCTTGAAGAAGAAAATTCATATAGCAAAGATAAGAATGAACTGGCATGAATGAACACCATGGGTGGAAAGGAGGTTGAGGACTAATCTCATTTTCTTTTAGAGTGCCTTGTGCAGACTCACACCCACATTCCATCGTAACTTTCTAATCTTTGTTGCAATTCTAACTTCCATGATCTTCCAACATGTCAGAATTATGATAACTTAGAAACGCTTCTTTCTAAGCTTTTTTATCATAAGATTTTTTTTTACAACAATCCAAATAATTCCTATCTCTTTTCTTAAAGTTCAATAAATGAAATGAGATCATCATCATTATTATAATTAATGTAAATTCTATTTATTTATATAATAATTTATAATATAATATTATTAATTATATTTTGGAAATATGGTTATCAACTCATAAGTTATTTATATATATATATATATGGGAATTGACTATATATATCTATGTATATAGAAACAATAAGATATATAATTGATTTTATATATATAGATGATGATAGTCAATTCCAACCTAATTTTTCTTTGGCAAAATTTTATGAAACTGGAATCGATTATATATCCATCTGTATATATAAATTATACAATGATATATAAACAATGAGATATATATATAAATAATGATATATATAGATATATATAAACAATGATATATGTATATATGTATATATAAATTACACAATGATATATATTTATATATAAACAATGATATATATAGATATATATAAACAATTATATATATATATGTGTGTTTTTTTTTTTTTTAATATGGATGAATACCGTCCATTCCAATCTAATTTTTCTTAGGGCAAAACTTATGATCCTTCCCGTTTAGTACTCTCTATTCTCTTTATCTGGCACATTGCTTTCCACATCGGGAATGTGGAAATCAGCAGGCGTTCTTATATACAAAGACAAAACTGCTTCCAGTGTGGAAATACACAGGCATTTTTATATGGAAAGACGTGGCAATCCGCTGGCATTTTTATATAGAAGTCTTTCAGTTGCGGCAAGTCAAACTGGGGAACTTTACCAAGGTTTCAAAATCTGTGATGATATGGTGTGTCATATTCCACCTATCAGGTACACTATAGTTAATTATATATATAATAAATATTAGCTACTCATATAATTGATAGTACATCACACACTCTATAATAGATTCAAAAATCCTGGTAAAAGTACCAAGTTTGACTGGCCGAAACTGAACGAGAATGAGAAATTAGAATATAAAAATTTCCATAAGTCACTGGAGAACGAGAACGACTTCCATAACCAGCAGAAGGAGTGTCAGAGGGAGACGGCTTTGGAGGAATACCACCACAAATCAAACACTATGTCTTTCCTTACCACTTTATAATGTGTCATGAACCTTAGCCATGAAAAAGAAAAATCTACTATTCTTAGGCAAAGAAGCTATTTAGCCACGTGTTCTCCACTCTTTTCAACTTGAAATTATGATACTGCGTGCACTGTGTTTTGCAGAAAGAATCAGCCTTTAAAGAAAGCATGTTATACAATTACAATATATTCAAGCCGACTCTGACAGATAGACATTACCTTCCTTTCAATTCTCATACCAAACGCATTAACATCATGGAAGATTAGCAGCGTTAGTGGAATTCCATGTGTTTATACTCTATCCAAACAATTTGCAGGTTTACCTTTCCCTTTAGACCAGGGTTGGTAAGTTATAAATACTCTGTTACATTGCATTTCAGACCATGGGCTACTGATTGTAAACCATCAGAGCTTTCTTCCTGAATCTTCTTCTCACTCTAAGCATTTCTTAATTTTCTCCTTAGCCTTGTTTCTACTTCAATGGCTTCCCCAGTGGATGTAAAATGCTGTTATAGCTGGATATGCCGCCTATTAGTTTGCATTCTGTTGTTGCAGAACCTTGTGTATCTGGGGTCAGGCACAGATTCTAATTATATAGCATCAAGAGCCACCTACTATGGGAGTCCAGACTGCCTCGGAACTGACGGTACATGCATGAATCAACGCACAAAAATACTATGATATTAGTATAATTCTATGGGGGTTATGCCAGTGATGACTCTATAAGCATTTTATATTTTAATGTGAGTGCAGGTGGAGCGTGTGGATATGGATCCTTTGGGAGAAATCTCAATGGAGGAGATGTAGCTGCTGTCGCTCAGCTATACAGAAATGGCACTGGATGCGGTGCCTGCTACCAGGTAATCATCATTGAATATAAATACAGTAAACTGTTATTAATTTAGGATAATTATCGTTCAGTGGTGTAAACCAAATGGCTATAAGTAATTGCCAATATAAAATGTACAGTTAAGACATTCTTTGGGATGTCACAGCAGCCTATGCCTTATACTTAATTCTATAGGATAGAGTGACTTTGCTCCATGTCTGTTGGATGTTGGATGGAAAAAATCAGCAATCGAGATAAGTATCGTTTTGATAGTTGATGCCTCATACTGAAGCTGTGAAATATAATGCTAGCTAATACCTTATTCACATAATTATGAATTAAAATGATAACGGATGAGAATAGACACTGTGTGAATCCAGTAATTTTAGTTGTCAATTCCCATAGTTAAAAGCAACCCAAAATTTATCAATAAATTTGGATATTAAGTTGGCAAATTCATTTTGATGAAATTCTAGGTAATAAATTTGGATATTAAGTTGGCAAATTCATTTTGATGAAATTCTAGGTAAGATGCACGAATGGGGATCTCTGCACGGACGAAGGAGTGAAAATTGTTGTGACAGATTACGGGCAAGGAGACCAAACTGATTTCATCATGAGCCTTCGTGGCTACTCTAAACTTGCTCGCACAGATAAAGTTAGCCAAGTTGTATCTTCGGGTGTGGTGGACATCGAATATAAACGGTACATAGTATTGGAAATACTCGATTAATTTGATAATCATATAGTTACTTCACCGCAATTTGATAACTTGATTTGATTTCAGGATATCCTGCCAATATGAGGGCTACAATATCATGTTTAAGATCGATAGCAGCAGCAACTTTCCAGACTATCTGGCACTGATGTTTTGGTATCAGGCAGGCCAAAAGGACGTACTGGCTATCCAACTTTGCCAGGTAGTTATTCCCATGATAATCAACGTCTTTCTCTTTGCAATTCTTTTTCTGGATGATAACTTAAATTAGGTTTGCCTCATGAGGTTATATACTAATGTAATGCAACGCAATGCAGGAGGAATCATACGAGTGGAAAGCAATGTGCCGAAGCCATGGCGCAGTGTGGGACGTGGTAACACCTCCAGTGGGTGCTCTTTCTCTTCGTTTTCTGGTCAGCGATGGGAACAGGGAGGAATGGATAGCAGCGGTCAATGTGATACCGGCTAACTGGAAAGCAGGCGCAGTCTACGACTCCGGCATTCAGCTCAATTAATTCATTAATGTAGATATAATAATAGCCCGCTATATTCACAATTCCCAGCTAGTAAGAGGGTTCTCCTAAATTATATTAAACCTTTAATAATCCAGCTGCAAGGAGGCTTCTCCATGCAGCAAAGAGACTTGCTTTCATATTTGAATAGCAAAATTGTAAATGCCAATACTTTTGTTTGTACGAATGCGTCTATAGATGGCGAGAAAGCTCCGCCCAGTGGCTTTAACTAATTTAAAGGATCTGTTGTATTTTTACTTCCAGTGTCCATCAGATCAAAGTTGATTTACTTTAACTTCGAAATTCAGCCAAACCACGGCGAAGCAATAAAAAACAAGCTTAATTGCTTACTAACAAAATTATTTATTATCAACTGTCACATAAGGTACAAAGTAACCGAAAAGGAATAAAAAAAGAAAAGAAAATAATTTAGATGTGATAGAAGTAAAAAAGAGAGCACTAACATAGTTAGGCCAATTAATTTAAATTATATAGAAAGCCATATATATGTATGTATTCAATGTTAACATTTAAAATGATATCTTGTGGAACCAACTTTGAACCTAATAAATAATTGTAATTGTTTTATGCTTAAAGTCATATATATAAAGTATTTGTAATACTAATGACTTGATTAAAATATAAATTATTTTATGTAAGTAGAAACATTAACCGATGAGACCATCAATTGACCGGCAAATAGAGAATGAAAACTTTATTTATAATAAAGTATTGTTTACGTACAAAACTGCAATTTCATATATTAACAATACAAAATATAGCTTATGTGTAGTACATCCATCTACTTTGGAGAAAACTATAAACTCTATGCTTGATTACTTAATAAAAGTGGAAGAATGTGCTGCACACTTGGTTGTGTAGCAAGGATAATAAAGTTAGTCTATGATGATGAACACCTAAATTTGTAATTGCGTCTTATATGTACAAGTATCTTTTTAAATAGTTTTGAATAATTCTTAACAACAAAATATAGATACTGCAAGGTTGCAAATTTCTTCAAGTGTAAGCCATACATTTTTTTTCTAAGGAATACCTCGTGGGGAAACCCTCCGAATACTTCCCCATATTTTATGGATGGTAAACGGGGTAAAGCATTGGCTCTGATTACGGAACCTAACCCAGTGGGAACATCAAGTGAGTCCCTTTTTACGCATAGCCACTCGAGGATTTGACCCCGACACCTTATGCTTGCAATTTGTAGAGCTCAACCACTCTAGCTGACCTACTGGGCTAGTAAGCCATACATTTGTCCTCTTCATAGTGTAATTTCGGATATAGAAAGCAAACCACAATATAAAAGTGCGAGGCACAAGCCATAAGGAAACACAACATTTGATGATGAGCCATTAATGAAAGAAACAAGCTCAGTATAACATGACCTTCCCTAGCATATATACCTCTTGCATGAGAAAAATCTTGTGACCATGAAGGTCGAACACTTGTAACAAGAGAGAGATTGCATAATCTGGTATGTCTCCACCCATCAATCCAACCAAGGGAGGGGGACATGAACGATTTATCGGGTTCTGAATTTTGCTTCATAGCCATATTATGAAATTCATAAGCATTTAATTGTGTGTGCATATGCATAATGAAATACACAACAGAAAATAAATTCATTCCACACACACACAGCATGCATATACCAGCATACTCGTCATAGGCATAATAATGATAATTCATGATCATTCAACATAACAGTAAATAGACAATTAAACACTTATCTTTTAATTGAAGTTGTTCGAAAAACTGCCTACGGAAGAGCAACGTTCCACCCAACCATAGGCAATCTATCCAACACTTTATCTCTCTACTGAGAGGCCACCCCCGAGTTGGGCTATGTATCCACTAAGGAGGAACTACATAGGCTCACTCACAACCATAAGAACATACTCCCATGCTAAGCCAACGCACAACTGGGTTTATCAAGCATAAAAAGAGACAAAGGAGGTGAATTATAATCCAGTGAGCTCAACCACAGAGCTACAAGCATCTCAATTAGTATTATCCAGCCTTGGCACCCACAATACCTATAACACCCAACACAAGGAAGGTCCCCTTCTTTGCTACACAGTCCCTTGGGTGCCCGTTATTCAGGGTGGGCATAGAATGGTCCAAGCTGCTAAACCTTCATAGATATTTTCTTACACTGGGTTTATCAAGCAATTTCATCCTCATATCTCTCTCTCACTCCAATTCTCTCTTGGATTTTCTAATTTTTGGTCACACTAACTTCAACCACTAAATTTAATTTCTGGGCTGCCAAATCTAGGTTCTCCCATGGATTTTTGGGAATTTGACACTCTCAAATTCGCCCCAGGGTCAACATATATGTATTCCCCACTGGATTTCACGAGCAACACGAATTTATGGGCATTTTTTATCATCTAAAACATGGCTTATTCTCTGGTTTCGATTTCTATTTTTTTCTTGTTGGGAATGCACAACATGTTGAAAATTGGTGTCTCATTGTCCAACCATGGAATGGGAATGATGGGAAATGAATCTCCATGAGGTAAATTCACTTTTGGGTACCAAAAAGTGGGCCCATACTCATCCATGTGAATTTATGGGTTTTGTCCATGCTCCATTAAATTCATGAGCTGATTTTTCAGCTTCCTTCTTTCAATAGAAATAAATATCGGCAAGAAAGTCCACTTGGGTAGTTTCTTACCATTTATGGCTCATGGGTTCTCAGGAAGTCACTTGAAAAAAAATGATTTGATCCCACACACCCCTCACCTCCCCCTAGTGGATAAACACAGCCCCCTCATTTTTCTTGCATCTGTATCCATCTCTTGGACTTTTATTTTTATTATAAATATTTAAATGGTTTTTACATTTTTCCATGGTTGACTACCACATGTCTATAAAATATAAAATACTAGCCTTTATAAGCCAAGCATTCACTAGTGGGGCCTTGGCCTTGATCTCAACGTCAGGAATCATACACCACATATTTACAATATTTACACATCAAACCAATAATTTCAAGGGTCAAAATGGGGGTATTACATAATCCATGTGTCTCTCATTCCATATTTGTTAATGACTACCTCAAACGACATGTTCCCGCACTAATTACACTTATGGTTAGTAGTTATTGGGTTTTGACATGGCTTGATGACTTGAAAAAAGTAATAAAAATAGATAAGAAACATAGCATAGTATTTTTATGTGCCTCTTATGTTTGCATTAAAGCATATATGTGACACAATTATATGTGAATCACATATATAAATATTTTACGGAAGTGCATATGTGACTTGAATTTATTGTTATTATGGAAAACCCATATGATAATTAAAATTCATTTGTGCATTCATGTCTTTTGATGGACATGTAGCAAAGGAAACAGTTGAATTTTTTGTATGCTTGTTGGATGACCCAAATGCATAATCCAAGAAGTGAAGGGATGGCATCCCAAAATGCTTGGTTGGAAGGGATGTTCTAGTGAAATGTAACAAGAAAATGTACAACCATGGGAGAATTGGCATATTTTTTACAACTTATCATTGTTAATCTCACCCACAAGAACCTTTCAATATAGTTCCAAAAACACTTGAAAGGATTTGGACTCAAGGGTTGTGGGTACTCTTATAAACATGGTACCATCAAAAAAGCGGAGATGAGAAATGGGATATATAAGGCTAGAAACTAGAAATACCTAAAGGACTAATCTATAAAATATTTGTATGTTAGAAGTTATTAGGTAGCATTGAACTCCTACCAAAATAATAGATTGATAGTTGGATCCAATGTGCTCCTGAAATAGTTAGAAGTTTACTTTGGTCTTTATAAAATAAAAGAATCACATTAAATTTATTTTTCCCATTTAAATATGTTTGGACATGTTTTGTTATGATGGGAGGGATATGTACATTCCTTGAGGAAAAGAAAAAAATCCATGGCTACAAAATGGGAAGAGTTCAAAAAGCTGTTAAAATCACTTTCTATCCATGGAAGAAGCACCTTCGACTAGAAGAAGGACAAAGTGTACAAGAATACATGTCCATATTGTGGAAGCAAGCCATGAAGTTGGGTATCTCATTAGAAGAGCACGGGATAGTGGTGAAGTACCTTGCAGGACTATACACCCATATTCAAAGGAAATTGTAAGTGTGAAATGCATAGGTGAGGCAAGTAATAAACTTCTACACTTTTAATTGGACTTCAATAAGGGGTGACAACAAAAGGACCAAGGAGATACCAAAAGGACAAATAGCCATAAACACATATATATGTACAAGTTGATGCATATGATATGCCTGTATTCAATGGGAATCCAAACAAATATTAATATGCTTAGGAAATGAGCATAATAATATAAACAATGTAAATAGTTGTGAAGGTAAATGGTTCCCTTCTATATATCAGAGTATAATGTTAAGACAACACATATAATGGTTGATAGTTAAGGCTAGTCAGGCCAGCTAAGAATCAAGTCCATATGAATTTAAGGCATGAGACTATTGACCAACGACATAATAATGTTTATATAGAATATATATTTCAAGGACTTAGTGGTTTAATTCCTAATAATAATATTTTTATCATGAAACAGAAATGAACTATTTACGCATAATCATAAATGAGTAGAGATAAATATGAAAATATGCTAGCATGTTATGTCCAGAAGACCATGAAGAAATACTAGTTAGTTCGGTAAATATCAATGAAGTAAACATATTTATAAGCACAACCATCCGCGCAAATGGATGATAGAAACAAACAAAGTGAACAATGAACGCATACATATACATTGTCTTACAAAAAAAAATTATGTGCGTAATTTTGGGTAAATAATTTGAGATGTTACATTACAGTTAGTTTTTTATATAATGAAACAATTCGAGGTTAGCAAGATTTAGATTGAACAAGACAACAGTGTTGCAGGTTGTTGTAAGTTTCATTTGGATGTTTTGAACTAGACCATTTAGGTTCATATCCTTCACCTATTTCTATTCTATTTTCCCTGTAATGGTAAGGAATACGCCTTTCATACAAATGATTTATCTCCTTTGTCCCACTTCCTAAAAGATCATTGCCATGTCTAATCAAATGCTTCAAGTGTCAATATTTTATGTTGTTATATTTCCTTTTCAATAATATTAGTTGTAGCAAAAATTTGTAGTAATGCAATCTTATTTTTCACTACCACAATAAGAATGGTGATTTTGTCTATGAGTTGTCTAGAATGATCATATTCTCTAAATACTCGAATGCCTTTATCAATGGATCTTATATAATGAAAATTATATTCTTCGGAAAGGAAATAAAGTATAAATAATAAATGAAATGGATAGAACATAATCCCCTAATTCTATGTTTTCCTAATAGTTCCTTGATTGTTGGTGAATGAGAAGTTGATTTTTATATGTTTAGGTGCATCATCATTCCAAGTAATCAATTGAAACTTACCCATCGACCAACGATTTTTAATAGCATATATTTTTACATAGGCTTGTCATTACTTTGATTTATAAATTGATTCCACCCAAAACCTATTTGATCTCCCACATTTACACAAAACATTCATTATTTCAATCCTTCATTGTTCCAACCATCATTGTTAACGTGGAGTAATTTTTTTATAAATTCGAAATATATTATAACTAGAAAAAAATTGTACAAGGATAATTGTCAAGAATTTGTAAAGAGTAAGAACCTAGAAATTGTCTAAGCCATTAGAGAGCTTTGCTATCCCAAAAGACTATCTATCTCAATGTCTAAAAGCTAATATTTTGTTGCTGTAAGATAATTAAGTCCCCCACAAGCCGAGGTTTATAACCACTTGACCAAAAAGACACATGAACCCTAATTCAAAACAAAAAATACTTAAAATGAAACTTCATGCAAGATTAGTCATCAACTATGATAAAAACATGAGAGGCATTGAAACCATTGGAACCTAGAATGGGATGTTCCAACTTGACACCAGAAGGCAAACACAACTGGAATGGTCGGCGATGAAAGATCATTTGTGGAGTTGAATCTCACTGTGATGTCTGACTAAAAGACTTTCCTGCCAGTTCCTTAGCGAGAGAATGTATCTTCATGTTTAAGCAAGCATCTGAGTCCATCTACATTTGGGTAAGGCACCGCATCCAACCCTTAAAGCACTCCATGCAAGCTTCCAAAGAGATTCCATGAGACTTGTAATGAAAACAACCCCTAGTAACGTTGGCAATGGCTTAGCCCTATAGGATCTTAGTATACTAGAACAATCCAAGAGTTTTAGTGTACCTAGTGTCCCTAGAATGAGTACATCCCATGTCATCTACCAAGTTTCCCATTTCATCTATAAGGTTTTCTAGTCTTGCATTCTAAAGATGATCTTTGATTTTTAATTCCATTTTTTGAATTTGATTTTGAACATTGAGTTGGTCCAAACTAGCATAATAGGCCCTATATTTATTTATTTCTCACATAGCACAAGGCATATGGGAACAATGAGGGCTTGAGGAGGTTTTTCACTCAGTTTGCTTGACATGGACCATGACTATCGAATGACTAGATCTAGAGAATAAAAAGGAGGAGCAGGGTAGAATATTTTCAGGTTCAAGCAAAAGATGTGAGGAAATCCAAAGAACAAGTCAATGAGGAAGACTAGTGGAGAAAATCTCAACCAAACCAATCATTTTGATTAGCTTAATTAAATGTCTCCAACATCATAGATGGATCATGGCATTATTATGGGTTGTGAACATTAGCTCCATGAGATTTAGGTTGATTACAACAAGAAACCTATGTAATGTCCCTTCAAAGGAAAGTCCTTGGATTCACCTTGTTTTGACTCTAGGTTTTTGTTTACAACTAGTTCCAAACACCTCCAAATGATTTCGAATTTTGGGATGAAGGTCTTGATGGGGAATAGGACATATTAACACACCTATCAGACATCCAAACAACTGATATACCCATCCATGGTATTCAAATTGCATAGGAATAAGTTTTGGAACGAGAATAGTTAATTTGAGAAGTGGAGATCCCCCCTAGGTCTTCCATTAGATGCTCTTCCAAACGATGTACGAAATTCACTAATTCTTGGTCTAAGAATTGGATATGTTAGCGGACATTAAGAAAAATATATGTGCATCATTAGATTTGGTTTTAGGGTCGAATAGGCATCCTAATGAATAGCAGCTTCTAGAGTCTCGTTTTTTAGGTGAAATTGGTGGGCAAGGAGTCTTGAATTTCTTCATAAACCATAGTAACAATTCAGAGGTATGCACACATAATTTGGGCCATCAAGTTAAATTAATATGAATCTCATAACATGATCAATAAATCATCAAATTCTGATATAAAATAGGTACAATATCATTCCAAAATCACGGTGCAAATGCTATGGGGAAAATGGCTCGAATCTCTTCCTTGAATGTAAATATCACTTGAAATACATAATGTTTCAAGTTGTGGCTCTCATGATATGATTATTACATAGATATATAGCAGATATCGTGTCCATGAAGTCTAAAAAATAGTCCTTCAATAACTATATGCAACAACAAGTGCGCTATGCAAAAGCTATGGGGAAAATGGCTCAAATCTCCTCCTTGAATGTAAATATCACTTGAAATACATAATTTTTCGAGCTGTGTCTCTCATGATATGATTATTATAGAGATATATATCAGCTAAAATTTCCATGAATTTGAAATAATTTTCCCTCACTAACTATATGCAACAACAAGTGCGCTATGCAAAAGCTATGGGGAAAATGGCTTGAATCTCCTCCTTGAATGTAAATATCACTTGAAATACATAATGTTTCAAGTTGTGGCTCTCATGATATGATTGTTACAGAGATATATAGTAGCTAACATTTCCATGAATTTTAAATAACAGTCCTTCACTAACTATATGCAACAACAAGTGCATCCTTGCACATTTACATGACATTGAGAGAAAGATAGTAGAATA
The DNA here is from genome assembly GCA_027924585.1 of Larix kaempferi. NCBI lineage: Eukaryota > Viridiplantae > Streptophyta > Pinopsida > Pinales > Pinaceae > Larix > Larix kaempferi. Next base: position 1,730,945 of record BSBM01001218.1, read on the forward strand.
GGAATAGAGAAGAATGAGAAAAGATGAACTCAAAATCAGTTGGGGTCTGAATCTACATCAAAAAATATCCATGAATATCTATTGAGAGTTTTGAATGGCCTCTCCAATTTCCAATTAGGATGGTAATCTTACACCCTCGAAATTGATTCTAAGGAAAGAAGGATAAGCATCCACCTTGCAAGGACAAGCTAAGCTCTCCAATTTTTTTGCCAAATGAGAAATGATAAAAATATAGTCTCCTTCTTTATTCTTGTCTTTTATTAAACTCCCAAGGAATCCTTAGCTCAAATTCCATCCAAGAGACTCATCCCGACTTGAATTAGGCAAATATTCCTAGGAATGCTACTTGTCCAACTTTTCCTAGCTCTCCTCTTCCATCAATTCGAATGGGGGAACCTTGGCTTCCATAAATCCCCTTGTGCGCCCTCTTGGAGGCTATTTTTAGTCTTGAAATGTCATATATGTCAGATGTCAGCAATCAGGTCTGAAATTTTTCATAGGTGTCATAGAATCTCCATCATTGTTGTCATAGGAGTTAGGGAATCTAGCTCCAAGTGTCACAATTCTTTTAAGATGCCTCTTCCTCTTCCATGGGAGTTACTCTTCCACCCTAATTCAACGTTACATGATTCATGCCATGAATAATACCTATTAAACTCCCCCAAGTATGTTACCCTTCATCTTGAACTCGAATTGGTGAGAGAATCATACCAAGTGTAGTGGGGAATCTTGCCACATGTGGGTCCCACAACATCTTATGTTCCCTCATGATCCAATGCCAACTTATTTTCTTTCCATTATTATTTAATTTACCTCTTTAATGTGAATTTGTAAGTCTAAGTTCATTTTGGGTCTTGTAGCTCCTTTATTCCAACTTTTAATGCTTCCACCCCTAACCTAAGGAACTAGTAATTTTCCTCCATGATAGTTCATTTGGATGGGAACATTGCAACTTTGAATTGGGAATTTTCTCTTAATGTGGCCCAACTTGTCCATTTGGATCTAATTTTACATTATTACTAACTTGGACATCATGCTTGGTAATTATTTGACCCTTAGTATCAATTTGACAAACTATCATGAAAATGGCCAAGGGGCTTAGGCCATTGTGACCTAATGAAAATTTTGGGGACATGAAAAATACTCCCTTCCCAATATTGCTTGTCCTCAAGCAATTTCAAACATGGATGTTGAAGAACCTTCTTTCTTTCCAAAACTTTTCTTCCCAAAACTTCCCTTCTAAAACTCTGAGTAGTGGCACTCATGCACTACAATTGTGTATTTTCAAAAGCAAGGATATGTGGATTTTATTTTTCATATTGATATCCCCCATGACATCACCACTGAACACTAAAATATTAATTAAATCCATCAAAACAAATTTTGCACAATTACTTTTTACCTCTTTCATATTTTGGAAACCCTTTCTGATACCAATGCATAATTCTTTGAAGTTGCCACTGAGTTGCCCAACTTTGAGTCTTTGAGATTCCATGAAGACTTTAGAGAGGAACCACCATGCTTGTTGCTGCACTACTCTGATTACAATCACCTTATTAAGTGGGGACCCAATCTCCCATACTACTTGTTTCCACAAAAAATTGAAATCAATGAGACTAAAATTTATCCCAAGGTCCCATTGCTTGTATTGCACTCCAACAATTAGAAGTTCTCTCCAACCCATACCATCAGGAAAGAGAATTCCTAGATCCCATTTCCTTGTATGAATTCTTCCAAACATCATAAGTGCCAAAGATAGATCATAAAAGTACATAACAACATAATAAAAATGTACATAAAGGAGGTGCCTCATCAAATAATCATGAAAGTGCTTATACCTCCAAGTAAGTAGACCACCACTTGCCAAGTACATACAAGCATCAAGTGATCAATCAAATCTTCTCCAGTGACATAGATGAGGATCCCATGCCTTATAATGCTGCTCCAAAAGGATGTAAGATGCATCAAAATAATCAGCCCTGTGTTCTTTCATCCAAGAAGTGAATGAATAATCTCCATTAAAATATGAACCAAGTAGGAAACCAAGAAAACAGTGATCCTTCAAGGGGCTCACAGAAGTACCATTTTTGAATCCATGAATATGTGTATCATCAAGAAATAAAAAAGGATTTTTATACCAATAATAATTTGCTCCAATTATATATCTCTTCACCCAAGTATTGGATGAAGTTCCTCCAACATCCATTGAACTAAGCAAGGACCAAGGAAAACCATGAGTCTTTAAGTGACTCAAGTGAACATCATAAGTGCATCCATGTATATGTGCATCATCAATAAATAGAAAAGGGTGTTGCTGCCAATAAGAATTTGTTCCATTCATATATCTCTTCACCCAAGTATTGGATGAAGTTCCTCCAACATCAACTGAGCTAAGCAAGGAGCAAGGAGAATCATGAGTCTTCAAGTGACTCAAGTGAACATCATAGGTGCATCCATGTAGATATGTATGTTCATAAGGTCACAAAGGATGCTGCTACAAATGTAAATAATAAGAAAGTGCTCTAACCATATCATCATCTAAAAGAGATATAGGATTTCATACTCCCCGTGTGGCACCATTAAAAAAAACTTTTCACCCATACTTCATTAGGATGAATGTTGCAAAATATGAAAATGTAGGTAGTAGGAGAACGAACCAACTCACCCAAATGATCAGAATATGCAAAAGTGTCATCATGTGTAGGCTCCATAAGGGTAGGATCATGCACCTCTCTCAAAAGGGAAAATATTTCCTCATAGGTTGGTTCCAATGTAGTGGAATCATACACTTCTTCAAAAATTGTGTAACCATTTCCAAGAGGCAACCCAAGTTACTCTTCCACCACAACAAGTGCTTGGTTCTCATCAAGCTCGTCTTCAAACACATCAAGCACCTTCAATTTTCCATGTTTCTCATCATCCATCATGTCATGAGAATCCTCCAAGAAATCTACCATTTGACAACCTGAAACATAGGAGTAAGAACAAGTATTTTGCAACCAATCAAGAAGTTGCTCATTTTGCATTTTGAGCTTATCAATATCCTCATTATTATTCAAGTATGCTCCATGTAACCATTCATTAAGCTCAACTAAATTGTTTCTATAAAAAAGAAAAGACATGAAATTACCTTCGATGTTGCACATTGCTCTTTGAATCTTCTCCATGTCTTCAAGGAAGGATGGATCCTTCAATGAAGAAAATATCCAACAAGAATTTGACACCAACGCTTGAGTGTCATGGAATATGCTAAGGGTCTCTTGGATCTTCTTTTCATTCATATTTAATGACCCTTCAAGAAAAAGAGGCTCTTGTAGAGGGACCTCCTCTTCTTTGTACTTTCTACATGGACCAACTTCATTAAGCTCAAGTGGTGATGAGGAATTTGATCTTGGTTCTTCTTCAACTTCTACAAGGCCTTCATTTTCATGCTTAATGGAACTTTGGCTTGCAGCAACACTTTCAAAAGTGATATCTATGTCACCAACCTAGAGGTGTGGGCACCCATCAGCAGGTACTCCTTCATAGTTCAAGCATCCATCAGTAGATGCTCTTTGATCCATGTCCAAAGTAGAGTGTGTCTTAGAATGTAACTATTCTTCATGCTCATGTAATTTTTCTTCATATTTTTTAGAGTCACTTGGGAGTGACTTTCGACCCTCTTCATGTAATGCTTCTTTTGCTTTACTTCAAAACTAGGTGGTTCATGGGTCTCCTCCTTTTCACTCAAACATATATGATTTTCTCTCCAAGGTATTTTACAAGAAGGGCATAGACCTTTCTTCACTAACTCCACATCTTCATTTTTGGGCCCATTTTCAAACACCCAATCAGCAAAGTCTTCAAAAGGAATGGCCTTTTGTGTATCTCTCTTATACATATCAAGATATGCCTGATATTGTTGGGGCAAGGTTTTACATGTTGCTCTCAATATTTGTAATTCATTCATAGAATTATCCTTTGCTAGTGTAATGCACTCATCTTCATCAGAATCAAATTCATAAGAATAACCCTCATTCCTTATGAAATGGTAAGAAGTGCTTCATGATGGCACCTCTTCCTCATACCATTCACATTCGTCTTCATATTGCTCATAAGCATTGTACTCATAGGAGTCATCATAATAGTAGGAAATGGCTGCAAATTATTCTTCAATGTATGATATTTATGTACAGGTGCAAGGACCATGCCCTGATACCACTGTAATGTCCCTTCAAAGGAAATTCCTTGGATTCACCTTGTTTTGACTCTAGGGTTTTGTTTACAACTAGTTCCAAACACATCCAAATGATTTCAAATTTTGGGAGGAAGGTATTGAAGGGGAATATGACATATTAACACACCTATAAAACATCCAAACAGCTGATATACCCATCCATGGTTTGCAAATTGCATGGGAAGAAGTTTCGGAACGAGACTAGTTAATTTGAGAAGTGGAGATCCCCCCTAGGTCTGCCATTAGATGCTATTCCAAACACTATACGACCTTCACTAATTCTTGGTCTGAGACTTGGATCTATTAGAGGACATTAGAAAAAATATATGTACAGCATTAAATTTTGTTTTAGGGTCGAATATGCATCCTAATGAATAGTTGCTTCTAGAGTCTAGTTTTTGAGGTGAAATTAGTGGGCAAGGAGTCACGAATTTCTTCATAAACCATAGTAACACTTCATAGGTATGCACACATCATTTCCGCCATCAAGATAAATTCATATGCAGCTCATAACATGATAAATAACTCATCAAACTATGATATAAAACATGTACAATATCATTCCAAAATCACGGTGCAAATGCTATAGGGAAAATGGCTCGAATCTCTTCCCTGAATGTAAATATCACTTGAAATACATAATTTTTCGACCTACGACTCTCTTGATATGATTATTACAGAGATATATAGAAGCTAACATCTCCATGAAGTCGAAATAGCAGTCCTTCAATAACTATATTCAGCAACAAGTGCGCTATGCAAAAGCTATGGGGAAAATGGCTCGAATCTCCTCCTTGAACGTAAATATCAGTTGAAATACATAATGTTTCGAGCTGTGTCTCTCATGATATGATTATTACAGAGATATATAGAAAAATAAAATGTCCATGAAGTCAAAATAATAGTCCTTCACTAACTATATGCAACAACAAGTGCGGTATGCAAAAGCTATGAGGAAAATGGCTCGAATCTCCTCCTTGAATGTAAATATTACTTGAAATACATAATGTTTCGAGTTCTGGCTCTCATGATATGATTATTACAGAGATATATAGTAGCTAACATGTCCATGAATTCGAAATAACAGTCATTCTCTAACTATATGCAACAACAAGTGTGCCCTTGCACATTTACATGACATTGAGAGAAAGATAGTAGAATAGGCACATAGAAGAATGAGAGAAGATGAACTCAAAATCAGTTGGGGTCTGAACCTGCATCAAAACATCTCCATGAAGCTCTGTTGAGAGTTCTGAATGGCCTCTCCAATTTCCAATTAGGATGAGAAAATTGCACCCTCGAAATTGGTTCTAAGGAAAGAAGAATAAGCATTCACCTTGCAAGGACAAGCTAAGCTCTCCAATTTTTTTCCAAATGAGAAATGATAAAAAGCTAGTATCCTTCTTTCTTCTTGTATTTTATTAACCTCCCAAGGCCTCCTTAGCTCGAATTCCATCCAAGAGACTCATCCCAACTTGAATTAGGGAGAGATTCCCATGAATGCCACTTGTCCAACTTTTCCTAGCTTTCATCTTCCATCAATTCGAATGGGGGAACCTTGGCTGCCATAACTCCCCTTGTGTGCCCTCTTGGAGGCTATTTTTAGCCCTGACATGTCATATATGTCATATGTCAGCAATCAGGTCTAAAATTTGTCATAAGTGTCATAGAATCTTCATCATTGTTTTCATAGGAGTTAGGGAATCTAGCTCCAAGTGTCACAATTATTCAAAGATACCTGTTCCTCTTCCATGGGAGTTACTCTTCCACTCCAATTCGACCTTACTTGATTCATGCCATGAATAATACCTCTTAAACTCCCCCAAGTATGTTACCCTTCATCTTGAACTCGAATTGGCGAGAGGATCATGCCAAGTGTAGTGGGGAATCTTGCCACACGTGGATCCCACAACCTCTTTTGTGCCCTCATGATCCAATACCACCTTATTTTCTTTCTATTCTTATTTAATTTAGCCATTTAATGTGAATTTGTAAGTCTAAGGTCATTTTGGGTCTTGCAACTCCTTTATTCCAACTTTTAATGCTTCCACCCCCAACCTAGGGAACTAGTAATTTTCCTCCATGATAGTTCATTTGGATGGGAATATTACAACTTTGAATTGAGAATTTTCTCTTAATGTGGCCCACCTTGTCCATTTAGATCTAATTTTACATTATTACTAACTTGGACATCATGCTTGGTAATTATTTGACCCTTTGTATCAATTTGTAAACTATCATGAATATGGCCAAAGGGCTTAAGCCATTGTGACCTAATGAAAATTTTGGGGACATGACGATGGAGCACAAATGAACCTGGAGACGATCATTCACTCGAGCGGGTTAAACATTCCATTCCAAACCATTATTTCTACGAAAAGTCGAACAATGTTGCCCCGACTCATGCATGGTGACCTCATAACACATAGAAGATAGGATGGGCATCCACATGTTATACAACTGATCGTGCCATAAGGTTGACATGGGGAAATGTGGAGTATTTGTTCAATTATTGTTACCATGCACAATTTGTATGACGTTAGATTTGTGCTTGTAAGAGAAAATTCATATATGTACAAATTCATCGTAAACTGTATGAATTGATTTGCTTTCATTTCGTTTTATTCAGTATTAGGGCCATATTTCACAATCTTCAATGTTCAACTCTTTATTGTCCCTCTTCATTTGTAAAAGTGCATTTTCATACTTCAACGTGTTATATGAAAGCTCTCTTTGATTGTATTGATATCATATTAGTTTAATTATACAGTTAACTTAATAATATTATTTTAATGAGACAAAATTCATTATTTTGTGGTATTTTTTACACCAAAACAAACAATATTTTATTTGTATTTTACGGATGTTGTGCGATGACCATGAGTAAGCTAGCATGGTTATAAAAAAATTATCTATCAAAAATCTTGTATAAAAAATTTAAAATTTAGGTTTTTAATGTAAAAAAATAAATCTTTCTAATCAAATCAATATTGAAATTTTAAATGTTTTATTTATTTATTTCGAACATATTTTATATAAAAAAAATTAACGTTAAGTTTTTATGTAAAAAATGAAATATTTCTAATAAAAATTTAAATGATTTTTATCAATCTTGAACATCTTTTAATTTAGGTTAAGTTGCAATTTAGGTTAAGTTGCAGAAGGAAACTCTACATTGAAGTGAAACGACGTTAGCATACTTTATGAATCAACCTTTAAATATTTATATACACAATATTTAATTTATCTTTATTTTATGTTTTTTCTTTTAATAAAATGATATATTAAATAAAATTTAGTTTACGAATTTTTTTTAAAAAAAATACTTTTGTTATTTAGTTTTGAATCAAAAAGTCCAAAAACTTAACTATACTAGTCTAAACATGACTGTCATTTAAAGTGTCTATAACCCATAAGTAATATTCATCCAAACAAAATCATTTACGCAAAAAAATTTAAACTGCCTAACCCATTTAAATACAATATGTTAATACTACTAACAACCATTCATTCTGAGATTACAAATCAAAAATATAAGTTTGATCCATATCAACTTTTTCATTTTCCAGGATTTCTTTCTACTAGAGAATCCTTTCATCACCATTTAACGCAAGTTTTGAAAGATCATCTGCCAGCTCATTTTGTTCCCTATAAACATGTTCAAAAGTAATATATTTGAACTGAGTAATTAGTTCTTGAATCCTGTATCATCACTGTAGCATAAAGACGACATTCAGCTGGTAGTGTCCCTTTGCTCATTTAATTGTAACTCTTGTCATCAAAAACAGTAAGAGTGACAATTCCAAATAATGTAACCACTTTACATAGACACCACAATGCAAACAGCTAAACTTTCAATGTGTATATATGTATGCATTAAAAATTATTTAAATAAATCTATTGATAAATATGGAAAACTATTTGAAAATAATTTTTTATGATTGATTTTTAACATTAATTAAAATTTATTATTTTCAATTTTAATGCTTTCAAAATACATAAAAACAATTTATATGATCTAAATTCAAATAACCGTGGCAATCCAATTTTTAAATCAAATTTGAAATATAATATAATTTTTCCAAATTTGTACCCTAATTATAAGTTAATAGATCATTTTATTAAAATCTTAAGTGTAAATTTTTGTTTTATAATAAGAGAACAAGAGATCATTTTATTAAAATTTTAAGTGTAATTTTGTGTTTTATAATAAGAGAACAAAGCGATTAATAGAATATATGCAAATATGAAGTGATCCATCATATTGAACTATCTGAAGTGAATCAAGTTAGACCATGGACTGGAGAACTATCTTTGCAGCCAATTTTATTTGAAACATTAACAATATATCTGAAGCAAATCATCTAAAGCCTTTGCGGAACTCTCTTTGAAATGTCTATTTTCAAATCAAACTACAACTCAGAAATAGCTGTGGTAATATTTATGCGCATGAATTGAAGTGTTCGAAGGTCGAACTAAGGCATATCTCTACTCTCCGTGGTGATTTTTATGCGATGAATTGAAGTGTCCGAAGATCGAATTGAGGCATGTCTCTGTAGTGGATTTCTATCTGGTCTAATTCAAGCTTCTACAGTGAGTGACTTTGTATAAGGTTCGACTTGATCTGCTGATAGCAGAGGATCTGTGCCTTTGCGGATCTGAGCATTGAAGTCATTACTATTTTGCAAATATGAGCAATTCACCACATTTACAAAAGTCTATCAAAGGGAGACCTAGTAATATTACCCTGCAATGCAAAGCCTCTGTGATCACCTAGACTCTCTAGAGAAAAATAGAGAAGACAAAGATGCTAAACTTCAAACAAAGATAGAAGCATTACTTGACATTAAATTTGCATCTCTTGAAGACAAACTTCAACAATAAATAGACAATAAGATTAAAAACTATGCTTGATATTAAATTTGTTGTAATATCCCCATTTTGGGCGTTAGAACGTATCAAATCGATATGTAAATATTGTACATATGTGATGTATGATTCCTAGCGTGGAGCTCAAGGCCAAGGCCCTGCTAGTGAATGCTCAGCCTTAAAGAGATGGTATTTTATATTGTGCTATCCACCTGCTAGTAAGCCATGGGGAAATTGTAAAAGCATATAAATAATTATAATGCAAATAAAATACCAAGGGGTTGGATATGGATGTAACTAAAATGAGGGGGCTATGTGTATCCGCTAGGGAGAGGTGGGGGTTGTGGGATTGAACCTATGCTGCCAAATGTCACCTTGAGAACCCACTTTGACTTTCCTTGCTGTCATTTATTTCTGTTGTAAGGAAGTACTTCAAGAATCATCTTATGAGATTGATAGAGTATGGGTAGCCCAAAAATTCGTATGGCAGAGTATGGGCTCTGTTTACTTGACCAGCAAGTCACTCTACCTCATGGGAGGACGTTTTCCCTCATCCCTGGGCCATTGTGAAACAACCAAACTGTTATTCGAAGGATGCCAGGCATTCTGAGCTATGGAAAAACCAGAAATTGCAACTTGGAAAGAAGCTACATTTTGAAGTGCAGAAATCACCCTAGAGTTTGTGTGGGAAGTGAAATTTTGTGGGGAATCAATAAATATAAACCCCATAGTGATTTTGAGAGTGTGACGAGCCTCAAAATTCATGGTAAAATCTAGTTTTTGGGGCCCGAAAGTTGAAATCTGTGAATGAGATTCACGTGGGCACCTGAAAGTTGAAATCCGTGAATGAGATTCACGTGGGAAGGAATGGAGAAAATCTAAGCATGAATGACAGAGAAGAAGATAGAACAGAGGTTGGAATTTCTTGACAAAACCAGTGAAGGCTAGAATCTCAAATATTTAGCAGCTTGGACCTTTTTATGCCCACCTTGAAGAGCACTGGAGGGAAGGGGTCCCTGAGGGACTGTGTAGCAGAGAAGGGGACCTTCCTTGTGTTGGGTGTGGTAGGTATTGTGGGTGCCAAGGTTGTTTGAGTTTAGTTTGAGATGCTTGTAGCTATGTGGTTGAGCTCACTAGCTTATCATCGTCATCCCTTGTCTCTTTGCATGCTTGATAAACCCAACTATGTGTTAGCTTAGCATGACTATTTGTGTGAAACCATGGTTGTGAGTTAGCTTGTTTAGTTCTTCCTTAGTGGATACATAGCCCCATTTCGGGGGTGGTATCTGAGTGCTAAAAGAATATAGGTTGGGAAGAGACCTACGGTTGGGTTGGAACGTTGCAGTCCATAGCCAGTTGCTTGGTGATTTCAATTAAAAGGTAAGTGTTTCCTATTGCCTCTGATTATGCCAATTTTATATACATAAATGATTGTTTGTTTATGTCAGAATGCATAGATTGATCCGACTGAATAATGGAACTGAATTCTTGTGCATTATGTAGTTATTATACCTATGATGAAATGTTGGTAAATGCATTATGTGTGTGTGTCCAGTGTGTTAATATGGTTTAATTCTCTTGTGTATGTTTATTATGCATTGCAAACATATTTAGTTGTGAATAATTTCATAATCTGATACTGGGGAGAAAATTAACACCCCTCCTATGTTGCTCATATTCCCTTCAGAGTCAGATCGATGGGAGGGAATGTGACAGAGTGTTCAGAGCAAGAAAAATGATCAGGTTGCTATTCTAAGGAGCTCCCCCATCACCTCTAAAGGGAACCGAGGTGACTGAGGACATGACATTTGCATTGTTTGAATGCATGATTCAAATCCAAATTAACAACAAGCTAAAATTGTTGGAGAATAAAGTAGAGAAATTAGATATTAGATTATCAGAAGCGGAAAAACAAAACCAAGAAACCAAAAGTTCAAGCCATCTAGAAAGTGTGGATACTTTAGAAAATATTAAGTTGAAGGACATGATTAAAGAGCTATAATAAAAAGTAAATAAAAATTTGACCCTAAATAGTTTTGAAGGTAAGGTGGATATCAAACCCATTAATGAGGAAATGATATAAGATTTTAGAATTAGACCATTATCGTAACTAGGGATGATTTTAAGAACCCCCCCAAAATTTATACGTATAAAAAATGGGCGAATCTCCCCGATATATAGGAAAGCTTGAAGGCGATTTTTTCAATAATGTAATATGTATATATAATTTTTTTGGCGAATCTTTCATTTCATTATATAATGCTGTAAAATATTGGCGAATATTTCACTAAATTATAAGATATTGTAAAATTTTGGCTAATATTTCACTTAGTTAAAAAAATTTGTAAAAACTTGGCGAATCTTTCAGTGATTTATAAAATATAGTAAAAATTTGGCAAATCTTTTGCCAATGAGACTCGAGCTTTTGATTTTGTAGATTACTAAGGTAGTGCAATAGAAGAACATACACCGGAGCTCAACTCTGGACTCTCTTGACTCCTAGACTCTCGAATGAACAAGTGTATGAATGAGGAGAGGATGGATTTATTTATACATTCAACAAGCAGTATTTTATCACTCACAACTAGAAGGTGTTGATGAAACATGACTGCATTAACTAGATTCAGGGCAAGTAGGGACTCTACTTGTTATCTCGTCCCTTAATGGTCCAATGGACATGTGGGGTCATGAATCTTGACATGCGAACAAATTGATATAATTAAGTGAATATCCTAGTAGCGGGCCACTTCCTTTATATAGAGAGATAGTTATTGGACTAATTCCAAGCTTCCAACCAATCTTCTCACCAAAATTTCTTCTCTTTGGTGTTGAATGGTAGAAGAGTTGCATATTTGTCAATGAATACTTAAAATGGCTCAATCCACACAAATTTTCCTCAGCAAGTGATAACTTCACCCATCACTATTTTAAAATGTCCCAACACCATAAAAGCATCCATAAATTGATACATAACAACGCTGTGCACTTCTAAATTCACCTAGTGATGAGAATAACACCCCATGCACTTCTAATTCACCCAGTGATGAGAAAAACGCCCCAGACACTTCAATAGTTGCCTCGAGCACTTCAAAATTCTCCCAAAGATGATAAAAAATCCCTAAGCACTTCAACATTTTCCTAGGCACTTCTAAATTCTCCCAAGGATGATAAAAACTCCCCATGCACTTCAGTATTTTCCCCAAGCACTTCAAAATTCCCTCGAGGCACTTCAATACTTACCCCATGCACTTCTAAATTGAGCCAATGATGATAGAAATGCACCATGCACTTCAATACTTGCCTTAGCCACTTCAAAATTCTCCCAACGATCATAAAAACACCCAGGCACTTCAATTTTTTCCCCAGGCACTTCAAAATTCTTCCAGCAAAGATAAAAACACCCCCATCCACTTCCATGATTTTCCAGGCTCTTCAATATTTTCCCCAGACACTTCAAAATTTGTCCAATGATGATAAACATACCCTATGCACTTCAATAGTTTCTTTAGGCAAGGGAGAAAAACAGCTGACAATGATATAATTACCTGGGAAACAACAAAAATGCCCCAATACACAAATTTGCCTCAACATGTGATAACTTTGGCCATCATTGTTTCAAAACATCCCAACACTATAAAAGCATCCTTACATTGATAAGAAAAATGCCCCATTCACTTCAAAATTCACCTAGTGATGAGAAAAATGCCCCATGCACTTCAAAATTCACCCATTGACAAGAAAAATGCCCCATGCACTTCAAAATTTACCCATTGACAAGCAAAATGCCCTAGGCACTTTAATACTTGCCCCAAGCACTTCAAAATTCTTCGAAAGATGATAAAAATTCCCTAAGCACTTCAATATTTTCTGAGGCACTTCTAAATTCTCCCAAGGATGATAAAACTCCCCATGCACTTCAATATTTTCCCCAAGCACTTCAAAAGTGCCCCCAGGCACTTCAATACTTTCCCCTTGCACTTCTAAATTGACCTAATGATGATAGAAACGCCCCATGCACTTCAGTACTTTCCTTGACCACTTCAAAATTCTCCCAGTGATGGTAAAAACGCCCACACTTCAATATTTTCCCCAAGCACTTGAAAATTATCGCAACAAAGATAAAAACGCCCTTGTCCACTTCCATGCTTTCCCAGACACTTCATTACTTGCCCTAGACACTTCAAAATTCTTCCAATGATGATAAAGATTCCCTAGGAACTTCAATACTTTCCCTAGGCAAGGGGGAATCACACTTATGCTATTATCTAGAATTTATGGAAGTGAAAGAATTTATGGAAATCATGCTGACTCTCCATCAAATCCTTTCTCTCATGGTGATCTATAACCTAGAGAACTCTTCAAGCTACCATTTGAGAGTTTATACTCTGTCACTGTGAGAATCTTCTTGAGCTTTTAGGTTGAATAATGATATTTTATTACTACAAAGAAAGTCCATAGATGGATGGTATGAGAACTTGCAATTACAAAGCTTTGTCTCAAGCTCTAGAAGATCCTATAAGACTCACTATTTCATAACAAATGCTCTAAGGACCTTTTATGACTAGTTAAATTGTCAAGGAAGTTACAGAGTCACATAATATATCAAACAATTTGTTTAAGCTTCATCATCTTCTTTCATATTTGGAAAATTGTGAGATCATTTAATTGTGTTCAGGCAACATCATGTTGTGTGTCTCCTTGTTGTTGTGGATCCTCTTTCCATGTTGATGTCTTGTGCATAGTTGCATAGTTTTTTGTTTATGTAAGAGTGTATTTTTATTCTCTATGGCTACAATGTTGTGTTGCAAACATATAATCACTGCAATGTTGAGTTGCAAATTCCACAACTTTGAATTGCAGGTCATCAATTCCCACAATTGTATGTTGCTTGGGTTCTAGTTCCTACAATTTTGGGTTTTCCACCTGTAAATTTGTGCACTTCCTAGGTTATAATTATTTTCTACCACAACCTACAATTACATGACCATCATCTATCATATAATATGATGGGCTCGATATCATATAAAATTTATAAGATTACTTTTCAAGTGTAAAGATTTAATTAACATGGCCTGGCAATATGATTTATCTGCACATATCAAACCATCAAATTATGATTTAAGAGGTTATTACTTGTTTTAAGGGTTCCACGAGAAACAATTACATTTCAAAATGAGTGAGTGTTTACCTTGCAATGAACAATATTTGTTACTGTGGGTATGATGACAGAGTGCATGATACTGAGGGAACAGGAATGCAATAATGGCTTCCAAGCATCACTAATTCTTTCTATGGTTATTCCAAGTGAGAATAAGAAATGAGGGTCGCCATACTCCAAATAAAAGTACAAGCCGACCTAATTGGAAACTTCTAGTGTTAATGAGGAGAATTCAACTTCTACTATAGGTGCATAATTCATTGTTTGAAAATGAGGAGATATAGAGGTAGATTTAGAAGTTGTTGGAAAAGGGATACATTTAGCATGGCTCGTCACCTTGTTGATATGCCATTATTCTAGTTGTGGAGAGGATGAAACATGGAGAATGTGTGCATATTGTTGTCTCTTTAGTGAATCACCATCAAGAATTACTATATTCTTCGCTTGCATTGATTTATGGCATAATAGGTCAAATTTAGGGACATAAGTACTTCAGCAAGATCAAATTCATGTCCAACAATCACTAGATCAATAGTAAGTCAGTATAGAAGCATAAGGTACTTGCTCTATGGGAACAAAATAAACACTGATTAGAGATTCGTACATGAAAAAAAGGAAGAGAAGAATGAAATATAGAAAGGAAAAGAAGACACAAGAAAATGATGATTGGATTCTCCATCTACTTCATTTATGCTTGTAGATGAAGTCCAAATCTAAACTACTAAATTTAAATTGTTTTTTTGCCAACTACTTTTTTCCCAAGATATCATTTACCAGATTTGATCTTGATAAAGTTGTAGACACATATAATATTGGAATTAATCTCAAGATGGATTTAATCTCTAATGACCTGAAAACTTCCCCTCTCGATTGAAAATAGTAGGCTTCTCTCTAATTATGGAAACATCGAAAGCATCACAAAATCAGTGCCCTAACTGGCCAAAAATAATTGAAACCAATTAGCAAAAAGGGCTTGGAAAATAAATGTTGGTATATCTTTAATTTTAGCACGAGAGCAACCCCAAACATGTCAGAAAGGAAACATTTCATCTCTATGACTGCATGTTGATTCTGATCCACAAAAAAGTGGCATTTCCCCTATACCCTCTCCTCTTGTTTCCAAGTTCATATGCTTGTCATTTTATCCTTTCTAGGGAAAAATTTCCCATTTATGTTGTTTGTTTATTTGTTGTAGTTCTCCATGTTCCTCCACATCAGAAGTAACATCAACATCAATAACACTGAAATGGTCCCAAAGGATGTCCCTAAGAATGCTAGCTAAATTATATCTCAAACTGATACAAACCTGCAAAGCAATCCTGAAAGCCATCTAAGTATCACATAGAGGTGGAAGAGAAAGTCATCCTAGCATCATAGGCGGAAAAACCCCTGCTCAAGGTGAAAAATTTAGTAATGTCACTATGGTCTTGAGCTCTAGATAGAGTGTGGGTGCAAGCAGTTCCAATCTATTTCATCTCTAGGGTGTTGAAATAGTGTACATATCAGCAACATCCACGGATCATTTCACACCCCCAATAATGAGAATAATACAAAAGAAGAATGTCATAAATATATCAACCTTAGTTGAGCACCTGAAGATAAATCCAAAAATGAAACTCCAGCTAATAGTATGAACTAATCTCTCGTAAATACCCACTTTGATCAAAACAATCATAACATTAATCTTCAAAGGGGGAAACTATGGGGTATCTAGATAAATGGAGGAGAAGAAAACAATCCATATACTCAAATATAGAAGAATGGGAAACCATTTGTTCATGAATGTTCTATAATAGGACCTATCTTCTCCTGTCATTGTTAATAGTTGAGCTGCGAGCATTTCATTCATAATTGTTGGTTGTGGAGCCAGATCTTCTAGTCTCATAGATGATATTGTATCATCCGTGTTTGTACCCTAGTTTTATATGATATGTAGGTGGACTGTACAGTCACCCCAGCGGGGGGGTGTGGGGGGGCAATGCCCTCGAAGAAAAATTTTGGGGCTATTTTCACCATCTGTTTTGTGGGCCCATGGTTTTGGGTATCCCGTGGTATTTTCCCATTGTATTTCCCTTATAAAATAAAGACATTGTAATACGGCTAGAGAGGATGATGTATTCGGTTTTATGCATTGTAAAGATCTCTGAGATGAGGAGAGAGACTGTGAAACAGAGAAGAGGAAGTGCAGCGGTTGTGCTACAGGTTGTATCCCTTCACCTTGCTGGACGGTAATAATAATAAGGACTAGCAAATTCAGTGTGGACGTAGCCCATGTTGGGTGAACCACGATATATATGTGTCTCTCTTGTAATGTGTATGTGTGATTATATTTGCATTTCTATTTATTGTTATTTCTCTGCAATCCTGTTTTTCTAACAATAATTTCTTTGCTAAGATGGTTCCTTCCACTTGTTATCCCTTCTTTTGTTCTCACTTTTGATCTACTCTTTCTTGTAATAAGTTTCTTGGCTTTTATTACCTGCACAATGCACAATAACTTCATGCAGAGATCATTTCAACAGTCCTGGTGACAAGATCTATCTCAATATATAGATCTAAAAATTACTTCAATTGCAATGGAAATATAAAAGCAACAAATCAGATCTGAATGTTTCATTAAGCATGCTAAAAACAACAAGCATTAAGCCCTATTGTCCTAATAAATTAGAATATTAAATATAGTCATGAAACTTGCTCAATACATGACAAAAATCAGATCTGCAATCACAAATATAGAACAACAATTGTACACTTCATATTATCACAATACCTCAGCTCATACCAAGCTGGTACAAGAAGTTCTTTCAACTCATCCAAACCCGACCTAGGTAAAGGAAAAGGCGGCAGATACACGACTAAGGTAAAAACCTCCTAAGTAAGGGTGATATTCTAGCACTCCAACAAGTCAAGCACCCACCCAAACTAAGCCACCTACATATTCATGAAGCATCACCAAGGCCTGGGAGACCTAGCACTCTCCGACTATGGTTGAAACACTTTCAAAGTAACCCCAAAAGCTAACAATAGGGACCATGAGATGTGAAAGATTCTCATTCAAGGTATAATTTAGTTTCAAATAAGTTATAGGATTTTGTTTCTGGATACTGCAATTGTTACAACTTACAAGAGTTGTTAGACCTGATCCTCAATACAAGGTAAAGAATCCAAGTTTGTACCGAGGTGTTTTAGGAAGCTACAAGAAATTGGAACTTATAGATAAGATCAAGTCAAATCACTATTGGGTACTGAAAATCCAGAATGTAATTTAATAAGTAGAGGTTAAACGAGGCATCTACAGTTTTGAGTAAGAATATTCAAAATGTTCAAAAAACCTTATAGCAAACTTTAGCAGAACAAATATTATGAATTTACAAAAGAAAGCCCATATTAGATGTGCAAACTTGCATTTACTGAAATAGACAATCGTCGCCTCCAAGGCAGTTGAGAGAAGTAGATGAGGAAAAAAATGCAGTAGGTCATAGGTTTTCTTAATGCATCGCCTATTTTTATCTTTTAAGAATATGTAATTCCTTATAGACAAGTCTTCTTATTTCCCAATTTTCCATAATAGCTGACAGCTCATAGACTAAACATTCAATTGGTTACAAACATTTATCTCTAGAGGATTTCACATAACCAGTCTTTACATTAAAAAGGTGTTTCTAAACATAGATAAGGTGACTGAGTAGATAATACAACCTGTTACTAATGCTAAACACTTCTGCAATAGTGAGCATTAAAAGGCTGCCCTCTTCCTTCCTCAATGCCAAAAATGGTTCAAAAATATGACCAGACAAAATCCTACAAGGATCCTTCCATCAGTCTCATATTGCATAAAGTAAAACTTTTGTAGCATGCATAGATTTCAATTCGATCACCCTTGAGTTATGAGTTAATGATTTGGGGTAAATAGGTAGGAGGACTAGAGATTTTGCCAAAAAACAAAAAGAGACAACTGACACAATTTGCTGGGAAAATAACATAAGCTCTGGAAAGATGAGACAAATCCTATGACCCAATTGGGTTGAAGAAAATCCAAGTGTTGTGACATCAAGAAATAGAAACGAGAAAGTACTTTAATTTGTTTACACATACCAATAAAAAAAAGACCTTAAAGAAAAATCCTTCTTTGTCTCTGCTCACAAGGAGATATTGAATGACTCTCCTGTGTGATTTACTCTTCCTTCCTCCAACTGATTTCCCCTCATGATCTTCCCATGCTTCTCCACAACAAGCATATAACCCCCTATAGTCACAACCACAACGCCCAATAGACTCCCGAAGCTGGGCATCTCGTTCATCAAGAAATAGCTGGTAAAGACCAACATGACAGGAGTGAATGCAAGATATGGGACTATCACAGATATTGGAGAGACTTGCAATGCCCTCTGGTACATGTACTCGGCCATCACCTTAAGGCATGCACTTATGACCAGAATTCTCAGCAAGCTTTGATCGTGGGTTTGGAACAAAGAATCTATAGATCTAGAGAAGCCTCTGAAACCTTCATTTTGAACCTTCATATGAAATTTTTATAACACTGGTAACCTCCCATCTAGTCCCCTTGAGAGGAAGGGTATCAACATTTGCATTTGCATTTTCAGCTGAATCAATTACCATATCCGAACAATCCATGAGTCTGACAATATTTGCTTCACTAATTTCACACTCAATAAGTTCCTCCTCTTCATATTTTTCTTGCTAGAGCAAAGCAAGTAGATCTGATTCCTGGACATGATTAAGACCATCTCCAATTTATTATGCATTCCATACTTTTATCGTACTGTCTACATTTTGTCATTTGCCATCTAAATTGTTCTCAAGTCCTTAAGCAAGAAACAAAAACACTCTAATAGAAAACAAAAATCAAACCTAACTTATCTAAGCAAATGTTCAAACCTCTAGCATGTTGGTAATTCGTTCTTGACGAAATTTCCTTTCTCAATCACCAAGTGCTCCAACTTTAACTTACCAAATGCTACTTTAAGCATGTGACCCTATATACAAATAAACCTCAAGTTTTTTATTGACTAAATGATCTTGCATCTATTTTTGATGTTCTATCATATCTGCATACAAAATTATCTCCTTTTTCCTATGCAGGGACTATTCAACCTCTTCCTTCAGCCTTCTAAGAAGAAATGGTCTAATAATCAAATGAAACTTTGAAATTACCTGGAAAAGTACTTCTTATCAATGCTCAGTTGAAATTTCAAATACAGTGACCAAAGGACAATAAACTGCTTATAAATTCCTATCTATTGCATAATAAAATGTAAACTTACTTGAACTCTTCTTTTCTCTTCAATTTATTCCTGCTTCATCCCATTGCTTTGTTTCCTAGATAGATCAAACTTTCAAAGAAAAAGATATAATTAGACATCAGAATGAAGAAGAGCTTTTAAGTTAATATAGCGGGTTTGATCCTTTCAAAAATAAGAAATAAGGATGAATAAATATGACATCTTATCTTAATATTGCTAAAAAATGATGATGATCCTCGATGCATGTGTAAAATAGTGAGATAATAGGCTATTTTCTAGATAAAGCATAGGTACAATTGATGCATCCTAGTTCTGAATTAGCATAATATCCTGAATGACTCGTAAAACTTGTTGGGAGTGCTAATCTGACTCACAAAACAAGATTAACACCCTAGAGTTGAAGGATTAGTGACAAAATCCATTAGGCATCTCAGGTTACAACACTTACATTACATGTAAGTTTCCTTTTTTATCAGAATGGAGAGATAGCTACATACTTCAGCAAAAACAATAGTCATAACTTACAAAATTTAGCTCCTTTCTTCAACACTTTGGGACATTTTTCGAGATAGTTCCCATCCAATTCTAGGAAGATGACAATAGACATTTCCAGCGAATTTTGGACGGTAAACAACAATATATTGTTGGGTAGTACTGGATAAAGAATTTGAGGTAGAAACGAGGCATCTAAGAAGATTTGGCACACATTACAAGGTAACCTAAGTGATTAAGATAGGTTGAAATCTAGAGGATACGATAGGTTGAGATCCAGAGGAGAAGAAAACACAATGAGGATGTGTTTCCAGAGTACTGGAGGACTCTTAAAAGAGAACGTAAAGGTGCAAATATGTGAGGAGACTTATTTTAGAAGGTGATGAGTTGACTTCCAAATTAGGGCATGGAAGAGCATGTTAGAGGTATATGTATCCTCTGAACATCAATACTTTAAGCATGCAATCTAAATTAATGGTCTCAAATTTTCAATAAAACTTCGTTTACAATAAAATATTCAATATTTCCTAATATCTAGCATATGATGGCGTAAATAATACAACATCCCCACTTGCTTCTAACAAACTCCCAATAAACAATAAAAAATGGTGGTTAAAGCCACTTGTAAAATCATGAGATACATGGGGCCACTAATAAAGGATAAAATGCTCCAACAAGCAAGGGGCAAGGTGTTTGATGATGCCACATGACCTCCAAATGCCCCTCTAAGAAAATATGCTCCAATTAATGTCCACAAGGCCTCTTCAAAGCCTTCTCCAAATGGGGCTTCGACCCATTAGTTGCTCCAAGCAACTAAAAGATGCCCACATTAACCTCCAAAGGCTTCCTCCAAGATGACTTGTTCATCAAGCAAGAAAAATGGGTTTAAAACCATAAAAGATGCACATTTGTTCACATACTAACAAGATAATGTCCACACTCTTGTCACCAAGATCAACCAAGGGTGTACTCAACCCTAAAAATCCTCTCCAAGAAACATCCATCTTAGCAATTAGAAGAAGGGCCACTCCACATATTGATTACAAAGTAACCTTTAGATCGAAAAAATGGGTTTGAAACCATAAAAGATGCACATTTGTTCACATACTAACAAGATGATGTCCACACTCTTGCTCACCAAGATCAACCAATAGTGTACTCAACCCTAAAACTCCTCACCAAGAAACATCCATCTTAGCAATTAGAAGAAGGGCCACTCCACATATTGATTACAAATTAACCTTTTACAAGAAAATGATGACACCCAAGGGAAATCTCTTCTTCAAGGTATGCCCAAAGTAAAACCCCAACAATGCTCCATAAGCAATAGTACAAGGTACCTTCCAATGTAGGTGACATCCTCCAAATAATGATACTTTCGTCAACACATCCTTTGACTGGGATGAGGTGCGACTAAGCTGGGATATCGTAGATCTGAGGCTTGAAGATGGAGGTGCGGTACTGATCCTAAAATAGAGCTAAGGAAGTAACTGCATTGAGTTAAATAGCATGTATTGATGTTAATCTATGGCTACAGGTTTCATTCAAGAT
This sequence comes from Larix kaempferi, assembly GCA_027924585.1. Taxonomy (NCBI): domain Eukaryota; kingdom Viridiplantae; phylum Streptophyta; class Pinopsida; order Pinales; family Pinaceae; genus Larix; species Larix kaempferi. The sequence continues at coordinate 1,752,495 of BSBM01001218.1, forward strand.
GAATAAACAGTTAGAACAGGGACGAAACCACAGCAACAAGGCGACTTCCTAACTGGATCATCCATAAGAATTGGATCATAATACATTGATGTTACATGAAGATGGATCGACCCCCTTTAGGGAAGCTTATACAAGAGGAATTATGCCCAAAAAGACATCATTCTTCACTTCTCTTTCACATAGATCCGCCTAGATTCAAAAAGGTTGCTCATTGCTACCCTAAGATGTGAAATGAAGAGTTTGGGAGGTTGTTTTTCATGCCCACACTTGGTATTACACCACTGTTTATGTCCTTTTATGCCCAGACTTAATGATTAATGTATGATCCTGTTCATTGCAGCTGCAAGATCACTTTGACCTTCATTACAGCCCTAATTAGCATGTTGATAATCACTATTCAACCCCTCGAAATCTTCCACATACACGAGCCTTCATTGCTAGTTGTCCTTTGTCACTATAGGGCATGAATGCTTCTTCATATGAAACTTCTATAAAATCATATATCAATTTGAAACATAACTTACTCAAATCAATATCTCTAAACAGAGGGCCACTGGTTTCTTTTTCCTGGTAATGGAATCGCTCTTCAAGTTTTATCATATAGTTCTGTATCAGTGGCCTCCTCAAAACTGTGATACTAACTTTTAATACACCCTTTTCAATGATACATAATCCAAATGGATGATGCCCTACATGGTATATAATTTTGGCCTATCTACAACAAGCAAATGATAGTGGAAGAGGCTTGACGAGGGCTACAGGAATGGCTTATTGGGTTGAATTTCCCACAGCCCTGAACCTTTCATATAGGGTGCATTCACCGATCTACAAATTTCCTTAGATTGTTTTATTCCCATAGCTTCATATAATATATCCAACATGTGTTAAATTACATCAAATACTTTCCCTTTTTATGCAGTTGTTCAAGGTTGTATGTGACTATTTGAAGGAAGACATGGCCTAGATTTAATTGATAACCTTTCTCATTACTGATGGAATTCCCAGATTGGCAAGCCTATCCCATCCCATAACTGTTCATTCATCATAAAAAATATACCTACATGACACCCATGTGAAAATGGGGGTAACACCACAAAGAAGTACCAAATGCGCATACATACATTTCATAAACAAGAGATAGTGCACTACAACAGTGAGCGTTGGTGCCAAGATGAGACATTATCATCATCACAAATATACCTACATGACACCCATGTGAAAATGGGGGTAACGCCATAAAGAAGTACCAAATGCACATACATACATTTGATAAACAAGAGATAGTGCACTACAACAGTGAGAGTTGGTGTCAAGATGAGACATTAGCATTGACTATGCCTTAAGGATAAATTACCTGACTTTTAATAACAATTGTGGACTAATTAATGTCCCAACTCCTACTAATATTCAAGATTAAATTTTTAAAACACTAGATTCAATGTTTATAACTTTAAAGTTTACATTTATATTTATTTGTTTCATTGAGATTCTTAGTATCATAAAGTAATTATATTAACATTAAATAATGACAATACAACTTGCTATATTCACAACAATGCTAGTACATCCTCCAAAGAAGGTGCACAGTTCACTTCCACTTCATATCCTTCTCCATTTTTGTTTCACATTATTTACCTGTGTCTTCTTATCTCTTTGATATAGTGTCTCCTTGAAATATATATAAATACAGAATGCTCTACATTGATTGACAATATTCAGTGTGCTGAAACTTGTTGTTCTAGGAAAACCATTAATAATTTCTCACGACGGAGCTAGTGGTGACTATGTAGGTTATACCAATATTGCCTATAAAGCTATGATAAGAGATGGAACTGACTACATTCACTTATCTGTTTAAATAACAAAATATGGTGTTCCTATCTATATGGAACTACCACACGTTATGGCAGCCACACCCCATATCAAATTTAGTGTTCATTCCCATCTCACCCAACAATGGTACCATAAAGAAAAGGAAGGACAAACTTGGATCTTTCTATTGTGTGTTATCTCAAACCCTGGATGAGAGGGCACACCTTGAACCCTGATTAAGATGTCTATTTTCGGAGGTTTGTCAAAATAAATTATCTTTGAATGGGAGGTAATAAGAGAAACCGAATTTCATATTATGAAAACATTCTTTTCAAATGTTTAAACTGTCACAAACATGACCGTGTGTTTCTGCATTGTGGTCTCAAAATATTTTCACTTCAAAAGTGTATCAAGTATGAAAGGAGGATCATTCCCTATCTAAACAAGGGTCTACAGAGAAATATGATAGTGTTCATGACCAAAAAAAGGTAGAGTCACTCCAAGATTGTATAAGGTTAGTGTTGAATGAAGAAAGATTGGAGTCAAAGAGTGGGGTTTTAGACTCTCCTTAGGAAGGAAATCAATCAAAGGGGCAAGTGGCCCTTCTTCAGACCATGATTGACTCTCGAGTGAGTGACATTAAGGTTTATATTTCCTAAAAATTATTATATCTCCACTCTTTCTCTCTAGATACAAGACAAGCTCGAGTTAATGTTTCTAGAGATCATGACGGTGGAGGATGTGTAGTATGTATATGAGTGAAGCTCAAAGGTAAATTCTCCAAACTAGGTTTCTTCAGAAAAAAAACCAATGCAACCATTTTAGTTCCAACTTTTGTTTCAACAATTTCAAAAGATTTAGGTAAGACTAAGAAATCCTCAGTTTACTAAGATTTGGTATATAAGAAGAAGTTGGATTCTTCAATGTTATTTCCCAACACTTGAACTAAGAATTCTAGGTGACATGGGAGGAGATAATCTATCTCTTATTTCTCAAACATAAATTATTTTCCCAACACACTTAGTCTTGAGCATGAGATCATATTTTTTCAATATACTCTCTATAATGGCAACATCATAGTCTTCTGACTTGGTTTCGATACCAGCTATAAATGATAGGCTATTATACTAAACTTTTGATGTATTTTTCAGACTACTTCAATAAATGAGACTATCTCTTCGAAACGTGTACGCGAGGTTATGTATCTTTTGGACTATAAAGCTAATAAAGCTAATTTAGTCTCTTGGTTGTAGATGAAATCACTTGTTTTTACTCTCATTTCAATAAAATACCTGAAATGTTTTCATTAGAAAGATATATATATTGACACATAAAACATAGGAATTACAAAAAGTGCCCAAGCCATCCAAAAGCCGGGTGATCATCGCTCCAGGAATTGACAGGAGTTGGCCTTGGGATTATTTTGATGGTGCAAGCCAAGGTTAACCTCAGTTAGGAGGAGCAGGAAGTGTTATATACCTATCAGAACATTGGAAAATTTCAATCAAATATGCGTTGGGTCATGCTTTCAATACCAAGGCAAAGCTCGCTGCATTGTGGACAGTGTTGAAAATTTCAAGGGACAAGCAAATCACAAAACTTCACATACTCGGAGACTCTAAAACAGTTATTGACCGGGTCAAAGGCGATAGTAGCATTAAAGCTCATCATCTTTTCAGTTTGCTAAGGGAGATTTAAGCCACAAGATCCAACTTTGACTCGCTCTCCTTCTCCCATATTTACAGGGAGCTGAATACCGAGGTAGATAGGCTTTCAAAATTGGTGTTAGCCATTCAACCAGGAGTGATCGAAGGAGAGGAAATCAACAATGGAAAAGCAATTATCTTCCACATAGCAGTTTAGAATGCCCAGAACAAATGCATGTAATGTGCAGCACTCTATTTTTCAAACTATCAAAGATTGAAGCTCTTGCATTGCGTACTGGTACAAAGGCATAAAAAATAGAGTAATCCTCAGTAAGATCTAAGTTTTGGGCAATAGCTTCAAACATAATCCTTTTTTGAAAGACAATTGGGCAAATGCGATGATCGTAAAGCTACGAGCATCTGCACTATAGAGCCAAATAGTTCAGTGGCGACCAAGGCATCCAGAACACAGACAGTGGAGTGATTTGTAGATAAATGTATGTCATAATGGCTAAATGGGAATGTAATATGCTCAATAATGTAAATCATAACTGATAATGTAAGTCCCATGAGGACAGTTTATGTTCACTCCTTATTTAGAGTGTTGGATATTTTCCTTTCAGAAAATATATATGTACTTCTTTAAAAATATGTATTTCGTATCATAGTTTGTATTCAACGTAAAAGGTTTTAAAACATATGTGTGAGTCATGAATATGATACAAGGATGTTCTAGTACAATGCCAAGGGAAGGAACTTATTTCTTTCAAATATGATTATGGGATATGTAGAGAAAAATGGGCCAAAATACGATTATAATAGAAAGAAAATGCCATTATTTGAAGTTAATTAAAATAGGTCCAAGGTACTATGCAATCCCTACAATACTTGTATACTTTATAACCATCCTAAGTTAATAGAAGATGAAAATCCAAATTTTATATATTTCTTTTCTCAAACAGAAATGATTGCACTATTGAGCACATATCCTTGTATTGGACAATCACTACTTTCTTGTTGAATGTTTTCCAGGTTATGATTACCTTTGGATTGTAAATGATGCATCAAAACTACTCAATCTCAATGTTAAACTACAATAGCTATTATTACATTTCGGAGCTAACTGGTGAATAGCAACTGCTCAATCTCAAATGTGGCACTAACATCAATTACATAGAAGTATATTCTATGATCTCATTGTACTCCCTCCCATTGTATTTTGAGGAGTTTCTAATTTTTATATGCTTATATTTCCATCAGTATTATTTCCAACTACATCTGCATAACTCCATATTATAGATAGAAGCTAATCATTTTACTTGGGTTGGACAAAAAGACAATATACTATCTTCTTTCCTTAGCAGGCAAATTACTGACTTCACTCTACCATCATGCAAATATAGATCTTGAGGTTAATAACAACCATCAGTCCATTAACTAAAGGATTTTGAGATATGCACATTTAGAAGGAGACTGTGAACAAAAGCATTTTCTAACAACATATAGGTCCTAGAGTGATGATGAGCGCTTGCACACCCTGATGCCTTTAACGAGTATTGTGTATGCAATGCTTCCACATTGGAAGACTCCATTCTTTTATATTTTCCATTTAAGTAACTTATGAAAATAGGAAAATAAAGACCATTTCAGCAATTACACACCACTTTAGCAACTGATAAGTTACTATGATACATATATAGGGAGGATATCGATGCATCATCATTATAGCAAATTTTGGGCAGGATATGGCTATACATGGTATATATGATTAAATATAAAACTCATCTAAAGTATGATACCATTTCTAAATAAAATTATATTGCCTTGATTACCAGAAATATGCATTATTGTATTCTCTTGGTCACCTTGTGTTCCCATCATGAGATATCGATATCATGAACCAAATGCAGAATGAGGGCTTAAAATAGAAAAATGATTGAATGGGAAGCATAAATGTGCAAAGGCCAATATCTTACCTTATGTTTCTGAGCCTTCAAATGCATTAATAGCTTGTCTAGCAAACTAAATTTACCACACTGCTTAACCAACTGCTCCACTGGTGGATATTCAACTAGATAAACAGCCAAGATCAGGCTTGTGAACTTTAAAAAAAAAAACAATTCAGGAGACATTTCCATTATTCATACCAGTTTCGAGATATCAAAATTTTATTATTATTTGTGAATAAAGAAATTAACTTTCTAAGTTCACTACATACAGCCCCAGAAATATGCATACCACCATAAAGATCATTTTAGCAATTACACACCACTTTAGCAAACGATAAGTTACTATGATACATATATAGGGAGGATATTGATACATCATCATTATAGCAAATTTTGGGCAGGATATGGCTATACATGGTATATATGATTAAATATAAAACTCATCTAAAGTATGATACCATTTCTAAATAAAATTCTATATATGAAGAAGCAGAGCCAATTATCAAGGTAGAGGAAATGAGAATATGTATCCTAGCCTTTCTAGTGTGCATTGGATGCCACATTACTTGGCAAGCATGGGCATGTTCAATTCTAATAATACATATATGTTCTTTTGTTTCTTACTAGATTCATTCACAAGTTGACTATATTGTGGATAGCTAGATTTTGTATGGAATGTTATTCTATATAGGGAGCTACAATAATTTTTTTCAATTCAATGTATAGTAAGGGATTACTATTTGTGTGTTGATAAACATCATGTGCTTTTGGGAATCTACTTGTGGGGCATCCTTGTTACCACACCGAAATATCCTAAACTTCATTTCATACTAGTATTCATGATCTAGGAAAGCACACTGCAATCTCTTGGATTTTTAATATATTGTAATCCATAATCCATGAAGAAGTTCAATAAGCAGAATGAAGTATTTTTGTTTTCTAGATGAATGGATATGGTTATTTATATTTATATACTGGTGATATATCTCAATGTACTAAAACTATCAAGTACTTCTCTAACTTCAAAAATGGACTTCAAACCTCTATAACTATGCTTATATAATAAGTCTCTCACGACATCTAGTTATCAAAATCCTTGTCATACTTTTCCAAATTCTCTATCATTTCACATCAATTTGCCTTATCCCTTGTCCAAGTCGACAAGCTCTCATAGGAGATGAAATGCAAATAGTATAAAAAGATAGTAATTGAAATCAATTAAAACTTGATTATTTTGGATTTCACAGATCATCCAAATATAAAAGAAGGTATTCAAATACAACAAACATTGAATATGAGAAGTTGATTACTTACAATAATCTCTATCTAGAGGTTTATCGATTTTCACATTGTCAAGACAAAAAATTCCATCAAATGCATTCATTGATTGTGTAATATTTTTATCTTGAATGTGACCATATTCAGCCAATCTTGGAATAAGATTTTTGGGCTGAGATTCTCAAAAGGAGAAAGGATCTAAAGAGACTCATCACAAAACAGTAATTAATATAGAATTTGTTGTAACCCTTAACTAAGATTCTCATGCCAACAAAGTATGATCATCAAAACTTATATTTTTATTCATTGATGTGGTAGTTTTGGAGTTGAAGTGATAGGGATTAACACATCTATTATAAGGACTAAACTAGTTACCTCAATTTCTTGAGGTACTTCATTTTGACAAACTACCTATACTATTGTTGACAGAATACTGTTGAAAGTTTGAAACAAAAAATTTATTATTCTTCCCATCTTAATGAATTATCCAATTTGTCTTCTTGGAACTTTCCCTTTTTCCAATTCTGATATAGAGAAACATTCGCAATAACAAGCCTCATTTTTCTTGTTTTAAACCAACAATCATATTCAATCTTGAAGCTTTAGCAGTAGGCTTTGGATGTCATATGGAAAAATCATAAATTACATGTGTTTGCATCTTATTTGACTCGTATAACAATCCAATAGTGATATCGATTAGTTACAAGATGGAAATCCATCATAGATATTAAGCATCAAGGATTAGTACACATGAAAAATGTTGATAAGAAAAACTTAAAACGTAGTTGTAATTACCAAGAAACTTTTTAGAATGGTTATGGAGGATTTCATCATCTTCCTTAAGTGTGGGAATGAAGTAATCAATCAGTGAGTAGGTGGGACCAGTCATTTCCCCCTCCAAATTTTACTTCCTTAGAAGCTATTGGTCATATGTTTCAAATATCACTCCAGTATGTAACAACTTGAAAATAGTCAACCACCAACCGACTGGAAATGCAATGATGATCAGTCGTACGACATTTGAATTATGAAGAAGTCTCTATTATTGGGATTGATTACATGGCTCTTGTACTCAATTCTACTACAAATGAACAACTACAACAAATTCTTGTTTTACATAGTAAGAGCCCTTTTTCATAGACAGATCCAAAATGCAGACCATAAAAATTTGATTGTAAATGGTTAAACTTCCCCTTCTATTTATCTATAACAACTTAGAACTTCATATTTGTTAAAAGTTCAAACATAATAGATTTGTGGAATTAAATTCTTGCATAGTCTACTTCTAATCATTTTGTTTTGAATTTTCAGATGGCAGCTAATGTAATGCCATGATATTAATTTCATGGGGCCATGCATTAAACATTAATAATCCATATGGTGAAAATGGTTATGATCTTTTAAGAAATATAGCTCAAGCTAGTGTGGGGTAATAGATGAACTTGTCTATATTTTGGAATTCGGAGTCAAGAAAATGTCAATGTCATCATCAACATAAACTTGTCTATTTTTTTGGAATTCATTCATGGCTCCTAGCTGTGCCACCAAAATTTTTAAGGATATCTATACCTTTTGTCTATTTGGTTTTGATGGAAAAATAGTCATTTAGGACGTGTGTGTTTTATTTAGTAATTTTGTAATCATGATATTATTAATTTAACGTTTGAAAACACCATCACTGAAAATAGTTTTATTAGGACCCTCTATCACCATATCTATTGTAAATTTATTTTGATATTTTTTTCTTTTGTCAACAAAAAGACATTTGGGAAAAATAAATCTTTTATTGTTCGACATTCAAGTTATTTACAGAATGAAAACATACAACAAAAAATCAAAGAATTTGCACACACAGTCATGTCAACGGAACTCTTCTAAGTATAGCAATCCAATTTTCACATTTCAAATGAGATATGGTCACATATTTTTCTTTTATCAAACAAATAAGACTAATAGGGTTTGGGAACCAAAACACAGTTACCAAGTCTGGAATCCTTTCTCTTTCAAAACATTTGGAGATCGAATGAATGCATTGACATATACTAAATTGATGGCAATATATTCTCGTCATATTTTCAGAGCATGATCTATGAAAGCAACAACATTTGGACAAAGATAACCTCATCACATAAAATATAATTCGAGAATGATAACCAACAACAAAATAATGATTTTATTATGGTTTGTAGAAGTCACCGCAAACCAAAGAACTCAAAATAATTACCTTAGTGGGTCACTCAATGCTGAAAATGGCTCAATTATCTTCTGTCAATCACTTTAAATATGGATGAATTCATTCCCTTTAACCCCCATTTTGATGAAATGTAGGTGAAACTACTCTTAGAAAGCCTCAATCCATGAAATGGGGGCAACTCCATGAAAATTTGTCTCCAAATAAGAACCATTCAAACAACTGAGGGAGAATGCGAGGATTGAGCTCAATTTTCATAGAAACCAGGGGCGAATGGGAGGATCGAGCTCAAATTTCATAGAAACTAGGGACGAATGGGAGGATCAAGCTGGAATTTCGCATAAATTTGGGCGAATTGAAGGATCGAGCTTGAATCTCTTAGAAACTCGGTGCGAAATAGAGGATCGAGCTTGAATTTCACGGGGCTAAAATAAATTTCGTTCTTCTCCCCAACAAACATAGGTGGGAGAATTGTTTAATATATATTTAAAAATAAATAAATTTGGGGCAAAATGTAATTAAAATTTTTTTTACACCCTATATAAAAAATTCGCCCAATAAAAAATTCAAACCCTCTAATTTCTCCCATGGGAAAAATTTCACCCTTAAAATCATCCCTGATCGTAATGAACAAGCCTTGAATTTTGTAATTTTCAATTTAAAAGAAGAGGTAGAATAGGATACACTAGCCGTAGTCAAGACAAGACCACATAATAGGATACAAATTGAAGCAACCTACCTCATAGAAGAAAAGAGGTTGGGGAAATCAATTGAAAATAAAGAAAGGTTAATTTAGGTCAAAGTTAGCTCTGTTGACCATAAATATTGCATACTGAGTAAAACCTCGAGTCTAAAAGGTTCAGGGTTATTTCTAAATGAAGATCTCATTCCAGAAGACCAAACCGAATTAAGAAAGGAGGTTCAAAAGGTCAAAGAAGCTAAGAAGAAAGGAAAATGGGCATTAATTAGAAATAGAAATGTCGTTATTCGGGATAGAAACCAAAAGGACAATAATAATAAATTCAAACTAGACACAGTTTGGATCCTTTCGTGGAACTACCGAAGGTTTATATGGAAAAAGGCCAGAAGTTAAGTTGTATCTCCAGTGAGACTGATATAATATTTCTTGTTGAAACATGGGATCATGAAGAATCTAAGCTCCCTAACATTGAATGGTTTATTCTTTGGTCAATTTAGAACAAGCGATCTTGTTGTAGAGGAATTGGTGGTATAGCTTGTTACATTAAGAAAAACATCTCCCCCCATGTTAGAATTCATAAGAAAGGAATCTACAACCAATATATATGGATAGATATTATAGAAATTAATGCTATAAAAAACTACATAGTGATCTATTATTTTTCCCCTATTAACTCTTTATAAGAAAAGTAAATTTGATAAAAATTGCCCTTACAATGGCTTGGAAAATTATATTTATAGTCTAAGGAATAAAGGAAATATCCTCTTAATGGGATATTTTAACTCTCGAACTTCAAGTAACCAATATATTCTCCTAAGAAATTACTCCAACCCCATTCCTCTTTGGTTAGATGACGACCCTATTACAGCTAATAGATACAAGAGAAGTTATGCAGATCTAGGCAACAATTTGTTCGGTTCCAAACTAGTCAAGCTTTGTAGCAGTCATGATCTTATAATTTCCAATGGTCTAATGAAGTGGCCAAATTCTATCTAGATGACTTGTATTCATGGGCTTGGAATTAGTGTCGCAGACTATGTCATCTTTGGTATCCCTCTCTCAAATAAGATGTTAAATTTAGACATGTTAAATAAGAATGAGCTTGACTCAGGACATAAACCTTTAATTGTAACCCTCAATTTGGCAATGCATAGTGATCCAATATATGAAAATTCTCATGGCCATAAGAATCTAATATTCGATATAAATAAAAGTGATCTTTTTCTAAATGATTCAAAAAATTAATTGCTCCCTTTTTCAAGATTGGACAATATAGAAGAACCATACCACAATTTCACTATGTTCCTCTCATTTTCCATTAACAAGTTCTCAATTGAAGTCTTGAGTAAAATGAAAAATAGAAGAAATAACCCATGGTTCGATAAAGAGTGTAAAAACACTAGAAGAAAAATAAAGGAAGCTATGGAAGGGTCCCACAAAATGGAAAAAATAAATAAATACAAGGCCCTAACTAAAATGAAAAAGAGAGACTACACAAATAAAAGACAAGATAACCTTTTGCACCTTTATCAAGTTGCTTGTAAGAAGTTTTGTAGGAAAATTATAACTAGCAAAAGAAAAGAGAATAATAAGATTGCCCTAAAGGATTGGAACTCCTTGTTACACCAAGATATCGTCACCCTTGTGCAAGTGTCCCAAGTGTCACAAGTGTTGCAAGTGTCGTCATCCTGACCTAGTGTCATCACCATGACCATTGCAAGTATCATCATTATGACCAAGTGTCGTCATCATGACCATTGTGATAATGTCGTCATCTTGACCATTGTGTAAACTCTTTGCTATTATACCTAAACTCATTTTAGAGTAAAAACACATCCCTGAAGTTTCCCATGACTAGAGGACTTAACTAACCTACTTTTCAAGGTCGTCGCAGTCTGCCCTTGTGCAACATGCGACGTCGCAAGTTGTCCTAATGCAGCATGCGACGATGTTCGTTATTTGGATAAAAGAGTATCTTCGAGCCCATTCTCGAAGATGAGTGATGTGGAGGCCTATCCCTAGGTTCTAGGTGAGGTGGCATTTCGGTTCCTAACCTTATGGAAAGATTCCTTAACCATCTCCCCCTAATCCTCAACCTACCCTATCTATTTAGCCCTATATAAACACCCACTCTCTCCATGGGAGGGAGGAAGGTCTATGGTACCCTTATGCTGGTAGAACCCATATTGGTGATTGGGAAGCTTGTACCATCTTGGAGGTTTGGCTTGGACATGTTGGATGGAGGATACAACGTTGAGGCTTTGGTTGTAGCTTCATCCTTTCTATGTATTCCCACCTTTTTATACAGTTAATATAATCTCTTTCCATAAATGTTGTCTTGTTGATGATGTTTAGAACTTTCTTCCTCAACTGTTAGTTTAGATCAGTTATTGTTTAGATATCGTGTACTGCTTGTATTGTTTCCATATTGTCTTGATAGGTCTTGTAGCTGGAGATCTGATGACCACGAGACTTGGAGCAACAACAAGGAGAAGGATCTACGATCTGAAACGTATGATATCTAAGTACTTGATCTGTAACTAGATCTAGGAAATGAGTTTTGTATTCTGTACTATTTTTTCTAGACTCACATTGAGCTAGGGAGATCCGGCTCGTGTCCGCTCGAGTGGATTGTCTGATAACAAATCTGGCAACTCCGCTGGGGAAGAACATTGTTGTTTTCAATCTGAATGTCAGTTTCAGTTGATTGCTTTTCCAAGCCATCTCTTTGGCCATTTGCTTCTTAATCCCTTTCACCATCAGATCTTCTCCTTGAAGAGTTTGATTTCGTTCCTTTGAGTTTGTACTTCTCATTGGCGGACCTTTTTATGCTCGTTATCTGGAGACTTGGTTCATTTTTGGACTTAGATCTCTCCTGTCGCACCTGGTCAGTGTACCCAGATCGACACTGTGTTTTTTTTTATCTCTGTTCTTTGCCTATTAGTCTATCATCGCAGCCCTTCCATTGGTATACTATGACATCATCGCACTTCCCACACTAGTGAACTGTGACATTGCACTGTGCATAAGCACAGAGTGCACCGATCTACCATTTTTTGTCGTACAGGCACCTTTTCTCCATTTTTTATTTGAGTTTTGGTTTGTGTACAGACTCCTCTGCATTGTACCTTCCAGGCAGAGCCCCTTTTGTCCAGTAGTGTTTTGTTTGGCTTCTTTGTATTGGTTTTTGGGTCTTTTGAGTTTTGGATTCATGTTTGGCCCCTTGAGTAAAACTAGTGTTTTGCTTTCATTTTTAAGCGAAATGGGTTCTATCGTTTTGACCCATCTCAAGGTTTTGAGATCATTTTTGGTTTGGCGTAATTTCCTTGTTTTAAAGACTTGAAGAGTGTGGGATATCCATGTCTTTTTTAGCCTCTCTTGCTTGGGTTATGCATCTTGTTTCCCTTACATGCTGAGCTATTAAATCATTTTCGGAGAAGATTGATTCTTTGTCTCCACTTTAGTTCAAAGAAAAGCTTGATTTTGTCACTCTTTTTCTATATTCATGAATTTGGAAAACATATATATTCTTCTTACTTTATTTTGATCATTTGATATTCTTGGTCTTATCATCATAAGAAGAAGAAAGGCTTGTTTGAGATTTGTGTGCATTTGAGTTAGATAAGATTGTTAAGTGCTTATCTTTGTCTTGCATTTGATTGGAAACGTTTGTGGAATCCTTCTTTCCATAGCTTAGATGTGTCTTTTTCAAGTGTAAAAAGATAGGAAATGAGTTATAATTATTGCATTTGGTATATTTTGAACCTTTCTTGAGTGCCTTTGAGTTGTTTGGGTGCTTGCCATTTTTCTTTGGGAATTTATGAAAGATTTGAGTGTTGTAGATATCCTCTCACTTCCTGTATATAAATATGAAAAGCGTTTAGTTATCAAATTCCATTTTTGGTACGTGCATTTGAAAATTGAAAGTGTTTCATTATCTTGTCTTATACATTGTTAAGATTAGCTACATCTTTCATTTTCTTTATGCTTTTTGGCTGATTATTGCAGAAAGTTAGAATTATTGCACTCTAGGAAGGAATTCTTCTTTTTGCTACTACTTAAGTACTTTTGGTTTGGAAAAAAGAAAAATCTCTCCCTACCTTAAGTAGGTTTCATTGAAAAGGAAAGGAAAATGTGCATTATCATGTAGTTGAGGATTGCATTATGTTTACATTCATGTACTCACCTCATGCATCCACCTAACCATACAAGATAAAATTAACGTTAGCTTAGGTTAAAATCATTTAGCAACTTGTGTGTAAGTTAGAGATGTGTTTCGGCTTCGTTAAGCGTGGCAGCTATCGTTATTTTCTAGCATTGTAGTTTGGGGGTATTGTAGTCTTCCACATACATTGGTATATTGATCTCCTTCACGTACCCACCAAGTACCATAATCAGTACTTCGCGTATATCGAAGGGTGTATCACGTACTCAACATGTATATCCGAAGGTCTCGTGCCAACGGCTGTGCATTAGACAGCACCACTACGGATTTGAGCTCCCACGTACCTTGCGTATATCGGGAGAAACCATTAGGATTCCTGAAACCAACTGAGTTAACCATTTGTCCGTCTTGGCAAAGCATTACACCGAGAACAACATTCGGGGATATTAGCATGCACGTACTATCCAGGTAATCGGGTATGCAGGCAAGGGTACGGTCCTAATCCTCCTTGTCGCGTCATATTGTTGGACCCTGTAGTATATAGCGGTTTGCGCTGCCTTGATAATCTCGTGAGGTTCCAGACTTTGAATCCACTCCTATTCACACAGTTTGCTTGTTGCTTTTAGACTTGAGTAGTGTTTGTCTTGTGTGGTCCTTTAGAGACTCTTAGGAAGTTTAGATATGGAAGATTCTTCTGGGACTACCAATCAAGGCACCCCTTTCCAAGGTATGCCATTTTTTATTCCCCCTTGTGGAACTGTTGATCCTCCCTTTATGGCTACGTTGAGTATTCCTGGATTGACGATAGGATTACCAGTATGGTTATTCTCCAATCCAGTTATGCCAAGTGCACCAATCATGTCAGACCTAGGTCCTTCACCACATGAGCATCAATCTCATGATGACCCTTCTTCTTCTTCGTCGAAATTTGAATCGGCTTCCATCTCTTCCTCTTCTCCTACTGAAAACTCTCTTGTTAGTAAGAAGGCTGGTGTGAAGAAGAAGAAAGGGAAGATTAAGAAGAAGAAAGATAAGAAAGAGACCACGCGTCAACCATCTACCTTTGATGGCACTCATTCTATGAGAACACCTCGTAAGCCAAAGTTCCCTTGCAAACTTTGCAAGGGTGATCACCTTCTCAAGAATTGTCCCAGTCTTTCCCATGTGTCAGAAGTGTGGTCTAAAAACCCCAAACCTCTTGTATCATCAACCTATGACCATCATGTTGATGACACTCCCTCAACCAGTGACCCATCGGTTATGGGTTGGAAGGGTAGAGCTGTAGACCCTTGCTGGATATGCAAGGGCTTGCATCGTACTTACCTTTGTCCAAGCATGGATGAAGCTTCACCGTGGTTGGAAGATATTACTAGTTCTCAACATGTGCTTCCAACAAGCGATAGTAAGTTTCCCTCGATCCCCCACTGGTTGACCAAGTGATCAATTTAGTTTCATTTGTAATTGATCCCACTCTTCCTTCTGAGAGTGAAATGATCGAGTCGCTGTCATCTCCACTCGATCCCGCTCTTTCATTGGAGAAAGTCCATACTGAAGCAGTCACCATGACACAATCTTCGTCTCATTCTTATCTTCCAAGTGAGAGTGAATTGGAAACCGCTGATGTTTTCCTAGTCAGTTCAGATTGTATTAGGAAAGGGGAAACCCTGTCCATTTCTACAGGACCCCCTCCAAGCACTGAGGTCATTTCCTTTTATTGGAATGGTCTAACAGAACCTCGTCTTCCTTCGAGTATTCCTTTTCAAATATCTGTAGGATTTTTCAATAAATAAATCTTTCATACGATAGTTGATGAGGGAGCTTCTGTTAGTATTTTATCCTCAACTGCTTGGAAAGCCATAGGTTCACCTCAGCTTGTGCCAGTCACTGACCATATTTTGGCTTTTAATAGAAGGCCTACTGGACCTTTATGGATTTTCCCACAGTTACCAGCCACGTTGGGAGGTAAAACTGTTTATGTTGATGTCATGGTTGTCCAAGGTCCTTTAGATTTCAATCTACTCCTTGGACGTGATTATGTCTATGCTATGAAAGATGTCGTGTCCACGCTCTTTCGAGTGATGTATTTTCCCCATCATGGGAATGTTGTGACCATTGATCAACTTTCCTTCATGACACCCACTCATCATATGACTCCTAGTCATCAGACTTCCCTGAATGTTCCGCATGTTTTAGTGGTTTCTTCCCCCTGAGGATGGGGGGTACAAGCATAGTTTATGTTCTATTTCAAGCTCGTTAAAAAATGAAACCAACCTTCAAGCAAAGTTTCTCTTTGATTTCAAGCATGCATAAAAATGAAACCATTTCACATGAGCATAGTTCCCATTCGATGTCAAGCTCGTTAAAAAATGAAATGGGTTCCTATGAGCATAGTTTATGTTCTGTTTCAAGCTCGTTAAAAAATGAAACCAACCTTCAAGCAAAGTTTCTCTTTGATTTCAAGCTTGCATAAAAATGAAACCATTTCACATGAGCATAGTTCCCGTTCTATGTCAAGCTCGTTAAAAAATGAAATAGGTTCCTATGAGCATGGTTTATGTTATGTTTCAAGCTCGTTAAAAAATGAAACCAACCACCCTAGCATAGTTTCTCTTTGGTTTCAAGCTTGCATAAAAATGAAACCAATCCATTAAAGCACAGTTTTATTCTATCTCAAGCTCATTAAAAATGAGATAGACCCCTCTAAGCATAGTTTACCTTTGGTTTCAAGCTTGCATAAAAATGAAACCAATCCACTCGAGCATAGTTTTATTCCATTTCAAGCTCGTTAAAAACTAAGATGCAACCCCTCGAGCATAGTTCTATTCCATTTCAAGCTCGTTAAAAAGTAAGATGGGCCCCCTCGAGCATAGTTTTATTCCATTTCAATCTCGTTAAAAAATAAGATGGGCCCCCTCAAGCATAGTTATTGTCTATTTCAAGCTTGGGTAAAAATTAAATAGATCTCCCTCCCATCAATTTGAGTCTCTCACTAGAGTTAAAGCTTGAACCTTCATTTCATCTGATTCTCGTTTTCCCCCCCTTGGTGAACATTTTCATAATAGTATCCAGGTTGGTAGTTGGGTTAGCAAGAAGCATTTTTAGACGAAATGAAGCTTGGGGGGCATGCCACATGTCGTACCGTTAGCAATCATGTTGAGGGAACACTACCATGTTAAGCCACTAGAAATCATGCTAGGGGGCATTTACCAACCTCTAAGCATCATGTTGGGGGTCAATGGGCCTTAACCTATGAGCATAGTTCCCTTTCTATGTCAAGCTCGTTAAAAAATGAAATAGGTTCCCATGAGCAGATTTCTAATCTTGTGTCAAGCTTGTTAAAAAATGAAACATATCCTTTCCCTTTGAGTCGAGTCTCCTCGTAGACTTAGTACCTGAACCTTCTTTTCACCCACCTATGCCTTAGGCGGATGAAATGAAGCTTGGGGGCATGTCTTCAACCTCTGGAAGTTACATTGAAGTCAACTCGATCACCTCTCCACACCACATTGGAGCTAAGTCACTTACTTCTAGCAATCATGCTGGGGGCATGTACCAACCGTTGGATTTCATGACCTGAAGAAATCCACCATTGGGAACATTTTCGAGCATACTTTCCTTTTTTAGGTTTTAAGCTCATTAAACCATGAAATTATCCCGAGCATAGTTCATTTTCTGCTACAAGCTTGTTAAAAAATGAAGTAGACATCATGAGCATTCTTTCAACATATCTTCGAGCTCGTTAAAAACAATAAGATAGTATTTGAGCTTACTTTTTCACTTTTTTCGTGCTCTGGTTGAAACATGAAAAGTGGTTTGAGCTTAGTTTTTACTTTTTCGTGCTCTGGTTCAAACATAAAAGAGATTCCGAGTGCTTTCGATACCATTATCGTGCTCGTTAAAAATTTGAGTAAAAAGGTGTGTCTAACGAGTATAGGTTTATCACTTTATCCGGCCTCGCTAGACTATTTCGGAAAAGGAACTGTGCCGAGTTTTCATTTCCTTTGTCGTACTCAATTATCAACCATGACAAAGTTGTTCATGGAGTCCTTTTGAGCTCTCTTCAAACTCCCTAAATAGGAAAAGATTGCCAAGCAAACTTGATGCTTTCACGTTTGTAAAAACATTTGAATGATTGTCTTCCTAGCGATAGTTTACCCCTTTTTCGAACCAGGAAGCACTATTTACGAAAAAGGTATACTCCATCCAATCATGGCTGGAAGAGTCCTCTCCCGCATTGTTTTACCATTTTTCAAGCGATGAGGCTAACTTTACGAAAAAGGACCATTGGAGTCTCCTTTAGTTCCTTTCAGACTCTCTAAACATGAAATGATGTCGAGTTTTCCTTCTTTGGACTCGTTAAAATTCAAACATCGAAGGGCCCATCCATGGGGCGAACCCCTCCTTTCCTAGGTTCGTAAAACATTTGGGATTGGACTCATCTATGAGATGAGCTATACCGAGCATCTAGTTACCCTCATCAAGCTCGTCAAAAAACACATGAGGCACTCATCAATCATGATGGGGAAAAAGGGAAGATTTTGTGTTACGTCTTAATTACAACAATACATAGTCACTCTTGAACATGGCACTAGTTTGCATTTTGCATTCAATACTTGGGTAATATGTTTGTCTTCGAGTCCTATCAATTCCATGAGTCTTGTCACTCCTTTGGATCAGCCAAAGAATGCTTTCATCATCAGTTGCATTAGGGGTTGGGATCATTATTGTCAAGTCAATACTGCCAAGTCATGCCATGCCCATGTTCAAGAGACATTTGTTTCTCATTATCTGTAGTCAATACACCTTCAATCATGTTGGTCTACCTTGAGTCAGTCTTGCATATTACTCTACCATCCAATCTACACCAAACATTTGTTATCGAGTTTCATGTCGATGATGGGGGATTCATCATGGCCCTCCTTCAGCGGGTTCATCCTCGTTGACCTCAAATCATCATCCGAGGAATGAACTTAGAAACCAACCAAGTACCTTGGCCCTGCATGCCTCAATGGTAGGTTACCTTGCTTTCAACATCAGTTTACATCATTAACTCTTGATTGAAAGATTTCATTTTGCATTCGACTTCAACTCATTTATTCACGCTTGATCATATGTACTGTGATACCTTGGGAATCATTGACATTAATGGTGATCTCCCTCTCACTTGTTAACGGTATACATTAATGACTGGTAATCAAGTGGTTTCTACCATGTTCGACTCCAAAACATTGTAATCACATGGATAGATTTGTATCATTGCGGGTTCAGCTTGAAGACCCTAGGAAAGTTCTTTCCTACGCAGGTTGCGATGGGGATTGTTTGGGACATACAGATCCACTTTTGTATTTGTCGTGGATGTGTTATCATCTCATCATGGATCTACGATTGTGTCTAGTATCCATGATTGTGTTCAGTAGGTCTTTACTATCATGGATCTGCAATGTATTGGTCGGTAGCCATGTTTTGTGTTGTATGAGACTTGTGGATCTCAGGTCATTTCTGAAGCAACTCCTTCCAACCAGTAAGTCCTTGCCATTTTTCTTACTACAAAGCATTTCACCTGTCTCATTCCATCAGCTTCACGCTTTGGGGGGCATTATGTTACAACAAAATGTTGTCACCCTTGTGCAAGTGTCGCAAGTGTCACAAGTGTTGCAAGTGTCGTCATCCTGACCTAGTGTCGTCACCATGACCATTGCAAGTATCATCATTATGACCAAGTGTCGTCATCATGACCGTTGTGATAATGTCATCATCTTGACCACTGTGTAAACTCTTTTCTATTATACCTAAACTCATTTTAGAGTAAAAACACATCCCTGAAGTTTCCCATGACTGGAGGGCTTAACTGACTACTTTTCAAGGTCGTCACAGTCTGGCCTTATGCAACATGCGACGTCGCAGGTGTCCTAATGCAGCATGCAACGATGTCAGTTATTTGGATAAAAGAGTATCTTCGAGCCCATTCTCGAAGATGAGTGATGTGGAGGCCTATCCCTAGGTTCTCGGTGGGGTGGCATTTCGATTCCTAACCTTATGGAAAGATCCCTTAACCATCTCCCCCTAATCCTCAACCTACCCTATCTCTTTAGCCCTATATAAACACCCACTCTCTCCATGGGAGGGAGGAAGGTCTATGGTACCCTTATGCTGGTAGAACCCATATTGGTGATTGGGAAGCTTGTACCATCTTGGAGGTTTGGCTTGGACATGTTGGATGGAGGATGCAATGTTGAGGCTTTGGTTGTGGCTTCATCCTTTCTATGTATTCCCACCTTTTTATACAGTTAATATAATATCTTTCCATAAATGTTGTCTCGTTGATGATGTTTAGAACATTCTTCCTCAACTGTTAGTTTAGATATCTTGTATTGCTTGTATTGTTTCCATATTGTCTTGACAGGTCTTGCAGTTGGAGATCTGACGACAGCGAGACTTGGAACAACAACAAGGAGAAGGATCTGCGATCTGAAAGGTATGATATCTAAGTACTCGATCTGTAACTAGATCTAGGAAATGAGTTTTGTATTCTATACTATTTTTTCTAGACTCACATTGAGCTAGGGAGATCCGTCTCGCATCTGCTCAAGTGGATTTTCCGATAACACTCCTATATTAAAAAACTTTATGAATCCCTGGATGTCAAGGATAACATTCCCACCCTCCTTACAACAGAAGAAGTTTTCTCTCTATATGATTTATATTTTTGTGTTAGGAACCTTGCAAATGGAAAAAATAAGGATGTTGAGGTTATCAAGCAGAAATATTAAAAATTGGAGGTCTTGTTCTCATCCGTCACATCTACAATATCTTCAATTTGGTGGTCAAGATACGTTTCCCTCACATTTGGACTCAAAGCCTCATCATTCCTATTTTTATAAGTGGTGATAAAAATAACCCTTCTAACCATTAGTATTATCCCTCTGTTAGCAAAGCCTTATGGTATTATTTTGGAAAAGAAGATTAGCATATGGCTAGAAAGCAAGGGAAAATGAGCTAAAGGTCAGGCAGTCTTTAGATGACATCACTCAACCACAGACCACCTCGTTACACTCAAGATAATCGTAGAGGAGTGTCGTAATAATAAATCTAGTCTCTTCTGCTACTTTGTAGACTTTAGGAATGCTTTCGAGACATTTCCTAGAAACAACCTATGGTAGAGGTTAGAAGATCTAAAGGAATAAATTGTTACAACAAATCAAGTAAATTCTTAAGGTCCAATAGACCAAGCTTGGTCTCAACGAATGTTAACCACTGTCGTCGTCGTCACCGCCGCCATCGTCTTTATCACCGCCAACGTCGTCGTCGTCACTTGTTTGAATTTGTATTTTTATTTATAATAATTTTCTTTAAAAGTAAAATTGATATACTATTTAATTATATAAAAATAAATGATAGGAATAAAAATATTGGAACATTATAAATTTTTTATTTAAATGATAAAAATTGACATCAAATTTTAACACTCAATGAAATCATTTTCTTAAAATATTATCAAATTAAAATTACTAAAATTTTCTATAAAAAAAAGCTAATGCAAAATAAAATAAATACATAATTAGTATTTAAATAGATAAATATAAAAACTTATTTTGAAAAATCATATCAACTAATTGATAAATATAAAACTTAAAAAAATAAAATCTATAGAAAGATGATATAGATTCATTTGGTAGATGTCTTCCATGATCTATTCCACCCACAAAATCTATATATATAATAATAATTTAATTAATTACAATGAGCTTTCCAAAAACTCATGACAAGTACATAGGTTAAAAATAATTGTCATTTTGACAATGTCATAGTAAATTGGTTTTTTCTATTTAAAAAATGCATTTTAAATGATATAATGGCACACCAATAATGTATGTTTGCATCTCATCTTTTAACAAAAAAATAATTTTATTGAAAAGTAATCTTATTTGTCATCGAGAGTCAATCATAGTTAATGATGGTAAAAAATGGGCAACCTTAGCTAACCATAATCAACCACTATTCACTAAGGTCAATCATAGTTAACGAGAGTCATTCAACCATCATTTGTCACCCATTTCCAATCATGGTCAATGATGGTCAAACACGGTCAACCTTATATAACCATAATATTTCGTTGTTCACTAAACTTAACCATTGTTAACCAAAGTGATCCAGATCGTAGTTGGCATGTATTGTCAAATACCGACAACCATTGTGACCAGTCGTCGACACAACTCCGGCGAGTTTCGACTTCGACACGGCTTCGACACACTACGCGACTTCGACACAACTTTGGAAAGTTGTCGAACTATGACAAGTTCAGTGACCTCATAGTTTCGCGACGTTGACATGCAGTGTCGGCCTGCGACATGCGACTGTCAAACTTCGACAGGCTATCTATCTGTCTTCCAATCGACTGTAATAGTTGAACTACCGAATCGTTATAACTTCTTTTTGTAACTAAACGTAACGAGAAGGAACCCAAGCATCTCAGAACTCTCTATATAAGCATGTAAACTATTGTAACATACATCTTATCAGTCTGGATCTTTACATCCCGTAATAGAGAATTTAGTTTGCATTCCTGCATATTTGTCTATGTGTATTTATGTTTATCTGCATAGTGTATTTCCTTCTTCGCTTATTCTATTTCTTGTGCTTCCATCATAGCAGATCCGACTCATTCAGTTGAACTATTGTCCCCTCGGCTTCCTGGCCCTGAGTGCATCATCGGTATCAGAGCAGAATCAAAGTTCATTCAGAGCTTTCTCAAAGCGCATCAACTTTGTTCGTGCTTATGTTTTGCGTAGACACTTCCAGTGAAGTTACCTGACTTATGTCGGTTCAAACTCACTCGCAAACTCAGCAATACAAGAAGACACTACCTCCAGAGATGTCAGAAGAAACAGGCAAAGGACATGCAATCGATGAGACACGGTATCTCATACTGCAAGCATTGGCTTGACAAAGAACTAAGATGTTTACCCAGTTCAACGAGATCTGCTTGCGATTTTCTTCGACTTCAGGAGCATTTTCGACGAGAACCAACTCCAATAAAATTTAGCCCCTTAAAAGTGCAAATGAATTTGGACATACCGAATCTAGAAGGCAAGATTGATGCGGAATCTGTCGACAATTGGGTTCAATAATTAGAGTCCTGTTACTATGTGAATCAACTCTTAGAAGCCGAAAATATCACCATTGCATCCTTAAAGATGTCAATATCTATGCCCTGCTAGTGGGAGAATCTTTCGACAAAGTTGGAGAAAAGTGAAGACCCCATCGACACATGGGATAAATTTTTCGAACACATCCGAAACAAGTTTTATTCGCCAATGTACCTGGAGCAACAGTACAAGAAGTGGCAGTAGTGAGGGCAATGGAAAGACCAGTCTGTACAAAGCTACACCGACGAGTTTTATTGACTCATGGCTAGACTTGGCATCCAAGAAGAAGAAAAATTTATTGTTTTGAAGTACGTTAGTGGATTATCCCAGTACATTCAGTAGGAGATGGGGTTTCTGACTGTCAATACGTTTGTTGATGCATTCCACTATGCCAGCAAACTTGAAACCAAGCAGAAGGGAAAAGTGCTCTTCGCAACAAAGCCGACATCAGGACGACCACCCGATAAGAAGGCACAAGCCAACTTCAACAAGTCGAAATCTTCTCATCCAACTCCGCCAAAGCTAGATCATGGAAAGAAACCTTTTCATAAAAAGGAACGTAGCAAGTAACCGACTGGAAAATGGTGCAACTACCATCACTCATCTTGGCATGATACGTCTGAATACAAATCTCAGAAGACCTTTTTGGAAAAAGTGTCAACATCTGACACGTTTGACAAGACTGTGGTAGAATCTAACCCAGAAGAACCGACTCTTTTGACATCGACAACTCTAGCAGCCTTGACCATCGTTGATGAGGAGGAATGAGAGATCCTTTTCCATACATAGGTATTGCATCTGATTGTGGACAATGGGAGCCAAAAGAACTTTGTTTATGAAATTTTTTTGAAGAAACTAGGTCTTGTGACCACTCCACATCCTCAGTCTTACAACATCGGTTGGATGAAGGATGGACAAGGGCTAAGGATCACCCAACAATTTGAGCTCGCATACTTCATAAATGATTTTGAAGATGAAGTACTCTGTCATGTGGCACCTCTTTTTGTAGTCGACTCCCTATTCAGAAAACTTTACGTATGGGATCTCCATGGAAGTTACCAGTCACGACCATAGAAGGTGATTGTCATAATTAGAGATCAGCGATACAGCATACCAGAACAATGACCTACACCAACGGTTGCCTTGGTATCTACTAAATAGACAAATAATATCATCAATCATGCTTAGAAGTTCGCATTGATTATGATAAAGCTGCAACCTTCTAGGAAGACTGCAACAACTAGTCGAGTCACCGACCAATGCATCTCCTCATAGAAGCAGCAAATAAACAATATTATTAATGAGTACCAGAACCTATTTCAAGTTACCAACGGAGTACCTCTACATTGTCAGGTAAAACACTCTATTGAACTTTTTCCTGGTTCTTCTTTTCCTAACGCACCTGTCTACAGAAGATCCATTCTCGAAAATGAAGAGATTCGTAGACAAATTCAAGATTTGATTGACAAAGGCCATATCCGACTCAGCTCCTCCCCTTGTGGAAGTCCAGTCATCCTTGTTCTGAATAAATATGGAATTTGGCGCATGTGCATCAACTACAGGGCACTCAACAAAATATCGGTGAAGAATCGGTACCCTCTGTCGCAGATAGACAAGCTTATCGACTGTATGAAAGGTGCTAAATTATTTACTAAGCTTGACCTCAAGTCAGGATATCATCAGATTCCAATCGAGCCCTCAAATGTATGGAAAACTGCTTTCAAGACCAAGGAAGAACTGTTTGAATGGTTAGTCATGCCTTTCAGCTTAACCAATGCACCTGCGACCTTCATGCGATACATGGATAACATTCTTCGACCTTTCATCGGCAAATGAGTCATTCTCTATCTTGATGACATATTGATTTTCAGTCGATCATGGGAAGAACATGTTGGACAAATTCAACAAGTCCTCGACACTCTCAAACAACATTGGCTATACTTGAATATGGACAAGTGTTCCTTTGCAATGAACAACATCAATTATTTGGGGTTTGTAATTGACTTTGCAGGCATTCACGTTGACCCATGAAAAGTAAAAATTCTCAAATATTGGCCAATTCCTCATGGCATTCAAGAACTACGAAGTTTTGTTGATTTGGCAAATTTCTGTCGATGAGTCATACTTGGCTTCAGTCACATACCCTAGCCCTTGAATCAGTTGACGAAAGGAAGTGGGAAAACTATCTTTAAATGGACACCGAGACAACAAGCATCTTTTGAACAGCTCAAACACAAGATCTGCACTGCACCAGTACTTGTGTTACCTGATTTGCATCAGCCCTTTGAGATTGATATGGATGCATCAGACTATGCCTTGGGCGTAGTGATCACTTAGTCTGGTCACCCAATCGCTTTCCATTGTGAAACTTTTAATGACACTGATAGAAGTTATTCGGCATACGAAAAAGAATTGTATGCCATTGTACAAGCCCTCAAGGAAAGGAGGCATTACATCCTTTGTAAGGAAATGGTCATTCTCACTGACCACAAGCCTCTTCAATTCACTCCGACATAGTCAAAATTGCAAACAGCTCGATAACCTGCAACAATTCCAGTTGGTAATTAAGTATTGGAAAGGTAAAGTTAACGCCGTCGCTGATTGTCTAAGCAGACCGCCCATTAATCTCCTTTTCACAGTGATGAGTATGCATGGATATGACACCACTACTTGGCCTCAGTTGTATCAGGAAGACATCGAATTTTCACCAGTCTATCGATAGCTTCAAACTAACAAGTCGTCGACTGTCAACTATTTCTTGAAAGATACATTTCTATACAAGCTTGGATAGCTTTGTGTACCGACTGATGAGCATCGACAGTATCTCATTTGGGAAGCGCACTACAACAAGACTATAGGACACTTTGGAGTAACAAAGACACTAGTTATTCTGCATAAGTATTTCTTTTGGCCTACACTTAAAATCGATGTCAACAAGTACATTCGATCATGCCTGGTTCGTGCCATTGCTAAACCACCTAATCAACGATAGGGCTTGTACACACCTTTGCGAGTTCCTAGTCGACCATGGGAATCTATTTCTATGGACTACTTGACAGGGTATCGTACAATGAAACATCAGCATGATGCAATCTTAGTAGTATTCGACAGATTTTCCAAGATGGCCATTCTCATACCATGTAAGAAGACAACAACAGCACAGTAGACTGCTTAGCTCTTCTTCACACATGTTTGGAAACATTATGGTTTACCGACAACCATTATCTCACACAGATATGCCATATTTGTCATCATATTTTGGAAGACCCTTTGGAAATAGCTAGACAAACGAATTTCATTGTCGACACTTTCCATCCTCAGATCGACGGATAGATGGAAGTTGTGAATCGCTTGGTAGTACAACTACTTCGCATGTACAACCACAAGCATCAATGAACATGGGATGAAAGTCTTCCATACATACTGCACAGCTACAAGCATGCTCAGCACAGTTCTACGAGAAAGAGTCCATTTGAGATCTGTTATGGATTTCAACCCTCAGCATCTATCGACTTGATCAGCTTCTCGACACAGTCAAAATCCGACACTGACCACAACCAGCAAGAAGTTGACAAATAATTGAAGTTTCGAGAACAGATTTGAGACATCCAACGACAAGCACATGATATGTTGCACAGAGCAAATGCGAAATCTAAGGCCCGACACGATAAGCATCGTATCCCTCATTCATTCCAAATTAGGCATAAGGTATGATTAAATCTTAAGAAGGAGCGCTTCACTGTCCCATTCAAGAAGCTCAAACCTTTGCGATATGGTCCATATGGTATTCTTCAGCAAATTGGTGAAAACGATTTCCAGCTCGACATTACTATGTGCCTTGGTCTACATCTAGTCTTTAATGTGGATCTACTTCGACCATACCATGCACCATTGTTGGAACAGAATGAATTGCACATAAAAGAACCTGATGACATCCATCTAGATGTTCAGGAGCCTCTTCCTTGCGACACCATTGTGGGACGACGAGTATGACATGTAAGGATGAACACAATTCCCTTGTTTCAGGTTGCTAAGGCAGGCCATATTCCATCACAAGGAAAATGGTACTTTGCTACTGAAATGACCAACAAGTTTCCTCACCTTCATGAGCAAACAATGGAGACCATTGTTTCTTAAGGAAGGAGGTCTGATCCAGATCGCAGTTGGCATGTATTGTCGAATGCCGACAACCATTGCGACCAGTCATCGTCGTCGACACAACTTCGTCGAGTTTCAACTTCAACATGGCTTCGACACACTCCGTCACTTCGACACAAATTTGGAAATTTGTCGAACTACGACATGACTTTGACAAGTTCAACGACCTCGTAGTTTCATGACGTCGACCTACGACATGCGACTGTCGAACTTCGATAGACTATCTCTCTGTCTTCCAGTCAACTGTAACGGTTGAACTACCGAATCATTATAAATTCTTTTTGTAATGGAACGTAATGGGCAGGCACCCAAGCGTCTCAGCACTCTTTATATAAGCATGTAAACTATTGTAACATACACCTTATCAGTCCAGATCTTTACATCCTATAATAGAGAATTTAGCTCGCATTCCTGCATATTTGTCTTTGTGTATTTGTGTTTATCTGCATAGTGTATTTCCTACTTTGCTTATTCTATTTCTTGTGCTTCCGTCATAACAGAGCCGACTCATTCAGTTGAATTGTTGTCCCCCTCGTCTTCTTCGCCCTGAGTGGATCACAAAGTCTCCCATATCCACTAATGGTTAACTAAATTCTACCATTATTAAAAGTAACTCATCCATGGTTAACCTTCTCTAACCAATGTCAACCATATTCAACCATGGTAAAATCAAATATGCCTAACTAAATTAACCATGTCTAACCAAAGACTACAAAAATTCAACTCAAATGTTATTAACCATCATAAAATGCCAATTGTGAATTATTATCAACATGGTCAAACATGGTTAACCTTAGCTAATCAATGCCAACCATGTTCAACCATGGTAAAGTCAATTATGCTTAACTAAATTAACCATGATTAAGAAAATTCAACAATGTTAAACATGGTTCACTAAAGTCAACCATAGTAAACATAGACAACCTGTGTCACCCATGGTTAATTATGGTTAACTACGGTTTAACTTTCTCAACCCTGGTCAAATATAGCCATCAATCGTCAACCATAATAAAACATGGTTAATGACATTCAAACATGGTGACACATAATCAACTTGGTTAATCATTGTCTACCATAATTTATCACAGTTAACCATTAACAAGGGTCAACCATAGTTAAACATGGTTAACCATGGTCAAACTTGTTCAATGATGTTTGATCATGGTTAACCTTACCTAATCAAAGTTAACCATGTTCAAGCTTGGTTCACAAAAGTCAATAATGACTAACTAAACTCGACAAACATAGTTAACCAAAGGAAACCATGGTCCATTAAAGTCAACCATGCTCAAACAATATTCAACCATGGTAAATTATGGTCAAACTTAGTCAACAATCATTTATCACCCATTGTCAACAATGCTTAATGATAGTTAAACATGGTCAACCATAGTAAAAAAATTTCAAACTACGATCAACCATACATGGTTAACTATGGCCAAACATTATCAACCATTGGTTAACACCCATCTTCAACTATTATCAATGATGTTCAAACATGTGGTTAACCTTAGCTAATCAATGCAAGCCATATTCAACCATAGTTCAATAAAGTCAACTATGGTTACCTAAATGAACCATGGAAAACCATAATGCCAAACAATTGTAATATATGGTTAACCATTGTCAAACTTAGCCAATCATGGTAAACATAGTCAACCATCATCACCCATGGTCAAACCATAGTCAAGTATTGTTAACCAGGGTCCAACTTTCTCAACCATGGTCAAATATAGTCAACAATAGTCAACCATAATCAAACATACATTTAGACAATGTCGCACATAGTCAAACATGGCCAACAATGGTCAACCATTGTTTACCATATTGTACCACATTTGACCATTGTCAACCATGGTCAAACACAATAAACCATGGTCAAACAATTACCAACCATGGTTAAATATGGTCAAACTTAATCAACCATTGTGAACATAGTGTTCACCTTTATCACCCATGGTCCCAAAGTTAATTTATGGTTAACCATAGTTAGTGTTTCTTAACCATGGCCAACCTTACCTAACTAAAGTCAACCATATTCAAGCATGGTTCACAAAAGTATACAACTAGTAACTAAAGTAACCATGGTTCATAAAATTCAACAATGTCAACCAATCTCAGCCATATTCAACCATGGTAAATTCAACTATGTTTAACTAAATTAACCATGGTTAACCAAATTCAACAAAATTCAGACATGGTTCACTAAAGTCAATCATGGTAAACATAGTCAACCTCCGTCACCCATGGCCAACTAGGCTTAACTAAGGTCTAACATTCTCGACCATGGTCAAATATAGTCATTGATAGTCAACCATAATCAAACATGGTTAATGACATTCAAACATGGTCACACATAGTCAAACATTGCCAACCATGGCCAACTATTATCTATCATGTTCAAATTGACCCATGGTCAATTTTACGTAAGCAAAGTAAACCATAGTCAAGCATGTTTCACAAAAGTCAACAATTGGTAACAAAAGTCAACCATCGTGCACAAAATTCAACCGTGCGTACGAAAAGAAAATATTTCTCATACAAGTCGATATAAAATCTATTTCTCCAGTGGAATATCACATATAGAGCACCAACATGAATTTCTCCAACTATTGAAATACAACTTGGCATGGTCTTATTACCATATATTTTAATGCCTTAATGTTGGTATAAAATAAAGCAACATAACCCTTTAGGAATGTAATAATTTGACATTACTTAACCAAGATGAATGTTGTAATGAGAGATAACTATTGAGGAACACCGTAATCCAACAAAATTCTTGAGAACCATGGCCAACCAAACTCAACCTTTGTATACCACACATCACTTTGGCATAAGTGAACCAAGATGAATATGTTGTAATGAGACATCCTTTAAGGAATGTCATAATCCAACATAAAAACTTTAGGAATATAGCCAAAAAATATCAACTGAGCTCAACCTTAATCAACCACATTCACTAATAGTCAACCATATTTGACTATATTCATCCATATTGAAACATTGCCACATATAGTCATCCATAGAAAACCATGCCAAACCAATGTCAACCAAAATCGTTGTGTCATAATCCTTATTGAACATGAAGATGTTAACAAAAATATTACTTATTTAATAACATGATGAAAGTGACAATCTAACAGAACGCTAGAGGTATGTCACAATTTGACATAACCATTTAGGAATGTCAAATATAACATAACCCTTAATGAACTAAGTAATCCAACATAACTATTTAGTAATATAATAATGAATTAAGTAGTCCAGCATAACTATTTAGTAATGTAATAATGTAGTGCAATGTGGTTATCCAAAATAAACTTGTACAAAAATATATAGATCATTTAGTATAGTTAAAAATAGTAAAACATAAGTTAATACATGTCAAACATACTAAAATTAATTTTATTGTAAATTTAAAGCATATTATATAATAATATTTAATATTCTAATTACTTCCCTACTTGTCCTTAGACCACACTCTCCATGGCCTATTATTACTATTTACTAATATTTATTTCAAATAAGTAATACATAATATTATATTTTTGACCTTGATAAACAATTAAGGATTCTCAAGGATTTACGCTCTAACCTGGGTATGTCTAGTAACACCAACAAAACTAAAGTTATGATTATCAAATCCAAAAAAGACATTTACGCTAACTTTGAGTATGACAATAACAACTTGGAAGAAGTGTCCTCTTAAAAATATCGTGGAATAGATATCCATCATAAGCTCAATTTGAACTACAACATTGAGAAAAGGATTAATGGGGGGTGGAAAGCTTATTTGGTATAGAAAATAATTGTAAATAAACAAAATTGGTGATGTGGAGTAAAAAGAAGTTCCTGTTTGAAACTCTTGTCACTCTCGTTATCTTGTATGGTTGTGAAGTTTGGGGTTGCGGCATCTCTCGAGAATTCTAGAGAAAGATTGAGCAAATTCAAAAATGTATTATCACATATAACCTCAAAATTAAAATCAATATTCCCTACACTATTCCCCTTATGGAAGTGGGTCGTCCACCCATCAAGAGCATCGCTATGACTAGATACCTAATGTACAAGAACATGATAAATAACATGGAAGACCAGAGACTCCCTAAAATTGTTTTAAATTTTAGTCAAAACCATCTACGGATCAAGAGAGTGTGGCATAAAGATGTCATGGCTTGGTTAAACCTTTGGGAGATTGATGAAAATATCACTTTGCCAAATATCAGCAACCTCAAAAATACTATCACTTCTAAGTTTAAAGAAAAAAATGTGGGACAAGAAATATTTAGAGGTTAAAATAAAATTAAAATATTACAAAGAGGTCATTAACCCTAATATGGAAGATCAAAAGTATCTCTCTATCTGAACGAGCTCGAAGAAGAAAATTCAGATAGCAAAGATAAGAATGAACTCGCATGAGCTTCATAGCGAAATAAGGCACTGGGTAATTCCTAAGACACGATGGGTGGAAAGGACGTTGAGGACAAATCTCGTTTTCTTTTAGAGCGCCCTACGTACACCGCATTCGATTGTAGTTTTCTAATCTTTGTTGCAATTCTGACCTCCATGATCTTCCAACATGTCAAAAATATAGTGAGCTTTTTTATAATAGGAATTTTTTTTACAACAATCCAAATAATTCCTCTCTCTTTTCTTAAGGTCCAATAAACCAAATGAGATCATCATCATCATCATCATAATTAATGTAAATTTTATTTATTTTTATAGTAATTTATAATATAATATTATTAATTATATTTTGAAGATATGGTTATCAACTCATAATTTATTTTATATATATATAATTGATTTTATATATATAGATGAATATGGTCAATTCCAACCTAATTTTTCTTTGGCAAAATTTATGAAACTACAATCAACTATATATAAAAACACACACACATATATATATAAGTGTTTTTATATATAGATGAATATAGTCAATTCCAATCTAATTTTTATTGGGCAAAACTTATGATCCTTGCCGTTTAGTACGCTCTATTCTCTTTCTGCGGCACCAGGGTAGGAATTTCAAATCACCAAAGCCCATCAAAATTGACGGTAATATCTAAATTATCAAACGTTTTTTATATTCCAAGCCATTTTGTGACGGCTTAGATAGATTGTTGACCGTATTTGACGGCTAAATTACCTCGTGACGAGCAATTTACCCGTCAAATTCCATCACTGTGCGGCACATTGCTTTCCACATCGGGAATGTGGAAATCTGCAGGCGTTCTTATATACAAAGACAAAACTGCTTCGAGTGTGGAAATCCACAGGCATTTTTATATGGAAAGACATGGAAATCCGCTGGCATTTTTACATAGAAGTCTTTCAGTTGCGGCAAGTCAAATTGGGCAACTTTACCAAGATTTCAAAATCTGTGAAGATAAAGTGTGTCAGATTCCACCTATCAGGCACACTATAGTTAATTAATTATATATATAATAAATATTAGCTCCTCATATAATTGATAGGTACATCACACACTCTATAATAGATTCAAAAATCCTGGTAAAAGTACCAAGTTTGACTGGCTGAAACTGAACGAGAATGAAAAATTAGAATATAAAATTTCCATAAGTCACTGTAGAATGAGAACGACTTCCATTACCAGCAAAATGAGTGTCACGGGTAGATGGCTTTGACGGCTTTGGACGATCCATAGAGGAGTAATACCACCACAAATCAAACTCTATGTCTTTCCTTACCTCTTTATAATGTGTCTTGAACCTTGGCCATGAAAAAAGAAAAACCTACTATTATTAGGCAAAGCTATTTGGCCACGTGTTCTCCACTCTTTTCAACTTGAAATTATGATACTGCGTGCACTGTGTTTTGCAGAAAGAATTAGCCTGTTTGAAGAAAGCATGTTATACAATTACCATTATCATGCACATAGACGGTATATGATCTTCTATTATCAGTTTTCTCAATATTCAAGCCGACTCTGACACATAGACATTACCTTCCTTTCAATTCTCATACCAAACGCATTAACATCATGGAAGATTAGCAGCGTTAGTGGAATTCCATGTATTTATACTGATCTATCCAAACAATTTGCAGGGTTATCTTTCCCTTTAGACCAGGGTTGGTTAGTTATAAATACTCTGATACATTCCATTTCAGACCATGGTGATCTACTGATTGTAAACCATAAGAGCTTTCCTCCTGAATCTTCTTCTCATTCCAAGCAGTTCTTAATTTTCTCCTTAGCCTTGTTTCTACTTCAATGGCTTCCCCAGTGGCTGTCAAATGCTGTTATAGCTGGATATGCCGCCTATTAGTTTGCATTCTGTTGTTGCAGAACCTTGTGTATCTGGGGTCAGGCGCAGATTCTTATATAGCATCAAGAGCCACGTACTATGGGAGTCCAGACTGCCTCGGAACTGACGGTACATGCATGCATCAACGCACAAAAATACTCTATTATTACTATTATCATATGGGGGTTATGCCAGGGCAGACTTTATAACTTAGCATTATATATTTTGATGTGAGTGCAGGTGGAGCGTGTGGATATGGTTCCTTTGGGAGAAATCTCAATGGAGGAGATGTAGCTGCCGTCGCTCAGCTATACAGAAATGGCACCGGATGCGGTGCTTGCTACCAGGTAACCATTATCATTTTATTATTTAATTAGTAAATTGTTATTAATTTTAGATGTGGTAGATCAGTTGTTGGGAGGAATGTTGTTTGTTTTGTGATACTTGCTTTTTGGGAGTAGATTTTGACTATATAATGATTGTAATGTTGGCGATACTTTGATTCTTCATAATAACATATATAACATATGTTAGAAATTATAGTTTTGGAATAAAGCATAGACTAAGTAGTTATAGAATGTATTGTAGAGAGTAACAGTGGTAATGGAATCTTTGTTACAATTTTAGTTGCCAATTCCCAATGCAAAAAACAACTCAAAATTTATGAATCAATTTGGCAAATTCATATTGATGAAATTCTAGGTAAGATGCACAAATGGAGATCTCTGCACGGACGAAGGAGTGAAAATTGTTGTGACAGATTACGGGCAAGGAGACCGAACTGATTTCATCATGAGCCTTCGTGGCTACTCTAAACTTGCCCGCACAGACAAAGTTAGCCAAGTTGTATCTTCGGGTGTGGTGGACATCGAATATAAACGGTAAATAGTATTGGAAATACTCGATTAATTTGATATTCATAGACTTACTTCACCGCAGTTTGATAACTTGATTTGATTTCAGGATATCCTGCCAATATGAGGGCTACAATATCATGTTTAAGATCGATAGCAGCAGCAACTTTCCAGACTATCTGGCACTGATGTTTTGGTATCAGGCAGGCCAAAAGGACGTACTGGCTATCCAACTTTGCCAGGTAGTTATTCCCATGATAATCAACCTCTTTCTCTTTGCAATTCTTTTTCTGGATCGTGACTTAAATTAGGTTTGCGAATGATGTTATGTAATGTAATCCAACGCAATGCAGGAGCAATCATATGAGTGGAAAGCAATGTGCCGAAGCCATGGCGCAGTGTGGGACGTGGTAACACCTCCCGCTGGTGCTCTTTCTCTTCGTTTTCTGGTCAGCGATGGCAACAGCGAGGAATGGATATCAGCCGCCAATGTAATACCGGCTAACTGGAAGGCGGGCGCAGTCTACGACTCCGGCATTCAGCTCAGTTAATTCATTAATGTAGATTTACTAATAGTCTGCGATATTCACAATTTCCAGCTAATAAGAGTGTTCTCCTAAATCATATTAAAGCTTTAATAATCCCGTGGCAAGGAGGCTTCTCCATGCAGCGAAGAGACTTGTATTCATATTTGAATAGCAAAATTGCAAATGCCAATCCTTTTGTTTGTACTAATGTTTCTATTGAATGGCAAGAAAGTGGGTAAATCATTGGCTTTGATTACTGAATCTAACCAAGTCAGACACCTTATGCTTGCAAATTACAGCAGTGAGTTACTAGAGCTAACCCACTGGGCTAATAAGCCATACATTTATTCTCTTCATAGTGTAATTTTGGATATGGAAAGCAAACCCGAATATAAAAGTGTGAGGCACAAGCCATACAGAAACACAACATTTTATTATGGGCCATTAATTAAAGAAACAAGCTCGGTATAACATGACCTTCCCTAACATATATACCTCTTGCATGAGAAAAATCTTGTGACCATGAAGGCCGAACACTTGTAATAACAGAGAGATTGCATAATTTGTTATGTCTCCACCTATCAATCTAACCAACGGAGGGGACATGAACGATTTATGGGATTTTGAATTTCACCCCCATGAACATATTATGAAATTCATAAACATTTAATTGTGTGTGCAAATGAATAATAAAATACACAACAGAAAATAAATTCATTCCACACTCACACATCATGCATATACCAGCATAATCATCATAGGAATAATAATTCATGATCATTCAACACAAGAGTAAATAGACAATTAAACACTTATCTTTTAATTGAAGTTGTTTGAACAACTAGTTATGGAAGAGCAACGTTCCACCCAACTACTGAGAGGCCACCCCCGATTTGGGCTATGTATCCACTAAGGAGGAACTACATAGGCTCACTCACAGACATAGGAACATACTCGAATGCTAAGCCAACGCACAACTAGGTTTATCAAGCATACAAAGAGACAAAGGAGGTGAATGCTAATCCAGTGAGCTCAAAAATAGAGCTACAAGCATCTCAATTGGTCTTAGCCAGCCTTGGCACCCACAATACCTACCACACCAACCACAAGGA
This sequence comes from Larix kaempferi, assembly GCA_027924585.1. Lineage (NCBI taxonomy): Eukaryota > Viridiplantae > Streptophyta > Pinopsida > Pinales > Pinaceae > Larix > Larix kaempferi. The sequence continues at coordinate 1,788,311 of BSBM01001218.1, forward strand.
ACGTGCCATTTTCTACTACACAGTCCCTCAGGTGCCTGCTATTCAGGGTGGGCATAGAAAGGTCGAAGCTGCTAAACCTTCATAGATATTTGCTTACACTGGGTTTATCAAGAAATTCCATCCTCATATCTCTCTCTCACTCCAATTCTCTCTTGTATTTTCTGATTTTTGTCACACTAAATTCAACCACGAAATTCAATTTATGGGCTCCCAAATCTAGGTTCTCCCATGGATTTTTGGGATTTGACACTCTCAAATTCGCTCCGGGGTTGACGTATATGTATTCCCCACTGGATTTCATGAGAAACATCAGTTTCTGGGCATTTTTTATAGTCTAAACATGGCTTATTCTCTAGTTTCCATTTATGTTGTTTTTCTAGCTGGGAATGCACAACATGTTGAAAATTGGTGTCTCGTTGTCCAACCATGGAATGGGAATGATGGGAAATGAATCCGCATGAGGCAAATTGACTTTTGGGTACCAAAAATTGAGCCCATACTCATCCATACGAATTTATGTGTTTTGTACATGCTCCATTAAATTCATGAGCTGATTTTTCAGTTGCCTTCTTACAATAGAAATAAATATCAGCAAGGAAGTCCACTTGAGTAGTTGCTTGCCATTTATGGCTCATGGGTTGTCATGAAGACACTTGAAAACAAACGATTTGATCCCACACACCCCTCACCTCTCCCTAGTGGATAAACACAACCCCCTCATTTTTGGTGCTTCTGTAGCCATCTCTTGGAATTTTATTTGTATTATAAACATTTACACGGTTTTTACATTTTTCCATGGTTGACTACCACATGTCCACAAAATATAAAATACTATCATTCATAAGCCAAGAATTCACTAGCAAGGTCTTGGCCTTGATCTCCACGCCAGGAATCATACACCGCATATTTACAATATTTACACATCAAGCCAATCATTTCAAGGGTCAAAACGGGGGTACTACATAATCCATGTGTCTCTCATTCCATATTTTTTAACGACTGCCTCAAACGACACGTTCCTATACTAATTACACTTATGGTTAGTAGTTCTTGGGTTTTGATGTGGCTTGATGACTTTAAAAAAGTAATAAAAATTGATAAGAAACATAGAATAGTGTTTTTATGTGCCTCGTATGTTTGCATTAAAGCATATATATGACATGATTATATGTGAATCATATAAATATTTTACGGAAGTGCATATGTGACTTGAATTTATTGTTATGGAAAACCGATATGATAATTAAAATTCATTTGCGCATTCATGTCTTTTGATGGACATGTAGCAAAGGAAATAGTTGACTTTGTTGTGTGCTTGTTGGATTACCCAAATGCATAATCCAATAAGTGAAGGGATGCCATACCAAAATGCTTAGTTGGAAGGGATGTTCTAGTGAATTGTAACAAGAAACTATACAACCAAGAGAGAATTGGCATACTTTTTACAACTTATCATTGTTGATCTCACCCACAAGGACCTTTCAATATATTTCCAAAAACACTTGAAAGGATTTGGACTCAAGGGTTGTGGGTACTCCTATAAACATGGTATCATAAAAAAAAAGTGGAGATGAGAAATGGGATATATAAGGGTAGAAACTAGAAATACCTAAAGGACTAATCTATAAAATATTTGTATGTTAGAATTTATAAGGTGGCATTGAACTCCTACCAAAATGATAAATTGGTAAGGATCCAATGTGCTTCTGAAATAGTTAGAAGTTTATTTTGGTCTTTATAAAATAAAAGAATCACATTAAATTTATTGTTCCCATTTGAAAATGTTTGTACATGTTTTGTTATGATGGGAGGGATATGTAGATGCCTTGAGGAAAAGAAAAAAATCTATGGCTACAAAATGGGAAGAGTCAAAAAGTTGTTGAAATCACTTTCTATCCATGGAAGAAGCACCTTCGGCTAGAACAAGGACAAAGTGTACAAGAATACATGTCCATATTGTGGAAGCAAGCCATCAAGTTGGATATCTCATTGGAAGAGCACGAGATAGTGGTGAAGTACCTTGGAGGACTATACACCCATATTTGAAGGCAAATGTAAGTGTGAAATGCATAGGCGAGGAAATTAATAAAACTCTACACTTTAAATTGGACTTCAATAAGGGGTGACAACAAAAGGACCAACGAGAGACTAGCAAGATGAATGACAAAAATATTGCAACCACAACTCAAAAGGGGAATGATCCCAATAAGCATTGCAAAATTTGTAATGTGGATGGGCACACAAATTATAAGTGAAAGAAACCTCATAGACTAGTTCATCCATAATGGCATAAATCTAGGAGTGGATCAATGAAAAATACCAAGATGGGAGGAATCAAGGTAGAAAGCACCTTCAATGCAGATGTAAGTCATACTATGCACCACATTGTTTTAGAGCATGAAAGGATCCACAAGTTGTTAGTGTTTCATACAATTATAGCATAATAATTCAATTGCATAAAATAACTAGGATCACCAGAAGAAAGACAAAGCACATAAACAAAGAACACGAGAATTTATCCTAGGAAACCCAATTAGGAGAGAAACCTGGCAACCTTCGTATAAACATGAATAATTATGAGATCAAAGTACAAAGATGAGAGAGATAAAGTAGAAATTCTCTCGAACCAAAAACCCCAAAAATAAGCTTCTCCTAGTTGCAGATGCAAGATCATCTGTAAGTGATGCGAACTTGTTGTGTGTGAGTGAATGAACAAATGAGGCATACTTCCTCTCTATTTATACACATGCAAAGATGACTTTCTCCCTTTCTGGGCCGACCTGACTTTTCCCAAACTGGGTCGACCTGACTTTTCCCAAACTGGGCCGACCTGACTAGGGCAGTTCTGCCCATTGTTTGGGGTAGACTTCCCACTGTTTTGGGGCAGTTTACCCACTAGGCCAACTTGTCTAATCTAACAGGGCCGACTTGTCTTGGGGGAATATAAAAATACATTTAATAATTATTTTCTTTAATTAATTTTCTCCCCAAGGTTTACATTGATTCTTTCAAGGGTTTACATGATTAATTACATCAAGATCAACTCCCGTAGGAGGTACAAATAATTACAATAGAGTATAATAAGAATAAATTCTGAAGTTGCACAAAATCCAACACTCTCTCTCAATAAGGAAGGTATTCTTCGGTCTTCATCGGCATCACGATCATTTGGGTTTCATTTGTACATATATACTATCTCAATAATCAAAATGCATACTGAAGGTTGTCAACATAGTCTCAGTCCTTCGAGAAGTGTCATCATGCATCAACTCCACCAGTCCTTGGGTGAGCACAAGAGAGTCTCTCCATCCTACCTAGATGTCCGAGAGATAGCATTTACCATATGTTATGCCATCTTCTACCTATCCATCTCATCTGCCAATGGGATCCTACCATACCTATCTGAGATCCTAAACAAGCAAAGGTGCATGACCATCTACTACATGTTCATCTCATCTGCCGATGGGGTACTCTGATACCTGGATGGGAACATGAACAAGTAGAGGTACTTGTGCAATCATCACATCAACATATACTACCTATTTGTCTCATCTATCGATGGGATTTCTCCCATACTTGGCTGAGAACCTGGAAAAGCAGAGGCACCTATGTGAAACCCGACCATCTACTACATGTCTGTCTCATTTGTCGATAGTATTTATCCCACACCTGGCTGAGAACCTGGATGAGTAGAGGCACTTGGGTGGAACCATGCCATTTACTTATTGTTCATCTCATTTGCCAATGGGATTTCTCCCATACCTGGCTGAGAGCCTGGACGAGTAGAGGAACCTAGGTGAAAGTAGGGTAAACATCTCTATGTCATCTCTCCCTCTCAAGGAGGGACACATTCTATTCTAATCCAAGTCTTCCGCAAAAGTATTCAAACTTCATCCTAGGAAGAGGCTTGGTGAGAACATCTGCAGTCTAGTCATTTGTCGAAACATATTGCAACTCGACTGCACCTCTATACACCATATCACGTATGAAGTGATACTGAATCTCTATATGCTTCAACCTATCATGGAATACATGATTCACTAACATCTACACATAGCTATGGATATCACAGTAAATCACGGTCGGATTTGGAATCTGGCCAAACAATCCTGCAAGGAGTTTACGAAGCCATACTACTTCTCGAGATGTTGTACTAGCATCCATATACTCAGCCTCTTCAGTACTGAGTGCAATTGAGTTATGCTTCCTGCTGCACCAGGAAATCACTGCAGAACCCAAACTAAAGCAACAATTTATCCCATGGGATATTTTTCCATATTTTTAGGGGTGAAAAAAAAGATTCACCAATTTGCATTTTTTGTAGCCTCGTTTCACCCAATTTTGATGGGGTAAAATTTTTTCACTCTAAAAATCACCAAATTATTATATAAACTATATAAAATCCTTAGAAATTGAAATAATTTTAGAAAAATAACACCAAATATTTTATAGTTGACATTTTAAAAATTGGTAAGAATCGCCAAGGTTTATACACTTTTAAATAAATAGGGGTCCTTAAAATTATCCTTGAGCAACATCTGGAAGTAATATTCCTATCTGCAACACATCTGGTCCAATCTGAGTATATAAACCCTTGCAATATCAAGTCACACTCTGAAGCATATCTCATACCATATCCCACAGTGCCACGCAAGTATCTGAGCACATGTTTTGCAGCAATCCAGTGAATCTGCCTCGGCTCACATATAAACTGGATGAGAGCATTCACAGCAAAACGTATATATGGTCTGGTGTTTGTCAGATACATCAAGGACCCAATTAGTTGGCGATACATAGTGGGATAAATTAAATAATCTAAAGCAGAATCCCTCAACATCCTGAATCTTTTCAGAATATCTATGGTGTATTTTCTTTGAACTAGGAAAATCTCCTTCTGTCTCTGCCATACTTCTAATCCCAAGAAGTAATGCATCAATCCAATATCCTTCATTTCGAACTCAAAGGCAAGTTTCTTCTTACACCATACAATAAGTTTCTCATTTCCAGTGAGAAACATGTCATCAACACAAAGGAACAAAATCAGTGGCTCATCATTCACAACCTTGTACTTAAGGTTGGGGTCTACATCACTCTGATGCAACTTCCACCCCATGGTTGTAGCAATAGAAATGATCGATATGATGGAAGTATATCGAGCCACAGGAAAAAATGTCTCATCATAATCGACTCCCTCTTTCATAGAAAACCTTCTGGCAAAAAATCTAGCCTTGTGTTTTTCCACACTCCCATCTGCTCCATGCAAAGTCTGTTGTGCCCATCTAGACCTCTTCTGGCCTACTACAATATCTCTAGGAACATCAACTGGCTCAACTGGATCAATGGAATCGATGGGTTCATCCTCTTCTGCTAACTCCCTCTAAGCCAAAGGGGGAGATGATCTCATCTCCTTTGGTTCTAGCATTTCCTCATCCTCAATCTCCATGTTTGATCCTCTGCCTTTCCTAACAGCCATTTCTACTTCAAAGGACACATCCCTGCTGAATTCAATCTATCTGGATCCTAGGATGTAGATTATGTACGCCTTTGAAGACTCACTACATCCCATGAAAGCTCCCTTCTTTCCTAAAGGTTCTAACTTCATCCTTTTCTCCTTGGGAACATGTATGTAGACTCAACAACCAAAGATCGAGAGGTAGCCCACTTCTGGTTTAACTCCTGTGAAATCTTTTCCTAAGGTCATCCTTCCAGTCTGAGAGTCATAATATGAATATTAACGGGATTCATGTGTCCACCACTTATTCATCGGAACAAGTCTCATCATCCTTCTCTTGTAGGCCATATCATATGGTCTTTTCCCTACAAGTCAAATCCCGACTGATGATCATTAACATTGCATAATCAAATTTAACCAATGTCTATTTCAATGCAATGACAATAGTTTACATAGGAATCTTGGATAATACTTTAGCAATTCATAAACATGTCTACCAAACACATCTGGGAACTATCTAGATGTCTGCTATCTCCACTAGAACATGCCATCAAGAGTGTGCACTACTCTAAGCATGCAGAAAGGAGATATCATCTAGACTAGCTCGAGTATGTGTTCATGAAATGTTGTGTAGCTCATATGCATAGAAAATACAACAAGAGTCTATAGTACACCAAAAGTAAACTATATCAACTACTCAACACATTTCCTGATAGATATGCATATAATGGTTATGAAGACATATAAGACAAAAACATATCTATGTAAGCAAGAAAACCAAATACTTATCTCCTATTGTTTTTGTGTGTGGGATCCCACTGCCTTCTTGTGGGAACCATGGAGAGACCTTTTTTCTGGCAGTATGGATCTTCATATCTCCTCAACATATGGAGAACTAAAAGAAGAACTTTGAATGATCATCATTCCAAAAGGCAAATGCTTTGTTTAAAATGGCTCACAATGTAATCTAATTTGTGAAACCTTAGTTTACAAGCTTCCTCTAGAAACTTATGGTTTAGAACAACCAAGTTCATTGAGTTGGATACAAGATTAATAGCAATGAGAATCACCATGAGATGTAACATTAGGTCATTTGTTAATGTTTACTATGTTGATGATGTAGAATACAAAGTTGTTCCACTAAATGCATGTGAAGTGATGTTTGGTAGCCCATAGTTATGGGATAGGTATGTGACTTTTTATAAGAAAGATAACAAATATTGCTTGGTTAATGGTCTTAAGTCCTACTTCATCAAAGCACACAAAGGGAGTGGAAAAATTTATCTTTTAGTGATAGAACAAGGACATGGAATGCTGGACTTGGGGAAATGAGTGGAAGCCTTGTGATTTTGGGGACCAAAATCCTCCCAATGGGGAGGTGTGAATCAAAAGAGGATTATGAAAATGAAATGGTTTGTTGATGGCTTAGCACATGTTCAAATCACAATTTTATTTACAAGATAATAAATGGAGAACAAAGGTACAAAATATGCTTATAAGGGAACAATTGCTACAAACGAATGCTCCCCGAAATGGAAAATAAAAATACCAATAGAATAACTAAATATTAGTTTAAAAAAGACTCTAAAAACAACTAAGTCTTTTGGTGTTTTGGAAAATGTTCTAAATCACCTCTCTCTTCTCTTGAATTATTAATATGTTATTTTAAATTATTTTAAAAATATGTATTAAATGGAGTAAGAGAGATTTGAATAAGAGAATATAGAGAATAATCTTGGGAGGTCATTCCACTAGTTAACCTTAACCATAGTCCTCACATGGAATCCACTTCAAATAATACTTTTCTACATTGAAAATGGTTGAATTGACAATTAAAGGAAAATATTGTTACTTTTTTCCCCTAGGGGTGTAGCTCGTCTGGCGATTTTCCTGGCAATGAGATGATATGTTGTATTAGAGTTCACAATTTCAAATCATCCTGACTTACCAGTAACCCATTCTTCTGGGCTATGTGGGTGCACCTACGACTATAGTCATAGCGGAGAGGATTGGACCCCTAGACCCTGTGTCACGCAAGTACTAGCTCCATCCCAATTGCCAATTCCCCTAGTAAAAAAATGTGTTACTCTTCCTCTTCTTGTCATTCGTTATCCGCATTATGAGGAAGGGAGGATCTCGATCATTAGAGAAGGTGGAATGCTTCCTCTACCACGGTGTAAAAAAAAGGAAGCCAAGATCGCTACAAAAAAGGGAGTACAAAATCATGAAGCGATATTGGTGTCTTGAGTATAGATGGTGGGGTTGAAGGTACGTGAATTAGAGGCCTATAGAGAAATTTGGGAGAGAAGATAGAATTTTGTGTGGATTTTTTTCATGATAGAAACAATCCAAAAGGAAAACAAGTTGTTGAAACATGAAACAAGAATGTTTTGTTGTAATCTTTAGAATGAACAAGTTAGGAGGCCATTTTAGCCATGGTTAACTCTAGTATTTTTCCATCGATGTCATTATAATTTGAATGTATGACTAAGATTACTTAAAGCCAAATGAGAACCATTATGTTTATTTTTTTCTTTAACTAATCATGTTCTCTATTCGATAAATGGCTCTCTATCCGGTAACTAATCATGTTTCCAAAAATTAATTTTGTAATCAATATTCAATTGTACAACTTCAAAATAATATGTGTACAATATAACTCCTATAAAAGTTGTAAGCCACGAATTTATAGTTGAAAAATATTTGTAGGTTGCAGTAGAGTGCAAGGGTTTACCACTTTCCCTCAAGGTAATTTGGAGTTGTTTGAGCAAAGAACCTCATCCCATTTGGAAAAGTGCCAAGGAGAAGCTTTCAAGAGTAGAACAAATATGAGAATATCGCAGAGATGAGCTTGTTAATCACCTATAAATGAATATAGATATACTTGATGATGTACAAAAACAATACTTTTTGGACTTGGGGGAATTTCCTAAGTGTAAAAAGCTCAACGTAATTTTGTTATTGGACATATGGGTACATGTACATGGGATGGAATAGGATGATGATTTTGTTGTTTTATTCAAACTTGGGAAAAGAAATATCCTAAATATCATAAGCAATCCCAGGTATGAAACTTGTTTACATATGATCCCTTCTATACTTTGTTGGTTGTTTGGTCCTCTTCGTACATGCTTTTTAAATTCTAAATTCTTGCTTTTGGATCCTTCCATTTTCTAAAAAATTTAGAAACCCCACGGTCAAATCAATCGATATGTTTTCTTAAAGTAAAGATCAAAGCAGGATTTTGAGTTCACTATCATTGGTTTGGTTTTGATCATTTCATGTGAGGAATGGTGTGTCCAATATAACTATGTCATTGAGATCATTTTTATTCTCAACATGATGTAATGTAGGATGTAGCCTTTCATTTGAAAAGCAAGGATAGTATCATCCATTGTAAGAGGATTTGTATTCCTTTCCAGAAGGATAATATTCCACATAATGGCGAAGGACTCTCACAAATCAATCATTTGGCATTTATATTCTTTAAATTCATACAGGTCAGGTTGCTCCTCATAAAACATGCTTTCTTTCCCTCTACTTTCCCAAACGTTGAATATTTATTAGTTCTATTATTAATTTTTCAATTTTGACTTATTAAGGTGTTTTATAATCATTTTTATCAGGATATTATATGGAATTTTATATTTCTAGGACTTGTAGGTGCAATGCAAGAGAAAGCTTTGTGTCAAATTCATTTTAATGATGTAAAATATTTAGCTTACTCTTTGTTGCAAAAAAATATTGTCTTCCAACATTTTTACATACCATCATGCCAAAACTGAAAATTATTATATTATACAATTACAGCTCATAGTGTGCAATACTTATGGGGATGCCAAGATTTCCTTTTCCTATTAAAAATAGTTATATGCTTATGAATAAGTTGTGTGTGCCTACTCCTATTTTCCTAAGCTATAGACCCTAGGAAAGGATGGAAAATTGTATGTATGCTTATGTGAGGGCCTTGGAAAGATCACTCTTTTAGATAAGGCATTTGGAGCCCTTAACATTCCAAACATTAAAGAAACTAATATTGATCATTGATTTGATTTGATCGAACTACCAGCTAAGCTCTCTAATTTAACATCCCTCCAAAGGTTGTTTGTCACTAATCATCATCTTCTTCAAAACTTACCCAATGATCTAGAAATGTTAAGCTCACTTAGGGTGCTAACATTGTCCACATGTCTAACCCTATCAAAGTTTCCACCTTCCATTTGTAATCGTGGGAAACTAGAAATTGTGATATTTCATTATGTGGGTATTTTGAAATACCTTCTCTCTAAATTTGATGAGCTATCAAATCTAGAGACGTTGGACATGAGGGAGTGCAACATAAAGTTAAACTAAGTTATTTAAAGTGTGTAATGATATTTGATCCAAAGATGGAAGCAGAGTGGTTTTCCATTCGAAATTTCACCATTGATGTTGTGTTAGAATGATTTAGTTTGTTTTGGCTCTATGAGTGAACTTCTTAGATGCTTAAAAATAATTGATGTTGTGTTAGAAATATTAAGTTTGGACTAGCTTGATGAGTGGATTTTAGGGATAATTAATATAATAAAGGCCATAGAGGAAGTTATAAATGCAATTCATATGCATGGATGGAGGATAACCCCCTTTATCTAAGTTTTGGCAATAATTATGATATTTGTTTTATAACTATAAGGCACCTAGGAGATTAAAATAAGGAATGATTATGTAACCATTTCAGAATTTCCTTGTAGTTCTCTATTCTAAGTGATTTGGCATAAAAATTTGTAAAATTCATGTGCTTAATAAAGATTTTGAATATGATGTTAGTTATGAGAGATGCTCAATTAATTTAAGCCACCTCTTTTTTAGCAAAAAAGAAATGTATGGTATGTGAATGTTAGTTTTTGTCTTATTGAAGAAAATGGATGATATGTGAACAGAAACAACAAATTGAATAACAAGCAATTGAGTTTGGAAGAATTCTAATTGTGTTTATGATTGTAGAAACAAGGTTCTTATCGACGACTCTAAGGAAAAGCATGTCTATAATGATGAAAATAACTATAGTTTTGCAAAGACTAGTAAGTATGAAGACACAAATGATAAATACATTTTAGCTTGATTTTTGTGTTGACTTAATCTTTGTAAAAAGTGTAGATCATATGCAACTCATTGTAAAATATTTGAAAAATGGTCATTAAATGTGATTGATAATTGTCACCATTATTAAAGAATTGTAGATCAGATCAATGTGTGAAAGTATATAAGATTCTCTATGGTTATTGAAAACATTTAATATTTTGTATAATGAAATGTTTGGTGTATTCTATTCATATTTTGGGATACGATTTGTATTTTTGAGATTTGATTTTTTCATATTCAAATATTCTCTTCACACTCTCAAATCCTTTTTTTGCATTTTCATGGTCTAACCTTGTATTTTCCAAATCCAATTTTACATTTGCTAAGTCCAATTTTAGTACTTTCTAAACTCAAATTTAGACTTTAAAATTACCCATTTTCACTTTGAAAACATCAATTTTGACATATTTACAAAAGGGATTGATTGGAATAAAACCAAAACCAATGATTTGGACATAGTGGATTCACTATTATGTTATTTTCACAACATCACCAACAAAATATACATAACAAGATCACCAATCAAATAGATATGAAATGAAATAATGCTTGAAACAAACCAAACCTAATGAATTGGACATAGTGGATTCACTATTATGCTATGTTCAAAGATCACCAACAAAAAATATATATGAGATGATACAATGCTTGAAAATAGAAATACAATATTCAACTTGAATTTATAGAAATACAATATTCAAATCCATGTAAAAATGGTTAAATTGATGAGACATTTCTCTTGCCTTCAGTTGTGTATCTTGTCATCAGCAATTTCCTTCAATTGTGTATCTTGTCATCAGAAGTTGTATCCTTAAATAACATCGTTAGTTTCATTTACACAAAATTGAACTTACAACCATCTATTATTGACACATATTTTTTATTTCCATAATTAGTACAACCATGAAAAAATATTCATATGAACTGAAGATAAGGAAATCAAACACACAAAGCTAAATTAATCACCCAAATACAATAATATGTTGGAAAAATGTTCAACGACATTACAATACAAGAAGATCACTTTTATTAGCTACTAACTATATTATAAGAAAAATAAGAGAGTAACCTGATCTTAAGCCTTTGCAATCTAATCCATGATACTCTCAAGACATTCTTGGACTCGATGACCATACCAATGTTGCTTGACATGATGCTCCTCTTAATAGAAACCTTGGGGCTCTCTTCCATTATGTGCTCCATGGCACCAAAATGGGTTCCATGGCACCAAAATGGGGACCTCCCACTTGTGTCAAGACCTCATTGGTAAACTCAGTGATCACCAATTTTCTGTAACTGAATTGGAGACTCAAAGGAATCCCATCGTCCATCCTCAGAGTGACCACCCTCTCATAAGCCATCAAGATCATATGCATATTAATGGATAGCCCCATGCGGTCAGGAGGAAAATCCAATATCTTTGATACATTCACTTCAATTCCATCCAGTTCAACTACGGTGTAACCATTACGATTGCATAGATCATCCCTTCAATGAAGTGGCTCTTAGAACTGAAAACTAGTCGTTCTTCTATATATGCTAGGCTCAAAGTGGATTGTAGTAGCTTCTCCATTTTGATCGTCTCCCTTACATGCTTCTTGCAATTATTCATTTTTTTAGCATAAGATCATGTGCAACTCTTTGCCTCGCTTTGCAGTCATGGATGGAACTTACAATAACAGACCATGACTGATAATATGAAAATCTCCATGTTTTCCTATACCATGAAGATTGGATCCAAGCACCTCTCAGCGATCTAATCCACCAGACTCCACAATAGGTTCTTAAACACTAGGGGTGACAAGAAGGTGGGAAGCTCAATGCCATTGGCCTCATCCAGCATATGCATCTCCTTCGCCAGAAACATTCCACTCATGGAGCTCGTGTTGAGGAGATCATTGTAGTAACCTCAAACATCCTCCCATAGACGAGCCATGCAGTGCATCTGCTGGTCATCCTCAAAATCCTTGGAATATCCCTCTATAAAAATTTAATTAAGGCTCTCTTCCATTGATTTTAGTTACTTGTAAAACTGCACTTTGGCCTCTCCTAGACTGCACAAATGCTAGGGAATATTAGCCAACTCCATCTGTCATTCAGAGAACGAGGAGATGTTCTTTTTTACAATGGTTGATAGGGATCTATTGATTCCTCTCCCCTGATTTTGCATCAGTTTCAGAGTGACAATGTCAACTGTATAGGTGAGTAATGTGGCATCTTTTCATTGGAAGGAACAAAAACATAACACGATGTGGCATATTTTTGTAACGACAAAGGTATAGACTTACGACAGTTTTCCATTGACGGGAGAAGTGAGGAATCTACAATAGTGTCTATAACCATATTTCAACAAAGGAAAGTCCTCTACATAATTAAATATTTTGGTTGAAAAAGAAAGTTGAAATAAAAAAGCTTATCCAATGGTTAGTTATTCTAATTTTAAAATTATTAAATACATATAACTGAAACAAATTCAAAAGTTTATTAAAAGTCATTTTAAATTATTTTATTTTTATTTTTATTAAATATTTAAATTAAATTATTTTTTCAATATTTAAAATAGAGTAATCTATTTATTCTACGTTTTGGACTTTATAGTGGGTTTTGGTTCGAATCCAGTCATTTTTTTGGTAAAATTCAAATTTGGAAGTGCTAAAATTGTGTTTTTGAATCCATAAATAGATTCAACACCCTTGAATACCCCCATGGAAACCAAATTATGCAATTTTTGTAGCTAATATATGTGATTCTAAATTTTTTTAAAGATTTCCAACCAAACTCCAAACAAAATAAGACTGAAAATATGCTTTGAAAAATGAAACGTAGAATATTTCAACTACACCATTTAAAATTAAGAAAATTTAAATCTTATTTTTTCATATATTAAATATCTTTACATATTATTTTTTTAATAAATGATGATGAGTATTCAAATCATAATTCATTTACACATATCAAACTTGAAAAAAAATCACATTTTTATAATTTTAATTTTTATAATATTTATATATAGATCAAATAGCATTAAATGCTGTAAAATCTATAATTTAGATAAATATTAAATTTAAACTTAAATATACAAATCTTACCATCCAAAATGTATATTATTATAACATAATAATAAATTTCCAAAGCTTATATTCCAAAAGTTTTATCCTTCATGCAAGTAACTGAAATTCCATCTCATCTAAGTGAAAACCCATTTCATATTTCACTTGTTAACATGCACTATGCATAGAAATTCCATCTCGTCTAACTCAAAACACATTTCATCATTTACGTGTTAACACGCACTTTGAATTTGTTATTTGATTAAGCATTCATTTTAAAGTGAGTTGAGCATTCTTCTAGTTAGCCTTATTTTGAGCTATTATTAGAGTGCCACCATCGCTCCTTTGAGATATGCGTGTAGACTTTGAGGATGCCCCCCTCTCTATAAAATTGACAGCTGGACCATTCCTCCACCTCATCCTGTGAAAACTTAACAACCCTCCTCCCCTCGCAGTTCCCTTTCAAGATCGTTGGACCCATTCTCTTCAGAGCCTAGATCACCACCTTATCCTAACACTAATAGCTTATTTAAAAACTCAGCTTCCAATATCCCTGATGCTCCTCATAACCCCCCTCCCCTTGGAGGAAGCCCATTTGGAAGAAAACACCAACCAAAATGTTAGTGGGGACACTTCCTCCACCATGCCTACCACAAACCTCCCATTTATGGCTAGTTGAACCTCCTTGAATTGGATATACTAACCAGTGACCCCATTCAACATGACCCCACATGGCCCCAAATGCATACCAATTTCCTTCAAACGTCCCAAAGTTTGAATGTAAAGTAGGTGAGAATCCCCAAAACAATATCATTTGATTTCATATATGGTGCTTCTCCACTAGCATCATTGATGATTCCATTCATTTGTTCTTATTCCACATGAAACTTACTAGAGTTTCCACTAAGTGGTATATCGAGCAACCATCCACAATACATCCTCTTTTTGTATCCTTAGCTTCCACTTTTATGACCTTGTACTTTTCCACTATGGTGAGAGCATAGAGATCCTTTTGTCATGTTGTCGAACATCATCCATCCATATCATAGACCACATCCATGAGTGGAGATAATGAAGGAGTATTTGTAAGATTAATCTCAATGACCCGATCTTCTTAGACTTGATCTTGAAATATTTACTCTTTGCCATTGCTAAGGATATTTATTTCGAGCATCCATGAAATGAAGAGGAATCCATTTTGAAGGCTTGGCTATATGACCTTATTTATGTTCAATTTGATTACTTATACATTGTCATCCCTAATGCTCCTCATAGTGACTTTGTATGTTGATATCAACCGATGGAATCCCATTCCATAGATGGTGTGATTGATGTTGTTGCATACAACCCAAATCCATACAATTAATTTCGTCATTCTATAATAAATTATTCATATGGTAATCCCTCCAGCATTGAGTGGTCCAACCCAAGACAAACTTTGAGGTCCTATTATCCTCCAAACCCTTTTCACTCATCCTCTCATGTAGGAATGAGTACCTCTTACTCGACTCCTCCCAAGGAACCCCACATTCATGGTTTCTTGTGTAGTTGCAGTGTTTCTACCAAATACAAGGTGTTGCTAGCCATCAACCCTTATATCGCATTCCATGTCCCTCCACTACGACCTCCAATATCTCCACATTCCCAACTTTCCCCTTTTCCTCGCAGGAAGGTTTATGCTCATCCCAATAACCAACATGTGTAGCATAACACTAATATGAATAAAAATAATCGGAAGAATAAGGGAACCCGAATTAAAAGGGTGGGGGACAATCTCCTTATCCTCCCAGTAATACTAGCGGCAATAAAAAAACCTGCAAATTAGTATCCAAATAAGCCGTCTAAGAAGGGAAATAACCCTCAGTTACAAACTAACCATCGTCATGTTCCTTTTATGAAGCTTATAGACACTACAATCACCATTGCTTGCATCCTTCCAAGGTTCACTAACCGCGGGATGAGGCCAATAAACATGAAACAACCAACACCTCTCAAACTCAAAATGGTGCTCCACCCCCTCATCTTGAAACACCTCAATCGATAATACAACAAAACCCCTTCCCATATCAAGGGGTGGTCACAAAATAGATAGTGATACCATGTCTTGCTCATCTAGCTATGTCATATCACCACAATGATCCTTCCTTTTAGAACATTTATATGACCTTTGCCGATGTCAACCCATTAGATGAATTTTGAGGTAAAAATGGGCCTCGAAACAAAAAAAATATACTATGATATTCAACTTTATAGGAACCAATAGGATTCAAGATGATGATGTCAACCATAAGGGTTAATATTTTTGGAGGGAAAGTGAAAAAACTACTTTTTCTATCATATTTTTCACTTATCTCATTGTAGGTTTACTCAAATGTCAAGTGTGAGCACTCAATGGATGAGGAATTAAATTCCACATATAATGAGTACCCACTCAGCATAGTTTTAAAACACCCAAGGTAGGAAATAAAACATCAAATGGATAAAAAAATATTATTTTGAAATACATTTTGTTTTATGTATTTGTTGAGTATATGTTATATTGTTTGCATGTATGTTGGGGGGGAGTGCGTGCTTGATCGCGTAATGGTCAATCCACTCCATCTAGTGCTTTGACATATGCATTGGGCACTGCACGTGGTGCTTCCTCAGGGGGTAAGAGGGGAGGGATCGTGCCGATTCCCTCCCCCTTCAATGAAGTGGATGATTAAAATGGCCATTAGGCCATTTAAATTCCCGCAAGCACAGCGAGCACCAAATTTTTTGGGTTGTTTTCGGCTATTTTGGGGAATTTTCTAAAAATATCTAATTTAATTCCAGTTAAGGGATTGGGGTCTATTTTCTAATCCAGGTTAACGGATTAGGGTATTGTATGTTGTGGAATACCTATATTGCATTGTGAGTGATTCATAATGACATTGAGAAAAATAGGAGCAGTGGCTCCAAGGTTTGCTGGTTTTTACTGGTCAAGGGTTTCCAAGGTAAATCTCTGTGTATTATGTGTGAATGTTGTGGTGTAATCTATGTTTTTCTTAAAAGAATCTATATGATTTGCTTCTCTACACAAGTTTAAAACTTACAATATTTTCATTTTTTTCCTATTGGGGGTTTGTCAAAAATATGTCAAGGGGTACTTGTTGGATCCATAATTTAATTATGCATCCAATGAGTTCTTACACTTGAAATTTGAGTAAATATACTTGAGAAGATAAGTGAAAATACAATAGAAGAAGTAGTCTATTCCTTTGCTTAAAAAAATTACAACTCTTATTTTATTATTTTAACTCTTATTTTATTATTTTCCTTAGGAGGTCCATTTTATACCTCAAAATTCCTCTAATGCTATATACACTCCATAATCAATACGATATGCCAATTGTACTAGACAATTCTAGTAAGCACAAGGATCCACCCTTGCAAAAAGGACATTTACATTTATCATGCCATAAACTAGAACCTCCCTCTATGATCCCTTTCAATTTCACTACCCATAACCCCAAAGGTAAAGGTTCTCCATAAATATAGAATTGTGGATGACTTGACCTAGTATCCTAAAGTCGTGTCTACATTGGATGTTCTCCAAAATTTCTAGTGCAACACAAGGCTCTCTTGTCTACCTTATGTGTGATTGAACCTTCTGGTTCTCATCTAATGGCCATTTATTTAGATTGAGATTAACCCTGCATTTCTTCTTCAGGAGCCTCCGAGGTACTTGTTATTGCTAAAAATTTGATTATTCATTGATGCATCATTGATTAAGGAAATTCTATTTGTGTCATGTCCACCCATGTTTGGAAGAATCTCAACTTCCTCAAGTTATCCCCATCCCTTATGACATTTTGCATGTATGAAGGTCGACGTTCCCAACTGTAGGGTATTTTCTATGATGTTCCCATTGCACTAGTCGACAAGACAATTTTGATTGATATTGAGTTTGTAGAAACTTAGTTAAATTACAACCTTCTTTTTGGTCATAGCTACATGTATGTTATGAAATCAATCACTTCCATAGTGTTTAGACCCATGATGTTCACTCATGAAGGTAAAATCATCACTCTTGATCAACTGACCTACTATGATCCTAAGGGGTCAGCCTTTCCGGAACATGTCCTACCAATAGTTGAGGACATTCTTTCTATTTCTTTATTTACTAGCTTGGGTTTCATAGATTTCAAAGATGCCTCTCTCCTTGGAACATTTATAGGAACTCCCCTATTCTCATCTAAGAATACATCTCAAAGTTATGTACCATCACTTCTAAGAAATCTACTACTCAACCATAGGAAGCCCCTATTATTACATCTTCTACAAGACATCCATGTGCAGGATTGCATATCCATCAGGTATCATTAATCTTTCATGCCTTACCCCACCAAACCCATAATCCACCCCTTAGGTTATTTTAACTACAACTCAACTCTTTGGTGCTTATAATACCCCACCATCCATGGTAGCTATGAATGAGGTCACTACTTCCACTCATCCTTCTTCCAAAAATAAGTATAGGGAAAAAACCAAAAATGCAACAACTCAACCTGACATGGTCATCAATACCCTTTCTACTACACCTCTTAGGGCCCCCCGTACCATATGTCATTTGTGATGTCCTTGGTCACACCACCCACTAGTGTCCTGAATTGCATGTTTTATGTATTCATATCCACACTTAGGATGAGAAGACTAATGATATCAGTACAATTGATATTACTCTTCTTAACATTTCTAAGGAGAAAAATAAGGCATTAAGTGCAAACCATCCATGTGTGTTGTGTGGCATCTGTGGTCACTATTCTCACCATTGTACTGATATATAAAAGTTGTGTACCATCTTGGTCGACCTCCACCATAGATACGATGAGTCTTAGGTGACCGTTATAGAATGCATACCTCCACCTACCTCATCCTCTAAAGGAAATATTTCCTTCTATTACATTTCTTCATCTAGTGAGACCCCCTCTTTAGCCCTTTCTACACCTACATCATCCCTAGTGGTGTTGGATATGTCAAACCTTTTTTTCCCCATCTTTTCAAGTTATAAGGAAATCCTTGAATCACATATCAATCCTAAGTTATCATGAAATGATATGCATCACTGTGCTTATTTCCTCCCATGGGAATCCTTGTCAAAAAGTGAGACTTCAAACAAATTTACCATTGAATCAAAGGATTTTATTCCCCTAGGACCTATTTATTAGTTTAGCAATCTGATTCCTTATTTGGATGCCTTTGAGGAAGGAAATATGGACATCATCTCTCCCACCATTCAAGCAGATATTTTAGTTAAACTTGATGCCACTAAGAATATATTTCTTGGTGCTTCCTACACTTCCAAGGAAGTTGCGACCTATAATTATCCCTTTTTCAAGAAATTCTTAACATATTTTCTTGGTCTTACCCTGAAATTATAGCATTAGAACCTATCAAGTAGAACACCACATTGACACCTGACCTAATGTCAAACTTGTGTGCCAAAAGAAGAGATCAATTAAAGTCGAATTTCAAAATTGATAAACTTCATCATGCAGGCTCCATTTATCTGATTGTGTATAACACATGGGTATCCAATCTAGTTTTAGCTAACAAGGAACATGACACCATTTGATTTTGTACAAATTTCCATGATCTGAACAAAAATGTGTCATAAGGACAACTTCCCCCCCCTCCTCATCAACCAAATTATTGATGCATGTGTTGGCCATGATGTTCTATCCTTTATGGATGGTTTCTCCATGTACAATTAGATTCAAAATTTCCCTCAAGACCAATACAAAACTACCTTTACCTATTGAGTCATGTCATTTGACTCAAGAACACTAGAGCCACCTTCTGCAATGCCATGCCATACTGCCTCCATGATATCATGGATATTATCATAGCATATTTTGATAGCCTTACAATGTTTTCAATGAAATGTTCATAACACCTAGAACATCTTCACAAAGTGTTTCTTAGGTGTTGTAGGTATAACATTTTCTTGAACCATATTAAGTGCATATTTTTCTTTCCTAATAGCCAATTGTCGGATTCATTACCTCTCAAAAAGGTATCATTGTTAATCCTTTTAGGGTTCAATCCATTTTTTAACTCCCCCATCCTAATACTTTGCGTCAATTGTGAAGCCTTCAAGGCAAGGTGAATTTCTTATGTCACTTCATTCCATATTATGTCATGATTGTTCAAGGATTCTTGCATTTTATTCATTCCAATGTCCCTTTCATATGAGAGGAGAAATTTCAATCTTCTTTTGATGCCCTTAAGCATGCTCTTACTTTGACACCCTTAATTAGACCCTCAGGCTTTACAAAGGACTTCATCCTTTACATTTCAACATCCACTTACCTTATAGATGGAGTGATTGTTCAAGAATATTTTGACCGCAAGGTCCATGTCATCTACTATGTTTCTAGGAACCTATATGGACCTTATTTATATTATAACCATAAGGAGAAGGTAGACTTATCCATTTTTTTATTTGTTTAGAAACTTCACCATTAAATACTTATGATAAAAAACAAAGTCATTGTGAATTTGAACCCCATGTTGTATCCCTTGAGGTGAATCCGAAATCAAGGAAACATTTCTAAGTGGATCATCATCCTCTAGGAGTATGACCTCAACTTCGTTAGTCCCAAGAGTAAAAAGGATTTTTCGTTAGAAGAGTTCAACTCTGACCTCCCCTATGATGTTAACAACTCCCCTATCAATAATGATCTTCTAGATGAGAACATTTTCATTATTTCCTTGGACAATCCTTAGTATGGGGTTATCCTAGTATATATGGACACTTAGAAGTTTGGTTTCCATATCTCATGTGATGATCATCATTAGATCCATCACTAATATCCCTCACACATTCTTATCGATGATATTTTATATCTACGTAGATCAACATTGTCTTACGATTATGCCTCATATTTGAAGAGATCAAACATGTATTGAATGAATTACATAATGGATCATGTGGGGGTCACCTTTTAAGAATGAACACCACCCAAAAAATTGTTTGTGCTGGTTATTTTTGTGCTACCTTATTTTCTAACTGCATAGAGGTAGTGAAGCATTGTTGAAGTTTCCAATTATTCACCCTTAAAGCTGAGGACCACTCTTTCTCTTTTCCATATGGTCATCACTATTAGTCTATTATGTAAATGGACCATTGACTTCATGGAATGTAAACAAGTGTCATTTAGTTTCCATAAGTACATCGTGGTGACTCTTGACTATTTCAGTAAATGGGATGAAGGGACATAACACGAAGTTGAAGGACCCTTTTGGTGCAATTGTAGTTTTGCAAAGCACCCTTCTACTTCGCAAGAACAAAATGAATACTTGTCCCTTGGTGCTAGTACTAGAGGATCACGTTCTTGATAGGTCAGTTGACACATAGGATGGGAAGATAGAAACGCACATATTTTTTGCAGTTACAAAATGCACGCACAATCTATAAGACATGTTATAAACCCCTACATTTCCATCCCTCCCTCCCTACATCCCCATCCTTTTATCTCTCTCCCCCCTTAACTCTCTCCCCCTCTCTCCCTCTTTCCTCCTTCCCTCTCTCTATCTGTCCCTAACTCTTTATCCCTATCACTCCTTCCCTATCCCTCCCTCCCTACCCATCACTATCCCCCCTCACTCTCTCTATATCCCCTACTCCAACACCTACACCTAACCCCCACCTCTCTCTCTCTCTCTCTCTCTCTCTGTATATATATATATATATATATATATATATATATATATATATATATATATATATCATCAACCCTCTCTCTCACTCTCTTACCCCACCCCATACTCCTCCCCCCGTCTCTCTCTCTCTCTCTCTCTCTCACACACACACACACACACACACACACGCCTCTCTACTCCCATTCCTACCCCTGACCACCACCCTTCTCTCCCAACCCCTAACATGCCCCACCCCCCCCACTCTCTCTCTCTCCCCCCAACCCATACTAAACCCCTCTCTCACTCTCTCTCTCTCTACCCTACGCCACCTACACCTAAACCCCACCCCTCTCTCTCTCCCACAACCCCTGCTCTCTCACACACACTCTCACTACCCCTAACCCCCACTCTCACTCCGTAACCCCACTCATACTCTTCCTACCTATAAACACCCCTACATCTCTCTCTATCTCTCTCCCCTACTCCCTCTCTCTCTCTCTATCACCCCTACTCTCTCTCTCTCTCACCCCACCCCACCCCACCCTACCCTACCCTACCCTACCCTACCCTATAACCCTATCATTTTCTCATAAAACATTTTTCACATATGTTTGTCCTACAAAATTTTCTATTGTGATTTCTTATAGCGATGTAAGTTCTGTTCTATTATTTTATTATTTTAATTTCTTATAAAGTATGCTTATGTCATGATATGTTTGTTTGTTTTCTAAACTTTAATTATAAATACTTTCTCTTGAGTTTTATTACTTATAAGTTATAACTTGTTGAACAACCGATTAGCCAACTCCATCTGTCATTCATAGAACATGGAGATGTTCTTTTTTACGAAGGTTGATAGGGATATGTTGATGCCTCTCCCTTGATTTTGCATCAGTTTCATAGCCAAAACAGGGATCTCAACCAGACAGTTGTCAAACAATACTACTCTTTCTTCCACAACTCATCAATATTTCGTTGCCGACGTGGTTTACCTCACATACGAATCCTAGGCATATGCCAGCAACATTTATAGTCACCTTCTCCCGAAGCCCTTCGAGCGTCCGGTCTCATTTCATCACCAAGGCCAGAGTTCGCTTGTCGTGCTCATCAAAATTATGATTGATTCCCAAGATGAGACAATGAAGAGTGACAACGTCAACTGTATAGGTGAGTAACGTGGCATGTTTTCATTGGAAGGAACAACAACCATAATATAACGTGACATATTTTTGTAGCGACAAAGGTATAGACATGAGACATTTTTCCATTGACGAGAGAAGCGAGGAATCTACAACAGTGTCATGAAACCATATTTCAACAAAAAAAAGCGTCCTCGACATAATTAAATATTTTGGTTGAAAAATAAATTTGAAATAAAAAATCCTATCCAATGGTTCGTTATTCTAATTTTAAAACTATTAAATATATATAATTGAAAGAAATTCAAAAGTTTATTAAAAGTCATTTTAAATTTTTATTTTATCTTTATTAAATATTTAAATTAAATTATTTTTTTCAATATTTAAAATAAAGCAATCTATTTATTCTACATTGTGGATTTTACATGGGTCCAGTCATATTTTTGGTAAAATTCAAATTTGGAAGTGTTCAAATTGTGTTTTTGAATATATAAATAGATTCAACACCCTTGAATACCCCCATGGCAATCAAATTATGCAATTTTTATAGCTAATATATGTGGTTCCCCATGGCAACCAAATTATGCAATTTTCATAGCTAATATATGTGGTTATAATTTTTTTTAAAGATTTCCCACCAAACTCCAAACAAAATAAGAATGAAAATATGCTTAAAAAAATGAAACGTAGAATATTTAGACTACAACATTTAAAATTAAGAAAATTTAAATATTATTTTTGTGATATATTAAATATCTTTACATATTATTTTTTTAATAAATGATGATGGGTATTCAAATCATAATTCATTTACACATATCAAACTTGAAAAAAAATCGCATTTTTATAATTTTTATTTATATAATATTTATATATAGAACAAATAGCATTAAATGCTCTAGAATATATCATTTAGATAAATATTAAATTTAAACTTAAATATACAAATCTTACCATCCAAATTTTATATTCTTATAACATAATAATAAAATTTCAAATCCAAAAGTATCCTTCATGCAAGTAAGTGAAAGTCCATCTCATCGAAGTGAAAACCCATTTCATCTTTCACTTGTTAACATGCACTATGCATTGAAAGTCCATCTCATCTAAGTGAAAACACATTTCATCTTTCACTTGTTAAGACGCACTTTGCATTTGTTATTTGATCAAGCATTCATTTTAAAGTGACTTGAGCATTCTTCTAGTTAGTCTTATTTTGAGCTATTATTGGAGTTATTGATATTTTTCGTGCCACCATCACTCCTTTGAGATACTCGCGTAGACTTCAAGGATGCCCCCCTCTCTATAAAATTTACAACTGGACCATTAGTCCACCTCATCATGTGAAAAATTAACAGCCTTCCTCCCCTCACAATTCCCTTTCAAGATCATTGGATTCATTCTCTTCAAAGCCTAGATCACCACCTTATCCTAACACCACTAGCTTATTCAAAAACTCATCTTCCAATATCTCTGATGCTCCCCCTAACCCCCTCCCCTTGGAGGAAACCCATTTGGCGGAAAACACCAACGAAAATGTTAGTGGGCACACTTCCTCCACCTTGCCTACCACAATCCTCCCATTTATGTCCAGTTAAACCTCCATGAATTGGCTATACTAACCAGTGACCCCATTCAAAATGACCCCACATGGCCCCAAATGCCTACCTATTTTCCTTCAAACGTTCCAAATTTTGAAGGTAAATTAGGTGATAATCCCCCAAAAAATATCATTTCATTTTATATATGGTGCTTCTCCAGTAGAACTATTGATGATTCCATTCATGTGTGCTTATTCCACATGAAACTTACTAGAGTTACCACTAAGTGGTATATCAAGCAACCATCCACAATACATCCTCTTTTAATATCCTTAGCTTCCAATTGTATGACCTAGTACTTTTCCACTACGGCGAGAGCATAGAGATCCTTTTCTCATGTTGTCAAACATCATCCATCCATATCACATACCACATCCATGAGTGTAGATAATGAAGGAGTATTTGTAAGATTAATCTCAATGACCCAATCTGCTTAGACTTGATCTTGAAATATTTACTCCTTGCCATTGCTAAGGATATTTCTTTTGAGCATCCATCAAATGAAGAGGAATCCATTTTGGAGGCTTGGCTATATGACCTTATTTATGTTCAATTCGATTACTTATACATTGTCATCCCTAATTCTCCTCATAGTGACTTTGTATGTTGATATCAACCAATGGAATCCCATTCCACAGATGGTGTGATTGATGTTGTTGCATACAACCCAAATCCACACAATTAATTTTGACATTCTATAATAAATTATTCATGCGGTAATCCTTCAAGCATTGAGTGGTCCAACCCAAGACAAACTTTGAGGTCCTATTATCCTCCAAACACTTTTCACTCATCCTCTCATGTAGGAATAACTACCTCTTACTCGACTCCTCCCAAGGAACCCCACATTCATGGTTTCTTGTGTAGTTGCAATGTTTCTACCAAATACAAGGTGTTGCTAGCCATCAACCCTTATATCCCATTCCTCGTCCCTCCACTACGACCTCCAATATCTCCACACTCCTAACTTTCCCCTTTTCCTCACAGGAAGGTTTATGCTCATCCCAATAACCAACATGTGTAGCATAACAGTAATATGAATAAAATTAATCAGAAGAATAAGGGAACCCGAATTAAAAGGGTGGGGGACAAGCTCCTTATCCTCCTGGTAATACGAGCGGCAATAAAAAACCTGCAAATTAGTATCCAAATAAGCTTTCTAAGAAGGGAAATAACCCTCAGTTAAAAACTAACCATCATCATTTTCCTTTTATGAAGCTTATAGACACTACACTCACCATTGCTTGCATCCTTCCAAGGTTCACCAATCGCGGGATGAGGCCAATAAACATGAAACAACCAACACCTCTCAAGCTCAAAATGGTGCTCCACCCCCTCATCCTGAAACACCTCAATCGATAGTACAACAAAACCCCTTCCCATATCAAGGGGTGGTCACAACATAGATAGTGATACCAGATCCTCCTCATCTATCTACGTCATATCACCGCAATGATCATTCCTTTTAGAACATTTACATGACCTTTTCCGATGTCAACCCATTAGATGAATTTTGAGGTAAAAATGGGCCTCAAAACAAAAAAATCTACTATGATAATCAACTTTATAGGAACCAATAGGATTCAAGATGATGATGTCAACCATAAGGGTAAATGTTTTTGGAGGGAAAGTGAAAAAACTATTTTTTCTATCATATTTTTCACTCATCTCATTGTAGGTTTACTCAAATGTCAAGTGTGAGCATTCAATGGATGAGGAATTAAATTCCACATATAATGAGTACCCACTTGGCATAGTTTTAAAACACCCATGGTAGGAAACAAAACTTCAAATGGATAAAAAAAATTATTTTGAAATACATTTTGTTTTATCTATTTGTTGAGTATATGTTATATTCTTTGCATGTATGTGTGGGGGGAGTGCATGTTTGATTGCATAATGGTCAATCTCCATCTAGTGCTTTTTCGTATGCATTGGGCACTACACGTGGTGCTGCCTCAGGGGGGTAAGAGGGGGGGGATTGTGTCGATGCCCTCCCCCTTCCATGAAGTGGATGATGAAAATGGTCGTTAGCCCATTTAAATTCCTGCAAGCACAGCGAGCAACAAATTTTTTGGGTTGTTTTCGACTATTTTTGGGAATTTTCTAAAAATATGTAATTTAATTCCGATTAAGGGATTGGTGTCTATTTTCTAATCCAGGTTAACGGATTAAGGTATTGGATGTTCTGGAATACCTATATTGTATTATGAGTGATTCATAATGACATTGAGAAAAATAGGAGCAGTGGCTCCAAGGTTTGTTGGTTTTTACTGGTCAAGGGCTTCCAAGGTAAATCTTTGTGTATTATGTGTGAATGTTGTGGTGTAGTCTATGTTTTTCTTAAAATAATTTGTATGATTTGCTTCTCTGCACCAGTTAAAACTTACAATATTTTGAGTTTTTTTCCTACTAGGGATCTATCAATAATATGTCGAGGGGTACTTATTAGATCCAAAATTTAATTATGCATCCAATGAGTTCTTACACTTGAAATTTGAGAAAATATACTTGAGAAGATAAGTGAAAATACAATAGAAGAAGTAGTTTTTTCCTTTGATTAAAAAATTGTAACTCTTATTTTATTATTTTAACTATTATTTTATTATTTTCCTTAGGAGGTCCATTTTATACCTCAAAATTCCTCTAATGCTCTATACACTCCATAATCAATACGATATGCCAATTGTACTAGACAATTCTGGTAAGCACAAGGCTCCACCCTTGCAAAAAGGACCTCTACATTTATCATGCCATAATCTAGAACCTTCCTGTATGATCCCTTTCAATTGCACTACCCATAACCCCAATTTTAGAGATTCTCCATAAATATAGAATTATGGATGACTTGACCTAGTATCCTAAAGTCGTGTCTACATTGGATGTTCTCCAAAATGTCTAGTGCAACACAAGGCTCTGTTGTCTACCTTATGTGTGACTGATCCCTCTAGTTCTCATCTAATGGCCATTTATTTATATTGAGATTAACCCTTCATTTATTCTTCAGGAGCCTCCGAGGTACCTGTTATTGCTAAAAAATTGATTATTCATTGATGCATCATTGATTAAGGAACTTCTATTTGTGTCAAGTCCACCCATGTTTGGAAGAATCTAAACTTCCTCAAGTTATCCTCATACCTTACGACATTTTCCATGTATGAAGATCGACGTTCCCAACCGTAGGGTCTTTTCTATGATGTTCCCATTGTACTAGTCAACAAGACAATTTTGATTTATATTGAGGTCGTAGAAATTTAGTTAAATTACAACCTCATTTTTGGTCATAGCTACATGTATGCTATGAAATCAGTCCCTTCCATAGTGTTTAGACCCATGATGTTCACTCATGAAGGTAAAATCATCACTCTTGATCAACTGACCTACTATGATCCTAAGTGGTCATCTTTTCCTAACCATGTCCTACCAATAGTTGAGGACATTCTTTATATTTATTTAGTTACTAGCATGGGTTTCATAGATTTCAAAGATGCCTTTTTCCTTGGAACATTTATAGGAGCTCCCCTATTCTAATCTAAGAATACATCTCAAAGGTATGTACCATCACTTCTAAGAAATATACTACTCAACCATAGGATCCCCCCATTATTACACCTTTGACGAGACATCCATGTGCAAGATTGCATATCCATCAGGTACCATTAATCTTTCATGCCTTACCCCACCAAACCGATAATCCAACCCTTAGGTCATTTTAACTACAACTCAACTGTTTGGTGCTTATAATACCCCACCATCCATGGTAGCTATGAATGAGGTCACTACTTCCACTCATCCTTCTTCCAAAAATAAGTATACGGAAAAAAAAAAAAAAAAATGCAACAACTCGACCTGCTAGACATGGTCATGAATACCCTTTCTACTACACCTCTTAGGGCCCCCATGCCATATGTCATTTGTGATGTCCTTGGTCACACCACCCACTAGTGTCCTGAATTGCATGTTTTATGTATTCATATCCACACTTAGGATGAGAAGACTAATGATATCACCACGGTTGATATTACTCTTCTTACATTTCTAAGGAGAAAAATAAGGCATTAAGTGCAAACCATCCCATTGTGTGTTGTGTGGCATCTGTGGTCACTATTCTCACCATTGTACTAATATATAAAATTTGTGTACCATCTTGGTTTACCTCCACCATAGATATCATGAGTCTTAGGTCACCGTTATAGAATACATACCTCCACCTACCTCATCCTCGAAAGGAAATATTTCATTTTATTACATTTCTTCATCTAGTGAGACCCCCTCTTTAGCCCTTTCTACACCTATATCATCCCTAGTGGTGTTGGATATGTCAAACCTTTTTGTCCCCACCTTTTCAATTGATGAGGAAATCCTTGAATCACATATCAACCCTAAGTTGTCATGAAATGATATGCATCATTGTGCTTATTTCCTCCCATGGGAATCCTTGTGAAAAAGTGAGACTTCAAACAAATTTACCATTGAATCGAAGGATTTTATTCCCTTAGGACCTATTTATTAGTTTAGAAATCTGATTCCTTATTTGGATTCCTTTGAGGAGGTAAATATGGACAACATCTCTCCCACCATTCAAGTGGATATTTTAGTTAAACTTGATGCCACTAAGAATATATTTCTTGGTGCTTCCTACACTTCCAAGGAAGTTGCAACCTATAATTATCCCTTTTTCAGGAAATCCATAACATATTTTCTTGGCCTTACCCTGAAATTATAGGAATAGAACCTATCAAGTAGAGCACCACATTGACACCTAACCTAAATTCAAACTTGTGTGCCAAAAGAAGAGATCAATTAAAGTCGAATGTCAAAATTGATAAACTTCATCATCCAGGGTTCATTTATCTGATTGTGTATAACACATGGGTATCCAATCTAGTTTTAGCTAACGAGGAACATGACACCATTCGATTTTGTACTAATTTCCACGATCTGAACAAAAATGTGTCATGAGGACAACTTCCCCACCCTCTTCATCAACCAAATTATTGATGCATGTGTTGGCCATGATGTTCTATCCTTTATGGATGGTTTCTCCATGTACAATTAGATTCAAATTTTCCCTCAAGACCAATACAAAACTACCTTTACCACTCGTTGGGGGACCTTTACCTATTGAGTCATGCCATTCGAATCAAGAACACTAGAGCCACCTTCTGCAATGCCATGCCATACTTCCTCCATGATATCATGGATATTATCATAGCATATTTTGATAGCCTTACAACGTTTTCAAACAAATGCCCATAGCACCTAGAACATCTTCACAAAGTGTTTCTTAGGTGTCGTAGGTATAATTTTCTTGAACCATCTTAAGTGCATATTTTTCTGTCCTACTGGACAATTATTAGGATTCATTACTTCTCAACAAGGTATCATTGTTAATCCTTTTAAGGTTCAATCCATGTTTTAACTCCCACATCCTAAGACTTTGCGTCAATTGTGAAGCCTTCAAGGCAAGGTGAATTTCTTATGTCAGTTCATTCTATATTATGTCATGATTGTTCAAGGATTCTTGCATTTTATTCATTCCAATGTCCCTTTCATATGGGAGGAGAAATTTCAATCTTCTTTTGATGCCCTTAAGCATGCTCTTACTTTGACACCCTTAAGTAGATCCTCAGGCTTTACAAAGGACTTCATCCTTTACATTTCAACATCCACTTGCCTTGTAGATAGTGCTTGTTCAAGAATTTTTTGACCGCAAGGTCCATGTCATTTACTATGTTTCTAGGAACCTATATGGACCTTCTTTATATTATAACCATAAGGAGAAGGTAGACTCATCCATTTTTTTATTTGTTTAGAAACTTTACCATTAAATACTTATGATAAAAACTAAAGTCATTGTGAATGTGAACCCCATGTTGTATCCCTTGAGGTGAATCATAAATCAAGGAAACGTTGCTAAGTGGATCATCATCCTATAGGAGTATGACCTCAACCTAATTAGTCCCAAGAGTAAAAAAGATTTGTCCTTAGAAGAGTTCAACTCTGACCTCCCCTATGATGTTAACAACTCCCCTATCGATGATGATCTTCTAGATGAGAACATGTTCATTATTTCCTTGGAAAATCCTTAGTATGGCGTTACACTAGTATATATGCACACTTAGAAGTTTGGTTTCCATATCTCATGTGATGATCATCATCAGATTCATCACTAATGTCCCTCACACCTTCTTATCAATGATATTTTATATCTATGTAGTTCAACATTGTCTTACGATGATGCCTCATATTTGAAGAGATCAAACATGTATTGAATGAATTACATAATGGAGCATGTGGGGGTCATGTTTTAAGAATGAACACCACCTAAAAAATTGTTTGTGCTAGTTATTTTTGTGCTACCTTATTTTCTAACTGAATAGAGGTAGTGAAGCATTGTTGAAGTTTCCAATTATTCACCCTTAAATCTGAGGACCACTCTTTCTCTTTTCCATATGGTCATCACTATTAGTCTATTATGTAAATCGGCCATTGACTTCATGGAATGTAAACAAGTGTCATTTAGTTTCCATAAGTAAATCGTGGTGACTCTTGACTATTTCAGTAAATGAGATGAAGGGACATCACACGAAGTTGAAGTACCCTTTTGGTGCAATTGTAGTTTTGCAAAGCACGCTTCTACTTCGCAAGAACAAAATGCATACATGTCCCTTGGTGCTAGCACTAGAGGATCACGATCATGATAGGTCAGTTGACACATAGGATGGGAAGATAGAAACACACACATTTTTTGCAGTTACAAAATGCACGCGCAATCTATAAGACATGTTATCAACCCCTACATTTCCATCCTTCCCTCCCTACATCCCCATCCTTTTATCTCTCTCTCCCTATAACTCTCTCCCCCCCTCTCCCTCTTTCCTCATTCCCTCTCTCTATCTGTCCCTAACTCTTTATCCCTATCACTCCTTCCCTATCCCTCCCTCCCTACCCATCACTATCCCACCTCACTTTCTCTATATCGCCTACTCCAACACCTACACCTAACCCCCACCCTTATATTTCTCCACAAACCCCCTAACACCCCCACCTCTCTCACACACACACTCTCACTATCCCTAACCCCCCTATCTCTCCCTAACCCCCCTCATACTTCCCCTACCCCTAAACCTCTCTCTCTCTCTGTCTCACTTAATACCCCTTCCCATAGAAATTACTACCCCCCCATATCTCTCTCCCTCTCTTTCTCTCTTGAGTCTTCCTCAACCCTATGCCCCCCCTTCTATCCAAATTTCCTAATGCTCCTTAAAACCCTACCCCTTCCCACCCCAATATTTATATTTTTCTCTCCTCCAACCTCCCTCCTCCCCATCACCCCCCATCTGTGTGTGTGTGTGTGTGTGTGTGTATCATCAACCCTCTCTCTCACTCTCTCACCCCATAATCCTCTCTCTCTCTCTCTCTCTCTCTCTCTCTCACACACACACACCTCTATACTCCCATGCCTACCCCTTACCGCCACCCTTCTCTTTCTCCCAACCCCTAACACCCCCCCACCCCCCCCCCATTCTCTCTCTCTCTCTCTCTCTCTCTCTCTCTCTCTCTCTCTCTCTCTCTCTCAAACCCCCTACAACTCTATCTCTCTCTCTCTCTCTCCAACCCATACTAACCCCCTCTCTCACTCTCTTTCTCTCTCTACCCTACTCCACCTACACCTAAACCCCACCCCTCTCTCTCCCACAGCCCCTGATCTCTCTCACACACTCTCACCACCCCTAACCCCCACTCTCACTCCCTAAACCCACTCATACTCTCCCTACCTATAAACACCCCTAAGTCTCTCTCTCTCTCCCCCCTACTCCCTCCCTCCCTCTCTCTCTCTATCACCCCTACACTCTCTCTCTCTCTCTCTCCCCACCCGACCCTATACCCCGATCATTTTTTCATAAAACATTTTTCACATATGCTTGTTCTACAAAATTTTCTCTTGTGATTTCTTAGAGTGATGTAAGTTCCATTCTATAATTTTATTATTTTAATTTCTTATAAAGTATGCTTATGCCATGACATGTTTGTTTGTTTTCTAAAATTTAATTATAAATACTTGCTCTTGAGTTTTATTACCTATAAGTTATAACTTGTTGAACAACTGAAATTAATAAAGTACCAGCATAAATCCATCTTAACTCTGGCCATACCAAGCGCTGTGAGTGATCAAATCCCTTCATGTGCAAACCAAAATGCTAGCCTGAAGGTATTCGATCCCCCTCCATTCCTGGTAGAGCCAAATTTTTAATATGGATATATGCTAGTACTAATATAACACAAAATTTTAAAGTAATTTTTTCTATAAAAGTTTATGAGCATTGGTGTAACATTTTACGTGTTACATGATTAACTAGATTAATTCATTATGCCAATATCCAACATAAAAGGCTTGAAATAATGAATATATATATAGATAGATAGATAGATAGATAGATGTGTGTGTGTGTGTAGACACACACACACACACATATATATAAAGTAATAAGTATGTATTATGTTTTGTGTATTTTTAAATATTCAAGAATATATTATTGGATCTCTTATTCAACAACACATTTTAAATATTTTAAAATTTTATTATTTAAATCGAATATTTAAAATCCACTATTTTTTATGTGAAAATTGCATATGTTATGAAACCTACATGTGCTTAGTTTTACATTTATTTTAAATTTGTTTTTTAACACTTGGAACCACATGTGCTTAGTGTTATATTTATTTTATATGTATATATATTTTAGACCTACATGTGCCACACCAACATTACAGACGTGACACATTTCACTCACTTGGGTTGTAGAAAGCGCCTCTTCAATGCAAGGCTGATTTGGTTTTTTATCCTTCTTTAATGGTTGATCAAGACCAAATTTCCTGGATTTCTTGAGGAAATTTCTATATTTGTTGTGTAGATGTAGTGTGAGTATTTTTGGGAAGATATGAGCTCCATCTCATTAATGTTCTAGAATAAAGTTATCCCTCTTGAGGCTTTTCTTGAATCCATACAAATTCCTTCGTTATTTCTGTAGAACTTTTTGAGGATTTGTAAAAAAATTACGTCTTTTATTTTGGTTTCTTATATCAAAAAAATTGTTGTTCTTTTAGCTTTAAGTAGATCATGGACCAAATTATGTGTTAACCCATGGATCAAGTGTTGTTAGTATCAAGGAGGCATTTGAACCATCAAATCACTCATGTGTAATACATGATTGTGACAATTCAATTAGTAAATTACAAAAGCATACTAATGAAACACACTAAAAGAACACTTTAATCTAATATTAAATTAGACAAAGTTGACCTTGACTAACTTCTAATGTATAAATGTCTTAACATATTCCTCACACTCCAATCGAGCCTGATTTTGAGAGGTGAGATCTATTTTGTCCTAGGATTTTAATCCATATTTGACTTATTTTATCTTATAATCCTAGTTGAAGGAAGAAGAGTTTGATATTTGGGCCATCCAATAATTTGAAAGTATATATCAAGCCTTTTGGAACTAAATCCACCCCTAATTTAATTTGAATTGTATGGGACCAAGCTTTTTTTGGGTTCCATAACAAGAAACATGGGTTTGTGGTTGGAGGCCATGGAGGGGAGGATGGAGGAGTAGATATTGATGGATTCCGAGAGGATGGATTCTTGGAGGAATCATTCTATCCTTTCAACTATGTGTCTTGGCCATAGTATTTTGATGCTACAAGTCAACATACCTATTCTTGGTTTTATTTCCACTAGTCTGCAATCCACAATAAATCATCTTGGTTATATCGAAAGAGATCTTTGATGAATGAGTTTCCCCTTTCCTCTTGTAGATTTAGTACCATTTTGAGTTCTCCCACCCAGATTCATTGAGGGTGATTTGATCTATTCATAAAAAATTGAGTGTTTCACAACATTCATTTTTCTTATTGTAACAATTAGAAGCATATAATCTATTGAAAAGTTGTACTCGCTTTCTAGAGGAAATTTCTATATTGTTTGTGTAGATCTAGTGTGAGTATTTTTGGGAAGATATGAGCTCCATCTCATTAATTTTATAGACTAAAGTGATCCCTCTTGAGGATTCTCTTGAATCCATACAAATTCCTTCATTATTTCTCTATATTTTTTTGAGGATTTGTAAAAAAATTATGTCTTTTATAATGATTTATTGTATCTAGCATGATCTTAATTTCCCCTCATCCCACAATTTCTAAAGGATGATCATCACCCAAGTAGACCATTCCACCAATATATAGCTGATATTTGACAAACCAGTCTCTATGTGAATACATGTGGAAAGATGCACCTGAGTCTAAAACCCAAGAATATAATAGAGATCTTATATTATGAGACATAAAGCCTCACATGTTTCCATCTCTTTTGAATCTAATTTAATAAATTCAATTGATTGTTGATCTAGTTCTTTATCCTTATTTTCCTTCTTTAGATACCAACAATCCTTCCTCGAGCACTCTGTTTCCCACAATTCTGACACTTCCCTTTCTTTAATCATCCTCTATATTTGCACCTAGACTGTGATGTCCCTTGTTTACCCATTTCACTAGATCACTCTATCATGGATAGGTTTTCACTGGTAGAGGAATCTAAAGATGATTTTCACCTCAACTCCTCGTCCAACAAAGTAGCTGCCATAGCATTAAATTCCATAGTTCCTGGTAATGAGTTGGTGATGGTCACCACCATATGATCCTACGTATTTGGGAGGGAACAAAGTAAAATTATTGCTCTGTCCTCATCCTCCACCTTTACACCAACCAAGAGAAGTTTTTTTATTAGGGTATTAAACTCATTTATATGATCTTCCATAGTTGAAACCTCCTTCACCCTCAGTTGATCAAGTTGTTTTTTCAAGAAAACCTAATTTATTTCTGATTTAGTCTCATATAGCTCACAAGTTTCTACCAAATGGCGTTTGTAGCCTTTTATTCAATAACATTGAAAAAGACAAAGTATGCTAAGCAAAGATGAATTATATAAGCTTCCTTTTTGTCTAGATTTATGTATTCCTCATCTATCATGCTGCTCAATTTTTTTTGCAACCCCTTTCAAGGATAGGGCTTGATTATTTTGAACCAACAAATCCTCCACCTAATATCTTATAGGGAGAAATGCATGCCATCAAAATTCCCAATATTGATCTTGGTTATACCTCCTGTCGTTGTTGCATCTCACACTTGTAGAAAACCCTATACCTGTGAGTTTTTTAGGTTGTGATACTAGATGTCAGAAAAATTATAACAACATAAGCAAACAATCATAACAATAGAACATGAGATCTCTATGGAAACCCTATTATACACAATTAAAACCATGAGGCAATGAGGTTTGATCTTTTACTATTACTCAACAAAGGACTTACAATGATTTTTCTATCTCTCTTGTATTACAATGTTGGGTGGTCACTCCCCTTTTATACAATACATATGAGGATCCCAAAAGGAACCAAAATATACCAGAAGGGTCTATAATTTTTCATTGTTCCCCTGCCTAGTGAACCTGATGCATACAAGTTTTTTGTGGGCGTATTTGAGAACTCTACAATAAGAATATTGGATATCTGGATATTAGCTTCATGTCCTAACAAAATTTAAGGGTGCAAAAGAGACTAGGAACACATAGTACATCACTAAAGTGACCATCAAATACCTGAACTATTCATGATCCTTCAACACCTAGAGATTTATCATGGACAACAAATATTTGTTTGGTTTTACATTAATCAAGAGAAAAAGATTGTCTTGATCCTTAGCCATATGATAAGATGCTCCTAAATCAAGAACCCAACCATTGGAAGAACTAGAATTTGATGCATTGTAAGAAATTCCTAAACCAAAAAGAGGATTTCCTTTTGAGAAATCTGAGGAAGAGTTTTATAGGTGGAGATAGTTCTTCATGTTTGATTCAAGTGTTTCCATCTTCTTGAAGCAATGTGAATCTACATGTCCTTTTTCCCACAAAAAATTGCAATGTATTTTAAACTTATTTTCTTTGGACTTAGCTCCTTTATTAGCATTAGGAGAAAAATAAGGTTAAGGGTGTTTGGAACCCTTTTTTTGTTTGTTTTTGTGAGGATGTTGATTCTTCATATGCTTGGGACCTTCCTTCTATTATTCCACTAATGTGTTTTTAGAGGTACCTATAGTGCTAATCAATCCAAGATGCAAGATATTATCTTGCTCTCTAATAAGAGAATATAAAAAGATTCAAGTGAAGGAATTTTGTAAGTATCCCCTTCAATAATGAGGGCTTCTATTATGGAGTGAAATGTAGAAACAAACATTGAATAAGCATGTCCAAGCTTAGAAAGAGTAGCATATATGAGGTGATCATTTTCCCTGCATATCTTACATTATTTATGTAAAAGGAGAATTTTCTTAAACCTAGAAAATCCTCCATGCGAGAGGAATCACAATGATTTAAAGAAATCATTTGATTGTCAAGATAGTGGGATCGAATCTCATTGTGTTTACCAAACATAGTTTCGATCTTTTTCCACACTACATTTGGAGTTCCAATCCATTGTCACAGTGTAAGTGCAACTCACTAGAGATTGACATCTTTATTAGTCCACTTTTTGAATCATTTTTATTGTCCCATTTGGCTTCCTTAGATGCATCAATAGTGGAGCCAGTTTCTATTCCCAAGGTAATCTTGAAAAGTTCCTTACTTGTAAGTACATATTTCATACATGATTTCCATGAGAAGTAGTTAGAAATGGTAAGTAGGATATCGCTTGGATTAGACATATTACAATTTGTAAGAAATCCGGATTTAGAACATAATTAACTAGTTACATAAAAAAAGGTCTTGAAAACTTTTAAGAACTTTCCAAGAAAAATAACAGCCAAAATGGTACCCAAAGGAAAAATTTAATGCCACTTGGAAGTTTAGAAAATGAGGATTACAAGGTATTTTTTATAAAAAAACTACATTATTTAGATCTTAATATTTTAAAATTTTCATAAATGGGCACCACAAATGCATATAGAATGGAAATAGTTGAAAACAAAAAAAATGCACCTCAAACAGACTCATATGACATTGTTATATATGTTTGAAAATCGCATGCAATTTTCAAATTGTCAATGGAAGGGGGTCCTATAGAAGTGACACATGTCAAGTTGTGTGTGTGTGTGCACGCGCATGTGCGCATGCATGCACGCACGTGTGTGTGTGTGTGTGTGTGTGTGTGTGTGAGTGTGTGTGTGTGTGTGTGCGTGCTCACACATGAGAAAGAGTTCTACATGGGATCTGAGTGGACTAATGATTTGGAAAAATCCTAGCTTGATAGTGTGACACTGATACTAAGGTTCCACCTCGATTCACATGTAAGTAGACTACCTCGATTTTTATGTTGATGATGTGGCACTTTCTTGGTCTACATGATGGTGATATGGAAACCTTGGTTCATGTTATGTGGTAGTCTCAAAATCTATGCTATGGATGTGGTGATTTGTGGTTTGATTTATGAACCTTCATAAATCATCAAACATACCTTTCACCAAAATTTATTTTTAAATTTTCATTAAACAAAGGGCGAAGGGTACATATGCACTTCAAGGTGTAGTTTCCAAGGAGATAGGGCATAGACTCCAAGAGGTATTGCAGGGGGGTTTTAAATAATCACCTATGCATACTCTCCAACTTCGAGTCTTCTCATGTGAACTTAGCATATACTGCAACTTTTGGTTGAGTGTGTGTGGAATTTCCCCACATGAAGGGTTTGGGTAAATCATTCAATGAAACAAATGCTCAACAGATATTTGAATATGCCCTTAGATTGTTTTTAAAGTAAAAAATGCAATGCAAAAGGGAGGTGCACGTAAGGAGAGCATGCAGATCAAATTTATAACCAAGGAGAGATCAAGGACAAAAGTGTTTTGGATTTCACAACCAAAGCTATAGATCCTACATATAGATCTAACCAAGGACAAAAAACAAACCTCGAAAATAACTATTATCGAAAAGATAAGAATGAAAAGATTAGTGCTTTCTTAGCAAAAAAAGAAGGTTGAGCTCACACTATCTAGGTCTACTTCCAATTCTCTAAGATCACTCAAAGCTTAAAGTGAAGGGCATATATAGACATGATGGACAAAAAATGTAAAAAAAAACTAACAAAATCAAATATTATAATTTATAAATAAAATTGATAGTAATAAAATGTACATTTCTAAATCCATTAATCATCGGAGAGAAACATGGATATCTTAGGAAAATAGAAGGCATTCCACATGAAAAGAAAGGCATTCCTAGATGAAAGCAATGGAGCGATTCTCTCAACCCATAAATTCTCATAAACAATAGAAATCAGAATTCATTTGTTGCATGCAATGACACTCGATGTAGATCTAAATCAATATAGGGGGCAATATTAAAAATAATTATGATACCATGTGAGAAAACCAAGATAGGTTCACATAGGTCAAAAACCTTAAGAATAAGGCTCACACACATATCAAATATCAATGCACTAATGCATACATGGTTAAATCTATTAAAGATGGAAACAATCCACAACCCTAGATAACATGGCCACTTGAGACAATGTATAATTAATGCAAAAAACATTAAAATACATGAACATGTCTAACAATAAATCATTGAAAAATTAACCTCGTGCTCTTTAAATAGATTTCATGGACCAATTATGTGTTAATCATGGGTCAAGTGTTTTTAATATCAAGGATGCATTTGAACCATCAGATCACTCATGTGTAACACATGATTGTCACTATTGAATTAGTAAATTACAAAAGCGCGCTAATGAACCACACTAAAAGCACACTTTACTCTGATCTTAAATTAAAGCAAGAATACCTTCACTAAATTCTAATGTATAAATGTCCTGCTAGATTCCTCACACTCCAATCTAGCCTGATTTGAAGAGGTGATATATGTTTTCCATCCTCTAAGGATTTTAATCCATATTTGACTTCTTTCATCTTCTAATACTAGTTGAAGGAAGAAGAGTTTGATATTTGGACCATCCAAGCATTTGAGATTATATCTCAAGCCTTTTGTAACTAAATCCACCCCTAATTTAATTTGAAGTGTATGGTGCCAAGAATATTTTTTTGGGTTCCATAAGAAGAAGGATGGGTTTGTGGTTGGAGGCCATAGAGGGGGGGATGGAGGAGTAGATATTGATGGAGTCATAATGGATGGATGCTTGGATAAGGAATCACTTTAACCTTTCACCTATGTGTCTTGGCCATAGTCTTTTGTCACGACAAGTCAACATACCTCTTCCTAGTTTTATGTCCACTACTCTCCAATCGACTATCAAATCATCTTGTTTATATCTAAATGGATATCTTATGAAGGATTTCCCCATTTTCTCTTCTATATTTAGTACCATTTTGAGGTCTCGTACCAATATTGATTGACGTTGATTTGATATATTCATAAAAAATCAAGGAGTGTTTCACAACATTCCTTTTTCTCATTATAGCAATTAGAAGTATATATATTGAAAAGTTGTACTTGCTTTTTAGAGGAAATTTCTATATTTGTTGTATAGATCTAGTGTGAGGTTTTTTGGGAAGATACGAGCTTCAAATCATTAATGTTCTAGACTAAAGTGATCCCTCTTTAGGCTTCTCTTGAATCCATACAA
Organism: Larix kaempferi; assembly: GCA_027924585.1. Classification (NCBI taxonomy): domain Eukaryota; kingdom Viridiplantae; phylum Streptophyta; class Pinopsida; order Pinales; family Pinaceae; genus Larix; species Larix kaempferi. Next base: position 1,827,976 of record BSBM01001218.1, read on the forward strand.
ATTCCTTCGTTGTTTCTCTAGAATTATTTGAGGATTTGTAAAAAAATATGTCTTGTATTTTGGTTTCTTGTATCAAAATTGTTTTTCTTTTAGTTTTAAGTAGATAGTGTATTTCTTATTGATTATTTTTGTTTCCTAGTCCTTTGTAATTTTAGCAAACGCTTTCATTTACTAGATTGTGTGGATTGGCTTCTACTACTAAATGCTCCTTGAAGAGTTCATATTCCTTTAGATATTTCATCTATTTTAACTCATCTTCCTTTTTTCCTTGATGCATTTGTTCCTTCATCTTCCCCTAATTAAGGCTCCATTGCCTCCTCATCTTCAATTAGTTATTAGGACTCTTTCCTTGTGATAATTACTTATGACATACGGGTGTTTTGGGACTTTGAATGAATATCTATATTACTTGGAATTAAAATATTAGTCATGAATAAAGGGATTGATTCAAAGAAGGGTTCTTGGGTTTCTAGGGAGGGGGGGTTTAGGTTTTCGGATGATCTCTAGAGAGATGGATTTCAAGGGAACTAACCTAATTCGGTGAGGGATATGGCTCAATGATTTCTACTTCAACTTCAACTTTGGATAGGGGAATAATGAGAAATTTGTTTCAAGATTGTTCGACAAGGTTCTTCATGGGATTGATGTTACGTATAGGGCACTATTTGTTTTGGATTGGGTAATATTTGTATACAAAGTCCTTCTAGGGCTATAGATTTTTCATTTAATTTGCAGTATTTTGCAAAATTTCCAGACTTGTTGAACATGTTTCATTTGTAGGAAAATTTTCCATAGCCTAGGGATTGAAGGAACTACCATCTCACTAGATCTAAATTCACTTCTTTTTAAGTAATCCATTTTCTAGATCCACCTCTACACAAATCTAGGAAAAATAGAATTTATTTTATTTGGGTACTTTATCGATGTATCTTTGATTATTTTTCCAATAAAGGTTAGGGTTTAGTTGTACCAAAGAATGAGGGGCATGTGGGGGAGCCTTACCTAAACTATGACTATATGGGGATATCTGCTTCTATATTTAAGTCCAAGGACCATCTATTGAGATGCATTCCTCATAGACCCATGAAGTATGGGTTTCTCCTAAATATCAAGTCTTTCTTCCTTAATTTGAATAGAAAAGTTTGAAACCATATTGCATAGAAAAGGGTTTATATTTTTCATTTGATCATAGGTTGGAAACTCGTTATTGGAGTCACGTTTTTTCAAGCTGAGGAAGTGTCTAGTCCTCTAAACTAACTTACTAGTTCACTCTCTAGACATGCAATTGCTTTTTTTATCAAATATTAATGGTGAATATTAATAGAGCGGATCTCCTCTAATTTCTCCATAAATATTATTGTATATACTTGGGACAAAGACACTTTCTTTTCGTATTATCTATGGCCTGTAATGCCAATGCTTCCTAGGAGAATGAATAAGGACGAGGCGTGGAAGGTGCATAAGGAAACCTACCTTCCATTGTTTCCATTGCAAATTAATTTTCTCGCTTGATAGAAAATTCACATAACCTATCAGCCACTATAGTCAAGAAAAACATTTTCATTGGGTAACATTTTAGATTTACAAGATTATCTTTTAAAGCTATTTATTCATTTAACGGTTAAGAGCATGTGTTTTCTCCTAGAAGGTCATAAGTTCAAATCTGTAGGGGGGTTGGGTATGTACACCTCTTTAGAATTTGCTAGTTACATCGATATGCAGAGCGGAATGAAAATAATATGGCAAATAAAGAATTATAGTTCATTATTTATTAATTAATAATTGATATAATTTGAAATAAATAAATATTTAATTTTAAGATAGACTATTAAAAGTATAGCAATCTAATATACATTCTATCTTATTTTCTATAAAAGAAACTCTCTTTTTAATTGAGAACATGATTATGATTTGGTAACTAATGTATAAGGAAAAGATAAACAATGTAGAAGACAAGAAGCTTCTTAAGGTTGCTTCATACTTTAATCAAAACCACTTAAGAAGTTGGCATATACCAAGTCTTGGCTAAATCATTAGGGATTGAGGAAGAGGTAGCTATGTAGAATAGTGATTATATTAAAATTATTATTACATTTAAATTTGAGAATTTGAGAAAATTAAGATATTATAAGGAGGTGATCAACCCTAATTTAAATTTAAAGGATAAAAGTAAATTTATTTGTTTTCATAAAGAAAAAAATTTACAATTTTTAAAAAAGAACAAACTCTCACCACCTTCATCCTGAAATAGGGATAATTTGAGAAAATTAAGATATTATAAGGAGGTGATCAACCCTAGTTTTAAAGGATACAAGTAAATTTCTTTGTTTTCATAAAGAAAATTTACATTTAAAAAAAAAAAGAACAAACTCTCACGAGCTTTCATTGTGAAATAGGGTGCTATACATTCCTAAAACGCCATAGGATGAAAGAATTTATCAACTTTGTAACACTAAGAGGGTTGAAAATGAAAGTCACTTTCTCATATAATGTCTTGCTTACACACAATATTAGAGCACGCTTTCAAAATATTAAATATAATATTAATCTTTCTAACTCTTTAACTCGTCAAAATATTATAGCACAATTTTAAAATATTTAATGCAATATTAACCTTTCTAATGTTTTAACTCATCACAACTATGAAGATATGGAAGTGCTTCTCTTAAGATTGTTTGAGCGTAGAAATAAAATTCTAAAGAAAACTAAACCATTCTTTACTAATATCAAACCAAATATTGTCTTAATAGATTTTAATAACCATGATCATCATAATCAATTAATTAAAAATAAAGCTAACATTATGGAAATAAAATTAAATTTTACTTAAAAATAAAATAATATATAATTTTTATAATAAAAATAAAATAAATATTAATAAACACTTTATTGATTTCTTTTTGCATTTCTTTTACGTTCCAATTTTAATTTTATAATATTAACAATAGGACTTAAATCTTTATAACTTGTTTACTCATAAAAATTAAATAAATCTAGAAAAAATTCTCTCCAATTATTTGGGTCATAAAAATAATATTTTTTAATGAAATCAATTAAATTTGTATCCAAAATTTGCATAGAAATTGGTTTCCATGTTTTGGGATATAGGGAATGGGTATGAAACATCACCACTTGACTTAGAAGAGTACCAATTTCATATCTTTTTAGGAGTTTCAAAGTCAAGGGAATGAAGCTCAGGAAAATTTAGTTGGAGTTTCCCATATAGAGAGCTTAATAAAAGTTTATATACACAAAGATCTTACCAGCTTCCAAACATGTACTCCAAATTGGTATATGTAACATACCTAATACTTGAGACATTTTATGTTTGTGGAAAAAAATTGTCTTAACTTTTATTGTAAAGTTTTATATTTGACCAAGTGGTCAAACATGGCTGTAAATGCATAATATTATTATTTAATAAAATAAAATAGGAGACACTAGCCCAAAGAGACGGTTGAAAGAGTGTTTACTCACCCACTAGGAGGAATGGAATTTGGGGTAGAAGGAAATGGACAATTGGCAGCATCATGAACTCAATAACTAGCTGTTGTTATGGGATAACTCCTTTAAATTGTGGTCAAGTTCCCTGGAATGTGGAACTGGAGCTTGAGGCTCATTTATTGAAAACTGACCACTAAAAGACATAGGCATCTTTTATAAGCCATCGAATTTGAGCAGAGGCTCACACTTTTTCAGAAAAGAAAATTTACCTTGTGGTTCTGCTATATGCACACAAGAGATTCGATGAGGGGAAGCTATGTTTTGAGTTGTAGTGTAAGTTTGTCTGATTCTGATGAGTGCAGAGTTTTCCTGCATAGTGCAGAGGTTTTGTTATGTATGCAAGTCCCCATTGATTGCTGAAGTACATAGGTGAGGTGTATGCAAGTCTCCATTGATTGTTGAAGTACAACCTGAGTGCCTTGCTTCTACATAGAGTCTTCTTCCTAGTGGTTCAGTAAACAGGCTCGGGGGTCCAAGGGAGCAAGTGATTTGGCTGGTTCTTCTAGAGAAGGTTGGGAGGAATAGGCCTCTTTGGGTGTTTGTCCACCCTATCAAGCTATCAGGTTTTTACTTGTTATGTATTCCTTCTGCACTAGTTAAGCTATGTTGTTTAGATTGTTTAAAAATTTTATTTTCCGTTTATCAGTTAGCTGAACTATTGAATGATCTTCTGATTAGGTTAAATTAGTTTCTACAGATTTAATGAATGAATGAGATGATAGAAGTGAATGAACAAAATATCTTCCTGTATTTTTCCTTTCGTCATAGACGATGTACTCTAGTACAGGAAGTGTATAATTAACTTTGAAGATGAGATTGGAAAATAGCAGTAGCCTTATACTTCAAATAGAATAAGTCTTTTATGATATATTACTCCTACGACATAGCAAATCCATACTATATACTATAGCAGTTTCAGGTTTTTGTTATCAACGTAAATGTATTTAGATTTTTATGCTAGTTTTGATAAAACAATTAGCAGAATGATATAGGGTTTCATCTCAAAATCCAAACTGAAATATCTAGTTATACATTTACTAATCGTCTCATAAGATACAAATAATGTTTTAAGAACAGAGTCTACATATTTACTTATCATATATATATATACTATACATTAATGCAAACCCTAAGTTGTAGATTATCATTTAAACTTCCATAAACTATTGTAGCATTGCATATATAGAATTTATAGTCTCTTTTCCAAACAAACTACTCGAATAAACATAACATAGTATCTATGTAATGACTTAGACAATATACAGTAGTATTATAAACCAAGGTATGGAAAAGCGCATTAGTGAAAACATTCATATCCATATCATATAAACTATATCGTTGGTCAAACAATTTATACAAGTATCGAATCATTATTGCAGTAAAAACATATAGTGGAAAGGTAACACCTGTATTCATTACGGGGATAACTTAATATAAGCAGCATTTCAGGATCGAGACCTGTATAGGCTCATCTGAGGGTTTAACCCACGTATTAAAATTAATAACAAAACTTAAAAATAACTTCTAGTAACTTACGTTTAAACCATTATACAGAATCTGAATAATAGACAGGGGTTCGAGTCTCCATATGGAGAAGCTCACCCTTACGTTGAAATGTAAGGTTCAACAAATTAACAAAACATAATTTCATGTAGTGCTAGGCTCAAGCCTAAACCCTGTAAAGAAATCGGGGTACACCATAAATCAACACCCCAACTTATTACATTATCAAAGTATTTGTCGAAACAAAGTCTATTTCACAAGTGATCCAGGCTTCGAGTCTCAATATGAGCTCGCCCAAGCTGTAACTTACATGGCTTAAAACAACTAATACTTTGCAAAACCAACTCGCATTGTTAATATCTTGTAAACAATTTTATAAGACCGATAGTAAAATCTTTCAAAATAACTATTCTGAACCAAGAAAGGTTACGGGTTCGAATCTCAACTCGCCCAAGATTTTATCATTTAAAAAAATCAACATTAAAAACTTATAAGTTATAATTTAAAGTTCATAGACGGGCTCAGGGGTTTAAACCCTGTAGCCTACTTCATATATTTTCATAAATTGAATTTAGGGTTTATACCTTCAATCATTAACCAAAAAGAAAACTCCAAACCATTTTACACAAAGTTAAAATACATTTCCAAGAAAACGAGCAAACCATTATTATTAAAGTATAGTATTTACATTGCAGTTGAACTTCCAGGAGGAGCGACGATAATCCTTTAAAAAAACAACATCCTACCAACACTATAGGCAAAAACCAACTCAGGTCAATGCCCAAAAAACCGACTACTGCAGTAACATAGCCTCGAAAACCCTCTTAACAAATGGAGTTTGTATTGACGAAGAGAAACAAATTTATTACATCCTTGTTGACAGAGGAACCTGGACGTCTGACCGAGGCTTACCGGTGAGTATAAACCATTGCAGGATTACCCCTTCTTCATAACAACTTCACCATGGATTAAAAGATATTTCCCTTCCATGAAAATGAAAACCAAGTTAAATACGAATGGGAAACTCAATACAGTATTGTAAACTAGTGAGGGTTTGTATACTATATCATAGCTTACCTTGACTGTAACCAATCTCGAAGCTGAGGGAAGAACCAGGCATTGGAAACCCTTTGCATGATGCCAACCCTTAACTCCCCATGAACCAGCACTCATCCTCCTTCAAACCAACTCGATGAGTGGAGCATGAATTTCAACAAACTATGGCGGCCGAGCAGGCCCAGCCCCCTCCTCCATAACAAAGAGTAACATTAGACCAAAGACCAAACACCCCAAAACTCGCAGTAGGGTTTCGACACTATCGAGGTGCATTTATGACCTTCATGTGAACACAATCAATGTGCCAACTACCACCATGTTGATGGTATTGCAAGGATCCACTTTGATATAGTTTCAACATATTTTCCCATTACATATTTTAATGTGGCACCGAGTGAAAACTCACGGCCCACTATTACATAGTTTATACATAACAAATATTAATACCCCGATGTATTACTTGGAAACACCATAGTTCACCTTTTCCATGGAGTTTTATGTCGATTTCACCATTCTTTGCAAAGTATGAAGACTCCCACTTTAAGGTAAGTTTAATAAACTAGAAATGACGAAGAGTAACATTTAACACCATAGCCTTTGCATACTTTTAACATCACACATTAATTCTGAACACGTTATGCAATTATAACCTTGGTATCTAGAATTACTAGTCACCACTTAAATAAGGCTAGGATCTTTAATATTCTAACGTAGGAATTAATAGAAATCATTGCACTATCTTAACAAACACCAAAAGTATGCAACCTATAACCTGGATAGTTAAAGAGATGATGCATTAGCTTTAAGCTAAGTAAGCCTCAAAGTCGTACACCAGAATCCAACTTCCAACAAGAAGTAAATTATAAATGAGAGTGTACCAATAAATAATTAAGATCATAAGTACCATCTATCAGACCTTAACACAAGGTTCAACCAAGTCATACTATGATTGCACTGTATGTAGGAGTATAACATAAATACCACACATCATATTAAAAGATGATAATTTCATATTTATAGTTAAAGTATCATAATACTTATGTTCCATGAAATAGTATGCGTGGACAGAAAATAAAAACTCAAATAATATTTAAGATCATTAACAGACATAGGAGTATTCGTGCATTAAATTGTCGATAAGACAAATTAAAAGTTTCTAAAGATAATTACATGTCGTAATTAGTTAATATTAAGTATAGGCATTTAATAGACATTTATTACTTCCACGCATCATCTAATGTTAAATCTAATGCTTAGAAAAAAATTTAAATTTTTACGAAATTTTGGGATGTTACATGTGGTATCAGAGTGCGAGTTCAAACTCTATTCTTGAGAAAGGCTCATGCACACAAACTGAAAATGAAACCCGAAAAACTTAGTTACTAACTTTTGTTTTAATTGTTTTTGTACAGAACAGTTTGACATTTAATTTGCAGGTATGGAAATACCAGAAGAATCCGCAGAGTACAGATCTCATCATAGTGAACATAATAATAACGAACATGAGAATATTAATGAAGAAATCTATGTAGAATTGAATGATCAATCATTTGAACTTTTACGTACAGTTAAAGATTTAAAAACTGAGATAAGAAATGTTAAAGAAGAAAACGAAAGGATTTTAAGAGCATAGGAAGAACTGAACCAGATTTTACTGGAAAAATATCATCATGATGAAAAAGATAAGAGAACATAAGTAAAATTTGAGTATAGAACTATGTCCTATAAACACATAGATAAGAAAGTAAAATACTATAAAAGTGATAGTGACTCTTCTTCCAAATCTGATGATAAAATTTATAGAAGAAAACATAATTCTGATCAAGACAACAGTGATAGTGACTGTGGTCTTAAGAAAAAAGCATAAACATTATGAACAAATTTCAGGGGAATTTAAGAAGATAAAACCCCCAACATTTAATGGCGAAAATGAAAAGGGTGAGGCAGCCGAAGCATGGCTATCCGATATGAAGAAGTATTTTCAAATTTATGATTATTCATCTCAGTTAAAAGCTAAAATGGCCATATACAATCTGAATGGAAAGGTAGACATTTGGTAGCAGGATATTAAGAGTGTTAAAAGCATTAAAGAAAGAACTATAAAATGGAGTGCATTTAAGAAATTATTCAAGAAATATTTTTTGTCCGAATAATATTATGAAGATAAGGCAAAAGAGTTTTATGACTTAAAATTGGGTTCTATGAGTATGAAGGGGTTAAGTAGAAAATTTCTCAGTCTTTTAAGGTATGTACCTTACTTAGCTGAAGAGAAACCTAAGGTACAAAGGTTTCTGAGTTGTTTACCCTTTAACAAAAAGATAGAATTGAATACGATAATCCTACAACTCTTGAAGAAGCCATGAGAAAGGCCAATTTATGTTTTGAACATAATAAGAAAAGGGAACGTGTATCGAGTTGGAGGAATAATAAAACAAGTAATTTTGAGCATAAAAAGAAAACTTTTAATTTCAAGAATTCTGGAAAGAATAAAAATTTCAATAATAGAAATTTTCAAAGTAATAATTACAAAGGTAATGCACCATAGAATTACACATCTGCAAGAAATATACCTAATAACAATAATAATCATAATAATAATGCCAGGATTAATGAACAAAGACCACCTTTAAAATGCTATGACCGTAATGGACCGCATACTAGAGAAAACTGCCCACTCAAAAGAAAGACCACTACTACATTTTTGGCCCTTAGGGGGGGGTTGTCTTCCGCCCCCAAAAGTGACCTACGGGGGGGGTTCTTTGGGGGCGGTTTTGGAAAAACCCCCCCTAAAGGCACTGATGTTAAAAAAAATTCCCTTTAAGGGCGGTTTTTTACGAGATTGGAACCGCCCCCAAAAGTGAATTTTGGGGGCGGTTTGTGACCCCCCTCGTAGAGGCCTATGGAGGCAGTTTTAAACCCCCCTCGTAGAGGTCTTTGGAGATGATTTTAAACCCCCATCGTAGACCCCTTCATAGAGACCTATGGGGGTGGTTTTGAACCCCCTTCATAGAGACCTACAAGGGCGGTTTTGAACCCCCCTCATAATCCCTCTCATACAAACCTATAGGAGCGGTTTGGAACCCCCCTCGTAGAGGACTATAGGGGCGGTTGTGAACACCCCTTGTAGAGGCCTATAGGGGTGTTTGTGAACCCCCCTCATATAGTCCTATAGGGGCGGTTTGGAACTCCTCTTGTAGAGGCCTATAGGGGTAGTTTAGAACCCCCCTCGTAGAGGCTTATAGGGTCGATTTTGAACCCCCTCGTAGAGGCCTATAGAGGAAGTTTAAAACCCCCCTCGTAGATGCCTATAGGGGCGGTTTGGAACCCCCCTCGTAGAGGCCTACAGAGGTGGTTTGAAACCCCCCTCGTAGAGGCCTACAGAGGCGGTTTGAAACCCCCCCTCGTTGTAACATAGAAGGGCAATTGTGAACCCCCCTCATAGTGACATATGAAGGTGGCTTAGAACCCCCCTCGTAGCGACATATGAAAGTGTCTAAGAACCCCCCTCGTAGAAACATACAAAGACGGTTTGAAACCCCCTCTATAGCCATAATAAATCATAATAAAATATATTTGATTAAAAATACCAATATTGCAATATCAATAGGGTACGGAGGAATCGAACCACCAAGCTCTTGCTTGTAAGGCAGGCGCTCTACCATTGAGCTAGGACCCTTTAATAATTAGGGAGATGAGCAATATTAACACCCATATTGCATTATTTTTAAGTCTAAGAAAATACAATAAGAATGTTCAAGAGATGATTGTAATTGAGCTTGAAGTAGAGGAAGAACATAATTTGGACACACCAACGTCTATAAAAGAATGAGTATTAGTTGTGAAATAGGGGACTTCTCACTCAAGAGAGCCAGTTGATATGGAGGCTTTAATTAGAGGCCCGAAATGGGCACATGAACTTGTTTCTTTGGACTCCGATAATGAGGCAATCATTGTTCAGCAAGATAGTTTGCAACTAGTTCCCATGGCCTCTCCCCCAGGGGGATGGATGATGGTAGGAAAGAGGAAAGGAAAAAGGGAAGGACATAGGGGAATGTTTCTCACTAGTTCATGGCTTCTCCTTATTAGATGTTATTCTTATGATTTGTCTAAGCATATGTTTATGTTAATACACTTATTACAAGAGTGTGTGCTCCTTAGCTTTGATGTATACCTTTAGGAGGAAAAGGAATCTCTCTAATCATCACATCTTCTTGTAACACCTCTTGTACATTATTAACATATAAGTATCTAGCTTACAAAAAAAAATACTTAAATTATGTGGAATTTGGTGATCATTTGTTTCATATGGAAACTCTTCAATTTCATATGGCATCAGAAAGTTGCCTTCTGAACTTTATAGTCATTTTCTGTCATTTTCTAGATTTTCATATGAATGACAACTAGGAACTTGCACACAACTCAGGTTTATTTCAAGATAAAGGGGAACCTTCTTTTGGATGCACTTTGCATATTATAGTTAATTTATCTAGTATCAAGGTACCTATAAAGGGTATCAAACAAAAAATATTGGAGAGCTCTTTAATAGGGCAGAGAGGGGCCTGGAGAAATTTTGAAGGATTTAACTACCATGCTGCCATATGTAAAAATAACGATGTTGAAGGTGAAATCATACTGTCGGGTTCTTGTTACTCCTCAAAATGCATCTCCATTTTTAGAAGTAGTTTGGGAAGCAACGAAGTGCTAGATTCTTATGATAGTAGGTGTTTAGCACCTTTAACATGTTTCTTTGCCTCAATATCGCTGAACTGGGTTGATCTGATAGCTTTCATGACAAGACTAAATCAGCCTTAAGTTAATCATATATAGGGTATGATTCACTGTCAAAATCTACAAACTTTTTAATTGTAAAGCAGCGGATGAAAAGATGTATTTCCAGATCTAGCCTACAATGATGAGTATACTTAAACCAGTGACAAGATACCAGGGAGTTAGGAAGCTGGAGAGTTTTCCAATAGGGGAATCAAATATTCGCTCCAAATATCCTCATGTAGGTCAGAAATTGCAAAATAGGACATCAGAGGCACAAGTTTGTGTTTTTTGTTTTACAAGTAAACACAGGTCATATTTATTTGCATTCCTCCCATCTACATTCTAATTCAGGGAGCTCGTGGGATCAAGTGATATCTCCCTGCACACGAATTCACATCAAGGAAACAAAGGGAATTTCCATGGGATATGCATTTAGATTCTACATTTATTCTTCCCTATGAAACCATGGGCAATGTAGGAGTCAACATAATTGATCCAACTAAATTGGATTTTTCTCAATTGCTGAGTGTGATGATTTTGGGAACCCACATTGAGTGTGTGTATTTTGATGGCTTCATGAAATGCAATTTGTGCTTTAAAGTTTACACAAGTGATCAATGCTAAATTATTATATTCTGAGATAGAAGACTTGAGCTATTAGCAACTCCTTATTTTGTTGTTTTCATGGGTCATGTCTCCATGATTTCCAGCATTAAACTATAGAAACTTTATTTAGTCATTGATTGCATCAAGACTTTACTCACTCTTATTCTATCATTGTTATCTAACCATCTCATAAGTTTATTAGTAATATGTCATGCAGTCAGCTATATGAGTTCATGCTGTATTTATTCTCCTTAGATAAGAAAATTTCTCTTACCTCTATTCTCGTGATGCGCAGTAATTGAGTGATTTGTTACTCCTTTACATTCAACACATTGGGATTAGACAATATATTGGCCCCTTCTTGGTGATTGATGACTCAGTGGGGGGCTCCTTTTGTTCATCCTCCTGTCATTTTTATTCTAGCTCTGATATGACTTGATGCCTGCCTTTTTTCTTGTTGAATTTCTACATATATTACTTCAAATATAAAATGAGTACATCATGGAATATAAAATTACATCACAGGAACAACATGTGTATTGGGAAAATCCTGCCCTAAAAAGCGAAAAAGGAAAGCATGTGAGCCTGTGCATCAAGAGAGAGGGGATTGAGTTCTATTACTAAGCTTTTGGGCTTTCATCTTTTTGTAGATGAGGGATAGGAGTTTCTTTTGCAATCCCATTATGTTTTTACATTGGTTGTACTTCTCGACCCCCATTGACCTACTATTGTGGTATTTTGTTGGACATTAATAAAATTATTTTATTTTATTCCCAACTTTTGTTCCTCCCAAAAGGCCTATTCCAAACTGAAAAAAGCAATGCAGACATATGTATCACTAATAAGATCAATGCTTAGCCACTGAAGTCCTTATTGCCAAAAGTGAAATAAAATCAAGGTACATATCTGCAAAGTGTGTCTAATAAGATGTGGTTGAATATGATCTTATAATCGTTGAATGTAGGGTGTTCATGACAACTTACTCTATTTTCATGTAAACTTACTCTGTTTGTTATTCTATTATTTGAATGTTTTCTTGATATTTGCTATGTTGCTCTTAGGTGGAGGTTCTTACTGATTGCAACATTTTAGCAGCCATTGGACAACGCATGACAAGTACACATGGATTTTGTGCTACTTTATTTAATGCATTAGCAGAGGTATATCATGTAGTTTATAAAAAAAGTAGCTTTATTAGTGTGTTTTCTGTTGATGTTTTCCTTATCCATGGACATACATCAAGAAGGACAATATAGTGGATTGGGTTTCATATAAAATGAAGTTGAGAAGGAATGCCGTGATGCTCAATTTTAACAAAAAATGTGCATTAGATGATAGAAAATCATAAAACTATGTTCTTATTTGAATGTGTGTTATAATGTGTTCCTTATTTAGCTAGAAGTCCATTTGTTTCATCTTGAGCATACAAAACAAATAATTCATTGCATATACATTTCTTGCTGAAACCATTGAACTTGGTATTTTTGCAGGCCAATATAAATGTTCAGTCTATTGCTCAGGGTTGTTCCAAAATAAAATATTACAGTGGTGGTGAAACTAGAAGACTCGATAAGGGCTTTGAGGGATGTACACTCAAGGTTTTATATTTCAAATACAACATTGGTTGTAGGCATAATTAGACAAAGTTTGATTAGAGGAACTCCTCTGGACCAACTTAGGGACCAGGTATCCTTCAAAGTTTTTCCTTTTTCCCTTTCCTTTTGTTGGGGAAGGATGAGATCATATTGCATATAGAGCATCCTTGGATACTGTAGGATCCTATAGTTATACCACAGAATGCACTTACTTCATTTAGTGGAATAGAACTGTTTATGCAATAAGTATTTTGTTTATTCCTTTCAACATGATGAAACAATCACAGTCAATATTCCATACTTGGACTATAATAGTACAACCATGAAAAAACATTTCTACTGGTTCAGATTCTCTTTGGCATTTGTGATAGCTAAATATCAATGAATCTGTCACTAGCACATTTTTTAGTAGATATCACAAATATGGTATGCTGTCACTACCATTGCAGCCATGTTGTAGTAGAGGAACTACAAATATTAATAAAACTTAGAATTTGGAAAAGAATACATTCCAAGCTGCACTTACTTGCATCAACCCATTTACTTACATATACAACAGGTCTCTGAAATGAAATGGTGGCATCGACTAATCAGATCGTCTCCTAAGAAACATCTTTTGATCCTTCCAAGCTGCAATGGTATGTGTCTCAAGATATTCCTATGAAATAAATGCTCCATAATTCCAAGCTGCAACACAGAGAGGTACAAGATATTCAAAAAAATATTAAGCTCATATCAATCCTTATAATAGTTATGCAGTGAAGGCAAGCAAAAAAATGTGACCCATATTCACAAGTCTGGCAGTTAATACCAACATAGCTCTTGCAACAACTAATTTCTATTCATTTGAATGTATTAATCTAAAAACTATAAAGTCTAAACTGATGGAAATCAACCTGAGAGAGTGAATGAGCTCAGGAAATATGGAGTTTAGCCACATTTTAGCTCATATAAAAAATTGTACCATACTATATGAAGCATGCGACCATATTATATTCTTAGAATATTAAAGGGTAAGAGTAAAACTTCAGAAGTTGTCAACTTCCATACCAATCAACAAATGTCTTGTTTCGATTTCTCCATTCATTTGGATGTATTATGTCTATAACAACTACTTATGCAGTAAATCCTATTATTCACACATGATGTCCTCTAAATATGTATGAGATGACTGCAAGTTTGATCAATCATGACCACAATACTACTACAAGGGGAGACTACTAAAAAATTCAAATATAGAGGAAGTCATCTAATCTCAGGTTGTCATGTCCCAAATTTGGCATTGGGTCACAATGGCCTAATCACATTATCCCTATTCATTAGAGCTTGTCAAATTGATGCTAAAGGTCAAATAATTGCCAAGGAGGAAAATTACTAGTTTCCTAGGTTTGGGGTGGAAGCTTTGGGATTTGGAATAATGGGGATAATAAATGATGTTTGAACATTAGAATGGAATAAATATTTAATAAAGGAGCTAAATAAATATATACAAGTGAAAATCAAAGTGGCATTTGATCATGAAGACACATGGAGGAAGTGGGACCCACATATGGCTAGATTTCCCCACTACACTTGGCATCATTCTCTCACCAATTCGAATTCAAGGTGAATGGTAACATACTTGGGGGAGTCCAAAAGGTGTTATTCATTGCATGACTCATCCAAGGTCAAAATATAGAGGAAGAGTAACTCCAATGGAAGAGGAAGAGGCAATTTGGAGATAGTGAGACACTTGGGCTAGATTCCCTAGCTCTATGACAACAATGATGAAGATGCTATGACACCTATGACACAAATCAGACCTGAAGGCTGACATATGACATATATGACATGTCAGGGCTAAACATAGACTCCAAGAGGGCGCTCAAGGGTGTTAGGGAAGCTAATATGCTTCCACATGTGAAAGTGGAAGACTAGGAATTGTTGTACAAGTGGTGTTCTTTGGAATCTCTTCCCAGCTTGAGTTGGCATGAGTCTCTTGGAAGGAATTCGACCCATGGAGGACATTAGAAGTTTATAAATGTCAATAACAAATAATGAAACCAGCTTTTGATCATTTGTAGAATTTGCAATTGCATTTGTGAAGAGGGAGAGCTAGTGGACGACTAGTTTCTTGCCTTAGCCAATTTCGAGGGTGAAAGATTCCCATCCAAGTTGGTAATTGGAAAGGCCATTCAGACCTTTCATTTGGAAATTTAATGGAGTATTTATTTGCAGGTGTAAGCTACAGGGCAGCTCATGGTTTCTTCTATTGCAGCTCACTCCTTCAACCATTTCTAGTTTTGATGGCATATTCTTGATCCTTGAGGGAGGGCATTTTTGGTGAGCTATTGTACTCTTTGGGGGAGATTCTAATGCCCCATTTATTTTGTAATATGAATTAAATACTCCGTTCTTTATCTACAAAAATTTTCAGGTCGAAATTCCAAGTAGAAATGTATAAATCTCATTTTTAATGGAAGAACAATGCCATTTCCCCACTACCTTGTTGTGAACCAATGTATTGATGATGATTTCGAATGAATGGATGATTCTCTAATGAATTTGTGATTAATAGACTGCCATGGATGTATTTTTCAAGTTTCATGTACTGTACTTGAGCATTTGAAGTATTTTTACTCAGTTTAATTGCATTGGGAGAAGAAATAGTGCCATTTCCCCAAGGGTCAAATTGGTGATTTTTGCAGTTGAATGGGAGAGGGTTGGAACAGATATAATAATCAATTAATGGTGCACATGAGACATTAATAACATCCTTAATACATTCCCTACCTCTGTTCATAAATTTGAGTGGCTTTGGAGGCATTTGGGAAGCCATATTCAGTACTTACCCCAGGGGGATTTGAACCCCAAATTACTAGTAAAATTGCATACTTGGTCCAGAATCTTAAGAGAGTTTGCAGAGGTATTTTGGTGGCCATATATCATCCATGAACATCATATTCAAGTCCTAATATTATTCATACACCTTCCTTGAATATTTTAAGGCATTTGGAGTCAATTCGAGACCTAGAGACCAATACTAGTCAAAGGAAAATTACTAGTAAAGTTCCCTACATTGGCAAGAATTGAAAGAGTATTTGCAGAAGTATTTTAAAGGTCCAAAGGAATCCCTGAAACACATATTTAAGTTCTAATCTCATTCATGTACCTTCTCAGAAGATTTGGGATCATTCGGGGCAAATTTGGGACCTAGAGATCAAAACTAGTCAAAGGTCGAACTAGGGAAAAAAAGTGGAAAATTGCCATTTTAATAAAATTCCTAAGGGACATTACAATGGTATTAGAGCATGGTCCTTGCTCCTGTGGATTAGGTACATACATTAAATAATAATAGGCAGCCATGTCTTACTATTATGATGAATCCTATGAGTACAATTCTTATGAGAAATATGCAAATGCTTATGAGCAATATGAAGCAGAATGTGAATGGTACGAGGAAGAGATGCCATCATGCAACACTTCTTACAATTTCAAGAGAAATGAAGATTATTCTTATGACTTTAAATCTGATGAATATGAGTGTGTCACACCAACGAAGGATAATTCTATGAGTGAGTTCCAAAGATGGAGAGCAAAATATAAAACCTAGCCCCAACAATATCAAAAATATCAAGAATATCTTGCTTTTAGCAAAAATACACAAAATGCCATGTCTTTTGAGTACTTTGCTGAACATGTTTTTGAAAATAGGCCCAAACATGAAGATGTGGAGTTAGTAAAGAAAGGTTTATGCCCTTCTTGTAAAGAACCTTGGAGTGAGTATCGTACATGTGTGCATGAAATTATGTCCCACTTGAGGAGAGCTTTTCAGAATTCTTCAAAAAGAGATTCCAAAGATATTGATCATAAGGAAAACAAGGGGCAAAATGCATCATCTTGCTTGAAGGATAAAAATGAAGAGACATCACAAGAGCATGAAGAAGATTCTATTAAAAATATGGAAGATCATTTCGAGACACCTTCTAGCTTAAACATGAACCAAAGAGCATCTACTGATGGATGCTTAAACTATGAAGGAGTACCTACTGATGGGTGCTCACACCTCTATGTTGGTGACATAGAGATCACTTTTGAAAGTATTGCTGCAATCCCAAGTTCCATTAAGCATAATAATGAATACCTTGTAGCAGTTGAAGAAAAACCAAGATCAACTTCCCCATCACCACTTGAGCTTCATGAAGTTGGTCCAAGCAAAATTGAAGAAGATAAGGAGGTTCATTTGCAAGAGCCTAATTTTCTTGAAGAGTCCTTAAAGATGAATGAAAAGAAGATCCAAGAGTCCCTCGGCATTCTCCATGACACTCAAGTATTGCTGTCAAATTCTTGTTGGAGAGCTACTTCATTGGAGGAAACATCCTTCATTGAAGACATGGAGAAGATTCAAAGAGCAATGTGCCACATCAAAGGTAATTTCATGTCTTTGCTTTTTGATAGAAACCATTTGTTTGAGCTTAATGAATTGTTACATGATGCATACTTGAAGAATAATGAGGATATTCATAAGCTCACAATTCAAAATGAGCAACTTCTTGAAAAGTTGCAATATACTTGTTTTTCCTCCTATGTTTCAGATTGTCAAATGGTAGATTGTTTGGAGGATTCTCATGACATGGTGGATCATGAGAAATGTGGAAATTTGAATGTGCTTAATGTGTTTGAAGATGAACTTGAATATATCCAAACACTTCATGTGGTGGAAGAGGAACTTGAATTGTCTATTGATGAAGGTTATGCAATTTTTAAAGAAGAGCATGATTCCTCTACATTGGAACCAATCTATGACAAAGGTTTCACACTTTTGAAGGAGCTACATGATACTACCCATATGGATCCTTCCCATGATGAAACTTCTGCACGTTTTTATCATTTGGGTAAGTTAGTTCATTATCCTACATCCTACAATTCCATGTTTTGCAGCTTTAGTCTCAATGAAGTATGGGTGAAAGGGTTCTTTTTTATGGTGCCACATGAGAAGTATGGAACTCCTAGATTTAACTTTTATGATGACATGGTTGGAGCACATTCTTATTCACATTTTCAATAGCATCCTTTGTTACTTTATGATGATGCACATCTACACGAATGCACCTATGATATGCATTTGAGTCACTTGAAGACTCATGGTTTTTCTTGCTCAACACTTGATTCATTTGATATTGGAGGAACTTCATCCAACACTTCGGTGAATAGATTTATGATTGGAGAACATTTTTTTTGCAAGAAACATACTTTTTATATCTTTATGACTCTCACATTTAGGGATGTATGGGTGAGACTTCTTTGAGTCATTTGAAGTCTCCTTGTTTTTTCTGCTCATTATTTGGTTCAGATTTTAGTGGAGATTCTTCATTCACTTCTTGGATGAAAGAATACATGGTTGAATATTTTGATGCATATCACATTCTTTTGGAGTAGAATTATAAGACATGGGATCCTCACCTATGTCATTGGAGCAGATTTGATTGGTCACTTGAAGCTTGTATGCACTTGGAAAATGGTGGTCTACTTGCTTGGAAGTATAAGCACTTTCATGACTCTTTGATGAAGCATATACTTGATGTACATTTTCATTATGTTTTCATGTACTTTGATGATATATATTTGGTACTCATGATGTTTGAAATCATGCATACAAGAAAATGGGATCCAGGAATCCTCTTAACTAATGGTGTGGGTTGGAGAGCACTCTTAATTATTGGGGTGCAATACAAGCAATGGGACCCTGGAATAATTTTTATTTCATTGGTTTCAAATTTTTTGGGGAAACAAGTAGTATGGGAGATGGATTTACCCACTTAATAAAGTGATTTTTATCAGAGTAGTGCAGCAGCAAGCATGTTGGTTCCTCCATAAAATATTCATGGAAACTCAAAGACTCAAGGTTGGGCAATTCAATGGCAACTTCAAAGAATTATACAGAAAGTAGGTTCTTCAACACCCATGTTTAAAATTGATGAGGAGAAGCAATATTGGGAAAGGAGGATTTTTCATGTCCCAAATTTGGCATTGGGTCACAATGGCCTAATCACATTGGCCCTATTCATTAGAGTTTGTCAAATTGATGCTAAAGGTCAAAAAATTGCCAAGGAGGAAAATTACTAGTTTCCTAGGTTTGGGGTGGAAGCTTTGGGATTTGGAATAATGGGGATAATAAATGATGTTTGAACATTAGAATGGCATAAATATTTAATAAAGGAGCTAAATAAATATATACAAGTGAAAATCAAAGTGACATTTGATCATGAAGACACATGGAGGAAGTGGGACCCACATATGGCTATATTTCCCCACTACACTTGGCATCATTCTCTCACCAATTCGAATTCAAGGTGAATGGTAACATACTTGGGGGATTCCAAAAGGTATTATTCATTGCATGACTCATCCAAGGTCGAAATATAGAGAAATAATAACTCCCATGGAAGAGGAAGAGGCAATTTGGAGATAGTGAGACACTTGGGCTAGATTCCCTAGCTCTATGACAACAATGACGAAGATGCTATGACACCTATGACACAAATCAGACCTGAAGGCTGACATATGACATATATGACATGTCAGGGCTAAACATAGACTCCAAGAGGGCGCTCAAGGATTTTAAGGCAGCTAATATGCTTCCACATGTGATTTGGTGGAAGTGGGAGACTAGGAATTGTTGTACAAGTGGTGTTCTTTGGAATCTCTTCCCAACTTGAGTTGGCATGAGTCTCTTGGAAGGAATTCGACTCATGGAGGACATTAGAAGTTTATAAATGTCAATAACAAATAATTAAACCATCTTTTGATCATTTGTAGGTTTGCAATTGCATTTGTGAAGAGGGAGAGCTAGTGGATTACTAGTTTCTTGCCTTAGCCAATTTCGATGGTGAAAGATTCCCATCCAAGTTGGTAATTGGAAAGGCCATTCAGACCTTTCATTTGGAGATTTAATGGAGTCTTTATTTGTAGGTGTAAGCTACAGGGCAGCTCATGGTTTCTTCTATTGCAGATCACTCCTTCAACCATTTCTAGTTTTGATGGCATATTCTTGACCCTTGAGGGAGGGCGTTTTTGGTGAGCTATTGTACTCTTTGGTGGAGATTCTAATGCCCCATTTATTTTTTAATATGAATTAAATACTCTGTTCTTCATCTCCAGAAAGTTTCAAGTCGAAATTCCAAGTAGAAATGTATAAATCTCATTTTTAATGGAAGAACAATGCCATTTCCCCACTACCTTGTTGTGAACCAATGTATTGATGATTATTTCGAATGAATGGATGATTATATGATGAATTTGTGATTAATGGACTGCCATGGATGTATTTTACAAGTTTCATGTACTGTACTTGAGCATTTGAAGTATTTTTACTCAGTTTAATTGCATTGGGAGAAGAAATAGTGCCATTTCCCCAAGGGTCAAATTGGTGATTTTTGCAGTTGAATGGGAGAGGGTTGGAATAGATATAATAATCAATTAATGGTTCACATGAGACCTTAATAACATCCTTAATACATTCCCTACCTCTGTTCATAAATTTGAGTGGCTTTGGAGGCATTTGGGAAGCTATATTTAGTACTTACCCCAGGGGGATTTGAACCCCAAATTACTAGTAAAATTGCATACTTGGTCCAGAATCTTAAGAGAGTTTGCAGAGGTATTTTGGTGGCCATATATCATCCATGAACATCATATTCAAGTCCTAATATTATCCGTACACCTTCCTTGAATATTTGAAGGCATTTGGAGTCAATTCGAGACCTAGAGACCAATACTAGTCAAAGGCAAATTACTAGCAAAGTTCCCTACATTGGAAAGAATTGAAAGAGTCTTTGAAGAAGTATTTTAAAGGTCCAAAGGAATCCCCAAAAAACATATTTAAGTTCTAATCTCATTCATATACCTTCTCAGAATATTTGGGATCATTTGGGGCAAATTTGGGACCTAGAGATCAAAACTAGTCAAAGGTCGAACTAGGGAAAAAAAGTGGAAAATTGCCATTTTAATAAAATTCCTAACAAGGGACATTACAAAGGTCATCTCAAGTTTATCTCTATCAATTTTATCATTATTAGAAAAGTCCCATTATAGTAAAAAGATAAATTACCCTATTAACATCCACTTGGA
This sequence comes from Larix kaempferi, assembly GCA_027924585.1. Lineage (NCBI taxonomy): Eukaryota > Viridiplantae > Streptophyta > Pinopsida > Pinales > Pinaceae > Larix > Larix kaempferi. Next base: position 1,849,119 of record BSBM01001218.1, read on the forward strand.
CATATGTTAATCCCATTTGATGACGAAGAGAAACCAACCCTGGGAGGTCAAACACTTTCCCTTACACACTCACATGCAAGGGATTACACCTACTAGGCTATGGCTTAGTTGTTGGGACAAGGCATTGCCATGCAAACAACCTAGGTTCAAAATCACTACAAACAACCCAAGCAGAAAATCATTGAATGTTATTTGCTGCCAAAATATTTTATTTGTTGGACATGACAATTTGAAATTCTAGATAGCATGTGGATCTAATAAATGTATGACTAATTTAATTCTCTCCAGCATCCTAAAATTATGTCAAGTATTGGAAGCACCTAAAAGTATTAATTTGACACATTTCTCAATTTCGAAATAATGGTGAATACTCAAAAACTGATTCAATTAGACATAAAGAAGCAATATTCTAACTCACTTTAAAAGCTTATGAGATTTTTTCCTTCATAATAGGATATTTTTCAATGAGCATAACTAATAAATGAAGACTACCAATAGAAAATTTTAGAAAATGAGTAAAAATTATGATTTAAAAATGAAATATTATTTGGTACAATTGGGGCTTTCCTAGTGCAACAGAGTTGGCGATGTCATCCATTAGTCCTTTTGGTGCAATATTTTACAACAACTCGAACATAATTTATATTTTCCTTCCCATTAATATTTTACAGTCCCATGTCATTAGAAATTCTTCAACAATGTCATCCTTTTTGAAAAACTGTATAAACAAAAGGTGTTGACAAAATGTTCTTAGTCCTAGATTTCTAAACAACAACCCAGTTTTACTATAAGCATAGATCCGTCTTAAACCAAAATCTATTAAGTACTAAAAGGGATCCAATTTCTTGAGTTGTAAATTTTTTTATCTTAGTTTATTTTACACGTTAAGAAAAAAATTACACCTCAAGATATTTGATATCTTGGTGCTTGATATACTGAGCTATAGAGCACCTCGCTACTCTCAGTGAAACTAGATGATTCCCTTTATCATGGAATTCTTGTTGATAATCATCATGATCTGGACTTTTCTATATATGATTACAATACATTACCTTTTCCTCTCAACTCTCCTCACAGATTTCACCATTTATGCTTTTTGTATGAATTTCCTTAGGAGTTTCTTCAACATGATTGTAACTACATTGTATCATAACACACACAAAGAGTTTACTTCCACCAAAAATAAGAAAGGAAATTAAAATAGCATCATAATTAATAAGGACTGAATAAATGAGTAAATAGTTTCCTGCACCTCATAATTGATAGTACACAAAAATTTAAAAATTGAGTAAAAATATAATTTAAAATGAAAGCCTATATGGTACACTCGGGGCTATTCCTAGCACAACAGAGCTAGAGATCTCATCCATTTAGTCCTTTTTTGGTGCAATATTTAGCAAAAACTCGGAACATAATTTATATTTTCCTTCCATTGATATTTTTTAATCGCATGCTATTTGAAATTCCTCAAATACGTCAAGATTTATGGAAAATGTACAAACACAAGAAGATTGGATCAAATATGCTTAGTGCTATATTTCTGGACAACAGCCCCTAGATTTCAGGAGAGCAGTGTTTCCTCACTCCTATGCTCCCCAGGATCATGCATCTGGATCCCTTCAAGGCACCAGAGGACTCTAACAACAAGATGGTACCACAATCGCCTCCCTTGCCCTCAGTCATCAGGACCAGGAGGCCTTCACGTCATCTCCATTTATCTCTCTCTTCCAGCACCTAGATATCTAGTCTGAGATCCACAAAAAAAGATGAAACTTAACTATTTATGGTAGAAGCATTAGGTAAAATATTTGGCTAGCAACCTAATACAACACTTACAGTTCATTTCTTCCACTACAGGATTCCACTCAATTTTAGTGAGATTGCTAGCTCTTCTGGAGTGCCCTACAGACTACTACAACGATGCTAAGTCTTTCCCAACCAGATGGTAAACCCCATGCATAGGTTGAGAACCTTCTGGTTTAGAGGCACTCTGTCTATGGTATTGTATTGATAACTATTTCATTCAGTGGGAAGTGCTAAATGTAAACCATACTCATTACAAGAATGTGGGCAACCTTGAAAACTATCTTGGCATAAACTTTGCATTCACAATGATGATGGAACCATTGGCATTATCGTTAGAAGCTCGGTTTCTCTGATTGATGCATGTTGAGAAACTGGGAAATGGATTTGACATTCCAAGGTTTATTTTCCCTCATTTTTCAATAGGAAACAATCTCAAGCTACAAGCTACAACAATGTATGTATATTTTTCATTTTCAATAAATCACAATTACATTCTACAACTCTAGTGCCAACAAGTTCCAGCACTGAGATCTACAATCTTAGATCCTCCCTTTGTGTCTTTGCACTTACACCACTGAGGTACCTTTCAGGTTTCTTTGGTCATATTTAGAGATTCACTTGGATAGAATCTTACTTATGATGTACTACTTTAATATTTTCTCTTTTTCTTTCAGCATCCATAGGAGTTTCCTATACTCACACTGGACATATCATTTTATTCTCATTGACCTATCTTGTGGTGACTAATTGGACATTAATAAAATTATCTTATCTTAAGGCTGGGTATTTTCTCCTCTAGGAAAAATTCGGTCCTCTTTTGGCATTAAAGTGAAAGTTTTCTCATCCAACAAACTTTTGCTTAACAATCCCAACACTGAATATAACCCACCATGAAAAAGGATGAAACTTGAATATAACCCACCATGAAAAAGGATGAAACTTAAATATTTATGGTAGAAGCATTTGGTAAAATATTTCTAATACATCACTTAAAGGTAATTTTTGCCACTACAGGATTCCACTCAATTTTAGTGAGATTGCTAGATCTTCTTGAGTGTTCTACATACTACTACAGCGATGCTAAGTCTTTCCCAACAAGACGGTAAACCCCACGCATAGGTTGAGAACATTCTGGGTTAGAGGCACTCTCTTTATGGTATTGTATTGACAACTATTTCATTGAGTGGTATGTGTTCATGTATTTGTAACTTCGGAATGTATTTCATATATGTATATTGTACTACTATAGAGATGTTATTATTCCTCTATACGGAAGTGTCATCATTTGTATTTACAAGTGTTGCAAGTGTCGTAACTTATACAATATGGGATATTAGACCACCAAGTGTGGGGTTGGCCCTGAGTTGGGTTAGCATGCGTTATTAGACTCTCCTAGAGAAGTCGGCCCTGCTAGTTTATTAGGCAAGTCAAGTCAAGTATAAATAGAGTGCCGAAGGAACTCTATTTGATCATTCACTTACTCATCTATTTCTCTCATTGAGTGATGCGCACTAGTGGAGGATGTCACATACCCCAATTTTGTAAAAATTATGTAATTGTTTTATTATATTCCTGAGACATTATGTTAAATTTAATGCTAAGTGGGGATTGATGACTCAGCAGAGTCAACAGAAGTGGAGTGTAATTCAGAATATTTTATTATTAATAAATAAATTATGGAGACAGCAGCATGGGAGAGCTGTTAAAAAGAGGTTACTGGTCAAACTTGTGGATGGAACTAGGTGGAAAGGCAAAAGACAAGTGGCAGCATCCTCAAACACTTCCTAAGTTGTAGGTGGAAACTTCCCTATATTTGGGGTCATGATTCCCCAAGAAAGTGGAATCAGAGCAGGTGGCTCATTAATGACAGATAATCCAACAAAGACCTAGGCAATCTTTTAAAAAGAACTCAATGAACAGAGCTGGGGGCTCGAATTGTTCTGGAGGGAGAATTCATTCAGGTGAATGTTATTCAGGAAACCCATTGAGGAAGAGGGAGATATACAGTAAGGAAGTTGTTTGAGAGGATTGCTGCTGTAACTTGGTTCCATTATAGTTTATTTGGCTGAGAGAATTTACTTTGCTGCACCTAGTTCCAGCCAGGGAGACCAGAACAAGCTCGAGGGTCCTGAGAAGTTGCTGTTTGGGCACTCTCCAGGAGTTGGTAGGGAGGAACTGCCTCCCATTGCTCTTGTTGTCCACAGAAACAGGTTCTGCCATTGATTTCATTATGTTTATTAAGTATGAATGGATGTATGATGAGTTTATTTTCTTTACGTCTGAAGAGTAATTATTTAGTAAAGCTAATATCTCAGGATAGCAGTAGATAGATTTGGTGGAGTTATTGTGTTTTTCAGCATATCTTAGTAAGAAGTAATGTAGTTAATGTATTACTAATGTTATGTTTATAATGTGTACAATATAAAACTAACACAATAAGTAATAATTTATGATTGTACTTATAAACCTAGTTATTTGTACTCGACGAGATAATAAGTAAGGGTTAGGTACCAGATATTTATACCCTGTGTTTTACAAACCAAATAGATAATTATAGGATATAGTATTAAAATATAACCAGATAAATTACAGTATTGATATCATTATCAATAACGTTGCAGAAAAATTGTAGCCACAATTAGAATATGTATGTCAGGGTACAAACCCTAGTCAAAGTTTGATCAGTCTTAATCTATTCATTAAATCAATACACAAACCCTAGTTAAAAATCATCCAGTCATTACCTATCAATCAAATCAATGTGCATAAACCCTAACAGAAATTCATCACAAAGAATTTATCAACAGTTAAATAAACTAGTTATTGTTTTAAAAACAAAAGAAGTAACAGAACAATATCTAGCTCGATATAGAGCTTAAACGATATAGTATTATCCTTCCTTAAACTTTCATTTTCCCACAGAATCATAATCGAAATGACAGAACAAGCAATCAAATAGAATCATAACTGTAAATTTTGGATCGAGCCCTAACATTTATTCAGCTCACAAATATCAACAGAGTCGTATTGTAATTGATAGCTTAAGCATTCGAACTAAGTTTCCAACTGTAAAATAGTTCGGGTCAAACCCTTCCAATCCCGCTTGCACAAGCAAAGCTAATGCTAAATAGCTAAGACAATGTTTTCACCTACAGCCGAGTCACATTCCACTGTATAAGTGGTTTAAAAACTTAAAAATTTACTTACTACTGTACATAGCATAGAACTAAAAAAAACGCATGCGATAAACAAGCCCAATGTACAGGCAAAACTTTATAATAAGTTAAATTTCAACCCGGGGTGTTAACCCTGAACCATTTAAAAGTGCAGTAACAAAAATAAAACCACGATACCGTAACCTCATCTACAGAACAGGCTCACAGCCTTTGTTCTCTTTTCTTTTTATACAATAATTCTTCTGAAAGAAAACCCTAAATACCTAAAGAAAGACGAATAAATTACAATTGACAGCAGCCTTAACATGCCATTCACATCACAAGGTTAAACCTGTCAAGGAAATTGTAGTAACAAGCAGTTACAAGACCAAACAGAATGGAGATAGTCACAGAGTTGTTCTTTCCAAGTCCAAACCCTAACCGCTCTAACCAACCAGCAAGGAGGAAAATGGCATGGTGAAAACCAGGCTTACCCGGTAAAGCCATTCGTCGAAGCCTTGTGCCATCCGCGCCTTCGAGAGGGGCCAGGACCTGCAATGACAGAGTAATACCAGTTAAAAACTAATTTTTTTGGTTAAACCATTTCTATTAACTGGAAAACGAAGGAGTAACCCGTAACTTACCAGCGAATTGAAAGAACTTCCAAACACAGTAAAAAAGCATGTCAACCATGAGCAGAGGAGGTGCAAACCCTGCCCTTGTCACTTAAAGAACGAGATGGCAGAAGCAACGGGTGCCTTCTACGATGGAAGCCTTGACAAACACCAAGTCCAAAGATACACTCACGACATGGCAGGGTTGGTATTGGTAGAAAAGGTAAACCCTAGGTGTTTAATAAACTTATAGTTGCCAACCGCAAGGTTTACAAGCTCCCAAAACGATACAATGGACAAGCACGAAGAACTGTAGCAGCATGGAAGCTGCTACCAACAGCGCCTCAGTACAAATTAGACTAGGAGAGTTCGCAGAGCGACCAAGCCCGAAGGCAAAGGAGAAATGACAAAGTAGGGTTAGTCAACGTTTTAATATCACAAGTGCATGGCCCTGGAGCAACCACGTAGCTGTTTAATAATTTCTATACATTGGGTCGATGAGCTATAGTCTTGCAATGAGATTCTCTATCATTTGTTTCAAAACAAAATCATAGTTTGGAATATCCATTATGCACACGATACCATCGTATCACCTATCAAGTTTACAAAATCAAAGAGTTAGAACACTAATTTTGAACCTTGCAACATATTTATTGAACCTTGCTTTACATTATGCATTATATTAACATTCAAAACCAAGTCTTGAAGTGTTTAAAATATGGAGGATTTGATTTCTAACTATAAAAATCCTAAGGATGTAGGAATCAAGTAAGTTAGATGTTGTTCATAAAATTTATCACGACATTGACATTCACCCTACTTCTCATGTGTCAAGACATAGATTATTTCGTTAAGCCTGTAAGATAATGTAATGATATTAGGGTTTAGCTGTTACAATTCCACTACTAATTGTCGTTTGTTATAGCTTGCACAGATGATATAAGACTTGTCATTTCTTCATTATGGGACTTTAACTGGTGGAATTCAAGCTGTACAATTCATAAAAATTGGACTATGGATACCATAGTCCTTGCTACTTCGAGTTACAATATAATAAGAATCTCTTAATAGTCTCAGGCTCCTAGTGTTATAGACAAGAAAAATAGACTTTTGTTATCCTTACTACCCAGCGAGTTTAATCAATTATGATAATTAAGGACTATTTCTATAAGTGCTTATAGATTTTATTCAAGTGTCACTTTATGGAAAACAAAAGTAGATTTCAATCACTGCAAACCCTTAAATTATTAATAGGAGATATGTATTGACATGTAATCCTTGAAATCGCTGAAGATAAGAAAAGTACAAACATAGTGATATTATTAACTCCCAAACCTTTGCAATTATAGAATAAATCAAAACATATTCTTAATTTTGAACTCAGCATGATGCAGGAAGAGTTCTACCTATAAAAACTTGATAAACCTGATTAGCATACTTATACTTCTATTGGATGTTTTGGTACAGCAATTGGATTTAAAATACTTTAAAGATTTAACTGTAGCAACCCGCACATTACCTGTATATCTGTAAGAGAAATAAAATCTGTTGCATTAGCTCGAAAGATAAGTAAGCCCAGTCTGATATGGCAATCCCCCCCCTTGTGGTTGCAAAACAGAAAAACAATCAGTAACTGTAAAGAAACTCATAATAAAATTTAAGTATAATAAAAGATCATTCAGACACAATTATGATCACTTAAGCTAATCAAACAGTTAAATGAATGCATTTATTAATATTACATGCTTTTTAAAAAAAATTAAATTTTTCAAAAAATCTAGGTTTTGACATGTGTTATCAGAGCATGGTTCAAATACTAGGCCTAGTTGCGGCCCAACTAGTTTCCGCAGGACGGTAACAATAAATTTAAAAAAAAAAAAAATTATATATATATAATGTACTAACTTGTATTTTTGTTTCATGTAAAAGAGCAGAAAATTTCCTTTTCTGAATCTAACAGGCAGGTATGGAGAAGCTAGGAGAATATGCTGAGGAGGAATCTCCAAACACTCAGACGAGACAGATGTCTAGAGAACCTGTGATAGAGGAGGTAATTGCTCACTCCTCAGAGTTGATGCAGACTATAAAGGGTTTAAAGACCGATATAGAATCAGTCAAGAAGGATAATGAAAGGATTCTGAAAACTCAAGTGCAGTTAAATCAAATTTTGATGGAAAAATTTCAGACTGAAGGGAGAAGCAAATGATCTGAATCTGAAGAAGCTAGCCATCAAAAAGGGTCTAAAAAGATGAAACTAGCTAAATCGGACAGCAGTTCATTATCTGAAGGAAGAAGGGAACAACAAAGCTATCACACTACTAGTGACAGTAGTGAGGCTGAGTTGTAAAACAAAAAGAAAAGGTACAGGCTTTATGAAGAGATTTCTGGGGAGTTCAAAAAAATAAACCCCCAACTTTCAATGGGGAATCTGAAACGGGAGAAGAGGCAGAATCCTGGTTATCTGGGATGAGAAAATATTTTCAAATATAAAACTACTCAAATCAGCTGAAGGCAAGAATGGCCATCTATAACCTTTCTGGAAAGGCAGATATATGGTGGCAAGACTTGAAAAGGGTCAAGGGGATCAAAGAAAAAGAGGTAAATTGGAGTACCTTTAAAAGGTACTTCAAAAAGAAATTTCTGTCCGAACAATACTATGAAGAAAGGGCCAAGGAATTTTATGAGTTAAAGCTAGGATCTATGACCATGAAGGAATTAAACAATAAGTTCTTAATTCTTTTAAGATATGTGCAGTATTTTTTTGAAGAGAAACCTAAAGTACAGCGGTTTCTCAGCTGCCTGCCATATCATATAAAAGACAGAATCGAATATGATAACCCCAAAACTCTGGAAGAAGCTATGCGAAAGGCTAATTTCTGTTTTGAACAGAATAAAAAGAAAGAAGGAATAGCCAACTGGAAGGCTAAAAAGAACAGTAATCAGCTTGAGTACAAGAAAAAGGAGTTTGTACCCCAGAAAATTTTCAAGAATAATAAGAACAGAAACCATTTAAATGGTAAAAACTTCCAGGGAAGCAAAAATGGAGCTGCTAATAATTCCAACAATTTTAAGGGCAGCAAGGAGGCTTCTAACAATCATGGAAATTTCACTAAGAATTTTGAACGAAAGGAGCTTGTTAAGTGCTGGGAATGCAACGGCCCACACTATGCTTCATTTTTCCCAAATCGGAAGAAACCAAATGGCAATATTCATACTATACAAGATGAAATGATTGTTCGAGACTTTGCAAGAACTATGCCCCGAATCAATGCAGTGTTGGAGAACCGCCAAGCTGATTATCAAACTTCCATGGTGGAAGTAGGAGGTATGGTTAACAAAACCCCTGTAACTATTTTAATAGATCCAGGTGCTAGCCTTAGTTATATTTCACTGCAGATAGTAGAAAAGTGTAATCTGACTGTTGAAAGATTTGATAACTCTTGGTCAGTACAACTAGCTACTGGGGCAAAAAGGAAGGTGAACTGTTATGTTAAGGAATGTACTCTAGACATGAATGATTTTAAAACTACTGTTAAATTAAATGTTTTGCCACTTGGCTCGTATGACATACTTATTGGTATGGATTGATTAGAACAGCATAAGGTAGTTTTAAACTGTTTTGATAAAACTTTTACGTGTGTAAATAATAATGAACAGCCTGTAACGGTTAAGGGTATTCCTAGGAAAACTGTAATCAGGCAGATTTCTGCTTTACAACTTAAAAGAGCAGTCAGAAAAGGGTACAAAGCCTATGCTATAACTATTACAGATGAGGCAGTTAAGTCTGAAATAAGCAAGATAAAAGTAGAGGATATTCCTGTAGTAAATGAATTTATTGATGTTTTTCCGGAGGAAATTCCAGGATTACCTCCCAAGAGAGAATTGGATTTCACAATTGAGCTAGTACCAGGTGATGTACCCAGTTCAAGGGCTCCGTATTGTATGAATATTCTGGAGATTAACGAATTAAAAACACAGTTAAAGGAATTAATAGATAAGAAATACATTCGACCCAGTGTGTCCCCTTGGGGAGCACCAGTAATCTTTGTTAAAAAGAAGGACGGAACTATGCGACTTTGCATAGATTACCGTCAACTAAATAAGATGACAATTAAAAATAGATATCCGTTGCCCCGCATAGATGATCTGTTTGATCAGCTACGTGGAGCTACGGTGTTCTCTAAGATAGACTTGAGATCGGGCTATCATCAAGTGAGAATTAAAGAAGAAGACATATTCAAAACAGCTTTCAGAACAAGGTAAGGACATTACGAATTTGTCGTAATGCCATTTGGGCTTACTAATGCCCCAGCCGTCTTTATGTGTCTAATGAATAACATAATGCATAAATACTTGGATAAATTTGTTGTCGTATTCATCGATGACATTTTAATTTATTCTAAAAACGAAGAGGAACATAAAGAACATTTACGGATAGTCTTACAAGAACTGCGAGAGCAGCAGCTCTTTGTGAAGTTCAGTAAGTGTGATTTCTTCAGGGATGAAATCCAGTACTTAGGTCACGTAGTGACTAAGGAAGGGATTTTAGTTGATCCTGAAAAGATCCGGGTGATCGAAGAATGGCCAGTACCAAAAGATGTAACAGATGTTAGGTCCTTCATGGGAATTACCGGTTATTACCGGAGATTCATAGAAGGCTTTTCAAAAATAGCTAACCCCATCACTTCCTTGCAAAAGAAAGGCAAGAAATTTGATTGGAACTTGAAATGCGAAGAAAGCTTTAAGAAATTAAAGACTTTATTAACAACTGTGCCTATTCTAAGAATAGCAGATCCTAATAAGGATTTTGTGGTTTTCACTGATGCTTGTAATGACGGTCTAGGAGGAGTGCTGACTCAGGATGGGCATGTCATTGCCTATGAGTCTAGGAAGCTAAAGATTCATGAAAAGAATTATGCCACATATGATTTAGAACTAGCTGTCGTTATTCATGCCTTAAAGATGTGGCGACACCACTTAATAGGCAGAAAGTTTACTTTAATGACTGATAATAAGGGTCTAAAATACCTTTTAGATCATCCTAACTTAAATTCAAGACAAGCAAGATGGTTGGCCTTCTTAAGTGAATACGATTTTGAAATTCAGCACATAAAAGGAAAGGAAAATAAGGTGGCAGATGCTTTGAGAAGAAATGCAAAGCTGAATTTGACAACAGCCATCAGCAATTATACCTCTGATTTAAATGAATAGCTGACTGAAGGGATAAAATTGGATAAAATTTATCAAAATTTACAAGCTACCGCTAAAGAAGGACCTACAGAAAGTTTGATAAAGGGTTATAGTCTAAATAAAGATGGATTTTTATTGTTTAAAGACAGAATGTATGTGCTGAATGTATCTAAAATTAAATTGTTAATTCTGGATGAAGTTCATAAAACCCCTTACTCAGGGCATCCAGGCTACCAGAAGACTATCACCATGTTGAGAAAAGATTATTTTTGGCCTAATATGAAATCTGAAGCAGCTGAGTATATAGCTAGATGTTTGGACTGTCAACAAGTGAAAACAGAACATCAACATCTAGCTGGGTTACTGCAACCTTTGCCTGTTCCTAGTTGGAAGTGGGAAATAATCAGCTTAGATTTCATTACTGGATTACCCAGAAATCAAAATCAGAATGATTCAATTATGGTGGTAGTAGATAAATTAAGTAAATCAACACATTTTATTCCTATTAAAACCACTTACAAGTCTGCAAACATAGTTGATATATTTCTGAAGCATATTTTTCGGTTACATGGTGTCCCAAAGGTTATTATTTCAGACAAGGATCCTAAATTTACAGGAAATTTATGGAAATATTTGTTTAAGGGATTAAACGCAACACTGAATTTCAGCACTTCTTTCCATCCTCAGACGGACGGACAGACTAAAAGAGTTAATCAGGTATTGGAAGATCTGCTAAGAATGTATGTTAAGGATCAACCTGGTAAGTGGGAGGATTATTTACATTTAGCAGAATTTGCATACAATAACAACTATCAATCGTCAGCTAAGTTCAGTCCTTTTGAAATTCTTTATGGGCGTAAATGTAACACTCCTATCTCCTGGAATAATCCAGTAGATAGATTAGTGTTAGGACCCGAATTATTAAAAGAAATGGAACAGATTGTGAAACAAGTGCAGGAAAATTTGAAGATTGCTGAGGATCGGCAAAAGAGCCAAGCAGATTTGAAAAGAACTCCTAAAGAGTTTCAGGTGGGTGAGCATGTGTTCATAAAGGTAAGACCAAAGAAGAGCTCCCTAAGATTGGGGAGTTGTGCAAAATTAGCGCCACGTTATTGTGGTCCGTTTGAAATTTTATCTAGAATTGGTCAAGTTGCATATCAGCTAGCATTACCACCTAATTTAAAAGTGCACAATGTTTTTCATATTTCTGTTTTGAAAAAGTACGTTCATGATGCTACTCATGTGATTGATTGAAACATTGTACAGGTAGAACCAGAAGGGGAAGTTTTGTTGGAACCGGATTGTATCCTCGGGAGGAGGGAAATTACTCTACGGAACCGCATAATTGGACAGCTGAAGGTGCAATGGAAGCACCTTAGTCCTGAAGAAGCTACCTAGGAACTGGAAAGTAAGATGCGGGAAGCATACCCAAATCTATTCCAGAAGGTTGCGAAGGATGAGGAATAAGTAACATCGAGGACGATGTTACATTTTAAGGGGGTGTGTATGTCACATACCCCAATTGTGTAAAAATTATGTAATTGTTTTATTATATTCCTGAGACATTATGTTAAATTTAATGCTAAGTAGGGATTGATGACTCAGCAGAGTCAACAGAAATGGAGTGTAATTCAGAATATTTTATTATTAATAAATAAATTATGGAGACAGCAGCATGGGAGAGCTATTAAAAAGGGGTTACTAGTCAAACTAGTGGATGTAACTAGGTGGAAAGGCAAAAGACAAGTGGCAGCATCCTCAAACACTTCCTAAGTTGCAGGCGGCAACTTCCCTATATTTGGGGTCATGATTCCCCAAGAAAGTGGAATCAGAGCAGGTGGCTCATTAATGACAGATAACCCAACAAAGACCTAGGCAATCTTTTAAAAAGAACTCAATGAACAGAGCTGGGGGCTCGAATTGTTCTGGAGGGAGAATTCATTCAGGTGAATGTTATTCAGGAAACCCATTGAGGAAGAGGGAGATATACAGTAAGGAAGTTGTTTGAGAGGATTGCTGCAGTAACTTGGTTCCATTATAGCTTATTTGAATGAGAGAATTTACTTTGCTGCACCTAGTTCCAGCCAGGGAGACCAGAACAAGCTCGAGGGTCCTGAGAAGTTGTTGTCTGGGCACTCTCCAGGAGTTGGTAGGGAGGAACTGCCTCCCATTGCTGTTGTTGTCCACAGAAACAGGTTCTGCCATTGATTTCATTATGTTTATTAAGTATGAATGGATGTATGATGAGTTTATTTTCTTTATGTCTGAAGAGTAATTAGTTAGTAAAGCTAATATCTCAAGATAGCAGTAGATAGATTTGGTGGAGTTATTGTGTTTTTCAGCATATCTTAGTAAGAAGTAATGTAGTTAATGTATTACTAATGTTATGTTTATAATGTGTACAATATAAAACTAACACAGTAAGTAATAATTTATGATTGTACTTATAAACCTAGTTATTTGTACTCGACGAGATAATAAGTAAGGGTTAGGTACCAGATATTTATACCCTGTGTTTTACAAACCAAATAGATAATTATAGGAGATAGTATTAAAATATAACCAAATAAATTACAGTATTGATATCATTATCAATAACGTTGCAGAAAAATTGTAGCCACAGTTAGAATATGTATGTCAGGGTACAAACCCTAGTCAAAGTTTGATCAGTCTTAATCTATTCATTAAATCAATACACAAACCCTAGTTAAAAATCATCCAGTCATTACCTATCAATCAAATCAATGTGCATAAACCCTAACAGAAATTCATCACAAAGAATTTATCAACAGTTAAATAAACTATTTATTGTTTTAAAAACAAAAGAAGTAACAGAACAATATCTAGCTCGATATAGAGCTTAAACGATATAGTATTATCCTTCCTTAAACTTTCATTTTCCCACAGAATAATAATCGAAATGACAGAACAAGCAATCAAATAGAATCATAACTGTAAATTTTGGATCGAGCCCTAACATTTATTCAACTCACAAATATCAACAGAGTCGTATTGTAATTGATAGCTTAAGCATTCGAACTGAGTTTCCAACTGTAAAATAGTTCGGGTCAAACCCTTCCAGTCTTGCTTGCACAAGCAAAGCTAATGCTAAATAGCTAAGACAATGTTTTCACCTACAGCCGAGTCACATTCCACTGTATAAGTGGTTTAAAAACTTAAAAATTTACTTACTACTGTACATAGCATAGAACTAAAAAGAACGCATGCGATAAACAAGCCCAATGTATAGGAAAAACTTTATAATAAGTTAAATTTCATAACCCTGGGTGTTAACCCTGAACCCTTTAAAAGTGCAGTAACAAAAATAAAACCACGAGACCATAACCTCATCTACAGAATAGGCTCACAGCCTTTGTTCTCTTTTCTTTTTATATAATAATTCTTCTGAAAGAAAACCCTAAATACCTAAAGAAAGACGAATAAATTACAATTGACTGCAGCCATAACATCCCATTCACATCACAGGTTTAAACCTGTCAAGGAAATTGTAGTAATAAGAAGTTACAAGACCAAACAGAATGGAGATAGTCACAGAGTTGTTCTTTCCAAGTCCAAACCCTAACCGCTCTAACCAACCAGCAAGGAGGAAAATGCCATGGTGAAAACCAGGCTTACCTGGTAAAGCCATTCGTGGAAGCCTTGTGCCATCCACGCCTTCGAGAGGGGCCAAGACCTGTAACGACAGAGTAATACCAGTTAAAAACTAATTTTTTTGGTTAAACCATTTCTTTAACTGGAAAACGAAGGAGTAACCCATAACTTACCAGCGAATTGAAAGAACTTCCAAACACAGTAAAAAAGCATGTCAACCATGAGCAGAGGAGGTGCAAACCCTACCCTTGTCACTGAAAGAACGAGATGGCAGAGGCAACGGGTGCCTTCTACGATGGAAGCCTTGACAAACACCAAGTCAAAAGATACACTCATGCCATGACAGAGTTGGTATTGGTAGCAAAGGTAAACCCTGGGTGTTTAATAAACTTATAGTTGCCAACCGCAAGGTTTACAGGTTCCCAAAACGATACAATGGACAAGCACGAAGAACTGTAGCAGCATGGAAGCTGCTACCAACAGCGCCTCAGTAAAACTTAGACCAGGAAGGTTCGCAGAGCAACCAAGCCCGAAGGCAAAGGAGAAATGATAAAGTAGGGTTAGTCAACGTTTTAATATCACAAGTGCATGGCCCTGGAGCAAACACGTAGCTGTTTAATAATTTCTATACAGTGGGTCGACGAGCTATAGTCTTGCAATGAGATTCTCTATCATTTGTTTCAAAACAAAATCATAGTTTGGAATATCCATTATGCACACGATACCATCGTATCACCTATCAAGTTTACAAAATCAAAGAGTTAGAACACTAATTTTGAACCTTGCAACATATTTATTGAACCTTGCTTTACATTATGCATTATATTAACGTTCAAAACGAAGTCTTGAAGTGTTTAAAATATGGAGGATTTGATTTCTAACTATAAAAATCCTAAGTATGTAGGAATCAAGTAAGTTAGATGTTGTTCATAAAATTTATCACGACATTGACATTCACCCTATTTCTCATGTGTCAAGACATAGATTATTTCGTTAATCCTATAAGATAATGTAATGATATTAGGGTTTAGCTGTTACAATTCCACTACTAATTGTCGTTTGTTATAGCTTGCATAGATGATATAAGACTTGTCATTTCTTCATTATGGGACTTTAACTGGTGGAATTCAAGCTGTACAATTCATAAAAATTGGACTATGGATACCATAGTCCTTGCTACTTCGAGTTACAATATAATAAGAATCTCTTAATAGTCTCAGGCTCCTAGTGTTATAGACAAGAAAAATAGACTTTTGCTATCCTTACTACCTAGCGAGTTTAATCAATTATGATGATTAAGGACTATTTCTATAAGTGCTTATAGATTTTATTCAAGTGTCACTTTATGGAAAACAAAAGTAGATTTCAATCACTACAAACCCTTAAATTATTAATAGGAGACATGTATTGACAGGTAATCCTTGAAATTGCTGAAGATAAGAAAAGTACAAACATAGTGATATTATTAACTCCCAAACCTTTGCAATTAAAGAATAAATCAAAACATATTCTGAATTTTGAACTCGGCATGATGCAGGAAGAATTCTACCTTTAAAAACTTGATAAACCTTATTAGCATGCTTATACTTCTACTGGATGTTTTGGTACAGCAATTGGATTTAAAATACTTTAAAGATTTAACTGTAGCAACCCGCACATTACCTGTATATCTGTAAGAGAAAGAAAATTTGTTGCATTAGATCGAAAGCTAAGTAAGCCTAGTCTGATATGGCAATCCCCCCCATTGTGGTTGCAAAACAGAAAAACAATCAGTAACTATAAAGAAACTCATATTAAAATTTAAGTATAATAAAAGATCATTCAGACACAATTATGATCACTTAAGCTAATCAAACAGTTAAATGACTGCATTTATTAATATTACATGCTTTTTTAAAAATTTTAAATTTTTCGGAAAATCTGGGTTTTGACAGAAGAGGAGAAGCTACTAGGAGTCTATCTCTTATGCTTGGGTTTTGTACCATTGCTCTATCTATCTTTGAGGAAGTTATTGGGGTTTTTCAACTTCTTGGTTTCCCCCAAGGAAAATCTATGTCTATTGTCTCTTGTGATTGTCTCTTGTGATTGATATACTGTGCTTATTATTCTCTCAAATAAGATCCTATATCATATTGAATTAATGCTCAAAATCTAACATGGTATCAGAGCTAACCTGAGAAGAAGACACTGTGCAGTTGCAGAAGCTAGAGCTTCTTGTTTTTTGGGTTTCTCTCCACATATCTTTCAAGGCAGTAGGCTAGATTGACTCTCCTCAGCAAGCCGCATCTTTTGTTCCAATCAGAATTCAATTTTGAGCACTTTCAATTTTTGACCTAAAACTTAGGGTTTCTGCAAAAATTGGAATTTCTGAAATTTGAGACCATCGCTGCAAGCTCCTTGGAAAAATCGAATTTTAGAGCTTTGGATCGAATTTTTTGGTTGGGTGAAGCTCCGGGAAACTCAAACCCTAATTCAGGGCCCTCCCTAGTGAATCCGGTAGTTTCGAAAGCAATTCTGAGAGGTGAAACTTTGCAGTTTTCAAATTCTGAGTATAACAGCTTGATCAGTTCATCAAGGCACATCTTTCTATCCTTTAAGAAGTTTTAAATTCAAAGTTTGAATTTTTTAGGGTTTCTCTAACAAACCCTAATCCAGCACCAGATCCAGTTTTCAGCAAATCAAGTGGTAAAACCTAAATCTTTTCTATTTCCATTTGAAGTACTCTTTAAGATGTCTCACCACACCAAGCTTGAGGATAAGCTTGAAGGGGCTGATAACTTATGATCATGGAATTATAGGATTGGGTTAATCCTGGAAGAGAATGAGTTGGACACTGACATAAGTGAAGAGATCCCTGTCCCAGAGGGAGAAGAGGCTAAGGACTTACACAAGAGGAACTTGGTCAAGGCTAAGAGGATCATTGCTGATTCTATCAAAGACCATCTCATACCACATGTGTCATCTCTGAAGACACCCAAGGAGATGTTTGATTCCTTGACCAAGCTATTTGAAGGGAAAAATATAAATCGGAAGATGACCTTGAGAAATCAATTGAAGAATATCAAGATCCAAAATGCGGAGACCATGCAGTCTTATTTCTCAAGGGTCTCCCAGATAAAAGAACAACTTGAAGCTGTGGGAGAAGATATAGAGAATGGAGAAGTGGTAATGACCACTCTTAATGGCCTTCCGATGTCATGGGATTCCTTCATCCAAGGAATTTGTGCTAGGAGGAAACTTATCACATTCAGTAGGCTATGGGAAGAATGCTCAAAAGAAGAAGCTCGAATTGTAGCTCGAGAAGAGAAGATGGGGAATGAAGACCAAGCTCTCACAACACACTCCAAGAGGCATGGTGACAAGAAATCTCACCACCATGAGAAGAAAGAAAGGCATCACCATCAGAAGGGTGATTTCAAACCTCAAAGGAACATGTCCTATGTCCGTTGTTATACTTGTGATGAAAGGGGACACATTTCCAAAAATTGTCCTAGGAACAAAAGGAAGAACAACAAGAAAATACATCATGCTCATACTATTGAGGATGATGAACCTCCTTGGAAGAAGAATAGAGAAGAAAGTGAAGACTCTTCAAGTGATGAAGAGTATGTTTTGATTTTTGCTCTCACTGGTACCATTACTCATGGGAGCAATGATTGGCTTATAGACATTGGGGCTTCCAAACCTATGATAGGATTCAAGGAATCCTTTATGACTCTATCTGAACATGAATCACCCCACAAGGTGAAACTTGGGGATGACTACCAGTATCCCATAAAAGGAAGTGGTGAATCCTCCTATAAGCTAGACTCTGGAAAGTCTATGAAAATGAAAGGTGTACTATATGTTCCAGGTCTCAAGAAGAACCTACTCCCCATATCTGCATTGGATGCAAAAGGCATGAGGGTTGCATTTGTAGATGGCCAAGTCTTAATGTGGAAAAAGGGTAAAACTATAGATAATGCAGTGGTGATTGGAGAGCAAGAGGGAGGTTTATACAAACTGAAGGGCCAACCAGAACAAGCCTTGGTTCATGACTCAGTAGATCCAAGTGAACTTTGGCATAGAAGGCTTGCACACATGCACTATAGGGCACTTCCAATTGCAAGCAAAGCAGTGGAAGGTCTTCCTGAAATCCAGACAAAACATGAAGGCATTTGCAAAGTTTGTGCAAAGGGAAAGAACACAAAGAAGACATTTCCAAGCAGTGAAAGAAAGGCAAAAGGAATCTTGGAAATCATCCACTTCGATGTATGTGGTCCAATGTCATCCAGTTCTCTGAGTGGGTATGTATACTATGTTTCCTTCATTGATGATTTCTCTAGGAAGACTTGGGTTTACTTATTGAAGAACAAAGATGAAGTGTTTGACAAGTTCAAGGAATTCAAATCGTTGATAGAGAATCAAATTGATAAGAAGATCAAGATCTTCAAATCCGATAATGGCTGAAAATTTACTTTAGGGGACTTCAAGAAGCTATGCAGTGATTCAGGGATTAGGAGGGAGTTGACTAATCCTTACAATCCACAACAAAATGGGGTTGCATAAAGAAAGAATAAAACCATCATGGAAGCGGCTAGGGAAATGCTTCATGATCAAGATACACCTATGCACCTTTGGGCAGAAGCAGCAAGAACAGCTGTATATGTGCAGAACAAAACAGCTCATAAGATACTTGACAACAAAACACTAGAAGAAGTGTTCACTGGTAAGAAACCATAAGTTAGCCATCTCATAATATTTGGTTGTCCAGTATACACTCACATCCCAAAAGGAAAGAAGGCAAAGCTAGATCCTTCAGGAAAGAAGGGCATATTTGTGGGTTACAGTGAAAGCTCAAAGGCTTACAGAATCTACTTCCCGAGATTCAAGAAGATTGATATCAGCAGGGATGTAACATTTGATGAAGGCTCAACATTCATCAAATCGAGGAAGACACCTTATTAATACAATGAAGAACCCAGAATATCCAAAACACAAGACACCACCATGAATGAAGCAGTTCCTGAAGAAGATTGTGAGATGGAAGATCCACAAGAACCTATAGATCCACCCCGTGAGAAGAATTCTCACAACAGGAAACTAACATGGGCTATGGAGCTCATCCAAGATGCAGAAAGGTATGGAATTCTAGAAGAGGAACACAGAGAAAGGAAAAAGACAAGATCACAACTATCTATGTTTCCTTACTCTATGATATCATGAACAAAGAACCTTCCAGTTATGAAGAAGCAGCGGAAAAGAAATAATGGAAGGATGCCATGGTCGAGGAATACCAATCGATCATGAAGAATGATGTTTGGGATGTGGTCCCAAGACCAGAAGGGAAGTCTGTGGTGACTTCCAAGTGGATCTATAAGATCAAGCATGTTGCAGATGGTAGCATAGAGAAATATAAAGCAAGGTTTGTAGCTCGTGGTTCTCCTAGAAAAAAGGGATTGATTATGAAGAGACCTTTGCACCTGTGGCCAGGTACACTTCCATTAGATCAATACTTTCTCTGGCTGCAGTGATGAAATGGAAGGTACACCAGATGGATGTCAAGACAGCTTTCTCGAATGGTGTAGTTGAAGAGGAAGTGTATGTGGAGCAGCCACTCAGGTTTGTGACACATGACATAGGGACTCATGTGTGCAAACTGAAGAAAGCCCTGTATGGTTTAAAACAGGAACCTAGGACCTAGTATGGCAGGATGGATAGCTTCCTATCCAATTTGGGCTTTATTAATAGTAAAGCGGATTCCAACCTTTACTACAAGGTTGAGGAAGGAAATCCAATGATACTACGATTGTATGTAGATGACCTGTTTGTGACAGGTGAGGATGGATTGATTGTCGACACGAAGAGGAAGTTTGCTTCCGAGTTCAAGATGAAGGACTTGGGTATGATGCACTACTTTCTAGGCATGGAGGTGTGGCAGAGTGCAAATGGGATCTTCCTTGGACAAGGGAAGTATGTAGTAGAGATCATGAAGAGGTTCGAGATGATGGACTGCAAGGCCATGGCCACACCTATGGCATTGAACCTGAAGCTTTTGTGTGATGCTTCATCTGATCCGGTTGATGTCATGGTGTATCATTAGATGATTGGATCCTTGATGTACCTAATGAACACAAGACCAGATATTTGCTTTTCTATGAACAAATTGAGCCAGTTCCTTACGGATCCGAGAAGTGTTCACATGGTTGTTGTAAAGCATATTCTGAGGTACCTAAAGGGTACGGTTGATTATGGGCTCAAGTATGATCCGAATCAAAAGTTTAACCTAGAGGTTTATGTTGATTCAAATTGGGCAGGCAGTGCCACTGATCAGAATAGCACTTCAGGGTGCTTCTTTAGTATGGGATCCAGTATGATCTCTTGGTTTAGTAGGAAGCAGTCCTGTGTGGCACTGAGTACAGCTGAAGTAGAGTATGTTGCAGCTTGTTTAGCTAGTTGTGAGGCAATATGGCTTAGGAAGCTATTGTATGAGTTATTTGATCTCCCGTTGGTGCTACCTGTATCTTCTGTGACAACCAGAGTTGTGTGAAGTTTTCTGAGAACCCAGTGTTCCATGACAGGTCAAAGCACATTGAGCTCAAATATCAGTATATTAGGGATATGGTGCAGAGAGTAGCAGTGAAGCTTCTGTATGTTGCGACGAACAAGAAGATAGCTGATGTGTTGACCAAGCTACTAGCCAGAGTGAAGTTTGAGTACTTTAGAGAGAGGCTTGGTGTACTTCAAATCAAGATTCCTTCGAAGGGGAAGTGATGAGTCCGGAGACACAAATGCACATGAGCCATTCTGACATGGTGGTAGGTGTGTCCTCCCATGGTGCAGATATAAGGGTTGGGGCCATTCTGACATGGTTGAAGTGTGTCTTCCCATGTTCGTCGATGTAAGAGCTGTGCCATTCGAGCATGGTTGAAGTGTGTCTTCCCATGGCTGCGATATAAGTGTTGTGCCATTCCTAGCATGGTTGAAGTGTGTCTTCCCATGGCTATGGATATAAGTGTGATTCCATTCTCACATGGTTGAAGTGTGTCTTCGCATGGCGTAGATATAAGTGTTGAGCCTTTCACGGATGGTTGAAGTGTGTCTTCCCATGCCGGTGAATGTAAGTGTTGTGTGATGTGCATCTGGGTTGTGCTCCATGGACAATGATGATGATCTGAAGATGATGAGGTGACAGTATGGTACACAGGTTTTGAAGAGGCATATAATTGGTCTTGAGATGCTCTTGCAGGTTTTGCAGAGGCAGTGTAATCAGTCCTGGGAGATCTTGCAGGTTTTGTAGAGGTAGTGTAATCAGTCCTAACGTGTACTTACTTGATAGCTTGCTCGTAGAGATGATGAAGACCTACATGGAGGCTAGGCCTACAACCAGCATGAAAAAGGGTTGGCTCTGTAGAACTTCCTATGACAAGTAGATTGGAGATTGATTGAGATAGCTGCAATGATGATGACGATGATATGATGACGATTATCTGATGACGATGATCAGATGATCTAGAGAAGAAGACCTGTGTTAGAAGTCCTGTGTCGAGAAATACCTTCCTAGTTAAAAGTGAGTGTTGACGTATTTGTAACTTTGGAATGTATTTCATATATGTATATTGAACTCCTATAGAGATGTTATTATTCCTCTATATGGAAGTGTCATCATTTGTATTTACAAGTGTCACAAGTGTCGTAACTTATACAAGATGGGTTATTAGACCACCAAGTGTGGGGTCGGCCCTGAGTTGGGTTACCATGGGTTATTAAACTCTCCTAGAGAAGTCGGCCCTGCTAGTTTATTAGGAAAGTCAAGTCAAGTATAAATAGAGTGCGGGAGGCACTCTATTTGATCATTCACTTACTCATCTATTTCTCTCATTGAGTGATGCACACTAGTAGAGGAGGAGAAGCTGCTAGGAGTCTATCTCTTATGCTTGGGTTTTGTATCATTGATCTATCTATCTCTGAGGAAGTTATTGGGGTTTTTCACCTTCTTGGTTTTCCCCAAGGAAACTCTGCGTCTATTGTCTCTTGTTATTGATATACTGTGCTTGTTATTCTCTCGGATAAGATCCTAGATCATATTGAATTAATTCTCAAAATCTAACAATAAGTGCTAAATTTAAACCATACTCATTACAACAATATTGTGGGAAACCTTGAAAACTATCCTGGTATAACGTTTCATTCACAATGATGATGAAACTAATGGTGTCGTCATTAGAATCTTAGTTTCTCTCATTGAGGCATGTTGGGAAGCTCGGCAATGGATTTGACATTCCAAGGTTTATTTTCCCTCATTTGTAAATAGAAAATAGGCTCAAGCTACAAGCTACACTGTATGTATATTTTTCATTTTCAATAAATCACAATTACATTCTACAACTCTAGTGCCAACAGATTCCACATCATAAGCTTTAAGTAATCCACCTGTTAATGTGAATGCTACTATTTGATTCCCTTTGTCATGAATTTTTCATGTGGATAATCATCATAATATGGCCTTTTGTAAAGAAAATAGGATTACAATATGTTTCCTTTTCCACTAAGTTGTCCTTTGAAGTTTCAACACTAGTGCTTTCTGTATGAATCTCTTGTTGAGTTACTTCAACATGATTGTCACAATCATGTATCACAACGCACAGAAACAGTTCATTCCCACTGAAAATCAAAAAGGAAATTAAAATAACATTATAACTAATGAGAAATAATAAAATCAATACCATTTCTAGGTTGTCAAAAGAAAAGAATCTCTTTATACATGGTCAATTAAGAAGACAGTTTCAATAGCATAAGGTAGGAAGCATGGGATAGTTAGGCCACCAAGGCTTCAACCTCCAACTGCGTTGACTATGGCAGAAGTTTCTGGTTAGGAGACGCTTTGGGAGAAGGATTATTCAAAACAAATGCACAATATCTTAGCAAGTGCTATATGCCATAACACTAGAGGATATCTTGACAGGTGTAGTCCCAAGGAATCCCAAGCTTCACAATCAAACTCTTATATGCCATTTAGTATAGTGTCTTGATAGAAAGAGAATACCATGGAATGAAATGTATGCATTCAATGTACAACAACCAGTCTCCTCTATATTATACCAAATGCATGCCCTTATAATGAAGGTGGCAATTATCCCATTGTTAGAAAACTATAATATTTTCCATACTTCTCATCATTGGATGACTACCTATAGGCATTTGCAAGAAATTTATTTGCAAATATGTTCAATGGGCTCTTAGGTTTTGGTGGTATTCATCTCAAGGTATAAATATTTTCTTCATGGTCAAAATAGTCCTACTCTTTCTTTTTGGGGGAGGAATTTCCATGTTTTCCATTCTTTTGTAGACAAATGCTGAACATGTAAAATTTATCAATAATTTTTTTCATTCAGACTTGGAAGGATCCCAATCTAAATCCCAACAAAATATGATATTAATAATATCACAATATACATTATTGCACTTAAATAGAGTAGATGAAGATGCGGGATCTGTTTAAAATAGAGTACAGGCATGGGTGTTCATTACATCTATTCTTTAATAACACCACACC
Source organism: Larix kaempferi (assembly GCA_027924585.1). Lineage (NCBI taxonomy): Eukaryota > Viridiplantae > Streptophyta > Pinopsida > Pinales > Pinaceae > Larix > Larix kaempferi. Next base: position 1,873,031 of record BSBM01001218.1, read on the forward strand.
TAAAATGGTCATGTTTCAAGCAAATAAGTACTCTTGCATTCCATATTACAAGTTTCAAGAGTTGGTTCTTAACACCATCAATGGTGATATAAACATAGATTTTCTTGACGCACAGTAAACTATAAGATGTACTAACCTTATACAACAATTGCAGATAGTATTTTTCTTACTAAGAATATATGTGATAGTGTGGACCATTTTTCAAAGTGCCAATCACAGCCAGAAATATTTGCAGAGGTTGTGTGGAGTTGGAATAAGTCCACCCTAACATAAGCACAATAACATTTCTTATAGATTTTTTACCCGATTCAAACATTATTTCCCGAACCTAACTGACAAGAAGACATCATTCAGTGGGATTAAGAAGAATCAAAACCATAACAGAGTAGAGATCTTGGACATGGAAACATCAACTTCAAAAATGGCTTCTATCATCAATAGAATATTGGATCTGTTCATTACTTTCTCTAATGGATTGACAGATAAGATCATGGAGGAAAAGATTAAAGATGTTGATCTCAAGGTTAGAGCTCAAGCACTCAATGCCCTGCTTCAAAAATGTCAACTCCAAATTTCCAAGCAAAGTATTCATAGTTTATGAGCAACAAATAAAAGAAGAATATGTACAGTTTAAAGGCCTCTCATATGAAGACATGCCTATATATCAAGCTATTAAACATGCTGTAAATATGGATATACAGACAAAATATACGAAAAGAGAATCAAATTTGCAACAGCCACAAGTTAACAAACCATTAAAATTCTAGAAGCTTGTGGCTTAATAAAAGGGGTCAAGTTTGTTTCTAACCAAGTAAAGAAGGTGTATATTCTAGCAGAATTGATGCCCTCAAAGGATATAACTGGAAGTGAATGGTACACAAGCCAAAACTTCGATACAGAGTTCACTAACATTGCTAAGCAATAGTGTCTGCAGTTCATCTTGCAGCAGATATTAGATATGCTTGTAGTGATGTGGAAGAAGTGATAAGGGAACTGGGGACTTTGCTACTATTCTCGTAAACAAGATTTTCTATAGAGGTTCTCAAGCTCGAATTCAAGAGCCATCACCATATACAAATATTCCTCATCTAATCTGCCTTGTTTTCTGACAGTGCACATAGGATGGTCTACTTTCACCCAAAACTTGTATACATTATAAGAAGCGGTTGAAGTTGTAGAAGAAGGCTCTTTACGAAGACTAACTTTATTGAAAACCATTCAAGGAGACTAACCTATGTACTCCAACTAGCTTAACCAGACACCAAATTGATTTCTCATCATGCTAGTTACATCATAGATGAAAAATTGACCATGACGCAATGCTTGGAAGACTTTATATGAAATCTATAAATATTTGCATAGTGTAAGGAAAGACCAGGGGGACCTATAACCTTTGAATACTTCCCTGTGCATTCTTTTTGCTGAGAACTTTTTCACTTTCCAAGTCTTGCATAACAGAAAATATAAAAAAAAATAAAAATGATATTCAAATGCAATCATACCTATTTTTTCTTCTAAATCAGCACTGCTTTATTTTGTAAGTAAAAATATTTGTTACCTCTGGTTTTGAGATCTCCAATGCTGGCACTGCTTCCATCTTCTCCACAATATAAGGACTGGGAAGAGTTGTGTTTTGATCTGGTATTCCAGTCTCCTTTGCACCTGTAGTGTCCTTGTAAGAAGCCGAGGAGGAAGACTTGCAAGATCCCTCGGCACCATTTGTCATTTCAAATCCATTCAACCACGAAATGTGAGAAAAAAAACTTCTGAAAATCATGGATTTCTCTCAAACCGTTATGAATTTGGAAAATCTGTCTCGCTGTGACCTAAATGGTGGCATTCTTCAAAAAACCCATGTGGCGGAATTTTGAAATTTTCCTCCATTTTCCCGGAAATCAAGCTCGAATTTGACTTCCTAGAAAAGTGACGGGAATGCTGACTGACTACAAGTTTTCTTCAAATCAACAAAAACATATTACCCCTAATTTCTAAATTGTGACTATCAAAAGTTAATTACATGTTAAAAACCCCTTTTAGCTTCATAGACTGGGAAACTCGATGAATTTATTCAAGCTGGTATTCTAGTGTGAAGGTATCCACTAGTATGTTTGGGCACACAAACACTGGGAAGGGGTCATTAAAACATCGGCGGTAAAAAAAAAGACCATTGCTACCTGCCTAAATGATATCACCATGAACCAACATTAACATACCTGCAAGTGAGGGGCTCCCAAGTCATCGCACGCTGGAAGAACACTAGCAAAGGTCAATTGATTGGGTTGAAAACCTACTTGTTTCATTTGGCGTTACCTCGGTGGCCATAGAAATTATAGTCCAGATACCTGAAATTCCAAAATACGACCCCGATTGCATAGCATCTTTTGTTAGATGACGGATAAATGTGGTTTGATTTGATATGAAATGTAGAGGTTCTATCTCTGCCCTATTTCAATCAATGGAATGGATGTTTTTTTGTTCAATATGCATCAAAACCTAGTGCCAAAACACTTTTTCAATGTGAAAAATTTATCTTCCACATGGTGCTAAAATTTTATGTGCCAAAACTAATTAGTTGTATAATATGATTAATTGCTTCTAAAAAGCATAGTGTTAGCACCTGATTTTTACAACATAGATATGGAGGTGGAATAAAGGGGTATCTCAAAATTTCCCTAGAGAAAGCCCAAATGACCTTTATTTTCATGACCAGGTGCTAAAAGTATAAGAAAGGTTGATAGGGGGTGTTAAATATACAATGAATGGCAAAGGCATGGCAAAGAAAACATTAAAATGCGACCAAAATGGCCAAAAAAGAGCCAAAGTCTATAGTCCGAAGGCAAATATTTCAAAGGTTAAACCCCACACAGGTTTCTGCCATTAGATGGGCGCGAGAGGGAGATCAACGACCTTCGTTGATTGTCGCATGGCCAAAGCGCGCGAGGAACAGGCATAAAGGTTGGTTCCGATGTGCAATACCACCAGATAGGTGGCGGTCATAGGTTGCATTGCATGGTGAGGTAAGTGGTAAGTGAAACCCACTCAGGGGCATACGATATTACCTAGGTGGAAAGGCAAGTGGCTGGCCACGTGAACGGCCAAGGTGAGCCTAGGAACATCCTACAGCTCAAGGCAAAGGTCAGAGAAATGTAGGTGCAATGTGATGAAATAAACGGTGTAGATTGTCCTAGGAAGATCAACAAGGGGTCGCATCGGGGAAGTGCACGCCAAATAGACGGGATGGTGGTTGCAATGGGAAAAATCATTGCCCAGGTGTCAGCACTCGGGCCCATCGCGAGGACGATAAGAGGTAAGAAAAACCGCTTTAGCGGAATGCGACGCCACTCTGTTGATGTACAACGCTAAGGGATAGACGGTGGAGATTTGGACACAGGAAATCATCCAACGAAAGGAAATGTAAAGAGGTCAAATCAATAAAGGGGGGTCATATCTGACGGTTCAGATCTTTGCTCAAGAGAACAACAAAGGAGAGATCTGGACAGTTGGAAAAGAAGACCGGAGCTTAAAAGAGAAAGGTTATATATATGAAGACACACACGAAGGTTGACATTTGTGTCTCTGGAACTGTAGGGCTCAGAAGCCTCTAGGCATGGGGAATGTGAAGAAAGTGATAGGGGAAGTCATTCTCAGGGTTTCCCAGAGATAGGTAGGACATCTTAACTGTTGTTTTTCACTAATTTGAGCCTGTTTTTAGCATAAGATGAAGGGAAAGCTAGTTCCAAGAGGGTTTAAGGTTGAATCCTCCTAGAAAGGTGGGCTTTAAATGCACCTAATACAGGGTTTCGATGGTCTATACATGAAATTGGGGGAAGAATGAGGGTTTAGACATGTATGGGGGCTTCAATAGCCTTTTTCCCTTTGTCGCGTCTGTCAAAATTATATTTTTCTCTAGTCCGAGGGCTTGTTCCGAAGAAATTCATCATCGCTGCATAGGGGCCAGGTTTTCTCCTTGGGTACTGCCAAACCCTTTCAGCTGCCTATATTGCGCTTGAGACAGAAGGCTAAAGAGGTCGGCCGCCAAAATTGGTAGACACGATAGAATGGAAAAGATGGGAGCATTACAAGTGTCAGTACGGTGCTAGCAGGCATGGCAGGGTATAGTTTGGCTGACGACAGAGATAAAGGGCCAGAGCAGTAGGTGATAGAGGTTAGGGCAGAGAGTAAATTACTTGTGCATACTACCAAGTGGCCTGAGAAGCTGCACGGACGATGTGACCTGTGTTATTCGACAGATGGAAGAGAAATGAGGTGAAATTTTATGACATAGACAAGGCCAAGTGGATAGGCAGCTTAAACGAATCTCTACTGCCACCAAAATGATTATAAACACGAGGGAGGCCATCTCAGCACTATCATACATTCCTCTGTCTATCTGGAGATCTTGGCCTAGCATGTTTCATGTCAGGTCGAGCCTTGGGAATCATTGTTGCTCACCTGGGAGTTTCAATCGAGTTATCATGGTGAGTATGGCCACACGTATCTGATGTCATCATCACGGCAGTTATGGATATGGTCCTTATGTCCCCTGTTCAAAATCGATATATGAAGAAGGTGGTGCACCTGGCAGTTCGGGCATCTTTCAGTTGGAATTGGATCATGGAAAAGGAGCAGGAATACGGAGTGGTTTTCATGCCAGAGTAGGCATGGTCGGAGGTGGAGGAAGAGCATGCTCCTTCGTCTCCTATGGTATTCGACCACGTAGAATACAGCTCCATTATTGAAGATGAGGGGTCCGAGAGGCGACAGGTGTCCAAAAGAGTCCGACGTCGAGGAAAGAAAGAGCCTCCTGGAGAGGAGTAGGGCATCCAGCAAGAAACAGATATTCTCAAGGATTTTGTGATCCCCACTGAGGAAGCCACACCTCCCCCTCCAGCAGACGAGTCGCAGGTAGATGGCTCTTTGAAAGTAGAAGACTTCTTTGATTTGCAAGGCCAATTGAAGACTCAGGAGTAAGGTGGCGCCCTGCTCATGGTATTTTTGTTTCCCATCTTAATCAGTCTGTTTTGAACTTGACACGTATGTAATATTCCCAATTTGGGGCTGTCAAGGTGGCAACATAATTTTGTTTGTTTCCTAAGGACCAATTCGAGGCTGGGATCCTATATAAGCATTGTAATAGAAGAACTAAGGGTTGGAAAATCATTCGGCTAAGGCCTGAGGGGTGAGCCTGATTTTTAAACTTTCATATTAATACAATGTTCAGTGCCTGTGGTAGACTGTTTAGCAGAGATTCCTATGTTGCTCTAACTTGTAGTCAATTTTTTCCTTCTTCTCTATGTGCATGTACTTCCTGTTATGCCTTTACATTATGTTTTTCATTTCATGTCTAAGATCAGTGAATAATAACTTAGAATTCTTGGAAACAAGCTCTGGTTATTATCTCGGGTATTCACTCAATATTGCTACTAAAGTTGATATTGAATTCATCTTTGTTGGATGATCATATCAATGGCATGTTCTTATTTTCTTCTTTTACCACCAGAAAACAGCAATACGACGGCAAGCGGGTGGCTACCTTGCCTCTGTTCGAATAGTATACACTATGGCACTGTTATCTGATTTATGTGTAATGCCTTGACTCCATCACCCAATTGTTTTTCCTTGTGATTTTCCCTCCAACACTTTCACACAATTTGTCCCATCAGAAATCTAACCTTCTGTGTATGTTTTAATTGAATACTTTTGAGTAATGAAGGCTGATGTGTTTGTTCATTGCTGACAACTTTGAGTATTTCCAGCTCTTCATAATATTTGTAGAGAGAGTCCTCTCAGATTGTGCTGCATCAGTAGCACAGATCTAAAGTGGTTAGTGGTTAACCCGATTCTTCCTCCCCACAACCATGGGGGTACGTTTTGGGTGTTAACAAATTGGCGCCGTTGCCAGGGAGTGATCGTCTCATCATCCCTGGGAGAACGATAAAGTTTCATATCTAATTGTTGATGGTGGATAGCATTCAGACATCAGAAGGGTTGCATATCATCCACCTGGCGACTCCACTCATTATTCAATTTCAATCTGTAGACTCCACTCGAGAACAAGCTGAGCTGCCTTAGACATGGAAGAATTAAGTTCCAGGTATCAAAGTATCAATCTCTTCAAAGATGCCCTATTCTTCTGTGTTGGCATCCTTTTACCTTTATGTATATATATAAAAAAACAATTGTCTCACCAGAGAGCTCTAGGTCATGAGAGAACCTCCTTTGTATATCCTTCACTTGAATTCAAAAATGTACATTCTCCTTTCACCCCTAGCGTTGATCCCGTCCTTTCCTTTGAACCATGTATAAACCATAACCGGCCTTATGAATTCTCTGAGAGTAAGGCTAATGATATTCCCCCTGCACGCACTCCTTTTCCTTCCTGAGCTCAGCTGGGATATAGCCCTTTAAAGTTTCCCCCTGTTCTTTATGAATTTCCTCTAGACTACCATAAATACCTCCCTGTCTTTGATGGAAAACCCAAGATTCTTACTGCAAAGAAACATCTTCAAGGTTTTGAGCATTTTCTAGATCTCTTTGAAATAGAACATGATGATGTCTATATGAGGGCTTTTGCAAAATCCCTCCAAGGAGATGTGAAGAGATGATTCAAGCATTTGCAGCCTGAGTCTATTGATACCTGGGGAGAGTTGTATGAATCCTTTTTTGGGTTTTGGGGCAAAAGAAGACCATGGGACCTAGTTCTTTCAGAGTTTTACTCCATGAGAAGGCAAGAAAATGAAACCGTGTCTAGCTTTAATAGGAGGTTTGCAAAGCTTATATTATCACATGCCAAAGGAAATTCAACCCCTAGAGAATGCTGCTAAATTACACTATGCATATGTTTTTCCTCCTGAGTTATCTTTTCATCTGTTGGAGAGAAGGTCTTCCAATTTGCAGTATATGTTCATTGATGCATTAGAGATTGAAGACAATCTTAGGATGTCTAGGAAGTTATCAAACCAAGATAAGAATGAAAGGATCGAAGAAGAGATAATATTTGAAGACAGACATGAACAAGGGGAACTTCCCTTATAGTCTAATCTTTCCCAAAATGAGCAGAAAATTGATCGACTCGGTGAGGTACCAAAAGAAGGTAATTCCGGTTTGTTTTATGTAAATTGCAACCAATCTGTTGAAGCTTCTGTTGCTGATTGTTCTAATGAAGTTTTCAGTCCACCTAAATATGATGACTATGAAGAGGACTACTTGGAGAACTTCATGAGATTCTTTGGAGTAGAGGATAAAGATGAGCCTTCGTGCAGCCAGTTTCACCATTCAGGAAGGCCAGCCGAAGAGGGGAACTCAATGGCGGGCCCTAAATCTGCCATTGAGATTCATCAGAATATTGATTCCCAACGTGCAAAGTTTTCTTTATGGATTGAGGCTGAAAGAGAATACAGATTCCTTGAAGAGGAATACAGGACCCTCGAGGAAGAATATGTGATCCTTGATGAAAAATATGAAATTATTGAAAGAAGTCTTGGGCCCGACATGTATCTTCGACAGGTCAACCAAATTGTTGAAAGGCTAGAAGATAATTGGGGTGGCCCACATGATTCTTATACAGAATCCACTTTGGGGGCCGAAGATGATTATAGACTCCTTGAGGAAGTTTTCAGGTTTGGTCAGTATCTCCAGCCAGCCGACCAAATGATCAAGGTGCTTGAAGGATACCGGGCTAGGAAGCATGATCTTAATACTAGTTTTTCGGACCTGGGGTCTAGGTTTCAGGAGGAATGGCCTTTTCTCAACCCTTTCGGTGGACAGAGTGAAGTTTCTTTTGAAATTCTAGGCAGAACTAGGTTTTCAACCTTGGGATCATAAGTAGCCCAAGAGGAGATGTTGCAGATAAATTTTATGTGGGAACAGCCTCCTAGGTTACCAAGGTACAGCCATGTCATAGAGGGTTGTTCAGAGTTGGTTGTTTCAGTCTCACCAGCTCATGCAGGGGTCTCAGTACACAGTATTTTCACATCTTGATGGAATTTTGTCAAAAGTACATAATCCCTGGGCCTGACATGAATACCTGGGAAACTCACCGGCCTACTTATAGCTCTTCTGAAAGAAAATCGACTGGGATGCAAGAGGAGGGTAGACCATACCATGTTTTATATGATCCATTGGGAGAATATATGGAAGATTTCTGCAGCTGGAGTAAAGGTTCTGGTTTCACTCAAAAGGTCCTCTTTCATCGCCATCGCCTCGGGCCACTGACCCTCACTATTCTGGAATCAGTCGAGCATGATGAGAAGACCCGCCTAGGGTGTCAGTTGCTGGACTAGTTACACTGGAATTTTTGCATAACCTAGAGCCACAGCCTCTCAAGTAGAGTAGTTTGTATATAAATAAGCCCCAAGTTTTCGGCATATCCAATTTCAGTAGTAAATTTCAATTTTCAGCAACTTCCAATTTGTTTTAAGAATGTACAGCTTCACTTTTTGGTTTTGATCTCAAGAAGTTTCTAGTCTGCAGTAAGACAGAGCATTTTTGGCTGAGGTAAAGATCGCCACATGATACACCTCACAGCAGAGTCCCCCGTAGGCTTAACATGAATGCTTTCGGGCAAACCCTTCCAATGTTCTTCACCAAAAAGTGGTCTGCGGAGAAGATTTTCTCGCAGGAACCGCCCAATGGATTAGGCACCCAGACTACGAGGTTCTTTGCTACCTCACAGAGAGGATAGCATCCCCAGATGGTGCCAGTTGTTAGCACCTTATTTTTACAGCATAGATATGGAGGTGGAATAAAGGGGTATCTCAAAATTTCCCTGGATAAAGCCCAAATGCCCTTTATTTTCATGACTAGGTGCTAAAAGTATAAGAAAGGTTGATAGGGAGTGTTAAAAATACAAGGAAGGGCAAAGGCATGGCAAAGAAAACATTAAAATGCGACCAAAATGGCCAAAAAAGAGCCAAAGTCTATAGTCCGAAGGCAAATATTTCAAAGGTTAACCCCCACACAGATTTCCGCCATTAGATGGGCGCAAGAGGGAGATCAACGGCCCTCGTTGATTGTCGCATGGCCAAAGTGCACGAGGAACAAGCATAAAGGGTGGTTGCGACGGGCAATGCCACCAGACAGATGGCGATCAGAGGTTTCGTCGCATGGCGAGGTAAGTGGTAAGTGAAACCCCCTCAAGGGCATGCGATACCACCTAGGTGGAAAGGCAAGTGATTGGCCATGCAGACTGCTAAGGTGAGCCTAGGAACATCCTACAACTCAAGGAGAAGGTCAGAGAAATGTAGGTGCAATGTGATGGAAGAAACGGTGTAGATTGTCCTAGAAAGATTGACAGTCCTCATCGATCATTGCATCAAGGAAGTGCACGCCAGATAGATGGGATGGTGCTTGTGATGGGAAAAATCATTGGCCAGGTGTCAGCACCTGGCCCCATCATGAGGATGATAAGCGGTAAGCAAAATTGCTTTAGGGGAATGCGACGCCACTCCATTGATGTACGGTGCTAAGGGACGGATGGTGGAGATTGGGACACGGGAAATGATCCAACAGTAGGAAAGGGAAAGAGGTCAAATCAATAAAGGGGGATCATATCTGATGGTTCAGATCTTTGCTCAAGAGATCAACGGAGGAGAGCGTTGGACGGTTGGCAAAGAAGACCAGAGCTTAAAAGAGAAAGGTTATATATATGAAGACACACACGAAGGTTGACATTTGTGTCTCTGGACCTGTCAGAGTCGGAAGCCTCCGAGTGTGGGGAATGTGAAGAAAGCGATGGGGGAAGTCATTCTCAGGGTTTCCCAGAGATAGGTAGGACTTCTTAACCACTATTTTTCACTAATTTGAGCCTGTTTTTAGCATAAGATGAAGGGAAAGCCAGTTCCGGGAGGGGTTAAGGTTGAATCTTCCCAGAAAGGTGGGGTTTAAACACACTTGATACAGGGTTTCGGTGGTCTATACCTAAAATTGGGGGAAGAATGAGGGTTTAGACATGTATGGGGGCTTTAGTAGCCTTTTTCCCTTTGTCGTGTCTATCAAAATTATATTTTTATCTAGTCCGAGGGCTTGTTCCGAAGAAATTCGGTGTCACTACGTAGGGGCCAGGATTTCTCCTTGGGGATCACCAAACCCTTTCAGCCACCTTTATTGAGCTTGAGATAGAAGGCTAAAGAGGTCGGCCACCAAAATTGATGGAGGCGATAGAATGGCAAAGATGGGAGCGTTACGAGCACCGATACGGTGCTAGCAGGCATGGCAGGTTATAGTTTGGTCGACGATGGAGATAAAGGGCCAGAGCAGTAGGTGATAGAGGTGCGGGCAGGGAGTAAATTACTTGTGCAAACTATCGGGTGCCATGAGAAGCTACGAGGACGATGTGACCCGCATCATTCAACGGACGGAAGAGAAATGAGGTTAATTTTTATGACATATACAAGTCCAAGTGGATAGGTGGCTTAAAGGCATCTCTACTTCCACCAAAATGATTATAAATATGATGGAGGCCATCTCAGTGCCGTCATATGTTCCTCTGTCTATCTGGATATCTTGGCCCAACATGTTTCACGTCAGCTCGATCCTTGGGCATCCTTGTTGCTCACCTAGGAGGTTCGGTCAGGTTATCATGGCGAGTATGGACACACATAGCTTATGTCATCATCACAACGATTATGGATATGGTCCTTATGTCCCTTGTTCAAAATCGGTATATGAAGAAGGTGGTGCACCTGGCAGTTTGGGCATCTTTCAGTTGGAATTGGATCATGGAAAAAGAGCAGGAATCTGGAGTGGTTTTCATGCCAAAGTGGGCATTGTCTAAGGTGGAGGAAGAGCATGCTCCTTCTTCTCCTATGGTATTCAACCACGTAGAATCCAGCTCCACTAGTGAAGATGAGGAGCCCGAGGGGCGATAGGTGTCCAAAAGAGTCCGACGTCGAGGAAAGAAAGAGCCTACTGAAGAGGAGCAGGGCATCCAGCAAGACACGAAGATTCTCAAGGATTTCGTGATCCCCATTGAGGAAGCGACACCTCCCCCTCCAGCAGACGAGTCACAGGCGGATGGCTCTTTGAAAGTAGAAGACTTCTTTGATTCGCAAGGCCAATTGAAGACTTGGGAGTAAGGTGTCGCCATGCTCATGGTATTTTTGTTTCCTGTCTTAATCAGTCTGTTTTGAACTTGACATGTATGTAATATTCCCAATTTGGGGCTGTCAAGGTGGCAAAATAATTTTGTTTGTTTCCTAAGGACCAATTCGAGGCTGGGAGCCTATATAAGCATTGTAATAGAAGAACTAAGGGTTGGAAAATCATTCGGCTAAGGCCTGAGGGGTGAGGCCGGTTTTGAAACTTTCACATTAATACAATGTGCAGTGCCTGTCGTATACTGTTTTGTAGAGATTCGTGTGTTTCTCTAACGTGTAGTCAGTTTTTTCCTTCTTCTCTATGTGTATGTACTTTCTGTTATGCCTTTACATTAAGTTTTTCATTTCATGTATGAGATCAGTGTATAATAACTTAGAATTCTTGGAAACAAGCTGTGGTTATTATCTCAGGTATTCACTCAATCTTGCTACTAAAGTTGATATTGAATTCATCTTTGCTGGATGCTCATATCAATGGTTTGTTCTTATTTTCTTCTTTTACCACCAGAAAATAGCAGTACGACAGCAAGCAGGTGGCTACCTTGCCTCTGTTCAAATAGTCTACACTATGGCACTGTTATCTGATTTATGTGTAATGCCTTTACTCCATCACCCAATTGTTTTTCCTTGTGATTATCCCTCCAACGCTTTCACACAATTTGTCCCATCAGAAATCTGACCTTCTGTGTATGTTTTAATTGAATACTTTTGAGTAATGAAGGCTGATGTGTTTGTTCATTGCTGACAACTTTAATTATTTCTAGCTCTTCATAAGATTTGTAGAGAGAGCCCTCTCATATTGTGTTGGGTCAGTAGCACAGATCTAAAGTGGTTAGTGGTTACCCCGATTCTGCCCCCCCACAGCCTTGGGGGTACGTTTTGGGTGTTAACACATAGTAAATAATTAAATTTGTTTTTTATTTTAATTGTTTGATTTATGAGTTGTATAATATGATTAATTGCTTCTAAAAGTCATAGTAAATAATTTTATTATTTTTTTAATGGTTTGATTTATGTATTTCTTTTGGTTTATATATATAACCTATATTAATATTTACAATTATAAATGGAAATATTTAGTAAAATAACTATATTACATATTAATAACTGTATTAATATATATTAAACTAACTACATTATATATTCCTTTAGTGCTTGAGGATTAGGTGTCCTTCACTGACCATGTCCAAGGCCACAAGGCCATATGTGGTTCTTTGTGGCATTATTAATGGATTTGGATGCCTAAATAGTTTCTTTATTTCCAAAGTCATGGACCTCTTCTATAAATTGTCATTCCCAAATCCCCAAGACATGTGTGTATTGCTCAAAACCACCTAATGTAACCAACCTCACCAATCATAGGCCAGTCTTACCCTTAAGAGACAATGTGTTGTTGGTGGAGGCAACCTTCTTGGTCATGGATGCCTAGAAGATTCCTTTAGGGACCCGTGTTCAAGCCTCTTCCATTGACCATGTCAAAGGCCCTAAGGTCACAAGACATAGATACATGGTGCATTGGATACCCCGGAAAATCATGTGTGGTGCTTCGAGGCATTTTTCATGGATGTGATGCCTCAATGATTTATTTAGGGCCAAAGGAATGGTACTCCTCCATAGAAATTCATTCCCAACAACATGATACACATAAATACTACTCAAAACCACCTAATGGCACCAATATCGTCAATCATAAGCCAAAGATACCCTAACAATGCCATGTATGGTTGGTGGATACAAATTTCTTTGCCTTAGATGGATATAAGATTCTTTTAGTTCTTCATCTTCATGCCTCCTCCCATGACCATGTCTAAGCTCTCAAGTCACCAATACTTGGACACATAGTGCCATGGATACCCTTGTAAAGTCATGCATGGTGCTTTAATGAATTGTTTATTATTTAGTATGCCTCAATGTTTTCTTTAGGGCCAAAGGCATGGTGTTTCCCCTATAATTCCATTCCCAAGTCCATTGTAATTAACATCCACAAATGATTTGTGTATGTTAATATTCAATATGCCAAGACAGAAAATAGCAGCATTACATTCCATTTCACAATAATGGCATATACAGGATCACTGAAGAAACAACAAGCACAGCATAAACACAAGAGACGCATATTTATCCTGGGAAACCCTCATGGGGTAGAAAACCTAGCAAAGCTTCCGCAATATAGATGACCAGCAATATACAAAGATGCAAACAAAAGACATGATCTCCTCCTCCACCATAGCAGACCTCTCCTCCACAAGTGCGCTACATTCTGAGTGAGGGAAGTGTGTCAAATGAGGAGCTCACCTCCTCTATTTATACACATCTCCAACTTGTACAATAGATTAACTAGGTCGGCCCCAACTTTACCATTGGGTTAAACACCCCACTACAATTGATTGGGTCGACCCCTCTAGGGTGTTCTAACAACCCTTTGACCTACATAACACATACAAGGCCGACCCCCACTAGGGAAGTCTAATAACTCAAGTTACCACATTCTGACAGAGGAATAAACATCTCCGGATATACAATAAGATCTCCACAAAGGAATGAAACATCTGCAGAATAATAAAATACAAATATAATATTCTTTGAAGTTATAATATTTCAACACTCCCCCTTAACGAGAAAGATATTATAATAGCATCTACACAGGCAAGGAATCATCAACATCATACATGATACATCTATAAATCATTGGAAGCTTTCTCAACATCATCAGTAACTCAAGCAGTTACTGGAACATCTTCAATATTGGAACATCAACATCTTCAGTACTGAGTCTTTATCTTCTGCAGCACTTGAACAGCTACAACAACATCAACGTTTGGATCCTCACAATCATCAACATCGTCATCTAGACCATCACGATCATCATCATCATCATCATAAGATCATGAGCATCGTCATCACATGATCATCAGCATCGTCATCTAGACCCTTCACGATCAGCAGCATCATCATCATACGATCATCAGCATTGTCATCACATGATCATCAGCATCGTCATCTAGACCATCACGATGAGCAACATCATTATCACATGATCATCAGCATCGTCATCACATGATCATCAGCGTCATCATCTAGACCATCACGATCAGCAACATCGTCATCTAGACCATCACGATCAACAGCATAGTCGTCTAGATCATCACGATCAGTAGCATCGTCATCTAGATCATTAGGATCAGCAGCATCGTCATCTAGATCATCACAATTAGTAGCATCATCATCTAGATCATTAGTACAAGTATCCACACCAATACAAGTATACATCATCAATACAAGTATCCACACCAATACAAGTATACATCATCAATACAAGTATCCACACCAATACAAGTATACATCATCAATACAAGTATCCAGACCAATACAAGTATACACATCATCAATACAAGTATCCTCATCAATACAAGTATAACAATAGTAGCATACCCTACAACACACATGATCCAATTACGGGATGATCAATCCCTCTCACTTTAGGACATAGGTCCAAGGATGATACAATCCTGATTCGCTTACGGGATGATCAGTCCCTCTCTGTTTAAGACATCTCTCATGTCTATGGATGATGCAATCCAGATCAACTTACAAGATGATCAATCCTTATCACTTTAAGACACCTCACCATGTCTAGGGACGATGCAATCCCAAATCAACTTACAGGATGATTAGTCCTTATCACTTTAAGACACCTCACCATGTCTAGGGACGATGCAATCCCGAATCAACTTACAGGATGATTAGTCCTTATCACTTTAAGACACCTCACCATGTCTAGGGATGATGCAATCCCAATCTACTTACAGGATGATTAATCCTTATCACTTTAGGACATAAGTCTAAGGATGATGCAATCCTGATCCACTTACGGGATGATCAATCCCTATCACTTTAGGACATAAGTCCAAGGACGATGCAATCCTGATCCACTTACGGGATGATCAATCCCTATAACTTTAGAACATAAGTCCAAGGATGATGCAATCCTATCACGTACATTTTGAACCAAATGCTCAGGGACGATGCAGTCCTATCACATCCACTAGGGACCACTTTCTCGGAGACATATGTCTACGAATCTCTTTTAGGACATGTGTCCATGGATGATACAATCCCCTCCTCCAATAGGGACCACATTCTCGGAGACATCTGTCTACGGATCACTTTAGAACTAAAGTCCAAGGATGATACAATCCTCTCATCCACTAGGGACCACATTCTTGGAGACATCTGTCTACGGATCACTTTAGAACTGAAGTCTAGGGATGATACAATCCTCTCGTCCACTAGGGACCACATTCTCGGAGACATCTGTCTATGGATCACTTTATAACTGAAGTCCAGGGATGATACAATCCTCTCGTCCACTAGGGACATCATTCACGGAGACATCTTTCTACAGATCAATTTAGAACATGTGTTCAAGGATGATGCAATCCCTCTTATTTCTTGGAGACATATGTCTACTGATCCTTTTAGAACATGTGTTCAAGGATGATGCAATCCCTCTTCTTTCTCGGAGACATATGTCTACGGATCCTTTTAGAACATGTGTTCAAGGATGATGCAATCCCCTCATCAACTTAGACCCTGTCTAAGGCTCATCCACCAACCTCTCTGTCGGCATCACCAATATAGGTATCCACATCATCGACCTCACTGTCGATGTAGGCAATCTTGTCATAAGTGACCACATCACTCCCCCTCTCGAGGAGGGTCCTACCAAGCTTGTCTCGAAAAATACTCAAACTTTTCTTGAGGTAGAGGTTTGGTTAGTACAATGGCAACTTGTTCACTTGAGGTAGAGGTTTGGTTAGTACATTGGCAACTTGTTCACTTGAGGTAGAGGTTTGGTTAGTACATCGGTAACTTGTTACAAATTCGAACTTTATAGTTCCTTTCTGCGCCATATCTTATATATAAAAATTTCAGATCTCTATGTGCTTTGACTTATCATGGAACACTGGATTCTCTATCATCTTGATACAACTCTGTTTGTCACATAGGATCACAGTTGGGTCTATCTCTAAGTCAAACAATCCTGAAGCCATACTTCTTCACAACTAGTAGAGCAAGCAGCCATATATTCCGCTTGTGCTGAGAGCCATACTGGACTGCTTCCTGCTAAACCACAAGATCATGTTTGATCCCATACAATAACATCCTCTCGATGTGCTCTACCTGTCTAATACACTTTCTGCTCAATCAACATCTATGTAGCCATCTGAAGTCATGATCTCCAAAATAGCATAGATCAAAGTCTATCATATCCTTTAGGTACCTCATCACATGCTTTGCAACTATCAGGTGAACACATCTAGTTTCCACTAGATACTGACTCAAGGTGTTCACAGCAAAGCTTATATCTGACCTGGTATTTGTTAGATACATCAATGACCCAATAATTTGTCTGTACAGAGTTATATACACTAACTCTGATGAGTCATTCACTAACAGCTTCAAGTTGGAATCCATGAGAGTGGCCATTCCAACATATTAAGTCCTTTTAATATGTATCGGCATACTTTCCCTAGTTGAGAAAGATTCCTTCTGAGCCTTTCCATACTTCTAGACCTAGAAAGTAAGGCATCAATCTGAGATCTTTCATTTTCATTTATGCCACCATCTATCTGTGCCATCTCTCGTCAGATGGGTCTACTGATATGAGCCTCAACATCATTCGAACTCTGTGGTGAGTTCCTTCTTGCATCCATGTCATCTGTGTATAGAAACCATATTCAACCTTGTAGCAAAGGTTGAGATCCACATCACCCATGGTGATCATTAAGCTCATCAATTTACTATCGATCCTGGGTACCCATACAGAACCTGATTCACACTTCTTCTTTAATTACATCATTAAGAGAATGGTCTTATCTAGTCACTTCGAGCAAACATCTCGTCATGATTCTCTTCCTCTTTCTAAGAGAATCTTTTAGCCACGAGCCTTCTATATTATGTTTGATTTGTAAATATTCTTGTTGAACATCCATCACTTGTGCGGTGTTCATCATTCTTCATGATCTTTCCTACAAATCAAAATTAAGTACATGATTAGTAATACTTCATAGTCATGAAATCATGTTGACATGATAACCTACTATGCATACAGATATCATTTACATAGTTATGCAACTATCTTGACCAATGCTTTGGCACAACACTTTTCCATATCCTGTATGCACACAGTGGCTATCTAGATGCCTTCCATCTCTACAAGAACATACTATCGAGAGTGTGCACAGCTCTCAGCATGTCAGCAAAGAGGTTTCATTCTAGACAAGCTACAATGGAATGTTTTGTCCAGCTTACCAATCATATGCATATTAGTAGTATACTGTTCAATGCTCTATGAATGTTTACACTCAGCATGAATACAAATATGCATACAATCTATTTACTATTTCAAATAACAACTCAAATACTTATCTTTTATGTTTGTGTGGTTGCCTCCCGCTTGATCTTCTAAATGCCTTTTGAACTTCTATTCATTCTGTACCACTGTGCATGCTCAAGTGTACACTAGTGTTATCCTCATGATCTCATACACAAACATACATTCATTAGTATATTATAAATATTATCAAAACATTATAATTCTAAATAATCTTGAATATGTATGGTCATGATCATAGATAATAAACATTAGTATTCAAGATTTCAGGGAAGTCTTCTTTTACTCATGCATATCATCAATCAAGATAAAAGACATAATATGCATAATCCCTTGATTACTAACTTTATGAATAAGCATATCTAATCATACCAAGTATACTTATATAAGGGATCCTAACACAAGGTAAGATTCATAGGAAACATACCTGGATTAGTATATCTGTTTAACATACCTAATCAATATCTTCTTTGTTCTCTTCAATGATTTAGAGATCCTGTGTTGGAACCTACATATCTCATAGGTTAAGCATAATAGAACAAAGTCATACATACCTCGTAACTAGAACCTCTATGTGATCAAAGATTATGGAGGAGTCTTTGTCTTCATGTTGTCATGGTCATGGAACTTGATTTGTCTTTCGTGATGTACCTGTCGCTTGTTAGCAGACAACATCAACCTCCTACAATACCACAGTGCGTTAGTACAATCATATAGCCCTAAACAATGAATGTCTTCTATCATTCACATGCATTCATACTATTACTAGGGTGATAAGACAATTCTGACATTAATCAAGATTGTACTAACCTGAATAATATGAGGACAAACATACTATGAACTTAATCAAGAATCAGATTTCAAGACATATCTATATCTCCTTAAGTCATACTTGTCGAGACTTCTTGTAGTCTTCTTATGTAAGGCCTTAGCATCAACTCCCCCTGAAACTTGATCTGGAGCTTGATTAGGGTTTTCTAGAGAAACCCTAAAAATTCAATCTTTGACTTTCACACTTATGAATGGATGGAAGGATGTGTCTTGCTGAGCTGATCAAACTACCATACTTCAATTTTGAAATCTCCAAAATTTGACCCCTCAAAATTGCCTTTGAAACTTATGGATCTTCTGGATAGGATCCTGAAATAGGGTTTGATGAAGCCCACCCTTCTACCCAATCAAAAGGTTCGATTCAAGGCTCTAAACTCTAATTTTTCTGAGGAGCTTCCAGCCATGGTCACAGACTTCAGAAATTCCAACTTTTGTAGAAGCCCTAATTTTCCATCTTTCCAATCAAAATCCTGAACTGGGGTTTGATCAAGCCTGGTCTTCTACCCAACCAAAAAATTCGATATTGGTCTCTAAATTTTGATTTTCCTGAGTAGCATTCAGCCGTGGACTCTAATTCCAAAAATTCTAACTTTCTTCAAAACCCTAAATTCCAGAAGCCATGAATGGAGGTGCTCCAAAAATAATTATGTTTTGACATAAATATGTACCTTATTGTTTCTGCTGTAACTCTGAACATTTCGATCCACAAGGTCTAAAAAAAATTTTGTGGTATCCTGGCCTGTCATATTTCCATCCCGACAGGTCTGACCTCAATTGGATTTTCTAATAGAGAGTTATGCCAAGTGTTGCAACATGACCTATTTATGGGATAAATAGGAGAGCGAACTTGTACGGTGTGTCATGTGTCACTGGTTCAGCTTCAGCCTCTAAAAACGTTTCCAAAGATAGTACAGTCTGTGTACTGCCTGTCACTTTTTATGAAATCTCATTTGGAGCTTCCTAGCCCAAGTTATGACCTTTTTTCCTAGGTCACCTGATTTTGACTGAGATCTGGAAGAGGCAAAAACCCTAACTTGTACTGATCATAACTCACAAAGTAAAACGAATCTGAGGGTGTCCTTTGGACACAAGGTACCTGGGGATGTTATCTACTACCTGTAAACTTTTTAGATCCTGAACCTTCGCAGAAATGGATTTATAGTAAAATTTCCACGATGACTGGTTTTTGCTATGTAAAACCCAAACCTTCAAATTGTCACAAGTGAAGCAAGTGTCGTAAATTCCATACATTGCCTTCCTTCAGGTTGGCTCTGATACCATGTTAAGATTTAATATGCTAAGATAGAAAATATCAGCATTACATTCCATTTCACAATAATGGCATATACAGGATCACTGAAGAAACAATAAGCACAGCATAAACACAAGAGACACAGATTTATCCTGAGAAACCCTCATGGGGTAGAAAACCCAGCAAAGCTTACTCAATATAGATGACCAGCAATATACAAAGATGCAAACCAAAGACATGATCTCCTCCTCCACCATATCATACCTCTCCTCCACAAGTGCGCTACATTCTAAGTGAGGGAAGTGTGTCAAATGAGTAGCTCACCTCCTCTATTTATACACATCTCCGACTTGTACAATATATTAACTAGGTCAGCCCCAACTTTACCATTGGGTTAAACACCCCACTACAATTGACTGGGCCGACCCCTCTAGGGTGGTCTAACAACCCTTTGACCCACATAACACATACAAGGCCGACCCCCACTAGGGAAGTCTAATAACCCAAGTTACCACATTTCGACAGAGGAATAAACATCTCCGGATATACAATAAGATCTCCACGGAGGAATGAAACATATCCAGAATAATAAAGTACAAATATAATATTCTTTGAAGTTATAATATTTCAACAGTGTAAAGCATTTGAAAAACAGACACGATGTGCCAAAGGCAGCTCCACAATTCCTGTGAAGTGTGGCTCTTTAGAAAAAGGCAAGACCAAAACCAACTTTTTCATAAAATTGTCTGCCTCCAATGGAAAGGATATTTTGAAGCAAGGTAACTAAAAAGACAAGGCAATTATTGATTTAGATTACAAGCATTTTTCCATGGAAATATATGTCGGTTGCTTCTTATCAATTGTAAACAATTGCGCAAAGAGGGTCACTAGAGATCAAGTTGGGCATTGGAAATCTTGTAGTGGATAATCACAATCATGTTAGTATATATCAACCCTTTCATACAATATGTTTACTACTGGGAGGAGGTATAATCCTTAATGGACACGAAGAGTTGAACAAGTAACACCTACATGCTTCACTTCAAGTTTAGCAGTTTAGAAAATTCCATGGCTTTTCCAAGCATGGCTGCTATCCCAAGTATAAAAGAAATGTATTACAATAGTCGTGATTCCATCAAATCAATGACACAACTAACAAGCGTAACTTGTTTTTAAACATGAGTTGGAGAATGGTAATCCTCAAGCAAAGAGGATTGAGGGGAAACCTTTACTTTGAGATTGAACTACCATTTGTATTTGAACTAACATATTCCCTTCTTATTCATTGACCTTGATGGATGATATGCACAGAAGGATGTGACTTCTTGGTTTCTATTTCACTAACTTCACCAATTATTAAAGGTTTAAATAACTTAAATTTAATGCATGCCAACAATTTCATTTCTAATCACGCAACCATAATATTCACCCAAGAGGGTTATTCGACACGATATTAAGTTTAATCACCAAACCAAGAACCCATGAATTTGTTGATTGGGGAAGGATGGCTTCAAATTTTCCTAGAATCTTTTAGTGTTGAATATAACAAGGGAAGCATAAATATAACTTTTACGTGAATGGGAGAAGATAATGGGGAGCAGGAACCACAATGTTTAAACTTTCAAGGAATTGGAATGGATCCGTAAACGTAGTTGCAACAAAGATTTGAATATTTTGTGATAGAAATCCAATCAAATATGTGCAAGGCAATGGTTGCAGCAATGTTGCTACAAATCAAGAGATTTCGTCCTTCAGAACAACCTTTTCAATATCAACCACTACACGATGTTCAATTTCAACAACTTCAACATGTGGTATAACAATTCCTAAATAGGCATATTTTCCAGCATCAATAGCATTCACAACATTTTCTTCAATTGGAAGCACATATGTGCAATAAGAACAACCAAATTGACATATACTTCAACAAGAAGCTCCAAATTGGTTGTTACATCAACATATATTGCATTGTATCCAAAATATGCAATCACGACAATCACAGTCATCTTCTCCCATATATTCTCTCTATTACAAGAGAAGGTAAACAAAGGCCATTTTGTTTTGTTAAGTTCTTTCTTACTACATTATGCAATATCATGTTGGAGGGCATAAATAGGTCTTGAAACATGTTTCTATATTAGTTGAAGACACTCTTAAGGAATCTCAAATTTTTTTAGGGAACCTAAGGTATTCAATTGCCTCCAAGTTCAGATGTGAGTGGAATGATAGAAGTAGTGTTTGGCTCTTCATCCACCCACTTGAGAGGCAATGGCTTGAGAAGGGTTGGGAACGTCTTTCTCCATCTCTATAAGTTTGTTAGGTATTGTCCATGCCTCCCCTTGAGGATTGGCCTATGGATTTTTGGGTGTAGGCACCATTTTGGAATCTAACCACCCGGACCCATCCATTGCATGTCAAGGCCTTATTGGCCATATCCTAAAGTATAAAAGTGTCTATAGGAGAGAGAATGTCAAATTCAACCATAGTGGGACAATACCTAATTTTATAATTTGGGATTTTACAATTGAAATAGGTGTTCAAGATGTTGATGTAGTATGTAATATGATGTAATGTTCAACCCCAATTTGGACACAAACTCCTTTACGCTATTCAATAGGTTAGACTTAGCCCTCTCTTGTAGCTCAAATGTTGGTTTTATAGGTGTAGCCACATAAAATATTCAACACACAAAACTAAGATTTAGCAAACATATACTTTGTAGGGATAAAACTCACATTGAAATATCACATTATATTGCTCGTGGGACAAAGGACCCCCCTATGTGCAGCGATATAACTGCTAAAGTTTAAGGAGATGTACATACCCTACCCCCTCCAGATTTGAACATATGATCCCCTAGGAAGAAACACATGTTCTTAACCATTAGTCCCATAAAATTCATTTGAATTATGTGACTGATATCTAAGTAGAGAGAGTGGCAAAGGTTGTTACTGAACCAGTGAACATGGAAACCTAAGAGTGGAAAAGTATGTTATTGAGGTTTGTGTGAAAATCCTCACAGCAAACCTAAGAGATGATGTATACCTCACAAGAAAGTAATTGATTAAGCAAGAAAATAGAAGAAGAGTGGTCAATGCAGTATAATGAGAAACAGAATAATAATACAGTAGAACTCAGATAGAAGCAAAAATACTTCACACACACTAAATTATTAATCACAAATGGACATATAAATAATACAATGCATGAGGAATTCAAATGCCTAAGGTGGCAATTTGAATTAGCCTTCATGGAGTGATCAAAGGATCACTGGAGTGTCATCAGAGCACAACTAGTATCATCAGAGCACAACTGGAAGTCTTCATCATCATCAGTGGAGTCATCAATGCTCAAGTAACTGTCAACCATCAGTCAAAATGAGTTTGGTAGGTGTAACTGAGTCTAACTGAGTGTAACTAAGTGTAACTAAGTGTAATTGAGTGTAACTGAGTGTAACTGAGTGTAACTAAGTGTAACTGAGTGTAACTGAGTATAAATTGAAGACAACTGGACTAGTAGGTGAAGAAGGGCGAGTTGCTTCCTAAAATCAAGGAAGAAGGGTGCATTAAGCAATTGGAGGGCTAAAACTGATTAGTGAGAAGCTCTCGGGGGCTGGCTAACTGAGGGCTAGGTGTTGGACTGATGAATGGGATGCATGCAAACCCTAAAAGTGCATGCATGACTAAAAATGTAAATGATCAAAATACTGGTGGGACTATGATGGAGTATAGGAATATCCGAACACCCCCCCTTAATACATCCTGGGCCCTAGTAACTAAGACTAAAGGTCACCCAATACAATGAATAATAACAGTCAGTAAACCAAGGAAGTGGGAAAATTTCATGGGAAACATACCCCCTCCTCAAAAACAGACTGTAAGGAACACACAAAAATTAAATTCTCCAAACTCAAGCAGGTGTGATGCTTGGTCATATGTCTGGAGGTATCTTCTTATTAGGAAGAAGTGGATCATGCTCAAAAAACATGTGCTTGTACTTTCTCTTCAGATCGAATGTGATGAGAACAAATCCAAAAGTATGAGGATGATCCTTTAACCTGTGATTCAAATCAACTGAGGTAGGATCAAAATCATGAATATGCAGATAGTCTTTTGTCTTCTCCTTCGAACCATCATGGGTGAGATTATGCCAAAAAGAACATCAAATAATAATTGCTTGAAATCCAAATCAGATTTAAGACTTGAAGAATAGTTTCTTGAGATCTCCTTTGAACCAAAAGGGGTGAGATCAAAACTATCATATGCATGAGAAATTATCCCAAGCGAATGGCAATGGTGTCTTAAGATCTCCTTTAAACCATAAGAGGTGAGATCAAAACCAATGGATGCATGAGAAATTATCTCAAGCAGGTGGCAATGGCCATATTCTTCAATAACCTTCTGAAAGCATGTGCTAATGATCATATAGTATTAAATAAGATATGATTTCTTGAGAGGAGCGAATGCATTGCCTCCAATAGCTTATTTTACCTCCGAAATAATCATGTGATCATGATGCAAACCAACAGACTCTGGTGCAAGAGAGGATTTAGGACCTTCTGCAATATCTAGAGTGTGAGCTGGAACAGAAAGAGAAGAAAGTTGGAGCATGAGTGGAGAATCTGCAAGTTCTTTGTCAACAACTTCAATATGAGATGATACTGGTTCATGATCTGAGAGACCATCAAGGGGAGCAAATGCATCACTTTGCTTGCTTTTGAATGGGTTTGGACCAATCCCTTCATTCTTTCTACCAAATTTTTCATCTAGGTGAGACCATAACTCTTTTGGAGTCCATAACTCCATTGGATTTTCAACACCATCACGGTATTGGAAATAGAATCTCAGGTATTCAGGCAAAGAAAGCGTCATTGCTCCAAAGGCTCCATCACCTTTATTTAACCAATCAATCTTCTCTTCAGGGGATTCGAACTCTCTTTCAAAATGACAATAAAAAAGATCATGGATATTCAAGTATGCTATCATTCTAGGTTTCCATTCATCTTAGTTAAATGGAGAAAGAGGAGTAATTCCTGATGAATACATAGAAGCTGTAGAGGACCTGCAAAAACAATATATAATAACTGCAACTGCTACTACTGCAAAAATGCAGAAACTGCTACACTCGAAATCTTGGTAATAACCTGCAAAAACCTCTGAAGAATGGAGATAAACAACACTCTCAACATGCTCTAATACCATGTGAAAATCCTCACAGCAGATCTAAGAAATGATGTATACCTCACAAGAAAGTAATTGATTAAGCAAGAAAATTGAAGAAGAGTTGTCAATGCAGTATAATGAGCAACAGAATAATAATACAGTAGAACTCGAATAGAAGCAAAAATACTTCACACACACTAAATTATTAATCACAAATGGACATATAAATAATACAATGCATGAGGAATTCGAATTCCTAAGGTGGCAATTCGAATTAGCCTTCATGGAGTGATCAAAGGATCACTGGAGTGTCATCGGAGCACAACTGGAAGTCTTCATCATCATCAGTGGAGTCATCAATGCTCAAGTAACTGTTAACCATCAGTCAAACTGAGTCTGGTAGGTGTAATTGAGTGTAACTGAGTATAAACTGAAGACAACTGGACTGGTAGGTGAAGAAGGGTGAGTTGCTTCCTAAAATCAAGGAAGAAGGGCGCATTAAGCAACTGAAGGGCTAAAACTGATCAGTGAGAAGCTCTCGGGGGTTGGCTAACTGAGGGCTAGGTGCTGGACTGATGACTGGAATGCATGCAAATGCATGCAAACCCTAATGATGCATGGAAACCCTAAAAGTGCATGCATGACTGAAAATGTAAATGATCAAAATATTGGTGGGACTAGGATGGAGTATAGGAATATCCTAACAGTTTGCTACAATGTTGTTACTGAAATGAACAAATTGTGATACAAACCACAAAGGTTGGTTTCAATTCTTCTTTTTTCCTTGGATTTTCATTGCACGTTGTATAATGTTTGCAACTTGGATACGATCTATCGACATTATATCAAAATCAGTAGCAGACTTGAGATTTAAATTATTGTGCATTGGGTTTCCACTAACATGAGGAAAATTTCCTGAACTAGGCTTTGGATTTTTCTTTCTGGGAATTTGGATTTCCCTGTATTAGAGTAAAGT
Source organism: Larix kaempferi (assembly GCA_027924585.1). Classification (NCBI taxonomy): domain Eukaryota; kingdom Viridiplantae; phylum Streptophyta; class Pinopsida; order Pinales; family Pinaceae; genus Larix; species Larix kaempferi. The sequence continues at coordinate 1,898,745 of BSBM01001218.1, forward strand.
TTCTTCCTATGTGTTATTGGATTCTATTAAGATTAAGAGGATTTTTCATAGATTACGAGGGTGTTTTGAATCTTGGATTGCCTTATATTAGGCATTGGGTTTTCTCAAGAAGGATGTCTGAGAGTTAGTGTTATAGAATGAGTTTCTACAACTGGGTAGATGGATTTAGTTTGATTACATATAGATTTTGGTCTATTGAAGTTTTCTTAGATTGTTAATGTGTGAATGTGTCTTAATTTCCCTATATCAATCGGGAATTGGGTTCATCAGTTGTTGGCTTTGATAAAAGATGTAGGGAAAGACCATAGACCTGCTCCAAATACTCGACTCCATATGCTATCAAATATCAACAATGGCATTACTAAATGCTAGCAAATATAAGACTTTAATTGTTGGCATATGTAACAAGGTTGTGTGGAAAAACCCCAAATCTAGAGCACACTTGCATCCTCAATCAACTAATTGATAGGAAACTATAAATTAAGAGAATAAATCTAACTTACTAGAAACAATGAAGTATTACAGGAATTCATCAAGCATTGCCAGAATTTATATTGAAAGGAAATTGATGGCGCAACCTCAGATTCCTAAATCTTTTGTATGAAAATACCCAGGTTTATAAATGCGCACTCAGTTCTGGAACAAAAACCTTCAAACAAATCCCTAATCAACAAAACTATGGCTACATCGCACATCCATGGCGATTCTATGTAACTTCAACCCTAATATGGATAAATTCCACAGATTGTTTCAATGTCGAGAGCTACCAAAATATTTGAAGTGTTGAGACGAACGATTCTCTTTCTCAATTAGATTTTGAAATGCCATTCCTCAGTCATCAATGATTTGGTGTTCTCCTCAAGTTGTGATACTGGATCGCAGTTCTAATCTGAGCATTCTTCAAATTCTACACCTATGATTAGACCTGAGAATCTCCACAATCGAAAACAAGACCATTCATCCCTTAGTATCTTCCTTCTCCCTTAAGAGACCAATTAAGCATCCTTGCATTGAGCCCCTCCTGGAGGGATCAAGGCAGTGGGGCCTGCATATTGGGGCAGAGGTTTTGTTCTTTGTTCTTTTTCCATTTTGATTTTGTTTTTATTTTTATGATTTTGATTTATTTTTATATTTCTTTATTTAATGTTCTTTAATATTTTTTATTGTGTTTTTTTATAAGGAGTTTTTTTTAAGAAGACTAAACATTTTACATTTTATTAATTTTTCATCATTAGAATTTAGTGATCAAAAGTGTACTTTTGGATTAATGGTGATGATGGTAATGTTGTTTTATATATGTGAATTTATTTAATATGATGATGATGGCAATGATGTTTTATATATGTGAATGTATTTAATACGATGATGATGACTAAGATGGTGATGATGAAGATGATGACAATGATGATGATGGCTATGCCAACAATTTTATCCTGGTTCTACAAGTAGTGTGGAATGTTGTTGCTCGACTTCTCTATTTCTACTTCAGGGTTCTCGGTTTTCAAGTGCACTTAGACTCCCCCAAAAGAAGCAAGGTGACTAGTTATAACTCTGCAAATCGATTTAGGGACCTTCAATGTTTTTATCGAGAGAAGAAATTGGATCCATTTAAGGGATACAATGGTGATGTGTAGAAGCAGCAGATAAAATTTTAGGGTTCTAAGATCACTTGTTAGAACAACACAAATCTTGAGCCTAGTGGTCGAATCCTTGGATCGATAGAATTTTCTTATGAGTTTCATATATAAATAGTTAAAATGTTCCCATCAAGATAATTTGTAAGATTTATGAGGGTGATTAGGTTGCTTTGAGATGCATCCTGCCATTGATCATACAAAACGAGATGTTCATGGTTCAAGTCTTTAGATTTTTAGATTAGGAAAAAATTTATAGCTATTATTGTAGGGTTTGACTCTTGGTCAGTCACGTTACTTCCATACGTAAAGGTATGGACAATCATACCGAGTTCACAAATAGTTGTTTCTCATATGGGTGGTCTGCTCTTTCTTTAGAGCATGTAGATGTAGTGTGGATCTCCCAAGCCATGTTGAGCATATCGCTTCCTAATAGCCATATTCTTTGTATTTATTTTGATTTCTAAGTATATGCTTGATCCAAGTGAATATGCCCCTGAAACATTGTTAGAGGAGATGATGATACTGGATAGAAGATGAATACAAAGACATTGTTTGCTTGACTAACCACTGAAGATGTGATTTCCATGTGGTAAAACTTCTTTAAATAACCATTTAAGATGTGATTCAATCTAAATGTGGATAAAGAAGGAAAATACCATTGAAAAATGGGAAAGAAAATTATCTTGAAAAAGGGGAAAGTATATCACTATTATTAAATGTAGCATTATATGTTATTCATTTACAATGTATGTTTAATGGGAAATTTCTACATAATAATTATTAGTGCATTAAAAAATTAAAAAAAATAACGGTTGTTTCAGTGACTCAAGGTTAATCTTTCCAATGAGATTGAGACCCCATGTCACAAATGAGGAAAGTGGAGATACAAGGTGCCAAGAGATAATGGGGACATGGATCTCAAGTTCATGCATTTGGCATCAAGGGAGTATACAAATGAAGAGAAATAATCATGCATCAAGGCTGATCAATAGTAGCCCACACAAATGATATTTTGGGACATGGTGTGACCATCGAAATGACTATAGTACAAAATATCAATATAGTAGATGGTGGGTTTGATTATATTTTCATCTTTTTGATTGATAATCCCTATCAAGGCTTTGATCATCAAAGTTATAAAATATGAGTGGGAAGTCATCATAGGTGGAATGAGTACATGGAAAGATACCAACATTTCCCTAATATCTTCAAAGCACTTCGATCAAGTCTCTCTCATCCAAGTAAGATAAGCTTCTTTCTTAATGCGTAGATTTAGGGCATGAAACAAGTGAGCAAAGCTGGCAAGGACACTAGATTATGTATGTGGAATCGTCCACAACACAAAGAAGACAAACTTGTACCCTAACCAGATATTAACCCTTGCATGCATGGCCTAACCCAAAGTATGGTCCAAAATGACAAATATGCCCAGCCATAACATGACACTTGTCACAAGCACACCCATCACATTAACGTTGGTGTGAGCAATATTGATGAATTGGAGTGATGAAGAAATGACAAAGATGATAGAGATAAAACTCACCCACATAACTCACCCTTTCCTTGGGAGTGAAGAGCTAGAAGTTCTGGAAATGGTTCACTGCCTCTATGCAAACAAAAAATAAGGTAGGCAATAAATAATCGACATAGATTATCCTTTGGGCAGTCTCCATTCTGGAGAGGTGGCCACCACAACTACTACTATGTTAGTCATTCAAGACCTCTTCAACCTCATCGAAAGTGAGGCTTTGTTGTAAGATAGTATTGACTCCTCATCGATATAAAACATTGCTAATAAGAAGGTATCAGGGGGATTTGTGACGAATTTGACAACAATAGTCACAAGGGAGACGAGGAATGAACTTATGAGTGTGGAGGTAAGTGAGGATGTCCCCATACCAAGGTCCATCCAAATAAAAAATGAACGAATGTTCATCTGAAAGATCGTCATTGATACAGGGATGATTAAGATCCGAAGGTAAATCCAAAATGAAGTTTGCCACATCTAAAGCCTTTTTACTCTTTGGGGTCATGAGGTCAGGGTCATATTATTGAAGGATAACAATCCACTTAGAGACCTTGCCTTGAATGAGGTTTCGAATCAAGAGATCAAAGATGGAGTTCATCTTCACAACAACTTTGGTTTTTATCTTAAGGATGTAATGATAGAGATTCTAAACTGTAAAAATGACAGGTAAGGCTAGCTTCTCGTCATGGTTATGAGTCTTAGGGCCTTGGACATGGTTAGGTAAGGAAACTTGAACCTCAAGCCCTAAAGGAATCTTCTAGACATCTAATGCCAAATAAGTTTCATTGAACAACTAGACATGGCCTCACATTGAGGGTATCTTTGGCCTATGATTGGGGATGTCGGTGCCATTTGGTGGTTTTGAACACTATGTATGTGTCTTACGGCCTTGAAAAAGACATAGGGAATAAGGCCATGCCTTAATCGATAAACAAAAATTTGAGAAATCCAAAGCCATGAATAATTCCTCGAATCACCACATATGAATTACCAAGGGTATCCTTAGCCTCTGATAAATCATGCAGCTAGTTCTTTCATGTCAACATTTTAAGCATTACATATTGGTCTCAAGACATTGATATGGTCAAGGAAGGAAATCCAAGCCTTATCATATAAATAAAGATTATGAGAAACCAAGGCCAAACATGATGCCACCCAACCTCTCGAGGGTTTCAAATTAGTCACTTTAGGTTACAAAAATGACCTAAATCGTAGTCAACATAGCCTAAATTGTTTATCTCATAAATGAAATTCTAGGAATCTAGCACTAAACTCAATGTCTTAAACACTATATTTGACCTTGATACCAAATCCTACTATGAATGCTTCTCATATCTGTAATAAGAGGATTGAAATTTCCCATAGTGTCTATTTGTGGTGATATTGTTTTGGTGTTAGAGCCTATGGATTAAGGTTGATAGTATTGAGGTAGGAAGTATGGTAGGTTATATAGGCTTAGTACCATTGTAGTAGGAACATGAACGTGTTTTAGAGTGCGTGTGCATTATTAACATGCATGAATTTTAGAGTGCGTGTGTATTATTAACATGCATGAATTTTAGAATGGATGTCCATTCTTGAAACATGTATGTAAAAATGGCATAAATCCCCACCTCAAACTCTTTGAAAAATGCTCTTTTATTTGTAGGTCATCTGCCCTTTTCCTTAAAAAATGGTTGTTACATATAATGTTTATGATTTTTGTGTGATTGGAAGGAAAATATTTGTTTATTTCTTATTGACAAAGCATGTAAATATGGTGAACATATATGTAATCAATCAAGCATGTATTTTAGGAAAGCATGTATTTTAGGAAAGTGTAGTCTAGTGAAAAGCCAAATTACGAAGGAAGAGAAACAACAATGATGGGTGAATCTACAAGTATCTCAAGACTTCGTGTTCTATTCATAATTCAAACTTTCTATCAACCAAATAATATTTCCATGCATTTAGGACATGGGAATCTATTGTTACTAAGAGATCCAAGTTGTCACGATCGGCTTACTTTTGCTTGTGAATGTTTAACTACCTAGACTCATATTCCACCACTTTTCCTTCCTTCATGAGCCCTCCCTGAATGCTCTTTGGCCACGTTTTCTCTACTCGTTTCAACTTGAAATTATGATACTGCGTGCGCTGTGTTTTGCAGAAAGAATCAGTCTGTTTAAAGAAAGCATGTTATACAATTACCATTATCCATGCACATAGATGGTATATGATCTTCTATTATCAGTTTTCTCAATATTCAAGACGACTTTACTACATAGACATTCACTTCCTTTCAGTTCTCATACCAAACGCACTAACATCATGGAAGATGAGCAGGGTTAGTGGAATTCCATGTGTTCAAACTTCATACTCTATCCAAACAATTTGCAGATTTGCCATTCCCTTCAGACAAGCGTTGGTTAGTTATAAATACTCTGTTACATTGCATTTCAATATACCATCGACTATTCATCTAAAACATCAAACCATCATAGCTTTTCTCCTGAATCTTTTTCTCACTCTAAGCATTTCTTAGTTTTAGCTATGCCTTTGTTTCGACTTCAATGGCTTCCATGGCTTCCTTTCCCATATTAAATAGCCGATGACCGGCAACAGGCTAGATAATATTCGCGAATTGATTCAATCATGAGCTTCGTGGCTACTCTAAACTTCGCCCCACAGACAAAGTTAGCTCAGTCGTATCTTCGGGTGTGGTGGACATCGAATATAAACGGTACATAGTATTGGAAATACTCGTTTAATTTGATATTCATATACTTCACCGCAGTTTGATTACTTTATTTGATTTCAGGATATCGTGCCAATATGAGGGCTACAATATCATGTATAAGATCGATAGCAGCAGCAACTTTCCAGACTATTTGGCGCTGATGTTTTGGTATCAGGCAGGCCAAAAGGACGTACTGGCTATCCAACTTTGCCAGGTTGTTGATCCCGTGATAATCAAGCTCTTTCTCTTTTCAATTCTTTTCTTGAATCGTAACTCAAATTAGGTTTTTTCTTAAAGATAGTTCTTGATGATATGAGCATAAGTACTCAAGCCGGGTTCGCTTATGTAATGCAATGCGATGCAGGAGGAATCAAACGAGTGGATGTTGGAGATATTAGTTGGCAGTTTAACTCCAGTAACTCCGAGTGGATGTTGGAGTTATTAGCTGGCAGTATAACTCCAGTATACATCAATCTCACTGGAACTCTCCCAGTTCGCATAGGATATACTATACATCAATCTCTGTTCATTGTAGAACATGTCTAAGCTAATTAGATGTGTTATTTACCCTATATATTAATGTACAGATTTTTTTACCATTAATCATTTAGTCTTTCCACTTCTTTCTTCATTCACCATTGCTGTGTGTGATTCATTATTAGATGAATTCTCTATGCAAGCATCTTCGTGGTATCAGAGCTTGCAGGCCGCTAGCAAGGATCATCATTGGCACTCTTTTGCCCGCACTGAAGACAGAAGAAAGCAGTAGAAAAGATGGAATTTCCCACATCTAAAATTCTAACGCCATATAATTACTTCGAATGGAAGCCTAAAATTCTACACCAGCTCCGGAGTAAAGGCTTGTATCGGATAACCATGGCCACAGAAGCAGAACCCACCTCAGCCCATCACATGGACGAGGCTCACGGTCTCCTATGCATGCCTATTTCTCCCGATCTGTGGTTAATGCATGCAAGACTCCAAATAAGATCTAGACAACATTGGTTGATCTCTTTGGGAAGGAGGATGAAATGAGGGGCCATTTGCTCGAAGTAGAACTGAACTCCTTGGATCCGAAGAACTTTGACAATGTCCAAGGTTTCTTCACCAAACTTAACTTGTATTTAAACATGAGTTGGAGAATGGTAATCCTCAAGCAAAGAGGATTGAGGGGAAACCTTTACTTTGAGATTGAACTACCATTTGTATTTGAACCAACATATGCCCTTCTTATTCATTGACCTTGATGGATGATAAGCACAGACGGATGTGACTTCTTGGTTTCTATTCTACTAACTTCACCCATTATTAAAGGTTTAAATAAGTTAAATTTAATTCATGTCAACAATTTCATTTCTAATCACGTAAGCATAATATTCACCCAAGAGGGTTATTCGACAGATATTAAGTTTAATCACCAAACCAAGAACCCATGAATTTGTTGATTGGGGAAGGATGGCTTCAAATTTTCCTAGAATCTTTTAGTATTGAAAATAACAAGGGAAGCATAAATATAACTTTTACATGAATGGGAGAAGATAATGGGGAGCAGGAACCACAATGTTTAAACTTTCAAGGAATTGGAATGGATCCCTAAACGTAGTTGCAACAAAGATTTGAATATTTTGTGATCGAAATCCAATCAAATGTGTGCAAGGCAATGGTTGCAGCAATGTTGCTACAAATCAAGAGATTTCGTCCTTCAGAACAACCTTTGCAATATCAACCACTACACCATGTTCACTTTCAACAACTTCAATATGTGGTATAACAATTCCTAAAAAGGCATATTTTCCAGCATCAATAGCATTCACAACATTTTCTTCAATTGGAAGCACATATGTGCAATAAGAACAACCAAATTGACATATACTTCAACAAGAAGCTCCAAATTGGTTGTTACATCAACATATATTGCATTATATCCAAAATATGCAATCACGACAATCACATAGTCATCTTCTCCCATATATTCTCTCTATTACAAGAGAAGGTAAAGAAAGGCCTTTTTGTTTCGTTAAGTTCTTTCTTACTACATTATGCAATATCATGTTGGGGGGCATAAATAGGTCTTGAAACATGTTTCTATATTAGTTGAAGACACTCTTAAGGAATCTCAGATTTTTTTAGGGCACCTAAGGTATTCAATTGCCTCCAAGTTCATATGTGAGTGGAATGATAGAAGTAGTGTTTGGATCTTCATCCACCCACTTGAGAGGCAATGGCTTGAGAAGCGCTGGGAATATCTTTCTCCATCTCCAAAACTCTTTGTCCGTCTCTATAGGTTTGTTAGGCAATGTCCATGCCTCCCCTCGGGGATTGGCCTATGGATATTTGGGTGTAGGCACCATGTTGGAATCGAACCACCCGGACCCATCCATTGCATGTCAAGGCCTTATTGGCCATATCCTAAAGTATAAAAGTGTTTATAGGAGAGAGAATGTCAGATTCGACCATAGTGGGACAATACCTAATTTTATAATTTGGGATTTTACAATTGAAATAGGTGTTCAAGATGTTGATGTAGTATGTAACATGATGTAATGTTCAACCCCAATTTGGACACAAACTCCTTTACGCTATTCAATAGGTTAGACTTAGCCCTTTCATGTAGCTCAAATGTTGGTTTATAGGTGTAGCCACATAAAATATTCAACACACAAAACTAAGATTTAGCAAACATATACTTTGTAGGGATAAAACTCACATTGAAATATCACATTATATTGCTCATGGGACAAAGGACCCCCCTATGTGCAGCGATATAACTACTAAAGTTTAAGGAGATGTACATACCCTAACCCCTCCAGATTTGAACATATGATCCCCTAGGAAGAAACACATGTTCTTAACCATTAGTCCCATAAAATTCATTTGAATTCTGTGACTGATATCTAAGTAGAGAGAGTGACAAAGGTTGTTACTGAACCAATGAACATGGAAACCTAAGAGTGGAAAAGTATGTTATTGAGGTTTGGTACAAATGTTGTTACTGAAATGAACAAATTGTTCTACAAACCTCAAAGGTTGGTTTCAATTCTTCTTTTTTCCTTGGATTTTCATTTCACATTGTATAACGTTTGCAACATGGATACGATCTATCGACATTATATCAGAATCAGTAGCAGACTTGAGATTTAAATTATTGTGCATTGGGTTTCAACTAACATGAGGAAAATTTCCTGAACTAGGCTTTGGATTTTTCTTTTTGGGAATTTGGATTTCCCTGTATCACAGTAAAGTTTCTTCCTGTGGGTTATTGGATTCTGTTAAGATTAAGAGGATTTTTTATAGATTACGAGGGTTTTTTGAAGCTTGGATTGCCTTATATCAGGCATTGGGTTTTCTCAAGAAGGATGTCTGAAAGTTAGTGTTATAGAATTAGTTTCTACAACTAGGTAGCTGGATTTAGTTTGATTACATGTAGATTTTGGTCTATTGAAGTTTTCTTAGATTGTTAATGTGTGAATGTGTCTTAATTTCCCTATATCAATCGGGCATTGGGTTCATCAACTGTTGGCTTTGATAAAAGATGCAAGGAAAGACGATAGACCTGCTCCAAATACTCAACTCCATATGCTATCAAATATCAACAATAGCATTACTAAATGCTGGCAAATCTAAGACTTTAATTGTTGGCATATGTAACAAGGTTGTGTGGAAAAACCCCAAATCTGGAGCACACTTGAATCCTCAAAGAACTAATTGATAGGAAACTATAAATTAAGAGAATCAATCTAACTTACTGGAAACAATGAAGTAGTACATGAATTCATCAAACATTGCCAAATTTATATTGAAAGGAAATTGATGGCACATCCTCGGATTCCTGAATCTTTTGTATGAAAATACCCAGGTTTATAAATGCACACTCAGTTCTGGAACAAAAACCTTCAAACGAATCCCTAATCAACATAACTATGGCTACATCACACATCCATTGCGATTCTGTGTAACTTCAACCCTAATATGGATAAATTCCACAGATCGTTTCAATGTCGAGAGCTACCAACTATTTGAAAGTGTTGAGATGAACGATTATCTTTCTCAATTAGATTTTGAAATGCCATTCCTCAGTCATCAATGATTTGGTGTTCTCCTCAAGTTGTGATACTGGATCACAGTTCTAATCTGAGCATTCTTCAAACGCTACACCTACGATCAGACCTGAGAATCTCCACAATCGAAAACAAGACCAGTCATCCCTTAGTATCTTCCTTCTCCCTTCAGAGACCAGTTGAGCATCCTTGCATCAAGCCCCTCTTGGAGGGATCAAGGCAGTCGGGCCTGCATATTGGGGAAAAGGTTTTGTTCTTTGTTGTTTTTACATTTTGATTTTGTTTTTATTTTTATGATGTTGATTTATTTTTATATTTATTTATTTAATGTTCTTTAATATTTTTTTATTGTGTTTTTTTTATAAGTAGTTTTTTTTAAGAAGACTAAACATTTTACATTTTATTAATTTTTCATCATTAGAATTTAGTGATCAAAAGTGTACTTTTGGATTGATGGTGATGATGGTAATGTTGTTTTATATATGTAAATTTATTAATGGCAATGATGTTTTATATATGCAAATGTATTTAATACGATGATGATGGCAATGATGTTTTATATATGTGAATGTATTTAATACGATGATGATGACTAAGATGTTGATGATGAAGATGATGACAATGATGATGATGGCTATGCCAAAAATTTTATCCTGGTTCTACAAGTAGTGTGGAATGTTGTTGCTCAACTTCTCTATTTCTACTTCAGGGTTCTCGGTGTTCAAGTGCACTTAGACTCCCCCGAAAGAAGGAAGGTGACTAGTTATAACTCTGCAAATCGATTTAGGGACCTTCGATGTTTTTATTGAGAGAATAAATTGGATCCATTTAAGGGATACAATGGTGATGTGTAGAAGGAGAAGATAAAAGTTTAGGGTTCTAAGATCACTTGTTAGAACAACACAAATCTTGAGCCTAGTGGTCGAATCCTTGGATTGATAGAATTTTCTTATTAGTTTCATATATAAATAGTTAAAATGTTCCCATCAAGATAATTTGTAAGATTTATGAAGGTTATTAGGTTGCTCTGAGATGCATCCTGCCATTGATCATACAAAATGAGATGTTCATGTTTCAAGTCTTTAGATTTTTAGATTAGGAAAAAATTTATAGCTATTATTGTAGGGTTTGACTCTTGGTCAGTCACGTTACTTCCATACGTAAAGGTTTGGACAATCATACCGAGTTCACAAATAGTTCTTTCTCCAATGTGGGTGTTCTACTCTTTCTTTAGGGCATGTAGATGCAGTGTGGATCTACCAAGCTATGTTGAACATATCGCTTCCTAATAGCCATATTCTGTGTATTTATTTTGATTTCTAAGTATATGCTTGATCCAAGTGAATATGCCCTTGAAACATTGTTAGAGGAGATGATGATACTGGAGAGAAGATGAATACAAATATATTGTTTTCTCAAGACTAACAACTGAAGATGTGATTTCCATGTGGAAAAACTTCTTTAATTAACCATTTAAGATGTGATTCAATCTAAATGTGGATAAAGAAGGAAAATCCCATTGAAAAATGGGAAAGAAAATTATGTTGAAAAGGGGGAAAGTATATCACTATTATTAAATATATCATTATATGTTATTCATTTACAATGTTTGTTTAATTGGAAATTTCTACATAATAATTATTAGTGCATTAAACAATTAAAAAAATTAACGGTTGTTTCAGTGACTCAAGGTTAATCTTTCCAATGAGATTGAGACCCCATTTCACAAATGAGGAAAGTGGAGATATAGGGTGCCAAGAGATAATGGGGACATGGATCTCAAGTTCATGCATTTGGCATCAAGGGAGTATACAAATGAATAGAAATAATCATCCATCAAGGTCGATCAATAGTAGCCCACACAAATGATATTTTGGGACATGGTGTGACCATCGAAATGACTATAGTACAAAATATCAATATAGTAGATGGTAGGTTTGATTATATTTGCATTTTTTTTATTGATAATCCCTATCAAGGCTTTGATCATCAAATTTATAAAATATGAGTGGGGAGTCATCATAGGTGGAATGAGTACATGGAAAGATACCAACATTTCCCTAATATCTTCAAAGCACTTCGATCAAGTCTCTCTCATCCAAGTAAGATAAGCTTCTTTCTTAATGCGTAGATTTAGGGCATGAAACAAGTGAGCAAAGCTGGCAAAGACACTAGATTATGTATGTGGAATCTTCCACAACACAAAGAAGACAAACTTGTACCCTAACCAGATATTAACCCTTGCATGCATAGCCTAACCCAAAGTATGGTCCAAAATGACAAATATGCCCAGCCATCACATGACACTTGTCACAAGCACACCCATCACATTAACGTTGGTGTGAGCAATATTGATGAATTGGAGTGATGAAGAAATGACAAAGATGACAGAGATAAAACTCCCCCACATAAATCACTCTTTCCTTGGGAGTGAAGAGCTAGAAGTTCTACAAATGCTTCACTGCCTCTATGCAAACAAAAAATAAGGTAGGCAATAAATAATCGACACAGATTATCCTTTCGGCAGTATCCATTCCGGAGAGGTGGCCACCACAACTACTACTATGGTAGTCATTCAGGACCTCTTCAACCTCATCGAAAGTGAGGCTTTGTTGTAAGATGGTATTGACTCCTCATCGATATAAAACATTGCTAATAAGAAGGTATCAAGGGGATTTGTGACGAATTTGACAACAATAGTCACAAGGGAGACGAGGAATGAACTTATAAGCGTGGAGGTAAATGGGGATGTCCCCATACCAAGGTCCATCCAAATAAACAATGAACGAATGTTCATCTGAAAGATCGTCATTGATACAGGGATGATTAAGATCCGAAGGTAAATCCAAAATGAAGTTTTCCACGTCTGAAGCCTTTTTACTCTTTGGGATCATGAGGTAAGGGTCATATTATTGAAGGATAACAATCCACTTAGAGACCTTGCCTTGAGTAAGGTTTCAGATCAAGAGATCAAAGATGGAGTTCATATTCGCAACAACTTTGGTTTTTATCTTAAGCATGTAATGACAGAGATTCTAAACCGTAAAAATGACAACTAAGGCTAGCTTCTCGTCATGGTTATGAGTCTTAGGGCCTTGGACATGGTTAGGTAAGGAAACTTGAACCTCAAGCCCTAAAGGAATCTTCTATACATCTAATGCCAAGTAAGTTTCATTGAACAACTAGACATGGCCTCACATTGAGGGTATCTTTGGCCTATGATTGGGGATGTCGGTGCCATTTGGTGGTTTTGAACACTATGTATGTGTCTTACGGGCCTTGAAAAAGACATAGGGAATAAGGCCATGCCTTAATCCATAAACAAAAATTTGAGAAATCCAAAGCCATGAATAATTCCTCGAATCACCACATATGACTTACCAAGGGTATCCTTAGCCTCTGATAAATCATGCATCTAGTTCTTTCATGTCAACATTTTAAGCATTACATATTGGTCTCAAGACATTGATATGGTCAACAAAGTAAATCCATGCCTTATCATATAAATAAACCTTATGAGAAACCAAGGCCAAACATGATGCCACCCAACTTCTCGAGGGTTTCAAATTAGTCACTTTAGGTTACAAAAATGACCTAAATGGTAGTCAACATAGCCTAAATTGTTTATCTCATAAATGAAATTCTAGGAATCTAGCATTAAACTCAATGTCTTAAACACCATATCTGACCTTGATACCAAATCCTACTATGAATGCTTCTCATATCTGTAATAAGAGGATTGAAATTTCCCATAGTGTCTATTTGTGGTCATAATGTTTAGGAGTTAGAGGCTATGGATTAAGGTTGAGAGTATTGCGGTAGGAAGTATGGTAGGCTATATAGGTTTAGTACCATTGTAGTAGGAACATGCATGTGTTTTAGAGTGCGTGTGCATTATTAACATGCATGAATTTTAGAATGGATGTGCATTCTTGAAACATGTATGTGAAAATGGCATAAATCCCCACCTCAAACTCTTTGAAAAATGCTCTTTTATTTGTAGGTTATCTGCCCTTTTCCTTGAAAAATGGTTGTTACATATAATGTTTACGATTTTTGTGTGATTGGAAGGAAAATATTTGTTTATTTCTTGTTGACAGAGCATGTAAATATGGTGAACATATATGTAATCAATCAAGCATGTATTTTAGGAAAGTGTAATCTAGTGAAAGGCCAAATTACGAAGGAAGAGAAACAACAATGGTGGGTGAGTCTACAAGTATCTCAAGACCTCGTGTTCTATTCATAATTCAAACCTTCTATCAACCAAATAATATTTCCATGCATTTAGGACATGGGAATCTATTGTTACTAAGAGATCCAAGTTGTCACGATCTGCTTACTTTTGCTTGTGAATGTTTAACTTCCTAGACTCATATTCCACCACTTTTCCTTCCTCCATGAGCCCTCCCTAAATGCTCTCACCACTCGCATTTATCCATACCAGGAAATCCTTATCAAAGCTAGGAAGTATCATTATAGGTGTTGTCATGAGAATTCTCTTTAAGTTCTCAATATCTTTCTTCATGTATGGTTTTCCACATAAATTTGACACCTTTATCTTGTAACTTCGGCAAGGATCTTATAATTTTTTAGAATCCTTTGACAACTCTCTGATAATATCCAATTAATCCAAGAAGCTTCTTACTTTGGTCGCATTATTTGGGGTTGTACAACTAGACATAGCTTCGATCTTATTAGGGTGTATCTTTAATCCTTCTTTAGATATCACAAGCCTGATATATTTAATCTCTTTCTTAAAGAATTTTCATTTTCTTTACTTAGCATATAGATGGTATTCATGTAGCTTTTACAACAATTGGAAGAAATGTGATAAGTGTTACGTTCCTCCTCATTTTTAGAATATATTAGGCTGTCATCAATGAATACCAAAACACACTTGTCTAAATACTTTTGGAACACATCATTTGTTAATTAAATGAAAAGTATGGAGCATTTGTCAATGCAAAGGGGGGAAACTAGGAACACATGATGCCCATATATAGTTCTAAACGAAGTCTCTGGTACGCTAATTTATTCCACTCTCATATGATGATACCCAAAACTTGAGTCGAACTTTGAAAAAATGTTTTCCCATTTTAGTTAATAAAGAGGATTATCAATTTGGGTAGGAGGTACTTGTTCTTAATTGTCACTTTATTCAACATTCTATAACCAATGCGCATCCAAAAGGTTCCATCCTTCTTATTGACTAGCAATATGTGTGCTACCCAACGTGATGCACTTGGTTATATGAACCCTCTATCTAATAATTCTTGTAATTGCATCTTGAATTCATCCAACTCATTAGTTTGCAATATATTCTAGGTCTTAGATATTGGCATTGTGTTATGTTATGATTTATTGTTTCCATTGTTGTCCATTGGAAGCCACTTGAGTCACCCTTCACATAAAGGGGAAAACAATGAGAAGAAAGGGAGATGGAATGAAAATAACTAGCATGTTGAGATTGGAAGGAAATTTTTAATTTTTGGTGTTACAAATCTCAACATTATTGGTTTACATAACCTATAAATGGTTGGTTTATTGGTTTATATAACCATGGACAAACCAACAACAACAATGACAGCGACGATGATGACAATGATGATCATGATGATCTCACATGTAGGCTAGATATTCTTATGTGGTAATCTAGGTTAGCATGCATGGACCATCAACCCCATGGAAAATTGACATGGAATTAGACCCTGAGTTTACTTCATATGACATGGTATAGACCATGAGAACCATCCTCAATGTTACAAATATTGAAATGGCCACAATAAATAATGCCACTAAGACACTGAACTAACACAACCAATGCATGTAAATTACTCATGCACTTGTCACACTTGACCCATGCAATGAATTCATGCATCTTGGAAGCATAAACCTCTAACCCCCTCACCTCCTACCTAACCTTAACATCTAACCTTTGCCTCAGCCCTAGATTGTTGAAGCCTGCTCTTTTTCAAACTGTACAAATTCCCATATGTTCTCCAGTTCTTCTCACAACAAGAGGATGAAGTAACTTGGGAGAGGAACCTCATGGATAACTATTGTAGAATAGGGCATGATGCCCCATGATTTTTCCCACCAACCATGGGGCTTCTTGACCCCCCTGGAAGTTCTCATCCCTCCCTCATGAATGAAACTCAAATCACTCAACCACTTGAGCTATTTATCCATCAAGTTCAAAGTACTCAATGCATTCTTTGTATACAATGAAAAAATCATTAATATATGTTAGTAATTACCAAGTAATCTGTTCACTATATAATCTATCAACTAAGTAATTTGTTCACTACATGAAATATCAACCAAGAAATGAACAATGGGGAATTTTGGGGGAGGTTCTAAAAAGACCCCCCCTAAAGGTGTTTTTGAAAGCGGTTATTTAAAAACCCCCCTAAATGTGTTTTTAAAGGCGGTTATTTAAAAAACCCCTAAAAGTCATGAGAACTCTCATGACTTTTGGGGGAGGTTCTAAAAAGACCCCCCCCCTAAAAGGTGTTTTTTAAGGTGGTTATTTAAACCCCCACCACCAAAATTCATAAGAATTCTCATGACTTTTGGGGGGGGTTTAAATAACCGCCTTCAAAAAAACCTTTGTGGGGGTCTTTTTAGAACCGCCCCCAAAAGTCTTGCGAATTAGGCTTTTAGGGAGGCTTTTCAAACAACCGCCTCCAAAAATTCAATTCTCGTTTCTTTTAAGGGGGGTTCCAAACAAACCGTCTCCTAAAGTTCAATTCTCATGAATTTTGGAGGGGTTTTGACAAACTGCCCCCCAAAAGTTATGAGAATTGGGCTTTTAGGGGTGGTTTTCAAACAACCGTCTCTAAAAGTTCAATTCTCATGACTTTTAAGGGGGGTTCCAAAAAAATCGCCTCCAAAAGTTCAATTCTCATGACTTTTGGGGGGGGTTGACAAACCGTCCCCAAAATTTATGAGAATTGGGCTTTTTGGGGGGGGGTTCAAACAACCGCCTCCAAAAGTTCAATTATCATGACTTTTAAGGGGGGTTCCAAAAAAACTGCCTCCCAAAGTTCAATTCTCATGACTTTTAGGGGGGGGGTTGACAAACCGCCCCCAAAAGTTATGAGAATTGGGCTTTTAGGGGGGGGGGGGTTCTGAAAACCACCCCCAAAAGTGAAATTTCAGGACTTTTGGGGGTGGATTTAAAAAAACCGCTCCCAAAAGTCCAATTTCCATGACTTTTAGGGGTGGCTTTAAAAGACCGCCTCCAAAGGTTTGAAAAAACTCTTAGGGGTGGTTTTACCAAGACCCCCGCAAGCCAAAACCACCCCTAAAGGGCTATTTTGTTGTAGTGGACAATCAACAACATTCATATGATGCAGACAGAACCAACAGTTGGTGATTTAGCAAGGGAGATGCCTAGAATCAATGAAGCACTGGAAAACCAACAAGTATACCATCAAACTTCCATGGTCAAGATCGAATGTATGATACAAAACAAACCTATCTCTATTCTAATTGATCCAGGTGCAAGTTTGAGTTACATATCACCTGATTTAGTGAAAAGTTGCAAGTTAAAAGTAGAAAAATTTGATAAATCATGGTTGGTTCAGTTAGTAATAGGGACCAAAAGAAAAGTTGCAGAATTTGTTGAAAGTTGTGATTTGCTTATGAGTCAGTTAAGTACAAAAGTTAAATTGAATATTTTACCTTTGGGGTCTCATGATGTATTAATAGGCATGGACTAGCTTGAAAAGCATAGAGTAGTGCTAAACTGTTTTGAAAAGACTTTTACTTGTTTAAATAATGATGGAGAAACTGAAACAGTAAAGGGAATTCCTAGAAGAACTTTTGTTAGACAAATTTCTACTTGACAAGTTAAAAAGGTTGTAAGGAAAGGGTGTAAAATGTTTGTTGTAAATGTAATTAATGACAACCATTCATCTAAAGAAGATAAGTTAAAATTGGAAGACATACATATTCTTAAGGACTTTTCTGATGTATTCCTGGAAGAAATTCCAGAACTACCTCCGAAAAGGGAACTAGATTTCACCATTGAGTTAGTACCAGGTGCGGTGCCGAACTCAAAGTCTCCTTACAGAATGAAAATTTGCGAACTTAATGAACTAAAATCACAATTGAAGTAACTAATCGATAAAAACTACATAAGGCGAAGTGTGTTTCCTTGGGGAACACTGGTTATCTTTGTTAAAAAGAAGGATGGTACCTTGCGATTATGCATAGACTACTGTCAACTAAATAAAATGACTATTAAAAATTGATATCCTCTGCCCCGCATCGATGATCTATTTGATCAAGTACATGGAGCATTGATATTTTCTAAAATAGACTTCAGGTCGAGGCACCATCAAGTCAGGATAAAAGACGAAGACATTTTTAAAACTGCTTTCAAGACCCGTTATGGTCGTTTCGAATTCGTAGTTAGGCCTTTTGGGATAACTAATGCTCCAGCAGTATTTATGTGTCTAATGAATAATGTTCTACATAAGTATCTAGACAAGTTTGTAATTGTATTCATCGATGATATTCTAATTTATTCTAAGACTAAAAAAGAACACGACGAACACAAAAAAAATAATTCTGCAAATGTTAAGAGAACATCAACTTTATGGTAAGTTCAGTAAATGTGACTTTTACAAAGATAAAATACAATACTTAGGTCACATAATATCTAAATATGGGATCACAATTGATCCAGATAAAATAAGAGCAATTATTGGGTGGCATGTCCCAAAAGACGTAACAGATGTACGTTCTTTTGTGGGAATCACAGGCTACTACAGAAAATTTATTGAAGGATTCTCCAGAATTGCGAATTCCATAACCTCCTTGCAGAAGAAGGTAAAGAAATTTGTATGGGACCAAAAGTGTGAGGAGAGTTTTAAGAAACTAAAAGAATTATTAACAACATCACCTGAATTAAAAATTGCAGATCCAAATAAGGACTTCGTTGTATGCACTGATACATGCAACGATCGACTTGGTGGGTCTTAACTCAAGAAGGTCATGTAATAGCCTATGAGTTGAGGAAGTTAAAAGTTCACGAAAAGAACTACGCGGCCTACGATCTAAAGCGGGCAGTCGTAATACATGCATTAAAAATGTGGCGCCATCACTTGATTGGAAGGAAGTTTTCACTAATGATAGATAATAAAGGGTTAAAATATTTGTTGGATCAAACAAATCTGAATGCAAGGAAGCTAAATGGCTAGATTTCCTTCGTGAATACGATTTCAAGATTCAACACATTAAGGGTAAAGAAAACAAAGTTGTTGATGCCTTAAGAAGAAATGCTAAATTAAATTTTGTGGCAGCAATCAACACTTATAAAACAGATCTAGAAAATCAAATCGAAGAAGGAATTAATCAAGATGAAAATTATCAGAAATTACATGATAAAATTGTTGAAAATGTATCTGAAAATTTAATAACAGATTACAACATTAACAAAAAAGGTTTGATGACTTATAAAAACAGACTTTATGTACCTAATGTGTCAAAAGTTAAGTTGTTGATTTTAGATGAAATTCATAAAAATCCTTATTTGGGACACCCTGGTTATCAAAAAATGATAACCATGCTGAGAAAGGATTACTTTTGGCCAAACATGAAAACTGAAGTAGCTAAATACATAACTAGGTGCTTTGAATCTCAGCAAATTAAAGCTGAGCATCAACACCCAGCTGGCCTATTACAGCCATTGCCAATTGTAGAGTGGAAGTGAGAAATTATAAGTATTGATTTTATAACTGGTTTGCCTAAGAATAAAAAACAGAATGACTCAATATTGGTAGTTGTGGATAAGCTTAGTAAAGCAACTCATTTTATTTCAGTTTAAACTGCTTTTAAAGCTGTTAACATTGCTGATGTGTTTATGAATCGTTTACACGGAATTCCTAAGGTAATAATTTCTTATCATGATTCTAAGTTTACCAGAAATTTTTGGACAGAATTGTTGAAAGGTTTAGATACTAATTTAAATTTCAGTACATCTTTTCACCCTCAAACTGAAAAGGTGAATCAAATTTTAGAAGACATGTTAAGAATGTATGTAAAAGATCAGGTAACTAAATGGGAAGACTATTTACATTTAGTTGAGCTTGCTTACAATGATCACTATCAAACTTCTGCTAGACTTAGTCCATTTGAGATTTTATATGGAAGGAAATGTGATACTCCCATCTCTTGTAGTAATCTTGTTGACAGATTGATGTTAGGACCAAATTTGTTAAAAAAAATGGAGCTAACCGTGAAACAGGTACAAGGCAATTTAAAAATTGCACAAGACAGACAAAAAAGTTATGCAGATCTGAAATGAACTGAAAAGAAATTTTAGGTAGGAGATCATGTTTTTGTTAAGGTAAGACCAAAGAAAAGTTCTTTTAAGCTTAGGAGTTGTGCTAAACTAGCACCCAGGTATTGTGGACCATTTGAAATTTTGTCAAGGATTGGACCAATTGCATATCAATTGGCATTACCATCTAATTTGAGAATACATAACGTTTTCTATATTTATATTTTGAAAAAGTATGTGCACGATGCTACTCATGTGCTAATTGGAATGACATACAGGTGGATCCCGAAGGAGATTTTCAGGTGGAACTAGGTTGTATCCTTGACAGGAGAGAAATTATGCTCCAGAATCGTACCATAGGGCAGGTAAAGGTGCAATGGAAGCACTTTAGCCCGGATGAAGCTACCTGGGAATTGGAAAGTAATATGTGGGCAACATATCCAATTCTGTTCCAGGGAGGCTCTGATAAATAATAAGCAACAATGAGGACGATGTTGAGCTTAAGTGGGGGTGTTTGTAACATACCCAATACTTGAGACATTTTATGGTTGTGGAAAAACATTGTCTTAACTTTTATTGTAAAGTTTTATATTTGACCAAGTGGTCAAGGATGATTGTAAATGCATAATATTATTATTTAATAAATAAAATAGGAGACACTCACCAAAAGAGACTATTGAAAGAGTGTTTACTGACCCACTAGGAGGAATAGAATCTGGGGTAGAAGGAAATGGACAAGTGGCAGCATCATGAACTCAGTAACTATCTGTTGTTATGGAAAACTCCCTTAAATTGTGGTCAAGTTCCTTGGAATGTGGAACTGGAGCTTAAGGCTCATTTATTTTAAAACTGGCCACTAAAAGACCTAGGCATCTTTTATTATCCATCAAATTCGAGCAGAGGCTCACAATTTTTCTGATGAGAAAATTTACCTTGTGGTTCTTATGTATGCACACAAGAGATTCGATGAGGGGAATCTATGTTTTGAGTTGTAGTGTAAGTTTGTTTGATTTTTGCTGAGTGCAGAGTTTTCCTGCAGAGTGCAGAGGTTTTTTTATGTATGCAAGTCTCCATTGATTGCTGAAGTACATAG
Source organism: Larix kaempferi (assembly GCA_027924585.1). Taxonomy (NCBI): domain Eukaryota; kingdom Viridiplantae; phylum Streptophyta; class Pinopsida; order Pinales; family Pinaceae; genus Larix; species Larix kaempferi. The sequence goes on from BSBM01001218.1 coordinate 1,920,074, forward strand.
GTGAGGCGTATGCAAGTCTCCATTGATTGCTGAAGTACAACTTGAGTGCCTTCCTTCTACATGGAGTCTTCTTCCTAGTGGTTCAGTAAACAGGATCGGGGGTCCAAGGGAGCAAGTGATTTGGCTGCTTCTTCTGGAGAAGGTTGGGAGGAATAGGCCTCTTTGGGTGTTTTTCCACCCTAACAAGCTATCGGGTTTTTACTTGTTATGTTTTCCTTCTACACTAGTTAAACTATGTTGTTTAGATTGTTTAAAAATGTTATTTTCTGGTTATTAGTTATCTGAACTATTGAATGATCTTCTCATTAAGTTAAATTAGTTTCTATAGATTTAATGAATGAATGAGATGATAGAAGTGAATGAACAAAATATCTTCCTGTATTTTTCCTTTCGTCATAGACAATGTACTCTAGTACAGGAAGTGTATAATTAACTTTGGAGATGAGATTGGAAAATAGCGGTAGGTTTATACTTCAAATAGAATAAGTCTTTTATGATATACTACTCCTACCGCATAGCAAATCCATACTATATACGATAGCAGTTTCAGGTTTTTGTTATCAATGTAAATGCATTTAGATTTTTATGCTAGTTTCCATAAAACAATTAGCAGAATGATATAGGGTTTCATCTCAGAATGCAAATTGAAATATCTAGTTATACCTTTACTAATCGTCTCATAAGATACAAATAATGTTTTAAGAACAGAGTCTACATATTTACTTATCATATATCTATACTATACATTAATGCAAACCCTAAGTTGTAGATTATCATTTAAATACTTTCATTAACTATTGCAGCATTTCATATACAGAGTTTATAGTCTCTTTTCCAAACAAACTACTCGAATAAACATAACATAGTATCTATGTAATGAATTAGACAATATACAGTAGTATTATAAACCAGGGTATGGAAAAGCACATTAGTGCAAACATTCATATCCATATCATATAAACTATATCGTTGGTCAAATAATGTATACAAGTATCGAATCATTATTGCAGTAAAAACATATAAACATATAGTGGAAAGGTAACACCTGTATTCATTACAGGGATAACTTAACATAAGCAGCATTTTAGGATTGAGACCTATATAGGCTCATCCGAGGGTTTAACTCACGTATTAAAATTAATAACAAAACTTAAATGACTTCTAGTAACCTAGGTTTAAACCATTATACAGAATCCGAATAATAGACAAGGGTTCGAGTCTCCATCTGGAGAATATCACCCTTACGTTGAAACGTAAGGTTCAACAAATTAACAAAACATAAATTCATGCAGTGCTAGGCTCAAGCCTAAACCCTATAGAGAAATCGGGTACATGTAATGTCCCTTATTAGAAATTTTATTAAAATTGCAATTTTCCACTTTTTTTTCCCTAGTTCGACATTTGACTAGTTTTGATCTCTAGGTCCCAAATTTGCCCCAAATGATCCCAAATATTCTGAGAAGGTGTATGAATGATATTAGAACATAAATATGTGTTTCATGGATGCCTTTGGACCTTTAAAATACTTCTTCAAATCCTCTTTCAATTCTGATCAATGTAGGTAACTTTACTAGTGATTTTCCTTTGACTAGTATTGGTCTCTAGGTCTCAAATTGACTCCAAATGCCTTAAAATATTCAAGGAAGGTGTATGAATGATATTAGAACTTGAATATAATGTTTATGGATGAAATTTGTCCACCAAAATACCTCTGCAAACTCTCTTAATATTCTGAACCAATTATGCAATTTTACTAGTAATTTGGGGTTCAAATCCCCCTGGGGTAAGTACTGAAAATGGCTTCCCAAATGCCTCCAAACCCACTCAAATTTATGAACAAAGGTATGTAATGTGTTAAGTATTTTATTAAAGTCTCATATGCGCCATTAATGGATTATTACAACTATTCTCACCCTCTCCCATTCAACTGCGAAAATCCCCAATTCGACCCTTGGGGAAATGGCACTATTTCACCTCCCAATACAACTAAACTGAGTAAAAATGCTTCAAATGCTCAAGTACAGTATAGTAAACTTGTAGAAGACATCCATGGCAGTATGTTGATCACAAATATATCAGAGAATCATCCATTCATTCGAAATCATCATCAATACATTGGCTCACAACAAGGTAGTGGGGAAATGGCATTGTTCTTCCATTAAAAATGAGATTTATACATTTCTACTTGGAATTTCGACCTGAAACTTTTTGGAGATGAAGAACAGAGTATTTAATTCATATTACAAAAGAAATGGGGCATTAAAAGCTTCCCCAAAGAGTACAATAGCTCACCAAAAACACCCTCCCTCAAGGATCAAGAATATGCCATCAAAACTGGAAATGGTTGAAGGAGTGAGCTGCAATAGAAGAAACCATGAGCTGCCCTGTATCTTACACCTGCAAATAAAGACTCCATTAAAGTTCCAAATGAAAGGTCTGAATGGCCTTTCCAATTACCAACTTGGATGGGAATCTTTCACCCTCAAAATTGGCTAAGGAAAGAAACTAGTCATCCACTAGCTCTCCCTCTTCACAAATGCAATTGCAAATTCTACAAATGATCAAAAGCCATTATCATACTTCATTTCTACATTTTATAACCAAAATTAGCCTTCTAAGTGTTGAAATCCTCTCAATAGATTCAATAGATTTCCGTTTAGGAAATATTCCACATTTGCCACTTGTCTCCTAGTTCCAACCTTCCATCTTCTCCCAAATATGATTTTGAGTCTCTTTGGCTTCTCCAACTCCCAAATCCACCTTCCTTGAGCCTATTTTTGGGGCTGACATGTCATAGTGGTCAGATGTCAGAGGTCAGGTCTGCAATTTGTCATAGTTGTCATAGATGCTCCATCATTGGTGTCATAGGGGCTAGGGAATCTAGCCCAAGTGTCCACAAACTTCCACTTTGACTCTTTATCTTCCATGGAGGTTACCAATCCTTCCCAATTCGACCTAAGATGCTCAATGACATGTGTTATGACTTACCAACTCACCCAATAGTGTTCACATTCCCATTAATTCAAATTTGCAAAAGAGAGATACCATGTATTATGAAAAATCAAGCTAGTGTGGGTCCCACATCCTCTATATGTCTCCAAAACCATTTGTCACCTAGGATTTCTCTTGAATTTCTTTATTCACTCTATTTATTAAATAATTGAACCCTTATAATGTCTAAACATCATTTATTATTCCCCTTATTCCAAATCCCAAAGCTTCCACCCCAAATTTAGGAAACTAGTAATTTTCCTCCTTGGCAATTATTTGACCCTTAACATCAATTTTACAAACTCTAATGAATATGGCTAATGTGATTAGGCCATTGTGACCCAATTCCAAATTTGGGACATGACAGTACACCATAAATCAACACCCCAACTTATTACATTATCAAAGTATTTGTCGGAACAGAGTCCAAGCTGTAACTTACACAGCTTAAAACAACTAATATTTTGCAAAACCAACTCATATTGTTAATATCTTGTAAACAGGTCCATAAGACCGACAGTAAAATCTTTCAGAATAACTATTCTGAGCCAACAAAGGTTACGGGCTCGAGTCTCAACTCACCCAGGCTTTTATCATTTAAAACAATCAACATTAAAAACTTATAAGTTATAATTTAAACTTCATAGACGGGCTCAAGGGTTTAAACCCTGTAGCCTACTTCATATATTTTCATAAATCGAAGTTAGGGTTTATCCCTTCTATCATTAACCAAAAACAAAACTCCAAGCCATTTTACACAAAGTTAAAATACATTTCCAAGAAAACGAGCAAACCATTCTTATTAAAGTATAGTATTTACATTGCAGGTTGAACTACCAGGAGGACCAACGATAATCCTTTAAAAACAACATCCTACCAACACTACAGGCAAAAACCAACTCAGTTCAATGCCCAGAAAATTGACTACTATAGTAACGTAGTCTCGAAAACCCTCTTAACAAATGGAGTTTGTATTGACAAAGAGAAAAAAATTTATTGCATCCTTGTTTACAGAGGAACCTGGACGTCTGACCAAGGCTTACCAGTGAGTATACCCATTGCAGGATTTCCCCTTCGTCATAACAACTTCACCGTGGATTAAAAGATATTTCCCTACCATGAAAATGAAAACCAAGTTAAATACGAACAAGAAACTCAACACAGTACTATAAACCAGTGAGAGTTTGTATACTGTATCATAGCTTACCTTGACTATAACCAATCTCGAAGCCAAGGGAAGAACTAGGCATTGGAAAGTGTGTGCACGATGCCAACCCTTAACTCCCCACGAACCAACACTCATCCTCCTTCAAACCAACTCGACGAGTGGAGCATGAATGCTAACAAACTATGGTAGTCGAGCAGGCCCAACCCCCTCCTCCATAACGAAGAGTAACATTAGACCAAAGACCAAAAGCCCTAAAAATCGCAGTAGGATTTCGACACTATCGAGGTGCATTTATGACCTTGAACACAATCAATGTGCCAGCTACCACCACGTCGATGGTATTACAAGGATCCACTTTGATATAGTTTCAACATAGTTTCCCATTACATATTTTAATGTGGAACCGGATGAAAACTCACAACCCACTATTACATAGTTTAAACATAACAAATATTAATACCCCGAAGTATTACTTGGAAACACCATAGTTCACCTTTTCCATGGATTTTATGTCTATTTCACCATTCTTGGCAAAGTATGAAGACTCCCACTTTAAGGTAAGTTTAATAAACTAGAAACGATGAAGAGTAACATTGAACACCATAGCCTTCACATGCTTTTAACATCACACATTAATTCTGAACACGTTATGCAATTATAACTTTGGTATCTAGACTTACTAGTCACCACTTAAATAAGGTGAGGATATTTAATATTCTAACATAGGAATTAATAGAAATCATCGCACTATCTTAACAAACACCAAAAGTATGCAACCTATAACCCGGACAGTTAAAGAGATGATGCATTAGCTTTAAGCTAAGTAAGCCTCAAAGTTGTACACTAGAATCCAACTGCCAACAAGAAGTAAATTATAAATGAGAGTGTACCAATAAATAATTAATATCATAAGTACCATCTATCATACCTTAACACAAGGTACAACCAAGTCATAGTATGATCGCACTGTATGTAGGAGTATACCATAAATACCACACATCATATTAAAAGGCGATAATTTCATATTTATAGTTAAAGTATAGTAATACTTATGTTTCATAAAATAGTATGCGTGGACAAAAAATGACAACTCAAATAATATTTAAGATCATTAAAAACAGACATAGGAGTATTCGTGCATTAAATTGTCGATAAGACAAATTAAAAGTTTCTAAAGATAATTACATGTCGTAATTAGTTAATATTAAGTATAGGCATTTAATAGACATTTATTACTTCTACACATCATCTAATGTTAAACCTAATGCTTAATTTTTTTTTAAATTTTTACGAAATTTTGGGATATTACAGTACATCCTTTTCATGTTTGTCATATTTCCTCAGTGTTTTGTTGCCAATGACAAAAAAATAAAAATAAATAAAAGAATTCTAAACTCCCTAATTTCTACATATAATATTGTCACACACTAATGAAGAATACACATCATTCACACACCAATGAAGAATACACCTAATTTGGCAATTAGTATTGCTTTCCATTGTTTGGCATTTGCCATCATGTTGCATTATGAGTAGTAAAGTTGAGAGTATTGCATTAAAGTTGAAAGTTGAGTGTTGTGCGAGGAGGGCCAAAGTAGACACACTTGAGTGGAGGTTGAGGCACATTGAAGAATCACACTTAAGTGAAGGTTGAGGGACATTGAAAAATCACAGTTGACTTAGGTGCATTGACTAGTATTAATGCATTGTGTGAAAAGGCATGAGTATGTTGCCAACAAGTATAATTTTATTATTTAAACTTTTTATGAAACATTCTTTATGTCATGATATGTGCGTTTGTCTTCTAAACTTTAATTATAAAGACTTGCTATCAAGTTTTATTACTAAGTTATAGCTTCTTGAACAATGGAAAGTAATAAAGTATAATATATTACAGTGTATACTATATAACAATTCCAAGCTATCCAAGATTCACCTCCAATTTGATTAAAATAATAAAAAATTAAATATTAAATATTAACATGATTAAAACAATAAAAATAAATAAAATTTAAATATTAAAATCTGAGACATTTTTAGAAAGCAAAACGGTTTAAACATTGTAGAGTATGGTACTGTATCATAATATGATATTAACATTGGTTAGTTCATTTAAACGACTCATATTTTAAATATAATATATATTAACATACTATGATCTTGTATTCTATATATGATCTTGTATTCTATATCATATTTGAAATATAATATATATTAACATACTATATACTGTGATCTTGTATTTTATATCATATATTTAAAATATAATATATATTATATACTATCTATTCTATTGAAAGTTCTATCATATTTAAAATATAATATATATTATATACTATCTATTCTATTTGAAAGTTCTATCATAGTATGAATTGGCCCTCTCGATGATCAAGAAGTTAAAGCTGATTAAGACTTTCATTTATTGACACGTATTTATCTCCTAAAATACAATTTGTTTGCTCTTCATTATTTTATTTTTTTCAGATTATGGAATTTCCATTCTAAGCATTTGTTATTTATGCATGCCAGGTACGTTTTGGAAACAATATCTTTTTTATTTAAATGTCTCTTCTTTCCCAAACCTGAAGGAACTTTTAGAGACCATGTGGGAGAAGGGACTTTTAGAGACTATGTGGGAGAAGATTGTTTTGAGGAAGAATCCTGAATTTCAGACTGTCAAAATGTTTGGTTCTTATCTATGCAAGAATGTGCTTCTATAAACTTTTAAGTTGAAGTAAAAGGTAAAAATAGATAGGTAGCAATGTTTCAAATAACTCTTTGTTCGAAAGGGGTTGATGGGGATCTTATATATTATTTCTAATGGAATGAGAAATTGGAGAATTGTTATGTACCTAAATATTGATAGGTGAAGTTTGTGAAAATAATTATAGGGATTTGAGTCATTACTGGTTAGTAATGTAGGTTGGGTAAAAATATTGTTAGGTTTATCTGTGGCTTTTTTGTTAAGAGTAGAAGTAAATATCATGTTCATTTCAACCCATTTCAAAGTGTTAATTGAACATAATTTTCTTGAAAATAATCCATTTGCAGATGCAATTTAGTGATGTGTATATTAGGTATTATAGTGTGTTATGTTTGAGAAAGTAGAATGAAGTGACCTTATATATTAGATATAACTATGTTTGCTTGATAATGCAATTAATTGAATATATAACCCTTTAGCATTGAGACAGACAAGGTTCATAACCTTTCACGATATACTCTAAGTATCATAAATTCAATTACCCTTTCTTTCAACTATTACCATATTGTTTGTAGTGCTTTAACTTGATCAGATATTTTCCTATCATCATTTTCGGTGTTACCATTTTATCCCTGTTATGTTCCTTGTTGGATAATAGTTGATAAGTTCAGAAAAAATCTACCATCTTAAATAAAATGTATTTCCTGAAACTGTTGGATTACTCATGCTTCAGTCAAATGACATGACAGTTCTATCATTACATGTTTTTTTTAATGGAAACAAATATATTCAAGTCAAAACAAATATAGCCAAATGTGTATATTTTTATATTCAAAAATTGAAATTGAAAACTAATTTTCTGAATGAGCTTTGGCATACTTGAAACAAAGGAGAATAGCATTGAATATTTTTCAAAGTATTTGAAATAAAACCTTTAAGGATATTAGATAATGCAAGTATGGAAGATATATTTCTAAAGAAGAGCAACAAATTATTCCCAAAAAATGCTCTCGTATAATGCTTAAATGCTTAGTTGAAACACCTATTTTTATTTTGCAAATTATCTTTTGTAGGTGGGAATTTTCACGATAATCATTTTTGAAATCTTAACATATTATCTGCATATCTGGGCATAAATATCTGGGGTGAATCCATGAAGATGGGTGTCTATTTTGGGGGGTCCTGTGAAAAAATAAATCTAATTTTTTCATGTTTTCCAACTTTGGGCAAATAAAAGTGATATTTTTGTTTGGAATTTCACTTTTCACTAAAAAGAAAACTTTTAGAGAATTATGTTAGCTTTCTATTCATAATTTTTTCAATGTTTTTATTGATATTTTATATGTCGATTTGGCAAATGTTTGACAGTGTGTTCTTATAAAATGAAAGGACTACAAAATAGTCATGTTTTGTCGCAAACGTAAAATCATTGTTAAACTTGTTTTTTGCAAAAACAAAATATGCTACGACAATCTACACACAATATACTACTGCATAACTATAAGTTTCTAACCAATGGATCTATATACTAATTATTATATTTTTTTGAATTCAATCAATGGGGAAACCTTGTCGATTTTCAATATGTTTTTTGTCGCAAAATTTTTCTCTCAACTGAATATAAAACTAAAAACTCTACGAATACCCTTTTGAATTAGACATGCCAATTAATTGCACCATATTTTTTTAAATTTTTTTGGTGGTGTATTTTTAAAGCTATGGATTTTTCATTTCACCGTATTTTGAAAGAGATGAAACCAAACTCGAAACATGTTAAGAAAAAAAAAATCAAAAATATCAGATCTCACCTATACACAACAAAATATATATATTTGGAAAGTAGAATCAATGACAAAACTAATGGTATCAAGTCCGCCAGTCGCTTTGTAGTGTAAGAGATTGTTTTACATTTCGAAAATGGAGAAACCTGAAAACTGTACAGATACGTGAAGTTTTCAGGTTTCAAAGGTTATTCATCCAAATAACCTTTTTCCGTAATGGAGGCGTTATTTTCAACAAAGGTTATTTGGTCGAATAACCAAACACAAAAAAAAAATTGTCGGTCGGAAAAAAAAAAACTACGTTGTCTATACTTATATAAATAAACTAAAGACATTCATTATTTTCGCACATTTTAATTTCGCATATTTTTGGTCAAAATATTTTTGAAGGGTTTTTCAAAGGAGATTTCCTTTGCAAAAAGAGTTTTTTTACAGGGTATTTTTCTTCATATTTCTTTCCAAGGGGTACATTCAAAGAGATTTTTTCTAAGGCATTTTTGCAATGGAGTTTATATTCCAAGGTATTTTTGCACTTCTTATTTCTTTGCAATGGGTTTTTTTCAAAATGTTTTTTTTCCAAAATATTTTGCAAAGAAGTTTTTATTCAAAGTTATTTTTGCAAATGAGTTGTATTTTTCCTTCTTATTTCTTTGAATGGGGTTTTTTCAAAGAGTTATTTTCCCAAGATATTTTTGCAAAGGAGTTATTTCTTTGCAAGGGATTTTTTTAAAGTATTTTTTCTCCTAGATATTTTTGCAAAAGAGATTTTTTTTACAAAGTATTTTTCCAAGTGGTTTTTTCAAAAAAGGTTTTGCAAAGGAGATGTATTTTTCCTTCTTATTTATTTGAAAGAGGTTTTTTCAAAAAGTTGTTCTCCCAAGTTATTTTTGCAAAAGAGTTATTTCTTTGCAAGTGTTTTTTCAAAGAATTTTTTCTCCAAAATATTTTTGCAAATGAGTTTTTTTTCTAAGTAGTTTTTTCAAAGAAAGCTTTTTTCCTAGGTATTTTACAAAGAAGATTTCTTTAGAAGGTGTTCTTATTCTTTTCCAATGGGTTTTTTCAAAGGTGATTTATTGTCAAGGAGTTCTTATTTCTTTCAAAGAAGGTTTTTTTCAAAGGAGATTTCTTTTCAAGAGGTATTTTCAAAGGAAATTTCTTTCCAGAGAGTTTTTCTTCAAAAGACTCTTACAAGATTTTGATAAGGTGAAGTAAATTTCAGTTCATGTGTTTATAAATTTTGTAACTGTTTTTAAATCTTAATTTTGTTTTTTTACTATAAAGTGATGATTCTTTAATTTATCATCTATAGATTAAACAATCATGGGCAGTAAGAAAAACCGTCAAAGAAAACATGATCGTAAATGTGATGATGATGATGAGAATAGAGGAAAAAAAAAACTCAAATATCATGCCAAAAAAACAAGGCTTGCAGAAACACATGTGACATTTATTGAAGATATAAATACAGATTTACATGATAATGTTGATGAAATGGAAATTGAAAATAGAGTACAAGAAGAACAAATTGAAGTTGAAGAGACCCTTGTTGAAGATGTAAATAGTGATTTACATGCTAGTGTCGATGAAGTCAATATTGAAGATCAAGTTCAAGATCCAAAAATTAGACCTGGTATGTATATATCATGTATTTTCCAAATTCATTTTTTATAATGAATCGTATTTTTTGATATATGTTAAATTAAATTTAACTTGATGTATAAGTACTTTTACCATTGATGATGAAATGTTAGAAGATGTTGATTGCAACAAATATGGAAAAAAAATATCCATACATGATGCACCATATCGTGCTCAAAATTTTTATGATGATGTTCTGAAGAATTATTCAATAACAGGACAAGCACAAATTTTGAGATGTTTATTAATGACCAAGAAGTTAGAAGATGCTACATCATTATTGGGTATTCACAAAGCGACCAAAGAGTCGAAATTGAAACATAATGTGATAGAAAATATAGGTGATGCAATAAAAAAAAATTGAAAAATCCAGGAAGAAAGATACCAATGTTGCATGCAGAGCAATTCAGACAGCAATTGTTTCAGCTAGTACTAGACAAAAACGTTTGACAACACAACTGGAAAAAGTAGTTGGAACCTCAAGAAAGACATGATACAAACATAGCAAATTCAGAATGCAAATAGATGAAAATGATGAACTTGCTTGCTGAAAAATTATTTGTAGATAGCCTTACAAAGATAAAATGGGAGCAGGTGTTAAAGATATTGTACAGGAATATTGGTTGGCACATGCTTGAGTTTTACCAAATTCAAGGGATGTGATACGACAAAGAGTATCACGAAGGGTATATGAAAGCAGTCCAAAAAATATAATGGATATGACACAAGTACAATTGTTCAATAAATTCAAGGAAGATCATCGTGGAATTAATGTGTCAATCACTATATTTGTGCAACAAAAACCATGGTATGTTAGACCTATTACTATACATGACACATGTTGTTGTCATTATCATGTGCAATTTCAATTATATTACGACACATTTCTTGAATTTGGTAAAATATTTTGGGCAAATTCACCACCTCCACCCATAGTACATGAATTCATATCTCAAACTCTATGTAAGAGAGATCACGATGAAGTATTTTATAATAAAAAATATGTCAATGGAAAACATTGTCATCATTGTGGAAATCTGGTCTTATTCCACAATAAATATCCTATCGATAATGATCACTCGCTATCAAATGTAACCGTTGATTGGAGAAGATATGAATACATCGGTTATGCTACAAGTTCTAGTGATGCACATTCCAAAAGAATTGATTTGAGAGAAGATAAAATATGTGTGACAGATTTTCTCAATAAATTTGAAAGTGAAATTTATAAATACACCAAGCATTCACATAGAGCACGATGGCAAGACCTTCAATTCAAACAGTCTCGTGAAATTTTTCCACCAGAAACAATTTTGTTAGTGGTTGATTTTGCAGAAAACTACACATTTGCTGCACAAAAAGAGATACAGAGTGAATACTATCATTATGACCAAGTTTCGATATTTTTCCATGCTCTATATAGACATTCTCAATAGGATGTTGATGCATTGAAAGAACGTGTGACAATTGAGATGTGATTAAAGAATATCACTTTTATATCAGCGATGATCATACACACGATACACATTTTGTTCATCATTGTATTGAAAGTATTTTCTACAATTCACTAAAAGGACGTGACGTTAAATTCAATGAACATTGGATATGCTCGGATGGATGTGTGGGACAATTTAAATCTTCGTGATCATTTTATTGGTTATGTCGACTTCATAAAGCATTGAACATTAAACATCATTGGAATTTCTTTGAAACTGGACATGGAAAAGGTGAACATGATGGTGCAGGAGCATGCTTAAAAAGATCACTTCGAAGATGGAAAATGAACCATTCTTCTACACAATTTCATTCAGCTGCAGTGGTTTTCCAATGGTGTAAATTACATATAAGCCATGATTATAATCAACAATCAAAAGATGTGCACAGGTATGTTCACGATTTTTTTAATTTATATTAATTGTCAATTTAAAAAAATGTACACTAACATGAAAATTTGTCATTTGTGTAGGTTTTTTTGGCTTGTTGGGGTCCAAGATATAAATAGATCAATACCATACGATGCTAGCACCATACATGGGACCAGAGATTTTCACTCTATTCAAACAAGATCCTTCCAAAACATGTTTGCATTTGACAGTAGAAAGTAATCATGCTTTTGTCATATTTGCATTGAAAATGTTGAATCTACAAAAGTTTGTGAAAACATAATGAACAACTACGTAAAACATTGGAAACATACAGAGATTAATCCTAAAGGAAAAATGCCACTGGCAAGCGTAGAAGAATTAGAATCAGAAGAAATAGCAATATCATCTAATGGCGACAGAATTTCAGATCTTGTTAGAGAAGGTAATGATCTTACAACTATTTTGTCGATTGTTCATTCTTGTCCATCACCTTATACATGTATATTAATCAATTTAATTGATTTAAAAACCCTAACGCCAATTGTAATTTGCACAGGGGATGTTTTCGCTGTGATTGCACCTATAGACAAAAATGAAAATATGAAGTATTATTTGATGCGATGCACTGAAGGAAAGATGAAGTTATTGGAGGACTACAATGACAATGGATATACATATGAGAGAGGATCCATCATTTTAAAGAGCGATTTTTTTAGCATACCCATATGACTGAAAATTATGTCTACTTTCAGGATTATGAACCTAATGTTATATGTTGTCAATATAGTCATTTAGTATGTGCATCTCAAATAAAATTGGTACAAGTTACATTGAAAAAACAATTAAAAACTAAAAATTGGAAATTGTCCAAATATGACCATGAATGGATAATTGAGGACGACATTCCATTGCGATGTTTTTAACTATATCAAAAATTAATCAATCGATGTTTTTGTCCATGTCCATGTCAAATGTTGTGTACAATATAATTTTTTCTTTCAACTATGTCTATGATCTTGAATGGGAACTAGAATAAGAGTTTAAATGATCATATTTTAGTATGCTGAAATGAATTTGAAAATTATTTGGTAATGAAAACTTTAATGTGTAATTTCGTCTTAAATTTTGTGTATAGTACTTTATTCGGGTCCCCATATGTATATTAGACCACTTAAGGGATGAGATAACAGATGTGGCTGTCCCTACACTCCACCCCGAATCTTTACTTTTCATTGAAGTATGTAAGTGAAGAATCACCAAGAAACCTACTAGATTTCATCTGATCCATTTCATGTTTCTCTAATATACTTAATAAATGGGAAATTATTATTCTTGATCCATAAGATGGGTTGATCCATTACTAGTTTTATGGTGGGCTAAACAATTCATATAAATACATGATCCATGAGTTTTTTTAAATATCACTCAAGTGTAAGTTCACATAACTGAAATCATGGAAAATAGACATAACAATCATTTGATTTTTATTCACAAGCAAGGATTCCAGGATTGTGAAGCTTATGCTAAATTAGAGCAATGATTATTTACAACAAATCAATGAAATTTCATCAAATTGTTGTCTAAAATCATTGCTCTAATTTAGCATAAGCTTCACAATCCTGTAATATTTGCTTATGATTAAAAAACAAAAAATCGTTAAATCTCCATTTGCCATGATTTCAGCCGCATAAAATGTACCTGAACATTCAAAATATGAATCATTAGTTAAAAATTGAAAATATGAATCATTTATACAAATTTCAATTTATCATTTATATGAAATTCAAGTTTTATGTTGAAACCAAAATTTTATATATCAAACAAACATTCGTTCTTAACATTCCTAACATTAGATTGCACCTATCGAAACTTCCTAACATTCATTCTTAACATATTCCTAACATTCCTATCAAAATTTGAACCTAACATTCATTTTTAAACTTCCTAATATTCATATTTCTATCAAAACTTCCTAACATTCCTAAACTTCCTAACATTCAAAGCTTCCTAAGATTCCTCACATTCATTCATTCTTAAAATTCCTATAAAAAATTAGATTGCAAATTCTTAAACATTAGATTGCACCTATCAAAACTTAGTAACATTTTTAAACTTCCTAACATTCATATTTCTATCAAAACTTCCTAACATTCTTATTTACATATCCAACACTGAAAAAATTTTACATCCTAACAAACTCATAAATTTTACATCCTAATAAACTCATAGATTCCTAACATTCATTCATGAACACTTTTTAATATTCTTAACATTCATTCTTAACATTCCTAACTTTAAATTGCACCTAAATCAAAACTTCCTAACATTTATTTATTCTTATCTTCCTAACATTTTTACCATTCAACACTTCCTAAAACTTTCTAACATTCATTCTTAAAATTTTAAACATCATAATATTCATTCTTAACATTTTAAACATTATTGACCATCAACATTCATTCTTAACATTCCTTACTCCTTACTTTATATTACACCTATCAACACTTCCTAACATTCATTCTTAACATTCAACACTTCCTAACATTCATTCTTATCATTCCTAACTTTAGAATGCACCTATCAAAACTTCCTAACATTCATTCTTATCATTCCTAACTTTAGATTGCACCTATCAAAACTTCCTAACATTCATTGTTAGGATTCAACACTTTCCTAACATTCATTCTTACCATAACATTCATTTTTAACATTCAACATTTACTAACATTCATTCTTAATATTTCATAACTTTAGATTGCACCTATCAAAACTTCCAAACATCCATTCTTAAAATTCCTAGCATTCCTATCATTAACATTCCTATAAATTTTACATCTACATACATGTACATAAATTAAATAATTTACATACATTCATAAACATGCAAAAACATATTCTAAACATTTATCACACCAAATATGCTAAATAATTAACAAAAAAATAGATCATTTAAAGCAAATACAAAATATGTAAGTTCAATGTACATGTATATAATCCTCAAAAAATGAACTCATGAACATGTGAGTTCAATGTACATATGCATAATCCAAAAATAAATCTCCTCAATGTCCAAAACAACTACAATCTATATATCAACAAAACAAAAAAAAGTCCACCACTATCCTCCACTAGGGCCTTCCCTTGGACTCAATCCAGCCTGCAACATGTATAAAAGTAGATTATGAATATCATAAATTATTTAAACAATTTTAAACTAAATTCAAAAAATTAAAATATTAAACTTATATATCAAAGAACAATTCAATTATTAACAAAATTACATCAAATTCTTTAAATGCATGTCCACCACTATCCTCCACTGGTCTCTTCCCTTTACCTCCAAAAAATTGAAAAGACCCAAGCTACAACATGTATAAAATCAATTTATGAATCTCATAAATTATTTAAACAAATTTAAACTAAATCCAAAAAAATTAAAATATTAAACTTATATCAGAGATCAATTCAAGTGTGAACAAAATTACCTCTGTGCCAATATCCACATTCATCAAAGAACCTATATCTCTCCTCTAAAATTTAAATTGTGTTAATAAATAAAACATAGTGCAAGCAAAAAAAAATTAAGCAATAAACTTAAAACAGAAACAAAAAAATCCAAATCATTAGCTCACAAGATATGGTAAATCATCTAAAAAGTTTGTATCTAAATAAACCTGCATGGATAAGTCAAATTAACAATAAGATGCATAGTTAAATTAAAATTCAAAAAATGGATAATATATCAAGTTCAAACAAAATTATAAATATTTAAATAATAAATATACCTCTCAAATATGCTCTACATTTTCTACATTTTCACTAGTGGAGAGTCGAAAAGAATGTTCATTCATCATTCTGGAAAACTGCAACCAATAAACATTTACATAATGTACTTATTACTATACATCAAAAAAATATAATAGTATACATATAATGTAACAAAAAGTTCAATTCAAAATGAATAAAAGATTAAATAGATTGTTATATCATAATCAACAAACCTCTCATAAACTCTATGTGTCATTGGATATAACATCTGAAGCTATGTCAAGACAAACCTTGGCATAAGCCCTGAGATCTCCAATGCTCATTCCATCTACCTCATCATTCATTTTGTAAACAAACTTTTGACGAATAGTGGCACGAGCCCTCTCTCGAACCAATCCCACATCTACTCCAACTAATGCCGACGCTAAACCATCGCCAACAAAATTCCTTGTAGTTGTCCCAAGTTGGGATGTGGGCTCCATCTCTGATCTTAATGCCACAAGCCTGGGTGGGAGAGACATCTAGGGTGGAGGTCGAAGACTTATAGGGTCTCTAAGAGCACCTTTTCGATCATATATTCGACCCTTTCCAAATCCATAAAATTTAGAATGAACATCAGTATAGTCTGGCTTCATCTTTAAAAAAAACTCCGCATAAAAAAATCTAGAAAAATATTGAGAAACCTCATCGTTCCATGGAAACCAACCATAGGCTGCAAGGAACCGATCATATAGTAGATGTGCAAGTTCAGGGTACTTGAAATATTGCACTTTCAACGTTTCTCGCTTTAGACCTTCTTTGAAGTTAAACATTGATTTGGCTTGTTCTTTTGTCACTCTCTCCTTCACAACAGCCCACTTGTCTAGACCCATCACTTGTGCCCTTCGTCTTCACATCAAATCAACAAAACCATTCGTAGTTGGTCCAAGATCCTCATATGCCTCAATGAATTTTTGCAATGATTCTAAAACAATCTCCAAACTTTGTTTACTCTCTGGAGGGAGATCCATAGTAGATAAATCTTTTTCCAACTTGCCATAGTGGGATCTACAACTTTCAAGAGTCATTTGATGAACACAACTTTCCCATGGAAGCTCCTTGGGTAAATCAGATGGATACGTTGTCATGGGTGTACAACTCTCGGTTAGTTCAACATATTGCGTCTTGGCTCGACCATCGTCACCATGTGTAGAATGACGAGCCTCTTGGGAACCTTGCTCTGCACCCACATCCGTCTCCCTTGATCACTCTTCCTCCCTCTCTATATAATTACGAGCATCTTCTGAACCATGCTCTGCTTCAAATAAAAACAAAGTTATGTGCAAACATGTACAAACTTTGCGTACACAAAAAAACAATTTGTGCATGTATTAAAATATTGATGTTCATACCAACAGAAGGTCGAGATTGGCGTTCTCCCAAAGAAGATAAAGGGGAATCATCTGTACCCCTATCGCCTCACTGATGATCGAATGAATGTGAACTATACAATAAAATTGAATCTCGAGGGGAAGTCGACAACCTCCGATTATCAATTGAAACACCAACTCCAGAAGAATGTGAAGACCTCCTACGCTTTCGCCTCGAAGACTCCTCTCTTTCTATTTGATATAATGTCTACACTTACACAAATATCAACTCATTACATATTCCAATTCTACATGTTAATTCTACAAATTCTAAGACCTGGCTGCTAAAGAGACTAAGTTATTTAATAAGGACCTGGATATACCCATTAGAGAGATTTTGAGGTCAAAAAAGGGCCTCCTAAGAGATGTACTACAAAAATATGAGATATATTAAAATATTATGAATTGGGGGTTTTATCGGGTAGGTATATATGACAAGTCACCTCCCACACTATTTTCTATGCACAATATAAATAACCATGGTTGAGTTACTTTTCAAAATTCACTAGAAATAAAATTAATAAAATAAGTCTACATTGATGTGACTAAGATTCATTGTAAATTCTCAAAAATGTATTGTCCTTTAACATTTATTTGTCTTGAACTTGCAAATGAAATTAAATAATAAAAAACATTTTTAAGAGTTTTTTTTTAAATTTTATGTTGACTTTTTATATTTAGTACTTTTCTCATGAATTTAATAATCTAATTTAATTGAGAATTTATTTACATGTAAAATGTCAATAATATTATTATAATCCACATTGCATTATTATTATTATTATTATTATTTATTAAATCTATTATTATTATTTATTAGTTTGACATTATGTTATTAAATAGAATGGAGTGAATATATAATTTAAAATTAAAAACATAAAAATGATAATATATTATTTTATAAAAAAATGTGAAAGGACTTTCTTTATGAATTAAGAGTACTTCACTTGAAAATGACAATAATATTATTTTATGTGAAAGTGTGAAAAGACATTCATTATGAGTACTTTACTTTATGACTTAAAAGTACTTACACCACTACCTTGGTTAACTATGTGTTTTCATCCACTATAGAAAATTTGACAAATACGCATTCTTAACTCATGCAATGCCACCTCACCAAGGGGGATGATGCCATCTACTAGAATGTGATTGGTTGTATTTTATAGTACATTTTCTTTGTTTTGAGGCCCTTTTTTTACCTCAAAATTTCTCTAATGCTAATATCATCTAATAGTTCTTAAAATGAGTATAGCTAATTTTGTTGGATGTATGAGGAATTAATGTGTCAATCTTCTAAGTGTTTTTTATGTTTAAAATGAATTGAACCAATATAGTTAAATACTAAGTGAAGGTTACATTTCTTTATTTCAAAGAATGAGTTAATGAACATGTTAACTTTTAATTTAAATCTTAAATTAATAACTTAATTGATAGTTCAACCAAAAAGGAAAACCTATACATAGAGCGAAAATACCATTTGCAAATAGAATTTCAAAACTACTTTTATTTTTCCTTCTTATCACATAAGCAAAATCAATAGTTTAACACGTTTAACCAACTCAATACTATTTATATTTCTCTTTTTGGTCATATAAGAAAAAATAATAGTTAAATAAGTTTAACTCAATAAGTTTAACTAGCTCAATAGTATTTATATTTAAATAAGTTTCAACATACGATTTGGATCTAAAGGTTCATGATGAATACACCAGGTGGTTGGTTGTTGTTGGACATAAATGGGCATCTAAAGGTAATACGACAGGTAAAAGTAGTTAACCTAACATCGTACTCAGTCGATACTAATATATTGGCCACAACTCTAGTCTATGCCATAATATCATTGCTTGGAATAGAAAGTAAAGTGATTGCATTATTTGATAAATTATGAACTTAGAATATCGTATGTAAACTAATTGCATATTTGGATCAATTATAAACTTGGAATACAGCTACTTGAAATATCAACTAATTAAAACCATACATCTGGATTCTGTTTTTTTCCTAATCTGGACTCTGTTTTTTTCCCTTCCATTCAAGGTCTAAGTTAAGATAGGCTAGAGTTCATGAACTCTGTCCAATTTGAACAGTGTTCATGAACTCTATCCACATGGACAGAGTTCATGAACTCATGTATAGTACCCACTAAGTTAGATTCTAATTTGGACAGTGTTCATGAACTCTGTCCAATTTGGACAGAGTTCATGAACTCTGTCCACATGGACAGAGTTCATGAACTCATGTACAGTACCCACTAAGTTAGATTCTAATTTGGACAGTGTTCATGAACTCTGTCCAATTTGGATAGAGTTCATGCAGAGTTCATGAACTCATGTATAGTACCCACTAAGTTAGATTCTAATTTTTTTGGTTACTCCTTAATTCAATAATAGATAAATTACACAGACAAATTAGATATCGTTTCGGCATACCTGTTTTTTTTGTTTTACTGCTGAAAGCCAACCCCAAACCGAACTCGAGCAAACGAAGTCGAACGACCCCAAGCACCGAAAAAACAAACGGCACCTGCAACCAAACGAAGCAACATTGATATAAAATTTAACAAAAATAAAAAACTAAAATAAAATTACCTGCACAGTCCACCCCACGACGAACAGTCCACAACCACTCCAATGCGAACATCCACCAACGACCACTCAACAGACGAACAGACCACCACGAACATCCACCAAATGACAAACACTCCACCAATGAACAGACGCAACAACGAATGTCCACCAACGAACAGATGCAGAAACGAATAGACACATCAAGGTGGCAAGGTCCACTCCAAAACGAACAGATGCAGCAAGGTGGCGAAGAAGGGGGGGGAAAGGGGGGGGGAGACGAAAGTGTTGGCGGACCACCAACAGAAGCTACAGGATTGTGAACAAGGTGGCGAGGATGAGTCAAGCAGTGGCAACACCAGTGGCGTGGACAGGTCCAGCCAGGTAGATGCAGCCGGATGGCTGGAGCAGTGATGATACGAGTGGCGTGGGAGGGTCCGGCAGTGGGTCTCACAGCGGGGTCCAAATGTCCTACAGAAAAAATGACAAAGACAGGTCGCGGCCGAGCTTTTATGCAGAATAATTATTCAGCCAAATAAATAAAAAATGTTGTGTATTTTTCCCATCTGATTATACCTCGCACACAAATCGAGGTCTCCGTTATTTCTAACGGTGAACCGTTAAACATTATTCGGTCGAATAACGTATAACTTATTCAGCCGAATAACTAAATTTATTCAGCCAAATAACCAAATTTATTCGGCCAAATAAATTTGGTTATTCGGCCGAATAACTTCCGCTATGTCTCCTTCGCACCCGATTCTCACGGAAGTGTTACCCAACTTCACGTTTTCACTGAATTGGTATTTGTTTTCAACTCGAAACAACTAATTTATAACATTGTAACAATCCCTAAAGTAATGAGCCACAACATTGGATAATGGTTATTTCTCATGTATGCTGAGAAACATTGTTTTAAGCTTGAATATAATTGGATGTAGGTTTGTAGAGGTGTTGATAGAGCAAAAATATACTATCTGGCCTTCTCTTCCAATCGTTAATGGTTGGAAGTTTCAAGTGACAAGGGAACAATTCACATTTTTTGCTCTACCAAGGATGGGAGAATATCCAAGGAGTGTTGATGTTGGACAAGGTCTCTCAGGCACAAATAGTTCTGGTGGTAATCTAGCCATTCCCTCACCAAGAGTTAATCCCAGCTCTTGACTTTATTTTATGAGAAGGATGAATTTGAGCTTGAATTTTGATATGTAATATATGTATATAATTGTGTTGTTTCTTCAATGTAACCTCAAGCACCAAATGTGATAATAATAAAATGTGAGCACTGAACATACATTTTGTAGTACTACCAAGATATTTTAGCTCTCAGTGGTCCTTTACTTAATTTCACTTGTCTGAGGGATTACAAATTTTTGTAGATTTTGGCCATCAAAAGAACACTATTGTCTTTGTTGGCTTAGATGGAAGGTAACTTGACAAATATATATTGCCTACCAAATGTTATTGCTTGGACGAAATTTTGTTTAAAAAAATTAAGATTTGACATGATAAAGCCAATATACAAAGACACTCTTCTAAGGAAAAGATATAAGTCCCTTATTACTTCCGCATTGTTATTTCATGTATGCAAATTTTATAGATGTGCATTTGATCCTATAAGTGGTGGCGAAATGGTGCAAAAGGAAATCAAATGAATCTTAGGGACAACTGATGCTTGTTTATTGATCATGTAAATGGTGGTGAAATGGTGCAAAATAACACTGAGATTTATGAAATCAAATGTATCTAGTGACAACTAATGTTTGTTTATTGGGTATTTAATTGGAATTTAGTTATAATGAATTTGACTCTCCTTGAATATGTAATGTCAATGTTGTATTGGTCAAATAGCATTGTACAATATCATTGTAACAAACATGTTCTCAATAAATATTCTTATTTCTTTATTATCTCTTGGTATTCTCTGATGAACAATTTCAGTGTCTTTACTATGATATGAACTAAAGAATCTCATATAATTCCCTTGGCATGAATAGGATGCAACCTATAAGTGAGAAAACATTTGAGCTCAACTAAGTCATGAAAGTAATCAAAAATAGGATGTTCCACAATCCTTTTTGGTTGTTGTTGTAGAACGTCATATTATGATTGATTTTTTCTTAATATAAAATTTTACATATTTGTAGATTTAATTCAAATACTCTTTTATTTACATTAACAAAACTCTAGTACGAGTTTCCTAGTAGACAAGCAATTTCAATGTAGAAGGTCTACTAGTCTATTCATCCTAACAAGGCTGCATAATTAAGGCAAAATCATGAATGAAAACTATATTATCTACAATGTTTGGTATGTGAATGAGGAAAATGCTTGCTTGTCTATTTTTATTTTGCAATTTAACTTTTGCATCTGGGAATTTTCACAATAATATTTTTTTAAATCTTAACATGTTCTCTTCATAGCTGGGCATGAATTTTGGTATTTGTTTTCAAATGGAAATAACTAATTTGTAACATTTTAACAATCCCCAAAGTAATGAGATACAACATTGAATAATGGTTATTTCTCTTGTACGTTGAGAAACATTGTTTTAAGGTTGAATATAGGTCATGTTGATAGAGCAGAAATCTACGGTCCGTCTTTCTCTTCCAATCATTAATGATTGGCAATTTCAAGTGATAAGTGAACAATGCACATTTTTGGCCTCAATGTACCTGGGCAAGGAGAAGATCCAAGGAGTGTTGACACTATACAAGGTCTTTTAGGAAGAAATGGTTCTAGTGGTAATATAGTCATTCCCTCATAGGGAGCTACTCCCATCTCCTCATTTTCTTTTATGAGATGCAAGAATTTGAGCTTAAATTTTGATATGTAATAAATGTATATTATTGTGTGGTTTATTCAAGTTAATTTGAAGTACCAAATGTCATAATAATCAAATGTGAGCAATAAACATACATTTTGCAAGAGTATTTCCAATATAGTTTATCTCTTAGTGGTCCTTTGCTCAATTTCACTTGTTTGAGGGATTACAATTTATTGTAGCTTTTGGCCATCAAAAGAAGAATATTTTTGTTGTTGGCCTATATGGAAGGTAACTTGACATAACTGCTAAATGTTATTGCTTGGATGGAATTTTGTTAGCATTACTGATATTTTAAAAAAGTAAGATTTGACATTATAAAACTAATACACATAGACACTCTTCTAAGGAAAAGATGAAAGTCCCTTATTACTTTAGCATTGTTATTTCATGTATGCAACTTCTATAGATGTGCATTTGATCTTGTAAGTGGTGGAACAATGGTGCAAAAGGAGTATGCTAGATTTCTTAAACTAGAGAATCTTAGTGACAACTGATGTTTGTTTATTGATCTTGTAAATGGTAGCAAAATGGTGAAAAATAGAACTGAGATTTATGAAATCAGATGTATCTAGTGACAACTAATGTTTGTTTAGTATTTGGAAAAATAACTACATAAGCCTCAACAACATGAACAAATGGCACCCTAAAGTACACTAAGATTTTGACATGTAATGAGCAGATTGTGTAAGTAACCAACATAAAATGCACAAAAAAAAATGCATTTCCTTAGCATCTAATATGTGGTTAATACTAAGTAAAGCACTAAATAAATTTACTTGCCATGAGCAAACTCTACCCTTAAATCACAAAGAATAGTAACATGTGCAAATGACTAGTATCAAACGCACATGCATCCCAGACTAGGAAAACTACACCCTAAAATGACACATAACACTAAGATGTCCACACACCATGGGAAGCTTGTGTCAGTAACCAACATAAGATGCATAAACAACATTACGTCCCACAAGAAGTATATCAATGACAATCCTATAGATAGCACTGTATAATCTCCATTTGTGATGACCAAAATATATTGAAAAATAACTAGTCACATACAAAACATTAGATAGGCATAAAAGCCACCAGCATACTGCAGAATACATAGTATCATGTAGGTCCCAAAATCAGTGCTAGACGGCAAGGGGGATCATAAAAAAACTGCATATGTCTCAACATCAATTGTAAACTTAATGGTAACACTACAACATACAAACTACAAAAAAACATACTCGTATATTATGAACAACTGCTTCATTGCAACACAGTGCAAGAACCTTGTAGCATCATTAGTTGAGATGCATACGAGACACTACAAAAACTTCAACACAATCAGTGGACTATGAATGAAGTTGATTGCAAACACCGCAAGCAAAAGTCATAAGGGCTCACTGGAAAGCTAGACTGGGAAATTCACATCTAGAATTCCATTTTTGGGCATGATTGGATGTCGTAAGGTCCAATATCAAAATTCAAGATATAGCTAAAAATTCCATCCATGAGCACATGGGTACTTCAAATTTATAAACCCACCAAGAAGTACAGTTTCATGAACAACTTGAAAATCCAATCAAAATAATTTTGATACTTATAATTCTGCAATGCCAATGAAAAGGATTGCTTCATTGGAAGCTCAAGTTTCAAATAGTCCTTTAAGAGAATTTGCATACATTGAATTTTACAAGTCATGTGAGAATCTTAAATTAGAAAGATGAAACAACTATCTAAAACCATTTTGGTAATTAAAAGTCTACAATCTACCAAGACACTTGGGCCAAAAAGCAATCCACAATAATATGGATTCCTAAAAGTTTGCAAGCACAATGCCTTTCTTTCCCTATACTAGTTCATGTTTCTTCCATATACTAGTTCATTGAGACTAAAACCACTTTTTATTTTCCATATAATATTTAGTAGGCCCATAATATTTTAGGAAGTCTCTCATCACCCCAATCCCTCTAGTGAAATTCAACCATTTCTAAGATGTTGCTCTCTAATTATGATTTTTCACCTCTGCTCGGCCATTGATCTAAGGGTAATAGGAAGTGGAATTTTGATTCCAAATATAATATTCATTAACTAATGCATTGGAAATCTTGTTTACAAAGGGTGTTTCAGAGTGATTGACTAGTTATCTAAAAACCATAAAGATTGTAAAGATTTTTTTATAGGAAAATGAAAACATTTTTTGTGGCAGCTTCTTACCTATGCTTTATTATGACCCACTTAGTGACACAATCTATCCAAACTAGGATGTCTCAAGATGTTTAGGACAGTGAAACCATTGTTTTGATATATTCCAACCTTGATAATCATCCTTCAATAATAGGCACTCGTCAAAATCCTTATAGGAAGGATATTTTGAAAATTCCCATAGACTTTATTATTGGAAGGTCTAATGATATCTCTTTGAAGAAAGCATCAAGTTCCAGTGGACTATTTTCGTTAACCAAAGTCTATTTTCCCAGCCAATGTCTTCAAGAAAGGGTAAAAAAGAATCACCAACATTTAAAACCTCAAATACAAATACTAACGAGGTTGTGCATAACATGGTTAAAGAAACATTGGAGCAAAAGAGAGAACATAGGATATATTTCTAATAATTTAACTACTCAAGTCTTTATTTTGTAGTTCTTCCAAGCAACTATTTAGTCATCCCTAAACCTACACTAATGGTACTGTTGATCAATTTTGTCTTGTGTAGTATAGTGATCAAGGAGAAAGGAGTAACAAGTAAGACTAAAGAAAATCGTTATGATAAAGATAATATTATTATTTTAATATCCATAAATGACCCAAGTCAATGGAGCTAAAGAGTACAAGAATCCATAACAATGATGTTAAACACTAAGGGTACTCCTAAATGACACTTTATATAGATATATCATAAGATGCCCAACATGTTCTTGTTACATACCCAATGTTAAGATAGTTTTCAATATTTTGAAAGTTTTGTGATTTAGAATGAATTTAAGAATTGAGATTGTATTACAATTATCTTTCGAAGATAAAAAAACAACGATAGAGAACTTGAGCTTTCCATATGAACACATTTATTTTAGGCAGAGTTATCTCTTTAACTAATAAGATGCTTGATATATATTTGTCAACCAAATCTACCATAAGTTTTTATATATCTATTTATTTTATTACTATGTTTGAAATCTAACATATTATCTTAATTCTCTTCATTCTTCGAGTAGAAAATAATTTATAACCTTTTTTCCACGTTAAATTTTAAGTAAAGTAATGAAATTATTTCAATTCACAAATACTACCTTTACACAATTTCTTTTTAGTTTTTACTATTATATAATAATTTAATTAATCATTAATATAAAATATTTATGTATTAATTAATTAATAATAATAATAAATAAATTTGGAAACTTATTGTTTTCTATGGTTAGAGGAAAAGTATTGAGTTTGCATTCATCAATTTGATAATATTCAAAACCTATCCCTAAACATAAATATAGTGTTTGGTGTTTTAATGTAATGTTTTAATTTATAATTACATTATTAATGATATGGATATGCAGGTGTTTAGTCAGTGCATAAAGTGTAAACATAAAGATAGTGTTTTATTCCGTGCATAAAGTGTAAACATAAAGATAGTGTTTGGTGTTTTAATGTAATGTTCTAATTTATGATTACATTATTAATAATAATGATATGGATATGCATGTGTTTATTCCGTGTATAAAGTGTAATGAGGTGTTTTACAATTCAAAATGAGGAGATGTTTTCATGTACATAATTTATAAAATAATATATATGATAATGAAAAATTAAATAGAATTATTTAGTAACTATTTGGACCACATAAGCCTTAAAATACGGAAATGAAAAAAGTGTGCAGTACATTATATTTTAAATGCTCATGATGTTATAGAATTAGATGACCAATTTTAGTTACATGTAAACCTAAAAAAAGAAATTGAGAACTACATGTGCATGTCATTGTTACTATTCTAATCCCTATGCTAGAAACCATACACTATCTATAATAATTTTCTGAATAATCTTTGAAACCAAGGCACTCAAATTCTCTCTTTGAGATGTATTATTTATTGTACTCTTATTGTTCAATAATATATCAAGATGGAATTTTATCCAATTGAGTTTCTTTTTCTCATGTGTTATGCTCAAATTTTCTTCCTTCTCTGCATTCTTGCAAAACAAATTGTGAGGTTTCTTCAGTGAACTGGATTCAACTGTGACAAATTCTCACATGATATCAGAGCCATAGAATTATCACATGGTATCAAAGCCTTGTGCTTACTAAATTTCCTCTTGAGTGTTTTTTGTAGGTTTTTATGCAAGTGCAACTTGATGGATTCAAAAGTTGTTCCTCCTCTTACTCCATTAAATTATGCTGAGTGGAAGCCAAATATGGTTGCATCTCTAAGGAGACAATGTCTCTATGATGTGTCTATTGGTGTTGTTAGCAAGCCAGATTCCTTTGAAGAGAAGAATGAATGGTTGAATGATTGTGATAGAGCATTCGGAGTTATGTGCCTGGCAATGTCTTTAGATATGCACTACCTCATTGGTTCTACAGACTATCCTTTTGAGCTATGGTCCAACTTGGACAAAGCTCTAGATAAGTAGAAAATTGGTGCTTGGAGCGAGCCTATGGAGACCTCCTTATGTGTTCTCCCTCCTGATGTCTTGGCCTCAACTCTCTTTGAAGAAGTTGTTCAAAGAAAAGAAGAAGAAATTGCAAAAATTTCTTCAATACATACAATTGTTGAAGATGAAGACTCTCATCTCTCTCTCTTGTTCTCATATGAGTCGTCTACTTTGAGTTATGAGAAAGATAATCCAGTTCATGCTCTAGAAGCTGAAGAGTAATTTGATTCCTCTCTTTCACATGAGTCTACTGGTGTGCAGAATGGTGATCTACTAAAGGTTTTGGAAGATAGATCAGAATTTGGAAGTGATGCATTCTCCCTCCTTGATTACATGCTTCCTATGTACTTCTACCTGATTGATAGCATTGGTTCTCAGAGTTTCATTGAAGATGGAGGACACCACCTTTTACTTGATACTGATTCTCAATCTCATCATGGTTCATTTGGTTCTGATCTCACCCATGTTGGTTCAAAGGAGATATCAAGGAACCATCTATCAATTCTTGGAGCTGATTTAACTTCCACTAATCAGAAGTTCAAGTTTCAAGAGCAATCAGATCTGATTGGAGCTGATCCTGCCTCATGTGGTTTGAAATTCAAGTTCCAGAGGTCTGTATATTCATGGATTTTTTCTAAACAAGTTTGGTTCAAAGAGAAAGTTCAAAGAGCTTCCAAATTAACTTGCATCCACTGATGGAGAATTCAAGCACATGTTTTTGGAGCATGATCCACTTCTTCCCAAGAGGAAGATACCTCCAAACATCTGATCAAGTTCACACCTACTTGATTCTGGAGCAACGTCAATTTTTGGTGTGTTTCACATGTCCATTCTTGAGGGAGGGTTTTGTTCTCATAAGGTTTTCCTTGTTTCCTCGATTTACATGGATATATAATAAATGTAATGGGGTGACCAAAATCCTTGTTGCTTAGGACCTAATCATATTTTACTCACTCTAAGTCAGGCTTAAGGGGGGGTGTTAGAATATTAAAAACCCATCTAGACTTAGGATAAAATTATTGCTCATTTTTTATACTTTCCTAGGTGTTTGACTAAGTAGTTGGCCACATATTGCTTTTTTAGGCTCACACTTGCCATCATTATCCACATGTGCGCCCTCAAGATATATTATGGATAGATTATGTCTATTTTTATGACTGACCATAATAGTAAGAGTGCATTCCTTCTTTTACATAGTTTTGTCCTGCTTTTTCTATTTTTCAGTGGATAAGGATAAAGCTAGGAGCTTTTATGGACTTGGCAAGCTGTCTATTTTTAGGCCATCACATCCTCCATCTCTTTTCTCTCCAAAAGCCATCATCTTATTGCTTTTCCATCACTCATTAGCTCCTATACCTAATTTAGCTAATTCGTGAGGTCCATGACTGATTTGGAACTTGTGATTTTGACACCTTGTTTTTTGTTTTTTGTTTTTGTTTTTAGTAAGCCTGCCTTTTGTGAGCTTTTTGAATTGCCTTTAGTGCATTCAATTTTGAGATGTATTATTTATTGTACTCTTATTGTTCAATAATATCAAGATGAAATTTTATCCAATTAAGTTTCTTTTTTCTCATGTGTTATGCTCAAATTTTCTTCCTTCTCTACATTCTTGCAAAACTAATTGTGAGGTTTCTTCAGTAAACTAGATTCATGTTGTGACAAATTCTCACAAAACACCTATTTATATCTTATTTATTAATTTATTTAATTATTTAAATATTATATTACATCTAAATTTAATGAGTTTGGTAATGTCCATTTTTATATAAATTAAAGATACCTAATAAGCACCTATGTATACTTTAATTATTTGATTAATTAAATATCATATTACATCTTAATTTAATGATATTTTTTCAAGCAGAAAAAACCTATACTTTTTCTATTAAAGATAATAAAAAATTACTTCTCCTTTTACAACCTTTTCATCAGAGAACTAGTTCAGTTCATCTTTTCATCAGAGAACTAGTTTAGTTCATCAGTCAAAATCCAACAAAACTTCAACTATCAAAACAAGTCTTCAAATAAAGTATAAGACAATCAGATCCAGCAATAAATCTAAAAAACATAAGCCATTTCCAATAGAAACAAAAACATATAGCCTAATCTTCAAAAAAAGATAAAGAACCCTTAAACTCCATATTTTCATAAATCCACTCTTCCCAGATGAGGATCCCTTCTTTTGCATTAATGGATTCATTTGATAGAGCATCTGCAACATCATTGAGTTCACGATAGATATGGTCAATTGTCCAATTGTAGAATGTCATGAGAAGATATTCAATTCTGCTACACCAATGCTGGATGTAGATGGCTTTAATCTTGAAAATATTTTTTACCCAATTGATAACCATCAGGGAATCATCGAAGATCCGTAGAGAATCAATTCCAAAATAAACTGCAACTTTTAATAAGCACCATAAGGCAATAATCTCATCCTTTGAGTTTGTTTCAATGCCACAGTTGATTTTAATCTTGAAATAATGATGCTTGTTTAATATCAAATACAAACCAGCTGTACATCTGCCTTCAACAACAACATCGTCAAAATATCTTGTGGAAATATATGAATCAAAAATCGGTATCAGAGTGCGGGCTCAAGCATAATCATATCTTACCTTTCTGTAAGAATTAAACAACCCTATGACTTGATGTGCAATCATCAAATAGTGTCTCCTTTTATCCTAAAAAATAATATCATTCCTCCCTTTCCATAACATACAACATACAAATGCTGGAAGAGATTTATAATCTCTCTGTTCTTTGCAACACTTGAGAAGAGAAGAATCCATATTTCCATTACCCCAGTTGCCATTTATATTTAATAACAAGAAAATCAAGGACCAAACATGCTTAGTGAATTAGCAATCAATAAACAAGTGTATAACATTTTATTCATGTTTAGTGCACAAATGACAAATACTCGGTCTCGACCATCCTTTGAGGATTAAGTTGTTCCATGTTAAAATATCGTCTTCAAGTGCCAACCATAGAAAGCATTTAACCTTTTGTGGTATGTTCCATTTCCAAATACACAAAGAACACCATTTCTGATTTGAGATAGCCATATTTTCAACAATGGCTTTATAAGACGAGCTTGCAGTCATAGACTCAGCATCCTGGGAGAAATATCAAACAAGTTTATCTTCGGATTCATTTAATCTGGCACCCAACCTGTTAGGAGAAAAAATATACAAGTTCCATTCTTCCTTCATTTTGTTTTGGAGTCCTAAGTCCTGAGTAGATAACCAATACTGATGAGAATTCTGCAGCCATCTCAGCCATCTAATGTGATTGATTGAAACAAAATCTATGTGCCGGAGATAGGCCCTCAAATTGGAAGATAATAGAAAATTTTCTTCATTACCAACCAAGGGATCAGTACCAACGAGAACATGTTTTATATTTCCAACCAACCATGTGAGATACCTACTAATCCAACCATATATTTTCTGGAAACCATGCCAAATAATAGAATCCCTGCAAAAAAAATAAATTGGATTTCAGATCCAAAGAAGTAAATTTCCTTTCAAATATTTGTTGAGAATAATCTCAGACCACGGACCCTTCCCAAACAGACAACACCAACAACTTTGCAAACAAAGAGAAATATTAAACCACCTCAAATGCTTTATGTTCCATCCACCAATAAATTTTGGCTGAGAAAGATTTTCCCATTTCGTGAGATTAAATTTACAACCTTTGTCATTTCCAGCCCAAAGAAAATTATAGATTAATTTCTCGATCATATGAATGATGGAATTTGGAATCAATATCAAAGAAAACCAATATACTATCATTCCTAAAAGAACCTTGATTAAGGTGAGACGGCTGCCCAAAGAGAGATGCTTATAACTCCAATGATTGATTCTTTTCTCAAATATTTTTACGAACCAATACCAGTCACAAATTTTATAAAAATTTGGTTTTATGAAGAATCCTAAATATTTTAATCCATCTTCAATTCTATATTTTTGATATGGAAAAAAAGCAGAGATACTATCCAAAACACCATCATACAAGTTGTTGTACATAAGATTAGATTTGCTTGTGCTAATTTCCATACCTGTTGCTGAGTAGAACAACTTGATAATCTCATAAAACTATTGCCATTCCTCCACAGATCCCAAACCAAAAAGAATAACATCATCTACAAATAGTAGATGTGTAATGATGGCTCTATCTGAGATCTTGGTTCCTTTAAGTAATCTCGTTCTTTGAGCTTCTGCTATCATACGACTTAAACCTTCAATGACAAGAATAAATAGGTATGGCAAAAGTGGACATCCCTGGCATAACCCAAGAGAACAACCGAAATTTTTTTAAGGTGTTCCATTACTCAAAATAACAAAAGAAGGGGTTGTAACACATGCCATAATCCAATTTGTCATCAAAAGAGGAATGCCAATCTGGAGAAGCATTAATCTTAGAAAACCCAATTGACCCGGTCATAAGCCTTGACAAGATCCATTTTGAGAATTAGAGCCTTCATAGATTTAGCCTTGATAGTGTGCATAGTCTCTTTGGAAACCCCAATCGCATCATGAATTTGACGATTGGTGAAGAAAACAAATAGTTCTTTTGTAACGACCTCCGCCAATTTTGGTTTCAATATGTTTGCTATAATTTTAGTGGTCGCTTTATAATCCAAATTGCATAATGCAATAGGGCTGAAATCACTAAACTTATTTGGCTTACTACATTTTGGAATTAAGGTCAGGAAAGTAGAATCCAAGCCCTTGTACATGTAGCCTTCTGTTCTCGAGTATTCAATCATTGCCAGAAGGTCATATCCCATTACATAAAAGAAACCCAAAATAGCTCAATTGTCCAACCATTTGGACCTGGGCTTTTGTCCCTATCAAAAATTTTCAACACTTTTGTAATCTCATCCAAAGTGACAAGTTTAATAAGATCAGCCCCCTCTTCATTTGAAAAGAAAGTAGGAAAATGATTTACTACCTTCATCTGATCCTCTATCTTTGAAGTACCAGGATCAGTAAAGTGATGAGAGAAGTAGTGTTTTGTCGCCTGCTCCAGATCATCTTGAGAGTTTACAATATTCCCGTCATCTTCAGAAATTTCCCAAATTGCATTACAGTTTCTTCTATCATATGCAAATTTGTGAAAGAAATTAGTATTCTCATCACCAA
The DNA here is from genome assembly GCA_027924585.1 of Larix kaempferi. Classification (NCBI taxonomy): domain Eukaryota; kingdom Viridiplantae; phylum Streptophyta; class Pinopsida; order Pinales; family Pinaceae; genus Larix; species Larix kaempferi. The sequence continues at coordinate 1,952,580 of BSBM01001218.1, forward strand.
GAGCCAACCAAGTGGCTCTACTCTTTAACCTCCAAGCAATCTCCTCTTGTTTTAATAAGTCATTTTTCCTGTTTTCTAAAACTTGCAACTCCAGATTTTCCTCCTTGGTGAAGATACCGGTCGGATTAAGACTGAATTTCAAACTAATTTTATTTTCAATCTCTCGCAAGTCTTTTTTTATCTTTTTTCTTTTCTTTGTTTTTCCCAAGCACTCGCCTCCTTTTTTACAGATTTTAGCTTCAAAACTAAGACCTCAATTGGATTTAGGTCTGCAGGAGGAATGAAGGTTCGCCAAAATTTTTTGACTAAATCACAAAATTCATGGTGTAATCCAGACGTTGTTAAATTTGAAGGGGTAATTTCTTTTAATCATGCCGCCATCAATCTAAAGAACAATTGCTTGATGACCTGAAATATTTGAACTTTCGACCCATGATATGAATCTTGAGAGATTATTGCATAAAGTCTATGTCATAAGAAAACGGTCCAGCCTTTTACCTATGCCCTAATTTCCACTCCGCTTGTTGCTCCATGTGGCACATAGTTTCACAGGTTTTATATCAACTAGATTGTTTCTCTAGAGTAAAATTTCAAAGTAATCAGCTAAGACATCTGGTTGCACTAAGCTTCCCCATATTTCTCCAACATATAATGTAAAGTTCAAATCACCAGCAATGATCAGATTTAGAATACTTAATATACCACTGATCTCCAATTTATTCCAGAAATCTTCCCTATCGTTATAGGGTCCATACATGTTGAGGAAAGAAAGTTGTTGGTCAAATTCCCTTAATTTTCCTTCAAGTAAGAGGCCCCCAACAGTTTTGAAAGCTTTAAAATTTGTAGACAACGGATTCTAGCTAGCAAGAAGTCCTCCAGAGTGGTTGATTGCATCCAAAGCACAGAAGTCACAGGTAGGAAAAATATTTGAAAAAAATTCAATAGCAATACTGGAAGTGAAAAGGGTTTATTGCATTAAAATTAAGCCAGGGTTGGTAGCTCTCAAAAATCGGGAAAGGGCCCTACCCTTTCTAACCCCCTGATTCCACGAATGTTAAAGGAGAGGAAAGACATTAAGAACTAGAGGGAGTGGGCATCTCTGCTCTAAGGGCCTGAGTACTAGTATATGCTTGCTGGATTCTTTCAGATAGCAGAAGGAAAGTATTACCCACATCCTCAATGGTTTATAGATAGCAGAAGGAAAGTATTACCCACATCTTCTTCTTTCTGATAACATTTTGGCATTTAATAGATGACAAGGGTATAGAGTCTGAATTAGATGATGGTTTCTTTGAAAAGTTCCCAAAAGAGATTTATGTCCAATATAATTAGGAGAAATCAAATCCACTTGTAGGGTATGAGGGAAACTTAAATTCTTCACAATAGGGACCGAGTGAAGCGAGGAAGACTTGGGAGGAATTTCAGGCAAAACATAGGAAGAAGGGTTTTCCAAGAAAGCTAGAGGGGAAAACCTAGGGCTTTTAAGAACAACCTCAGTAGAGGGAGCAATCTCAGAGTCTTCCCTAAAATTTAGAAAAAAAATATTTTGGCTTTAGGTGTGTGATTTCTTTTTCCATGAGAGGGACTTCTGTGTGAATCAAACCCTCTTCGGAGTTTGATCTAAAAGGGCCAGTTGGAGATAGAGAAAAAGAACTATCCATATTATTGCGTAAATCTAAAACCCTTTTAGCAGAGAGATAAAAATTAAGTTCTTCTTTAGAAACCCCCTCATAGTGTGTGGAAGATAGAGAATTTGACTTACCATATAGATCGGCTCAGGGCGAGGTTGCTAAGTTACCCTTCGAGACAGTCTGGAACCCTTCATAAGCCCCCTCCATCTCAGAATTTGATGATGATTGAAGCCCACAAAGTAAAGCAAGGAATCTGGCCCGCACATGTCCTATTTCCCTACAGAAAAAAACATCTGAAGGGAATATTTCTATAGTCAATCCTCTGAACAAATTTCATCTCCCCCCACACTATCTCCACCACTTCCGGGATTCCTTTTGTAATGTCAAATTTCACTAGCATTGAAGCAATTTTTTTCTCCACCCCATAAAGCATATCTTTCTCCATCCTTACAAATTTACCCAAGAAATTTGCCAGATCCTCCAATACATTGTTGGTCCACAGTTGAAGAGGAAACCCTCCAAGAAGCACCCACAGGTGTCTCTTTGTCAATTTCTCTGTTTCAGGGTTAAAGTTAGTGTGCCATCATTTGAGTAAGAGGGATCCATCTTTTATCAACCATATTTTCGACAGAATAGAAGAGATGATCTCAGTAGATGGGAAAATAAAACAGATCCAACCCTTTACTAGCATATTAGTATGCGGAGCAAGACCAAAGATTGGGGTCCATAACTGATTTACCCACTCAATGAGTTCAGTTCTAGAAAGTATGGTTCCTTCGATCTTTCCAGCCAAAGCCCTTGTTGATAGAGAAGTGACTCGATCCAAATTCACATCTTGACCTAAAACAAATTGTCCTAGGTCCCTTTGAACATTATAGGTTTTTTGTTTTCTTCTCTGTTTGGAAGCAAGACCAACAATATTTCCTTTCAAAGCTATGGCATATCAGTTAGGAGGAGCATTTCCAGTCTGAGAGAAGTTTCTGCCATCATGTGTGGGAATGGATCTACTATTCAGACCATCCCAATCCAAATTAACCCTAATATCCCCAATATGCAGAGACAACGTTTGATTTGATTGTGGATGAGATACATAATCAAAACCAATCACCATGTGTGGCCTTAAGGGATAACCAAAACCCCGAAGTAGATTCATCTAACCACGTGGCTATAAAGAAAACAAAGAGGACGGGAGAGGTGTCAAGTCTCACCAAGAGAAAAATTTAAAAACCCAAAATTTTCAAAACCAAATCTAATCAAGTTAAAACCCGATCAGATATGCTAACAAGGGGTCTAAGAAAAACAAAAACAGGAAAAAATGTGTTCCCACTTTTTATCTTGGTTGATACTAAGTTGCTGGGTAGGCAGCGGACTCCAAGCTGCTACATTTTTCAGAGATCCCTGGCTAGGGTTTCATCCATCTCAGGTTCCATATTGTTTCCATCACTCTCAGCTCATCTCCTTAAATGATATTTTATTTATTTAAATATTATATTACATCTTAATTTAATGAAGTTGGCCATGCCTATTTTTATATAGATTAAAGTTCTCTAGTGATGTTAAAAAGGTCAAAGGCATAACAAAGAGTGCAATTCAACGCACACAGCAAAAGAGTTGAAGCAAATCAATAGAGAGTCATTTATAAGGTTACAACTTTTTAATCTCAATACCAAACAGAAACAGAGGGAGGATTCCCTATGTATCTACTAAATTTTATACCTTAAATATTTAATAAAAATACTCAAAGACATTACCACCTTGTTTTGGTTTGTTTACGTTCATGTCTATTTTGGTTTGTTTACTTTCATGTCGATGAGTGGATAATTTAGGGTGAGCCTTAAAACCGCCACTGGCTAGAGCATGACAGAGGAATGGAACGATTCCTCCCATGTTCGAATCATGGTTTTGCATAGTGTCTACAAATTAATGAAGGGATTTTAATCAATCTAAACATTAGATGTTTAGCGTTGGTTTTCCATAGTGTCTGCAAATTAATGAAGGGATTTTAATCAATCTAAACATTAGATGTTTAGCATTGTTTTTCGGTCATTTTTAAGCCCAAATTTTGCTGAAATTATTAAAATGGTAGATATAATGGTTAAAATTACATTGTTTAATCATTAACCTACTCTGTATTCAAATGAAAGTGGTTTTCAGTGATTTAGTGTTAAGTATTTTAATTTGTCTTTGATTTAGTGTTAAATATTTTAACTTAAATTAGTTTTAAAAATTTTAAGGTATTTTAACTTAAAATAATTTTTAAAATTTTGAAGGTATTTTAGACTCAATATGGACATAAACAAAAGCCAATGAGGGGAGATGGTATGGGGATGGGGTTTAGGGTTTTGTTGCCGGTTTTTCTGCAATCCCGGGCTGAATTTGCAGGTCGATAATGGCATAATGAGTGATGAACAACTTGGAGTCACGTTAGCTCAAGCAAGCTAACTCAGTACCAACCAAGTATAAAAACAAGTGGGAACTTTGGTGTACGTTTCGTCATTTTTTATGTACATTTTTGCGTGCAATTTTCAGTTTTTGGTGTTTTTCTGGGTTCTCGGTTATTTTGCTATTTTGGTTTTTGGGTATGTGGTGGGGTCTCCTTTCTGCACACTCTTTTCGTATCTGATACTTTCTATCTATCGGTCACTCTGCCTTTGGTGGAGACACCCGCCGTTGTTGATTGGGGTTTGGTCCCTGATGGGACGGCAGTTGAATAATTTAGGTTTTTCCCCTTCGGGGGATTTTGGGGGTTCTTTACCATATTCTTCAGTGGGAAAGAGCAGAATTAATCATGTTACTACTAGTCTTCCTGCTAATACTGCGTCGATTTTGGAGGATATCTCGAGGTCACAATTTGGTTGGCCTCGTCGTTTTAGGGGTGAGAAGGCTCGTAAACGGAGGGTTGTTAAATCTTTGAAGGTTAGGGAGGGTTTGGTTCGATTTATCATCCCACAAGAAACTAACTTGGCTCATATTGAAATGCTGAGTTCGCGGGCCATCGTAGGCCGACTGGAATTTACAAGTGGGGAGCAAAAGGACTTGGTGGAATGGGTCCGGAAATTCCGGGTTCCAGTTATTGGTGACATGTCAAGGGTAATGCAGCTCTTGAATGGGTGGTTAATGTTTGTATTCACTAAGCCGGAACATGTTGGCATTATTCTTAAGCATTTTTGGTGTTTCAAGGAAGGATCCCTTTGCCTGAAGAGATGGCATTTATCCATTGTCCCTCTGCGGGAGAAACAAAATATCCGACACCTTTGGCTCCTTATTCCTAGCCTACCGATTGAGTTGTGGACTGAAGAAATTTTGATGGGTATTGCTAATTCGGTTGGGCAGTTTGTTCATTTGGACAATTCCTCTCTTCATGGTTTTGGTCGTCGGTCGGCTCGGGTGATGGTGGAATTTGAAATTGCTAAAGGACTGCCTGCGGAGGTGGAGCTTGTGTGGGGGTCTAGGGTTTGGCGCCAGAGGTTGGATTACTTCCGCATCCCTTTTCACTGTCATATATGCCTGAAGACTAGACATATTCAAGCTTCATGCCTGGAGATTCAAGCTCGAGGGAATTGGGGGCAGTCTTCTGACCTGTCTGGTTCCTCTATCAAAGTCTTTGCTAGTTCAGAAGGAGTCTCAGATGATGATGCTGCATTACCGGGTAAGATTTCTCCACGTTTGGGCTCTCTTATCCCTTTTATTCCGGAGGAAGATTTATTGTTGGCTAAAGTAGCGGATGATATTTTAGACAAGAAACTTGTGTCTGGTGATATTGTGTTCAATCTTGGGAAAGGGGAGGTCACGCCTTCTGTCATTCAGCAAGTTTCACCTCCTTTTAGGTCTAAAATCTATCAGGGCTTATTTGGGGAGAATGTGTTGTTGTCGGTTGAGGGGTCGGAGTATTGTGTCTCTTCTGAAAGATGTAAAGATACTAAGTTTGATAATGTTGATGGTGAGGATATATTGGCTACTGGTTTGGCCTCTATTGGTATTGTATCTGAACCTAGCGTCTATGTCGGTTCTCTGGGGGGGCTTAGGGTTGATGCATCGTTATTGGAGCGTGGTCCTTATACCTTGGATGACTCTATTTTATTGAAGGAAGCTGGCTATAGGCCACCTTCTGAGGTGATTACTCCATTACCTATTTTTTCAAAAAACTCTTCCCATAATCCTCTTGTTCAGTCAGTCAATTTAGTAAGATTCCAGAATGTCACTATCCGGAAAGCTAAAAAATATGCTAGGAATAGGAAGAATATGGAAGATGATTTGGTTCCTGTTACTGCTCCGGTGTCTGAAAGAATTAGAATTAAGGAGGGTTTGGCTGGTCATATTGTTGATTCTGGGGGGATTGATTTTGGGTCGGGGGCTACCACTCAATCTGGAGGGGTTTTTATTGGGAAGGAGGAAGATGCTTTGTCTGTTTTATCCAGGGGCCTTAGAGCTAGTTCCCCCTGTGATGATATTTCTTGATGTCTATTTGCTCACTAAATATTCGTGGTTTGGGTAGAGTTGCTCGAGTAAGGGCTCTATCCAAATTAATTGCTACTTCTCGACCTAGTATTTTGTTGTTACAGGAGACAATGTGTGATGATCTTTCATCTATTTCTAAAGTTGCAGGGATTTTTCCGGGTTGGGAAATCTCTGATGTTGGCTCAAATGCATTGTTTAGGGGTTTGGTTGTTGCTTGGGATCCTAGAATCTTTTCATTTTGTGTTTTTCAGACTCCCTGGGGTATTTTACTGGAAGGGTCGTGCAAGGCTTCAGATCTTTCTCTTTCGATTCTAAATTTCTATGCTCCATATAATAACAGGGAGGCATTATGGCTTCGTTTGCAGTCTTCAGGGATTTTAAAAATGAATAATCTTGTGGTGGCGGGAGATCTAAACTTTACCATATTGGCTCAGGAAGTTTGGGGCTCAAAGGCTAAAATGGATGAGTTGGCACCTTTCTTTTCTGAATTTCTTATTGATAATGATCTTATTGATGTTTGTACAGGGGCTTTGGTCCCAACCTGGTCCAATGGTAGAGTCGGATGTGAGGGCATTCACAAACAGCTTGATAAATTTCTGGTGTCTTCCTCATTGTTGGAAATTTGCAGTCGATATCGTTCCTGGGTTGGTGAACCAAATTCTCGGATAATTGGCCGATCTATTTACAATTGGAGGAGAAGTTTTTGGATTTAAATTATCCATTCAAGTTCGACTGTTCATGGTTATCATATCCAGAATTTGATTGTCTGGTCAGAGATGTTTGGTTAAAAGCCAACAATGATCTGGATTTGAATCCTGTGGATCTTATGTGCCATAAGTTGAAAATTCTGAAGGGTGAAGTTTCCAAATAGATTCATCATAAGAAACAAAGTGACAAATGTATTTTGGTTGATGTGGATTCTCAGTTGCAGAATCTTTATAGGGTTAATACTGTTAAGCCTTTAGTTGGTCCTGAGTTGGAGCTGCTAAAAAAATTAGAAGCCGAAAAAGAAAGAATTTTTGTAATGGAGGAGAAGGAATGGAGATTAAAAAGTAGGGCTTTGTGGGTAAAATCTGGTGACAAAAATACTAGATTTTTCCATTCCTTTGCTTCTGCGCGAAGGAATAATAATACTGTTTGGAAATTGGAAGATGTGGATGGGTTGGTTATTTCTGGTGTTCAAGGTCTTTAGTCTCAAGCTTTGAAACATTTATGTCGGGTTTATTCTAATGACAATAGTTGTGACTTGACCTCTCAACTCCAAGTTGCAAGACTCTATCCACGTTACTTTGACAAGGAAGATATAGCACTATTATGTTCAGAGGTCACTTTTGAAGAAGTGGAACGAACTCTAAAATTGTTTTCTAAAGAGAAAAGTCCAGGGCCATATGGCTGGATTGTTGAGCTATTTTTTCATTTTTTGGATATTATGGGGGATGATATTGTCAAGATGGTGGATTATACTAGAACACAGGGGTATTTATCAGGTGCTCTGAACTCTACTTTCATTACTCTTATTACTAAAGTAAATGATCTGAAGACCATTGCAGATGTTAGGCCCATTGCATTGTGTAATCTTGCTTATAAGATTGTCTCTAAGATAATTGCAGGTAGACTCAAGCCTGTGTTCTCAAAGTTTATTACTCATGAACAGTTCGGGTTTTTAGAAGATAGACAGATACATGATGCTGCTGGTATTACTCAAGAATTACTCCATTCTATTAAGTGCAAGAAACAAAGTGCAATATTGCTTAAAATGAATCTCGAGAAAGCATATGATCGGGTCAATTGGGATTTTTTGAGGATTCTCTTGATATAGATTGGTGTGCCAGCTTTAGCTATTAAGTGGATTATGGCCTATGTAAATACAATGAATATTGTTATCTTAATTAATGGGGCTTCTACATCTTTTTTCAGTTGTTCAAGAGGTATTCGTCAAGGTTGTTCGATGTCACCTCTTTTATTTCTCTTGGTGATTGATGGTTTAAGCAAGTTGATCAAGCAAGCTCATGAGCAAGGAAAATTTAAAGGTATAAAAATATCAAAAGAACTTTTTTTGACACATGTTCTTTTCGTTGGCGATGTGCTCATTGCTGGGATTGCGACTGTTGATGAATGGAGATTGCTCTATGGTATTGTTGATCTCTTTTGCAAAGCTTCGGGCATGAAGGTCAGTTTATCGAAGTCTTGCCTTTATCATAATCAGGTGGACGTTGATAGTATTTTTGATATCCAATCTTTTCTCCCATACAATTGCAATATGATGTCTGAAGGATTTACATATTTGGGCTTTCACCTGAAGCCTAATGGTTATCTGGTAAGAGACTGGGATTGGTTGATCAAGCGTTTTGAAGCTAGAATTTCTCATTGGACTTATCGGCTGCTTTCCATCGGCGGTAAATTGACTCTGGCTAAATCTGTGTTGTTGGGGACTCCGGTCTATTGGTTTTCACTTCTCCCTGTTTCGTGTTTTGTTATCAATTCTTTACGGAGACTTCTTTTCAATTTTCTTTGGACTGGAGGTCTGAATCGAGCCAGTTTGACCTTGGTTGGGTGGGAGAGAATATCTCTTCCTAATAACTTAGGAGGATGGGGTATAAAGGATTTGAATGCCTTTAGTGAAGCATTACGACTAAAGAGTATGTGGAGGGCTATTTACCTTTGGTCCCGGGTTATTTTCCATAAATATATAATATCAAGATATCATTTTGGCTTAGAAATTCAAAGAAGGTGGTGAGGGGAGTCTCACCCATTTGGAGAGGATTTATGAAGGTCTACTGTTGGTTTGCATATTATCTCTGCTGGAAAGTTGGTAATGGCTTGGAGGTGGCGATTAGAGTTGATCCTGTGCTTGGGCTCAAAGGAAATTATAAATTCTCCAGTGCATTGGCCACTTATATGAGAAGGACTGGGAGAATTACTCTTAATTCTATTGTAAAAGATTCTGCTACTGGATACTGGCTTAACGCAAGTGATTTAAAATTGCCTCGAGAATTGATAGATGAGTGGGAATCATATATTCATGGTCTAAATGTTGCTGGCATTCGGCTTAATACAGAATCTGATATGGTGGTGTGGGGCGGAAATGAAGAATCTGGTATTATTACTACCAAATCGGCCTATGACTGTATTATCAGAAGATGTATTTTTCCTAATAACTGGTGGTACCGAAAGATCTGGCAATGGAATATGCCATTGAAATTGAAATGTTTTAGCTGGTTCTTGTTAATGGGTCGCTTAAAGACTTGGGATAATTTATCGGGGATTGGTTGGGTTGGTCCCAATCGTTGTATCTTATGCAAATCTCAGCCGGAGACTGTTTCACATCTCTTTATCGAGTGTTCATTTGATGTGGAACTCTGGGACAGGTTTTATCATCTTTATGGTATTGGTCATAATGGAGTGGCCCTTCTGTGGATGTTTGTCTACTGGAGTGGATGCGGAATTGTAAATTGTTTCAAACACTGCCCTTATTTATTTGCTGGTCTATTTGGTTTATTAGAAACAAGGCAACATTCAAAGAACAGACTTCTGAATGTTCTGGGTTCTGTTAATAGTATCCTTGCACATTTTATGCAATATCAGATAGACAGCTCAGTTTCGGTTCCTAGAAATATTGGGGATTTTCATTATATCATCAAAGAGCCGGTCCTATTTTTTGATGAGGCTGCAAATTTTGGTGAATGTGGTGTTGGTGGAGTTATCTTTTTGAATCAATCTCATCACTTCTCACTTCGTCAAAAGTGTGGCAGAGGTTCGAATATGAAGGCAGAACTCTTGGCTTTGTGGTGTGTTGTCAGAGTTGCTAATATTTTTGGCTTAGTTTCTGTGAAGATCTTTGGGGATTCTCGTGTGACTATTAAATGGGCACAAGGAGAATTTGACATAACAGTTTTGGACTTGGTCAACTGGTGTAGGAGAATTAAGGATGAGCTCAGGCTTCTTAGCTCGGTTACTTTGGAGCATGTCTACAAGGAATATAATACATAGACAGACTGTTTGTCTAAGTTGGCCCTTGAAGGTGAGGAGGATCTTTTGTTTTGGGAAGAATTCTGGGAGAATGAGTTGATTGATTCAGGTTCATATAATATCTTGATATGATACTGTTCTCTAGCTACTCAAGTCTATTGGAATATTTGGCATCTTTTTGATGTATTCTGTATTTTCTAAGGCACTCTATCATAGGGTTGCTTTATGGATTATCAGGCTCTATGATAAGACCTAATCATGTACTATTTGATTCAAACTATGAATATCAATAGTATGCTTTTTTTCGAGGGGAAAAAAAAAAAAAAGTTTTACAAATTTTAACTTGACTGCCATTTTTGACAAATGATTAAAACCCAAGAATAGTTGTCAGCAGTCAATATAAATGGAATGTACTAATGTATTGAAAGATTTTTTTGAAAGACTTTTAAGTAGTTTAAAATCACAACATTTTGCATTTTTTTGGAGTTTTTTTATATATTGGGTAAAAATTTTAAATGGGTGTAGAGTTTCAAGGATGTAGTTTCTTTATGAAACTTTGAACCTGGAGATTTTTTCCATTTTAAACCAACCCAAATACTCAAAAAAATCCATCAAAGTTCAGTACTCTACCTTCTTTGAGTTACTGAATTCCGGCAACAAAAAAAATACAAGTGTTACGTTTTTAAACAAGGCTACTCAAAGACTCCTCCATACTAAAGATGCTCGTTTCAAAGACTCCTCCATACTAAAGATGCTCGTTACAATGCTTGGTACGAAATCTTGTGACAACTCCCATCAGCCATGTAACTTGGGGAAGAGCAGTATAAATCGTACCATAATCATTTTATTTTTAGCACTTATTTTTTAAATTGGGTCACCTCAAAATAATGGAAATTATGACATTCGAATGTCTAAATGACATTCGAGTTGACTGGGGTGTGTCGATTTTCTCCAATCCGGATTTGTGGAAAATAATGAAGGAAAAGGATGGTACGAGTAATCCTGGTCCATCCGTCACCTGCTGAAAAAGAGGCATTCTTATGTCTTTTCGGATATGTTGTGAATAGCGTTCTACAGGCAGTCCACAGATCAGCAGCCGCATCACTGTACAGTCTTTGTACAAAATTCTACGTTCTGAACTATTTTTTTAATTTTTTAAGTCAATTTTTTTTAATGGTTGGAAATGCATAAATACAAAATTGAAATTGTATGGATGTCCAATTGATGATTTGCACCCAGAATTTGACAATATTTCCAATCAAAATCAGGCTTAATCTATTTTTGTTATCAAAATTGCAATTTAACTAAATAAAAATCTTTTATTTTAACAAAGCATTCATGGTTGGATTCTACAAAACTGATTAACTTAAAAATGACAAATAATATGCATCCAATAACAGTTCATTTAATGATGCTGCTACTGAGATATGGACCATTAGATCTGAATGCCCTTTAGATTTAAATCTGAAAAACCTCCATATCCCAACAATAACAACATTAAATGCAATTACTATTTGGACCATTTTCCATTAAAAAATGGAAAATTAATGTGAAAGTACTTTTTGAGATAACAGGTTTATAGCTTTGGTTTGGAGTAAGGCTTAAAATTCTTTAAAATTCTTTCTATTTCTGCTTGATTGCGTTAGTCTTTCTCAGTTAAGCTCTTATTTTCCTTGACTAAAAGTTAGTCTTCCTCATATTTAAAGGAAATAGGTTAAGCTCCAAAACCCAAAAACATCTGAGTAGAAGTGCAATTAAGCCTCTAAGACCTTATTTCATTGACTAAAAGCTAGTCTTCCTCATATTTAAAGGAAATAGGTTAAGCTCCAAAACCCAAAAACATCTGAGTAGAAGTGCATTCTTACCATTTAGGTGGTGTGGTTTTCAACTAACATACACTGATAACCAGTGATGACTATCTTCACTACCTCCCCGTTGTTTTTTGTTGGTGATTTAATTATTCAAATTTTAAATCATCCATTAATTTTAAACTTGTATTTAAATTCGTTTAAAAAGGAGCAAAACCCAAAAAAAAAAACCTACTAAACATATAACATTGATCATGCAAAACTCAAACTGCAAACTTTTTTACATCAAACAAACTGCAACTGTTTTTGGTTACTTTAAAACATTAAAAGTCCTCAACTGGTCTTACAGATAGGCAAATTGTTGGAAGCCTTTATTAGACAGTAATTCAATGAATTAGATTATCTTTTTCATGGATTGGCATGATTTTTTCAGAGTTTAGTCAATGTATTAATTTTCTTATTATTTTAAAAAATTTCAAACTTGCTGGCATTAAAGTTTATTAAGTGCAGTACATGATTCATTTATTGGAAGTAATTTCAGCTCAGACAATGCCTTCTACCAGTCTAGTATTTTGATCTATAAATAAAATTATGTATATATATTTATCTGAGAAAATACATATATAAACATCACTGAAATTTTGACTATGGTGGCCAATATGCAACTCTGAGTCCTTAGTCTATGCAACTCTGTGTCCTTTGTCTAAAACAATTGAAGTCCACTGTGGATTGAGACAATTAATTGACGTAAGTGTCAGTCCAGTTCCCAGTTTCGCAGGGACTACAGCCTTCTTGGGCTATTTCTGTGATCTGAACTCCAGATTCGTATACAGAGCCCGGCCTCCAGATTGAGGGGAGGAGATTTCTTCTAGGCCACACCCAACTCCCATCGTACCCACCTGTAACCAGTAACCGAAACGACAGGGAACCTCTAGGAGGCTTCTCTATACCCCAGATTGCACCTTGTTTGCGAGTCATATACTGCCAACCTGAAGATCCTACCTGCAATATCCAGGAATTTTTTTAATGATGCATACATAAAAAAGTTTGGGCAATACTTTTTAGTTCCTTCAAACAAATTTGAAGACATTCTTGAAAAAAAATCAGATTTCAAAGACTTTGAGTTATAAGAGATTTTAACAATAGGTAAAATTGGAATACAATTTCCCTGTGGGGAATACCATTCCACAAGATATGTTGTTTCCACATTTCCACATTCTCACATATTTTACAGAAAACCACCTACCATGAATTTTAATGTATTTCTGTATCAGAACTGAACTCACCATATCAACCTCAACAGCTGTAATGTCTGTTTGGCCTCCTTGATACAAAAACTGGACAGCAAGATAGTCTGGGTATTTGCTGCTTTTGTCTACTTTCACAGTCATGTTTTGGCCTCGATACTCACAGGGGATTCTGCAATAAAGCCATATATACACATTAATATATTTCTGTTAACTTCTACACCTGTGCAGTGATTCTTTAGCTGGGTTGGGTTTATGTCATTCAATGGGTGTTTTTCTTGAAAGCCAACATCTTTTATTTCTATATAGAGTTAAAGGACAATCACTACAAAGATATGTCCTTTTAAGAACTTATAAATGAAATGTAAATTCCAAATAAAATGTAAGAACACCATGGATTACTTCCCAAGAAATTCCAAATAAGATGGAAGAGTACCATTTATTAAGATCACTTTCTGAGATGATTATCTAATATAAAAACTAGCAGTAATCCAAAAATGATTTACTATGTGAACAGAGTATCAACCGACTATGTTATTCAATCCTGCTCACCGTTTATAGTCTACATCCACGGTTCCCATCTTGAGAAATTGTGCAGCTTTACTTGGGACCGCCAGGCTCGAGAAACTGCGAGCCGATAGAACGAAATCTGTCTGACTGTTTTTTGTAAAGTCTGTAACCAAAACTTTCGTTCCTGATTTGGTACAAACGCCCGGATCTGTACATCGTATCTGAATCAAATTCAAGGAATCAATATCCAAGAATTCATAAAATTTGTATCTATGATTCAAGTTTGATCCATGAAAATCCGAAAGCAAAGCAAGCGTTCCATAATCCCAAACCTGATAGCATGCGCCGCATCCTACGCCTTGCCTGTATATTTTGGCACTTGCGCTTGCCGTGACCAGCCCTCCACGAGTAGTTAGACTCGTTGCAGAGGACCCGTATCCACATGCGCCTGCAACAATGGAAAACAATCAGGAGATTTTATCTATGGCATGAATACAAATTTCAATACGATTGGAATTTCTTGAAAATTTAACGAGATTTAATCCATACCATTGATATTAGCCTTAGCGTAATAGGCGACTTTAGATTTCTGAAGGCAGCGATCACAAGATAACACTGCAGAAACCATAAATAGCATCCATACTGCAAACAGCAATCGATTCCCATTCAGAATCTTCATTGTAATAATTTCTTCGTCAAACGAAGCGGATCGAAGGAACAGCAGAATAATCCAAAGCACTCAGTGCCGATTGAGGGCTAAAGCTTAGCAATCAGTGCCGATTGAGGGCTGAGGCTTGGTAGCTTTTATAGATTAAGAAAGGAAAATGAAAAAACCAAGGAAAGCGCGTTCAATAATGGCCGACAGCAGTAATTGGGAAAGCTGCAACAGATCGCAAGCACTAAATGTCTATTTGAACTCTTGCCAACTGTTGTTTCAGTGGATATCAGCAACTTGATTGATGTATACGGTAAAATCGAATTGGGTGTTTGAAAAACGTGCCCTTGCACCCGTTGGACACTGTATAATTAAAAATTTCGGAGATTGTTATTTTTGTCGGTCGGAATTTTGGAAAGCAAAAATTTAAACAAATTTATTTTTATTAGGAATGAGGTTTAAATTGTAATTGGTTTTCTGTGTCTAGTCTTTGATGTTTCATTTTACTCCAACAAGTTAACGATATATGAAGTTATGAACTCCAAAAACATTTGGCAGTAACAAAAATATGTTCCTGGATGGTTATAAACAAGTTATTTTTAGATGGAGTAAGCTAATTTTGTAGGGAACTAAGTTATTTTCCGATGGAGTAAGCTAATTTTGTAGGAAATTTTTTCTTAGTCAGCTTTGTTTGAAATGTAAACTTTTTTAAATTGGGATTTTAATTGTTAAAACTGTATTTTTTATTGTAAAAATAGATTCAGTGTCTTCAACAATCTTTAGTTATTAAACTTTAGTTATTGTGTGAACAGAGTTTAGATTAGCTGTGGAATGAGAGCATTGATTCTGACACTTCTCATCTAGGTTTAAATCTACATGGCTACATGTTATGCTATACATTGTGATACCTTGATTCTACCTGAATAGCAGGTGTCTGTTTTTTCTTCGATGTAACTTTTAACAACGGTGAACCACAGTTTAAAAAACAACCTCTGGTTATTGTAAAATTGGATTCAGTGCTTTCAAAAACCCACATCTATATGCAATTCCAACTACTAATATCTACAATTCCAACAGATTTTACCAAGTTATTCATGGTTATAAACAAGTTATTTTTAGATGGAGTAAGCTATTCTTGTAGGGAATTTTTTATTGTCAGCTTTGTTTGAAATGTAAACTTTTTAAATTGGGATTTTAATTGTTAAAACTGTAGTTTTTATTGTAAAAATAGATTCAATGTCTTTAACAACCTTTGGTTATTGTGTCAATAGAGCCTAGATTGGCTGGGTTGAGAGCATCTGTTCTGAGCATTGGTTCTGACAACTTCTCATTTAGGTTTAAATCTACTTGGCTACATGTTATGCTACACATTGGGATACCTTGATTCTACCTAAATAGCAGGTGTCTAAATAGCAGGTGTCTGTATTTCCTTCATTTGGTCCTTGACAATGGTGAACCACAGTTTTAGAAAAAACCTTTGGTTATTGTAAAATTGAATTCAGTGCCTTCAAAACCCCACATCTGTATGCAATTCCAACTACCTATATTTAAAATTCCAACAAATTCAACCAAATTTTGGCAAAAAAAAAAAAAAAAAAACCAAATTCTCTAAGATTTTAAATAAATTTAAACCCCAACCCCAAAAAAACCCTTTGATTAAAAATTACCGCATTTACTGTTTAAAAAACTTCACCCAAGTTACCAAATTTAATGTATAATATTTCGAAATTTTCAATGGGAATAATCATCATCTTACCCGTTGTATCCACGAAATTTCTTTTGAATAATAGTTTGATCATACGGCTTCGGCCCGTTGTATCCAGGAAATTGCAATTTATGAGATCTACAGAGGCGGTGAAAGCGTTCGATTTGAAACGTTACTGCACCGACACGCTTTGGCAGTACAAACATATGTGCTGGAAAGTATCAAATCCAATATCTAAATGTCTGGCATCTCGATGTTAGACTCTGTAGCTGACTTGCTCTTCAGTCGTGCCTTTTCCATAATTAGGGACCGTATCTGCTGCAAGTCTTTAAAAAAATATGACTCAGAAAGTTGGAGCTTTCATGGAATACTTTTTTGTTATTTTTTCTTCTTGTCAACAGCTTTCATGGAATACTTTTTTGTTATTTTTTCTTCTCGTCAACATCGATGAGATATCTAAGTGATTCGAAGTCCCTAGTCTTTAATATTATAATATCGTGTTTCAATATTTTTTGGCAGTGTATAATTCTTTTTATAATAGGAAATCTAACATGGGTTTTCATTGGGTTAAACTATAAAGCCGCACTATTAGCTCATATATACCAATGTAGATTCATCATACTTATTCTTATATCAGACTCTAAAAGAGATTAACTCAATACATTAATCAAATGTAGATTCATCATACTTATTCTTATAGCGGGCTCTAAAAGAGATTAACTCAATACATTAATCAATGAGAAAACTTGTTCTTATGCTTGAAAAAAATTCTTTTAGAGTTTTAGTTGAAAATAAAAATAAAAACACATTTCCTATACAAATAGTTCTTTGTGGCCATGGACACCTGTCACGCGAAACCTTACAAAACCAAGAGCTTATTTCCAAGATGGATGCCCTAGGATTCTACGCAATAGGCCACATAAGCAAACATAGCCATATAGTTATGAGGCTAGTTTGTGAATTTCCAAGTTACAATAAGCACCCTTTAACAAATTGAATGCATTAAACTAAGTGATTTATTTTAATTAAAATCATTGGACTAGTTTTAAAATACATTCTTATTCTATATGTATTTAAGGATTCTTAATCAATACTTTGAACTAACATGTGTTTTGGTTTTATATATATATATAATGAATTTTCAACTATTTTTAAAAAATACAAAACAAAAAGTGAATACCTTTGCATCTTTGTGTACATTCTCTATACATAGTTAATAAGCATCCTCCTATATGGGATGGATGCCCTATCACCAAATATTATTTTTTCTTTCTTAAATTAAGAAAATGTTTACAATACTCATGGCTATTGACTTATCTTTTATTTATACATCTTTCTTTATTTAAGGAAGTAGAGTTCTTAGCCAACCAGAAGTGGCCTCAAGTCATACTCCAACATCAAAAGATAATTTCAACTAGTCATTAGTATCCACTAGATACCTAGTTTCTCATTCAATCATTGTTGGCACTATCGAAGAGGGGTTGTAAATAAAATACAATATAGAATGTCGCAATAGAAAATAAAGTAGCTTTTATAATCAGAAAATTCCTCATTACAAGATCAAAGTTATACAAAAATTTCGCCCTTGGGGTATTCTACCAAAAATTCTCTTGGCTTGGGAAAACTCCATTTGATCATACTCATGTTTCCACTAGGTTAGATCATTGTTTCCCCTCAATAACCAATGACTTAGGGAAACCATGTCTCCAACTCATCCAATGAAAGGGATTTTCCTCATATGGAAATGTGTCATGCATTTGCTACTTTATATATAGAAAGTTGTGGATTTGTTTATGCAAAGCCCACTATGGGAGTTGATCTACTCGACTTCCTTTGGACACGATGCCACTCTAGGAGGTCACATGATTAATCTACTTAGAGTTGTTTTGGAAGGTGCTTGTTGCATAAGTGCCTCGTGACAAAGACTTGGATCCTTTGTGCATCACCCAACCCCTAAGTGCCTACTAGTGGATTGTCTATGACAGACCAAGAAGATGTAGACCAAACCCTAAGGGTGATTTGAACCCATTGACAGGAAAAATAAATATGGATTGTTCAAGTGTTTGCTACTTAAAACAAGTTGTTGTTGTTAGTAATCCCTTACTAAATTATCGACAAACACCTATTTCATTAAATTTGGATTTACTCTAGTCCAAGTCCCTTCGAGACAGGTCAAAAACAACATTTCTAAACCCCAAAATCAAGGTTTTTAAAGTGCAAAATCTAGTTCCAAAAGTCCCAATTTTAGGTTCCAATAGTGTACTTTTTCCTTTGATATTGCCACTTTTGAAACCTGATTCTGCACTTTTGAAAGGTTTTTTTTTACACTTTTAATACTAAAATTTACGATTTTGAAAACTGATTTTGGCAATTTCCGATCCATATGGATATCAATGGCCACCCACCTATTCCACTGGCTCAAAAAAGTTTTCCATTTTGGTAATTTTATAGTAGTTTTGCTATGGTTTTTTGGGTCCTAAACTCCTGGGGCAGTTTCTTAACTTTTGGGGCCATTTTGAGGCCCTAAACGACGTTTTTTGGGCCTGCAATAGCCTGAATAATTAACATAGGCTCTCATCTGGGCCCAATCCAGTATTGTACTCCTCAACAAGATCTTTCCAACGGTCTACTGAGCACCCCAAATGAAGATCGTATGAAAAATTTATGACCCCGAGAAGTTGATTGTTCAACTAACCACCTTGCGGTCGCAAACTTTATGACAGTTCATCTCCTAGGGTTAGGTGTTTGGATGTTTAGGGTTCTTTCCCTCATGCTTATGATAAATTTATTATGAGTAAAATTCCATGAACAGGACTAATATTTTTGGGGGCGAGCCCACTTGGGAATCTTTTGTGGAATCCCTTAAGAAGCAATACTATCCCGTTGGCAGCTATGATGACAAATACACAAAAAGGACCACTTTACGGAAGGAGGGGGACCAAATGGTGTTAGAGTAAACAAACAACTTCCATACCTTGAAGACAAAGATTGGTATTAGGGACTCCGAGTGGTACCTGGAAATGAAATATTGTAGTGTCCTGCATAGGTACATTCAAACCGAAATGGAGTTCCTAAACATCTTGTCATTAGGCACAGCTTATTTATGTGCTTTCAAAATCAAACAAAAATTTAAGCAGAAGAATAAGCGAGAGTTTGGGTCTGCGAATCCACCACAAAATCAAGGCAAGGGAAACCCTGGGATGCAGAACAAAGGATAGAGTAAGGATAACCAACCCTAGGACAACCAGTCCAAATATCAAGCAAAGAAGGTTAACGAGAAGACAAAGGACACCGGGAAATGGTGTAAGTTCCATAAGAGCCCCTGGCACAACACTGTTGATTTTTGCTCAAAGTAGTTATTGGTGGCCGAGATTAAGGCTTTAGAGTCAGATCTCGGTTCCGACCTTGATGTCTAACCCAATATCCTAGTCGCGGACAAGGGAAATCAAATCATCGATGCAGAACCCAATGTTACCATTGCTACCACAAAGGTCCAACCTTACGATCTAGAGGAGCCAGAGGAAGGAGAATTCCTTTTCCACTCACAAGTGTGGGTCAAGGGAACTGCACTACATTTCGTTGTTGACAATGGAAGCTAAAAGAACTTGATTTCGACATAGGTCGTCAAACAGTTGAAGTTTCCAACGACACCATGCTTGCAACCCTACAACATTGGGTGGCTTAGCTAGGGACGTGGCATTCGCGTTGGTCAACAATGTCGCCTACCCTACAACATAAAGCCCTTCAAAGATGAGGTAATGTGTGATGTTTCCCCACTTGAATTTTGTGATGTTCTTTTAGGACAATCATATATGTGGAAACATCATGTTGTGTATGAATCTGGGCCTCGTAGTGTCATTGTTACTTTGGGAAAGCAACTCTACAGTATACCAGAGACAATTCCCGCCATTACAATGTCTCTCATTAAAACTAAGTAGTGTAGGAACATAATCTCTTAGACTAGGAAATTTTTCCTCTTCATGGTTCAATCCAACGGTGAGCGAAATACCATAGCAACTTCCACTACCTCTACACGGGATCCATCTACACAGTAGAAACAAGTGGACAAGATCGTGGAAGCATACATAGACATCTTCACCACACCTGTTAGGGTGCTAGTACATTGCTAGGTCAAGCATTCCATTGATTTTAACCTAGGGTTCCTTTACCTGATGGATCGGTATATAGGTATTCCCTCATGGAAAATGAAGAATCAAACATCAGATTCAAGAATTAATCCAGAAAGGGCATATTTGACTCAGCTCCTCACCTTTTGGGAGTCCAAATGTGTTGGTACAGAAGAAATATGGGACATGACAAATTTGTATTGATTACAGAGTCGGTGGATCTATGGTATGGTAATCAATTCAAAGGTCAACAAAATAGGATTGCTACTTTACTTTGTCAATCCATGATCATACAAACTTAAGAGGCACTAGCACTATATGTGCAACTATCAAGAGCGTTTATTCTACTGTGGGAGTGGAATGATCTTTATTTGAAAATGGAGTATTGATGTGCCTAAAAAAAATCCAAATAAGACAAGGAAATATGCTTAACAAAAAAAATACCATTCAGCTACTAATGTCAACCCTATAAATTAATCAAAAGTTGCTATTGGAAACAATTGAAAGAGAATCTATCATAATAACTAATGTAAGGAATAAATTGCAGAACTTTTTAACAACAAAGGAGATAGCAGAAATATTTAATTTAGAAGCAAATACTATTTTGGAAAAGATCAACAAACTAACTATTGCAAACTAGATGAAATAAAATAATTCTACGAAAGCATTAAACTAACTACTGCAAATTGGATGAAATAAATTAACTCTATCAAAGCATTTAAACTAACTATTGCAAACTGGATGAAATAAAGTAATTCTATGAAATCATTAAACCTAATTTAAATGAATTGAATCTATGAGAGCAATCAAATTGAATCTAACTAAATCAAATCTATGAAAGCATATAAATTGGTCTGACTACCCTAACTCACATAATTGAATACTGGGAAATACATGGCAATCTATGAAACTGGTTTATTTTGCAGGGAAAACAATTCTACAGAAAACTACGATAATGAATGAACAATACTATAACAACCACTAATCTACACCATAGAAAGAAAAACATAAAATGTGGCTAAATCTAAATAACCAAAATATAATCAAACATGAACATGAATTATCTAAATAAACTATTTTAACTAATCAAGAACTCTTGTTATTGCGATGAGGGGGCCCTTCCCCAAAGAAACATAGGAGTGAAAGAAACTAAGCATACATGAAATGCAAGGAACAAGAAATTGTCATTAAATTGATTAAATTTTCATAACTTCATAAATGCATATTAAGGCAAAAGCCTGTAACAAAAGTATTGTATCTGATTGTTTAAAAATACTTGAGATATGAACCCTCATCTATGTGCCCAAAGGTCTATTTATTATAGATAAATAAAGGATCTAAAACCTAATACAAAAAGTTAACTTAAGTCTAATACACGGTCACAATTGAGCCTTCGTTCTTGAACTACTAGAGATAACTCGTAGTTAGTCATGAGCTCGAAATGTATTGGTGGCTAGTGTGATTTCCCTTCATCAGATGTACATTCCTTCATTAATATCTGAAACTTTTGGTACTAGTTAACCTCTAGCAGTGGACTTCAATTGTGGTTTTATCATAATTGAAGCTTTGACATCAATCATGCAAAAAGTGGAACTCGACTTTGATTCATGACTTGATCTACAAAACAACGCAGCATTGGAACTTGACTTTAATTCCTGACTCGATCTTCTATAGTTCACAATTACATGCTAATATCATGCATTAGATTGCTTTAGTCAAAATTAAAGTAAATCAAACAAAATAAATGATAAACACTTCTATCATCACCATTCCATTCATTAAATACATAATCAACCTCAAAACATTTAACCAATCCTTTAAATAATAATTCTCTATTTGCATGGTTAAGCCCTAAGATATGCATTTTACCAAAATTA
This sequence comes from Larix kaempferi, assembly GCA_027924585.1. NCBI lineage: Eukaryota > Viridiplantae > Streptophyta > Pinopsida > Pinales > Pinaceae > Larix > Larix kaempferi. The sequence goes on from BSBM01001218.1 coordinate 1,974,567, forward strand.
GGACTCATCATCCTCCCCAACTGAAGGGATTGTACTTCCATTTGAAATCTACTACTATGGAACTATAGACTTTTCCTTTTTTACTCCCACCTCCCTTCCACCATAGGCAACGATCCTTGGAAATTATCCCTATTTATAATAACCCAAGCTCTATTCCACGTGTTCCTAATCTTCCTTTTCTACCTCTTCATCAATCTCCTCTATATGTTTGAGAGGGAGTATCAAGGGTGGATTCAGCTTAAGACCAATCCATTTGAGGCCTTTCCTTTCCAGGGTTTATTTATACAACTGAGCCGTAAATAGGGCAACTTTCAAACTGCTTGGGGAGTGTGGTTCCTTGTTTTTCAGTTCAAGAGATAGCCCGTCCCATATGCCTGTGTTTTATTTGATAGCATTTTCTTGTATCCCCTACAGAACTTGATCATAATGAGCTATATCTTCCTGTTGTTTTTCTTGCAGAATCGGAATGAGGTTTTGATCAATAGTCATATTTTTATGACTTAGAATGATTATGTCTATATGGTGAGTCTCAGTTTTGATCCACAAGCTAGTTGTCCATTCTTCTGAATGGTATATATCTACATCCTGAGCTTCGTCAAAGTCACTAGTCAACCAAGAACACAAAGCCCTTAATTGTACATCCCCTACATAAGGGTTTGACGACTACCTGTAAGGTTGAGTAAGAATAAAGTTATGCATATATAATTCACTTAATAAATGTTTGTCTTCCTCTGAACTATTTTGATAAGCTTCAACAAAATATTTTGGAGTTATGATGTGGTATGGAAGTCGTTTCTTAAGCCGATATAGTTGATATCTACACCATATCTCCCTTAAAAACACTGCATAAAATTTTGATGGGGGTCTACAACCAATGATTTATTCAAAGACTGTTGAGTACTTTTGCTCAGGATACCTTCCAAATCTTTTATCTTCTGACTCTTCTCTTCTATATCCCCCTTATATAACTCCACTTCCTATTGAATTTCTATATTCCTTTGCTCCAATTTCTTTTGATTGTCTGTATATTGAGCTTTTAAAATTTGTATGTTCTCTCTTAACACATATACTTCATTGGACAATGTTTCCTTGCCAGTAGAGTAACTATTGTAGACTGCGACATAGCTTTCAATTGTGCCAAGTCCTCCCTGACTAGTGTTAATTCCTTCATTGCATTTTTTAGTTGGATACTTTATGTCATTGAATCTTCCTTCCTTGGTGGCTGCACAACATCTACAATGGTATCTGTTTCAATCAAGATAGTGTCTTCAGAGTCATCCTTATGACTTGTCTCCTTTTTATCTTTGCTCTGTTGTTCTCTTGAAGCAAGAGCATGTGCTTTTAACTTTCTCTAAGTTCTCCTATATTCATACTCAAAGGTAGAAGAAGCCTTCATTTTCTTAGAGGTGTTGGAATCATGCTTCTTCATTCCTTCCAAGGCACTTATGATGACATCATCGTCATCTTCTTCCTCAAGCTGTATTTTTCTCTTTGTTCTTTTAGTGGAAGAAGTTACTTCTTTTATGTTGCTCTGCAACGTCGAGTTGGGAGTTCTAATTGAAATTCGAGCCATTTTCTTACTTGCATCTGAGGTGGACACTGGTACTGACCCTGGAGTTCTCATTAATTGAACTTCATCTGCAGAAATATTGATGAAATGTTCTTTGATGGAGTTCTTATTTATTATTTTTTCTTTTTTTTGGTCTTTTTTTATACTTCAGTTGGTCCTGAGGACATTAGTGTCCTCAATTACGATGAGATACTTCTTGTAGAGACTCTAGGAGAATTAATTTTTATATAGTGGTGTAAATCCTATAGTGGTTTTCCATGTTGTATTGTAGGCCCGGATAGCCTTATTCAATATGTTTTCCCAATCCCTTCTATGAAGTTGGACTGCTTTTGTGAGTATTTTCTCAAGCTCCCTATTTGTCACCTCTACCTTCCCATTTGCTTGTGGGTGGTAGGAGGAGGATTTTATATGCTTAAATCTATTTCTGTTGAGGATTTCTTCAACCAGATTAGATGTGAACTATGTCCCTTGATCAGAGACCAGTTCTCTAGGAACCCCAAACCTCGTGAATATCTGCTCTATAAATAATTTGGCTACACTTTTCTCATCTACTGTAGCTAATGCTTTGACTCCATCCCAATTTGTAAGATAATCGGTGCATATTAGGATGTAACTTTTCTGATTTTATTATGGGTTTATTAGCCCCACAAATTCAAAACTCCACTTGTTGAAAGGTTCCAATGATGCTTGGATTTATAGGGGAATTTCGTCCCTTCTTGTGTGACTCCCCATTCGTTGACAATCATCACATATTGACACATATTCTTGGGCATCTTTATGTAGTGTAGGACAATAATGTCTCGTCTGTAGTATCTTATAAATTGTCCTTTTGGTTGCATAGTATCCCCCACATGGATCATTGTGACAAGCATGAAGTATATCATGCACCTCATCTTCCCTTATGCATCTTCTTAAAATTTGATTTGTCCCTTTCTTGAACATAAATCCTTGAATCAAAGTATAAGTTGCACTCATCCTTATGATCTTACATCTCTCCTTGTAATCAAGGTGTTGTGGAAACCTCCTAGAAACCAGGAAGTTGGCTATATCACCATACCAGGGGATTTCAATTGAGATGGAAAAAATATGCTCATCTAGGAAAGCATCATCAACTTTCATTCTTTGTCTGCAACATGTGTTAGTCTTGATAAAAATTCTACAACAATGTTATGCTTTCCTCGCTTATCCAATATTGTACTATCACACTCTTGCAAAAGTAGTAACCACCTAATGATTATATCACTGGTATTAGGTTTATTCATCGGATACCTGATAGTTGAGTGGTTGGTGTGCACATAAACCATATATCCTATAATGTAGTCCCAAAACTTGTTAATGGAGTAACTGACAGCAAAAAAATCATTTTCTATCACTATGTAGTTGAGCTCAACCCCAGCCAAATTTTGTTGATATAATAAATTGCATAGGGTTGCTTGTCCTCATGTTTTCCCAAGAATGCTACAATGGCTCTATCAGAAGCATCAAGATGAATATGAAATGGTATGTTCTAGTTTGGCCCTTGGAGCTGTAATTATCTTCTTCTTGAGTTGCTCAAATGTTGTCATACAATCTTCTTTCCACACAAAATATGTATCTTTAGTTAGCAAGGAAAACATGGGAGATGATATCTTACCGAATCCCTCAATAAATATTTTGTAGTATCCCGTTTGGACAAGGAAGCTTCTAACATCTCTTTGTTTTACTGGTGGAGGTAAATGTTTGATAACCTCGACTTTAGCTTGGTCCACTTGAATAACTCACGCTTATATATGGTGTCCTAGCACTATTCCCTCACTCATCATCATTTCACATTTCTCATTGCTTAGAGACAAGCTCATATCTACATATTTATTCAAGAAAACATCCTGATTATCTAAGGCCTTCTGAAAAGCTTCTCTATATGGTGTAAAAGCATCATGTAGATCTCCATACTATCATGGACAAAGTCTGCAAATATACTCAAGACAACTCGTTGGAATGTTGTAGGAGCATTGCATAGGCCAAATGGGAGGACTGTGTAAGCAAACGTTCCCCAAGGATAGGTGAACATAGTTTTGTCTTGGTCCTCTGGATGAATTTGGATCTGGTTGTATCCATTGAAGCCATCTAAGAATGAGAGAAATTTCTTGCCAAATAGGGTATCCAGGACTTTATCAATGAAAGGAAGGGGGAAATGGTCCTTCTTTGTTGGATTATTAAGTTCTCTATAGTCCACACATATTCTCCATTTGTGCTCCATTTCCCCCCTTTCTTTGGGACTATCACCAGGGGGGACACCCACTCACTATTTGATATGGGGTAGATAAAACCAACATCTAGTAATTTTTGTAATTATTGCTTGACAATGTTCTTCAATGCTGGATTCATCCTCCTTTGTGGCTTCCTTATTGGAACAACATCTTCCTTTATGTATATGTGGTGTTTTCAAATGTCCAGATGTATGCCTTTCATGTTAGTGTATCTCCAGGCAAATGATGCACTATGGTATGTAAGGACCTTAATCATTTTTTGTTCTTGATCTGCTTCCAAGTTATTGTTGATATTCAAAGTTTTCCCGAGAAGGATTTCCACAACTTTGATTGAGAAAAGATTGTTTTCCACAAAGAATACTCTTTTCCACATTGCCTCTGGATCCTGTGGAGCACCTATCATTTCTTCTTCTACACCTGCTGCAAAAATATCTTCAAGTATGTTAGTGTTAGGATAAATATTTTGCATAAAATTAGATAGTATTTTATCTTCATCTTCATTTCTCAATGCTGGGGTTGTGTTTATGTTGAGAACAAGACAATTTTTTTTATCATTATTGTCATCATCTTCTATCCAGAGAGGATCTTCTACATCGACAAAGGCCTTAACATGGAGATAAATGGCGATTCTCTTTTTGGAATGTCCACTACTAATGGTCATATCCCCTGTTCTGCAGGAAATGTATGCATCTGCTATTGCTAACCACGACCTACCAAGGATAAGAGGATATTCGCTTAATTTGGTTTTGACCTAAACGACCATAAAGCCTGCAAGATATTCCCATGAGTCAATAGTGATGATGACATCCTCCAATATCCCTTCTGGTCGCACAGTGGAAGTATCTGCTAATTGCAGAACTATGGGTGTTTTCCTAAGTGAGCATGAAAATTCAAAGCCACCATGGTGTCTAAAGTCATTACATTGATTTCTACTCCTAGATCTATTAGGGTGTTTTGGATCAGATCCCCCTTAATATGGACATTAACCACAGGGATTCTTGGATCCAAATATTGGGGGTTACCAATATTTCCTAGCATTGAATATGCAAGTTGCCATATAACGTTGATTGTGGGTGGATTCATTTTCCTTCTTGTAGGACTTTTAATGCAAGTGTCTTTAATCAACTTGTTGTAGATAGGTACTTCCTTAATGGATTGGAGGAGTGTAATTTGTATGTTCAAATGTTTTAGCTCATTGATGATGGCATTCTTTGTTTAAACTTCAATTTTACTTTTTAGTCTCTCAAGAAAAATGGGATTTTGTTCTATATGCTAGTGCAGGTCCTTATCACTGTTCTCTTTATCATGATGATTCTTATAATTTTCTTCTTTCTCATGAAGATCCAGGTATGTTGGACATGTGTTTTGACTTTATGGATGATCAACCACCATATAAGGTGTAGTATTTTGGACTATCCTTCCTGAAAGTAGATTTACTTCATCCAAGTACAGGGTTTCCACAACATAGGTTGGAAAATGGACTATGTCACTATTATAAATTGGTCTATTATTGTTAGGGTTTGGTACAGGCTGTGATGGAAACTGAGGTGTACTTAGTGGATGTTGTGGTGGAGGCACCAAAGCTTAGGGTTGCTAAGGCCTCCAATTGGATGAAGACAAAAACTGATTCATATGTGGCTATTGATAATTACCAAGATATTGTTGATTTTGATGGTACTATTGATAGGGTTGAGGATAAGGAGGAGCATAAGGATTCTGACCATGCCCATGGTTCTGAACTAGTTATGCTAGCAATGCTTCCTGCCCCATTTGGGATCAATCATGTGGTGGTTGATATGGGTTCACATAGGGATGGTTATGCGACTGGAATGGTTTTGAAAAATTTGGTCTTCTCTTACTTACAAAGTACAGTTTCTCCGTTGGATCCCCTAATTCTTGTTCTTGCAAGGTTGCTTTACACGAAGGTAAGAGTGGACACTTATATGTTGGGTGAATTTCTAATTCAACACTTGGACAAATAATTGTCAAACCCTAGGGTAACATCAGGTTTTTTTTCCATCAAATTGGAAGTGTGAGACACCCAATGGATAGAGGCCAACAAGGTGATTCCATCAAGACCGATTTCATCCTTTGAAACTTCTTTCTCTCTCCTCGGCGGGCATTTTTCTAGAGTAGTGCAAATCAAGCTAGGAGGCACTTTTGGCAGATCAATATGTTCACCTACAGAGACTCTTTGGACAAACCAATTATATGGTTGGATGCACCAATCAACAGTCTAGAGACCCATACCCTCTAAATATTTTAATACATCAACCACAGGAGATGGTGGGAATTTTACTGAGGTCACTCAGGCATTTTTACCAGTAATTTTATACTTGGACAATTTTTGCATTTTCTTGGATTGGAGCAATCTGCTCGAGACACTGTTTTGGCAGACCCATAACTTCTTCCTCAGACACTCTCAACACAAGATGATACCATGGTCAGGTAGATAAATGAAAAAGCTACAGCCTGACACTATGCAGCGAGAATTTATCTTAACCCATCAATTATGGTGGGCATTTTCCTGAGGCCCCTTAACCTAGTGATTTTAACACTTAGCCAAATTTCACTCGTTCTTAATATGCAAAACAAGTTTTTTCTCACTTTGGCAGGTTTATATATTGCACATGTGACGATCACAAGGAAAATTGAAAGCATGGATGGATAACCACTTCAACAAGGAACAGATCCATGTCACCCTTTAAATTTGTTGATACACACAAATCATCTGGTGGGCATTTGAAACTACTAATTCAACACTTAGACAAAACGATTGTCAAACACTAGGGTAACATGAGATTTTTATTTTCATCAAACTTGAAGTGTGAGACACCCAATGGATAGAGGCCAACAAGGTGATTCCATCCAGACCAATTTCATCCTTTGAAACTTCTTTCTCTCTCCTCGTTGGGCATTTTTCTGGAGCAGTGCAAATCAAGCTAGGAGGCACTTTTGGCAGATCAATATGTTCACCTACAGAGACTCTTTGGAAAAATCAATTATATGGTTGGATGCACTAATCATCAGTCTAGAGACCCATACCCTTGAAATATTTTAAGACATCAACCACGGGAAATGGCAGGCATTTTATTGAGGTCACTCAGGCATTTTTACTAGTAATTTTATACTAATTTTGGCATTTTCCTGGACTGGAGCAATCTGCCTAAGACATTGTTTTGGCAAACCCATAACTTCCTACTCAGACACTCTCAAGACAAGATGAGACCATGGTCAAGTAGACAAATCAACAAGCTACAACCTAACACTATGCGGCGGGCATTTACCTTAACCTATCAATTATGGCGGGCATTTTCCCGAGGCCCCTTAACCTCATGATTTTAACACTTAGCCAAATTTCACTTGTTCTTAATATGCAAAACAAGTTTTTTCTCACTTTCACAGGTTTATATATTGCACATGTGACAATCACAAGGAAAAATGAAAGCATGGATGGATAACCACTTCAACAAGGAACAAATCCATGTCACCCTAAGTGGAGCATAAGTTTGTAGGTGGATGATTTATTCACTTGGCCATTGACTCCTTCTAGATAAAGAGTCTTTGGTAATGGATATATTTTCCTCCCAAAATAGAAATTTGGCCTATTTTGCACCTTTTAGGAAAAATGCTCGCCAGTGTTGAAAAACAGGTCTCAAGCAGACTTGGGATAACAAATTTCTCTCCACTGAGGGATGAAGAATTTATGAAAGAATTAGCTTGCATGTGGATTTTTTATGCACTTGACCATTGTCATTTCATTTCGTAAAAACATCATTTCCATAAATTAAAAAATCATTTCCAGAAATTTAGAGAGTCAACCAATCATTTTTTATAATCACTGTTAAATTCAGAATTCAGATGAATTTTCTAGCCTGCAGGACATACCTGCAACCCAATGAAATTTTCTAAAGAAGTTTTTGCTTCAATGAATTTTCAGGAATTGCCTTTGCTGTGACTCGTCTTGATGGCCAAAGGTAAGGATAGATACAATATCATGCTAAATATCACCGCCAAATAAAATGATTTTCAAAAAATATTCCCAATATTAATTCTTCCATGTTTTTTTTTTTAAATTCTTAATTTCTTACTTGGATTATTTTTAGGTTCCCCGCCAAATGGAAAAATAATTATCGGTTTAATTTCTTCCCTAGTTTATTTTTCAGTTCCAAATGGGTGATCGGGTGTGAACGCTAAACCAATTTCGATTTAGGACAAGTTGATCAATTTATTACCAGTCAGATCATGCTCAGGAATGGCTGCTCCACCACTCCTATCACATAATTGTGCCACCGTTTTCTTAAATACATAGAAATTAAAAATATTTTACTTCCAGGTTTCACGCTAGTTATTGAATGCGATTTAGAGTTTCAAGACTCTTTATACCCACCTTCGTAGCTGCCTAACTTAGGTTCAAGCTGCATTAACTATTCTATTTGCCGAAAAATGTCCAGATTTGCCGGGAAATGGTGCCCATTATAACTTTTATGGCCACATAATTTTGACTCACTCACCGAATTCACAATAAAAAATATTATTTCCTTAACCATGTGGAGAATTTCAACCAATCAGAAAAAAGATCTTTTTACAAAGAAAGCATCTTTTGGCATTTTGACTAATCAAATAGGATACGCGCTAGTGTTCGGTAGAATGTTAAGATGGAAGTATATCGGGACACAAGAGAAAATGTCTCATTATAGTCAACTCCCTCTATCTGTGAGAACCCTCTAGCCACAAATATAGCTTTGTAGTTCTCAATGCTGGCATCTGCAACATGTTTAATCCTATAGAGCCATCTGGAGATCACAACTGACTTTCCCTCTAGTCTGGGAAGAACTTCCCAAACATTATTCTTCATAGGAGAATGGCTCTCCAGGCCTTCTCACCTACTACCTGCTCATAGGAGAATGGCTCTAAATCACTGATACTACTCACCATAACCAAATAACCAAAGAACCTTTGTGGTTCCTTTCTCTCTCTTACACTCTTCGTGGGAGTTCCCACTGCTCGGGCTTCCTTCAAGGTATCTTGAAGCCACTTGGGATTATTCTTCCCTGAAGTAACCTTCTTTGAGGTGAACTCCTCATCATCGTCCCAATCAACTGTTTGAGAATGAATTCTTGTAGTAGAGGTGCCTGTAGTCATCGAACCTGTAGCTTGAGATCTTGTAACCTCAGACCCCGATCCTAGTTGACCACCAACCTGAGATCCAATATCTATTGGTGATGGAATACATTTCGTGGAATGAATATTTGAGATTCAAAAGAACATGTAGGAGTGAAGAAAACAAGTTGCTATGAGTTGGAACCAAGACCCGCAATTCCAACTACATGACCAAGAAAACAATAACTTATGACTATTTATTGATGTTGGAGTCTAAAATTAAGTTGAAAGTTTCTAAGAATGTTTTAGATATTGATTAACATGAAAAAAAAATACAAGAAGTTTGAAATAGTGAACATGAGTCAAAAGATGTTAAGAAAGCTTCATACATTGAAAAATAAGAGTAAAAGATTCTAAGGAAGATTTAGATATCGAACATGGGTATGAAGATGTTAAAAACATGTCAAATATTGCCAATTGTGTAGAGGATGAGACCAATGCATGGTCTTGTTCTTGGATATAAATGAATAAAGTTTTAAATAGTTCAAAGTGAAACAAGGATGGAACTATGAGATATGTGGGTCTTATGACATGGAAAAAAATCTATTTATGATTTATTTGGAAATTGTTTAGTTGGTGGATGGAGAGTGGAGTGCTTTATTAAATAATGATGAGTTTCCATTGTTCAACTTAATCATTGAAGCACATAATCAACTATGGAAGCTACAATTTTCTACTAAACTTAACTCATTTGTATAGACTCTTCAGTGCTTAAGAGTGAAAGCTTCAATAATGTGCCAGTGAAGGAAATAGATACAGGATCTCAGGTTGGTGATCAACCAGGATCAAGGCCTCAGGTTACAGTCTCTCGAGCTACATGGTCGATGGCTACAAGCACCTCAACTATAGGAATTCATTCTCATACAGTTGATTGGGACGAGGATGAGGAGTTCACCTCAAAGGAGGTTACTTTAGGGAAGAGGAAGCCCAAGTGGATTCAAGATATCTTGAAGGAAGCCTAGGCAGCGGGAACTCCCAAGAAGAGTATAATAGAGAGAAAGGAACCACAGAGGTTCTATGGTTATTTGGATATGGTGAGAAGTATCAGTGAGTCAGAGCCATCCTCCTATGAGCATGCAATAGGTGAGCATGCTTGGAGAGATGCCATGTTGGAAGAATATGCTTCCATCATGAAAAATGATGTCTCGGAAGTTGTGCCCAGACCAAAGGGAAAGTCAGTTGTGACCTCCAGATGGATCTATAAGATTAAACATGTTGCAGATGGATTCATTGAGAAATACAAAGCCATATTTGTGGCTAGAGGGTTCTCACAGATAGAGGGAGTTGACTATGATGAGATGTTTTCTCCTATGGCCTGATATACTTCCATTAGGACTATGATCTTAGTACCAAAAGAGATGGGATGGAAGATTCACCAGATGGATGTAAAGATAGCATTTCTCAATGGAATCATAGAGGGGGAGGTGTACATTGAGCAACCAGAGGGCTTTGAGGTCCTTGAGAGAGAGTCTCATGTATGTAGGATAAAGAAATATCTATATGGCCTGAAACAAGCTCCTAGAGCATGGTATTCTAGGATAGATACTTACTTGCAGCAGTTGGGTTTTCAAAAGAGAAAAGCTGATCCCAATCTCTACTTCATTGCGATGAATGGGGATCTGCTTATTCTTTTACTGTATGTAGATGACTTGGTCATTACAGGGACAAAAAAAATTATTAGTGGTTGCAAAAAAGATCTTTCTTCAGAGTTTGAAATGAAATACATAGGGTTGATGCACTACTTCTTACTAATGGAGGTTTAGTAGAATGATGGGCATATATTTCTAGGTCAGGGAAAGTATACAATGGACATTTTGAAGAGATTTCATATGTAGGATTGCAAGCCCATGACTACATCGATGAAAACCAACTGGAAGAAGCTAGTGGCTTCTGAGGGTGAGTTGGATGATCCCACCGGGTATCGACAACTTATTAGATACTTGATGTACTTGGTCAACACTAGGTTAGATTTGAGTTTTGGAGAGAGAGGGAAGGTAGGAGGGGAGAGAGAGAGAGCGAGGGTTACAGGTGTGGCTATGAGATATATAGAGAGAGGGGATGGGGGGAGGATGGGAGAGAGAGAGGTGTGGGGAGGAGATATATAAAGAGACTGGACGGTGTTAGGGGTAGGGGGAGGAAGGGAGAGAGAGAGGGATAGATGGGGTGATTAGCGATCAAGGGAGGAGGATAAGGGTTAGGTAGAGAGAAGGAGAGAGAGCAAGGGGGTTAGAGAGGGAGGAGTTAGGGAAAATGGGAGAGAGATACAAAGAGAGAAAGAGAGAAAGAAAGAGCAAGGAAAAATGAGAAGGTAGTGTAAAATAACACGCGCACATTCATAATGCACGCATGTTCATAACGCACATGCGTTAATAACGTGCATGTGCACTTTTTATATAATAATGTGGGCATGATATTAATGTGTGCACATTCCAAATTTGAAACGCAATTGGCACGAATGAATTTTTCCACCTATGTGGTGGATGAGTTGTCTGCTTTGGTTTTAGGTTCAGATCGCTAAACCTGTGGTTTGGGCCTAATATTTTTTCATTTCTGTGTTTTTCAAGCTCGAGTCTACATATGCTGGAACAATTTTTTTCTAATGAAATTGCACAGACCTATAGAGATTTATGTGTAGATTATATAATAATAATAATAATAATAATAAAACCATTTTTTTGCTATTTTATTAAATCAAAGAAAATGAAGAAAGTTACATCAATAGTACTATTGTCAAAATAAGCTGCCAACATATGAGAAATAGTCCCAATAACTAAACCTGCAAGAGTGTCATACAAAATAGGATCATAAGATGCCATCATAACAAAATTCCTCCACAATAGTCATAAAAAAAGCTATATAAAAAATGAACAGAAGTGACACAACTTTTAACTTTAAGCCAATATCATACTATCCCACTAACTGTCCAAACTAAAATTAACAATTTATCATAGCAACACCTAGAAAAACCATTGAGCCATCCAAATATTCCTCAAAAAACAGGGAGCCCTTAGGACCAAGAACAACTTTCTTTGAAAGAAGGTCAACATCAGCGTTGAAAATCCTCAATATATGGGAAAGTGAAATTTATGAAAAAGAAACCATCAAATTATGAATCCTGTGACACTAGTGGTCAAGTTGCAACTCATGTAGGTTATATCTACCAATGGCCCATTGAATAGTAACCTTAGAAACCATAACACCACAAGTCATACCTTTGTGTTGCTCACCATCCCACAACTAATATATATATATATATATATATATAAAACAATATTGTTTGATATTTTTTTTAATTTTTATTGGTCATATGTAAAATTTGTTAAAAAACATGTAAATTTTGATTGGTTGACCTATTTTGAAAACCAAAAAGAGCTCCAAGATGAAGACCTACACACTAAAAAAATTCATTAATTGTGTTAAGACCCTCACAGTGGTGTCGAACGCTTAATCTTCTAATTTTGGTGCTTCCGCACAAAAACCACATGTTAACTACAACTCTGCGGTTTTTTTTTCAAATTTTTTTAATATTTACATACAAAACCCAGAACCTAATGCATGATGTTTTAGAAAAAAAAGATCATAATAATATTAGGACAACATGATTTTTGTGCAGATACCTCTACTATGTTTTTAGTGATGATATTTCTATTTTTAGAGTTCTCCATTAGAATTAACGTGTCATAATTGGATAAACATTTCCTTGCACTGACCCTTTTCTTATAACAAGATTTTTAATTGGAAAAATATAAATATAATTAATATAAACTATTTAACTTTAAAGTAAATAATTAATATAATATTGATAACAATGAGTTAAACTAAATCAATTTTTTTGGTTTATAGAACCTTTAAAAAGTAAGGAGTCACTTGATTTTGTTTAAAATTCTAGATTTAAGTTTTATGAGAAGGATTCCTAAGTCCCCATAGTTTTAGTTTTGGTGAGTTAAAAGGTTAGGAAGATCATTATTGTAGCAAATATTTTGAGAACATGATTTTCATCTTCAACCCTCTTTGTATCACAAAGATGACAAATTCTTTCATCCCATGGTACTTTAAGATACTTAAAACATAGAAATACTTTTGATTTTTTCGATTAGGGTTGATTACCTCCTTATACTATTTTAATTTTCTCTTTAATCCTCTAACTCCTTATAAAGTGATATTAATTATTAAACTAAATGACATTATCTCAAACATAATTTTCAATTATAAACCCAACAAGCCACGCTTATAAGATGAGATGAGTTGTCACTTAGTTTTATAGTTGTATGATGATCTTATATGGGTGTATACAACTCAGTCAAAGAGGAAGCAAAGCTTTCTCATGATCTGTAGATGCATTCGTACACACAAAATGATGGGCATTTTCTATTCAAATATTTAAACAAGTCTCTTCACTGCATGGAGAAGCCTCCTTGCGGATGGATTATTAAATATTTACATGGAATAATATATATGATGCAGGAGAACTTTATTACTAGCTGGAAATTTTGTAAAATATATATTTATGAATTAATTGAGCTGAATGTGAGAGTCGTAGACTATGCCTTCCTTCCAGTTAGCCTATATCACATTGGCGGCTGACATCCATTCCTTTTTGTTCCCATTGCTAACCAGAAAACGAAGAGAAAGACCACCCGTGGGAGGTGTTACCACGTCGCACACTGCGGCATTGCTACGGCACATTGATTTCCCTTGAATATGCCTTCATAGAGGATATATATAACAATGAATCACATATAGTAATGCTGAATGAAGAGAGAAGTAGAAAGAATGAATCAAATTCGATGATTAATGATAAAAAACCAGTACAATAATATATGTGGTAACTAAAACATCTAATTAGCGCCGACATGCTCTACAGTGAAGAGAGATTGATGTATACTATGCGAACTGGGAGAGTTCCAACGAGATTGATTTATACTGGCAGTTACGGGGGTTCAACTTCCAACTAATATCTCTAACACCCCCGTGTACACAACTAGGGAGAATACATAATGAGTGGGTCCCGACAATAGAGGCCATGTTAGGTATCCATGAAAAATGCAACTAATGAATACTGAAATAAAGTGAAGAAAGAGGGAAAACTTCATGGTTAAAAAAACCCCTCAAGTAAAATGTATCAAAAGAAGAGAAAGACAGTTACTAGGAAACTATGTCCTTCAGTCTAAGATGATCGCGCTAACTATGGAAGTTTTGCTAAGTGAAAGTCTTAGTGAAGATGTCGACATTCTGCTCGGCGGAAGGGAAGTATTGAAAATCGATGACCCTATCATGAACCATCTCCCTAATATAATGCATATGGGTCTTGATATGTTTTGTTCGTTGTCTCCATACTTGATCTATATAGAATTTGAGTGTACTTTGGTTGTCACACCATATCACAGTTAGACGGTGGAATTGAATGTCGAGCTCAGTGAGGAAGTTATGTAGCCACACTGCATGGATGGTGATGTTGATTGCTTCCCTGTTCTTGGCCTTTGCTGAAGATAGAGCAATAGCTCACTGCGTTTTACTCGACCAACACATTGGGTTGAATTCCAAACTCAACATGTACCGATAGGTGGATTTGCGACCCGTTCCATCGTCAGTCTAGTCAGAATCGATGAAGCCTATGAGATCCAACTTGAAACCTAGTGCATAGGGGATCCCATAACGGATGTTACCATGAATGTACCTGAGGATGCGCTTAGCATCCTTCAAGTGTAACTCATGTGGCTCCTTCATTACCTGGAGACTACCTCTACTGCATATGATAGATTAGGTCGGGTGTGGGTGAGATACAAAAATATCCCCACAAGTTGTCGATACAAAGTGTTGTCCAACATTGGTGTATCCTGACCATTCTCAAGTATAACCCCAGATAAGAAGGGTGTAGGTGCAGACTCCCAGTCTATCATGTGGAATATTACCAAGAGATCCCGAGCATATTTAGCCTCATATGGCTTGATGCCTGAAGCATCTTGACTGATCTTGAGACCAAGAAATAAGTGGAGTGGACCCATGTCCGTCATTGAAAACTTGTCATGAAGAGTGCCCTTGACCGCAACAAACGCTGAAGCTCAATTGTTGATGATCAAAATATCACCCACATATAGGACTAGGATTAGAAGTGAGTCAGTGGTCCTTATCATGTAGACATTTGGATCATATTTTCATTGGACAAAATTTTTGGAGAGCAGGTAGGAGTTCATCTTTGCGTACCATGCTCTAGGTACCTACTTGAGGTCATAGAGTGGCTTTTTGAGTCGGCATATTAAAGATGAATTCTATATGAATCCATGAGGCTACTCCATATAAATCTTCTTTGAGAGATACCCATGAAGATAATCATTCTTGACATCCATATGATGTACTTCCCATCCCGTGGGTACTCCAATGGCAAGGGCCAACCTGGTGGAATCCAACTTTGCTACTGGAGCAAATGTCTCATCATAGTCGATCCCGTGGACCTCCTAAAATCCCTTGGAAACCAATCTTGCCTTGTGTCTGCTCACCTATCTGTCTGCTGCCTTTTTGGTCTTGTAGACCCATCTACATCTAACAAGCTTCCTTCTTGAAGGAAGCAGAACCAGATCCCAAGTTTGGTTCTCAAGGAGAGTGGTGTACTCCTCCTGCATGGCTACTTCCTAGAAGGGGTTCCCTGTATCCTCTCTATAGGTCTGTGGGTATGAAGAGTAAACCATATAACAATGTGAAGGCATCATGGGTTCAACAACAGTGAGTACATGAGGAGGATCCTCAAGTTGATATATGGTCCTCCTCGGATCCACTGGATCCCCAACAAGATCTCCTAAATCCTAAAGTGTGGACTACTCATATATCTTCCTTAAGCTCCTTGTTCTCTGATCTCTCATAGGGGAGAATGAATCAGATTTTGCATGTACTAACTTTGCATCTAAATGCTTTGACTATGCATTTGCATCCTCTAAATCTTTTGACTCTATATTAGAACTCATATCTATGGTGTGATTTGAATGTATGGACTGATCATCTGCAATTGGTGGAAGTACAAAATCCTCTACATGTGGCTCATGTGGAGCATGTGAGGGACTTTCCTCGAATTAAACACTATGCTCAATGAATATTTGGTCCATAGAGGGATCACGTAATCTGTATCCCTTCACATCATCAAGATAATCGAAAAACATGCATGGGAGGCTCTGTGGATCTAATGCTTTCCTCTTCTCTGAGGGAATGCATGCCCATGCACGGGATCCAAAGATACAAAAGTGGGTAACTTCTGGTTTGTTTCCTCTGCAAGCCTCGAAAGGAGTCGGGTCCTTAAGAGATCTTTGAGGAGATCTATTTTGAATGTGATTGGCATAGTTAAGTGCATCAACCCAAAGCTTGGGAGGAAGTGCCTTTTCATGTATCATGCAACTGGCTATCTCTTTGAGAGATCTATTTTTCCACTCGTCAACTCCATTCTGTTGCAGAGTGTATGGTACTGTGTGCTGCAGCTGTATCTCAGCCTCAAGACGAAGATTCTGAGCATTTCTATTTACATACTCCCCCCCATTATCTGTATGGAAGAATTTGATCTTCCTCCTTGATTGAGTCTCAACAAGTGGCGCTTTTAAATATTTGAGATGCTCAAATACCTCGGACTTTTGTTTGAGAAAACATACCCAAGTATAACGTGAGTAATCATCCAAAAAAGTAAGCACGTACCTTGCCTTATTGATGAATGGATGTGGGAATGGTCCCATAAGATCACTATGAATTAGATCCAATGGAGATGAGGCCTTGTAAGCCTTCTCCTTATCAAAATTATCTTGAGGATTCTTGCAAGGAAACATTCTTCACAAAGCCCTTCAAAAAAGTGGATAATAGATAACTTGGTGACCATCCCCTTCTTGCTAAGTTGCTCCACGTACCTGAAGTTCAGGTGACCAAACCTCTCGTTCCACAATATACTATTGTCATCAGCATGCGTAAGTAGTATGGAGGAATCATGTTCAATAAACTTAGAAAAAAATATATAACCAATATTTATGATTTACCTCATTGACAACAATTTTGGAGTTGTCTTGCATGTCAAATATGGACATGGATTCTGGTGTGAACTCCGCCTTTTTTCCTGAGCCTGGGTGTGTAATTTGGTACATTGAGAGAAAATTCATAGAAATTTGATGAACATATAGGACATTCTCAAAGCTTGCATGATCTAGTTCCACTCTCCCTTTTCTGTGACCTCGACTAGAGAGTCATCCCCGATGAGGATAGGAGGCCCTATGCATGCAGTTACAGAAGATAGAACATCCGTTGTGGTTTCCATGTGATGTGAAGCGCCTGAATCTACAACCCATGCATCAGGAGAAGAATGAATAGATATTAATGCACGAGGATTACCTTTCTTAGGGGTTTGATCTTCTGAATTCTTCTTGGAAGCCTCAGCAATGAACTCCTCGAGATTTTTTTTCTGAAGTATTTGCGCCATAAGATCTATTTGCTTCATCATGCATTTGGATTCTGGATGGCTCTAACAATTGCAGTAACCACACTTTTTCCCTTTCTTTCTTTTTCCATCTTTGGAACCAAATGAATCATTGAAGGGTTTGGAGTACCCTTCCTTTTTTGACTTTGCATGCACCTTTCCTTTTCCTTTTAGTCTGGATTTATCATATTGAGAGCTGCTACCATCACGCACAACAAGTGCATGTGCGTTGGGCCCCTTGATTATTCCCATTTGAATGAGCTTATCTTGCTCCTGTGTCAAAGCCTCAATGAATTATGACAATGAAGGCATGGTCCATGTTGATCTTGCGGTGAATCTATTAGAATGAAATGTGGAGACAAATACACTATATTCCAATCCAAGTTTTTCCATGATAGCAAGAATCATTTGCTTTTCTTGTTTGTATTTGTCGATACCACAATCTTCGGATCCAAGGAGTTCAGTTCTACTTCAAGCAAATGGCCCCTCATTTCATCCTCCTTGCCAAAGAGAACAACCAATGTTGTCTAGATCTTATTTGGAGTCTTGCATACATTGATGTGGAACCATAGATGGGGAGAAATAGGCATGCATAGGAGACCGTGAGCCTCGTCCATGTGATGGGCTGAGGTGGGTTTTGCTTATGTGGCCATGGTTATCTGATACAAGCCTCAACTCCGGAGTTGGTGTAGAATTTTAGGCTTCCATTCGAAGTAATTATATGGCGTTAGAATTTCAGATGTGGGAAATTCCATCTTTTCTACTGCTTTGTTCGCACTTCAGTGCCGGCAAAAGAGTGCCAGTGATGATCCTTGCTAACTAGCGGCCTGCAGGTTCTAATACTATGAAGATGCTTGCATAACAATGAATGATTAATGATAAAAAAAATCTGTAAAATAATATATAGGCTAAATAACACATCTAATTAGCGTAGACATGTTCTACAACGAAGAGAGATTGATGTATACTACTTACGGTCATATCATCAAGAACCATCTTTAAGAAATAACTATCTTTAAAAAAATCCTAATTTGAGTTACGATTCAAGAAAAGAATTGAAAAGAGAAAGAGCTTGATTATCACGGGATCAACAACCTGGCAAAGTTGGATAGCCAGTACGTCCTTTTGGCCTGCCTTATACCAAAACATCAGCGCCAAATCGTCTGGAAAGTTGCTGCTGCTATCGATCTTAAACATGATATTGTAGCCCTCATATTGGCACGATATCCTGAAATCAAATAAAGTAATCAAACTGCGGTGAAGTATATGAATATCAAATTAAACGAGTATTTCCAATACTATGTACCGTTTATATTCGATGTCCACCACACCCGAAGATACGACTTGGCTAACTTTGTCTGTGGGGCGAAGTTTAGAGTAGCCACGAAGCTCATGATTGAATCAATTCGCGAATATTATCTAGCCTGTTGCCGGTCATCGGCTATTTATTACGGGAAAGGAAGCCATGGAAGCCATTGAAGTCGAAACAAAGGCATAGCTAAAACTAAGAAATGCTTAGAGTGAGAAAAAGATTCAGGAGAAAAGCTATGATGGTTTGATGTTTTAGATGAATAGTCGATGGTATATTGAAATGCAATGTAACAGAGAGTTTATAACTAAGCAACCCTTGTCTGAAGGGATTGGCAAATCTGCAAATTGTTTGGATAGAGTATGAAGCTTGAACACATGGAATTCCACTAACGCTGCTCATCTTCCATGATGTTAGTGCGTTTGGTATGAGAACTGAAAGGAAGTGAATGTCTATGTAGCAAAGTCGTCTTAAATATTGAGAAAACTGATAATAGAAGATCATATACCGTCTATGTGCATGGATAATGGTAATTGTATAACATGCCTTCTTTAAACAGACTGATTCTTTCTGCAAAACACAGCGCACGCAGTATCATAATTTCAAGTTGAAACGAGTAGAGAAAACGTGGCCTAATAGCTAATTTGCTTAGCAGTAGGTTTTTCTTTTTCATCGCAAAGATTCAAGACACATTATGAACAGGGAGGAAAGAGATAGTGTTTGATTTGTGGTGGTATTTCTCATCGATGGATCGTCCAAAGCCGTCTCCCTCTGACACTGAGCTATGGGAATGGATGGCAGTAGCAGTATGATTTTGGCATTCACATCTTCTCCATATTGAAATTATGTTAGAAAATCGGCTATGCCGGTAACTATGTAACTGACCAACTAAATATGGAGTTGTTAGTAACCGTGTAAAAAATGTATATATTTCTTGTATTCTCGTAAGAGAATAATAAGAAGATCGATACCATTGCTCTGTGGATGTTTCCCTAAGAGAGGGTTTTACCATGTAAATCTCTGCATATATCTCATGTGTGTGTATTTATTTGCTTTCTTGTTTTATTTGCTTCCACTGCATATTGTGTTTTGTGGCTGTCAGATCCAACAAGTGGTATCAGAGCTTGGTAGGAGGCCACAGTGAATGAGAAAGTTTAGTCCGGGTCTGAGGAAAGATGAAACCTGAAACCTAAACCCTGAAAGTCGGAAGCCTGTGCAGAGAAGGAGCGGTAATATTAAACTACCATGAGTCTTAAGCTTGGTGGGGTGCAGCACTTTATAGCACACTTATGAAAATCAAAAATGTTACGGACTACCACGACCTTCCTTCATCGAGGAGAGCGGCACTGTGTTTATTACCATGAAAAGGTATTTTCATGTAATGGTTAGTAAGGCTTACGTAAGAAAAAAAAAAGGGTGACATATTATATTTAACATATGTTTGGTTATGAGTTTTTTGAACGTGGATATGCTAGGTGGATGCTATAATAAGGGAGTTATAAGGGATGGTTTATTAAAAGGTTTTTTTGTTATAAGGTTTAAAGGTGGGAGTTATAAGGTTTAATATATATTATTTCTTGATTGTTTAAAAAAAAAAAACTTTAGTCCATTGTTTTGGAATTTTAAAATTATAAAACCTTTATTACATTATTTCAAAAAAGGGTTTTCCTTATAAAGTTTTTGACCTGGCTTCTTGAGAAAATGGCGAAAATGCAGAGTGTCAAATTTGAAATTGAGAAGTTCAATGGGAGCAATAATTTCGAGTTGTGGAAGGTCAAGACGCGAGATATGCTCGTGCAGCAAGGAGTGGCGAAGGCAAAAGAAACCCGTGGATATTTCAGATGAAGACTGGAGCAATATGGATGAAAGAGCTCTCAGTGTTATTCATTTGTGCTTGGTCAGCGATGTTTTATTTAACATCGTGTCTGAAACTACAACAGTAGGTCTCTGGACAAAGTTGGAAAGTTTGTACATGACTAAATCCTTGACGAATAAAATCCTCTTGAAGCGACAGTTGTTTACCTTGCGTATGAAAGAAGGTACAAAAATTTCTGATCACTTGAATGCGTTCAATACTATTATTTGTCAGTTGGCTAGTATGGAAGATATTATTAAATCTAAAGACAAGGCGATTTTACTGTTGTGCTCTCTGCCTGAGTCATGGGCACATTTTGTAACCTCTATCAGTTTTAGTTCTACTGAGTCTATTACCTTCGATGAAGTTGTGGGAGCCTTACTTTCTGAGGAAACTCGAAAGAAATCTAGTCTTAAAACCTCGACATCAGAAGTAATGGTGGCCAAAGGAAGAACCAGTGAAAGAGGACAACATTCAAAGGGCACATCAAGGTCAAAGTCGAAGGGCAAAAAGAGTAAATTGAAGTGCTAGTACTGCAATAAAGTAGGACATCTTAAGAAAGATTGCTGGAAACGCAAGCGAGCTTCTGAGGAGGAGGACTCTACAAAGGAGGCGAACATAGCAGAGAATGATTCAGGTATGATCGATGAGGTATTATCTACATCTACTGTCTCACAATACCATTCTGACTGGTTAATTGATTCTGGAGCATCTCACCACATGTGTCTTCATAGAAATTGGTATTCTTCATACCAATCTATAGATGACGGGGTATTTTATATGGGAAATAATGTTACATGTAAAACTGTTGGGGTAGGGAGTATCATAATTAAAATGTATGATGGGACTATTAGGACTCTAACAGATGCGAGACATGTATCTGAACTAAGGAAGAACTTGATATCAATGGGAGTTATTGATGATGCTGGTTACAAGTTTACAGTTCAAGGTGGAGTTATGAAGGTATCGAAAGGTATCTTGGTTGTTATGAAGGCAAACAGAGTTGGGAACCTGTATAGACTTGAAGGGAGAACGGAAGTCGATCACGCAACAGTAGCATCAGTTGGTGCAGCAGGAGATATCACTCGTCTATGGCATCAACGGTTAGGTCATATTAGCGAAAGAGGTATGAAGGTATTTGCTGATCGAAAGTTGTTTCCTAGTTTAAAAACTGTAGATTTGAAGTTTTGTGAGCACTGTATTTATGGTAAACAGGCTAGTAAAAAATTTAAATCTGGAAAACACACTAGTAAAGGTATCCTAGACTACATACATTCTGATCTTTGGGGTCCATCTCCAAAAATTTCTTATGGGGGATCATCATATTTCGTCAGTTTTATAGATGATTACTCAAGGAAAGTTTGGATCTATTTATTAAAGAGAAAAGCTAATGTTTTTGATATATTTAAGCAGTTTAGAGCTTTGGTTGAAAAGAGCACTGACAGGTTCATTAAATGTCTTAGAACAGATAATGGAACTGAATTTACTTCGAAGGAGTTTGATAATTATTGCAAGAAGGATGGGATTGAGAGGCATAAGACCACTGTTTACACTCTGCAGCAGAATGGCGTTGCTGAATGCATGAATTCCTCTTCTTGAAAGAGCAAGGAGTATGCTCAGTAATGCGAAGTTGTAGCAGGAATTGTGGGGAGAGGCATTGCTTACAGCATGTTACCTGGTCAATCGATCACTATCAACAACAATTGACTGCAAAATTTCAAAAGAGGTATGGACAGGTCAATCATGTGATTATTCTAATCTTAGAGTATTTGGTTGTGAAGCCTATGCACTTATTCCAAAAAATCAGCGTTCCAAACTAGATCCTAAGTCAAGAAAATTGATCTTTGTTGGATATGGTGATGGTGTTAAAGGATATAGGTTGTGGAATCCTACTGTCCACAAAATCATCATAAACAGAGATGTAAAATTTGATGAACTTTCTCTAACAAATGTAGATGTAAGTAATGATTTGAAATAGGCTAATGTACCACAGTTTCAGCAAATTCAGTTTGATACTCAGTCATCTGCGAGGGGGAATCATGAGGATGTCCAAGAAGAGGATATTCATGAGGACACTCCTCAGGAAGAGGATGAGTAGACATAAATAGAAGAAATACCACAACAAATTCTACGAAGATCTACATGGAACAGAACTTTTCCAAAGAGGTATGATGATTTCGAAACATCTGTTGTTTTCATTTCTAATGAAGGAGAACCTGACAGTTATAAGGAAGCATTAGAAGTGTCTGATAGTGACAAATGGAAACATGCAATGAAAGAAAAAATGGATTCTTTGGCAAAGAACAAAACTTGGGATCTTGTGGAACTTCCAGAGAGTAGGAAAGTGGTTGGTTGCGAATGGGTGTACAAACTGAAGAAAGGAGCTAATGAAACTGTTCCAAAGTACAAAGCAAGACTGGTTGCAAAAGGGTTTTCTCAAAAAGCAGGTATTGACTTTCATGAGATTTTTTCAGCAGTTGTAAAACTTGTTTCTATCAGAATTTTGTTAGCACTAGTTGCTTTATATGATTTGGAGTTAGAGCAGCTAGATGTCAAAACAACTTTCTTACATGGAGATTTAGATGAGGAAATTTTCATGGAACAACCAGAAGGGTTCGTTCAGAATCGCAACAAGAGGTTTGTTTGCAAGCTCAAAAAATCATTGTATGGCCTGAGGCAGTCTCCCAGGCAATGGTATAAGAAGTTTGATTCTTTCATGGTGAGTCAGAATTTTACCAGGAGTGAGTATGATCATTGTGTGTACTTTAAAAAGTTGGAAAATGACATGTTTATTATTTTGGTATTGTATGTTGATGATATGCTTGTTGCAAGCAAGAGCATGTTTGAAATCAGCAGGTTAAAGGCTCAGTTGGCTAGGACGTTTGATATGAAGGATCTAGGAGCAGCAAATTAGATCTTAGGCATGCAGATACATAGAGACAGGAAAAATGGCAAGCTGTGGTTATCACAAAAGAAGTATATGGAGAAAATAGTTCAGAAATTCGGTATGGATAAGGTGAAACCTGCTAATATCCCTTTAGCTTCTCATTTCAAGCTTTCTTCAGGTTTGAGTCCTAAAAATGATGAAGAAAAGCAATATATGTCTCATGTACCATATGCTAATGCAGTAGGAAGTTTGATGTATGCAGTGATAAGTACAAGACCGGATATTTCACATGCAGTTGGTGTTGTCAGTAGATACATGGCAAATCCAGGAAAAGAGCATTGGGCAACAGTGAAATGGGTGCTTCGGTATCTTAGAGGCACAAGTGACTATTGTATCACTTTTGATGGTTGCAGTGATAAAGTATGTGGTTATGTTGATTCTGATCTTGTAGGTGATTTGGACAAGAGGAGGTCCACTTAATGTTATGTTTTTACTCTTGCAGGTGGAGCTATTAGTTGGATGTCAAAGCTTCAGAATATTGTTGCTTTATCTACTACAGAGGCAGAATATATAGCTGCTTCACATGCTTGCAAAGAGGCAGTCTGGTTAAAAGGTTTGCTGAGTGAGTTAGGAAAGGTTCAGAACTCTATAAAGATTTTCTGTGATAGTCAAAGTGCTATTCATTTGGCTAAAAATCCAGCTTATCACAGTATGACAAAACATATTCCTGTAAAATATCATTTTGTTAGACATGTTGTTGATGAAGGTAGAGTGATTCTTGAAAAGGTTCACACTCAAAAGAATAGTGCAGACATGTTCACGAAGCCAGTTACTTTAGAGAAGCTGTGGTGGTGCTTAGCTTCTCTAGGCTTGCAGGAAAAGTGATCAATAGAGCAATTAGCAACGGTATCAGGTAAATTGTTGTCAAGGTGGAGATTGTTAGAAACAGGTGACAACCGGCTATGATGGTAACTATGTAACTGACTAACCAAATATGCAGTTATTAGTAACAGTGTAAGAAATGTATATATTTCTTGTATTCTCGTAAGAGAAGATATTGGAGAGTTGAGATTTGTTGTATTCTTCAGTTGTTGAATAATAAGAAGACCGATACCATTGCTCCGTGGATGTTTCCCTAAGAGAGGGTTTTACCACGTAAAGCTTTGCGTATATCTCATGTGTGTGTATTTATTTGCTTTCTTGTTTTATTTGCTTCCGCTGCATATTGTGTTCTGTGGCTGTTAGATCCAACAAATTACAACATTTCTTCCGTATTAGGCTGTAGAGCATCTAGCTCCTGCAATTATGCTATTAAAAATAAAAAATAATTAAAAAATTCATGTCTGCTTATAAAATATAAAAAATAAAACAAAATAAAAAGTAGGCTCATAAAATAAAAAATTAAAACCAAATAAAAAGTTATTTAAAAAATTCATGCTGATTTATGAAATAAAAAAATAAAAAGCATAGATCAATCTTAAACACAAATCTATCAAGTAATTACACCTCAACAAATTGGATCCCTCTCTCTACTTGATAAATCTTGGTTTGAGATGGATCTATGTTGATTGGATCTATGCTAGTTTTATGGTAGACGTTCCAAATTCCAAATAAACAATTATAAAAAAAGGATATAAAAAAAAAATTATAGCTATACATAGATAATTGGTAAGGGATGCATGAATAACTCATAGTTGATGCATGCATGGAGAGAACACCAACTGCAGATTATTGCATAAAAAAATGGATCTCATCACTCTGAAAGTGGGAATTCCTCTCAATCTCCTGGCGTCCTAAGTGCAAAGGTGTGGGGATTCGTGAGCCAACTCGTACCACCGCCAACACCCCGGACTAGGCAGATGGGTCACCATCCTTTTTGCTGGCTCGGTGCTTCTCTGTTTCGACCTTATGATATCTCCTATTTATTTCGGCAATTATTTCTTGTTTGTTTTCATGTTAGTCGTTATTTCATATGTAATTAGGATAGGAGGGTCCTTTGTCCAAACATACCTTTTTGCTGATAGTCTAGTCTTTTGTAATGGCTCTATGATAAATGATAGACTTAGGAAGGTTGATCCTCCTTTTTGGACCTGTGTAAGAGGTAGCTACTATGATAGAACTTTCAGACATAATAGATAGTATATAATATATTAATATATATTATATTTTAAATATATGATATAGAATACAAGATCACAGTATATAGTATGTTAATATATATTATATTTCAAATATGATATAGAATACAAGATCATAGTATGTTAATATATATTATATTTAAAATATGAGTTGTTTAAAGCAACTAATTAATGTTAATATTATATTATGGTACAATACCATACTATACAATGTTTAAACCGTTTTGCTTTCTAAAAATGTCTCAGATTTTAATATTTAAATTTTATTTATTTTTATTGTTTTAATCATGTTAATATTTAATTTTTTAATTTTTTATTATTTTAATCAAATTGGAGGTGAATCTTGGATAGCTTGGAATTGTTATATAGTATACACTATAATATATTATAATTTATTACTTTCCATTGTTCAAGAAGTTATAACTTAGTAATAAAACTTGATAGCAAGTCTTTATAATTAAAGTTTAGAAAACAAACGCACATACCATGACATAAAGAATGTTTCATAAAAAGTTTAAATAATAAAATTATACTTGTTGGCAACATACTCGTGCCTTTTCACACAATGCATTAATACTAGTCAATGCACCTAAGTCAACTGTGATTTTTCAATGTTCCTCAACTTTCACTTAAGTGTGATTCTTCAATGTGCCTCAACCTCCACTCAAGTGTGTCTACTTTGGCCCTCCTCGCACAACACTCAACTTTCAACTTTAATGCAACACTCTCAACTTTACTACTCATAATGCAACATGATGGCAAATGCCAAACAATGGAAAGCAATACTAATTGCCAAATTAGGTGTATTCTTCATTGGTGTGTAAATGATGTGTATTCTTCATTAGTGTGTGACAATATTATATGTAGAAATTAGGGAGTTTAGAATCCTTTCATTTTTTTGTCATTGGCAATAAAACACTGAGGAAATATGACAAACATGAAAAGGATATGCTGTAATATCCCAAAATTTCGTAAAAATTTAAAAAAAAATTAAGCATTAGGTTTAACATTAGATGATGTGTAGAAGTAATAAATATCTATTAAATGCCTATACTTAATATTAACTAATTACGACGTGTAATTATCTTTAGAAACTTTTAATTTATCTTATCGACAATTTAATGCACGAATACTCCTATGTTTGTTTTTAATGATCTTAAATATTATTTGAGTTGTCATTTTCTGTCCACGCATACTATTTTATGGAACATAAGTATTACGATACTTAACTATAAATATGAAATTATAGTCTTTTAATATGATGTGTGGTATTTATGGTATACTCCTACATACAGTGCGATCATAATATGACTTGGTTGTACCTTTTTTTTTCAGCGGAAAAATCACCTTCCTGCTATTCCGAAGGAATCAAGGAAAGCTTGAAATACGATCATTACAATAGGGCTCAACAAGAGCATCATGTCACTTACAAGAATAGAACCTGGGTGGGGAGGGCAACAATCTTTCCTCCCAACCACCTTGTGTTAAGGTATGATAGATGGTACTTATGATATTAATTATTTATTGGTACACTCTCATTTATAATTTACTTCTTGTTGGTAGTTGGATTCTGGTGTATGACTTTGAGGCTTACTTAGCTTAAAGCTAATGCATCATCTCTTTAACTGTCTAGGTTATAGGTTGCATACTTTTGGTGTTTGTTAAGATAGTGTGATGATTTCTATTAATTCCTATGTTAGAATATTAAAGATCCTCACCTTATTTAAGTGGTGACTAGTAAGTCTAGATACCAAGGTTATAATTGCATAATGTGTTCAAAATTAATGTGTGATGTTAAAAGCATGCAAAGGCTATGGTGTTCAATGTTTTTTTTTTGACAATAACGGCTAGGTTTTATATTATTAAAACAGTGACAGAGTCACGTAAAAGTTTACATTCCATGACAGGAGAATCACATGCACATTCAACCCATTTAAACATATGCCTGTAGAGACAAAATCAGGACTTTTGTGAACAGAAAACTGAGACAGAGAACAAAAAACAGAGCCTAGACTGGAGTCAGCGATGACGTGCCCCAAAAGCAGGTTTGGCGGCCTCTTGATACTTATCATGTCCAGCAATCTCGGATTTCCTCAGGTTAGCCAAAGCCGCCTCCGCCCGTTGTAGCCTGTGTTCCAGATTGTCAGTTGCCACCATAACTTTCTCCTCCAGAGCATCGAAGGCAGCCTTAAAATCCGAGCGAATCAGTGCTAATTCATCCTCAACTCTGTCAAGGCGTCGTCCACCCTGGTGATCCAGTTGCTGCATGAAATTCCCCTGACGACGAACTCTTCGTCGCAAAACACGTACTTCGGCTTCCAATTCCTGCAATGGATCCGGAGAGGAGGTTGCGGATTCGCCAGAGTCTGCCATTCCTTCCTTCTGCTCTGTATCAGCGGGCCAACCTACCAAAAGAACAAAGCAAGAACTACCGAACCTTCGCCACGAGGATGATGGCTCAAGCGTGGAGAGAATTTTGCACTCAGAGGCGATGGAATGAGGAATTCGATGCTTTCCTTGCTGGCTTGCCATAAGATAAATAGGAGCATCCTTAAGCCTGGGGCGAATTTCAAAACCCATCACCAAAATACGCGGATCGTCAGTTCCAGGGATCGTACTTCCTTTAACATGCTGATTCAGCTTGCTTCTTAATGATCCATGATGCGAGACCTGAGAATTTGCGTCATCTTTCCCATACCAGGTACCATCCGGCCCAGGAGCAGTGACTGCGAGAGGGTAAACCTTAAGTGAATCTGCCCGATGAATGAACCTGCTATGATTGCAGGGGCTCCTCGTATTACTTGAAATCTTTCCCATTAAATTCACATGCCCAAAGGTACAAATGCAAGTACTCGCATTCATCAGCATGAGCGCAGACGACATCATGTTGAGAGAGGGAGCGAGCGGGGAGGCGTTATAAGCTAGAGGAGAAAACGCCATGCCATGGATACAGACCATCCGGCAGCCGGGAGGCATGACATCCGTTTTAGCATTTAAGCTCCACGTGTTACCTTTTCTAAGAATCATAGACATCCGCAGCAGGTTAAGGGATGGGTGTCCAGCTTAGCCCATCGTTGGTCTTGAGGGCCCCTTTAACAAGGTCCATAGATTCATTAGCCGCTTTGTCGGCGTGCTCATTGTTTTTCCTTAGAATATGAAAAAAATCGATGGCTTGGAACTGAGAAGTTATGAGACCAATTCTTCGAAGGATTTGTCGAAGCCGAATAGATGCGGGCAGTTCCCTAGAATTCATGCTTTGGATGATCAACCTGGAGTCCCCTATGACCGTAAGGGACTGTATTCCATAATAAAGAGCTTGATTTATGCCTTGCCATAACGCCATGGATTCCGCCACGTTATTGGTTTCCATTCCTATATTCCAGGAATAAGTGCAAATTCTTTCTCCATCGGGGCTTAAAATCACCCCTCCCCCTCCTGCCTCCCCTGGATTACCTTTTGAAGCGCCATCGAAGAAAAGAATGTAGTTTCCTCGCTTTTTATACCAAGATTCAAAGTCCTCACCCTCTGATCTTATTTCCCAATTCTGCAAAAATGGGGGCTTAACAGGGGGGCTGATCAAAGGTCCCGGACTCAAACTATGGAACCAAATGGATTCCTCATTAGTCAAGGGGTTTTGGAGACATAAGAGAGGCCTGGATTTGATAAAGTCCCCTAACAGGGCTTTGATTCTTACCGCCACTTGGATGGGTGTAGAATTGGTACCTCTAAAAATTCGGTTATTTCTTTCGATCCACAGTTTCCAGCAAACAAATTTTGGCAGAGCTAGCCAGGCAGTGGCCAAAGAGTCCTTTGCATGGTTTCTTACAGGGGATGAGTCTGGCCAGTGACAGAGAAATCCAGGGATATCTTCAAACTGCAGGGGAGGCTGCCATGGGAGGGTTAATAGATTCCAGACCACAGTGGCAAAGGGGCAGAAGAGAAAAAGATGGGGGGAGGATTCTTCCTCAGCTTTGCAGAGAGGGCAGTGCGACAGACCTTCCAATCCTTTCCTTCGGAGAGCTTCGGCAGTAAGGACACTGTTATGAGCAAGGAGCCAGATAAAATGGTCGACTTTAGGCAGTGTCTTGTTTGCCCAAATATACTTCCAGATTGCAGGGTTTCTGGGGACATTAGGGACAACTTTGACACGCCTGTAACCTTCTGCCACAGAGTAATTGCCAGATTTTGATCCCCATCCTCTAGCGTCCTTATGATTCTTTGCAATCGGAGCTTTCCCATTCAAGTTGTTTAGAATTAGGGCTTTCTCTTCTTCGAGATTAGGAGGGCACGCCGGGATGTCCCATCCTATCCATCTATGCTGACCTCCAGGATGCCACTTGGAAATATCCCAGAGTTTGGAAATCCCAAGAGTTGAAAGGTGATTGCGAATGCCTTCCATTCCTCCCAAGTTTCCCAATGGCAGGTGACCTGAGATGGAGTCTTCCCAAATTCTGATTTTTTCCCATTACCAGGGATCCAGGTAAGGTCCTCCACAAAGAACAGGAGCGCTTTAGAACAAAGGGCTAGCAGGGGAGAACCTTTGGACACCTTCGGTCCCAGGTCCAAGCATCTGAGCCTATTTCCTCCAAAGTATTTTTTCCATAAAACTTGTTTACTCCAGGAAGATTTCCCAGAGACCACATTCCACAGCAGCTTTGCTCCCAGAGCTATATTTTGGGCCCTGAGGTCCCGCAGGTGCAAACCTCCTTCAAGATAGGAAGCTGTTACTTTGTCCCATTTTACCAAGGAGAGCTTATTTTCATTATTTTTCCCTCCTTTCCATAGAAATCTCCTAAGGAGGGCTTCGATTTTCTTAAGAACAGTAATGGGGGCAAGAAGCAGGGAACATTGAAAGACAGGCATGCTTGCAAGAACATATTTTATAAGCACCGATTTACCTGCAAGATTGAGCCAAGATGCACCCCAAGCTTTAATTCTTGAATTCAGTTTTTCTATCATCGGCTCCCAACTAGAAATTTTAGGATTTCTCTTGAATATTGGAACTCCCAAATATTTAAATTCAGTCCATTGGAATTGCCCTTCTATCTTGAGGATACGGGATATAGCTTGCAGCTCAATGGGGGAACAGTTCCAGCTGTAAATTTTGCTCTTGCGAAGATTGATTTTGCTGCCAGACCCCTCCTGGTAGCTATCTAGAACCTCTTTAAACTTCCTTGCAGTGGTTGGACTAGCTCCACTTAGGAGAAGAGTATCATCTGCAAATTGGGCATGATTGACTTCTTTGATTCCTCTCACAATCTTCAGCCCCAGCAAACCTTCGCGGGTTCTATAGTGTTCCAGCAAAAAGCTAAGCGAGGCCGCTTGAATGGCATAGAGCAGGGGGGAGAGAGGGCACCCTTGTCGAAGACCTCTTGAAGCTTGGAAGAAATCAGCTGCTCTACCATTAACCAAAGGTGCTATCCAGGGAGAACAAATGCAGGCTTTGATCCATGAAATCAAGCCTGGAGCAAACCCGAACCTGGCCATTACCTGGAACAGAAAACCATGTCGAACTCTGTCAAAGGCATTAGCTAAATCCAATTTGATAACCATACCTTTTTCTTTTCTTGAGACGCTTGAGTGAATGGCTTCTTGGACTAAGATGATGTTATCTGAGATTTGTCGTCCTTTGATGAATCCTCCTTGATTCTCAGGAATGATAAGAGGGAGAACCACTTTCAGTCTATTTGCCAAAACCTTGGTGATGACCTTATACCCTATGTTGCAGAGGGAGATAGGTCGGAATCGGGAGAAAGAGATGGCTCCTTTTTCTTTGGGGACTAGGGCAAGAAAGGAGGAATTGGTACCTCCTCCTAACTTGAAACAAGACTGAGATTTTCGGACCATCCTAAGCAGATCGGTGTGGACAAAGGACCAGCAGGCTGAGAGGAATCTGGCTGTAAAACCATCAGGTCCGGGGGCCTTATCAGGATTCATGCTGTCCACAACGGATTTAACTTCTTCAAGGGAGATAGGTCTAAGGAGATGGTTGTTTAGCAGATCTGAGATCAAGAGAGGAATATTTTCCAGGGGCTTACAGCGACTGAGATCCATTCCAGGTGTCGATTCAGTGTACATTTCCTGGAAGTGATCATGAGCAGCTTTTTTGATTTCTTCAAATTCAGTAAGCATCATCCCCAAATGATCTATCTTACTTACGGTCTTGAAGTGTTTTCTTATTTCTGCTTGCTTGTGAAAGAACTTTGTATTTTTGTCCCCTTCCTTAAGCCAAGTATTCCTTGATTTAATTTTCCAGTAATTTTCTTCCAATCTGCAGGTTTCGTGAAGCTTATTGTGCAGAGAGATTTCTTTATCTAAAGAGGTTTGAGAGAGGTTCCCTTCATTTTTGAAAATATGTTCCTCCAAGGCTTTCTCTGCTTCCATCCTTTGCATTTTAGGAGACTTATATAGCTTCGCCCAATCTTTGAGGGTTTTTTTAACATTCCTTAATTTTGCTTCCCAAACAAAGAAGGGAGACCCTCTGATGTTTATTTTCCAGGCTTCCTTAACAATGTCCATAAAACCTTCCATTGGGATCCAAGCAGGGTTGAATCTGAAGGGGATGGGTCCCAGGTTCAAATCTTTGGTGAAAGATAGAGATATGGGTTTATGATAAGAGGCACAAAAAGGCAGGATGGAGGAAGAAAGATCATAACCATGGACATGGATAGAGTACTGGACCAGGAATCTATCCAGCCTAGCCGCAATGTGACCAGGTCCAACCCTTTTATTCGTCCAGGTGAATTTTCCTTTGGATGGTTTTATGTCTTCCAGATCCCAATCCGAGATAATGTCTTCCAGCCATTCCCTGGCAGGATCCCTAACATTATTCCCCCCTCTTTTTTCAGCAGAGGACAGAGTAAGATTTAGATCCCCTGCTATGACAAAATTTTCCAGGTGCGAGGTGGACATGTGATTATTCAAGCTGGTCCAGCAGGCTTGCTTCTCAGAAGTAGACATAGGAGCATAAACATTGAAAAGACTTATTTGAAGATTTGCCTCTTTAAAGATAAATTCAGTGAAAATCCAGTGAGAGGATTTAGCTTGACTTACCAATCCAATCTTGGTGGGGTCCCAGAAAGTTGCTACACCACCAGACGCTCCTCTTGAACTTACAGCTATTCCTTCTGCTTTATTCCAAAAAAATGGAGCAGCCTGCAGAACGGCCTGCTCTTCCATTTTTGTCTTCTGGATAAGGAGGATGGAGGGATTCACTATTTTGATTAGATCTTTCATTGATACCATTTTCGATTTGCTTCCTAACCCCCTACAGTTCTAGGAGACGATCTGCATTACTTACCTTTGGAGTTGATGTTTGCCCCTTTAGAGGCATTCCCTTGTTGTCTGGTATTTCTAGGATTTAGGTGTTTTTCCAGGGTTGTTTGTACTCCTGCTAGCCGGTCCCTGTAAGTGGCTGTTTCCCTTCTTTCTTTCTCCGTCTTTCTCCCTCGCCGATCCTTTTTAGCTGGTTTCGGTGATTCAGGGTCCTCCTCGTCCGTTTCCTCTTCTTCTGTGCATACCTCCATTGCAAGGTCTTGCATCTGATCTTCCTTTGCTGGGCTACCTGCCTCTGTTTCTTCATTTGGCTTTTCTAGGGTTCTGACCTCTTTACTTTTGGCTTGGAGGGAAGAGACCGTTGGGGATGATTCCCCTTGCTCTGTTGGATTGACCTGAGGGTCTTGTTCTCCGAGGATAGAGAAGCTATTTCCAGATATGGTCTTCAGACTACTTCCTTTTTCTTTCGAGGGCTCCTGTTCTGCGGTTGGAAGGTCTTTCGAAGGCACCGTAGGAGGGACTCCCCTGGAGCCTTTTCTTCTGGGATTTGATTTTTGCTTCTTCGCTTTTTGCCATTCTTCTTCTGAGTTCTTCTCAGCTTTCGATTTTTGGATTTTTGAGCAGTTCCTCTGGAAGTGGCCGTATTCATGACAGTGTCTGCATTTAAAGGGCAACTGTTCATAGTCCAGTTGCTGGAAGTGTTGCCATCCTTTGATTGACAGTTTCACTGCTTCAGGTAGCCCCGCTTCAAGGTCTACTTCAACACAGATCCGGGCAAAAGAGTATTGACCTTTTGGGTCTGCTTTATCGATATACTTGCCCAGGCCATTCCCAATAAACCTTAGGGTTTCTTCACTCCAGCAATGCATTGGAAGATTCGGCAGACGAACCCAGACTGGGACTGCTTTGGGGACATCCAGATCCGGGTCGAAATCCGGAGTCCATCGATTCAGATATAAACCTTGAGGTCCCATAAAGTACGGACCGCTTCTAAAGATCAGATCTCTATCATCCTTTGAAGCAAAATCGAATAGAAAGTATCCTCTTCCTATCGCGTAGCTTGTGACTCCCTGAGAGATCAGAGGGCGCCAGTTGTTCTGAATCCAGGTTTCAGTGGAGCGAGGAGATGGCCACAGACCGGTGAACTGCCCGATAAGGGCTCTGTCCGCGAGAGAAACGGCCAAATGGATGGGTTTCTCGGATGGCAGTTCGATTTCTGGAATAGCTTCTAGTTTCTTGACAAACTTTGGTGGTGGTGCTGCGTCAACCTTCTTCCTGCTCGCGTTAATCAGCCTAGCGAATGCGCCTTCCTCTGCAGACATCGGGTGCGGAGGAGGCGAGCCTCCTCCAGAGGGGTACATTCTCAAAGCCCCGAATGATTACGATCGCGTCAAACCCTAGGCGTCTTAGTTCGGCTTGTTTCTTGCGTCTCTCCCCTGTTATGAGATTCCCTCATTTCCTCCAATGTTATCAAGCACTTCATCTATGAATGCAAACGCTATGGTGTTCAATGTTACTCTTTATTGTTTCTAGTTTATTAAACTTACCTTAAAGTGGGAGTCTTCATACTTTGCAAAGAATGGTGAAATCGACATAAAACTCCATGGAAAAGGTGAACTATGGTGTTTCCAAGTAATACTTCGGGGTATTAATATTTGTTATGTTTAAACTATGTAATAGTGGGTCATGAGTTTTCATCCGGCGCCACATTAAAATATGTAATGGGAAACTATGTTGAAACTATATCAAAGTGGATCCTTGTAATACCATCGATGTGGTGGTAGCTGGCACATTGATTGTGTTCACGTGAAGGTCGTAAATGCACCTCGAAAGTGTCGAAATCCTATTGCGAGTTTTGGGTTTTTTGGTCTTTGGTCTAATGTTACTCTTCGTTATGGAGGAGGGGGCTGGGCCTGCTCGACCACCATAGTTTGTTAGCATTCATGCTCCACTCGTCGAGTTGGTTTGAAGGAGGATTAATGCTGGTTCTGTTAAACACAATGGCTCACTGAGGGGGGGGGGGTGAATCAGTGAGCTTACACTTTATAAAATTTCAATTTCTTTCACAATCTTGTATCATCAATCACACATTCACTTCAATAACATATTCATCAATAACCTATATCATTTAAGCATATGTCATTCATCTATTAGAAGCACATCATCATCAACACATTGCACAAGACACACAGGATATAGTTTTGTAATATTTTGTATTGAGTTCAACGGGTACAACCATGAGGCAATTCAGCACCAACTGAAATAATGAGCACCAACTCATCATCTAGGACCCAGCCTAGTCCTTCTTAGTCCCAACCAAGAAGTGGATACAAGACCCAGCTTGTAATTAATACACATATATCACATATCATTACAACAATTACATGTCATCACTGTCAACATCACATGTCTCTTATGTCTGCTGCCACACATATTATCATTTTGTAAATCATATCATCAACATATCCACCGACTGTCATTTTTCATATCACATCTGCTGCTCATGAACATATAATGATATTACAATTTTGTCCAACATCATAAACATATACTGTCTACATGCACATCATCATCAAACCCATATTTATGTCAGAAGCAAATCACCAACATTCACCTTCATTCTGTTCATCATGCAGCTGCTGCCCTAATCATTCATTGTCCATCATTCTATTCATTTTCTTGTCCTAACAGCTACCCATAAATCTCTTCACCAAGCTGTCATCAATTATCTTTTTGTACTGTCCACTTGCACATGATGTCTTCACACAATATATGTCCACAAATTGTTAATTAACTTCATCATATCTTCATAATTAAACCCAGATGTCAAAGACAAAAAGTCTTTTTCATGCTTCTGTTATGTCATGGAGCCAACCCAGATTTAAAAGATAAAAGGAGAGATAGTTTACTGCTCCAATTGTTGCCACCGCATTGTTCTTATGCTACTCATAACCCTGAAAGACATACCTCTTCTTTAGCACCGAAATTCTTCTCCTCACACACCAAAATATACCATAATTCTACTATTTCTTCTCCACGAATTCTGCTCCATGTTTCTGCTGCTACCCGAGAATCAGAGCTCCTTATATCTCCCCCGAAATACCCACTAAGGTATGAGGGCGTTGGCCCTTATTTATACTAATTTTCCTTCAAAAATTAGCTGAGCCGACCTGCTATGGGTTTATTTAATTAAATAATAAATGCCCTTAAATCTGAGCCAACTTCACCAGTGTTGTTTTAAATTAATCTTTTATTGTTTTACAAATTTGGGAGCCGACATGTCATGGTTTCTCTTTAATTGCAACGTAAAGAGGGTTCCTTCAAACCAATGTTAGATTTTTTTTTGTGAACTCAAGGACTTCTTCAATACTCCAAGTGACTAGGGTTTCAACACATGAAATTGGGTTCTTCCAAATGTCTCTTCCATTATTTATTTGGTCTGTTCACAATTAGGTCTACACTAGGGGCCTTCATCTTAAGGTTTGGGCTTGCGCTTATGCTTTCTAGGCTTCATTTCAGTCCATCGATCATCTTTCTTCAAGGTTCCAAGGGCTAGAGCAATAAAGGATTCAAGGTTATTGAGTTATATAAAACATAAATTTATGTTTTTATGAGCCAAGGTTAGGGCTTTCAACTCATCGTGAGGCCCATCAACTTTAAAAAAACTTCATAACAATCATAGTGGGACCAAAGACCAACAAGCTTCATATCATTTATCAAATATGGGTCCGAGTGCTTCTTCAAGGCGTCTTCATCAAGCAAGAGGCTTCATGACCCCATTAAGACACAAATGACCACAGAATGGGTCATTTTCCCACCCCAAGCTGTCATGTCCACGTGTGTCATCCAATGCCCATATTCCTCTTTCCATGTCATCAACCTTTAGCTTCATACTCCATACCATCCACTTGGATTATTCCTTTGTCATTAATGGTTGATCATCAATGACAACCTTGCTTGTCAATCTCCCCCTTTGTCATTGATGGCAACCAACCAACTTCTTTTTCTCCCCCTTTGACACTAATGACAAAGGGCTGATTAGCCTTCAAAAGCTTCACAATGTCCAAAAAAAAAAAATGGCTTTGAATACAACACTTGTCATCTTCTTTGCTGAGTTTTTGCCATCCTCAAGTTTTGAGAAGTATACATACTCCCAAAAATAATTCTCCAATTTTTGAATTTCAGATGTGGCAGGCCGAGATGAAGTTTTTCTTCAAATCTGATACAGTTTTGCAAATCTTCAAATCTGTTGCTTGCTCCCCCTGAGCTTTATGATCTCATACTATTGTAATTTTTGTTTGCTAATCATACTTGCTTAGTCATGTCAAGGTGATGTTTGCTAACTTCTTTCACCCTGTCAAGATGCTTCCATGATTTATCATTTGCTCATCACTTGCTATTTTCATATATGCTCCTCCTAACAGGTAGACTTCTTGCTGAGTTTGATCTGTTTGAGTTCTGCTATCTTGGAATTTTGATGCTGAGTTTTGCTTCTGTTCTTATTGCTCCCCCTATCAACTAGCCAATGTAGCAATGATCACAAGTTCTGCTTTTGATTGTTCAGATTCTGAACTATCAAAGTAAATTCATAAAAATGTAAACATGCATCATACTCTCCTTTATTAAGTATGCTGGAGATATTTATTGATATTTCCAATTCTTTTGATGTCCATGACTGAAATATGTCTCAGTGCTATCAATCTGCTCCATTACATCATCTTCAAGTCTAGCTGGTCTCAATATCTGCTGGTCAAGCATGGATCCATCTCACTATATGTATGTGCATTTTCATTGTTTGTTCACTTCATTGTATTTTCATCACATCTTTATGATCTTGTCAATGTAATACTATCCAATACCACTGAATTTTTGCCACTGGGTTCAAACTGTACATGTACTCACATATTGGATTATGTGTGTGTCAATGTCGTCATATCATCATTGTAGGCAACATTAGGTGTTCATCAAATCAAAATATGTGAGATTGTCATTATCAAGGTCTGAACATGCATCATGGTGTTTCTCTTGCACACATTCCTAAACACTTGTTCAATGGCTATTCATCATTTCAACTTACATATGTATATCCTTTGAATAACTTGTTTCCTTTGGAAACTTTGACTTCAATTGACTGTGATTATATGCCTGAATGTTTCTTCCTTCAAAAAATTTAGTAGAAGTTTGCATGCCCATATTTACATGTTGTTTCTGATGCCAATATCTTTTCTGGATATGCTTGTGCAAATGGTTCACCTGCTCTCCAAATTAGATAAGTGTTTCTTTTCCAATCATTTCAATAGCTGGATACAATCTAGTAAATTCATAAAAGGTAAGCATGCATCACCATACTCTCCCTTCCCGGTATGACAATCTGATCTATTATCAAGACAAGCTGTCATCATAAAAAACTTTGTCAAACTGAGTATGTCTTTTGGATACCAAAAATTATCATAGTACAAGAGTATGTCATAATTACATCATCAACCTCTTGATCAGACTTCTCAAAGAACTTATACACCAACTGTAAAGAGATCACTGAAATGCATCATCATTTTCAGTCTGCTCATCAGAAGATATTGTCATCATAAAGTCTTGCTAATCAATGTCAAGCTGCTCATCCCATGTTTTGTTTGTCAAACAATTTCTTGATTATCACTGTCTACAACTTGTCTCATTCTTCACTATCAATCTGTTGTTATGCCACTTTTTTCACAACCAACTTGTCAACCATACTTGTATCAATTTTCATGCCTTCCTTGTCAAGCACACTTCTCATACCTCTGCTCCAAAACTTCTTCTTCATACCCATTGAAAATCAGAGATAAAATATTTTCACCATCGAATTCCACCTCTCTTCTTACCATCGGATCACCTTAGAAGAATAGAGTCAACCTGTAGCTTCTTGTCTTCAAGAAAATTGCTGAGAACGAACTTTCAGATGCCTTTCTTTAACCACAAAGTCTACTTCATACTATAGCTGGAAGTCTTAAAAAAATTTGGTCAATAATCATGTGTCTTCAATTTGCTCCCCCTATCATATATATACTCCTCCTGAGCTTGTGTTGCTTTACTTCATCAAACAGATTCAATCTAAAACTTCATTACTATATGTGTAACTTGTCAATGTACAGGAACAAGGGCATCAACATTAAGCATCAAGTATAGGAATTAAACTGTTTATGTATCCAGATTCAGGTCCTTGCATGCTAATGAAAATTTTAACCATTGCTGCTGCTATTCAAACCATCACTGGGAGCCTTTAAAAAAAGTCCATTGTTGCAAAAGATTGTTATTATAATGCTGCTAAATCACTCCTGAACATCCTCAGTCTGAATCCATTATTCCTCGATCCTTGGACCTGATTATACACTTGGAGCACTCACCAATCATTATTGAGTTCATCCTCCAGCATAATGAACTCATGGTGTGCCAAGGTTTTTAAGAGACCTCAAACTTGGCTTGCCATATGGCAGCCATTATCATCATGATCCTCTACTTCATTTAGATCCAACAAGATATTTTTCTTCACCCATACCTTAGAGCTTCCTTGGCTGAGTTGACTGAGATTGTTTGTCTTTTGATGTTTAACTCTGCTGGTGACATTCTTCTTCAAAGCTTCATTGGATCTCCTTGTTGATGTGTATGAAAAGCTTCTCATATACTGTCTTCTTGGGCTTGCACACACATTGGCTTTATGGCCAATACCACCACATGTGTAACACCTCATGGTGTGACAGTTGGAGCTATATGTCCTTTTTGATTGCATGTCTAGCACCTTGCCTTGTCATGTAGAATTCCAGCATTTCCACAATTCACTACCTTA
Organism: Larix kaempferi; assembly: GCA_027924585.1. Taxonomy (NCBI): domain Eukaryota; kingdom Viridiplantae; phylum Streptophyta; class Pinopsida; order Pinales; family Pinaceae; genus Larix; species Larix kaempferi. The sequence goes on from BSBM01001218.1 coordinate 2,014,276, forward strand.
TGACCAAAGCAGTAACCATTAAATTTGTTTTCATACCTTGGACCTTGATTCAATCTTGGAGTTGTTTCTCCTCTTGTCTTTCCTTGAGGACTGGACCTGTCTTCTTGATGCATTCTTGAGCTTTCAACTTCTTGGTTTTCATGTGTATGAGGAACATCGTCTTGGGATATAGTAAGTCACCCTCAGATTTCTCTTCTTCTAGATTGTCTTCTACCTTTTTATATCCAAGGCCAGTTTTGTCATGGGGAGACCTTTGGCAATCCAATAATTTATCCAACATGACGGAGCTACTGTTGAACTTCTCATGATAGTTTGTTTTTTCAATTTTCATTTTGAGTCCAACAACTTCCGTCTCAAGCTCATCATTTTTCTTCTCCTTTTCATCTAACTGGTTTTTCAAGACTTCTTCAATTCTCTTGTACTCATCCAACTGAATCTTCAAGTCAAGATTATCCCATCTTGTCTCTTCAAGTTCTCTAGGATCCACATCAGTATTTTCTAGTTGATCCTTCAAACTTTTGACCTCAAGTTTTTTATCTTCTAACTCACTTTGCAAATCTTTGTTCTTGATCTTCAAGCTCATGAACAGAGCTTTGGTCTCATCTAGGTATTTTTAAAATGCTCCCATAATCCTCTTCTTAAGCCTTATGTTGGATTTGACATCCGTATCCAATAGAGTTTTTGCAAATGCCTCTTTGAGTCTTGACAACTCATCTTCTTCAACCTTTACTAGAGCAACTTCATTATTTTTAGAGTTATTGCAAATGGAAGAGTTCTTACCTTCACTAGTGCTTGATGGTTGAGCCTTCTTCTCTTCTTGATTTTAATCTTTAGATGTCTTGACTTCCTTTTCTTTGTCAACGTTTTGAACCTTCCTTTTGTGCTCTCTTTCAAGTGTGCTCCAGAGTTCATTGGCTGAGGTGTACTTTCCAACATCTAGTCTTTCCTTTTATGATTGAGACAACGCCATCAAGATTAAGCTTAATCCCTTTTAATTGCTTTCAAGTGGCTTCTTAACTACTCCCCCTTCAATTGATTTCCAGATGTCATAGCCCTTTGCCACTATGTGATGCTTGATTCTGATGATCCAAGACTCATAATTTGACTCATTGAGTAATGGAACTCCATCTTCCGAATAACACTTTATTTCTTCTTGCTTTGCTGATCCTTCCATATTGTGTCTATTGATTTCCTTCAAGCTTGTTAGGATTATGCTGAAGGACTGCTCTGATACCAATTGTTAAACACAATGGCTCATTGAGAGGGGGGGGGTGAATTAGTGAGCTTACACTTTATTCAATTTCAACTTCTTTCACAATCTTGTATCATCAATCACACATTCACTTCAATAACATATTCATCAATAACCTATATCATTTAAGCATATGTCATTCATCTATTAGAAACACATCATCATCAACACATTGCAAAAGAGACACAGGATATGGTTTTGTAATATTTTATATTTAGTTCAACGGCTACAATCGTGAGGCAATTCAGCACCAACTGAAATAATGAGCACCAACTCATCATCTAGGACCCAGCCTAGTCCTTAGTCCCAGCCAAGAAGTGGATACAAGACCCAGCTTGTAATTAATACACATATATCACATATCATTACAACAATTACATGTCATCACTGTCAACATCACATGTCTCTTATGTCTGCTGCCACACATATTATCATTTTGTAAATCATATCATCAACATATCCACCGACCGTCATTTTTCATATCACATCTACTGCTCACGAACATATCATCATATTATCATTCTATCCAGCATCATAAACATATACTATCTACATGCACATCATCATCAAACCCATATTTATGTCAGAAGAAAATCACCAGCATTCACCTTCATTCTGTCGATCATCCAACTGCTGCCCTAATCATTCATTGTCCATCATTCTGTTCATTTTCTTGTCCTAACAGCTGCCCAGAAATCTCTTCACCAAGCTGTCATCAATTATCTTTTTGTACTGTCCACTTGCACATGATGTCTTCACACAAGATATGTCCACAAATTGTTCATTAACTTCATCATATCTTCATAATTAAACCCAGATGTCAAAGAAAAAAAGTCTTTTTCGTGCTTCTGTTATGTCATGGAGCCAACCCAGATTTAAAAGATAAAAGGAGAGATAGTTTACTGCTCCAGTTGCTGCCACCGCATTGTTCTTATGCTACTCATAACCCTCAAACACAGACCTCTTCTTTATAATCGAAATTCTTCTCCTCGCACACCAAAATATACCATAATTCTACTATTTATGCTCCACGAATTCTGCTCCATGTTTCTGCTGCTACCCGAGAATTAGAGCTCCTTATATCTCCCCCGAAATACCCACTAAGGTATGAGGGTGTTGGCCCTTATTTATACTAATTTTCCTTCAAAAATTAGCTGAGCCGACCTGCTATGGGGTTATTTAATTAAATAATAAATGCCCTTAAATCTGAGCCAACTTCACCAGTGTTGTTTTAAATTAATCTTTTATTGTTTTACAAATTTGGGAGCCGACATGGCATGGCTTCTCTTTAATTGCAACGTAAAGAGGGTTCCTTCAAACCAATGTTAGATTTTTTTTTGTGAACTCAAGGACTTCTTCAATACTCCAAGCGACTAGGGTTTCAACACATGCAATGGGGTTCTTCCAAATGTCTCTTCCATTATTTATTTGGTCTGTTCACAATTAGGTCTACACTAGGGGTCTTCATCTTCAAGTTTGGGCTTGCGCTTATGCTTTCTAGGTTTCATTTCAGTCCATCGATCATCTTTCTTCAAGGTTCCAAGGGCTAGAACAATCAGGGATTCAAGGTTATTGAGTTATATAAAACATAAATTTCTGTTGTTATGAGCCAAGGTTAGGGCTTTCAACTCATCGTGAGGCCCATCAACTTTAAAAAAACTCCATCACAATCATAGTGGGACCAAAGACCAACAAGCTTCATATAATTTATCAAATATGGGTCCAAGTGCTTCTTCAAGGCGTCTTCATCAAGCAAGAGGCTTCATGACCCCATTAAGACACCAATGACCACAGAATGGGTCATTTTCCCACCCCAAGCTGTCATGTCCACGTGTGTCATCCAATGCCCATATTCCTCTTTCCATGTCATCAACCTTTAGCTTCATACTCCATACCATCCACTTGGATTATTCCTTTGTCATTAATGGCTGATCATCAATGACAACCTTGCTTGTCAGGTTAGTGGGGAGTTAAGGGTTGGCATCGTGCATAGGCTTTCCAATGCCTAGTTCTTCCCTCGGCTTCGAGATTGGTTATAGTCAAGGTAAGCTATGATACAGTATACAAACTCTCACTGGTTTACAATACTGTGTTGAGTTTCCTGTTCGTATTTAACTTGGTTTTCATTTTCCTGGCAGGGCAATATCTTTTAATCCATGGTGAAGTTGTTATGACGAATGGGAAATCCTGCAATAGTGTATACTCATCGGTAAGCCTCTATCAGACGTCCAGGTTCCTCTATAAACAAGGATGTAATAAAATTGTTTCTCTTCATCAATACAAACTCCATTTGTTAAGAGGGTTTTCGAGGCTACGTTACTGCAGTAGTCAATTTTCTGGGCATTGAACCGAGTTGGTTTTTGCTTGTAGTGTTGGTAGGATGTTGTTTTTAAAGGATTATCGTCGGTCCTCCTAGCAGTTCAACCTGCAATGTAAATACTATACTTCAATAAGACTGGTTTGCTCGTTTTCTTGGAAATGTATTTTAACTCTGTGTAAAATGGCTTGGAGTTTTCTTTTTGGTTAATGATAGAAGGGATAAACCCTAACTTCGATTTATGAAAATATATGAAGTAGGCTGCAGGGTTTAAACCCGTGAGCCCATCTATGAAGTTTAAATTATAACTTATAAGTTTTTAATGTTGATTGTTTTAAATGATAAAAGTCTGGGTGAGTTGAGACTTGAGCCCGTAACCTTTGTTGGCTCAGAATAGTTATTCTGAAAGATTTTACTCTCGATCTTATGAACTTGTTGTCAGATCTGCATAACGTTTTTGTCTGTCTTGTGCAATTTTTAAATTGCCTTATACCTGTTTCACGGTTAGCTCCATTTCTTTTAACAAATTTGGTCCTAATATCAATCTGTCAACAAGATTACTACAAGAGATGGGAGTATCACATTTCCTTCCATATAAAATCTCAAATGGACTAAGTCTAGCATAAGCTTGATAGTGATTATTGTAAGCAAACTCAACTAAATGTAAATAGTCTTCCCATTTAGTTAGCTGATCTTTTACATACATTCTTAACATGTCTTCTAAAATCTGATTCACCCTCTCAGTTTGAGGGTGAAAAGATGTGCTGAAATTTAAATTAGTATATAAATCTTTCAACAATGCTGTCCAAAAATTTCTAGTAAAATTAGAATCACAATAAGAAATTATTACCTTAGGAATTCCGTGTAAACGAAAGATTTGCTTCATAAACACATCAGCAATGTTAACAACTTTAAAAGTAGTTTAAACCGGAATAAAATGAGCTGCTTCACTAAGCTTATCCACAACTACATTATTGAGTCATTCTGTTTTTGATTCTTAGGCAAACCAGTTATAAAATCAATACTTATAATTTCTCGCTTCCACTCTAGAATTGGCAATGGCTGTAATAGGCCAGCTGGGTGTTGATGCTCAGCTTTAATTTGCTGAGATTCAAAGCACCTAGCTATGTATTTAGCTACTTCGATTTTCATGTTTGGCCAAAAGTAATCCTTTCTCAGCATGGTTATCATTTTCTGATAACCAGGGTGTCCCAAATAATGACTTTTATGAATTTCATCTAAAATCAAAAACTTAACTTTTGACACATTAGGTACATAAAGTATATTTTTATAAGTCATTAAACCTTTTTCGTTAATGCTGTAATCTGTTATTAAATTCTTAGATACATTTTCAACAATTTTATCATGTAATTTATGATAATTTTCATCTTGATTAATTCCTTCTTCGATCTGATTTTCCAGATCTGTTTTATAAGTGCTGATTGCTGCCACAAAATTTAATTTAGCGTTTTTGCTTAAGGAATCAACAACTTTGTTTTCTTTACCCTTAATGTGTTGAATCTTGAAATTGTATTCGCTAAGGAAATCTAGCCATTTAGCTTTCCTTGCATTCAGATTTGTTTCATCCAACAAATATTTTAACCCTTTATTATCAGTCATTAGTGAAAACTTCCTTCCAATCAAGTGATGGCGCCACATTTTTAATGCATAAATTACGACTGCCAGCTCTAGATTCTAGGCCGCGTAGTTCTTTTCATGAACTTTTAACTTCCCCAACTCGTAGGCTATTACATGACCTTCTTGAGTTAAGACCCCACCAAGTCGATCGTTGCATGCATCAGTGCATACAACGAAGTCCTTATTTGGATCTGCAATTTTTAATATAGGTGCTGTTGTTAATAATTCTTTTAGTTTCTTAAAACTTTCCTCAAACATTTGGTCCCATACGAATTTATTTCCCTTCTTCTGCAAGGAGGTTATGGGATTCGCAATTCTGGAGAATCCTTCAATAAATTTTCTGTAGTAGTCTGTAATTCCCATAAAGAACGTACATATATTACGTCTTTCGGGACATGCCACTCATTATTTTCTCTTATTTTATCTGGATCAATTGCGATCTCATATTTAGATATTATGTGACCTAAGTATTGTATTTTATCTTTGTAAAAGTCCCATTTACTGAACTTACCATAAAGTTGATGTTCTCTTAACACTTGCAGAATTATTTTTTAGTGTTTGTCGTGTTCTCTTTTAGTCTTAGAATAAATTAGAATATCATCAATGAATACAATTACAAACTTGTCTAGATACTTATGTAGAACATTATTCATTAAACACATAAAGACTGTTGGAGCGTTAGTTAGCCCAAAAGGCATAACTACGAACTTGTAACGACCATAACGGGTCTTGAAAGTAGTTTTAAAAATGTCTTTGTCTTCTATCCTGACTTGATGGTGCCTCGACCTGAAGTCTATTTTAGAAAATATCGATGCTTCGCGTACTTGATCAAATAGATCATCGATGCGGGGCAGAGGATATCAATTTTTAGTAGTCCTTTTATTTAGTTGATGGTAGTCTATGCATAATCGCAAGGTACCGTTCTTCTTTTTAACAAAGATAATCGGTGTTCCCCAAGGAAACACATTTGGCCTTATGTAGTTTTTATCGATTAGCTACTTCAACTGTGATTTTAGTTCATTAAGTTCCAAAATTTTTGTTCTGTAAGGAGCCCTTGAGTTCGGCACCGTACCTGGTACTAACTCAATGGTGAAATCTAGTTCCCTTTTCAGAGGTAGTCTTGGAATTTCTTCTGGGAATACATCAGAAAATTCCTTAAGAATATGTATGTCTTCCAATTTTAACTTATCTTCTTTAGATGAATGGTTGTCGTTAATTACATTTACAACAAACATTTTACACCCTTTCCTTACAACCTTTTTAACTTGTAAAGCAGAAATTTGTCTAACAAAAGTTCTTCTAGGAATTCCCTTTACCGTTTCTGTATCTCCATCATTATTTAAACAAGTAAAAGTCTTTTCAAAACGGTTCAGCACTACTCTATGCTTTTCAAGCCAGTCCATGCCTATTAATACATCATAAGACCCCAAAGGTAAAATATTCAATTTAACTTGTGTATTTAACTTACTCATAAGCAAATCACAACTTTTCTTTTGGTCCCTATTGCTAACTGAACCAACCATGATTTATCAATTTTTTCTACTTTTAACTTGCAACTTTTCACTAAATCAGGTGATATGTAACTCAAACTTGCACCTGGATCAATTAGAATAGAGATAGGTTTGTTTTGTATCATACATTCGATCTCGAGCATGGAAGTTTGATGGTATGCTTGTCGGTTTTCTAGTGCTTCATTGATTCTGGGCATCTCCCTTGCTAAATCACCAACTGTTGGTTCTGTCTGCATCATATGAATGTTGTTGACTGTCCACTACAACAAAATAGCCCTTTAGGGGTGGTTTTGGCTTACCGGGGTCTTGGCAAACCCCCCCCTAAGAGTTTTTTCAGACCTTCGGAGGCGGTCTTTTAAAACCGCCCCTAAAAGTCATGGAAATTGGAGTTTTGGGGGCAGTGTTTTTAAATCCGCCCCAAAAGCCCTGAAATTTGACTTTTGGGGGCGGTTTGTCAACCCCCCCGCTAAAAGTCATGAGAATTGAACTTTGGGAGGCGGTTTTTTTGGAACCCCCCTTAAAAGTCATGATAATTGAACTTTTGGAGGTGGTTGTTTGAAAACCCCCCTAAAAGCCCAATTCTCATAAATTTTGGGGACGATTTGTCAACCCCTCCCAAAAGTCATGAGAATTGAACTTTTGGAGGTGGTTTTTTTGGAACCCCCCTTAAAAGTCATGAGAATTGAACTTTTGGAGGCGGTTGTTTGAACCCCCCCTAAAAGCCCAATTCTCATAACTTTTGGGGGCGGTTTGTCAAAACCCCTCCAAAAGTCATGAGAATTGAACTTTGGGAGGCAGTTTGTTTGGAACCCCCCTTAAAAGTCATGAGAATTGAATTTTTGGAGGCGGTTGTTTGAAAAGCCCCCCTAAAAGCCTAATTCTCAAGACTTTTGGGGGCGGTTCTAAAAAGACCCCCCAAAAGGTTTTTTCAAAGGCGGTTATTTAAACTCCCCCCAGAAGTGATGAGAATTCTCATGACTTTTTTGGGGGGGGTTTAAATAACCGCCTTAAAATACACCTTTAGGGGGGGTCTTAAAAGTCATGAGAATTCTCATGACTTTTAGGGGTTTTTTAAATAACTACCTTTAAAAACACCTTTAGGGGGGGTTTTAAATAACCGCTTTCAAAAACACCTTTAGGGGGGTCTTTTTAGAACCTCCCCCAAAATTCCTCATTGTTAATTTCTTGGTTGATATTTCATGTAGTGAACAAATTACTTAGCTGATAGATTATATAGTGAACAAATTACTTGGTAATTACTAACATATATTAATGATTTTTTCATTTTATACAAAGAATGCATTGAGTACTTTGAACTTGATGGATAAATAGCTCAAGTGGTTAAGTGATTTGAGTTTCATTCACGAGGGAGGGATGAGAACTTCCAAGGGGGTCAAGAAGCTCCATGGTTGGTGGGAAAAATCATGGGGCATCATGCCCTATTCTACAATAGTTATCCATGAGGTTCCTCTCCCACGTTACTTCATCCTCTTGTTGTGAGAAGAACTGGAGAACATATGGGAATTTGTACAGTTTGAAAAAGAGCACGCTTCAACAATCTACGGCCGAGGCAAAGGTTAGATGTTAAGGTTAGGTAGGAAGTGAGGGGGTTAGAGGTTTACGCTTCCAAGATGCATGAATTCATTGCATGGGTCAAGTGTGACAAGTGCATGAGTCATTTACATGCATTGGTTGTGTTAGGTCAGTGTCTTAGTGGGATTATTTATTTTGGCCACTTCAATATTTGTAACATTGAGGATGGTTCTCGTGGTCTAGACCATGTCCTATGAAGTAAACTTAGGGTCTAATGCCATGTTAATTTTCCATGGGGTTGATGGTCCATGCATGCTAACCTAGATTACCACATAAGAATCTCTATCCTACATGTGAGATCATCATGATCATCATTGTCATCATCGCCGTTGTCATTGTTGTTGTTGGTTTGTCCATGGTTATGTAAACCAATAAAGCAACAATGGTTTAATATGTATAGGTTATGTAAACCAATAATCTTGAGATTTGTAACACCAAAAATTAAAATTTTCCTTCCAATTTCAACATGCTAGTTATTTTCATTCCATCACCCTTTATTCTCATTGTTTTCCCCTTTATGTGAAGGGTGACTCAAGCGGCTTCCAATGGACAACAATGGAAACAATAAATCATAACATAATACAATGCCAATATCTAAGGCCTAGAATATATTGCAAACTAATGAGTTGGATGAATTCAAGATGCAATTACAAGAATTATTAGATAGAGGGTTCATATGACCAAGTGCATCACCTTGGGTAGCACACATATTGCTAGTCAATAAGAAGGATGAAACCTTTTGGATGTGCATTGGTTATAGAATGTTGAATAAAGTGACAATTAAGAACAAGTACCTTCTACCCAAATTGATGATCCTCTTTATTAACTCAAATGGGAAAATGTTTTTTCAAAGTTCGACTCAAGTTTTGGGTATCATCATATGAGAGTGGAATAAATTAGCGTAGCAAAGACTTCGTTTAGAATTATATATGGGCATTATGTGTTCCTAGTTCCCCCCTTTGCATTGACAAATGCTCCATACTTTTCATTTAATTAACAAATGATGTGTTCCAAAAGTATTTAGACAAGTGTGTTTTGGTATTCATTGATGACATCCTAATATATTCTAAAAATGAGGAGGAACGTAACACTTATCGCATTTCTTCCTATTGTTGTAGAAGCTACATGAATACCATCTATATGCTAATTAAAGAAAATGAAAATTCTTTAAGAAGGAGACTAAATATATCAGGCTTGTCATATCTAAAGAAGGATTAAAGATACACCCTAATAAGATCGAAGCTATGTCTAATTGTACAACCCCAAATAATGCGACCAAAGCAAGAAGCTTCTTGGATTAATTGGATATTATCAGAGAGTTGTCAAAGGATTCTAAAAAATTATAAGATCCTTGCCGAAGTTACAATATAAAGGTGTAAAAATTTATGTGGAAAACCATACATGAAGAAAGATACCGAGAACTTAAAGAGAATTCTCATGACAACACCTATAATGATACTTCCTTGCTTTGATAAGGATTTCTTGGTATGGATAAATGTGAGTGGTGAGAGCATTTAGGGAGGGTTCATGGAGGAAGGAAAAGTGGTGGAATATGAGTCTAGGTAGTTAAACATTCACAAGCAAAAGTAAGCAGATCGTGATAACTTGGATCTCTTAGTAACAATAGATTCCCATGTACTAAATGCATGGAAATATTATTTGGTTGATAGAAATTTTGAATTATGAATATAACACGAGGTCTTGAGATACTTGTAGACTCACCCACCATTGTTGTTTCTCTTCCTTCGTAATTTGGCTTTTCACAAGACTACACTTTCCTAAAATACATGCTTGATTGATTACATATATGTTCACCATATTTAGATGCTTTGTCAACAAGAAATAAACAAATATTTTCCTTCCAATCACACAAAAATCATAAACATTATATGTAACAACCATTTTTCAAGGAAAAGGGCAGATAACCTACAAATAAAAGACCATTTTTCAAGGAGTTTGAGGTGGGCATTTATGCCATTTTTACATACATGTTTCAAGAATGCACATCCATTCTAAAATTCATGCATGTTAATAATGCACACGCACTCTAAAACATGTGCATGTTCCTACTACAATGGTACTAAACCTATATAGCCTACCATACTTCCTACCTCAATACTCTAAACCTTAATCCATAGCCTCTAACACCTAAACAATATCACCACAAATAGACACTATGGGAAATTTCAATCCTCTTATTACATATATGAGAAGCATTCATAGTAGGATTTGGTATCAAGGTCAGATATGGTGTTTAAGACATTGAGTTTAATGCTAGATTCATAGAATTTCATTTATGAGATAAACAATTTAGGCTATGTTGACTACCATTTAGGTCATTTTTGTAACCTAAAGTGACTAATTTGAAACCCTCGAGAGGTTGGGTGGCATCATGTTTGGCCTTGGTTGCTCATAAGGTTTATTTATATGATAAGGCTTGGATTTACGTCCTTGACCATATCAATGTCTTGAGATCAATATGTAATGTTTAAAATGTTGACATGAAAGAACTAGTTGCATGATTTATCAGAGGCTAAGGATACCCTTGGTAAGTCATATGTGGTGATTCGAGGAATTATTCATGGCTTTGGATTTCTCAAATTTTTGTTTATGGATTAAGGCATGGCCTTATTCCCTATGTCTATTTCAACGCCATAAGACACATACATAGTGTTCAAAACCACCAAATGGCATCGACATCCCCAATCATAGACCAAAGATACCCTCAATGTGAGGCCATGTCTAGTTGTTCAATGAAACTTACTTGGCATTACATGTCTAGAAGATTCCTTTAGGGCTTGAGGTTCAAGTTTCCTTACCTAACCATGTCCAAGTCCCTAAGACTCATAACCATGACGAGAAGCTAGCCTTAGTTGTCATTTTTACGGTTTAGAATCTCTGTCATTACATGCTTAAGATAAAAACCAAAGTTGTTGCAAATATGAACTCCATCTTTGATCTCTGGATCCGAAACCTCATTCAAGGCAAGGTCGCTAAGTGGATTGTTATCCTTCAATAATATGACCCTAACCTCATGACCCCAAAGAGTAAAAAGGCTTCAGACGTGGCAAACTTCATTTTGGATTTACCTTTCGATCTTAATCATCCTTGTATCAATGACGATCTTTCAGATGAACATTCGTTCATTGTTTATCTGGATGGACCTTGGTATGGGGACATCCTCATTTACCTCCACACTCATAAGTTCATTCCTCGTCTCCCTTGTGACATTTGTTCTCAAATTCATCACAAACCCCCTTGAAACCTTCTGATTAGCAATGTTATATATCAACAAGGAGTCAATACTATCTTACAACAAAGCCTCACTTTCGATGAGGTTGAAGAGGTCTTGAATGACTACCATAGTAGTAGTTGTGGTGGCCACCTCTCCGGAATGGATACTGCCTAAAGGATAATCTGTGTCGATTATTTATTGCCTACATTATTTTTTGTTTGCATAGAGGCAGTGAAGCATTTCCAGAACTTCTAGCTCTTCATTCCTAAGGAAAGAGTGATTTATGTGGGTGAGTTTTATCTCTATCATCTTTGTCATTTCTTCATCACTCCAATTCATCAATATTGCTCGCACCAACGTTAATGTGATGGGTGTGCTTGTGACAAGTGTCATGTTATTGCTGGGAATATTTGTCATTTTGGACCATACTTTGGGTTAGGATATGCATGCAAGGGTTAATATCTGGTTAGGGTACAAGTTTGTCTTCTTTGTGTTGTGGACGATTCCACATACATAATCTAGTGTCCTTGCCAGCTTTTCTCACTTGTTTCATGCCCTAAATCTACGCATTAAGAAAGAAGCTTATCTTACTTGGATGAGAGAGACTTGATCTAAGTGCTTTGAAGATATTAGGGAAATGTTGGTATCTTTCCATGTACTCATTCCACCTATGATGACTCCCCACTCATATTTTATAACTTTGATGATCAAAGCCTTGATAGGGATTATCAATCAAAAAGATGAAAATATAATCAAACCCACCATCTACTATATTGATATTTTGTACTATAGTCATTTCGATGGTCACACCATCTCCCAAAATATCATTTGTGTGTGCTACTATTGATCGACCTTGATGCATGATTATTTCTCTTCATTTGTATACTCTCTTGATGCCAAATGCATGAACTTGAGATCCATGTCCCCATTATCTCTTGGCACCCTGTATCTCCACTTTCCTCATTGTGACATGGGGTCTCTATCTCATTAGAAAGATTAACCTTGAGTCACTGAAACAACCATTAATTTTTTTAATTTTTTAATGCACTAATAATTATTATGTAGAAATTTTCAATTAAACAGACATTGTAAATGAATAACATATAATGATATATTTAATAATAGTGATATACTTTCCCCTTTTTCAACATAATTTTCTTTCCCATTTTTCAATGGGATTTTCCTTCTTTATCCACATTTAGATTGAATCACATCTTAAATGTTTATTTAAAGAAGTTTTTCCACATGGAAATCATGTCTTCAGTTGTTAGTCTTGAGCAAACAATGTCTCTGTATTCATCTTCTCTCCAGTATCATCATCTCCTCTAACAATGTTTCAAGGGCATATTCACTTGGATCAAGCATATACTTAGAAATCAAAATAAATACAAAGAATATGGCTATTAGGAAGCGATATGCTCAACATGGCTTGGGAGATCCACACTGCATCTACATGCTCTAAAGAAAGAGTAGACCACCCACACTGGAGAAACAACTATTTGTGAACTCAGTATGATTGTCCGTACCTTTACGTATGGAAGTAACGTGACTGACCAAGAGTCAAACCCTGCAATAATAGCTATAAAATTTTTCCTAATCTAAAAATATAAAGACTTGAAACATGAACATCTCGTTTTGTATGATCAATGGCAGGATGCATCTCAGAGCAACCTAATAACCCTCATAAATCTTACAAATTATCTTGATGGGAACATTTTAACTATTTATATATGAAACTGATAAGAAAATTCTATCGATCCAAGGATTCGACCACTAGGCTCAAGATTTGTGTTGTTCTAACAAGTGATCGTAGAACCCTAAACATCTATCTTCTCCTTCTACACATCACCATTGTATTCCTTAAATGGATCCAATTTCTTTTCTCGATAAAAACATCGAAGGTCCCTAAATCGATTTGCAGAGTTATAACTAGTCACCTTGCTTCTTTCATTGGAGTCTAAGTGCACTTGAACACCGAGAACCCTGGAGTAGAAATAGAGAAGTCGAGCAACAACATTCCACACTACTTGTAGAACCAGGATAAGAATTTTGGCATAGCCATCATCATCATTGTCATCATATTCATCATCAACATCTTAGTCACCATCATCGTATTAAATACATTCACATATATAAAACATCATTGCCATCATTATCGTATTAAATACATTTGCATATATAAAAAATCATTTCCATTAATAAATTCACATATATAAAACAACATTACCATCATCACCATCAATCCAAAAGTACACTTTTGATCACTAAATTCTAATGATGAAAAATTAATAAAATGTAAAATGTTTAGTCTTCTTAAAAAAAACTACTTATAAAAAAAACACAATAAAAAATATTAAAGAACATTAAATAAATAAATATAAAAATAAATCAAAATCATAAAAATAAAAACAAAATCAAAATGGAAAAACAACAAAGAACAAAACCTCTACCCCAATATGCAGGCCCGACTGCCTTGATCCCGCCACGAGGGGCTCGATGAAGGATGCTCAACTGGTCTCTGAAGGGAGAAGGAAGATACTAAGGGATGACTAGTCTTGTTTTCGATTGTCGAGATTCTCAGGTCTAATCGTAGGTGTAGCATTTGAAGAATGCTCAGATTAGAACTGCGATCCAGTATTACAACTTGAGGAGAACACCAAATCATTGATGACTGAGGAATGGCATTTCAAAATCTAATTGAGAAAGATAATCGTTCGTCTCAACACTTGCAAATATTTGGTAGCTCTCGACATTGAAACGATCTGTGGAATTTATCCATATTAGGGTTGAAGTTACACAGAATCGCCATGGATGTACGATGTAGCCATAGTTATGTTTATTAGGGATTCGTTTGAAGGTTTTTGTTCCAGAACTGAGTGTGCATTTATAAACCTGGGTATTTTCATACAAAAGATTCAGGAATCCGAGGATGCACCATCAATTTCCTTTCAATATAAATTCTGGTAATGCTTGATGAATTCCTGTAATACTTCATTGTTTCCAATAAGTTAGATTGATTCTCTTAATTTATAGTTTCCTATCAATTAATTGTTTGAGGATGCAAGTGTGTTCCAGATTTGGGGTTTTTCCACACAACCTTGTTACATATGCCAACAATTAAAGTCTTATATTTGCCAGCATTTAGTAATGCTATTGTTGATATTTGATAGCATATGGACTTTAGTATTTGGAGTGGGTCTATGGTCTTTCCCTGCATCTTTTATCAAAGCCAACAGCTGATGAACCCAATACCCGATTTATATAGGGAAATTAAGATACATTCACACATTAACAATCTAAGAAAACTTGAATAGACCAAAATCTGTATGTAATCAAACTAAATCCAGCTACCCAGTTGTAGAAACTCATTCTATAACACTAGCTCTCAGACATCCTTCTTGAGAAAACCCAATGCCTGATATAAGGCAATCCAAGCTTCAAAACACCCTCGTAATATATGAAAAATCCTATTAATCTTAACAGAATCCAATAACCCACAGGAATAAACTTTACTCTGATACAGGGAAATCCAAATTCCAAAAAAGAAAAATCCAAAGCCTAGTTCAGGAAATTTTCCTCATGTTAGTGGAAACCCAATGCACAATAATTTAAATCTCAAGTCTGCTACTGATTCTGATATAATGTCGATAGATCGTATCCAAGTTGCAAACGTTATACAACGTGAAATGAAAATCCAAGCAAAAAAGAAGAATTGAAACCAACCTTTGAGGTTTGTAGCACAATTTGTTCATTTCAGTAACAACATTTGTAGCAAACCTCAATAACATACTTTTCCACTCTCAGGTTTCCATGTTCCTGGTTCAGTAACAACCTTTGTCACTCTCTTTACTTACATATCAGTCACAGAATTCAAACGAATTTTATGGGACTAATGGTTACAAACATGTGTTTCTTCCTAGGGGATCATATGTTCAAATCTGTAGGGGTCAGGGTATGTACATCTCCTTAAACTTTAGTAGTTATATCGCTGGACATAGGGGGGTCCTTTGTCGTACGAGCAATATAATGTGATATTTCAATGTGAGATTTATCCCTACAGAGTATATGTTTGCTAAATCTTAGTTTTGTGTGTTGAATATTTTATGTGGCTACACCTATAAAACCAACATTTGATCTACAAGAGAGCACTAAGTCTAACCTATTGAATAGCGTAAAGGAGTTTGTGTCCAAATTGGGGTTGAACATTACATCATCTTACATACAACATCAACATCTTGAACACCTATTTCAATTGTAAAATCCCAAGTTATAAAATTAGGTATTGTCCTACTATGGTCGAACCGGACATTCTCTCTCCTATAGACACTTTTATACTTTAGGATATGGCCAATAAGGCCTTGACATGCAATGGATGGGTCCGGGTGGTTAGATTCCAACATGGTGCCTACACCCAAATATCCATAGGCCAATCCCCAAGGGGAGGCATCGAAATTTCCTAACAAACCTATAGAGACAGACAAAGAGTTTTGGAGATGGAGAAAGACATTCCCAGCCCTTCTCAAGCCATTGCCTCTCAAGTGGGTGGATGAAGAGCCAAACACTACTTCTATCATTCCACTCACATCTGAACTTGGAGGCAATTGAATACCTTAGGTTCCCTAAAAAAATCTGAGATTCCTTAATAGTGTCTTCAACTAATGTAGAAACATGTTTCAACACCTATTTATGCCCCCCAACATGATATTGCATAATGTAGTAAGAAAGAACTTAATGAAACAAAAAGGCCTTTCTTTACCTTCTCTTGTAATAGAGAGAATATATGGGAGAAGATGACTATGTGATTGTCGTGATTGCATATTTTGGATATAATGGAATATATGTTGATGTAACAACCAATTTGGAGCTTCTTGTTGAAGTATATGTCAATTTGGTTGTTCTTATTGCACATATGTGCTTCCAATTGAAGAAAATGTTGTGAATGCTATTGATACTGGAAAATATGCCTTTTTAGGAATTGTTATACCACATGTTGAAGTTGTTGAAAGTGAACATGGTGTAGTGGTTGATATTGCAAAGGTTGTTCTTAAGGACGAAATCTCTTGATTTGTAGCAACATTGCTGCAACCATTGCCTTGCACACATTTGATTGGATTTTGATCGCAAAATATTCAAATCTTTGTTGCAACTACATTTAGGGATCCATTCCAATTCCTTGAAAGTTTAAACATTGTGGTTCCTGCTCCCCATTATCTTCTCCCATTCATGTAAAAGTTATATTTATGCTTCCCTTGTTATTTGCAATAGTAAAATATTCTAGGAAAATTTGAAGCCATCCTTCCCCAATCAACAAATTCATGGGTTCTTGGTTTGGTGATTAAACTTAATATCGTGTCGAATAACCCTCTTGGGTGAATATTATGCTTACGTGATTAGAAATGAAATTGTTGGCATGAATTAAATTTAACTTATTTAAACCTTTAATAATGGGTGAAGTTAGTTAAATAGAAACCAAGAAGTCACATCCTTCTATGCATATCATCCATCAAGGTCAATGAATAAGAAGGGCATATGTTGGTTCAAATACAAATGGTAGTTCAATCTCAAAGTAAAGGTTTCCCCTCAATCCTCTTTGCTTGAGGATTACCATTCTCCAACTCATGTTTAAATACAAGTTAAGTTTGGTGAAGAAACCTTGGACATTGTCAAAGTTCTTAGGATCCAAGAAGTTCAGTTCTACTTCGAGCAAATGGCCCCTCATTTCATCCTCCTTCCCAAAGAGATCAACCAATGTTGTCTAGATCTTATTTGGAGTCTTGCATGCATTAACCACAGATCGGGAGAAATAGGCATGCATAGGAGACCGTGAGCCTCGTCCATGTGATGAGCTGAGGTGGGTTCTGCTTCTGTGGCCATGGTTATCCGATACAAGCCTCTACTCCGGAGCTGGTGTAAAATTTTAGGCTTCCATTCGAAGTAATTATATGGCGTTAGAATTTTAGATGTGGGAAATTCCATCTTTTCTACTGCTTTCTTCTGTCTTCAGTGCGGGCAAAAGAGTGTCGGGGATGATCCTTGCTAGGGGCCTGCGGCCTGCAAGCTTTGATACCATGAAGATGCTTGCATAGAGGAATCACACATAGCAATGGTGAATGAAGAGAGAAGTGGAAAGACTAAATGAATAATGATAAAAAAATCTGTACAATAATATATACGGTAAATAACACATTTAATTAGCTTAGACATGTTCTACAATGAAGAGAGATTGATGTATAGTATATACTATGCGAACTGGGAGAGTTCCAGTGAGCTTGATGTATACTGGAGTTATACTGCCAGCTAATAACTCCAACATCCACTCGGAGTTGCTGGAGTTAAACTGCCAACTAATATCTCCAACATCCACTCGTTTGATTCCTCCTGCATCGCATTGCATTGCATAAGCGAACCCGGCTTGAGTACTTATGCTCATATCATCAAGAACTATCTTTAAGAAAAAACCTAATTTGAGTTACGATTCAGGAAAAGAATTGAAAAGAGAAAGAGCTTGATTATCACGGGATCAACAACCTGGCAAAGTTGGATAGCCAGTACGTCCTTTTGGCCTGCCTGATACCAAAACATCAGCGCCAAAGTTGGATAGCCAGTACGTCCTTTGGGAAAGTTGCTGCTGCTATCGATCTTATACATGATAATGTAGCCCTCATATTGGCACGATATCCTGAAATCATTGCATATGAATATCAAATTAAACGAGTATTTCCAATACTATGTACCGTTTATATTCGATGTCCACCACACCCGAAGATACGACTTGGCTCACTTTGTCTGTGGGGCGAAGTTTAGTGTAGCCACGAAGCTCATGATTGAATCAATTCGCGAATATTATCTAGCCTGTTGCCGGTCATCGGCTATTTATTACGGGAAAGGAAGCCATGGAAGCCATTGAAGTCGAAACAAAGGCATAGCTAAAACTAAGAAATGCTTAGAGTGAGAAAAAGATTCAGGAGAAAATCTATGATGGTTTGATGTTTTAGATGAATAGTCGATGGTATATTGAAATGCAATGTAACAGAGTATTTATAACTAACCAACCCTTGTCTGAAGGGAATGGCAAATCTGCAAATTGTTTGGATAGAGTATAAAGTTTGAACACATGGAATTCTGCTCATCTTCCATGATGTTAGTGCGTTTGGTATGAGAAGTAGAACTGAAAGGAAGTGAATGTCTATGCAGCAAAGTCGTCTTGAATATTGAGAAAACTGATAATAGAAGATCATATACCGTCTATGTGAATGGATAATGGTAATTGTATAACATGCTTTCTTTAAACAGACTGATTCTTTCTGCAAAACACAGCGCACGCAGTATCATAATTTAAAGTTGAAACGAGTAGAGAAAACGTGGCCAAATAGCTAATTTGCTTGGCAGTAGGTTTTTCTTTTTCATCGCAAAGATTCAAGACACATTATGAACAGGGAAGGAAAGAGATAGTGTTTGAGTTGTGGTGGTATTCCTCATCGATGGGTCGTCCAAAGCCGTCTCCCTCTGACACTGAGTTATGGGAATGGATGCCAGTAGCATATGATTTCGGCATTCACATCTTCTCCATATTGAAATTACAACATTTCTTCGGGATTAGGCTGTAGAGCATGTTTATGCTATTAAAAATAAAAAATAATAAAAAATAATTAAAAAATTTATGTTTGCTTATAAAATATAAAAAATAAAATAAAATAAAAAGTAGGCTCATAAAATAAAAATTTAAGGTAGTCTTTTTAAATTCCAAATAAATAATTATAAAAAAAAATATAAAAAACAAATTATAACTATACATAGATAATTGATAAGGGATGCATAAATAACGCATAGTTGATGCATGCATGGAGAGAACACCAACTACAGATTATTGCATAAAAAAATGGATCTCATCACTCTAAAAGTGGGAATTCCTCTCAATCTCCTGGCGTCACCGCCAACACACCCGACTGGGCGGGTCACCATCCTTTTTGCTGGCCCGGTGCTTCTCTGTTTCGACCTTATGATATCTCCTATTTATTTCGGCAATTATTTCTTGTCTGTTTTCATGTTAGTCGTTGTTTCAGATGTAATTAGGATAGGAGGGTCCTCTGTCCAGACATACCTTTTCGCTGATAGTCTGGTCTTTTGTAATGGCTCTACGATAGATGATAAACTTGGGAAGGTTGATCCTCCTTTTTGGACCTGTGTAAGAGGTAGCTACTATGATAGAACTTTCAGACAGAAGAGATAGTATATAATATATTAATATATATTATATTTTAAATATATAATATAGAATACAAGATCACAGTATATAGTATGTTAATATATATTATATTTCAAATATGATATAGAATACAAGATCATAGTATGTCAATATATATAATATTTAAAATATGAGTTGTTTAAAGGAACTAATTAATGTTAATATTATATTATGGTACAGTACCATACTATACAATGTTTAAACCGTTTTGCTTTCTAAAAATGTCTCAGATTTTAATATTTAATTTTATTGTTTTAATCATGTTAATATTTAACTAATTAATGTTAATATTATATTATGGTACAGTACCATACTATACAATGTTTAAACCGTTTTGCTTTCTAAAAATGTCTCAGCTTTTAATATTTAAATTTTATTGTTTTAATCATGTTAATATTTAATATTTAATTTTTTATTATTTTAATCAAATTGGAGGTGAATCTTGGATGGCTTGGAATTGTTATATAGTATACACTATAATAAATTATACTTTATTACTTTCCATTGTTCAAGAAGTTATAACTTAGTAATAAAACTTGATAGCAAGTCTTTATAATTAAAGTTTAGAAAACAAACGCACATATCATGACATAAAGAATGTTTCATAAAAAGTTTAAATAATAAGATTATACTTGTGGGCAACATACTCATGCCTTTTCACACAATGCATTAATACTAGTCAATGCACCTAAGTCAACTGTGATTTTTCAATGTCCCTCAACCTTCACTTAAGTGTGATTCTTCAATGTGCCTCAACCTCCACTCAAGTGTGTCTACTTTGGCCCTCCTCCCACAACACTCAACTTTCAACTTTAATGCAACACTCTCAACTTTACTACTCATAATGCAACATGATGGCAAATGCCAAACAATGGAAAGCAATACTAATTGCCAAATTAGGTGTATTCTTCATTGGTGTGTGAATGATGTGTATTCTTCATTAGTGTGTGACAATATTATATGTAGAAATTAGGGAGTTTAGAATCCTTTCATTTTTTTATTTTATTTTTTTGTCATTGGCAACAAAACACTGAGGAAATATGACAAACATGAAAAGGATATATTGTAATATTCCAAAATTTCGTAAAAATTTAAAAAAAAATTAAGCATTAGGTTTAACATTAGATGATGTGTAGAATTAATAAATATCTATTAAATGACTATACTTAATATCAACTAATTACGACATGTAATTATCTTTAGAAACTTTTAGTTTGTCTTATTGACAATTTAATGCACGAATACCCCTATGTCTGTTTTTAATGATCGTAAATATTATTTGAGTTGTCATTTTTTGTCCACGCATACTATTTTATGAAACATAAGTATTATGATACTTTAACTATAAATATGAAATTATCGTCTTTTAATATGATGTGTGGTATTTATGGTATACTCCTACATACAGTGCAATCATACTATGACTTGGTTGTACCTTGTGTTAAGGTATGATAGATGGTACTTATGATATTGATTATTTATT
Source organism: Larix kaempferi (assembly GCA_027924585.1). Taxonomy (NCBI): domain Eukaryota; kingdom Viridiplantae; phylum Streptophyta; class Pinopsida; order Pinales; family Pinaceae; genus Larix; species Larix kaempferi. The sequence continues at coordinate 2,035,550 of BSBM01001218.1, forward strand.
GGTACACTCTCATTTATAATTTACTTCTTGTTGGCAGTTGGATTCTAGTGTACAACTTTGAGGCTTACTTAGCTTAAAGCTAATGCATCATCTCTTTAACTGTCCGGGTTATAGGTCGCATACTTTTGGTGTTTGTTAAGATAGTGCAATGATTTCTATTAATTCCTATGTTAGAATATTAAAGATCCTCACCTTATTTAAGTGGTGACTAGTAAGTCTAGATACCAAGGTTATAATTGCATAACGTGTTCAGAATTAATGTGTGATGTTAATAGAATGCGAAGGCTATGGTGTTCAATGTTACTCTTCATCGTTTCTAGTTTATTAAACTTACCTTAAAGTGGGAGTCTTCATACTTTGCAAAGAATGGTGAAATAGACATAAACTCCATGGAAAAGGTGAACTATGGTGTTTCCAAGTAATACTTCGGGGTATTAATATTTGTTATGTTTAAACGATGTAATAGTGGGTCGTGAGTTTTCATTCGGTGCCACATTAAAATATGTAATGGGAAACTATGTTGAAACTATATCAAAGTGGATCCTTGTAATACCATCGACGTGGTGGTAGCTGGCACATTGATTGTTTTCAAGGTCGTAAATGCACCTCGATAGTGTCGAAATCCTACTGCGATTTTTAGGGCTTTTGGTCTTTGGTCTAATATTACTCTTCGTTATGGAGGAGGGGGCTAGACCTGCTCGACTACCATAGTTTGTTAGCATTCATGCTCCACTCGTCGAGTTGGTTTGAAGGAGGATGAGTGCTAGTTCATGGGGAGTTAAGGGTTGGCATCGTGCACACGCTTTCCAATGCCTGATTCTTCCCTTGGCTTTGAGATTGGTTACAGTCAAGGTAAGCTATGATACAGTATACAAACTCTCACTGGTTTATAGTACTGTGTTGAGTTTCCTGTTCGTATTTAACTTGGTTTTCATTTTCATGGCAGGGCAATATCTTTTAATCCATGGTGAAGTTGTTATGACGAAGGGGAAATCCTGCAATGGGTATACTCACCGGTAAGCCTCGGTCAGACGTCCAGGTTCCTCTGTAAACAAGGATGCAATAAATTTTTTTCTCTTCGTCAATACAAACTCCATTTGTTAAGAGGGTTTTCGAGACTATGTTACTGCAGTAGTCAATTTTCTGGGCATTGAACCGAGTTGGTTTTTGCCTGTAGTGTTGGTAGGATGTTGTTTTTAAAGGATTATCGTTGGTCATCCCGGTAGTTCAACATGCAATGTAAATACTATACTTTAATAAGAATGGTTTGCTCGTTTTCTTGGAAATGTATTTTAACTCTGTGTAAAATGGCTTGGAGTTTTGTTTTTGGTTAATGATAGAAGGGATAAACCCTAACTTCGATTTTTGAAAATATATGAAGTAGGCTATAGGGTTTAAACCCCTGAGCCCATCTATGAAGTTTAAATTATAACTTATAAGCTTTTAATGTTGATTGTTTTATATGATAAAAGCCTGGGTGAGTTGAGACTCGAGCCCGTAACCTTTGTTGGCTCAGAATAGTTATTCTGAAAGATTTTACTGTCGGTCTTATGGACCTATTTACAAGATATTAACAATATGAGTTGGTTTTGCAAAATATTAGTTGTTTTAAGCTGTGTAAGTTACAGCTTGGACTCTGTTCTGACAAATACTTTGATAATGTAATAAGTTGGGGTGTTGATTTATGGTGTACCCGATTTCTCTATAGGGTTTAGGATTGAGCCTAGCACTGCATGAATTTATGTTTTGTTAATTTGTTGAACCTTATGTTTCAACGTAAGGGTGAGCTTCTCCAAATGGAGACTCGAACCCTTGTTTATTATTCAGATTCTGTATAATGGTTTAAACCTAGGTTACTAGAAGTCATTTAAGTTTTGTTATTAATTTTAATACGTGGGTTAAACCCTCGGATGAGCCTATATAGGTCTCAATCCTGAAATGCTGCTTATATTAAGTTATCCCTGTAATGAATACAGGTGTTACCTTTCCACTATATGTTTATATGTTTTTACTGCAATAATGATTCGATACTTGTATAAATTATTTGACCAACGATATAGTTTATATGATATGGATATGAATGTTTGCACTAATGTGCTTTTCCATACCCTGGTTTATAATACTACTGTATATTGTCTAAGTCATTACATAGGTACTATGTTATGTTTATTTGAGTAGTTTGTTTGGAAAAGAGACTATAAACTCTCTATATGCAATGCTACAATAGTTTATGAAAGTATTTAAATGATAATCTACAACTTAGGGTTTGCATTAATGTATAGTATAGATATATGATAAGTAAATATGTAGACTCTGTTCTTAAAACATTATTTGTATCTTATGAGACGATTAGTAAAGGTATAACTAGATATTTCAATTTGCATTCTGAGATGAAACCCTATATCATTCTGCTAATTGTTTTATGGAAACTAGCATAAAAATCTAAATGCATTTACATTGATAACAAAAACCTGATACTGCTATCGTATATAGTATGGATTTGCTATGCGGTAGGAGTAGTATATCATAAAAGTCTTATTCTATTTGAAGTATAAACCTACCGCTATTTTCCAATCTCATCTCCAAAGTTAATTATACACTTCCTGTACTAGAGTACATTGTCTATGATGAAAGGTAAAATATAGGAAGATATTTTGTTCATTCACTTCTATCATCTCATTCATTCATTAAATCTGTAGAAACTAATTTAAATTAATGAGAAGATCATTCAATAGTTCAGATAACTAATAACCAGAAAATAACATTTTTAAACAATCTAAACAACATAGTTTAACTAGTGTAGAAGGAAAACATAACAAGTAAAAACCTGATAGCTTGTTAGGGTGGAAAAACACCCAAAGAGGCCTGTTCCTCCCAACCTTCTCCAGAAGAAGCAGCCAAATCACTTGCTCCCTTGGACCCCCGATCCTGTTTACTGAACCACTAGGAAGAAGACTCTGTGTAGAAGGAAGGCCCTCAAGTTGTACTTCAGCAATCAATGGAGACTTGCATACGCCTCACCTATGTACTTCAGCAATCAATGGAGACTTGCATACATAAAAAAACCTTTGCACTCTGCAGGAAAACTCTGCACTCAGCAGAAATCAAACAGACTTACACTACAACTCAAAACATAGATTCCCCTCATCGAATCTCTTGTGTGCATACATAAGAACCACAAGGTAAATTTTCTCGTCAGAAAAATTGTGAGCCTCTACTCAAATTTGATGGATAATAAAAGATGCCTAGGTCTTTTAGTGGCCAGTTTTAAAATAAATGAGTCTTAAGCTCCAGTTCCACATTCGAGGGAACTTGACCACAATTTAAGGGAGTTTTCCATAACAATAGATAGTTACTGAGTTCATGATGCTGCCACTTGTCCATTTCTTCTACCCCAGATTCCATTCCTCCTAGTGGGTCAGTAAACACTCTTTCAATAGTCTCTTTTGGTGAGTGTCTCCTATTTTATTTATTAAATAATAATATTATGCATTTACAGTCATCCTTGACCACTTGGTCAAATATAAAACTTTACAATAAAAGTTAAGACAATGTTTTTCCACAACCATAAAATGTCTCAAGTATTGGGTATGTTACAAACACCCCCACTTAAGCTCAACATCGTCCTCGTTGTTGCTTATTATTTATCAGAGCCTCCCTGGAACAGAATTGGATATGTTGCCCGCATATTACTTTCCAATTCCCAGGTAGCTTCATCCGGGCTAAAGTGCTTCCATTACAACTTTACCTGCCCTATGGTATGATTCTGGAGCATAATTTCTCTCTTGTCAAGGATACAGCCCAGTTCCACTTGAAAATCTCCTTCGGGCTCCACCTGTATGTCATTCCAATTAGCACATGAGTAGCATCGTGCACATACTTTTTCAAAATATAAATATAGAAAACGTTATGTATTCTCAAATTAGATGGTAAAGCCAATTGATATGCAATTGGTCCAATCCTTGACAAAATTTCAAATGGTCCACAATACCTGGGTGCTAGTTTAGCACAACTCCCAATCTTAAAAGAACTTTTCTTTGGTCTTACCTTAACAAAAACATGATCTCCTACCTGAAATTTCTTTTCAGTTCATTTCAGATCTGCATAACTTTTTTGTCTGTCTTGTGCAATTTTTAAATTGCCTTGTACCTGTTTCACGGTTAGCTCCATTTCTCTTAACAAATTTGGTCCTAACATCAATCTGTCAACAAGATTACTACAAGAGATGGGAGTATCACATTTCCTTCCATATAAAATCTCAAATGGACTAAGTCTAGCAAAAGTTTGATAGCGATTATTGTAAGCAAGCTCAACTAAATGTAAATAGTCTTCCCATTTAGTTAGCTGATATTTTACATACATTCTTAACATGTCTTCTATAATCTGATTCACCTTTTCAGTTTGTCCATCAGTTTGAGGGTGAAAAGATGTACTGAAATTTAAATTAGTATCTAAACCTTTCAACAATTCTGTCCAAAAATTTCTAGTAAACTTAGAATCACGATAAGAAATTATTACCTTAGGAATTCCGTGTAAACGAAAGATTTGCTTCATAAACACATCAGCAATGTTAACATCTTTAAAAGTAGTTTAAACCGGAATAAAATGAGTTTCTTTACTAAGATTATCCACAACTACCATTATTGAGTCATTCTGTTTTTTATTCTTAGGAAAACCAGTTATAAAATCAATACTTATAATTTCTCACATCCACTGTACAATTGGCAATGGCTGTACTAGGCCAGCTGGGTGTTGATGCTCAGCTTTAATTTGCTGAGATTCAAAGCACCTAGCTATGTATTTAGCTACTTCAGTTTTCATGTTTGGCCAAAAGTAATCCTCTCTCAGCATGGTTATCATTTTTTGATAACGAGGGTGTCCCAAATAAGGATTTTTATGAATTTCATCTAAAATCAACAACTTAACTTTTGACACATTAGGTACATAAAGTCTGTTTTTATAAGTCATCAAACCTTTTTCGTTAATGTTGTAATCTGTTATTAAATTTTCAGATACATTTTCAACAATTTTATCATGTAATTTATGATAATTTTCATCTTGATTAATTCCTTCTTCGATTTGATTTTCCAGATCTGTTTTATAAGTGTTGATTGCTGCCACAAAATTTAATTTAGCATTTCTGCTTAAGGCATCAACAACTTTGTTTTCTTTACCCTTAATGTGTTGAATCTTGAAATCGTATTCGCTAAGGAAATCTAGCCATTTAGCTTTCCTTGCATTCATATTTGTTTGATCCAACAAATATTTTAACCCTTTATTATCTGTCATTAGTGAAAACTTCCTTCCAATCAAGTGATGGCGCCACATTTTTAATGCATGTATTACGACTTCCAACTTTAGATCGTAGGCCGCGTAGTTCTTTTCGTGAACTTTTAACTTCCCCAACTCGTAGGCTATTACATGACCTTCTTGAGTTAAGACACCACCAAGTCGATCATTGCATGCATCAGTGCATACAACGAAGTCCTTATTTGGATCTGCAATTTTTAATTCAGGTGATGTTGTTAATAATTCTTTTAGTTTCTTAAAACTCTCCTCACACTTTTGGTCCCATACGAATTTCTTTCCCTTCTTCTGCAAGGAGGTTATGGGATTCACAATTCTGGAGAATCCTTCAATAAATTTTCTGTAGTAGCCTGTGATTCTCATAAAAGAACGTACATCTGTTACGTCTTTTGGGACATGCCACCCATTAATTGCTCTTATTTTATCTGGATCAATTGTGATCCCATATTTAGATATTATATGACCTAAATATTGTATTTTATCTTTGTAAAAGTCACAGTTACTGAACTTACCATAAAGTTGATGTTCTCTTAACATTTGCAAAATTATTCTTTAGTGTTCGTCGTGTTCTTTTTTAGTCTTAGAATAAATTAGAATATCATGAATGAATACAATTACAAACTTGTCTAGATACTTATGTAGAACATTATTCATTAGACACATAAAGACTGCTAGAGCTTAGTTATCCCAAAAGGCCTAACTACGAATTCGTAACGACCATAACATGTCTTGAAAGCAGTTTTAAAAATGTCTTCGTCTTTTATCCTGACTTGATGGTGCCTCGACCTAAAGTCTATTTTAGAAAATATCAATGCTCCACGTACTTGATCAAATAGATCATCGATGCGGGGCAGAGGATATCAATTTTTAATAGTCATTTTATTTAGTTGATAGTAGTCTATGCATAATCGCAAGGTACTGTCCTTCTTTTTAACAAAGATAACCGGTGTTCCCCAAGGAAACACACTTGGCCTTATGTAGTTTTTATCGATTAGTTACTTCAATTGTGATTTTAGTTCATTAAGTTCCAAAATTTTCATTCTATAAGGAGACTTTGAGTTCGGCACCGCAGCTGGTACTAACTCAATGGTGAAATCTAGTTCCCTTTTCAGAGGTAGTCCTGGAATTTCTTTCGGGAATACATCAGAAAAGTCCTTAAGAATATGTATGTCTTCCAATTTTAACTTATCTTCTTTAGATGAATGGTTGTCATTAATTACATTTACAACAAACATTTTACACCCTTTCCTTACAACCTTTTTAACTTGTAAAGTAGAAATTTGTCTAACAAAAGTTCTTCTAGGAATTCCCTTTACTGTTTCAGTTTCTCCATCATTATTTAAACAAGTAAAAGTCTTTTCAAAACAGTTTAGCACTACTCTATGCTTTTCAAGCCAGTCCATGCCTATTAATACATCATGAGACCCCAAAGGTAAAATATTCAATTTAACTTTTGTATTTAACTGACTCATAAGCAAATCACAACTTTTAACAAATTCTGCAACTTTTCTTTTGGTCCCTATTGCTAACTGAACCAACCATGATTTATCAAAATTTTCTACTTTTAACTTGCAACTTTTCACTAAATCAGGTGATATGTAACTCAAACTTGCACCTGGATCAATTAGAATAGAGATAGGTTTGTTTTGTATCATACATTCGATCTCGACCATGGAAGTTTGATGGTATACTTGTTGGTTTTCCAGTGCTTCATTGATTCTGGGCATCTCCCTTTCTAAATCACCAACTGTTGGTTCTGTCTGCATCATATGAATGTTGTTGACTGTCCACTACAACAAAATAGCCCTTTAGGGGCGGTTTTGGCTTGCGGGGGTCTTGGTAAAACCACCCCTAAGAGTTTTTTCAGACCTTTGGAGGCGGTCTTTTAAAACCGCCCTTAAAAGTCATGGAAATTGGACTTTTGGGAGCGGTTTTTTTAAATCCACCCCCAAAAGTCCTAAAATTTGACTTTTGGGGGCGGTTTTTTTGACCTCCCCCCCCCTAAAAGCCCAATTCTCATAACTTTTGGGGTTGGTTTGTCAACCCCCCCTTAAAAGTCATGAGAATTAAACTTTGGGAGGCGGTTTTTTTGGAACCCCCCTTAAAAGTCATGATAATTGAACTTTTGGAGACGATTGTTTGAACCCCCCCCCTAAAAGCCCAATTCCCATAAATTTAGGGGACGGTTTGTCAACCCCCCCCAAAAGTCATGAGAATTGAACTTTTGGAGGCGATTTTTTTGGAACCCCCCTTAAAAGTCATGAGAATTGAACTTTTAGAGACGGTTGTTTGAAACCCCCCCCTAAAAGCCCAATTCTCATAACTTTTGGGGGCAGTTTATCAAAACCCCTTTAAAAGTCATGAGAATTGAACTTTGGGAGACGGTTTGTTTGGAACCCCCCTTAAAAGAAACGAGAATTGAATATTTGGAGGCGGTTGTTTGAAAAGCCCCCCTAAAAGCCTAATTCTCAAGAATTTTTGGGGCGGTTCTAAAAAGACCCCCCCAAAGGTTTTTTTGAAGGCGGTTATTTAAACCCCCCCCAAAAGTCATGAGAATTCTCATGACTTTTGGTGGTGGGGGTTTAAATAACCGCCTTAAAAAACACCTTTAGGGGGGGGTCTTTTTAGAACCTCCCCCAAAAATCATGAGAGTTCTCATGACTTTTAGGGGTTTTTTAAATAACCGCCTTTATAAACACCTTTAGGGGGGTTTTTAAATAACTGCTTTCAAAAACACCTTTAGGGGGGTTTTTAAATAACTGCTTTCAAAAACACCTTTAGGGGGGGTCTTTTTAGAACCTCTCCCAAAATTCCCCATTGTTAATTTCTTGGTTGATATTTCATGTAGTGAACAAATTACTTAGTTGATAGATTATATAGTGAACAGATTACTTGGTAATTACTAACATATATTAATGATTTTTTCATTGTATACAAAGAATGCATTGAGTACTTTGAACTTGATGGATAAATAGCTCAAGTGGTTGAGTGATTTGAGTTTCATTCATGAGGGAGGGATGAGAACTTCCAGGGGGGTCAAGAAGCCCCATGGTTGGTGGGAAAAATCATGGGGCATCATGCCCTATTCTACAATAGTTAGCCATGAGATTCCTCTCCCAAGTTACTTCATCCTCTTGTTGTGATAAGAACTGGAGAACATATGGGAATTTGTACAGTTTGAAAAAGAGCAGGCTTTAACAATCTAGGGCTGAGGCAAAGGTTAGATGTTAAGGTTAGGTAGGAGGTGAGGGGGTTAGAGGTTTATGCTTCCAAGATGCATGAATTCATTGCATGGGTCAAGTGTGACAAGTGCATGAGTCATTTACATGCATTGGTTATGTTAGGTCAGTGTCTTAGTGGCATTATTTATTGTGGCCATTTCAATATTTGTAACATTGAGGATGGTTCTCATGGTCTAGACCATGTCATATGAAGTAAACTCAGGGTCTAATGCCATGTCAATTTTCCATGGGGTTGATGGTCCATGCATGCTAACCTAGATTACCACATAAGAATCTCTAGCCTACATGTGAGATCATCATGATCATCATTGTCATCATCGTTGCTGTCATTGTTGTTGTTGGTTTGTCCATGGTTATATAAACCAATAAACCAACCATGGTTTAATATTTATAGGTTATGTAAACCAATAATGTTGAGATTTGTAACACCAAAAATTAAAAATTTCCTTCCAATCTCAACATGCTAGCTATTTTCATTCCATCTCCCTTTCTTCTCATTGTTTTCCCCTTTATGTGAAGGGTGACTCAAGTGGCTTCCAATGGACAACAATGGAAACAATAAATCATAACATAACACAATGCCAATATCTAAGGCCTAGAATAAATTGCAAACTAATGAGTTGGATGAATTCAAGATGCAATTACAAGAATTATTAGATAGAGGGTTCATATGACCAAGTGCATCATGTTGGGTAGAACACATATTGCTAGTCAATAAGAAGGATGGAAACTTTTGGATGTGCATTGGTTATAGAATGTTGAATAAAGTGACAATTAAGAACAAGTACCTCCAAATTGATGATCCTCTTTATTAACTAAAATGGGAAAACATTTTTTCAAAGTTCGACTCAAGTTTTGGGTATCATCATATGAGAGTGGAATAAATTAGCGTACCAGAGACTTCGTTTAGAACTATATATGGGCATTATGTGTTCCTAGTTTCCCCCCTTTGCATTGAAAAATGCTCCATACTTTTCATTTAATTAACAAATGATGTGTTCCAAAAGTATTTAGACAAGTGTGTTTTGGTATTCATTGATGACATCCTAATATATTCTAAAAATGAGGAGGAACGTAACACTTATCGCATTTCTTCCTATTTTTGTAAAAGCTACATGAATACCATCTATATGCTAAGTAAAGAAAACGAAAATTCTTTAAGAAAGAGATTAAATATATCAGGCTTGTGATATCTAAAGAAGGACTAAAGATACACCCTAATAAGATCAAAGCTATGTCTAGTTGTACAACCCCAAATAATGCAACCAAAGTAAGAAGCTTCTTGGATTAATTGGATATTATCAGAGAGTTGTCAAAGGATTCTAAAAAATTATAAGATCCTTGCCGAAGTTACAAGATAAAGGTGTCAAATTTATGTGGAAAACCATACATGAAGAAAGATACCGAGAACTTAAAGAGAATTCTCATGACAACACCTATAATGATACTTCCTTGCTTTGATGAGGATTTCCTGGTATGGATAAATGCGAGTGGTGAGAGCATTTAGGGACGGCTCATGGAGGAAGGAAAAGTGGTGGAATATGAGTCTAGGTAGTTAAACATTCACAAGCAAAAGTAAGCAGATCGTGACAACTTGGATCTCTTAGTAACAATAGATTCCCATGTCCTAAATGCATGGAAATATTATTTGGTTGATAGAAAGTTTGAATTATGAATAGAACACGAGGTCTTGAGATACTTGTAGACTCACCCACCATTGTTGTTTCTCTTCCTTCGTAATTTGGCCTTTCACTAGACTACACTTTCCTAAAATACATGCTTGATTGATTACATATATGTTCACCATATTTACATGCTCTGTCAACAAGAAATAAACAAATATTTTCCTTCCAATCACACAAAAATCATAAACATTATATGTAACAACCATTTTTCATGAAAAGGGCAGATAACCTACAAATAAAAGAGCATTTTTCAAAGAGTTTGAGGTGGGGATTTATGCCATTTTCACATACATGTTTCAAGAATGCACATCCATTCTAAAATTCATGCATGTTAATAATGCACACGCACTCTAAAACACATGCATGTTCCTACTACAATGGTACTAAACCTATATAACCTACCATACTTCCTACCGCAATACTCTCAACCTTAATCCATAGCCTCTAACACCTAAACAATATCACCACAAATAGACACTATGGGAAATTTCAATCCTCTTATTACAGATATGAGAAGCATTCATAGTAGGATTTGGTATCAAGGTCAGCTATGGTGTTTAAGACATTGAGTTTAATGCTAGATTCCTAGAATTTCATTTATGAGATAAACAATTTAGGCTATGTTGACTACCATTTAGGTCATTTTTGTAACCTAAAGTGACTAATTTGAAACCCTCAAGAAGTTGGGTGGCATCATGTTTGGCCTTGGTTTCTCATAAGGTTTATTTATATGATAAGGCATGGATTTACTTCCTTGACCATATCAATGTCTTGAGACCAATATGTAATGCTTAAAATGTTGACATGAAAGAACTAGCTGCATGATTTATCAGAGGCTAAGGATACCCTTGGTAAGTCATATGTGGTGATTCGAGGAATTATTCATGGCTTTGGATTTCTCAATTTTTTGTTTATGGATTAAGGCATGGCCTTATTCCCTATGTCTTTTTCAAGGCCATAAGACACATACATAGTGTTCAAAACCACCAAATGGCACCGACATCCCCAATCATAGGCCAAAGATACCCTCAATGTGAGGCCATGTCTAGTTTTTCAATGAAACTTACTTGGCATTAGATGTCTAGAAGATTCCTTTAGGGCTTGAGGTTCAAGTTTCCTTACCTAACCATGTCCAAGGCCCTAAGACTCATAACCATGACGAGAAGCTAGCCTTAGTTGTCATTTTTACGGTTTAGAATCTCTGTCATTACATGCTTAAGATAAAAACCAAAGTTGTCATTTTTACGGTTTATAATGTCTGTCATTACATGCTAAGTGGATTGTTATCCTTCAATAATATGACCCTGACCTCATGACCCCAAAGAGTAAAAATGATTCAGACATGGCAAACTTCATTTTGGATTTACCTTCCGATCTTAATCATCCCTGTATCAATGACGATCTTTCAGATTAACATTCGTTCATTGTTTATTTGGATGGACCTTGGTATGGGGACATCCTCATTTACCTCCACACTTATAAGTTCATTCCTCGTCTCCCTTGTGACTATTGTTGTCAAATTCATCACAAATCCCCTTGAGACATTCTTATTAGCAATGTTTTATATCAATGAGGAGTCAATACTATCTTACAACAAAGCCTCACTTTCGATGAGGTTGAAGAGGTCTTGAATGACTACCATAGTAGTAGTTGTGGTGGCCACCTCTCCGGAATGGATACTGCCGAAAGGATAATCTATGTCGATTATTTATTTCCTACCTTATTTTTTGTTTGCATAGAGGCAGTGAAGCATTTCCAGAACTTCTAGCTCTTCACTCCCAAGGAAAGAGTGATTTATGTGGGTGAGTTTTATCTCTATCATCTTTGTCATTTCTTCATCACTCCAATTCATCAATATTGCTCGCACCAACGTTAATGTGATGGGTGTGCTTGTGACAAGTGTCATGTTATGGATGGGCATATTTGTCATTTTGGACCATACTTTGGGTTAGGCTATGCATGCAAGGGTTAGTATCTGGTTAGGGTACAAGTTTGTCTTCTTTGTGTTGTGGACGATTCCACATACATAATCTAGTGTCTTTGCCAGCTTTGCTCACTTGTTTCATGCCCTAAATCTACGCATTAAGAAAGAAGCTTATCTTACTTGGATGAGAGAGACTTGATCTAAGTGCTTTGAAGATATTAGGGAAATGTTGGTATCTTTCCATGTACTCATTCCACCTATGATGACTCCCCACTCATATTTTATAAATTTGATGATCAAAGCCTTTATAGGGATTATCAATAAAAAAAATGCAAATATAATCAAATCCACCATCTACTATATTGATATTTTGTACTATAGTCATTTTGATGGTCACACCACCTCCCCAAATATCATTTGTGTGGGCTACTATTGATCGACCTTGATGGATGATTATTTCTCTTCATTTGTATACTCCCTTGATGCCAAATGCATGAACATGAGATCCATGTCCCCATTATCTCTTGGCACCCTGTATCTCCACTTTCCTCATTTGTGACATGGGGTCTCAATCTCATTGGAAAGATTAACCTTGAGTCACTGAAACAACCGTTAATTTTTTTAATTGTTTAATGCACTAATAATTATTATGTAGAAATTTCCAATTAAACAAACATTGTAAATGAATAACATATAATGATATATTTAATAATAGTGATATACTTTCCCCCTTTTCAACATAATTTTCTTTCCCATTTTTCAATGGGATTTTCCTTCTTTATCCACATTTAGATTGAATCACATCTTAAATGGTTATTTAAAGAAGTTTTTCCGCATGGAAATGACATCTTCAGTTGTTAGTCTTGAGCAAACAATATCTTTGTATTCATCTTCTCTCCAGTATCATCATCTCCTCTAACAATGTTTCAAGCGCATATTCATTTGGATCAAGCATATACTTAGAAATCAAAATAAATACAAAGAATATGGTTATTAGGAAGCGATATGCTCAACATGGCTTGGGAGATCCACACTGCATCTACATGCCCTAAAGAAAGAGTAGACCACCGACATTGGAGAAACAACTATTTGTGAACTCGGTATGATTGTCTAGACCTTTACGTATGGAAGTAACGTGACTGACCAAGAGTCAAACCCTACAATAATAGCTATAAATTTTTTCCTAATCTAAAAATCTAAAGACTTGAAACATGAACATCTCATTTTGTATGATCAATGGCAGGATGCATCTCAGAGCAACCTAATAACCCTCATAAATCTTGCAAGTTATCCTGATGGGAACATTTTAACTATTTATATATGAAACTAATAAGAAAATTCTATCAATCCAAGGATTCGACCACTAGGCTCAAGATTTGTGTTGTTCTAACAAGTGATCTTAGAACCCTAAACTTTTATCTTCTCCTTCTACACATCACCATCATATCCCTTAAATGGATCCAATTTATTCTCTCGATAAAAACATCGAAGGTCCCTAAATCGATTTGCAGAGTTATAACTAGTCACCTTCCTTCTTTCGGGGGAGTCTAAGTGCACTTGAACACTGAGAACCCTGAAGTAGAAATAGAGAAGTTGAGCAACAACATTCCACACTACTTGTAGAACCAGGATAAAAATTTTGGTATAGCCATCATCATCATTGTCGTCATCTTCATCATCAACATCTTAGTCATCATCATCATATTAAATACATTCACATATATAAAACATCATTGCCATCATCATCGTATTAAATACATTTGCATATATAAAACATCATTGCCATTAATAAATTCACATATATAAAACAACATTACCATCATCACCATCAATCCAAAAGTACACTTTTGATCACTAAATTCTAATGATGAAAAATTAATAAAATGTAAAATGTTTAGTCTTCTTAAAAAAAACTACTTATAAAAAAAACACAATAAAAAAATATTAAAGAACATTAAATAAATAAATATAAAAATAAATCAACATCATAAAAATAAAAACAAAATCAAAATGTAAAAACAACAAAGAACAAAACCTTTTCCCCAATATGCAGGCCTGACTACCTTGATCCCTCCAAGAGGGGCTTGATGCAAGGATGCTCAACTGGTCTCTGAAGGGAGAAGGAAGATACTAAGGGATGACTGGTCTTGTTTTCGATTGTGGAGATTCTCAGGTCTGATCGTAGGTGTAGCATTTGAAGAATGCTCAGATTAGAACTGCGATCCAGTATCACAAATTGAGGAGAACACCAAATCATTGATGACTGAGGAATGACATTTCAAAATCTAATTGAAAAAGATAATCGTTCGTATCAACACTTTCAAATAGTTGGTAGCTCTCGACATTGAAACTATCTGTGGAATTTATCCATATTAGGGTTGAAGTTACACAGAATCGCCATGGATGTGTGATGTAGCCATAGTTATGTTGATTATGGATTCGTTTGAAGGTTTTTGTTCTAGAACTGAGTGTGCATTTATAAACCTGGGTATTTTCATACAAAAGATTCAGGAATTCGAGGATGCGCCATCAATTTCCTTTCAATATAAATTTTGGCAATGTTTGATGAATTCCTGTACTACTTCATCGTTTCCAGTAAGTTAGATTGATTCTCTTAATTTATAGTTTCCTATCAATTAATTGTTTGAGGATGCAAGTGTGCTCTAGATTTGGGGTTTTTCCACACAACCTTGTTACATATGCCAACAATTAAAGTCTTAGATTTGCCAGCATTTAGTAATGCTATTGTTGATATTTGATAGCATATGGAGTTGAGTATTTGGAGCAGGTCTATGGTCTTTCCTTGCATATTTTATCAAAGCCAACAGCTGATGAACCCAATGCCCGATTGATATAGGGAAATTAAGACACATTCACATATTAACAATCTAAGAAAACTTCAATAGACCAAAATCTGTATGTAATCAAACTAAATCCAGCTACCTAGTTGTAGAAACTGATTCTATAACACTAACTTTCAGACATCCTTCTTGAGAAAACCCAATGCCTGATATAAGGCAATCCAAGCTTCAAAACACCCTCGTAATCTATAAAAAATCCTCTTAATCGTAACAAAATCCAATAACCCACAGGAAGAAACTTTACTGTGATACCGGGAAATCCAAATTCCCAAAAAGAAAAATCCAAAGCCTAGTTCAGGAAATTTTCCTCATGTTAGTTGAAACCCAATGCACAATAATTTAAATCTCAAGTCTGCTACTGATTCTGATATAATGTCGATAGATCGTATCCATGTTGCAAACGTTATACAATGTGAAATGAAAATCCAAGGAAAAAAGAAGAATTGAAACCAACCTTTGAGGTTTGTAGCACAATTTGTTCATTTCAGTAACAACATTTGTACCAAACCTCAATAACATACTTTTCCACTCTTAAGTTTCCATGTTCACTGGTTCAGTAACAACCTTTGTCACTCTCTCTACTTAGATATCAGTCACAGAATTTAAACGAATTTTATGGGACTAATGGTTAAGAACATGTGTTTCTTCCTAGGGGATCATACGTTCAAATCTGGAGGGGGTAGGGTATGTACATCTCCTTAAACTTTAGTAGTTATATCGCTGCACATAGGGGGGTCCTTTGTCCCATGAGCAATATAATGTGATATTTCAATGTGAGTTTTATCCCTACAAAGTATATGTTTGCTAAATCTTAGTTTTGTGTGTTGAATATTTTATGTGGCTACACCTATAAAACCAACATTTGAGCTACAAGAGAGGGCTAAGTCTAACCTATTGAATAGCGTAAAGGAGTTTGTGTCCAAATTGGGGTTGAACATTACATCATCTTACATACTACATCAACATCTTGAACACCTATTTCAATTGTAAAATCCCAAATTATAAAATTAGGTATTGTCCCATTATGGTCGAATCTGACATTCTCTCTCCTATAGACACTTTTATACTTTAGGATATGGCCAATAAGGCCTTGACATGCAATGGATGGGTCCGGGTGGTTCGATTCCAACATGGTGCCTACACCCAAATATCCATAGGCCAATCCCCGAGGGGAGGCATGGACATTGCCTAACAAACCTATAGAGACAGACAAAGAGTTTTGGAGATGGAGAAAGACATTCCCAACCCTTATCAAGCCATTGCCTCTCAAGTGGGTGGATGAAGAGCCAAACACTACTTCTATCATTCCACTCACATATGAACTTGGAGGCAATTGAATACCTTAGGTGCCCTAAAAAAATCTGAGATTCCTTAAGAGTGTCTTCAACTAATATAGAAACATGTTTCAAGACCTATTTATGCCCCCCAACATGATATTGCATAATGTAGTAAGAAAGAAATTAACGAAACAAAAAGGCCTTTCTTTACCTTCTCTTGTAATAGAGAGAATATATGGGAGAAGATGACTATGTGATTGTCGTGATTGCATATTTTTGATATAATGCAATATATGTTGATGTAACAACCAATTTGGAGCTTCTTGTTGAAGTATATGTCAATTTGGTTGTTCTTATTGCACATATGTGCTTCCAATTGAAGAAAATGTTGTGAATGCTATTGATGCTGGAAAATATGCCTTTTTAGGAATTGTTATACCACATATTGAAGTTGTTGAAAGTGAACATGGTGTAGTGGTTGATATTGCAAAGGTTGTTCTGAAGGAGGAAATCTCTTGATTTGTAGCAACATTCCTGCAACCATTGCCTTGCACACATTTGATTGGATTTCGATCACAAAATATTCAAATCTTTGTTGCAACTACGTTTAGGGATCCATTCCAATTCCTTGAAAGTTTAAACATTGTGGTTCCTGCTCCCCATTATCTTCTCCCATTCATGTAAAAGTTATATTTATGCTTCCCTTGTTATTTTCAATACTAAAAGATTCTAGGAAAATTTGAAGCCATCCTTCCCCAATCAACAAATTCATGGGTTCTTGGTTTGGTGATTAAACTTAATATCTGTCGAATAACCCTCTTGGGTGAATATTATGCTTACGTGATTAGAAATGAAATTGTTGGCATGAATTAAATTTAACTTATTTAAACCTTTAATAATGGGTGAAGTTAGTGAAATAGAAACCAAGAAATCACATCCGTCTGTGCATATCATCCATCAAGGTCAATGAATAAGAAGGGCATATGTTGGTTCAAATACAAATGGTAGTTCAATCTCAAAGTAAAGGTTTCCCCTCAATCCTCTTTGCTTGAGGATTACCATTCTCCAACTCATGTTTAAATACAAGTTAAGTTTGGTGAATAAACCTTGGACATTGTCAAAGTTCTTCGGATCCAAGGAATTTAGTTCTACTTCGAGCAAATGGCCCCTCATTTCATCCTCCTTCCCAAAGAGATCAACCAATGTTGTCTAGATTTTATTTGGAGTCTTGCATGCATTAACCACAGATCGGGAGAAATAGGCATGCATAGGAGACCGTGAGCCTCGTCCATGTGATCAGCTGAGGTGGGTTCTGCTTCTGTGGCCATGGTTATCCGATACAAGCCTTTACTCCGGAGCTGGTGCAGAATTTAAGGCTTCCATTCGAAGTAATTATATGGCGTTAGAATTTTAGATGTGGGAAATTCCATCTTTTCTACTGCTTTCTTCTGTCTTCAGTGCGGGCAAAAGAGTGCCAGTGATGATCCTTGCTAGCGGCCTGCGGCCTGCAAGCTCTGATACCATGAAGATGCTTGCATAGAGAATTCATCTAACAATGA
Source organism: Larix kaempferi (assembly GCA_027924585.1). Taxonomy (NCBI): domain Eukaryota; kingdom Viridiplantae; phylum Streptophyta; class Pinopsida; order Pinales; family Pinaceae; genus Larix; species Larix kaempferi. The sequence goes on from BSBM01001218.1 coordinate 2,053,405, forward strand.
ATCACACACAGCAATGGTGAATGGAGAGAGAAGTGGAAAGAATAAATGATTAATGGTAAAAAAATCTGTACAATAATATATACGGTAAATAACACATCTAATTAGCTTAGACATGTTCTATAATGAACAGAGATTGATGTATGTATATACTATGCGAACTGGGAGAGTTCCAGTGAGATTGATGTATACTGGAGTTATACTGCCAGCTAATAACTCCAACATCCACTTGGAGTTACTGGAGTTAAACTGCCAACTAATATCTCCAACATCCACTCGTTTGATTCCTCCTGCATCGCATTGCATTACATAAGCGAACCCGGCTTGAGTACTTATGCTCATATCATCAAGAACTATTTTTAAGAAAAAACCTAATTTGAGATACGATTCAAGAAAAGAATTGAAAAGAGAAAGAGCTTGATTATCACGGGATCAACAACCTGGCAAAGTTGGATAGCCAGTACGTCCTTTTGGCCTGCCTGATACCAAAACATCAGCGCCAAATAGCCTGGAAAGTTGCTGCTGCTATCGATCTTATACATAATATTGTAGCCCTCATATTGGCACGATATCCTGAAATCAAATAAAGTAATCAAACTGCGGTGAAGTATATGAATACCAAATTAAACGAGTATTTCCAATACTATGTACCGTTTATATTCGATGTCCACCACACCCGAAGATACGACTTAGCTAACTTTGTCTGTGGGGCGAAGTTTAGAGTAGCCACGAAGCTCATGATTGAATCAATTCGCGAATATTATCTAGCCTGTTGCCGGTCATCGGCTATTTAATATGGGAAAGGAAGCCATGGAAGCCATTGAAGTCGAAACAAAGGCATAGCTAAAACTAAGAAATGCTTAGAGTGAGAAAAAGATTCAGGAGAAAAGCTATGATGGTTTGATGTTTTAGATGAATAGTCGATGGTATATTGAAATGCAATGTAACAGAGTATTTATAACTAACCAACGCTTGTCTGAAGGGAATGGCAAATCTGCAAATTGTTTGGATAGAGTGTGAAGTTTGAACACATGGAATTCCACTAACCCTGCTCATCTTCCATGATGTTAGTGCGTTTGGTATGAGAACTGAAAGGAAGTGAATGTCTATGTAGTAAAGTCGTCTTGAATATTGAGAAAACTGATAATAGAAGATCATATACCATCTATGTGCATGGATAATGGTAATTGTATAACATGCTTTCTTTAAACAGACTGATTCTTTCTGCAAAACACAGCGCACGCAGTATCATAATTTCAAGTTGAAACGAGTAGAGAAAACGTGGCCAAAGAGCATTCAGGGAGGGCTCATGAAGGAAGGAAAAGTGGTGGAATATGAGTCTAGGTAGTTAAACATTCACAAGCAAAAGTAAGCAGATCGTGACAACTTGGATCTCTTAGTAACAATAGATTCCCATGTCCTAAATGCATGGAAATATTATTTGGTTGATAGAAAGTTTGAATTATGAATAGAACACGAGGTCTTGAGATACTTGTAGATTCACCCACCATTGTTGTTTCTCTTCCTTCGTAATTTGGCTTTTCACTAGACTAAACTTTCCTAAAATACATGCTTTCCTAAAATACATGCTTGATTGATTACATATATGTTCACCATATTTACATGCTTTGTCAACAAGAAATAAATAAATATTTTCCTTCCAATCACACAAAAATCATAAACATTATATGTAACAACCATTTTTCAAGGAAAAGGGCAGATGACCTACAAATAAAAGAGCATTTTTCAAAGAGTTTGAGGTGGGGATTTATGCCATTTTTACATACATGTTTCAAGAATGCACATCCATTCTAAAATTCATGCATGTTAATAATGCACACGCACTCTAAAACACGTGCATGTTCCTACTACAATGGTACTAAGCCTATATAACCTACCATACTTCCTACCTCAATACTCTCAACCTTAATCCATAAGCTCTAACACCTAAACAATATCACCACAAATAGACACTATGGGAAATTTCAATCCTCTTATTACATATATGAGAAGCATTCATAGTAGGATTTGGTATCAAGGTCAAATATGGTGTTTAAGACATTGAGTTTAGTGCTAGATTCCTAGAATTTCATTTATGAGATAAACAATTTAGGCTATGTTGACTACCATTTAGGTCATTTTTGTAACCTAAAGTGACTAATTTGAAACCCTCGAGAGGTTGGGTGGCATCATGTTTGGCCTTGGTTGCTCATAATCTTTATTTATATGATAAGGCTTGGATTTCCTTCCTTGACCATATCAATGTCTTGAGACCAATATGTAATGCTTAAAATGTTGACATGAAAGAACTAGTTGCATGATTTATCAGAGGCTAAGGATACCCTTGGTAAGTCATATGTGGTGATTCGAGGAATTATTCATGGCTTTGGATTTCTCAAATTTTTGTTTATGGATTAAGGCATGGCCTTATTCCCTATGTCTTTTTCAAGGCCGTAAGACACATACGTAGTGTTCAAAACCACCAAATGACACCGACATCCCCAATCATAGGCCAAAGATACCCTTAATGTGAGGCCATGTCTAGTTGTTCAATGAAACTTATTTGGCATTAGATGTCTAGAAGATTCCTTTAGGGCTTGAGGTTCAAGTTTCCTTACCTAACCATGTCCAAGGCCCTAAGACTCATAACCATGATGAGAAGCTAGCCTTACCTGTCATTTTTAAAGTTTAGAATCTCTATCATTACATCCTTAAGATAAAAACCAAAGTTGTTGTGAAGATGAACTCCATCTTTGATCTCTTGATTCGAAACCTCATTCAAGGCAAGGTCTCTAAGTGGATTGTTATCCTTCAATAATATGACCCTGACCTCATGACCCCAAAGAGTAAAAAGGCTTCAAACGTGGCAAACTTCATTTTGGATTTACCTTCCGATCTTAATCATCCCTGTATCAATGACGATCTTTCAGATGAACATTCGTTCATTGTTTATTTGGATGGACCTTGGTATGGGGACATCCTCACTTACCCCCACACTCATAAGTTCATTCCTCGTCTCCCTTGTGACTATTGTTGTCAAATTCGTCACAAATCCCCCTGATACCTTCTTATTATCAATGTTTTATATCGATGAGGAGTCAATACTATCTTACAACAAAGCCTCACTTTCGATGAGGTTGAAGAGGTCTTGAATGACTACCTTAGTAGTAGTTGTGGTGGCCACCTCTCCGGAATGGACACTGCCCAAAGGATAATCTATGTCGATTATTTATTGCCTACCTTATTTTTTGTTTGCAGAGAGGCAGTGAAGCATTTCCAGAACTTCTAGCTCTTCACTCCCAAGGAAAGGGTGAGTTATGTGGGTGAGTTTTATCTCTATCATCTTTGTCATTTCTTCATCACTCCAATTCATCAATATTGCTCACACCAACGTTAATGTGATGGGTGTGCTTGTGACAAGTGTCATGTTATGGCTGGGCATATTTGTCATTTTGGACCATACTTTGGGTTAGGCTATGCATGCAAGGATTAATATCTGGTTAGGGTACAAGTTTGTCTTCTTTGTGTTGTGGACGATTCCACATACATAATCTAGTGTCCTTGCCAGCTTTGCTCACTTGTTTCATGCCCTAAATCTACGCATTAAGAAAGAAGATTATCTTACTTGGATGAGAGAGAATTGATCGAAGTGCTTTGAAGATATTAGGGAAATGTTGGTATCTTTCCATGTACTCATTCCACCTATGATGAATTCCCACTCATATTTTATAACTTTGATGATCAAAGCCTTGATAGGGATTATCAATCAAAAAGATGAAAATATATTCAAAGCCACCATCTACTATATTGATATTTTGTACTATAGTCATTTCGCTGGTCACACCATCTCCCAAAATATCATTTGTGTGGGCTACTATTGATCAGCCTTAATGCATGATTATTTCTCTTCATTTGTATACTCCCTTGATGCCAAATGCATGAACTTGAGATCCATGTCCTCATTATCTCTTGGCACCTTGTATCTCCACTTTCCTCATTTGTGACATGGGGTCTTAATATCATTGGAAAGATTAACCTTGAGTCACTGAAACAACCGTTATTTTTTTTAATTTTTTAATGCACTAATAATTATTATGTAGAAATTTCCCATTAAACATACATTGTAAATGAATAACATATAATGCTACATTTAATAATAGTGATATACTTTCCCCTTTTTCAAGATAATTTTCTTTCCCATTTTTCAATGGGATTTTCCTTCTTTATCCACATTTAGATTGAATCACATCTTAAATGGTTATTTAAAGAAGTTTTTCAACATGGAAATCACATCTTCAGTTGTTAGTCAAGCAAACAATGTCTTTGTATTCATCTTCTCTCCAGTATCATCATCTCCTCTAACAATGTTTCAATGGCACATTCACTTGGATCAAGCATATACTTAGAAATCAAAATAAATAAAAAGAATATGGCTATTAGGAAGCGATATGCTCAACATGGCTTGGGAGATCCACACTACATCTACTTGCTCTAAAGAAAGAGCAGACCACCCATATGAGAAACAACTATTTGTGAACTCGGTATGATTGTCCATACCTTTACGTATGGAAGTAACATGACTGACCAAGAGTCAAACCCTGCAATAATAGCTATAAATTTTTTCCTAATCTAAAAATCTAAAGACTTGAACCATGAACATCTCGTTTTGTATGATCAATGGTAGGATGCATCTCAAAGCAACCTAATCACCCTCATAAATCTTACAAATTATCTTGATGGGAACATTTTAACTATTTATATATGAAACTAATAAGAAAATTCTATCGATCCAAGGATTCGACCACTAGGCTCAAGATTTGTGTTGTTCTAACAAGTGATCTTAGAACCCTAAAATTTTATCTGCTACTTCTACACATCACCATTGTATCCCTTAAATGGATCCAATTTCTTCTCTCGATAAAAACATTGAAGGTCCCTAAATTGATTTGCAGAGTTATAACTAGTCACCTTTCTTCTTTCAGGGGAGTCTAAGTGCACTTGAAAACCGAGAACCCTGAAGTAGAAATAGAGAAGTCGAGCAACAACATTCCACGCTACTTGTAGAACCAGGATAAAATTGTTGGCATAGCCATCATCATCATTGTCATCATCTTCATCATCACCATCTTAGTCATCATCATCGTATTAAATACATTCACATATATAAAACATCATTGCCATCATCATCATATTAAATAAATTCACATATATAAAACAACATTGCCATCATCACCATCAATCCAAAAGTACACTTTTGATCACTAAATTCTAATGATGAAAAATTAATAAAATGTAAAATGTTTAGTCTTCTTAAAAAAAACTCCTTATAAAAAAACACAATAAAAAAATATTAAAGAACATTAAATAAAGAAATCTAAAAATAAATCAAAATCATAAAAATAAAAACAAAATCAAAATGGAAAAAGAATAAAGAACAAAACCTCTGCCCCAATATGCAGGCCCGACTGCCTTGATCCCTCCAGGAGGGGCTCAATGCAAGGATGCTTAATTGGTCTCTTAAGGGAGAAGGAAGATACTAAGGGATGAATGGTATTGTTTTCGATTGTGGAGATTCTCAGGTCTAATCGCAGGTGTAGCATTTGAAGAATGCTCAGATTAGAACAGTGATCCAGTATCACAACTTGAGGAGAACACCAAATCATTGATGACTGAGGAATGGCATTTCAAAATCTAATTGAGAAAGAGAATCGTTCGTCTCAACACTTGCAAATATTTTGGTAGCTCTCGACATTGAAACAATCTGTGGAATTTGTCCATATTAGGGTTTAAGTTACACAGAATCGCCATGGATGTGCGATGTAGCCATAGTTCTGTTGATTAGGGATTCGTTTGAAGGTTTTTGTTCCAGAACTGAGTGCGCATTTATAAACCCGGGTATTTTCATACAAAAGATTCAGGAATCTGAGGTTGCGCCATCAATTTCCTTTCATTATAAATTCTGGCAATGCTTGATGAATTCCTGTAATACTTCATTGTTTCTAGTAAGTTAGATTTATTCTCTTAATTTATAGTTTCCTATCAATTAGTTGATTGAGGATGCAAGTGTGCTCTAGATTTGGGGTTTTTCCACAAAACCTTGTTACATATGCCAACAATTAAATTCTTAGAGTTGCTAGCATTTAGTAATTCCATTGTTGATATTTGATGGCATATGGAGTCGAGTATTTGGAGCAGGTCTATGGTCTTTCCTTGCATCTTTTATCAAAGCCAACAGCTGATGAACCCAATTCCCGATTGATATAGGGAAATTAAGACACATTCACACATTAACAATCTAAGAAAACTTCAATAGACCAAAATCTGTATGTAATCAAACTAAATCCAGCTACCCAGTTGTAGAAATTCATTCTATAACACTAACTCTCAGACATCCTTCTTGAGAAAACCCAATGCCTAATATAAGGCAATCCAAGATTCAAAACACCCTCGTAATCTATGAAAAATCCTCTTAATCTTAATAGAATCCAATAACACATAGGAAGAAACTTTACTCTAATACAGGGAAATCCAAATTCCCAGAAAGAAAAATCCAAAGCCTAGTTCAGGAAATTTTCCTCATGTTAGTGGAAACCCAATGCACAATAATTTAAATCTCAAGTCTGCTACTGATTCTGATATAATGTCGATAGATCGTATCCAAGTTGCAAACATTATACAATGTGCAATGAAAATCCAAGGAAAAAAGAAGAATTGAAACCAACCTTTGTGGTTTGTATCACAATTTGTTCATTTCAGTAACAACATTGTAGCAAACTGTTAGGATATTCCTATACTCCATCCTAGTCCCACCAATATTTTGATCATTTACATTTTCAATCATGCATGCACTTTTAGGGTTTCCATGCATCATTAGGGTTTGCATGCATTTGCATGCATTCCAGTCATCAGTCCAGCACCTAGCCCTTAGTTAGCCAACCCCCGAGAGCTTCTCACTGATCAGTTTTAGCCCTCCAATTGCTTAACGCACCCTTCTTCCTTGATTTTAGGAAACAACTCGCCCTTCTTCACCTACCAGTCCAGTTGTCTTCAGTTTATACTCAGTTACACTCAATTGCACCTACCAGACTCAGTTTGACTGATGGTTAACAGTTACTTGAGCATTGATGACTGCACTGGTGATGATGAAGACTTCCAGTTGTGCTCCGATGACACTCCAGTGATCCTTTGATCACTCCATGAAGGCTAATTCGAATTGCCACCTTAGGCATTCGAATTCCTCATGCATTGTATTATTTATATGTCCATTTGTGATTAATAATTTAGTGTGTGTGAAGTATTTTTGCTTCTATCCGAGTTCTACTGTATTATTATTCTGTTGCACATTATACTGCATTGACAACTCTTCTTGTATTTTCTTGCTTAATCAATTACTTTCTTGTGAGGTATACATCATCTCTTAGATCTGCTGTGAGGATTTTCACATGGTATCAGAGCATGTTGAGAGTGTTGTTTATCTCCATTCTTCAGAGGTTTTTGCAGGTTATTACCAAGATTTCGAGTGCAGCAGTTGCAGCAGTTTTTGCATTTTTGCAGCAGTAGCAGTTGCAGTTATTATATATTGTTTTTGCAGGTCCTCTACAGCTTCTATGTATTCATCAGGAATTACTCCTCTTTCTCTATTTAACTAAGATGAATGGAAACCTAGAATGATAGCATACTTGAAGATCCATGATCTTTTTTATTGTCATTTTGAAAGAGAGTTCGAATCCCCTGAAGAGAAGATTGATTGGTTAAATAAAGGTGATGGAGCCTTTGGAGAAATGATGCTTTCTTTGCCTGAATACCTGGGATTCTATTTCCAATACCGTGATGGTGTTGAAACTCCAATGGATTTATGGACTCCAAAAGAGTTATGGTCTCACCTGGATGAAAAATTTGGCAGAAAGAATGAAGGAATTGGTCCAAACCCATTCGAAAGCAAGCAAAGTGATGCATTCGCTCCCCTTGATGGTCTCTCAAATCATGAACCAGTATCATCTCATATTGAAGTTGTTGACAAAGAACTTGCAGATTCTCCACTCATGCTCCAACTTTCTTCTCTTTCTGTTCCAGCTCACACTCTAGATATTGTAGAATGTCCTAAATCCTCTCTTGCACTAGAGTCTGTTGGTTTGCATCATGATCACATGATTATTTCGGAGGTAAAATCATCTATTGGAGGTAATGCATTCGCTCCTCTCAAGCAATCATCTCTTATTTAATACTATATGATCATTAACACATGCTTTCAGAAGGTTATTGAAGAATATGGCCATTGCCACCTGCTTGAGATAATTTCTCATGCATCCATTGGTTTTGATCTCACCTCTTATGGTTTAAAGGAGATCTCAAGACACCATTGCCATTCGCTTGGGATAATTTCTCATGCATATGATAGTTTTGATCTCACCCCTTTTGGTTCAAAGGAGATCTCAAGAAACTATTCTTCAAGTCTTAAATCTGATTCCGATTTCAAGCAATTATTATTTGATGGTTCTTTTTGGCATAATCTCACCCATGATGGTTCGAAGGAGAAGACAAAAGACTATCTACATATTCATGATTTTGATCCTACCTCAGTTGATTTGAATCACAGGTTAAAGGATCATCCTCATACTTTTGGATTTGTTCTCATCACATTCGATCTGAAGAGCAAGTACAAGCACATGTTTTTTGAGCATGATCCACTTCTTCCCAAGAAGAAGATACCTCCAGACATATGACCAAGCATCACACCTGTTTGAGTTTGGAGCATTTAATTTTTGTGTGTGCCTTACAGTCTGTTTTTGAGGAGGGGGTATGTTTCCCATGAAATTTTCCCACTTCCTTGGTTTACTGACTGTTATTATTCATTGTATTGGGTGACCTTTAGTCTTAGTTACCAGGGCCCAAGATGTATTAAGGGGGGGTGTTCGGATATTCCTATACTCCATCCTAGTCCCACCAGTATTTTGATAATTTACATTTTTAGTCATGCATGCACTTTTAGGGTTTGCATGCATCCCAGTCATCAATCCAGCACCTAGCCCTCAGTTAGCCAACCCCCGAGAGCTTCTCACTAATCAGTTTTAGCCCTCCAGTTGCTTAATTCACCCTTCTTCCTTGATTTTAGGAAGCAACTCGCCCTTCTTCACCTACCAGTCCAGTTGTCTTCAATTTATACTCAGTTACACTCAGCTACACTTAGTTACACTCAGTTACACTCAGTTACAATTAGTTACACTTAGTTACACTCAGTTAGACTCAGTTACACCTACCAAACTCATTTTGACTAATGGTTGACAGTTACTTGAGCATTGATGACTCCACTGATGATGATGAAGACTGCCAGTTGTGCTCTGATGATACTAGTTGTGCTCTGATGACACTCCAGTGATCCTTTGATCACTCCATGAAGGCTAATTCGAATTGCCACCTTAGGCATTCGAATTCCTCATGCATTGTATTATTTATATGTCCATTTGTGATTAATAATTTAGTGTGTGTGAAGTATTTTTGCTTCTATCCGAGTTCTACTGTATTATTATTTTGTTTCTCATTATACTGCATGGACCACTCTTCTTCTATTTTCTTGCTTAATCAATTACTTTCTTGCGAGTTATACATCCTCTCTTAGGTCTGCTGTGAGGATTTTCACATAAACCTCAATAACATACTTTTCCACTCTTAGGTTTCCATGTTCACTGGTTCAGTAAAAACCTTTGCCACTCTCTCGACTTAGATATCAGTCACATAATTCAAATGAATTTTATGGGACTAATGGTTAAGAACATGTGTTTCTTCCTAGGGGATCATATGTTCAAACCTGGAGGGGGTAGGGTATGTACATCTCCTTAAACTTTAGCAGTTATATCGCTGCACATAGGGGGGTCCTTTGTCCCACGAGCAATATAATGTGATATTTCAATGTGAGTTTATCCCTACAAAGTATATGTTTGCTAAATCTTAGTTTTGTGTGTTGAATATTTTATGTGGCTACACCTATAAAACCAACATTTGAGCTACAAGAGAGGGCTAAGTCTAACCTATTGAATAGCGTAAAGGAGTTTGTGTCCAAATTGGGGTTGAACATTACATCATCTTACATACTACATCAACATCTTGAACACCTATTTCAATTGTAAAATCCCAAATTATAAAATTAGGTATTGTCCCACTATGGTTGAATTTGACATTCTCTCTCCTATAGACACTTTTATACTTTAGGATATGGCCAATAAGGCCTTGACATGCAATGGATGGGTCCAGGTGGTTAGATTCCAACATGGTGCCTACACCCAAATATCCATAGGCCAATCCTCAAGGGGAGGCATGGACAATACCTAACAAACCTATAGAGATGGACAAAGAGTTTTGGAGATGGAGAAAGACATTCCCAGCCCTTCTCAAGCCATTGCCTCTCAAGTGGGTGGATGAAGAGCCAAACACTACTTCTATCCTTCCACTCACATCTGAACTTGGAGGCAATTGAATACCTTAGGTTCCCTAAAGAAATTTGAGATTCCTTAAGAGTGTCTTCAACTAATATAGAAACATGTTTCAAGACCTATTTATGCCCCCCAACATGATATTGCATAATGTAGTAAGAAAGAACTTAACAAAACAAAATGGCCTTTCTTTACCTTCTCTTGTAATAGAGAGAATATATGGGAGAAGATGACTATGTGATTGTCGTGATTGCATATTTTGGATACAATGCAATATATGTTGATGTAACAACCAATTTGGAGCTTCTTGTTGAAGTATATGTCAATTTGGTTGTTCTTATTGCACATATGTGCTTCCAATTGAAGAAAATGTTGTGAATGCTATTGATGCTGGAAAATATGCCTTTTTACGAATTGTTATACCACATGTTGAAGTTGTTGAAATTGAACATGGTGTAGTGGTTGATATTGAAAAGGTTATTCTGAAGGACGAAATCTCTTGATTTGTAGCAACATTGCTGCAACCATTGCCTTGCACACATTTGATTGGATTTGTATCACAAAATATTCAAATCTTTGTTGCAACTACGTTTAGGGATCCATTCCAATTCCTTGAAAGTTTAAACATTGTGGTTCCTACTCCCCATTATCTTCTCCCATTCACGTAAAAGTTATATTTATGCTTCCCTTGTTATATTCAATACTAAAAGATTCTAGGAAAATTTGAAGCCATCCTTCCCCAATCAACAAATTCATGGGTTCTTGGTTTGGTGATTAAACTTAATATCGTGTCGAATAACCCTCTTGGGTGAATATTATGCTTACGTGATTAGAAATGAAATTGTTGGCATGCATTAAATTTAAGTTATTTAAACCTTTAATAATTGGTGAAGTTAGTGAAATAGAAACCAAGAAGTCACATCCTTCTGTGCATATCACATCCTTCTGTGCATATCATCCATCAAGGTCAATGAATAAGAAGGGCATATGTTGGTTCAAATACAAATGGTAGTTCAATCTCAAAGTAAAGGTTTCCCCTCAATCCTCTTTGCTTGAGGATTACCATTCTCCAACTCATGTTTAAATACAAGTTACGCTTGTTAGTTGTGTCATTGATTTGATGGAATCACGACTATTGTAATACATTTCTTTTATACTTGGGATAGAAGCCATGCTTGGAAAAGCCATGGAATTGTCTAAACTGCTAAACTTGAAGTGAAGCATGTAGGTGTTACTTGTTCAACTCTTCGTGTCCATTAAGGATTATACCTCCTCCCAGTAGTAAACATATTGTATGAAAGGGTTGATATATTATAACATGATTGTGATTATCCACTACAAGATTTCCAATGCCCAACTTGATCTCTAGTGACCCTCTTTCCGCAATTGTTTACAATTGATGAGAAGCAACCGACATATATTTCCATGGAAAAATGCTTGTGATCTAAATCAATAATTGCCTTGTCTTTTTAGTTACCTTGCTTCAAAATATCCTTTCCATTGGAGGCAGACAATTTTATGAAAAAGTTGGTTTTGGTCTTGCCTTTTTCTAAAGAGCCACACTTCACAGGAATTGTGGAGCTGCCTTTGGCACATCGTGTCTGTTTTTCAAATGCTTTACACTGTTGAAATATTATAACTTCAAAGAATATTATATTTGTACTTTATTATTCTGGATATGTTTCATTCCTCCGTGGAGATCTTATTGTATATCCGGAGATGTTTATTCCTCCGTCGGAATGTGGTAACTTGGGTTATTAGACTTCCCTAGTGGGGGTCGGCCCTGTATGTGTTATGTGGGTCAAAGGGTTGTTAGACCACCCTAGAGGGGTCGGCCTAGTCAATTGTAGTGGGGTGTTTAACCCAATGGTAAAGTTGGGGCCGACCTAGTTAATATATTGTACAAGTCGGAGATGTGTATAAATAGAGGAGGTGAGCTACTCATTTGACACACTTCCCTCACTTAGAATGTAGCGCACTTGTGGAGGAGAGGTATGCTATGGTGGAGGAGGAGATCATGTCTTTGTTTTGCATATTTTTATATTGCTGGTCATCTATATTGAGGAAGCTTTGTTGGGTTTTCTACCCCATGAGGGTTTCTCAGGATAAATCTGTGTCTCTTGTGTTTATGCTGTGCTTGTTGTTTCTTCAGTGATCCTGTATATGCCATTATTGTGAAATGGAATGTAATGCTGCTATTTTCTATCTTAGCATATTAAATCTTAACATGGTATCAGAGCCAACCTGAAGGAAGGCAATGTATGGCATTTATGACACTTGCTTCACTTGTGACAATTTGAAGGTTTGGGTTTTACATAGCAAAAACCATTCATCGTGGAACTTTCGCTATAAATCCATTTTTGCGAAGGTTCAGGATCTAAAAAGTTTACAGGTAGTAGATAACATCCCCAGGTACCTTGTGTCCAAAGGACACCCTCAGATTCGTTTTACTTTGTGAGTTATGATCAGTACAAGTTAGGGTTTCTGCCTCTTCCATATCTCAGTCAAAATCAGGTGACCTAGGAAAAAAGGTCATAACTTGGGATAGGAAGCTCCAAATGAAATTTCATAAAAAGTGACAGGCAGTGCACAGACTGTACTATCTTTGGAAACTTTTTTGGAGGCCGAAACTGAACCAGTGACACGTGACACACCGTACAAGTCCTCTCTCCTGTTTTATCCCATAAACAGGTCACGTTGCAACACTTGGCATAATTCTCTATCATAAAATCCAATTGAGGTCAGACCTATCGGGATGGAAAGATGACAGGTCAGGATACCACAAAAAAAAGGTTTTAGACCTTGTGGATCGAAATGTTCAGAGTTACAGCAGAAAAAATAAGGTACATATTTATGTCAAAACAAAATTATTTTTGGAGCACCTCCATTCATGGCTTCCGGAATTTAGGGTTTCGAAGAAAGTTAGAATTTTTGGAATCAGATTCCATGGCTGAATGCTACTCAAGAAAATAGAAATTTAGAGACCGAGATCGAATTTTTTGGTTGGGTAGAAGACCGGGCTTGATCAAATCCCAGTTCAGGATTTTGATTGGAAAGATGGAAAATTAGGGCTTCTACAAAAGTTGGAATTTTTGAAGTCTGTGACCATGGCTGGAAGCTCCTCAGAAAAATAAGAGTTTAGAGCCTTGAATCGAACCTTTTGATTGGGCAGAAGGGTGGGCTTCATCAAACCCTATTTCGGGATCCTATCCAGAAGATCCATAAGTTTCAAAGGCAATATTGAGGGGCAAATTTTGGAGATTTCAAAATTGAAGTATGTTAGTTTGATCAGCTCAGCAAGACACATCCTTCCATCCATTCAGAAGTGTGAAAGTCAAAGATTGAATTTTTAGGGTTTCTCTAGCAAACCCTAATCAAGCTCCAGATCAAGTTTCAGGGGGAGTTGAGGCTAAGGCCTTACATAAGAAGACTACAAGAAGTCTCGACAGGTATGACTTAAGGAGATATAGGTATGTCTTGAAATCTGATTCTTGATTAAGTTCGTAATATGTTTGTGCTCATATTATTCAGGTTAGTACAATCTCGATTAATGTCAGAATTGTCTTATCACCCTAGTAATAGTATGAATGCATGTGAATGATAGAGGACATTCATTGTTTAGGGCTATATGATTGTACTAACGCACTGTGGTATTGTATGAGGTTGATGTTGTCTGCTAACAAGCGACAGGTACATCACGAAAGACAAATCAAGTTCCATGACCATGACAACATGAAGACAAAGACTCCTCCATAATCTTTGATCACATAGAGGTTCTAGTTACGAGCTATGTATGACTTTGTTCTATTATGCTTAACTTATGAGATATGTAGGTTCCAACACATGATCTTTAAATCATTGAAGAGAACAAAGAAGATATTGATTAGGTATGTTAAACATATATACTAATCCAAGTATGTTTCCTATGAATCTTACCTTGTGTTAGGATCCCTTATATAAGTATACTTGGTATGATTAGATATGCTTATTCATAAAGTTAGTAATCAAGGGATTATGCATATTATGTCTTTTATCTTGATCGATGATATGCATGAGTAAAAGAAGACTTCCCTGAAATCTTGAATACTAATGTTTATTATCTATGATCATGACTATACATATTCAAGATTATTTAGAATTATAATGTTTTGATAATATTTATAATATAGTAATGAATGTATGTTTGTGTATGACATCATGAGGATAACACTAGTGTACACTTGAGCATGCACAGTGGTACAGAATGAATAGAAGTTCAAAAGGCATTTAGAAGATCAAGCGGGAGGTAACCACACAAACATAAAAGATAAGTATTTGAGTTGTTATTTGAAATAGTAAATAGATTGTATGCATAGTTGTATTCATGCTGAGTGTAAACATTCATAGAGCATTGAACATTATACTACTAATATGCATATGATTGGTAAGTTGGACAAAACATTCCATTGTAGCTTGTCTAGAATGAAACCTCTTTGCTGACATGCTGAGAGATGTGCACACTCTCGATAGTATGTTCTTGTAGAGATGGAAGGCATCTAGATAGCCACTGTGTGCATACAGGATATGGAAAAGTGTTGTGCCAAAGTATTGGTCAAGATAGTTGCATAACTATGTAAATGATATCTGTATGCATAATAGGTTATCATGTCAACATGATTTCATGACTATGAAGTATTACTAATCATGTACTTAATTTTGATTTGTAGGAAAGATCATGAAGAATGATGAACACCGCACAAGTGATGGATGTTCAACAAGAATATTTACAAATCAAACATAATATAGAAGGCTCGTGGCTAAAAGATTCTCTTAGAAAGAGGAAGAGAATCATGACGAGATGTTTGCTCCAAGTGACTAGATAAGACCATTCTCTTAATGATGTAATTAAAGAAGAAGTGTGAATCAGGTTCTGTATGGGTACCCAGGATCGATAGTAAATTGATGAGCTTAATGATCACCATGGGTGATGTGGATCTCAACCTTTGCTACAAGGTTGAATATGGTTTCTATACATAGATGACATGGATGCAAGAAGGAACTCACCACAGAGTTCGAATGATGTTGAGGCTCATATCAGTAGACCCATCTGACGAGAGATGGCACAGATAGATGGCTGTAGAAATGAAAATGAAAGATCTTAGATTGATGCCTTACTTTCTAGGTCTAGAAGTATGGAAAGGCTCAGAAGAAATCTTTCTCAACCAGGGAAAGTATGCCAAGAATATTAAAAGGACTTGATATGTTGGAATGGCCACTCTCATGGATTCCAACTTGAAGCTGTTAGTGAATGAATCATCAGAGTTAGTGTATATAACTCTGTACAGACAAATTATTGGGTCATTGATGTATCTAACAAATACCAGGTCAGATATAAGCTTTGCTGTGAACACCTTGAGTCAGTATCTAGTGGAAACTAGATGTGTTCACCTGATAGTTGCAAAGCATGTGATGAGGTACCTAAAGGATATGATAGACTTTGATCTATGCTATTTTGGAGATCATGACTTCAGATGGCTACACAGATGTTGATTGAGCAGAAAGTGTATCAGACAGGTAGAGCACATCGAGAGGATGTTATTGTCTGGGATCAACCATGATCTTGTGGTTTAGCAGGAAGCAGTCTAGTATGGCTCTCAGCACAAGCAGAATATACGGTTGCTTGCTATACTAGTTGTGAAGAAGTATGGCTTCAGGATTGTTTGACTTAGAGATAGACCCAACTGTGATCCTATGTGACAAACAGAGTTGTATCAAGATGACAGAGAATCCAGTGTTCCATGATAAGTCAAAGCACATAGAGATCTGACATGTCACGTACCCGAAATCTCATAAATTTAAAAACTTTTCTAAGTGCCTAAAATGCCACTTAAATATATGCGGAACCATAAAGTGTGGGTTTGATTTCTTTAAATACTGCTTTACCAGATAAATTAAAAACCTTGCGACACTCATTACTGTTTGCAAATGTCGTTATACTCATCAAGGAAAAGATATACGTTTTAATTTCAACTAAATAAATTCTAAACTTGATAAGTCAACCAATTCTTAACTCTTGCGGAAAACATAAGAAACTTCATTACGTCTTAATGTGCATCCTTGGAAACAATTACTTCTTTCGATAAAAATGGTAATAACATCATCATAATCATAAGCGAAACATTTTATCAACAACCAATCTTGTATATGAATCGTATACATCAAGTAATCATAACATTTTAAGGGCAGAAAACAAGTATTCATACATACGACACATTGAGAGACACCATAGGAAACAAAGAGACAAAATATAACGTGGTTCACCCGTACACGGGCTAGTCCACAAAAGTGTGTGTGCATCTTTTATTATTCTTTAGAGGAACCAAGGATTACAATCCAGCAACATGGTTATTGCAACAATATCTTTCTACTTTCTCAGCCCCTACCCTGTAGAGCACTAATAAACTTTACACTTGCACCTTTAATTGCTCCTTTATTCTAGGAGTCGTATTTAACAACATAATCGATATGAAATTTAACAATTTATATAACCTATAAAGATTTCTCAATCCTCGGAACTGAGGCACTTAACCCCCTTCATCACAAGTTTTATTATTATCATTTAAGTTGTTGCCTAACTCTTGAAAACTAAGGATTAAAATCCGGAGTAAGATCTGAACCTTGAGAGTACAGTAATCCATGTAAATAAAATATTCAACCTACAATAACTAGAAAAGTTAAAGGTAGAATCTCCATAGAAAGCTTGATCCTTCTACCTATTTAGTTACCTATTTAGTGTAAAGATTAAGGTATTGCCTCAACCCTAAATCTATCATTACCCTTTAGATAATTAATTATGAACTTTATTCATATGTAACTAAAGACATTTATATCAAAGCCTCTCATCACTTTAAGTGATTTCCCTTGATCAATGCTGTTAGCACATTCTTCCAAAAATGAAGGGTCTGTTCGACAGAAGTCAATATAAACCAGTAAGGATAATAGAAGGATTTGGTTCTTGCGTCTACTCCAGGATTTGATGCAAGCTATCGCGATTCTTGGTTTCCAGAGATGCATATCTTAAAAATAAACCATAAATACGAGTATCACTCAGGCATGGGGATTAACGCGGGAATTACTGTTGGATGGGCGCTTTAGAGGTTAAGACTAACACGCCAATGCAGAGATTTTAACATAACAACTGAATTCTCCAGACATCTATACAAATCAACATTCGCAGAGGTCTCTCTACACTTTAATCAGGGACCTTCTGTAACAGCAATAAAAAGAAGATCAAACAGTTCTGCCCTGGCCTAAACGTACATCTAGCAATAACAGCAGGAATTAGATCATGGATCTAATATTCGGGTTTCCTTTCACATATAGGTATATAAACAAAATATCACCAGAAAAACTAAACATGGAACCCTAAAAACGATGTAAGAAAATGCAGCCGCGAAACAAGATAATCATACAGAGATTTCTATCCAAAAACTTAAGCATCCAGAAGTTTCCATACAGAAATTTCTTGACGAAAACCCCTTTACTCTAGATTGAGCAAATATTACCTCAGCAGGTATTCACCGAGATCATCCATCAATTCGTAAGTATTACGATTTGTATTTCTATGTCCAGCGATCATGGCTCTATGCTTAAATAGAGGTTACACAGATATTTCACCTCTCTATCATACTTGCAAAAATATACGCACTGTCCTCCTTCGACATGATAAGAGCATTGATTAGGCACCTATCTCTCTGCAATTATAGTGAGAGGTGTACAATCTAATCCAAGGATCGAGAGGGTAGATCGCCCTCCCCAAGACATTGCAAACCATGGCAACGTTTTTGTATAACAGAAATAGAGCTGTGTGCATCGTATGATTTATAAAGAAGAATATCTATATAATTAAATCTAGAGTAAATTACTTTTTCTCTACAGAGTATTACAATTCTGTCAACTTATTCGAAATATGCAGAGATGAAATAAACAGATCTCGACCAGCATAATAAGTTACTCAAATCTAATACCGGAGGTGAAATAGAGATACTTAGCTCATCCAAAGACCTGAGCGGATGACATTTGACCTCTTCTATTTTGATTTCCCTTCAAAGATAAAGAACAAGCCATCGCCAGGGTCGACCTCCACCAGCCGTCCTCGAATTCATTACAGGTCGTAGATAATTGAGCGGACCGCCATTGCTTTTTTCCTCACCTCGAAGATATCGAGACCCTTCGTATAGTTCCTCAGATATACTGCTTCTTTCCCCGATCTCCAACTGACAGATTGAAATGTAAATGCGATCTGGCTCCTTCCCCGTATCTTTCGCCGAGCTGATTTCATAGCACCGAGATCCTCTAATTCACAACCGGAGATGGCATTAAACCCACCTCTCTTCCCCGGCCGCTGGTCGCAAGGCTACAACCGCCGATACATAGTGGAAGCTCGTGGTGGTAGTGGAGCCGTTCACTGTTTTTCTTTTGCATTAATGCCCACTAAAGTCAAATGATGTGGCGTCATTAAAAAAACTAACGAGTTCCAAGAAAACTAGGGGGAAATATCTCCTCCATCATGCGCAACAGACTTTACACTAGTGAGGAGAAGATGACACAATTACCAGAAATCAAGGGGGTTGTTCCCTCATTAAACTCCCCGTGATCTAATGAGAAGAAGAAGATCCAAAAATCAAGGATCGTGTTCCCCACTAAGAAGGGACGACCAAAACTATGGTGATCTCCTATGATTTCTTTCTTTTTAATTCCATAAATCGATATTGGAAAGGTGAAGCTCTCCTCATAATGAGGCTATTTCATAATAATAAACCAAGTGGATTCTAAAAGAAAGGTTTTCAACTTTTAATAATAGTTCCACAACTTTATGACAAGAACATGTTCACTTTTAGTTAGTGACCTAGGTAATACCTTCTCCTCATAATGATAATTATGCTCTCTTTTAGTAATTAGGTTATAGTGGCTTGCTTAAGGTTTAGCTGCCACTTAATAATTTTATCTAACCATACATATTTCACTTATGATACTTCCTCGGGGATTTAGGTGTTTTTTTTTTTAAGTGAAATGATCAACCTTCCTCTAGTACGTGGGGTACCCGGATAACATCCTTCATCACTTATTGTATCTCTTGGATTCCCGACCGCTTCATCTCTTACCTTTAGTGGATTTAGTTTCATGTCGCTTCAGTTGTGTCAAACTTAAGTCTCCTGGTCTAAATAACAGTTATGGACATAACACTAGTTTGAAGGTCCTATGGTGGGGCCTTGGCCTTGAGCTCGTCACCATGGCCTTTTACACAATTACATTTACAAAATAATAAATATAAAGATCAAAATAGGTCATAAAGGAGGGGTATCACATGACATTTCTATATACAAGTTATGGCGCAGAAAGGAACTATAAAGTTCGAATTTGTAACAAGTTACCGATGTACTAACCAAACCTCTACCTCAAGTGAACAAGTTGCCAATGTACTAACCAAACCTCTACCTCAAGAAAAGTTTGAGTATTTTCCGAGACAAGCTTGGTAGCACCCTCCTCGAGAGGGGGAGTGATGTGGTCACTTATGACAAGATTGCCTACATTGACAGTGAGGTCGATGATGTGGATACCTATATTGGTGATGCCGGCAGAGAGGTTGGTGGATGATCCTTAGACAGGGTCTAAGTTGACGAGGGGATTGCATCATCCTTGAACACATGTTCTAAAAGGATCCGTAGACATATGTCTCCGAGAAAGAAGAGGGATTGCATCATCCTTGAACACATGTTCTAAAAGGATCCATAGACATATGTCTCCGAGAAAGAAGAGGGATTGCATCATCCTTGAACACATGTTCTAAATTGATCCATAGAAAGATGTCTCCGTGAATGATGTCCCTAGTGGACAAGAGGATTGTATCATCCCTGGACTTCAGTTCTAAAGTGATCCGTAGACAGATGTCTCCAAGAATGTGGTCCCTAGTGGACAAGAGGATTGTATCATCCCTGGACTTCAGTTCTAAAGTGATCCGTAGATAGATGTCTCCAAGAATGTGGTCCCTAGGAAAAGATAACCACCTATCTTGTCTTGCGTTGAGATTTGGTTCATCCAGTAAATATTTTAAGCCTTTATTATCTGTCATTAGTGTAAACTTTCTTCCAATTAAGTGATGGTGCCACATCTTTAACCCATGTATCACGGCAACCAACTCTAAGTCGTAAATTGCATAGTTCTTTTCATGAATTTTTAACTTTCTGGACTCATAGGCAATCACATGACCTTCTCATGTTAGGAATTTGCCAAGTCCATCATTGGATGCATCAACGCACATAATGAAATCCTTGTTTGGGTCCGCAATTTTTAGAATAGGTGCAGTTGTTAACAGTTCTTTTAATTTCTTAAAACTTTCTTCACATTTTTTATCCCAAACAAACTTCTTACCTTTTTTTTGTAAAGAGGTTATAGGATTCTCTATTCGAGTGAATCCTTCTATAAACTTACGATAGTAACTTGCAATTCCCATAAAACATCGTACACTAGTTACGTCTTTAGGGGCATGCCATTCATTAATTGCTTTTATCTTGTCCGGGTCTACTGCGATTCCATCCTTGGATATTACATGCCCTAGGTACTTGTATTTTATCTTTAAAGAAATCACATTTGCTGAACTTAGAGTAAAGTTGGTGTTCTCTTAACACTTGTAAAATTATCTTTAAGTGTTGGTCATGTTCTTCTTTAGTCTTAGAATAAATTAGAATGTTGTCAATGAAAACAATTACAAACTTATCTAAGTACTGATGTAAAACATTATTCATAAGACACATGAAAACTGTTGGGGCATTGGTTAGCCCAAAAGGCATAGCCATGAACTCGTAGTGCCCGTAACAGGTTCTAAAAGCAGTCTTAAAGATGTTCTCATCTTTAATTCTGACTTGATGGTAACCCGACCTCAAGTCTATCGTAGAAAATATCTTCGCGCCACGTAGTTGATCAAATATATCATCAATGCAGGGCAAAGGATATCTATTCTTTATGGTCATTTTATTTAACTAACGGTAATCTATGCACAAACGCATAGTTCTGTCCTTTTTTTTAACAAAAATGATAGGTGATCCCCACAGAGACACACTTGGCCTTATATAATTTTTATAAATTAGTCCCTTAAGTTGTGATTTAAGTTCATTAAGCTCCAGAATGTTCATTCTGTAAGGAGCCTTTGAGGTTGGTACCGCTCCTGGTACTAACTCAATGGTGAAATCTAGTTCCCTTTTCGGAGGTAGTCCTGGAATTTCTTCTAGAAATACATCAGAAAATTCCTTTAGAATGGGCATGTCTTCCAACTTTAACTTATCTTCCTTAGTTGATTGTTTGTCATTAATTACATTTACAGCAAATAATTTACACCATTTTCGAACATCCTTTTTAACTTGCAAACCAGAAATTTGTCTAGCAGAAGTCTTTCTAGGAATTCCTTTTACTATTACAATTTCATATTTATCATTCAAACAAGTAAAAGTCTTTTCAAAATAGTTTAACACTAATCTGTGCTTTTCCATCCAATCCATTCCAATCAGAACATTGTAAGAACCTAAAGGTAACAAATTCAGGTTAACATGAGTCCTAAACTGATTCATCAATAATTCACACTCTTTTACATAATCAGTCACCTTTCTTTTAGTTCCAGTAGCTAATTAGACCAGCCATGACTTTTCAAACTTTTCTATTTTCAGATTGCAACATTTTACTAAATTAGGTGACACGTAGCTAAGACTTGCTCCTGGATCAATTAAAATAGAAATGGGTTTATTTTTCAGCATACCTTCTACTTCAACAATGGAAGTTTGATGATCAGCCTGTATGTTTTCCAAGGCCGCATTGATTCTGAGAATTTCCCTTGCTAGGTCACCAACAGTAGCCTCCTCCTGTATTGTGTATATGTTGTTGATGGTATTCTTTTTGAGTGGACAGTTTGATGCATAGTGAGGTCCTTGACAGTCCCAACATTTAACAGGTTCTTTTTGTTCATTGTTTTTAACAAAATTTTTAGGTGGATCCATGTTTCTTGCAGCTGTAAAATTTGACTATACATTACCTCTTGAATTATTCCCTTGATATTTTATGTTAGAATAATTATGTGAATTACTATTTCCAAAGTTGCGATTAAATGAAAAATGATTTTTCTTTTGTTCAAAATTATTAGGCCTTTTTACCTTCCAAGTTGGTATGCCTTCTCTTTTCTTGTTCTGTTCATAACAAATATTTTCTTTTCGCGTGGCATCTTCAATATTTCTAGGATCATCATACTCAATTCTATCCTTTATATGAGAGGGTAAACAACTCAGAAATCTCTGCACCTTAGGCTTTTCTTCAATAATGTAAGGCACATACCTTAACAAATTTAAAAACTTGTTGCTTAATTCCCTCATATCCACGGAAACTAACTTTAATCCATAAAACTCTTTAGCTCATTCCTCATAATATCGTTCTGACGAAAACTTTCTTTTAAAATATTTCTTAAAATTTTTCCAGTTTACACTATTCTCTTTTAAGCCTTTTACTTGTTTCAGATCTTGCCACCAGATGTACGCTTTTCCAGTCATATTATAAATTTCCATTTTTGTTTTTAAATGACTTGAGTAGTTGTAAATTTGAAAGCATTTATTCATACTAGACAACCATGCTTCGGCTGCCTCACTCTTTTCTGTTTCTCCATTAAAAGTTGGTGGTTTAATCTTCTTAAATTCTCCAGAAATTTCTTCGTATGGCTTATACTTCTTCTTTTTAGTGTAGCAGTCACTTTCACTACTATCACTCGAATACTTTTTCTTTTTCTTGCATGCTTTTTCATGAAATTCAGAAGAAGAGTTGCTGTCATAACTAGTAAATTTTAACTTTTTATCCTTACATTGGCAGGACATGGTTGTAGATTCAGAATTATTTTCTGTTCTTTTATCCTTATAATTATTATGAAATTTATCCAACATAATTTGATTCAGCTCCTCTTGATATTTTAGTATTCCTTCATTCTCCTCCTTAAAAATTTTTATCTCTATTTTTAAATCTTTAACTATCCTTAGCAATTTAGATGAATTATCGTTCAATTCAACAAATAAATTTTCTGCATTAATATGTCCTTGTTTATCATTATTCTGTTCATTATTATGGGACCTGTCCTCAGGTGACTCTTCTAGTCCTTCCATACCTGCAAAATAATTTATGAAGTGCTATTAATAACAAAAAAAAATAAAAATAGAAATTGCAATTCTGTTTTAAATTTTCAATTGCATGAGTTGAGCCGCTTCAGGCCTAGTATTTGAACTTGCGCTCTGATACCACATGTAACATTCCCAAAATTCACAAAAAATTAAAATTTTCTATATAGCATTAATTGCTTATATTTGTTATGCGGAAGTATCATTTACGATAACCTAATTATTTAACCACATACCAATTAATTTCTATGACGACAACTACTTAAGAAAGTCGTCAGTATTTGAATGAGTTAAGTCGCTTACAAGCAATGATTACTATAATTTGTCGTAATCATTGTTAATACATATTACTGTATGGAGAATTATGCTAGTTATTTTAATGTTGTAACAACATCAGGTAATCGTCATTCTTTTGTCTAAATGCATCATTATTATAAATGTGTACATAATATGTCAATGTATGAAAACTTGATTTTTGTTCAAAGTGCACATCGTCATTTATTCTATCTATACCTAGGTTACAATTTGGACTATGGGGAATAACTATTTGTTTTCCTTTGTAATGAAGGGGTCCTGTGGGTACCTTGAGGCTTACTTATCTATTTATATCTAACGCTCTTAAACTTCTGTTACAGATCATAGGTAAGAGTGAGATTCCAAACTGAAGCATAATCGATGTATGTCAATTTGACTTTGTTGTACTTCATTTAGCCTTCGATGTTAAGTACAAATGTATAAGAACTTATTTTGTACAAGGGTAAGACCTACCCTAGCTATGATCACTAATTTAAGGATTTTATTCATTACGATGTCATATCTATATGTATATTTCGAGATCCATACATTATACATAGCTTATTATTGTCCTATGTATTCACTATGATTCTAATAGAGTTTAAACTTCACATTTCAATATCATACTTAAACGATATTGTTTATTTGTATTATTGTCATAGTTTAAATGTATTAGAAATATCCAAACTATAGTTTTCATGCATGCTTATGTAATATGGCAATGTTTGACTATAAATTACAAACTTGTATTATGAAAGATTTTATAACATGACCTAACTATATATTATATGCTATATGCCATAAATTATATGAATATATATACTATGTTCTATATGCATAGTGCAGACCACAAAAATGCGCTAACGTGGAACTTTGTGTTGGCATGAGTACTGAGCTCGCTAGTTGTATAATTTAAATGCCATTAATATGGTTTGGTGGATTGGTTGATAGCAGACCCCGTGGCAAGCTCTATGTCGTTTGATCACGTGATGGTGTGGGTTTTTGTGTAAACCCTAATCTTGCATTGAAAGACCTTCCTCAACGTTACTCGGTTCATTTGCAAGTTGTTGGAGAGGCCGATAGGCTCTCGGTTTTACCGAGGTTTTGCAAAGGTCTTCACCCTTATAGGGTTTCAATGGTGAATCTCTGTATTACAGGGTTTGATGAAGGAGCTCAGGGTATTACTATAAGTGTGCTATTGAGCCAAAGGTAACACCATCAATAGTATTAAGTGTTTCGTCAAGTTTTCATTCGAACTAAACTCCTGTACATATTTTAACCAGTTTTAAATGTTGATATTCTTAACAGGTTTCTCCCTCGTTGTTCTTTGTAGTTGGGAGTAAGGGATAACTGCTTCTTTGGCCCTGGTAAGCCTCCGTGATTCTTTTTTGGAAACCCTATTCAAGTCTTTTGTGAAGAATATGCAGTTAAGACATGGATATCAATCTAATGTGGCTTCGTCGAGATGCATTTTTAACTTGTATTATGTTTAAGAGTTTTTAGTTAAACAATGGTGAGCCTTTTGGCCAACTCTGTTAAGAATGATTGTAGGGTGTTAATCCTTTGAGCTACGGCTCTTTGTAAGACTTGATAGAAAGATATTTATTAATGGAATTCGAGTTCTATTTTGATAAATTCTTACAATGTATGAATTCAAGGGTATTTGTAAATGAAAGTTTCACCGATGTTTGATTTTATGCAATTTGTTTTTAAATCTTAAAAGCCAGATGGCATTTGTAACTAAGAAGGCTGGACCTTCAAGCCTTGGATTACGTTGGGTTCTCAATGCTTTCATTTAATACTGTGCTGTAAAGAATTTTTAAGGATTAATAAAGATGCTTTTCAATAAATCAAAGTGTGGTTGATTCACGCTTAGAGGGATGTTCTCGGCATTTTTCGTCTTTTTATCATTGAAAAGATTTTGATGCAAACTTCATGTGTTTAGGACTGAGCCAAACCTTTTAATTATGTTGGAAATTAAAGTTTGTGTTATTCGTTGGTAGAAGTGGTTCCAAAAATGAACATGTTGCCGGGTTGAAACCCTAACCTAACTATTATAGTGTTGATGGTTCAGTCTTTTAGATGCTAGGGGTTTTGAACCCCAACCTTATTTACGCACTTAGGATTTAATTTGATAATTAAATATTAAAGGTGTAGGTCGGGTGAGTTAAAACTCAAACCCTAAACTTCTGCGTTTTTGGATACCTGTACCATTCATTTTGTAAATTTTATGAATGTACTGACCATTTGGGTGAACCATTATGGTCTCGAACCCTGGTCTTGTATTAGTTCTTTTAGACATTCAGTAATAAATTTTTATATGTGTAAGCCTTTATAAAACTGGGCGATGCCTTCTAAATGGCTCGAGCTCGTACTATTAATTACTACTGTGTTAGAAAAAGAAAAATATACCAAAGCGTATACTGTATTATGAAATATTAAAAGATACAGAGTAACGAATATTTTTCAAATGCTGTGATTGTTAATGTATATTGAAACTTCGAGAGTTGTGTTCTCGATGTCGGATTTGTTTTAAAATTATCTTGTATTAGGATAGAGGATACTACTAGGGTTTGATATTATTAACCATCGTTTATGAAAAGAGTTAGATTTAAAGAGTTCCCTGTGCTAGTTTAAATGGTATTTGATACTGATACTTGCGATAATACTGTTTAGAATTTATTTATAAAAGAAATAATTCTATATGCGTAACTTAGATTTATTCTAAGTGTAAGCTAGATTTAAGACTATTACTTATGTATAAAACATTGAAATGCTATGTAATGTTGTTCAGTATGAAGGATGATTCCTGAAATTTAGCCTACCTTGTAATATTTATAATATATATAGTTCTGTTTATAAATAAGTAATACATTACTACATAGAAAATGGACTGGTTTTACTAATACAAATATTTATAAAATAGTTTTCTATCTATGATAAACAATCATTCTATTCTATTCATAAATTTAACTTCTCTGTACTAGAGTACGAAACTTTAAGTGTGTGAAAAAATACAGAGAAGCATTTTATTCAATCATACTGCATGTCTAATCTATTTCTTCAACTATAGTACAGAATCACAATTATAATTATCTTCTATATTAACTGAAATAAATCTGCAGTTTTTAATATACTTAAACATTTTTAGAATTAGAGATACATAAAAGACTTTGGTCATTCAGAACTAATATGACATGAAATAAATAAGATAACACAATGAAAAACCTGTTAACAATAGAGGGTGACAAACATCCAAAGGAGCCTGTTCCACTCAACCTTATCCTGAAGACAGCCAAATCACTTGCCTTAGGACCCCCGAGCCTGTTCACTGAACCACCAGGATGAAGATGCTATGTGGAGAATGTAATAAATTCCTCTGCAACTTAGTAGTAGTACTTAACAGTAATACTTCTGCCTTTAGCAATATTGAAGTCAGAAATGTGGCTGCACTAGTTCAAAATGCAGTCTTAACTCACTCAATCACTTACTAGCCTTCCCTCATCGAATCTCTTGTGCTCTCTTGTCTTTCTCTTTCAGAAATTGTCACAATGTAAAAGTTGAATAGCCTCCTGCTGAATTCGATGGGTAGATAAAGTATGCCTAGGTATTTGGTCAGTTTCTTTAGTTAATGAGCCACTTTCTCAGTTCCACTTTCTTGGGGAACACAACCATAAAAATAGGGAAGTTCCCCCCTACAACAGCTAGAATTGAATTGAGGATGCTGCCAAGTGTCAGTTTTCTCTCCACCCCAGTCCATTCCTCCTAGTGGGTTAGTGAACACTCATTCAACAGCCTCCCTTCAATATTTGTCTCCTCTTTTATTTATTAATAATAAAATATTCAGAGTAATTAATTACAGTCATCCTTGACCCCACTTGGTCAATAATCATAAAACTTTGCAATAACATAAAACATAATGTTTTTCTTACAACATAAAATGTTTAGAATTTGGGAATGTGACAAAAGCACTTGGCAACAACTGTATCTAGGGCCTCTTTTTCAAAGTTGTAAAGGTAACGCACATTTTTTCTTAGGAAATGCAGCAGCAGAGACTAGATCAATCAAAGATTTTTTTTGGTTGTTTAGCACTGCCACTGGGATGCTTATCAACTTGGGGAAATAGGATTTCTATATCGATGAAATAGATAACATCCATTTACATTTTTTTTCAGGATATTATGCCTATGGATCATTTTCCCCTGAGTGAGGGTTTCAAGTATTTATGTTTCCAATTGAAACCTAACCTTTATTGTAATGGAGATTTGAATTGACTGCTAGCGAATGTAGAAAGGAGAATTAATTTCTGGTGTAACTGCTTCCTGTCTAGGGGAGGGAAGTCTGTGCTCATACACGACGTGTTAAACGCAATTCCGATGTATTGGATGATCTTAGCGAAAATTCCCAAAGGAGTCATGAAATCTCTCAGGAAATTATTCCTTGGCTTCCTTTGGAAAGGAAACTCTGAAAAAGGAATTGTTTGGACATCTTGGGATTCAATAGCTTAACCAAAGGAAGAGGGCAGGTGGGGAATTAAGGAGCTACATTGTGTTGGATTGTCTCTGTCAACTAAGTCGGTGTGGCAATTTGTGTCCAATTCTGGCAAATGGAAAGATATCCTCAAACAAAAATATTTGGAGCACTCATTTGTACTTGAATGGATCAGGGATCCTCACAAGATGAGCAGGGGGGACCATTGTTTTGGAAGGCCATTGTAGCTTCATTTCTAGTTGTTGGGGACCATTTGGCCTGGGATGTGGGAGACAGACGGAATGTTATCATTGGGAAGGACAACATCATGGGAGTCAAAGGGCTGACTGATCTTCCCTTAGCGCTAGAAAATTCTCTAGTAGAGAGAGGATTTTCGTGTTTATCAGAGATTGCATCAAGCGGAGGAGGGAACAGGTTAGCACAACACTAGAAAGCAGTGGCAGAGTTGGGCATTCTCGATCGGTGGGCATAGGTTTGGAAGAGCTGGATAGAAAATCTCGTCGGAGGGTTTATCAGGCTAAATAATGAACCCGATGTCTTGAAGTGGGGCGACGATGAGATGGGGGGACAGTTTACGGTTAAAAAATCATATAACTTGATTCAAAGGAGCATAAACTTAGCAAGGAGCTGGTGGTGGAATGCGGTATGGAAGACTAAGTCTCCACATAAAGCAGAATTTTTTATGTGGCTAATTTTAAATGGAAAAGTTCTTACGTAGGACATGCTGAGAAGAAGAAAATTCGAAGGTCTAGGAAGATGTAGCCTATGTAGGAACACCAAGGAAAGTGTGGACCATTTGTTTTATCACTAGATTTTGTTTCAACAGGTATGGAAGAGTTTGAGCCTAGTCTTAAATTTTCATTTTTGGTGGGAAGTAGATTCCTTTGAAGGTTATTTTAAAAGGTGGTATGAGAAGACATAATTAAAAACATTGAGATGTTTACCTTTCTTGGTCACGTGGTTTGTATGGACAACAAGGAACTCCTCTATTTTTTAGGATTCTTATAAGCCATCGTTCCTTGTAACATCTCAGGTTCTCTCTCCTTATAAGTTTTTTGTGGCAAAGGATCACCTCATTGGAGAGAAAGAGATAGTGGGGTTCTTTGATGGAGCTTGTGAGAAAGGTAAGTGTGGGACGGGAGGCATCCTGTATCTATCCAATAAAGAATCAATATCTTTTCAAGCGAATGGAGGAATAGGGTCAAACAATCTAGCAGAAGGTTTGGCCATGAGGAAGCTTATGCTAATAGAAATCAAGGAAAAGGTGGAAACCCTCGAGATTTTCGGGGACTCTGAGCTTTGGATTAAGTATATGAGGAAGGAAAATATATTAAAAAATTTGGTGCTTTGGAATTTAGGACTCAATATGGACTCTACAGTAGCTACTTTCAGCCTAGTAATTTTCTCCCATGTCTTTCGGGAACAAAATTTGAGAGCATACGAACTATCTAAAGAAGGGTTAGCTATGGAAGAAGGGAAGTGCAAGATTATATCAGACATAAATGGAATACAAGAAACAAAATGGTGCATTCTACACTTTTGGACAGGCTAATCATGCCATGCATGAGAATTTTGTTATTATTGCAATGTTGATTTTGCTTACAAAATGTGGACAATGTAATATTTATGAACTTATCTGAAAAATATAAATACAATGCATTAGCACCTGTGGAATGTACTCTACGAATTCGCTATGAATAAGACGAATATTCTTTTTTCTATGGAAAAAAAAACTTAACAAATTGAATATAATGTTTATGATATATATACGATAAGTATATATATCAATTTAATTTGCATGAATATTCAATGTTACGTTTTTTTTTTGTGGAAATGGTGCACGAGAAACCCACCAATACTTCCCCACATTGCGTGGATGGTAAGGATGGTAAACCGTCAGCCAAAAATAGCGGGTTGGCCTAACCCCTTAGGACTCAAGGCTTGAACTCGTGACCTCCCCCGTACCAAAAGAGTGTTTGCACGTCTTACCAATTGAACTAACCCTTAGGACTATGAATATTCAATATCTATATAGCTTATATAACATATATTTATACTATGCATGTATTTTAATATTTTTTAAATTCAATTAATTATATATATATATATATATGAATTCAAGTTTGCTTTAACATTTTTATTAGATACTTCGTTCATGTAATGATTATGGTTGGTATTCTTGATACATTATTTTCTACTCATGTTGGTTGGTGTGGTATAGTCAATGGACTTGCTTTGTGCGTTGAGGTTTAAAAAAAATATTATTTAAATTTATAAATAAAATTATATGTATTTATTTATTTATTAATTTTTATCAATATAAATATAATTGTAAAATATATTTTCTTTTTTCGCAGTATTTTGTTAATTTTATTGTGTTGAGATTAAAAATAATAATAATATTAAAAAATATTATTTAAAATTATAATTAAAATAATATTGGTTTATCTATTTATTAGTTTCTATGAACATATTGTTAAATATATTCATGTTAAGTATTAGACTTTAATATAATAGATTGTATATGTTAGGTAAATAGATTTTAACAATATATTCATGTTAAATATTAAACTTTAATATAAGAGATCGTAACATTTATGTGTATATGTATATGCATATGTTAGTTAAATAGATTTTTTTATAAAATTAAAAATAAAATTATATATATATATATATATATATATGGAATAATGAGTTATTAGATGTATATTCAATTATGTATTTAGAAAGATAAAATCTTTTAAGTTGCAAACCTTTTTAAAATGTAAAATTTGAAAGATTTACATCTTAAACTATTTGATCCCTTTCTCCACTTAATAGATTTGGAGTTAAAATATATTTATACTAGTTTAATTAAATATCACATTGTTTACTGATTTAATTAAATATCATATTGCAGTTTGCATGTAAATGACGAGTTAGGATATGAGTATTCTAAACATTTTTCCCAATAATCCGAGAATATTTTCTTTAATTCTTAGAAATCAGCATTAAACTTGTTTAATTTTGGTGTCCTTGGGTATTTGAGATATGTGAATCCATTTTTACAGTCATAACTACAATTTAAACAACACGAACTTAAATTTGGATCTATGAGGCTCCGAGAGGGAGGGATCCAATTTTTCTTGAGCTGTAAATTCTTTTTATTTTAAATTTTTTACACATTAAGAAAAAATCCCTCTCAGTTCTTGATATATCTTTAACATCAAATCAACATATTTTATTTATTTTTGTTTAAGTCTATATGATTTGTATTTTTAAAAAAAAATAGGAATGGCATGTTACATAACTTTAGACAAATTTGGGTGTTACAACATCTCTCTATACTGGGTTGTAAACACCTCGCTACATCTCCCCATACTGGGTTGTGATGCGAGAGCATCGGTGCATAGGAAAATCAATCGAAGTTGATAGACAGGAGGGGAGCTGACCAGTGGGGTTGCTGATGACCACTGGTGCGGAGAGTAGGTTGACTTGTCGAAGTCAACAAGTCGAGCAGAAACAGTCGGAGTGCGACCGACTGGAGCAGCACAGCGGATGTTGCGATTGGTTGAGAATCGACAGGAATTATTCGATAGATGACAAGTGGAGGAGTAAGACATTGGGTAGTCGACGAGTGGTCGAAGTACGATGCGACAGGTTTGGTGGAGCCAAGCATGGAGGAAGGGGAGGACTAACGAACCACAGAAGATGAGAAACAAGCCGACAGGAAGGTTGAGATGTGATCGACAACTGTAGTAGGGTCATAAGGACAGAAAGTCAAGGAACTGTACCTAGTAGCCATTCAGGGTTGTTGAGGAAGTTATTACAGTTATTATGAGTTGGTGAAAGACATGACAGGTGACGTCAATGACAGAGATTGTGCAGCACGGCTAGGAGCTAACAGTGCAAGTTCGCAGGATTTGGAAGGATCGAAGGACAGGAGGATGCATGTCTCGGGGATTGCAGCAGTCTCGGGAACAACAACAGTAGGGTAAAAGACATAGGAGAGAAAATCACAGGAGGGATCTTCAGTCTTGGAGGAGCAGTATAAGAGGACAGAGCCGAGAAAAGTTG
This sequence comes from Larix kaempferi, assembly GCA_027924585.1. Taxonomy (NCBI): domain Eukaryota; kingdom Viridiplantae; phylum Streptophyta; class Pinopsida; order Pinales; family Pinaceae; genus Larix; species Larix kaempferi. Next base: position 2,085,851 of record BSBM01001218.1, read on the forward strand.
TGAAGAGTCACACCAGCCGAAGTAGAGAGGTGAACCAGGAGAGTGTGAGGTCGACACATAGGGAGAACACACCACAGTTACTTTTAAGTTGTAACGGCTGAGGCCGACTGTAGTTAGTTATTTGTTTACATCTATTTTGCATTGTAACCGAATTCAGAGAAGTAATATAAAGCCACTTTTGGCATCCTGTTTTACACATGTTTGTGTGAACATTGTGGTTTGTGTCGTGTGTATTGTTAAGCAAGAAAGTACCCAGTAAGGTGACTTGCGTCAGGTTGTAACTCTTGTCCATCTTAAACACCTCAAGATATTTGTTCTCTCTCAATTCTTGATATATCTAGGTTTAGGAACAAATCAATATAATTTTTTTTTTTTTGTATATGTCGACATCATTTGTATTTTTATATTTTTTGATATAAATATCATGTTATATAATGTTACACATTAGGCTTTACAACTTCTTCCATCTTCCCGTACTTAATTGTAAACACCTCGCTACTCTAAATACAATAAACCATAAAATAAAATAAAAAATCACATTAAATAATATATATATATTTTTAATTGAACCTTAAGCCTCCTTGGAAACGTCTCAGGCAAACATGGAGGAATGGAATGCTTCCACCAGTGTTTAAATCTTGTTTTTATTATACCGTTTAAATCGATGATGGAATTTTACCATAATTTAGTGGTAAAATGACACTGGTTTTGAGGGATATAGTGGTTTTCAATGATGTTGTGAGATATTATTTCAATGAAATTGTAACGTATTATTGGGATGGGTGACAAAAATTATATTATTGGGATATTCTGTTTTTGGGCAATGGTTTACATTCGTCCATGGACAAAACAATGATCACGTTCTTATATTGGTGCATACATGAAGTCAGTCCTTTCATTGTTGTTTTGTAGTATAGAAATCGAATCAAATAGACGAATGCAATGGACAAACTTCGAAAAGACTTGTCCATATTACAAGATTGGTATGAAATCCTGTGACAACTACCATGCCAATTGGGAAATTTTGTTTTTTTAATTTTGTTTAAATCACAACATGGAGATGTCATTTTTCTCCACTCCCAGATTCGTGCCAAAAGGATGAAAAAGAGAGGATGGGATGAGTAACCTTTATCCACCGGCATATGTTGATAAAGTGGCATCTTTATATTGTATGTGGGTGGATGTCTATTTATTGTGTCAAAGAGGCGCATTCTAGGGGTTGATGTGTAACTCCTTCCTTGTTTACCGTGGAGTTCACAGTCACGTGTCTTTTTAAAAATAAAATAAAATATTATAAAAAATAACATGTCGGCTATTTAAAACATTTACAATGACATATATATAAAAACTACACAGATTAGATGGATCTATGCTGGTATTGTATGTAGAGTCTATGCACACATATGAAATTTGAATATTTTCCATTTTTGTTGGGGAAGGCAAGATGTTAATGGAGATTACACTTGATCTTCAGTAAAGGGTTTTTTGACCATTTAAACTTGTGATCTTCCATTTATAACTTCTTATCTCCTTTACTCACCAATTACTCTATACCACATGGACTTAAATGATTGATTATTATATTTAAATATGATAATGAACAGATAACCATGCAAACAAGTCAATTTAGTTCATACTTTTAATTTGATTGGACAGACTTATTACATATAAAATTCTGGATACACATCAAAACTTGTAAATATAACTATTTTTTATGTGATTACAAATAATTTGTTTTTCAATTTCAAATAAATATAGTATTCAATGGATTTATCACTTATGTTTATGAATGTTGTAATAATACACGACAAAGATTATTATCAGATGTGGATATTGATGTCATATCATGAACATACCATTGACATTGATTTTACATTTTAAACTTGTAAATATAACTATTTTTTATGTGATTACAAATAATTTGTTTTTTAATTTCAAATAAATATAACATTCAATGGATTTATCACTTATGTTTATGAATGTTGTAATAATATAGGACAAATATTATTATCAGATGTGAATATTAATATCCTATCATGAACATACCATTGACATTGATTTTACATTTCATTTTAGTGAAATTATGAGAGTTATTTTCTTACAATAGCACAGAGGAATCCAAGCCGGAGCATAAAATACTATAGTCCAGAAATAATGTTCTTGTAAACTCATGAGCAACTACCAATTTAACTCCAACCCGTACACTCCTTTTGATCAGTACTCAGGACAGTTCATGTGCAAAAGGAAGTTTGATTGCTCAAAAGTTCCTTACAGAAAGTTTCATGGACATCGATGAAGCTAAAAGTTCCTTACAGAGCTCTTTTGAAACCCAGAGGACACCATAAATGGATTCAACATTTTCAAATATCTGTCATATTCTAATTATACAATTCCAAAAAAATATATCTACAATTGGAATTGCCGGAAGACTTGAACATTTCATCAACGTTCAATGTTTCAGATCTATACAAATTTTAAGAAGGGTCAAGCAGTGGAAGTGAGGAGGTGATAAGCATCGACTGGACAGACCAAATTCGAGATCGACTCAAGGAAGAGATTGCAGAAGTCATTGAAGAGCGCGAGGTGGGACGAACGCGTATCGCAAGTAAGAAGGAATACTTGGTGCGGTGGAAGGATGACGAGTTGCAGGAGGCGACATGGATTTTTGAAGATTTCAGGAGATTGACGGAGCAGTCGAATTCTTTTTCACCTGGGGAGTCTGATGCGGGAGCATCGGGGCCTAGGCAGATCAGTCGAAGTTGATTGACAGGAGGGGAGCCGACCAGTGGGGTTTCCAATGACCACTGGTGTGGAGAGCAGGTTGACTTGTCAAAGTCAACAAGTCGAGCATAAATAGTCAGAGTGCGACCAACTGGAGCAGCACAGCAGATGTTGTGATTGGTCGAGAATCGAAAGGAATTAGTCGATAGACGACAAGTGGAGGAGTAAGACGTCGAGTAGTCGACGAGTGGTCGAAATACGATGCGACAGCTTTGGTGGAGCCAAGCACGGAGGAAGGGGAGGACTGGAGAACTGTAGAAGATGAGAAACAAGCCAACAGGAAGGTTGAGATGTGACCAACTAGTGTAGCAGGGTCGGAAGGACAGAAAGTCAAGGAACTGTACCTGGTAGCCGTTCAGGGTTGCTGAGGAAGTTATTATAGTTATTGCGAGTTGGTGAAAGACATGACAAGTGACGTCATCGGTAGAGGTTGTGCAGCACGGCTAGGTGATGACAATGCAGGTTCACAGGATTTGGAAGGATCGACATACAGGAGGATGCGTGTCTCAGGGATTGCAGCAGTCTCGGGAACAGCAACAGTAGGGTAGAAGAGGTAGGAGAGAAAATCACAGGAGGGATATTCAGTCTTGGAGGAGCAGTATCAGAGGATAGAGCCAAGAAAAGTTGTGAAGAGTCACACCGACCGAAGTAGAGAGTTGAGATCGAGCCATAGCTTAGCATTCAGAGGTGAACCAGGAGAGGGTGAGGTCGACACACAGGGAGAACACACCACAATTACTTTTAAGTTGTAACGGCTGAGGCCGACTGTAGTTAGTTATTTGTTTACATCTATTCTGCATTGTAACTGAATTCAGAGAAGTAATATAAAGCCACTTTTGGCATCCTGTTTTACACCTGTTTGTGTGAACATTGTGGTTTGTGTCGTGTGTATTGTTAAGCAAGAAAGTACCCAATAAGGTGACTTGCGTCAGTTGGTATTAGAACGCAGATCATAGCAGATCAGAGTGGGAAAAAAGAGCTGGAAGAAAGACTGGTTGAGAAGACGACTATACCAATCGTGACTTGCGTCTGTTGGTATCAGAATGGAAGAATCCGTTGAGTTCGTGATAGTGAGCCTGCAAGTGAGTTGAACAGCTCCAACTGCGGTTGGGTAGAGTTGTGCATGACTTGTTTAAGTCTAGTTGCGATTGGATGTGTGAGAGTTTCAACGGAGGTTGAAAATGGCTCATAGAGGCATTAATGTCTGAGGATAAAAGACGTGTGGTGCAACAGCCATCACAGTGGATCGTGAGATGTTTGACGAATGCGTTAGAACGATACGAACTTTGACAAATGAAGTCACGGTGATAAAAGAAAGCCAAAGGCATGGTTGTATTCCTGAAGCACTAGACCACAGCGACGAGGAAGACGAAGAGGTGGAAGTTCGTGATGAAGCCACAGAGGAACCAGAGGAAAAACTAATCAAACTCCTGACGGATATGAGAGGTCGGGCGAAGATAGACGTGCGTACGTACTCGAGAAGCCTGGACCCAAAAGATTTGATCAACTGGTTCAGAGAGATGGAGAAATACTTCGACATAGAGCAGATTGAGGACCCTAAACGGGTTAAGAATGCATGTCTGAGGTTGAAGAGTGATGCCTCATTTCGGTGGGACAATGTACAGGCTAACAGACTCAAGAAAGGGAAGGGGAAAATCAAGTCTTGGGACAGAATGGTTTCCAAGTTGAAGGTAAAGTTCTTGCCAAATGACTATGTGATTTCCTTGTTCAGGAAGTTACAGAACTTTCGACAGAAAGAAATGACCATGAAAGAGTACACAGAGGAGTTCTACCGATTATCGATTCGGCCAAGACAAACTGATGAAGGAGAAGAAGCTGTCGCTAGACACGTGAACGGCTTGAAATATGCTATTCAGGATGAACTCAGCATATTGAGATTCAGAGCAATCAGCGAAGCCTACCAGTTAGCTCTGAAGGCAGAAGAGAAGCTATCAAGAAAATCCACAGCGACCAGGGGAAGGATGACTGGTCGGGGTGTGAAAATTGTCTCCACGAAAGGCCAAAGTAGCGGATACAGGAGAGAAGGTGTCGAAGATAGCCAACATACAAAAGGGACATCGACAGGGAAGGCGCAAGAAAATCGACACGATGGTCGTGAGAACCACGGTCGAGGTACGTATAGTTGAAGTGGTCCATCCGATAAGAAAGGAGCTAACAGACCAGCCATAATTTGTTACAAGTGTCGAGGAACGGGACACAAGGCATATGAGTGCCCAGAAAACTTACATGCTGTAGAGGAGTCAAAACCCAGACATCGAAAGGATGACCAAGTCAACGAGAGGGAAGATTTGGCATCCGATAGCAGTGGAGGTGAAAAGATGAAGAACTGGAATCCGGCGGTTCAGAGGACCTTGATCCAGGAAGATCAATGTGACCCGATGGAACCAGCACAGTGGAAGGTGATCTTTCGAATGAAGGTGTGGAGCGGGGAATGGCGTTGCAAAGCCATAGTGGATGGTGGAAGCATGGAGAATCTTGTGTCGACGGAAGTCATCGACAAGATCGGGTCGAAGTGTCGAGAACACCCACACCCCTACAAGATCTCATGGTTGCAGAAAGGACACCATGTCAGGGTGACTAGACAGTGCTTGATCAACTTCAGAGTTGAAGGATTAGAGGACAGCGTACTATGCGATGTAATTCCCATGGATGCATGCCATCTATTGTTAGGAAGGCCATGGTAATATGATCGGAAAATGATCTATGATGGTTGATCGAACACAGTCACAGTGTGGAAGAATGGCATGAAGAGGACTCTTAAGTTGAGGCGAGAAGAACCAGCCGACGGTAGGGATGACGACAGTGATCTTTGGGAAAAGCGATTGTTGATGAGCACCCTGAAGGAATTCCTCGCAGAAGAGGAGAGGCAGTCGGGATGTATTGCGATCATTCTGAAAGGACCATATGTCAAAGGAATGACTAGGGAGGAGAACATTCCAGTCGAGATCGAGGAGTTGCTCAAAGAATTTAGGGACATAATGGCCGATGAGAAATCGACGGGATTGCCACCGACAAGGAGCATATCCCATCAGATTGACTTGATTCCAGGGTCGAGTCTTCCAAACAAAGCACCATATAGGATGAGTCCGATAGAGGGACAGGAACTCAACTGACAGGTCTAAGAGTTGTTGGACAGAGGATTAATCATTGAAAGTATGATCCCATGTGTAGTACCAACGGTATTGACACCGAAGAAGGGTGGGGAATGGAGAATGTGTATCGACTCCAGAGCCATCAACAAGATCACGATCAAGTATCGGTTTCCATTGCCAAGGATGGATGACTTGATGGATTGCCTGAGTGGAGCAACATACTTCACAAAAATGGACCTGAAGAGTGGATATCAACAGATTAGGATCAGAGAGGGAGATGAATGGAAGACAGCATTCAAAACAAAAGAAGGGTTGTACGAGAGGTTAGTCATGTCATTTGGGTTGAATAATGCACCCACCACATTCATGAGGTTGATGAATGAAGTGTTGAAACCATTTCTAGGAAAGTTTGTCGTAGTCTATTTAGACGACATTTTGATTTTCAGTCGAACTAAGGCAGAACACTTGGAACATGTTTGACGAGTATTGCAGAAACTGCAGGAAGAAAAGCTGATGGTAAACCTGCAAAACTGTTTTTTCATGATGAAGGAATTGGTGTACTTGGGATTTGTAATCTCGGGTAAAGGGTTGATGATGGACCCAGAGAAGGTGAAGGGAAAAGTGGATTGGCTGGAACCGACAAGTACGACTGGAGTGAGAAGTTTCCATGGACTTGCTAGTTTCTACCGGAAGTTCATTCAGGGATTCAGTCGAATTTGTGCACCACTGACAGAATGCATGAGAAAGGGTGAGTTCAAGTGGACGGACAAAGCCCAGAAATCTTTTGACGAGTTGAAGGAAAAGGTCACTGAGAGCCCAATCTTAGCGCTCCCAGACTTTAACAAAGTTTTCCAGGTCGATTGTGACGCCAGTGGAACGACAATTGGAGTAGTGTTGATCCAGGAGGGTCGACCAATTGCATTCTTTAGTGAAAAGATGAATTGGGCAAAGCAGAAGTATTCGGTCTATGACTAGGAGTTTTATGCTATCGTTCAAGCACTAAAGAAGTGGAGGCATTATTTGTTTCCCAAGGAATTTGTGTTATAAACAGATCAACAAGCACTGAGGTATTTGAACACTCAGTCGAAATTGGATCAGAGACACATGAAGTGGGTGGAGCTACTTCAGAAATATACATTCATGTTGCGACATAGGTCGGGCAAGTCGAATAAAGTTGACGACGCATTGAGCAGGAGAGTTGCACTATTGAGCACGACGACAGTTCAGGAAACAGGGATAGAGTCGATAAAGACGGAGTATGAGACCGACGAGGATTTTGCAAAAGCATGGAAGGCTTGTCGTGAACCTTGGAGTATCGACAAAAATCCATATTTGAGTTACTTCATTCAAGAAGGTTATCTATTCAGGGGAAGTCAGTTGTACATTCCCAGAGGATCAGTAAGAGAGAACCTAATCCAAGAGTTTCATAATGGCAGATTAGCGGGACACTTTGGCATCGACAAGACCAAAGCACTGGTTGACGAGAAGTAGTTCTGGCCAGGGATGTTGACAAATGTCGGAAGACGGGTTCAACAATGTCAAGTTTGCTAGTTGGAAAAGGGAAGGAGTCAGAACACGAGGTTGTATACACCATTGCTGGTACCAAATATCCCTTGGGAGCATCTTAGCATGGATTTTGTGTTAGGATTACCGAAGACTCAGCAAGGAAGCGATTCGATATTTGTTGTAGTCGACAGATTTTCGAAGATGGTGCATTTCATACCATGTAAGAAGACGAGTGACGCCACAGGGATTGCTGTACTATTCTTCAAGGAGATAGTTAGATTGCATGGGTTTCCCAAAGAGTATCACATCGGATCGAGATACCAATTTTATGGGGCATTTATGGAGAACCCTTTGGAAGAAACTGGACACGAAGTTGCAGTTTAGCTCGGCATATCATCCATAGATAGATGCATAGACCAAGGTGGTCAACAGAAGTTTGGGAAACCTTTTGATATGTCTAGCTACTAAAAAACCCAAGTAGTGGGAGAATGTGTTGGCATAGGTGGAGTTTGCATACAACAATTCTGTGAATTGGTCGATGGGATTAAGTCCATTCCAGATTGTTCACGGGAGAAGCCCACACGGAGTGGTGGATTTGGTCGAGTTGCTGACAGAAACCAGGAAGAGCGCGGATGCAAAGTCGTTCGCAGAGCATACATGAAGTTCATGAAAGTGTGTGAAAGTGCATAGAGAAGAGTAATGCGGCATATAAATTGAGGGCTGACAGGAGGCTGCAATCGTTCCAAGAAGGGGACTTAGTCTATGCATATTTACAGAAAGAGAGATTTTCGACAGGAACATACAACAAGCTGAAGCTGAAAAAGATAGGACCATGCAGAATTCTTAAGAAGATTTCAAACAATGCTTATGTGTTGGAATTGCCAGAAGACTTGAACATTTCATCAACGTTCAATGTTTCAAATCTGTACAAATTTTAAGAAGGGTCAAGCAGTGGAAGTGAGGAGGTGATAAGCATCGACTGGACAGACCAAATTCAAGATCAACTCAAGGAAGAGATTGCAGAAGTCATTGAAGAGAGCGAGGTGGGACGAACGCGTAGCGCACAGAAGAAGGAATACTTGGTGCAGTGGAAGGATTACGAGTTGCAGGAGGCGACATGGATTTTCGAAGAAGATTTCAGGAGATTGACAGATCAGTCGAATTCTTTTTAACCTGGGGAGTCTGATGCGAGAGCATTGGGGCCTAGGCAGATCAGTCGAAGTTGATCGACAGGAGGGGAGCCGACTAGCGGGCTTTCCAATGACCACTGGTGCGGAGAGCAGGTTGAATTGTCGAGCAGAAACAGTTGGAGTACGACCAACTGGAGCAGCACAGCAGATGTTTCGATTGGTCGAGAATCAACAGGAATTAGTCGATAGACGACAAGCGGAGGAGTAAGCCGTTGAGTAGTCGGCGAGTGGTCGAACTATGATGTGTCAGGTTTGGTGGAGCCAAGCACGGAGGAAGGGGAGGACTAACGAACCGCAGAAGATGAGAAACAAGTCAACAGCAAGGTTGAGATGTGACCAACTACTGTAGCAGGGTCGGAAGGACAGAAAGTCAAGGAACTGTACTTGGTAGCCGTTCAGGGTTGCTGAGGAAGTTATTACAGTTATTGGGAGTTGGTGAAAGACATGACAGGTGACATCATCGGTAGAGGTTGTGCAGCACGGCTAGGAGATGACAGTGCAGGTTCATAGGATTTGGAAGGATCGACAGACAGGAGGATGCGTGTCTCGGGGATTGCAGCAGTCTCGGGAACAACAACAGCAGGGTAGAAGACGTAGGAGAGAAAATCACAGGAGGGATCTTCAGTCTTGGAGGAGCAGTATGGGAGGACAGAGCCGAGAAAAGTTGTGAAGAGTCACACTGGCCGAAGTAGAGGGTTGAGATCGAGCCATAGCTCAGCATTAGGAGGTGAACCATGAGAGGGTGAGGTTGACACACATGGAGAACACACCACAGTTACTTCTAAGTTGTAACGGCTGAGGCTGACTGTAGTTAGTTATTTGTTTACATCTATTCTGCATTGTAACCGAATTCAGAGAAGTAATATAAAGCCACTTTTGGCATCCTGTTTTACACTTGTTTGTGTGAACATTGTGGTTTGTGTCATGTGTATTGTTAAGCAACAAAGTACCCAGTAAGGTGACTTGCGTCAGGTTGTAACTCTTGTCCATCTTAAACACCTCAAGATATTTGTTCTCTCTCGATTCTTGATATATCTAGGTTTAAGATCAAATCAATATAATTTAAATTTTTCTTATTTAAGGAGAAATCATTTGCATTTTTATTTCATTTTTTATAGAAACTTCATGTTACTTATTCTTGATATATCTAGGTTTAAGAACAAATGAATATAATTTAATTTTTTTTGTTTATGTCGACATCATTTGTATTTTTATATATTTTTTATATAAATATCATGTTATATAATGTTACACATTAGGCATTACAACTTCTTCCATCTTCCCGTACTTAATTGTAAACACCTCACTACTCTAAATACAATAAACCATAAAATAAAATAAAAAATCACATTAAATAATATATATATATTTTTAATTAACCTTAAGCCTCCTTGGAAACGTCTCACGCAAACATGGAGGAATGGAATGCTTCCACCAGTGTTTAAATCTTCTTTTTATTATACCGTTCAAATCGATGATGGAATTTTACCATAATTTAGTGGTAAAATGACACCGGTTTTGAGGGATATAGTGGTTTTCAATGATGCTGTGTGATATTATTTCAATGAAATTGTAACGTATTATTGGGATATTCTGTTTTTGGGCAATGGTTTACATTCGTCCATGGACAAAACAATGATCACGTTCTTATATTGGTGCATACATGAAGTCAGTCCTTTCATGGTTGTTTTTTAGTATAGAAACTGAGATTAAAAAGTGAAGGATAATCTTTTCTCATTCATATATAAATATTCCACCTCAAAAATATTAAAATTTATAAAAAAATCGAATCAAATAGACGAATGCAATGGACAAACTTCGAAAAGACTTGTCCATATTACAAGATTGGTATGAAATCCTGTGACAACTACCATGCCAATTGGGAAATTTTGTTTTTTAATTTTGTTTAAATCACAACAGGGAGATGTCATTTTTCTCCACTCCCAGATTCGTGCCAAAAGGATGAAAAAAAGAGGATGGGATGAGTAACCTTTATCCACCGGCATGTGTTGATAAAGTGGCATCTTTATTTTGTATGTCCTTGTTTATAGTGGAGTTCACAGTCATGTGTCTTTTTAAAAATAAAATAAAATATTATAAAAAATAACATGTTGGTTATTTAAAATATTTATAATGACATATATATAAAAACTACATAGATTAGATGGATCTATGCTGGTATTGTATGTAGAGTCTATGCGCACATATGAAATTTGAATATTTTCTATTTTTGTTGGGGAAGGCAAGATGTTAATAGAGATTACACTTGATCCTCATTAAAGGGTTTTTTGACCATTTAAACTTGTGATCTTCCATTTACAACTTCTCATCTCCTTTACTCCTTACCAATTACTCTATACCACATAGACTTAAATAATTGATTATTATATTTAAATATGATAATGAACATATAACCATGCAAACAAGTCAATTTAGTTCATACTTTTAATTTGATTGGACAGGCCTATTACATATAAAATTCTGGATACACATCAAAACTTGTAAATATAACTATTTTTTATGTGATTACAAATAATTTGTTATTCAATTTCAAATAAATATAGTATTCAATGGATTTATCACTTATGTTTATGAATGTTGTAATAATACACGACAAAGATTGTTATCAGACGTGGATATTGATATCCTATCATGAACATACCATTGACATTGATTTTACATTTTAAACTTGTAAATATAACTATTTTTTATGTGATTACAAATAATTTGTTTTTCAATTTCAAATAAATATAATATTCAATGGATTTATCACTTATGTTTATGAATGTTGTAATAATACAGGACAAAGATTATTATCAGATGTGAATATTAATATCCTATCATGAACATACCATTGACATTGATTTTACATTTCATTTTAGTGAAATTATGAGAGTTATTTTCTTACAATAGCACAGAGGAATCCAAGCCGGAGCATAAAATACTATAGTCCAGAAATAATGTTCTTGTAAACTCATGAGCAACTGCCAATTTAACTCCAACCCGTACGCTCCTTCTGATCAGTACTCGGGACACTTCATGTGCAAATGGAAGTTTGATTGCTCAAAAGTTCCTTACAGAAAGTTTCATGGCCATCGATGAAGCCAAAAGTTCCTTACAGAGCTCTTTTGAAACCCAGAGGACACCATATGGATTCAACATTTTCAAATACCTCTCATATTCTAATTATACAATTCCAAAAAAGTATATCTACAATTTCATTTTTTTAATAAAATCTAAAACATTAATAAATTACTCGAAACAAAACTCTTAAGTTAAATTAAACAAATAAAAAATTGCTTAGTGAAAACTGTCCTTCAATTCCCAAGGATTTCTGGCATGTGGGTGGGGATTGAGTATTTATTATGTTAATAAAAAATTGCTTAGTGAAAACTGTCCTTCAATTCCCAAGGATTTCTGGCATTTGGGTGGGGATTGAGTATTTATTATGTTAGTAATCTGAAGGGTGCCTAGTATTATTCCACAAAATGGTGCCCCGTAGTAATCCAGAGTGCAATTGAACTTTGAACTTAAGTTCAATACAAAAATTCATTGTGGTTTGTAACGGAGCTTCCATTTGCCTATCCACTTGAATTTCTTTGGAACCGTCGCCTCTCCTAGCATGAAAATAGAGTTATTCCCATTGGTTTCTTCTTATTGATTTGTAGGAGAAGGATGCAATCGACAAACTAAAATGAGAAGTGAAAAATGCAATTAGATAGAAAGATATGAGTTGCTGCTCAATATTTTATTATGTAGAATAAGTTACTCCCATAAGTCTACCTTATGCTGCTATGAAATGATCTATTTATAGCATATTTTACAAGCAAATTGTTATGGTACTCCTGGTTGTTGGATGGTGGAGTTGAGTGGCTGGACTATTAGGTAGTTGTTAGTTGGTTTGACGGCTGGATTGCTGCGGTGGGACAACGATTGCTGGTCGGTTGCTAAACTATGGCTGCTGGTCGGTTGATGAGCTTCGGCGGGATGGTTTGTCAAGCTTATCTTTTCAACACTCCCCCTTAAGCTTGACTTCCTAATGATTTCCAAACCTTTTCTTATGTCTTCAAATATCTCTTTTGTTAATGTATTTGAGAATATATCTATAGATTGATCTTCAGACTTGAAAAATTCGGGATATATTTCACTATTGTTGATAAACTCTCTAATGAAATTATATCTAGTATCAATGTGGTTGTTCCTTTTGTGAAAAACATGATTTTTTGATAGTTCTATTATTGAATTATTGTCACAGTAAATTTTTGTTGCTCCTTATTGATCTTGCATCAAATCTGACATAATTCTTCTTATCCACACTCCTTGACATGTTGCTGACGTTGCTGCTACATATTCTGCTTATGTAGTTGAAAGAGTAACAATGGGTTGTTTTGGGGAAGCCCATGAGATTTCTCCTAAACCAAGATGAAAAATATATCCAGATGTGTTTTTTCTGTCATCAATGCTCCCTGTAAAATCATTGTTTGTGTAGCCAACTACTATGAAATCATCTGACCTTGACTATAAAATGCCATAATCTCTTGTTCCATTAACATATCTCAAAATCCTTTTCCTTGTTTGCCAATGTGACTGCTTTGGTGTCTCCATGAACCTCAAAATCAAACTAACAGCATACATAATGTCAGGCCTTGTTGCTGTCAAATACATCAAGCTGCCTACTAATATTTTGAACAAACTTGGATCTACCTTTGTGCCCTTTTCTTCTTTGCTCAATTTCAATCCCGATTCCACAAATGTAGATGCTCGCTTGTAATTCAACATCTTGAACCTCTTCAAAACATAATTTGTATATTTTGTTTCAAAAATGAAAATTCCATTATCTATTTGACTGACTTCTATGCCTAGAAAATATTTCATTAAGCCCAAATTTGTCATCTCAAATTCTTTTTTCATTGTTGATTTAAACAACTTGATTCAAAATGTTCATGCAAATATCAAATCATCAACATATAGGCATAAATTAAGACCTTACCGTGATCATTTACCTTGATGTAAAGAGTTGGCTCACTATTGCATTTGCTAAAACCATGGCTCAAGAACTATAAATCAATGCATTGTACCAAGATCTTGGAGCTTGTTTGAGACCATACAAATATTTTTTCAATCTATAAACTTTATGTTCATGACCCAAGATCTGATAATCTAGTGGTTGCTACACATACACTTATTCCTATAGTATCCCATTCAAAAATGATAATTTGACATCCATTTGATAAACTTTCCATTTATGATGCCCTGTTATTGCTAACATTGATCTCAATGTATCTAATCTAGATACTGGAGCAAAATTATCATTGTAATAAATCACGGGTTGTTGTGAAAATCCCTTTGCAACTAGCCCTGCTTTATGCTTCACGATATTTCCATCAGCATTAAACTTTGTCTTATAGACCCATTTTACACCTATTGCATCTTTTCCTTCTGGAATATTTACTAATTTCCAAGTTTGATTTTTCTCTATTGCTTCAATTTCTTCATCCATAGCCTTTTTCCAAGTTTCTTACTTAATTGCTTCTTCAAAACATATTGGATCAACAACAAAAAATAAAGCAAAGAACACATATTTAATTAAATTTGTAATAAAATATTGGATCTAGAATTCCAAAATAACCAACAAACTCAATTCTGGTGTTATTCATGTAATAACATATTTCTAATATTAATTAAATATGTGTTAAAGTCATAAATTAAATCATCATCATCATTACCTTGAGTTACCTCATATATTTCCCTAAGACATCTTGTGTTCACTGGAGTGCCATCTGACACTAAGCTATCACTTGAGTGATATCTAGGTGTTGACTGAGATCTTGAAGCCGATTTAGGTGTTGATGCTATATTATGTGAACTGGAGCCATTGTTGGGAGCATGATCTTCACTAAAATATTTCATCTCAAATTGCTCTTGGTGATGTAGATTTTCATTCCAAATCCAATCTCCATCTTCAAGAAACTTGACATCTTTGTTGATTATAGTCCTTTTTGTGATAGGATTATACAACTTGTATGCTTTTGATTGCTCACTATATCCCCAAAAAATACATATTTCTCTTTTATTATCTAATTTCTTCCTATTTTTATCAAGAACATGTGCATATGCAATACACCCAAAGACTCTCAAATGAGAAACATTATGTTTCTTATTACTCCATGGTTCTTGTGTTACTTTATCTTCCACACTTTTTGTGGGGGAACGATTCAAAATATATACTGCACAAGCTACAACTTGAGCCCAATACTCATTTGGGAGATGTTTAGCTTTCATCATGCTTCTTTCCATTTCCATTATTGTTCTATTTTTTCTTTTTGCATTATCATTTTTTTGTGGTGTATAGCTAGTTGTAAGTTGTCTTTTAATCCAATTTTCTTTGCAAAAAGTGAAGAAATCATTGGACACAATTTCTCTACCTCTAGTTTTCATAGGATTTTAATGCAGTACCCACTTTGCTTCTCAACCATGACTTTTAACTACTTAAAAATTTCAAACACTTATGATTTGTGTTTCAAAAAATATACTCAAGTTTTCATGGACTAATCATCTATGAATGTTATGAAATACAAGCTATTTCCAATACAAGGTGTCTTCATATACCCACACAAATTTGAATGCACAATTTCAAGTGGAGCTCTTGCTCTGTGTGACTTGCCAATAGGAAATGATTCTCTATGCTTCTTACCAAGAATGCAACCTTCACAAACTTTGTTTGGTTGTTCAATCAACGACAAACCATTCACCATGTTTTTAGTATGCAACGAATTTAGACCCCTGAAGCTTAAATGACCAAATCTTAAGTGCCATAACCAAGACTGATATGAGAGGGTTGCTTTGAAAGCAACAGAAAAATCATTTTGCAACCTTAAAGGGAACATCTTGTTTTGTGTCATTTGGACTTTTGCAATTAGTGTTCCATGTGTATCAAGAATATCACATGCATTATCTTCAAAATAGACTTCATATCCCTTTTGTAGTAGTTTCCTAATGCTAATTAGATTTTGTTTAAGATTAGGGACATAATACACATTTGGAATGTGTTTCTTTTCTCCTTTCTTAGTCTTAAAGTTTATTCTACCTTTACCCATGAAATCTACCTTGTTATCATCTCCCGATTTTACGTTTGACTCCATAGATTCATCTATCTTTGCAAACATATCCTTGTTTCCACTCAAGTGCTTACTACAACCACTATCTAAAAACCATACTTCTTTTGAGCTTTCGTGTGCACTATTACAAGTAATAAACATTGAATCACTATTTTTAGAGCGATTTTCTCTTGAAAAATTTGCATTCTGCCTATTCATATCAAACTGTTTCTTTCTACATCAAGGTGCATAATGTCCAAATTTTTGACAATAATGGCATTGGATATGTGATTTGTCATTACTTTTGTCCTTGGCCGTGAACTTCATGAGAATGACTTCCACCTCTGCCTCTTCTACTTGCAAAGAAATTAGAATTTTCTCTTTCTTCATGAGAGTTGTCTAGTCTGCCACCTTCATTGTGGTTGCTAGTTCTTCCTCTTCCAAATCCTCTTACACTTATATTAGTGATTCTTCCTCCTCTTGTTCCTCTCGTTCCTCTGCTACTGCTAACTTGAACTTGTGATTTGAATTCATTTTCCATGGAGGAACCAATTGATATATTGAGTCTTTGCTCATGGATTTGTGAAGACCACATAAGTCCATCAATAGAAACTTGAGAAAGGTTTTTTTATTCTTCAATACCTACAACTATTGGGTCAAATATAATAGGAAGACTTATCAAAATATCTTCTACAACTTTTTGATCATCCAAATTATCTCCATGAGACTTTATTTGATTTACTATACTCGGTGCACGAGTGAAAAAATCATTTATTGTCTCAGAATTCGTCATTTCCACTTTCAAAATCTCTTCTAAGAATTTGTAATCTTACTAGCTTGAATTTGCTAGTACCTTGATATGAGTTTTGTACAGTGTCCCATGCATGCTTGGACCTTGTAGCTGTTGCAACCCATAGGAAAATTGATTCTTCAATTACTTGTTGTGTTAATAACAATGCCTTGGCATCCTTCTTCCTATTCTCCTTGAGGACATCATTTTGTGCTTGTGATAAAGCATTATATGCTGCTTGATATGCTAGCTCTATAAAACCATTGCCAACCAAGTCCCATAATTCTTGTGAAAAAAATAAAGTCTTCATCTTAATGCTCCAAAATTCATAATTTTTTCCATTAAATTGTGGAATTTGGGGTTGAGTGAGATTACTGCTACTCACACCCACCATAATTCAACTAATTTTAAGAATATATAGCAATTTTCAAACACTTTGTTAACACAACTGTAATGTCCCCTCTGCTACCCCGATCCTTCTGTAGCAAAATACAAATAGAAGGTACAATGTACAAAACCTTGGCGAGAAGCTCAAGATTATGGCCTCGCCGATAAATCACTATAAGTATCATTGTGAAGTTCCTAAGTTGTAATTTGAGTTTCTAGACTTAGGAGACTGAAAGGATTGACGTGACTAAACAAAAAGGGCATGAATCTAGTAGGGGGAGAGGTTGAATGGTGGGAAGCCATGAGAATCTAGTAATATATGACGAGTGTAATTTTGATGTCGCGGGCACTTGAAGAAAAGTAAAGTGATTACTTGGTGGTCCAAAGTTTTAGGTGTCATCCTAAGTAGAGTAACTATTAGTCACAACCTAATAGTAACTCCTATAACCTATCTATCAACATGATGATATTTATTATTAGATGATCCTAAGTAAAAAACTAAAAGATCATCTTAGCAATTATTATTATCTTAGTTTCGACAAAGATACTCAAGTTTATCATTAATATCCTTAAATTTAAAGAAGCTAATGTCTTTACATCATAAACATATTAAGCATAAGGTGTAAGAAAGATAATTTTGTTTAGAATAGAAATTATCTTAGAGAAAAAAATTAAGAAAGATAATTTTGTTTAGAAATTATATAGAAATTATCTTAGAGAAAAAAAATGGTTAATAGTATTATTGTAAGTGTTGAGATGTATAAACACTTAAACATAATGTCGAGCAAATAAATATGATAATTGGTTAAAGCATGGTTTTAAATACTCCATAACGATTAAGCAACATATCCCCCAAAATATACATAATGGTGGGTAAGATGGAGAAAACAACTATATTTAATTATAGAATAGTGTAGTGCTTATATATCACAAAAGAAGAGTACAATATATATATGTATTTTATATTGCATTAAAAATGGATTAAAGGGTTTGTTTTCAAAACGATCTTGACAACCGTTTTGTGGAAGTTGGAAGGCGGTGCTCTTCTTGGAGGGAGCGGAACCTCAACCCAATAAAAAGGGGGGTTTTCTCCGCATTGTGGAATCTACTGATCAAATTTGAAGGATGGATCTTAATTTCAATTGGAAGGGTATTTGTTATTTGAGCCTTTCAAAGATGAAGGGAAATGTAACTAATTGTACTTCAATTGATAAGTGTAAATTAACTAAATTTTTTTTTCCAAAAATGTATAAAACAAATATTTCCCATCCAATTTTTATAATTATGAATAAATAAGCATTCTTTAATATTTATATGAAAATGACTTCTTTTCAATAAAACCTAATTTGAACACATTAATTTGTCATATATGTAACATTAATTTCACAATTCATAAAAATAACTATTATGTTGTATTTTTCCAAGTTGGAGCACATTTCATTATACATAAAAACTTCTTAGACTATTCAATAACTATATTGGGGCATTCTCATGATCTTATGGATAGTCTAGGACATATATAGTCTTAAAATAAAACTAGAACCATGAGAAAATTACTTACTATTAATTATGTACAAAAGGACGCCACTAAGCAAAGCGAGGCTATAATAAACCTACAACCAAAAAATACATATAAAACCAATCAAAAAATTAATTCAAACCAGAGAGAGTGCATCCATTCAAGCCTAAGAGATGTAAGAATCATGGGAAGTAGGTGCCTAAGAAAAAACAATGCATATCTCATAAAACATTAAAAAAATATTGCATACCAAGCAAGTTAGCAGCACTAGCATCGGAGGGGGTGAGGCATCAAATTTTGTTGTTCAACACTTGTCGCGACAACATAGAGGTATGGGACGGAGGGGAAATGGAATCAATCCTAAGTCAAATAGAGCCTTGCAACTCCTTGCATGTTTGAGTATCGATAATCTGCCTTTTAAATTGAACGAAAACACCAAAAGAAGTTTGTTAATGGTTGGATTTGAGAAAAATCTATATGTGAGTAATTAAGAGCTTGGAACTCTAAAATTTGTTGTGTTTTGTACCAATCCACGATTCAACAAATTCGCAGTCACTGGAATGAACTTTAAGTTATTTAATGAAAATAATTAATGTATCTACCTCTATGTTGAAACCATCTTCAATGTTGATGCCACTACCCTCCTTATTGTCTTACCAAAAGGCATGAGTCGAATGAGAAAGAAGAATTAAAATTGTGGACTTCACCTTCAAAGAGTGCCTTACAATCACATTGATAAGGAGTGATAATAAGATCACAACAATCCAACGTGTACAATCTTAGTTGAGAGTGTCAATTAAATACTTATATGGTAAATTTATAATAAGACTTACTTATAGTTGTCTCTTACTATTTTCATCTTGACACATTTGATATTTTATGGTTGTCTCTGCGCCCTCACCCAATTGATATTATGAGGTGAGGATGTGCATGCATGATAATCCTTAGTTATGACTATGAGATGAGGATTTAAAGAGAAAATGATTTAAAGACATGTAATTTTTATATGTATTATGGTGGTGAGCGCCAAAGATAAATGTGGTGAGAATAATCCTTAGTTATGGCTATGAAATGAGGATTTAAAGAGAAGAGGATGTAAATACATGTAACTTTTATATGTATTTTGGTGGCAAGTGTCGAAGACAAATGTGGTGAGAAACCACATAATATGTTTGGAATGACAGAGGAAGATTACATCATGATCATTCTGCTCATCAAATTGAGACTATTCTTGAGCCAAGTTTTTATTAATAACCATTGTGTTGCTTTAGTCCAAATTTTTTTTCTAACTAATTGTTTCTTCATATTGTGTGCCCAGTGCCACCTCTCTATATCAATGCAAAAATCAACCTCTACACGGTTTGTGGTCCTAGATGCATGCCATTATTTCTAGTTGCATGCCATTGAGTGTTGTTTAGAGTTGCCACAAGTATGTGACATTCATGCAAGAAATAAAGTATTGCAGAGGAGGACTCATCAAACCAGCCATTTGAAATTCATTTTGATGAAAAACAAGTGGACAATGGTAACTAGCTTCGCATAGGTAGTAGGCACAAAGTTTCAGTTTCGTTTTGGGCCTAGTAGTAGACTAGTAGTGGTTCTCTATTGTTACAGCCATAATCATTGACACATTGTCACACCTTAGATCTCAGCCCAAAGTGACTCGAGAGTCAGAGTATAATCTCGGTGGCCATTTCCTCGTAGTCGTTAGTCATCACTTGCTATCTTGAACAGCTGAGCAGTGAGCGCGTGACGTGAGTTTGTGATTATAATTTATGATATTTCCAATATTTTCAATGACAAATCGAATTTTATAGCATAGGAATTCTAACATAGAAATTGAAATTTATATGGATGGGTAGTTTCAAATGTTGCCCTTCTTTTGAAATGTTGATATAAATTATGTCCTTCTTAATTAAAAGTGTAAAATTCAAATTTTAAATTTTCTTTGAAGGGAAGTTTTAGCTTTACACTTTTAGGAAGGGCTAGAACCCTTTGAACCCTTTGGAAGGGCTGAGAAGGGTTTAAATTTGAACATTGGCGGGATCTTTTATCATGATGGGGAAAGCAAAGAGGAGAATCATTATAGCAATCTCAATTCAGAGCATTCGTGGAAGGAGGAGGAATCTTCTTCTACCATCTACGAAGTAGCAGTGATACCCTTTCTTTGTCGTGCATTGAGGAAGCCTGGGATCAGAGGAGACTCGGCATTGATAAGTATGAACTGCACCTTCTCGATACCCTGTGTTGAGAAAGGAGATCTTCGTTACTCCTGTCTTTTTTTCTTACTTTCACACTCAGCATTGTTGAGGTAAATCGGATACCTTTTAGCCTTCACTCATTTAATAGCTTATTCAAATGTTTGTTTCCCTCTTTGAGGACCGACTCTATTCTGGTATGTTATCCAATTATTTATTTACCATTGCATTAAAGAGAGGATTGTCAAAATAACTGTAGTAGATTGGTTTTATTATCATATGCTTTGCTTAAAGGAAAGGCGGCCTCTCTATGAGATAAGGCCGACCCTTCTGCCTATATTTCTTTTGTGAAACGATCCCATCTTTCATGGTTTTATATTTTGGTTAAAGAGTCGACTCCCCTCTTTCACCTTTTAACTATATGACGATTTTGATGAGTGCTGGAGCAGCCTCCACAATAGCTGGTATTCTTATATTTTTTTGGATTGGAAGGATGGCTGCCATAGTACGTTTATACGTCAAACTGTGTTAGATTACTTTTGCAGTTTATAATCGTGATTGATTGGGAGGAGTGGCCCCCGTAGGGAGAGATACTCCATTCTTTTGTTAATATAATTTTTTGGATAATCTTAATAGATTGATAGAGGAAGGGCGGTCTGCCCTATTTTGCTATCTCTCTTTATGAGAGAGGTGACAAACCTCTTTGGAAGGACTAACCCACATAATATTTATTGTGCCATTCTTTCTTGCTAACGGAGAGAGATGATGGGAGGGGCAACCAGGGATCTGGCTTGAGGTATAAATATATATATTAATATTACTTACCATTGAAGCCAAGCTTTATATGAATGACAGAGAACCGAACTCTAAAATATGACTGCGTTAGTTGAGAGTCTTATTATTATTTTTCAGGTAGATGCAAAGGCCTTTGAAATGGATATATCATGAAAAACGAGTACTTTTGGTTTATGAACAAAGTGACACTCTATTTATATACATTGACTTTAAATCTTTATAATTGTTGGATCAAATAGCCACAGAATACAATATGCAGCGGAAGCAAATAATTATACACACATGAAATATAGGCAGAGATTTATGTGGTAAAACCCTTTCTTAGGGAAACATCCACAAAGCAATGGTATCATTCTTCTTATTATTCAATAACTGAAGAATACAACAACTCTCAACTCTCCAATACTTTCTCTTACGAGAATACAAGAAATATATACATTTCTTACACGGTTACTCATAACTGACCATATTTGGTTTGGCAGTTATACAGTCGCCGAGAGACCGGTTGTCAGGTCCGTGTCTAACAATCTCCACCTTGACAACAATTTACCTGATACCATTGCTCATTGCTCTATTCATCACCTTTCCTGCAAGCCTAGAGAAGCTAAGCACCATCGTAGTTTCTCTAAAGTAACTGGCTTCGTGAACATGTCTGCAGTATTCTGTTGAGTGTGAACCTTTTCAAGAACCACTCCACCTTCATCAACAACATGTCTAACAAAATGATATTTTATAGGAATATGTTTTGTCTTACTGTGATAATCTGGATTTTTAGACAAATGAATAGCACTTTGACTATCACAGAAATTTTTTATAGTGTTTTGAATCTTTCCTAACTCACCTAGCAAACCTTTTAACCAGATTGCCTCTTTGCAAGCATGTGAAGCAGCTATATATTCTGCCTCTGTAGTGGACAAAGCAACAATATTCTGAAGCTTCGACATCCAACTAATAGCTCCACCTGCAAGAGTAAAAACATAACTTGAAGTGGACCTCCTCTTGTCCAAATCACCCGCAAAATTAGAATCAACATAACCACATACTCCATCACTACAACCATCAAAAGTGATACAATAGTCACTTGTGCCTCTAAGACACCGAAGCACCCATTTCACTTGTAACATCCTCATAATTTCATAAAAATTTAAAATTTTTAAAACAGCATTAAATGCTAGAAACTATAAATGCGGAATAATAAATGTAAACAAAATTAAAGCAGTGTTAACACTGGAGTCGTAAATGCTGGAAATATAATAATCATTGATTCTCTTAACTAAAAACATTTTAGTGACAACGACACATCCTTATTCTTTTAAATTGATTAAGACACTAGTTTTGCTTGTAACAAATGTAACATGAAAATGAGTTCTTCTTTTCAAGGTACTGACTGTTGTTTTTTGATGATCATGAAAGGGGTCCTACGAGGTACCCTAAAGCTTATTTAGCTATGTCAGCTAAAGCTTGTGATCCTATTTTTCTTGCGCAGATTCGTGGGTAAGAGCAATTGCGACAATTCAAATGTTAAGAGTATTTATGTTTTTAAAATTAGTCATCAATAAAATTTCTAAGTACTTTCTTGCTTTAGGTATGATTCTCTATTCAACTTCTATAGTGATAACTTAACCAATTACAAGTTGTAGAAATCATAAATATTAAAATCTTTGCTTGGTTCAAACGTAAAGTGTCCAAAAGGTTTACTTTGGCTTATAAAAATTCTTTGAGCGTGTGCTAGGTTACGATGCCTAAAAGTTATTACGATACTGTAAATTTTCTATTTCATAAAGAGTATTATTACTATAAATACTGTTTTGTGAATGATTCTACTTGACAAACACAATTCATACATTTGAAGAACATAGATAATTGGAAAAACATTTATAAATACAACTATAGTATTTATACGTCCTAATTGCATGAACCAATATATTATTGAAATAATATTTAGTATCACCCTACCATTATCTTTGTGAAATTAATTTAGGAATTACCAAACTATAGGAAATACCGTTTTAAATCTATACAATCTATAATGTAATGTGCTATGCTATGTGAACAATTATAATGTGCGAATGTGAAGTTCTAACTATATCCTATCCAAGGAATACAACTTGTATTAACTTTAAGAGATATAACAATATGCGAGAACCAT
The DNA here is from genome assembly GCA_027924585.1 of Larix kaempferi. Taxonomy (NCBI): domain Eukaryota; kingdom Viridiplantae; phylum Streptophyta; class Pinopsida; order Pinales; family Pinaceae; genus Larix; species Larix kaempferi. The sequence goes on from BSBM01001218.1 coordinate 2,109,376, forward strand.
GCATTTGATTATCAAACATTTGAATAATATGTATTTATCGTTGTAACCCGAAGTTTTTAACGTTGAGAGGATGATATGATGGAATAATAAACGAGTACAAAAAAGATGGCAGTATAAAGGATCCTGGTCATAGCATTTAATTTTTCTACCTGCTATGGGTAGTGGATGTCTTAGGTGGTGTCTTCGTGGATGTAGAGCACGTGAACAAGTTTCCTAGCTTGCAATTAAAACTTCGAGCTGTGATTAACTTTGCCCACATGTCCACCGAGTTGGCACCACAGTGGATGAATGTAACAAATGCAAGGTTTAAGGCACTGTTAGCCCGATTATCAAAGTATTAGGTTGGAATCTCCTCCATCTTTGATCTTAGTCGATATTGAACGTTGAAATGAAACCCTAGTCTTCCATCGTAAGTAGTGTGAATTGTTGTTTGCATTTCTCCTGTTAGTGTTGAGGTAGTGAGGTCAACAGCCTGCTATGATGTAGGTTTTGGAAGAGTGTTTCCCGGAGGACTCTTTCCTTGGTTTCGATCTTAGGCCCTATTGGATAACCTTTAAAGTTTTCTCAGGTGTCGGTGTGCTCATTCAAAGGCGATTCTTTTGGTATCTAAGATGGTGTAACAGAATTAATGAAGTTTTAAACCAGGGTTCGATACTCCTGGATTTGTTTAAAAGTCGTGCTCAGAACTAGACACTCTGCGTTGATAGGTGGCTTTGTCGTCTAGAATGTTTGGCATATCTGTCAGCCTGGAAGTCATACTACTCAGGTAAATTTTCATAACCAAGAAGTTCTATTGTTGTTTAAAGTTTATAATGATTTCTTCGAATCTTGTTTTAACCTCCTACTACTTTTTGTGGTAGGTATTACTGCACTAAAGGGTTGTTGTGTTTGAAGTTGGAGGAAAAAGTGGCTCAACCACCGGTAAGCCTCGGTGGTTGTCTTCTTCGTAGGAACTCCTGGCCTATCGTGACCTTTACTTGGTGTTTGACAAAGGAATGTAGTTAATCCCTGACATTGTTTTGGGCTGGTGATAATGTTTCGATTATCCATAGACGAAAATGTCTGAGAATTAAATTCTTGACTCAGTCGGTTACTCTATTTTTACAGTATTTGATTGTAATCTTCATTGAAATGAAAACTTGTTTTTTGATGTAATTTTTGAAAAGGGATGAACCCTAAGTAATGTATAAGTTTTGAAGTGTTTCAGTACAAATTATGTTGAAATGTTTAAAAGTTTGCTCTGAGTAAAGTAATGGAACGTGTTTGCTAGGAAAGAGTAGTTTTACAGAACTAGTTCCAAGTTTGTAAAGGTTAATAAGGTTGGTTAGATAAACGATTTTTCAACATCAGGCTGAGGGTCGTAGATTGACAATGTTCAACAGAAACCTCATACTCGTATTGTTTTAAGTTTAAGTTTTTGGAATGTGTTAATATAAATTTGAATCGTTCCGTGTTTATAAAAGGCTATATGCCCCAGAGTTTGACCTCGTTCCAACTGTCATAGCCCTACCTTGTAGGTTTTGATTAGTAAGTTTTTCATTTTGAAAAAGTGTTAGCAAAAGACTATACTATTGTTTGGTTAGTGGCTGAGAGCCAACTCCATGCTTTTGTTTTGCATCCTACGATTAAGATCTAATGTTTACGTAATTTTGTGTTTTATTTTCATGTATAAAACCATGATAAAAGATTGTGCTCTATCTGAAAACTGTAATGAATGGTTTTCCCTAACAAGAGTTTCGATTCTGATTCTTGTAAAACAAAGGAATACTGAATAAAAAAAAAAAACATTAAAGTGATGGGATTCTAAATGTGATGAATGTATTGAATTTAAAAAGTCATAGTTAGAAATACTGAAATGAAATTAGTGATATGCAATGATGCGAATGATAAACATCTTTTCATCGTATATATAAAACAATTCTGAGAACAAGAGTAATTGCAGCTGATAATTTCTAAAATATGTGAAAACATAACATCTTCATACTGGAAAGAAATAACAGTAGATTGTAATTCAGAAAGCTTATTTAATAAATATTTGCAAATCTAGATTTTCGCAAAGAGGAAATATTTTATTTCTATTACAAAGTAAGGAAATATACTGTAAGTCTATTCTCTGTGGCAAACTATTATGTTTTCGTAGTTTAAACATAAAGAATTAATAAATTAATATTTTAAAGAAATTATTATAGAATTTATTCTATCCAATCAATCGGCAATCTGCCTATCATTCATCTGTCTTAATTCACTTCTTTGTATTGGAGTACGATTGCAAATACAACATGGGGAAAAATATAGAGAAGGTTATCAAATCAATCATTTCATAAATCATTTTCATTCAGAAATCACACTTAGGTCAGAAAATAGAACAAATTTCTTTTGTATTCTTTCAACTGTACTACTTACTGATAAATGCAGAATTTATTTGACTGAAAATAACAACAGAACCGTAGAACCTAATAATTTGTAGGAGAAAGAAACCACCCAAGGAGCCTGTTCCACCCAATCTACTCCTGAAGACAGACAAATTACTTGCCTTAGGATCCCCAAGCTTGTTCACTGAACCACTAGGAAGAAGAATCGGTAGAAGCTTTAGGTCCTCAAATTGTAGCAGCAAAGTAGATCATTCAGTCACAAAGACTCAACAGTCATAAAGACCTGCATGGTTTCCTTCTCAGAATAATCAGCAGACTCACAATGCACTACCACTTAGCCTCTCTATTCAAATCTCTCAGTGATCACCGGATACACTTGCGGAATATTTCTGCAGAAAATATTGTAGAGCTTCCTACTCAATTCGAATTTCCTTATCTAGGCTGCCTAGGCCTTTTAGTGATTAACCTGGTCATTAATGAGCCATCGGCTCTCTTCCACCCACCTGGGGAATAATGCCACAAATTTAGGGGTAGTTGTCCCATAACCAACAGCTAGTGGTGGAGTGCAAATGTTGCTATCTGTCCAAAGCCTTCTAACAGCTTCCATTCCTACTAGTGGGTCAGTGAACACTCATCTAATAGTTCCCTTGGGTGTTTGTCTCATGTTTAATTTATTAATTAATAATAATAAGTCATTACAATCATCCTTGACCAGATTTGGTCATAGTTACAAAAATTTATAATAAAAATTAACATAATGTATTTTTGAAATAAAAATAAATAGTTTCCAAATTTGGGTAGGTGACATCATTGCTGCCCAATACTCTTTTCCTAGATTTGCCATGTATCTACTGACAACACCAACTGCATGTGAAATATCAGTTCTTGTACTTATCATTGCATACATCAAACTTCCTACTACATTAGCATATGGTACACGAGACATATACTACTTTTCTTCATCATTTTTAGGACTCAAACCTAAAGAAAGCTTGAAATGAGAAGCTAAAGGGATACTAGAAGGTTTCACCATATCCATACCGAATTTTTGAAGTATTTTCTCCACATACTTCTTTTGTGATAACCACAGCTTGCCATTTTTCCTGTCTCTATTTATCTACATGCCCAAGATCTGATTTGCTGCTCCTAGATCCTTCATATCAAACGTCCTAGCCAACTGAGCCTTTAACCTGCTGATTTCAAACATCCTCTTGCTTGCGACAAGCATATCATCAACATACAATACCAAAATAATGAACATGTCATTTTCCAACTTTTTAAAGTACACACAATGATCATACTCACTCCTGGTAAAATTCTGACTCACCATGAAAAAATGAAACTTCTTGTACCATTGCCTGGGAGACTGCCTCAAGCCATACAATGATTTTCTGATCTTGCAAACAACCCTCTTGTTGCGATTCTGAACGAACCCTTCTGGTTGTTCCATGCAAATTTCCTCATCTAAATCTCCATGTAAGAAAGCTGTTTTGACATCTAGCTGCTCTAACTCCAAATCATATAAAGCAATTAGTGCTAACAAAACTCTGATAGAAACAAGTTTACAACTGGTGAAAAAATCTCATGAAAGTCAATACCTACTTTCTGAGAAAACCCTTTTGCAACTAGTCTCGCTTTGTATTTCGGAACAGTTTCATCAGCTCCTTTCTTCAGTTTGTACACCCATTTGCAACCAACCACTTTCGTACTCTCCAGAAGTTCCACAAGATCCCATGTTTTGTTCTTTGCCAAAGAATCCATTTCTTCTTTCATTGCATGTTTCCATTTGTCACTGTCAGACACTTCTAATGCTTCCTTATAATTGTTAGGTTCTCCTTCATTAAAAATGAAAGCAACAAATGTGACAAAATCATCACACCTCTTTGGAAAAGTTTTGTTCTGCGTAGATCTCCGTAGAGTTTTCCGTGGTATTTCCTCTATTTCTGTATGCTCATCCTCTTCCTGAGGAGTGTCCTCATGAATATCCTCTTCCTAGACACCCTCATGATTCCCCCTTGTAGATGACTGAGTATCAAACTCAATTTGCTGAAACTGTGGTACATTAGCCTGTTTCAAATCATTAATTACATCTAAATTTGTCAAAGAAAGTTCATCAAATTTTACATGTCTCTTTATGATGATTTTGTGAATAGTAGGATTCCACAACTTATATCCCTTAACACCATCACCATATCCAACAAAGATCAATTTTCTTGACTTAGGATTTCGTTTGGAATGCTAATTTTTCGGAATAAGTGCATAGGCTTCACAACCAAATACTCTAAGATTAGAATAATCACATGATTGACCTGTCCATACCTCTTCTGGAATTTTGCAGTCAATTGTTGTTGATGGTGATCGATTGACCAGGTAACAAGCTGTAAGCAATGCCTCTCCCCACAATTCTTGCTACAACTTCGCATTACTGAGCATACTCCTTGCTCTTTCAAGAAGAGTCTTGTTCATGCATTCAACAACGCCATTCTACTGCTAAGTGTAAACAGTGGTCTTAAGCCTCTCGATCCCATCTTTCTTGCAATAATTATCAAACTCCTTTGAAGTAAATTCAGTTCCATTATCTGTTCTAAGACATTTAATGAACCTGCTAGTGCTTTTTTCAACCAAAGCTCTAAACTGCTTAAATATATAAAAAACATCAGCTTTTCTCTTTAATAAATATATCCAGACTTTCCTTGAGTAATCATCTATAAAAATGATGAAATATGACATGATCCCCCATAAGAAATTTTAGGAGATGGTCACCATAGATCAGAATGGATGTAGTTTAGGATACCTTTACTAGTGTGTTTTCCATATTTAAATTTTTGTCTAGTTTGTTTGCCATAAATACAGTGCTCACAAAACTTCAAATCTACAGATTTTAAACTAGGAAGCAACTTTGGATTAGCAAGTGCCTTCATTCCTCTTTCGCTGATATGACCTAATCGTTGATGCCATAGACGAGTGATGTCTACTACTACACTAACTGATGCTACTGTTGCGTGATCGACTTCTATCCTCCCTTCAAGTCTATACAGGTTCCCAGCTCTGTTTTCCTTCATAACAACCAATATACCTTTCGATATCTTCATAACTTCACCTTGAACTGTAAATTTGTAACCAGCATTATCAAGAACTCCCATTGAGATCAAGCTCTTCCTCAGTTTAGGTACATGTCTCACATTTCTTAGAGTCCTAACAGTCCCATCATACATTTTAATTTTGATACTCCCTATTGCAATAGTTTTACATGTAACATTATTTCCCATACAAGCTACCCCGTCAGAACAGTTTTGGCCATCACAGCTCATAAAACATGGCATGTTTACCAAATGGATGTTAATTCCGCATTTTTAAATGGTTATTTGGAAGAGGAAGTATATGTGGAGCAACCACAAGGCTATGAAGTCCCAAGACAAGGACACAGAGTATATAGACTAAAAAATGCACTTTATGGTTTGAAGCAAGCTCTTAGAGCTTGGTATAGTCACATTGGCTCATACCTCATTCATAATGGATTTCACAAAAGTGAATGCGAGTCAACGCTGTACATAAAAATCAACAAGCAAGGTAATAATCTAATTGTCTGCCTGTATGTAGATGATTTAATATTTATTGGTGATTTTGGCATAGAAGAATTTAAAGATCAGTCATGGAAAGTGAATTCGAAATGACTAATTTGGGGCTTATGAAGTATTTTCTAGGCATTGAAGTCCAACTATTTGAAAAAAGACATATTTATATCTCAGTCGAAGTATGCAAGTAATGTCTTGAACAAATTTAAGATGTTAAACTGTAAGACAACTCCAACACTAGTGATAACATGTTTGAAATTGAGCAAGGATGATGATGGATCCAATGTAGATCCTACACTGTTTAAAAGGCTTGTTGGCAGCCTTATGTATCTTACAACAACAAGGCCATATATCATGTATGGAGTCAGTTTAATTTCAAGATTCATGGAGTCACCAAAAGAATCTAATTGGCAAGCAAGTAAAAGAATTCTGAGGTATGTAAGTGGAACAAAAGACTTTGGTATTTTGTATTCAACCTCAGAAAATTTCAATCTCATATGATACACTGACAGTGACAATGGAGGCAACATAGATGACATAAACAACACATATGAGAATACATTTCATGTAGGAACAGGTGTTGTATCATGGGCTTCAAAGAAACAACCCATAGTAACTCTTTCTTCAGTAGAAACAAAGTATGTTGTGGATATAAGCACTGCATGTCAAGCTGTTTGGATGCAAAGGATGTTAAATGATTTGTTGCAGAACCAACACGAATCCATAGTCATTTACTGCGACAACAATTCAGCTATCGCACTATCAAAGAATCATGTGTTTCACAAGAAAACCAAGCACATCGACACAAGGTATCATTTTATCAAAGACTTGATAAACAGCAAAGAAATTTGTTTAGAATTTTGCAAGTCTGAAGATCAGGTAGCATACATCTTTACCAAACCATTGGCAGATGACCCATTCCAATATCTGCAAAGTTGTTTGTGGGTCTGCATAGTGAACTTTGTCAGGCACAGAGCATGTTTCAACTCTGAAATATTTTGTAAAATTTTATTTTTGTTTAATGATCCCCATCCGCTCATAATTAAGGGTGAGTGTTGGAAATATGTAATTAAGAACTGATAGCGTATCTAACTATGCCGGTTTTGTCAGTCGCCCTGTCATTCTTTTTGTGTCAGCACGCAGATTCTGCAATATCAGTCAATCAGTAAGTTTGCATCCAATCCGGCGCACATCAAGTTCATATTTATGTAATGGCATTAGTAGTTCGCATGTCAAGAATTCTTAGGTAAGAATTAATTACAGTGTTTAATGCAATCCTGTAGCTTCCAAGTGAAGCGATCTTAAGTCGGTTGTTATGGAACTTTATAAGTAGAAGTAAAGAGTTTGAGGGAAGAATAAAAGAAGTGAAAACTATTGAAGTGTATGAAGAGCCCAAGCTCTCTAAGAAGTGAGAAATCAAAGTAAATCTCACCTCCATGTATTAAGGCAAGTTGCTATGGTAATATATAAGTTTATAGTTTTATGTATTCATTCTCAAGAATGTTGAATATTGCATGTGGCACATCTTCTTCGTGTAAATGTTTTGGTTCCTATGTCTTAACAAGAAATATTTCAATATAAAGTTTTTTAAGAGATTGGCGAAGTTAAGAGTAATGCGCAGTAAAAAGGGTTTGCTAAGTAATTGAGAAGTTGACTGTGCACTTATGTGAAGTTCAACTGCGCAGTAAAAGGTTGAAATGCGTAGTTACTATCGGCAGTTAATCTGTGAAGTTAATTTTTGAGAAGAGTCCCGAGCAAAGAAAAAGAAGTCTGTCGTTCACTGCGCAGTTCAATCCTCTTGACTGCCCAGTGTGCTTTTCCCTTGAGAATGTATTAGTTGGTTCCTGTTACATTAATGACGGAAAAAAATGACCATTTTAGATAGCTTTTATCCTAAGTCAATATGAAGAATAATGCGGCCTCTGCTCGGTGGACTGTCTGTAGAACTCTGTTCACAACACATCCGAATGGACATCCACCTTCATACAAGATAAGGATGCCACTTTATGAGCAGGTGAGGTTGATAAAGATTACCCATACCATCCTTTTACTTCAATTTTTGAACACGAATCTCGGATCGGAGAAAAACTATATTTCCCAGTCAACTCAAACACTGAAATTGCGATTTAAACAACGGATTTCAGGATTTTAAAACTAAAATTCCCCAGGTGGCATTGCAGTTGTCACAGGAGTTCGTACCAAGCTTGTAACTTCAGTCTTTTCGATTTATTTTGATTCCTGACAATTTTTTAATTCAAATAATTTTTGAGGTTGGAAATTCAAATACATTTTTCGTATGATTGTATTTTATTGTAATCTTGCGTGTTAAAATTTTATAACAGCCATGTTAAAATTTTAACCTTATTTCACATCAAAATTCCTTCTCACAAATAATTTAATTGTCAACAAATTCAAACCCTCATTATCTCGATGCTAACTTTTATGAAAATGCAATAAAAATTCTAGCTTTCAATCTCAATAATATATCACATACCATCAATGAAAGAACTGAACTGGTTTCCTGTATGGAAACATATAGAAGCGTCATCAGTTTTTTTTGGACAAATGTAAAGTACCATGACAAGAAAAATAATTTCTATACTTCACACAACTTCATTGAAATAATACATCACACAGGATAATTGAAAATTGAAAAGCACTAAATCCCTGAAAACTAATGACATTTTACCACTGAATTATGGTAAAATCCCATGTCTGTATTTGTGTTTTTGGTTTGAACGTTTGTAGTTTTGGAAAATTTTGGAAACTGAGAATACCTCATTTTTTGTTTATTTCTCTATTTATGTCATTCTCTTTAGTAATTGCAATTTGCACCCTTTTTATGCCTTTACTTTTTAGTACACCATGAAATACATTTTAGCTATATAAAAATGGGCATTTGGTTTAAATTAACTTAGATCTATTTTAATTTATAATTTACTAAAAATTTAAATTTTTCTTAAAGTTTTGTATAGTTAAAAAAATTTATATCTTAAAAGATTTGATCTTTGTAAACACTTATAAATATGGAGTTAAGATGGATATATGCTCATTATTATTATAATAATTTTTTTTTCAATGTATTTTTTGTGTTTCATTTTTATAGAGGTCACTTTTTTTTATTGTAACAAGATGCTTTCTACAACCCAAGTATGAAGGAGAAGTGTAACTCTAACTCTGTGCTCATTGTGAGAGGCATTTTCTACACAACAGTATGAAGGAGAAGTGTAATTAATGTGGAGTTGACACATGGCACTTTAATAACATAATAAAGTATTAAGTAAAAAATTACAAAAATATTAGGTTAAAAAAAATTACAATGTAAGCCCTTAACCTAAATTTGAAATCAAATAAATATATATTCCAATTAATTAAAACTAAAAAATTCAAAGAGACTTGGATATTTACTAAATGATATTGCTTTCAATTAGTGTAAGTTTGGCTATGTCCAATTAATTACTTGATATGGATATTATAGAATTGTGCTATTTTTACTTCTTTGCAGTTAACATGTTTTAATATAAACATGGTGGTATTCATATTTTATGATTTCATATAATATAGTATTATTACTAGCATAAATCCATTTTAACTCCAAATTTATCACGACTCAATAGGGTAGCAACTTTTTCCCTCAACTAGTGGAATTGGGAATTGTGCAATATCACTCCTTCACTTTCTGCAACCCAAGTCTTATAGGGCTAGATTTAATATACTAACCTCAATAATTATATTCCTACTTAGTTTTTCTCAATTACTTACATACATCTTACTAAAATATCTCAACAAATGCTAAGTTGTAGTTGTAGCTTTGCCTTTATTTTACCACCTATTTAAAAATTATATTAACATGAAAAGGGTTAAAGTTACAATGCAAAACAATTATTAAGAATTGATTCAGCACTCTAGTTATATTAAGCTTAAAACCCCAATAGCTTATTATGTAGTAATAGCTTATTATGTAGTAATAGACCCTCCACACTTTATTCTGTGACCCTCGCAAAAGAACCTTGTTAGCTCTCCAAATTATCTATAACCCTTGTAGAAGACACCTACCTCTCTATGAATTATGTAATGTCCCCATTTTGACCCCCTTTGCATTTAAATCGTAAATGATGTAAATATTGTTATTTAGTCATGGTGAGGAGCTCAAGGCTAAGGCCCCACCATTGATTTAGCGTTTTATGTATCGGCAATTAAATAAATAGATGCCTATGGTTCTTGTGTTGGATAGGCACAATGTAAAACAAGACATCATGTAAATATGAATTTTTAATGAAAAATACCCACAACTAGCTATGCAATGCAACAAAGAGATGGGGGTATGATTCTACAAGGAATAGGGAGGGAAATTATTCAAACCCTTGAGCCAATGGTGTCAATCCATGTGTCAATGAGAAAACCCATAAACCACCAACTACCCATTTTGGGTTATGGACCCAATCATTTAATTCTTCCAGAAATTGGTTGAGGCAGTTAATGCCTTGGGAATGAAGAGGTATGGAAGCCAATTTCATGCATGGGTAAGCCATCAACCTGTAAATTCGTATTTTTGCTTCTTGGGCAAGAAAACACCCACGAAATGGTGCCCAAAGCCATTCTTAACCCATAGCTTTTGCCCTCTCACGCAGTCTGAGCTAGCTGGGCTTTCCCCATCATGTTTTTCATCATTTTCCTGAATTTTTCCATGGCTGGGAGCTCGTTTTTGTCTTACACAGTGGCTGGAAGAGGAGGACCATGATTTGGGACTATTATGGAGACCGTTTTTGCCCCAGAATGTCCATGGACATTTTTCTGAAAATGGATTTGGCTTCCCAGGGTTGTTCCCCATCTTCCAGTTTCATTTTTTGGTTTCCCATGTTTTTCTGAAGCTAATGAAAACCCCATCTTTGGGCATCTCACTGTAGAAACGTTTCTTCACGCCCATCACTTATAGTTCTGTTGTTCTGTGCATCCTTGTTTTGGTTTGAACCTGTGAGCAAAAGATTTGGAGTGGTAGTGTACAGAATTGGCTTGATAAACCTAGTGGGGGAGACAACCTCTCAAGAAGATCAAGAGGGCTTTGGCTACTCTTCTATGCACACCCTGAGAGCACTAGATGGGGAAGGTATGGCTTGAGGGACTGTACAACAGTGAAAAGAATACTCCCTTATGTTGAGTGTGTAGGTATTGTGGGTGCCAAGCTATATAGATCTTGTAAGGTTATCCTTGGCTCTATGCTTGAGCTCACTAGCTTAGCAACTCTTCCTTTCCATTTCCTAGCAGCCTAATAAATCCAATTGTAGATTGGCTTGGCTCATCTTGGTGTATGCTTGGCTATGTGTGAGTCTGTTGTTCCCTGATTCCTTGTAGATATCATGCCCAGCTCGGGGGTGGCAGTGTGTGGAAATATTGATGATCACAACTGGCCTATGGTTGGGTGGAACGTTGCAGATGCATAGCTGGTTGCTTGGGACTACTTTGTTAAGATAAGTATTCTCTTTTATAAATTCTGCAATGTCTTTAATTAATGGTTGTCACAGAAATGTTGAATGTATGCTCGATATTAATCATGATTTTTAATTCCATTGTGTTTCTATAACATGCACATGTCTATGTCTTTTTATCAATGAGTTTTTACTTAATGGATATGGGGCTAGATGCTCGGTTTTAGCATCATGATCATCTCTATCATGTTGGTATGATAGGAGGGGACATTACATTTTGGTATCAGAGCTGCTGGTTGTAGCATTGGAACTCTATGGGCCAAATCCAATTACAGTCACATGGGAAGGTCCCTTCTTAATCACCACAGGTCTCAACATCGAGCCTAAACTGGCTAAGTTGGATAGTTTGCAGAGGTAAGGTTACCTCCTATTGAGCAACAGTTATCATAGGAAGAAGGAAAGAAGAATCCGAAATTGTTTTAAGAGTCTTTGAAAATTTCTGTTTAAGTCTGTTTCGGGAAAAACTCAGAAATATTCGCCGAAACAGCGGGAGAATTCGGCAAGTTGCTCCGAAACCGCGGGAGAATTTGGCGAATTTCTCCCAAACTGCGGAAGGAATTCTCTTCTGAAACTGCGGAAGGATTCCGCGAGTTGTCCCGCAACTACGGAAGCCTTCGGAAAATCGCCTCGCAATTGTGGAAGCGTTCGACAAACTGCCCCCCAATTGCGGAAGAGTTCCACAAATCGTCCCGCAATTGCGGAAGAGTTCGACAAGTCGCCCCGAAACTACAGAAAGAATTTCAAAATGTCTTACGAAACCACGGAAAGAATTTCGGAAAGTCTTCCAAAACTGCGGAAAGAATTCCGGAATGTCTTCCGAAACTACGGAAAGAATTCCGGAAAGTCTTCTGAAACTGCGGAAAGAATTCCGGAATGTCTTCCGAAACTACGGAAAGAATTCCGGAGTGTCTTCCGAAATAGCGGAAATAATTCTAGAATGTCTTCCAAAACTGCGGAAAGAATTTCAGAAAGTCTTCCGAAACTGCGGAAAGAATTCCGGAATGTCTTCCAAAACTGCAGAAAGAATTCAGGAATGTCTTCCGAAACGGCGGAAAGAATTTCGGAATGTCTTCCGAAACTGCGGAAAGAATTCCGGAAAGTCTTCCGAAACTGCGAAAAGAATTCTGGAATGTCTTCCGAAACGGCGGAAAGAATTCCGGAATGTCTTCCGAAACTGCGGAAAGAATTCCGAAATGTCTTCCGAAATTGCGAAAGAACTCGTTGAGTTTCTCCAAAACAAGCAATTTTAGCCATTCTCCAGAGAGATTTTTTAGGTGCCGAAAGTTTGAAAATTTCCATGGAACTTATGCACTAGATTGCGCGACCCCCATCATATGTTGTTGATTGTGAGAAAATTCTATGATTTGACAAATTGTCAATATAATATTTTCCCACGTGCATGAAAGTAGCTTATGAATTTCTGAGAATATAATGCAGCTAACAATTGTGTCGATGAACACATTTTGCAGAATCACAGTTACATCAGGGCAGCACTCTAGATAGTACGGTTGGAAAGTTTTGGATCTTGGTTGGGCCAAGAAAATGAACATCATGGATGATGCACAGGATCCCTATGAGTCTGAGACAGATTCCATGGGGGAGAACATACATGTTGAAAATGCTGAAACAGAATCTAATGGGAGAAGAAATCAAGAGACTCCTCCAGGTATTGCAGCCACCATGAGAAGCCTAAGGGTGGAGTTGCAAAGCTGTAGGGAAGATAATGAAATGATGATTAAAGCTCAGGAAGAAAAAAATCAGTTGAATGCAGCCATGCTACAGAGTTTGACAGACATCCAAAGGCAAATAAACTCTGGGCATCAGACATCAAATCTAGAAAGGGGTGGGAGTAGTTCTAGGAGCAATTCCCGTAAGAGGGCCAGTAGCTCAAGAAGAGTTTCTACAGATGGAACATATACTGCAGAAATCTCTCCTAATGAATCATCTGACTCTGAAGAATCCATTGAGGGTTCAAGCTCTTCATCTCGTAGGAGTAAGAGGAAGAAGCACTACAAGAACAATTCGCATGGGGAATTTAAGAAGGCGAAACCTCCTACATTTGATGGAGAGGTAAAGTCTGGTCAAGAAGCTAAAGCTTGTCTTCTTGGGATGAGAAAGTATTTCCAAGTCCAAGACTACTCGGGAAATATGAAAGCAAGGGTAGCCATCTTCAACTTGAATGGAAGAGCATCTATATGGTGGGAACACATCAAGCAAATAAAGAAGATCAATGAAAGGAAGATTGTGTGGAAGCAGTTCAAGAAATACTTCAAGCAGAAGTACCTCTCTGATAGGTACTATGATGATAAGATCAAAGAGTTCCATGAGCCGAGATTGGGACAATTGAGCATGGAAGAATATGAAAACAAATTCTTGGAGCTGCTAAGATATGTTAGGTACATTCGAGATGATAAAGTGAAAAATCAGCATTTCCTAAGTGGACTGCCCCAATCATATAAAGATAGAATTGAGTTCGATGAACCTCGAACTCTAGAGGAGGCCATAAGAAAGGCCAAGTATTGCTTTGATCAAAATAGAAGCAAACCGGAATTCCATAAGGCATGGAAGGATAAGAAAAATGAAAAGTTTGATCAAAGGAAGAAGGGGTTCAAGCCTCCTCAATTCTGGAATTAGCAAAGACAACCATCACAGGTTGTGACTAAGCCAACTAGGATGACGGGAGACAAGCCAAGAGATCCAAAGGAGCCAAGAGAACCACTTCAATGTTGGGGTTGTGGAGGAGACCACATGCTTAGGAACTGTCCACATTGGAATGGGAATGCAAATCAAGTTCACAACATCCAAGGAGCGGAAACTGTGGGTCAAGTGGCAAGGACAATCCCTAGAATCTATGCAGCTCTAGACGACTGCTAGGTAGATCATCAGTCAACTGTGGTTGAAGTTGAAGGTAATATTGCTAAGCAATCTGTTTCTATTTTGATTGATCCTGGATCTACTCACAGTTATGTCTCTCCTAGAATTGTTGAGATTTGTGCTTTTAAGAAATTAAAGCATAGTAAATCATGGTTAGTTCAACTAGCCACTGGAACCAAGAGAAAAGTTAGTGAAATAGTAGAGAAATGTCCATTAGAGATGGATGGGCTATTCACTTATGCAGATCTAAATATTTTACCACTGGGTTTCTATGATATTCTCATTGGAATGGATTGGTTAGAGGCACACAGGGTTAAACTTGACTGCTACAATAAGACATTTGAATGCATGGACGAAGAAGGAAACCCAAGGGTTGTAAAAGGGATTCCAAAGCTGGCTTCTGTTAGACAGGTTTCAGCCATGCAACTGAAGAAGTTCTATAGGAAGGGATGTCGATTGTATGCAACCCACATTTTAGAGGCAGCAGAACATGAAACTCTTAAATTGGAGGACTATCATGTATTGCAAGAATTCATGGATGTTTTTCCTGATGAGATTCCAGGACTCCCTCCAAAGAGAGACATTGACTTTACAATTGAACTTGTGCCAGGAGCAGCACCAGTGTCTAAGACACCCTATAGGATGAGTACACCGAAATTGCTAGAATTGAAAATGCAATTACAAGAGTTGCTAGAAAAGAAATATATTAGGCCAAGTGTGTCCCCATGGGGAGCACCTGTTCTATTTGTGAAAAAGAAAGATGGAACACTCAGGTTATGTATTGACTACAGGCAGTTGAACAAAGTCATTTTGAATAACAAATACCCATTGCCCCGAATTGATGACCTTTTTGACCAAATGGGAGGAGCAAAGGTATTTTCAAAGATTGACTTGAGGTCTGGTTACCATCAGGTAAGAATCAAAGAAGAAGATATTCATAAGACATCCTTTAGAACGAGGTATGGACACTATGAGTTTGTAGTGGTACCATTCAGTCTCACAAATGCACCAGCTACATTCATGTGTCTCATGAATAATATTTTTAGCAAGTATTTGGACAAGTTTGTTCTTATATTCCTAGACGACATTCTCATCTATTCTAAGAATGAAGAAGAGCATGAAGAACATTTGAGAATGACAATGCAATTACTAAAGGAGCATAAGCTGTATGCAAAGTTGAGCAAATGTGACTTTTATAAAGATAGAATTCATTATTTGGGTCACATCATCTCCGACGAAGGAATATCTGTAGACCCTGAGAAGATTGAAGCAATTATGAATTGTCCAACTCCAAGGAATGTGACTGATGTGAGATCTTTTATGGGCTTTGCTGGTTACTACAGGAGGTTTATCGAAGGATTCTCCAAGGTTGCAAACCCGATCAATTCTTTGGAAAAGAAGGGGATAAAGTTTGAATGGTCACCAAGATGTGAGGAAAGTTTTCAACCGTTGAAGAATTTTCTTACAAGTGCACCTATTTTGAAGATTGCAGACCTGGAAAAAGACTTTGTGGTGTGTACCGATGCATGCAATCAAGGACTTGGAGGAGTTCTTATGCAAGACAACCACGTGATATGCTATGAGTCAAGAAAGTTGAAGGAGCATGAGAAGAACTATGCTACTCATGATATAGAACTTGCAGCCATAGTACATGTTTTAAAGATGTGGAGGCATTACTTAATGGGAAGAAAATTTGAATTAAGGACAGACCATTATGGTCTGAAATACTTGTTTGATCAGCCAAATTTAAATGCTAGGCAAGCTAGATGGTTGGAATTTTTGTGTGAATTTGATTTTGAAATCAAACACATAAAAGGGAAAGAAAACAAGGTGGCTGATGCACTCAGTAGGAAGGTACATGAAATGTATGTGGCAGCACTTAGTAGTTGCCAACCAGATTTGAGGCAACATATTGTTAACCATATGGTTGAGGATGAAGTGTATGAGCAGATAAAGGACAAATTGCAGCAGCAAAACCTTGAAAAGAAGTATGAAGGATATCATTTGGAAGAAGGTGAACTTTTTACTTATAAGAATAGAGTCTATATTCCAAATGCGGCAGATTTGAGGAGAATTGTTATGGAGGAGATCCATAAAGCTCCATACTCTGGTCACCCAGGATATCAGAAAACAAATGCTACAGCAAGAAAATATTATTTCTGGCCAAGCATGAAGAAGGACATTGCTGAATACATTTCTAAGTGCATGGAATGTCAGCAGGTGAAGAGTGAGCACCAACATCCAGCAGGTTTATTACTCCCAGTGCCAATTCCAGAATGGAAATGGGAAGTAATATCCATGGATTTTATTACAGGATTGCCAATGTCTATGAGACAACATGATTCCATCATGGTTGTGGTGGACAAGTTAACAAAGGAAGCACATTTTATACCAGTTAGGTCCACACATAAAGCTGATGCCATTGCAAATATTTTCATGAAGGAAATTTTCAGATTACATGGGTTGCCTAAGGCAATAATTTCTGGCAGGGATACCAAGTTCACTTGCAATTTTTGGAAAGGTCTCTTTACAGATTTGGGTACATAGCTAAGCTTTAGTACCGCATACCATCCTCAAACAGATGGGAAAACAGAAAGAGTAAATCGGGTTCTTGAAGACATGCTCCGCATGTATGTAATGGACAAACCATCCAAGTGGGAGGATTATCTACACTTGGTAGAATTTTCCTATAACAATGGGAAACAAGCATCATTAGGAATGAGTCCTTATGAGGCTTTGTACGACAGAAGGTGTAGGACACCAGTGACTTAGGACAATCTAGTGAACAGAATTGTACTTGGGCCAGAATTGCTTAAGGAAATGGAGCAAGAAGTTGCCAAGATCAGACAGAATCTAAAAACAACCCAGGATAGACAGAAAAGCTATGCAAATAAACATAGAGTGCATAGGGAATTCAATGTTGGGGATCATGTGTATCTTAGAGTGAGATCAAGGAAGAGTTCCTTGAAGCTTGGGAGTTGTGCCAAGCTATCACCTAGATATTGTGGGCCATTTGAAGTGCTTGAAAGAATAGGGCCAGTTGCATATAGACTTGCATTTCCTGCTAGCACTGAAGCTCATAATGTTTTTCATGTCTCTTTGCTTAAGAAATATGTACATGATCCTAACCATGTGATTAATTGGGATGTGATCCAGGTAGAACCCGAGGGAAAATTCCAAACCGATCCATTGCGCATCCTAGACAAGAAGGTAACATTGCTCCAGAACCGATCCATCAGACAGGTAAAGGTGCAATGAAAGCACTACGGTCCTGATGAGGCTACATGGGAGCTGGACGATGCCATGAGGGTGGCATATCCATTTTTGTTCAATTCTGATGAGCACTGAGGACAGTGCTAATGTAAGGGGAGGGGAATGTAATGTCCCCATTTTGACCCCCTTTGCATTTAAATCATAAATGATGTAAATATTGTTATTTAGTTATGGTGAGGAGCTCAAGGCCAAGGCCCCACCATTGATTTAGCGTTTTATGTATCGGCAATTAAAGAAATAGATGCCTATGGTTCTTGTGCTCGATAGACACAATGTAAAATAAGACATCATGTAAATACGAATTTTTAATGAAAAATACCCACAACTAGCTATGCAATGCAACAAAGAGATGGGGGCATGATTCTACAAGGAATAGGTAGGAAAATTATTCAAACCCTTGAGCCAATGGTGTCAATCCATGTGTCAATGAGAAAACCCATAAACCACCAACTATCCATTTTGGGTTATGGACCCAATCATTTAATTCTTCCAGAAATTGGTTGAGGTAGTTAATGCCTTGGGAATGAAGAGGTATGGAAGCCAATTTCGTGCATGGGAAAGCCATCAACCTGGGAATTCATATTTTTGCAAGAAAACACCCACGAAATGGTGCCCAAAGCCATTCTGAACCCATGGATTTTTCCCTCTCACGCAGTCTGAGCTAGCTCGGCTTTCCCCATCATGTTTTTCATCATTTTCCTGCATTTTTCCATGGCTGGGAGCTCGTTTTTGTGTTACACAGTGGCTAGGAGAGGAGTACAATGATTTGGGACTGTTATGGAGACCGTTTTTTCCCCAGAATGTCCATGGATGTTTTTCTGAAAACAGATTTGGCTTCCTAGGTTTGTTCCCCATCTTCCAATTTCATTTTTGGGTTTCCCACGTTTTTCTGAAGCTAATGAAAACCCCATCTTTGGGCATCTCACTATAAAAACATTTCGTCAGGCCCATCACTTATAGTTCTGCTATTATGTGCATCCATGTTTTGGTTTAAACCTGTGAGCAAAAGATTTGGAGTGGTAGTGGACATAATTGGCTTGATAAACCTAGTGGGGGAGACAACCTCTCAAGAAGATCAAGAGGGCTTTGGCTACTCTTCTATGCACACCCTGAGAGCACTAGATGGGGAAGGTATGGCTTCAGGGACTATACAGCAGTGAAAATAATACTCCCTTGTGCTGGGTTTGTAGGTATTGTGGGTGCCAAGCTAGATAGATCTTGTAAGGTTATCCCTGGCTCTGTGCTTGAGCTCACTAGCTTAGCAACTCTTCCTTTCCATTTCCTAGCAGTCTGATAAACCCAATTGTAGATTGGCTTGGCTCATCTTGCTGCATGCTTGGCTATGTGTGAGTCTGGTGTTCGCTGATTCCTTGTAGAGATCATGCCCAGCTCAAGGGTGGCAGTGTGTGGAGATATTGATGATCACAACTGGCCTATGGTTGGGTGGAACGTTGCAGATGCATAGCTTTTTGCTTGGGACTACTTTGTTAAGATAAGTATTCTCTTTTATAAATTATGCAATGTCTTTAATTAATGGTTGTCACAGAAATGTTGAATGTATGCTGGATATTAATCATGATTTTTAATTCTGCTGTGTTTCTATAACATGCACATGTCTATGTCTTTTTATCAATGAGTTTTTACTTAATGGATATGGGTCTAGATGCCCGGTTTTAGCATCACAATCCTTTCTATCATGCTAGTATGATAGGAGGGGACATTAGAAATTATCTATCCATTATATGTCTCTTCCAATGGGCCTCTTCAATGTGTTGAGTAAAAAAAGTGGACGAGCTACAACCTAGAAATCATTCTAACTAAAAATAAAATAAAAGACAAAACTAAAACCCAAAATTTTTCAAAACGGGACAGAGCTTTCTCAATTACCGAGATAGGAAAAGCATGCCATCTCTGGATTCTTATTCTAACATGAGAAAGCATTAACATCCCAACTACTACATACGTTATTAGGATAGGTAAATTATAAGTTATTAGGATAGGTAAATTATTTGCAACATTTATTTAATTTTTAATTTTTGATTTTTTTTAGCTTTCTTTGAAAAGTTTTTCTCATTTTCATTTAGTCACTTAGAAACTTGGCATTGAGTACGGCACTAAACCTGTTACCAAATTTGGAATTAAATTTGGTTTTAAATATGATGCTAAGCTAAACTTGGTGCTAAACATGGTACTTAATTTGGCTCTAAATTTGGTGTTAAATCTGATGCAAGAAATAACACCAAGTTTAATGCCATACATCCAATGAAATAGCGTTATATTTTCACAAAAACTACAAAAAAATCACTAAAATAGTTAATGGAAACAAATAAAAAGATACAAGACACTAATAGCAAAAGACACTAATAGCAAGGTTTTGTCATAGTGCATCCATTATCAACTATCCTTTAAACATATTTTCAATTAGCTTTAAGTCACTCCTAAGCTCTATCAAACCTTATTCATCTATATTTTTGGCATATTTAGCAAGAAATCAACATTAAACTTGTTTAATTTGGGCTCCCTTGGGTAGTTAAGATATGTGAATCCATTTTTACACTCATAACTACAATTTAAACAACACAAAATCCACATTTCTTACAAAAAAAAATTTCCTCGCCTATTTAGACTTCTTCGTTGGAAATACTCAATTTTATACCAACATGGATCCAACATAAATTTGGATCTATCAGGCTCCCCCTCTTGGTTCTTGATATATCTTTAACATCAAATCAACATAATTTTTTTGTTGTTGTTTAAGTCTGTATCATTTGTATTTTTTTTTAAAATAGGAATGGTATGTTACATAACTTTACATCCTCGCTACTCTTGTCCATCTTAAACCGGATCTATCAAACACCAAGATGAAGAACAAAAAAACTCCACAATATATTTCATATATAAAAAACAGAGCAATGATACAAATAAATAGTATGGGCAAAACAGTTGCCTACCAGACGGTTACAAATAACCGATTTATTATAGTTACTACTTTAAACATATATTCAGATTAGTTAACATTCCCCCCTTAATCCGAAGGGTCATCTAACATGCCTAGTAACATTCTGAATTTTTCAAACTTTTCACGTCCCAATGCTTTAGTAAATATATCAGCAATTTGCTTTGAAGTAGGACAATGAGTCAAATGAAAAGTTTTAGCTTCACCATGATGTTGAATCAAATGATATTTGGTATTGATATGTTTGGTTCGATCATGAAATTTAGGATTCTTGGCCAATTGTATTGCAGAAGTATTATCAACAAAGAGAGGCGTTGAAGTCTTCTGTTTCTCCTCAAATCATCAAGAATTTTTCGAATCCAAATGATTTCTTTTGTGGCTTGAGCTGCTGCAACATATTCGGCTTCAATTGTAGAATCGGCAGGAAGTGCTTTCTTTCGATATCTCCAAGTGCAAATTAAGAATTCTGTATGAATAAGAAGTGATTGAATAAAATCGTTTCTTTATTTTTCCCCATGCAAAAAGGAACAACATCGTACTCCAGTATAGAAACAGTTAAGATAGATAAAATAAGATAGGCATACTGTCAGGGTGATGAATGTACCATTTCATATGTTTTGTAAATTATCAGTTAATATTTTAGTATTATTTATTGCATTCTTTTTACTTACAATACTATTCTTATTTTCATTATTTCATCAAAACAGTAAATTTTCATAGAAATAACAGAGTTTATATTAGATAGAGAAATCATATCTTTTCTTTACATTTTTATTTTCTATATGTCTATTATAAAAAAAAAATACTGTTTATATATTTCCTTTTTCCTTAAAAACCCTACCTGTTTATTTCTCTACAATAATCTAGGAAACAAAAGCATTCACATTTCTTTTTACCAATACTCACACATGACTATAGTTTTATTTATATAGTTCGTTAGACCAGAAGCTTTTCATTCGTTACACGATACCCTAGTTTCATTTCTTATAACAAAGACACCATTTCATATGATTTGTTTCATATTGTAACCCTACAAACAACACAAAACCATTTCACTATAGTTTACATATCCTTCGTATTCACACAGAACTATTTTCGTATAAGACTGTATCATACATTTTAGTTCTGTTTCCAGGCTTGCAAAGTATTACGATATTCACAGGTTATTTCTAAAACAAATAGCAGACATGAACTTAGTACCAAGATCTCTTCGAAGAGTAACTTTAGATTAAACATAGAGCATCATGTTATTTTATTTCCATTTTTTGACATAGATGAAGACTTGACAACTTATCGATAGTTATGATCAAACCAGACGCATCATACAAACCCTAACCTTTAAACTTATAGATGGAATTGCCGAGAACTTCATAAATATTTAAACACAAACTATTTTGTTAGTAATATATCACTATATTTAAATTTAAGAACTAGATTCTCTATTACACAACAGTCACTTTCACTTTCATCACGAGATTGCCCTGTGGGTTGAGATATTACCTCCCCATATTGTAAAGGTTTACAACCCTATCGCTATAGCTTACAAAAGTCTCTGAGTTAAAAACAAACACACAAACATCACACAGACGGCCATCATCTTCATCTACATAGGTTTTCAGAGCAACCGCCGAGGCTTACTGGTTGGTAATGCTGTTTCCAACCCTCAACGCCCAGACTTGGAGGAACTGTTGAAAACTTACCTGTATATATAGTGATGAGGTGGTTAAATTCTTTTTGAAAAACCCTCAAAGGGATAAATGCGGTAACAAAAATGTTTGAACGTACATGGAAGGGAACAAGTAACATTACTTGCGAATGTTGGGCAGAGAGTAACGACCATCCTTAAATCGGCGCAACAACAACTGAAACCCTCTCTTATCAAAATGCCGAGATAAAAGGAAATTCCACACAGATCCACCAAGCCTCGAAGAGTTAAACATTTCCAATACCTGAAACAACCATGACAAAAGGATGACTTACTTTCGGTTACATCTTGGCATTCCAAAAACCCTCAACAGTTCGGACAATCGAAATCCACCAAAGACCAAAGCTAAACCGTAAACTGAAACATTATTCACAGTGCATTACAGTGGAGAAACTCTATTCTTAAACCTTCATAAGTCACGGGTTCGAAACCCAAACCTCACCACTCAAATGCATAGCAAGTGCCCTACAAACCCTCGGTTTGTCGGCCAGGTTGCAGAACCACTACCATCAAGCAAGGATGAACATTGAAACGTTTGAACATGATGGAGGTAGGGTTAAACCCTTCCCATTTATTATACAACCAAATCAATGGTGGAGATCATAGGTCGGATTCACGAAAACAACTAGATCGAGCTACCTTATTTAATGCAACATTCATTGCTATTGCCACGGTTGAGCCACGTTGGAGTTAGCTCATCAAACAGTGAATCGACAGACTAACACTTTAGCACAAGTTTTGGATTTTAATACTTTTGGCACGTGATTAAACTCATAGTACTATCCACCGTGGAATTCCACTACCACAATGATCCATGCATTCAAAACTTAAGGCAGAGTATGTATTGTCCACGCCTGTATACATTATCACCAAAGTCATATAATTTAACATAGTAAGCGTTGTATGGTAGATTGCATTATGTATCATGTTAGTCACTATGCTAATAACATTAGTATAGTATTAGTGTTGCATACCATTCGAATTATTGCATAAAGTATCGAAAAAGGTAGGTTTCATTCATTGCTTGGCAATCAAATTACATGGTATTACATAGGTTCATATTTTTGCACACAAAAACACTATTTAGTTAGTGTTATTTATATTTGTTATAATTTACTAATGTTCCAAATCATATTGCAAATAGGTTATAGATTTAGTCTAAGATTCGGGAATTTTAGCAAGCATGCTAAATAACCAAACCATCATTGCCACTTTAGAAGTATAGTTTTCGAGCATAACACTAACACCTGTATTCTTAGAACTTTCACAATATCACTATGGAGAATAAAAGTTAGATTTTCACATATATTTCAAAGAAATGCACATACAATAATATCACTATTTAATACTTTGTTTTGCCGTTCAAAGACGATGTTTCTTGCAGTTTTGGTACACGTAGCAAAGGTTTGATTTCTTCACAGAATAGTTATTTAGACACTTGTCATAATTCCAAGCTTAGCCGTAGAAGAAATAATGAAACTCATAAGTACAGTTCTTACCGTGAGAGCACCTTTGCATTTTATCTTCCAATAATGTTCTATATAGAAGTACTGAAAACTATTAGTCGCAGGCTGAAATAAATATCTTACCTGTTATTTGCAATAAAAACACTTTCACATGCTTTAGCATGAATGCTAAGTAAGCCTCGAGGTGTCAGAAGAACCCCTTCATCATCAACGAAAGTAGTACAGTCAGAAACAACTTAGAATTATTTTCATTACATTTCAAAAATATCATCAGTTAGTAAAAACACAGTTGTATGAAACTTCATCATTATCATGAGAGCAATTACTATTCTTCATAAACACTCGCATTGTTTTAAGATGATCTGATATTTTTATAAATCTATAAAAATTTAATTAATGCATTTCTACATCCGCACTATTAAAATAAACATTTAATGTCGTGTTGAAAAGTTTTAATTTTTTTTTAAAATTTTGGGGTGTTACATGTGGTTTTAGAGCACGGTTAAAACTCTAGGCCTGATTAGGCTCATGCGCGCAACACAGAAAATAAAATCTGAAAATCTATTTACTAACTTTTTATTTTAACTTATGTTGTACAGTTTGACAAATTGTTTTATAGGTATGTCATTACCAGAAGAATCAGCAGAGGAAAAGTCACCTCATCATGAACCTAGTATTAATGGAAATCCTGAAGGTTTCTATGTTGAGTTGAATAACAATTCTTCTGAATTTCTGCGTACCATAAAAGATCTGAAGTGTGATATAAAAACAATCAAAGAAGAAAATGAACGCATTCTGAAGGCGCAGGATACATTATATCAGATTTTAATGGATAAATATCAAAATGAGGAAAGGGGCAGAAAATCAAAGGTCAAATCTGATTCTGCCATAATGACTCACGGACACAAGCACAAGAAATCAAGAAAAGATAAAAGTACTAGTTATTCATCCTCTGGTTCACATCAAATTCATTATCACTC
The DNA here is from genome assembly GCA_027924585.1 of Larix kaempferi. Taxonomy (NCBI): domain Eukaryota; kingdom Viridiplantae; phylum Streptophyta; class Pinopsida; order Pinales; family Pinaceae; genus Larix; species Larix kaempferi. The sequence continues at coordinate 2,134,063 of BSBM01001218.1, forward strand.
TAACAAGGACAACAGTGATAGTGATTTATGTTCAACAAGGAGGAAGCAAAAGCATTACGAACAGATTACTGGAGAATTTAAGAAGATTAAGCCACCCACCTTTAATGGCGAAAATGAGAAGGGTGAGACAACAAAAGCTTGGCTGTCCGGAATGAAGAAGTACTTTAATATATATGACTACTCTTCTCAACTGAAAGCCAAGGTGGCTATTTATAATCTGATAGGCAAAGCAGATATATGGTGGCAGGATCTAAAAAGAATCAGAAGTATAAAGGAGAAAGACGTAACATGGAGTATGTTCAAGAAAAAGTTTTTGTTAGAACAGTATTATGAGGACAAATCGAAAGAGTTTTATGATCTGAAGTTGGACACCATGAGCATGAAGGAATTGTGCAGCAAATTCCTCAGTCTACTAAGATATGTACCGTACATGGTTGAAGAGAAGCCAAAGGTACAAAGGTTTCTCAGCTGTTTACCATTCCATATAAAAGACAGAATAGAATATGACAATCCTACAACACTGGGGGAAGCTATGAGAAAGGCAAATTTCTGTTTTGATCAAAACAGAAGAAGAGAAGGAACAACTGGCTGGAAGGGCAACAAAACAAATCAGTTTGATTATAAAAAGAAAAATTTTAACCAAAATTCTGGAAGTTTCAAGAATAATTTTCATAACAAAAATTTTCCAAATAGTAATGCTTATAAGGGTAATACACCTCAGAACTTTTATGCTGCAAGAAATGTACCCAACAACAATAATCACAGCAACAACAACAATAGATATGATGAGCAAAAAGGACCTATCAAATGGTATGAATGTGGTGGACCACACAAGAAAGCAGATTGCCCATGCAACAAGAGGACAGTGAAGAACATACATACTATGCAAGTATAACCTATAGTTGGAGATATTGCAAGAGAAATGCCCAGGATAAATGCAGCATTGGAGAACCGTTAAGCAGACCATCAAACATCCATGGTCGAAATAGAAGGTATGATACAAAACGAGTCTGTTTCTGTTTTAATAGATCTAGGTGCAAATCTAAGTTATATTTCACCTACTTTAGTAAACCGTTGCAAGTTAAAAACAGAGAAATTTGAAAATGCATGGTTAGTTCAGCTTGCAACAGGAACTAAGAGAAAGGTTATAGATTTTGTCAAGAATTGTGAAGTGTTTTTAAGTCAGCTGAAAATGCAGATTAATTTAAATGTTTTACCCTTAGGGTCATATGATTTACTAATTGGTATGGAATGGCTTGAACATCATAGAGTTTTACTGAATTGTTATAATAAATCTTTTACATGTGTAAATAATGATGGTAATACAGAAACAGTAAAAGGAATTCCTAGGTAGATTTCAGTAAGGCAGATTTCTGCATTACAAGTAAAGAGAGCTGCCAGAAAAGATTGTAAATTGTTTGATGTTAATGTTGTTAATGATGAGAGTACATCTAAAGAAGACAAGTTAAAACTAGAGGATATCCCCATCCTTAGGGACTTTTATGATGTATTCCCAAAAGAAATTCTAGGATTACCTTTGAAAAGAGAACTTGATTTCACCATTGGGTTAGTACCCAGTGCGGTACCAAACTCAAAGGCCCCCTATAGGATGAATATTCTAGAGTTGAACGAGTTAAAATCTCAGCTAAAAGAATTAATAGATAAAAACTACATAAGGCCCAGTGTGTCCCCTTGGGGAGCACCAGTAATTTTCGTTAAAAAGAAGGATGGTACCATGCGCCTGTGCATTAATTACCGTCAGCTTAATAAAATGACAATAAAGAATCGATATCCCTTGCCACGCATGGACGATCTATTTGATCAAGTACGCGGGGTAGAGATATTTACTAAAATTGATTTAAGGTCTGGTTATCATCAAGTTAGAATAAAAGATGAGGACATATTTAATACTGCATTCAGAACTAGGTATGGACACTACGAGTTCGTAGTTATGCCTTTTGGGCTGACTAATGCACCTGCAGTTTTCATGTGTTTGATGAACAATGTTCTGCATCAGTATTTGGATAAGTTTGTAGTTGTATTCATTGATGACATTTTAATTTACCCTAAAACTGAAAAAGAGCATGAAGAACACTTAAAAATAATTCTGCAAGTATTAAGAGAACATCGGTTGTATGCTAAGTTCAATAAATGCGATTTTTACAAAGATAAAATTCAGTATTTGGGTCATATAATTTCAAAAGATGGTATTTCCATTGATCCCGACAAGATAAAAGCGATTAATGAGTGGCTTGTTCCCAAGGACGTGACCGATGTATGATCATTCATGGGGATAACAGGTTACTACAAGAAGTTTATTGAAGGGTTTTCATGAATTGCAAATCCCATTACTTCTTCGCAGAAGAACGGAAAGAAATTCGTGTGGGATAATAAGTGTCAAGAAAGTTTTAATAAGTTAAAAGAATTATTAACAACCGCACCAGTTCTAAAAATTGTTGATCCTAATAAGGACTTCTTCGTATGCACTGATGCATGCAACGAAGGACTTGGAGGGGTCTTGAGTCAAGAAGGTCACACAATTGCTTTTGAGTCAAGGAAGTTAAAAATACATGAAAAGAATTATGCAATGTATGATATTGAGTTGGCAGCTGTGATACATGCTTTAAAGATGTGGCGCCATCACCTGATCGGAAGAAAATTTATCTTAATGACTGATAATAAAGGTTTAAAGTATTTATTGGATCAAACAAATCTTAACGCAAGGCAAGCTAGGTGGTTAGCTTTCCTTAGCAAGTACGATTTCGAGATCCACCACATTAATGGAAAGGAAAATAAGGTTGCTGATGCATTGAGCAAAAATGCTAGATTGAGTTTTGTGGCAGCAATCAGTACTTTTAAAACTGATTTGGAAAATCAGATCGAAGAAGGAATTAAGCAAGATGAAAATTACCAAAAATTACATGATAAAGTGGCTGAAAATTCATCTGAAAATGTTATAACAGATTACAGTATTAATGAAAAAGGATTCTTAACTTACAAAAATAGAATTTATGTGCCTAATTTTTCAAAAGTTAAGTTGCTGATTTTAGATGAAGTTCACAAGAGTCCTTATTCAGCACATCCTGGTTATTCGAAAATGATAACTATGTTAAGAAATGAGTACTTTTGGCCCAACATGAAGAGTGAAGTTGCTGAATATATAGCTAGATGATTTGATTGTCAGACTATTAAAGCTAAACATCAACATCCAGCTGGGCTATTGTAGCCCTTGCCAATTCCAGAATGGAAATGGGAAATCATAAGCATTGACTTTATTAGAGGTTTGCCTAAAAATCAGAAGCAGAATGACTCAATTATGGTTGTGATTGATAAACTTAGCAAGGTTGCTCATTTTATTCCTGTTAAAACTACTTTCAAGGCTTCTAACATTGCATATATTTTCATGAAGCAAATTTTTTGCTTGCATGGAATTCCAAAGGTAATTATTTCAGACCGAGATTCTAAATTCACCAGTAACTTTTGGACAACACTGTTTAAAGGATTAAATACTAAATTGAATTTCAACACTTCTTTCCACCCACAAACTGATGGTAAAACAGAAAGAGTAAATTAGATTTTGGAAAATATGTTAAGATTATATGTTAAAGATCAGCCATCTAAATGGGAGGATTACTTGCACTTAGCAGAATTTGCCTACAATAATAATTATCAAGCATCTGCTAAGTTAAGTCCATTTGAAATCTTGTATAGAAGAAAATGTTGTACTCCAATTTCATGGGATAATCCTGTATATAGATTGATGTTAGGACTAGATCTATTGAAAGAAATGGAGCTAACCATGAAACAAGTTCAAGGTAACTTAAAAGTTGCCTAAGATCGGCAGAAAAGCTATGCTGATTTGAAATGCATAGAAAGAGAATTTCAGGTAGGAGACCATGTTTTCATAAAGGTAAAGCCCAAGAAAAGTTCTTTGAAGCTTGGGAGCTGTGCTAAATTAGCACCAAGGTATTGTGGACCATTCGAAATCCTATCAAGGATAGGAGCTGTTGCATACCAATTGGAATTACCATACAATTTAAAAATCCACAATGTTTTTCATGTTTCTGTTTTAAAGAAGTATGTGCATGATGCTACTCATGTGCTTAATTGGAATGACATACAGGTGGAACCCGAAGGAGATTTTCAGGTGGAACCAGACTGTATTCTAGACCGGAGGGAAATTATGCTTCGAAATTGCACCATAGTACAGGTAAAGGTGCAATGGAAGCACCTTAGCCCTGATGAGGCTATTTGGGAAATGGAAAGTAATATACGGGTAGCATATCCAGTTTTGTTCCATGAGGAACTTGATGATGAATAAGCAAGATCAAGGACGATGTTGAGCTTAAGAGGGGGTGTTTGTAACATACACTTTAAGCTGGAAAACATTTTGTGTTAAGAAACATTATGATAACTTTTATTCTAAAGTTTATATTGGACAGGTGTCCAAGGATGACTGTAATTGAACAATATATTATTATTCAATAAATAAAATATTAGACAAACACCCAAGAGGACTATTGAAAGAGTGGTTACTGATCCACTAGGTGGAATGGAATATGGGGTAGAAGGCAATGGACAAGTGGCAGCATCATGTTGCAACTAACTAGCTGTTGGTATGGGATAACTCCCTTGAAATGTGGTCATAGTGACCTGAAAGATGGGACTGGAGCTTGAGGTTCATTTATTCCAAGCTGACCACTAAAAGACCTAGGCAGTCTATATAATAGCCATCAAATATTGAACTGAGGTTCAACACTTTTCCTGACGAGGAAATTTACCTTGGGGTTTTGCTGTGTTTGCACCCAAGATATTTGATGAGGGGATATGCTATTGTTGATCATGTTGTGAGTCTTCCAAACTCTTATTGAGTTCAGGAGTTTGATACTGAGTGGAGAAGGCATTTTTCAGGAGGTTGATACCGAGTGGAGAAGGTATTTTTTTTTAGTGCCTTGCTTCTACACAGATTCCACCCACTTACTGAATCAGTAATCAGGCTCGGGGGTTCACTAGAAGTCAGCAATTTGAGCTGCTTCTTCTAAAGCAGGTTGGGAGGAACAAGACTCCTTGGGTGTTTGTCGGTCCTATCGCCAGTTACAGGTTCTACTATCTTATTTAATTTATTTCTTGTTCTGTTATCTATTTTGTATATTTACTGTTCTGTTGTTTTTTAACTTTCACTGTTTATTTAATAAATTTATTTCAGTTCCTATGCAAATTAAGAATTCTGTATGAATAAGAAGTGATTGAATAAAATATTTTATGTATTTTTCCCCATGCAAAAAGGAACAGCATCGTACTCCAGTACAGAAACAGTTAAGATAGATAAAATAAGATAGGCATACTACCAGGGTGATGAATGTACCATTTCATATGTTCTGTAAATTATCAGTTAATATTTTAGTATTATTTACTGCATTCTTTTTACTTATAGTACTATTCTTATTTTCATTCTTTCATCAAAAAAGTAAATTTTCATAGAAATAACAGAGCTTATATTAGATAGAGAAATCATATCTGTTCCTTACATTTTTATTTTCTATATGTCTATTATTAAAAAAAAATATTGTTTATATATTTCCTTTTTCGTTAAAAACCCTAGCTGTTTATTTCTCTACAATAATCTAGGAAACAAAAGCATTCACATTTCTTTTTACCAATGCTCACACATCACTGTAGTTTTATTTATATAGTTTGTTAGACTAGAAGCTTTTCATTCGTTACACGATACCCTAGTTTCATTTCTGATAACAAAGACACCATTTCATATGATTTGTATCATATCGTAACCCTACAAACAACACAAAACCATTTCACTACAGTTCACATATCCTTCGTATTCACACAGAACTATTTTCGTATAAGACTGTATCTTACGTTTTAGTTATGTTTCCAGGTTTGCAAAGTATTACGATATCCACATGTTATTTCTAAAACAAATAGCGGACATGAACTTAGTACAAAGATCTCTTCGAAGAGTGACTTTAGACTAAACATAGAGCATCATGTTATTTTATTTCCATTTTTTGACGTAGATGAAGACTCGACAGCTTATCGATAGTTAAGATCAAACCAGGTGCATCATACAAACCCTAACCTTTAAACTTATAGATGGCATTGCCGAGAACTTCATAAATCCTTAAACACAAACTATTTTGATAGTAATATATCACTATATTTAAATTTAAGAACCAGAGTCTCTGTTACACAACAGTCACTCTCACTTTCATCATGACATTGCCCTCTGGGTTGAGGTATTACCTCCCCATATTGTAAACGTTTACAACCCTATCGCTACAGCTTACAAAACACTCTAAGTTAAAAACAAACACATAAACATCACACAGATGGCCATCATCTTCATCTACATAGGTTTTCAGAGCAACCGCCGAGGCTTACCGGTTGGTAATGCTGTTTCCAACCCTCAACACCCAGACTTGGAGGAACTGTTGAAAACTTACCTGTATATACAGTGACGAGGTGGTTAAATTCTTTTTGAAAAACCCTCAAAGGGATAAATGCGGTAACAAAAATGTTTGAATGTACATGGAAGGGAACAAGTAACATTACCTGCGAATGTTGGGCAGAGAGTAACGACCATCCTTAAACAGGCGCAACAGCAACTGAAACCCTCTCTTATCAAAATGCCAAGATAGAAGGAAATTCCACACAGAGCCACCGAGCCTCAAAAACTTAAACATTGCCAAGACCTGGAACAACCGTGGAAAAAGGATGACTTACTTTCGGTTACATTTTGGCATTCCAAAAACCCTCAACAGGTCGGACAATCGAAATCCACCAAAGACCAAAGCTAAACCGTAAACTGAAACATTATTCACGGTGCATTACAATGGAGAAACTTTGTTCTTAAACCTTCATAAGTTGCAGGTTCGAAACCCAAACCTCACCCCTCAAATGCATAACAAGTGCCCTACAAACCCTCGGCCTGTTGGTCAGGTTGCAGAACCACTACCGTCAAGCAAGGATGAACATTGAAACGTTTGAACATGACGGAGGTAGGGTTAAACCCTTCCCATTTATTATACAACCAAATCAACGGTGGAGATCATAGGTGGGATTCACGAAAACAACCAGATCGAGCTACCTTATTTAATGCAACATTCATTGCTATTGCCACGGTTGAGCCACATTCGAGTCAGCTTGTCAACCAGTGAATCGACAGACTAACACTTCAACACAAGTTTTGGATTTTAATACTTTTGGCACGTGATTAAACTCATAGTACTATCCACCGTGGAATTCCACTACCACGACGATCCATGCATTCAAAACTTAAGGCAGAGTATTTATTGTCCATGCCTGTATACATTATCACCAAAGTCATATAATTTAACATAGTAAGCATTGTATGGTAGATTGCATTATGTATCATGTTAGTCACTATGCTAATAACATTAGTATAGTATTAGTGTTGCATACCATTCGAATTATTGCATAAAGTATCAAAAAAGGTAGGTTTCATTCATTGCTTGGCAATCAAATTACATGGTATTACATAGGTTCATATTTTTGCACACAAAAACACTATTTAGTTAGTGTTATTTATATTTGTTATAATTTACTAATGTTCCAAATCATATTGCAAATAGGTTATAGATTTAGTCTAAGATTCGGGAATTTTAGCAAGCATGCTAAATAACCAAACCATCATTACCACTTTATAAGTATAGTTTTCGAGCATAACACTAACACCTGTATTCTTAGAACTTTCAGAATATTGCTATGGAGAATAAAAGTTATATTTTCACATATTTTACAAAGAAATGCACATACAATAATATCACTGTTTAATACTTTGTTTTTCCATTTAAAGACGATGTTTCCTGCAGTTTTGGTAAACGTAGCAAAGGTTTGATTTCTTTGCAAAATAGTTATTTAGACACTTGTCATAATTCCAAGCTTAGCCGTAGCAGAAATAATCAAACTCATAAGTACAGTTCTTACCGTGAGAGCACCTTTGCATTTTATCTTCCAATAATGTTCTATATAGAAGTACTAAAAACTGTTAGTCGCAAGCTGAAATAAATATCTTACCTGTTATTTGCAACAAGAACACTTTCACATGCTTTATCATGAATGCTAAGTAAGCCTCGGGGCGTCAGAAGGACCCCTTCATCATCAACGAAAGTAGTACAATTAGAAACAGCTTAGAATTCTTTTCATTACATTTCAAAAATATCGTCAGTTAGTAAAAACACAGCTGTATGAAACTTCATCATTATCATGAGAGCAATTACTATTCTTCATAAACACTCGCATTGTTTTAAGACGATATGATATTTTTATAAAGTTGTACAAATTTAATTAACGCATTTCTAATTCCGCACTGTTAAAATAAACATTTAATGTCGTGTTGAAAATTTTTAAATTTTTTTTAAATTCTGGGGTGTTACATGGGTACTGTCCATTGCTGATTTTTGTGCTTTTTTGTTCTGCCATTTTGGGATTGAGTTTCTCATGTATATTTTCTTGTGTTTCAGGATTATTAGATGTATTTCTATACGATCTCACATCGGATGCAGGATTATTGGATGTATTCACATACTAGGATTGGCTTGTGGAGTACAGTAGGGATTATAATGATAGATCCCAATCGTCGTTCCTTAAATTTGATAGGGGATTGGCACAAAGGATCTTCTTGGAATGCACCCAAAATTCATTCTACAGTATAATTCGGGTATCGTTTTTCACCAATCATTCATGTTTGTTATCCTGATATGCTGAAATCATTGTTTTGGGTTCCATGTGACCTTCCATGAGTTGCTTCAAACTCTACTGGATTGCTTACCTAGCTCCTGTGTGATTTTGGGTTCCATGTGACCTTCGACGAATTTCTTCAAACTCTACTTTACTGCTTGTCTCCTATGTGATGTTTTTTGGCTTTTGGAATTTTGCGATCACTCTGAGAGTCTGAAGCCTAACTATGGAATTGGAGGAGGAGGTGGACTCGATGGTGGAGGAGGAGGTGGCTTGGGTGGAGGGGGCGGATGTGGCGCAGGAGGAGGCTTGGGCGGTGGCGCTGGAGGTGGAGGTGGTTTGGGTGGTGGTGGAGGGTTTGGTGGCAGTGTAGGAGCTGGTGGTGGCATTGGATTTGGTGGAGACCGTGGCAGGAGGAATAGGACAAAATGTGTTCGACAGGTGGCGTCTCCTCATAAGCCGTCGAAAGACGACGAAATCCCGAGGGGAGCCGGCCCCTTAATATATGCCTTCGGCGTAAAAATCACATTAAATATTTTTTTTTATTTAAATGAACCTTAAGCCTCCTTGGAAACATCTCATGCACACATGGAGGAATGGAATGCTTCCACCAGCGTTTAAATCTTGTTTTTATTATACCATGCAAATCGATGATGGAATTTTACCATAATTTAGTGGTAAAATGACACTGGTTTTGAGGGATATAGTGGTTTTCAATTATGTTGTGTGATATTATTTCAATGAAATTGCGTGACGTATTATGGGATGGGTGACAAAAATTATATTATTGGGATATTCTGTTTTTGGGAAATGGTTTACTTTCATCCATGGAAAAAACAATGATGACCTTCTTATATTGGTCCATACATGAAGCCAATCCTTTCATCGATATTTTGTAGTGTAGAAATTGAGATTAAAAGTGAAGGATAATCTTTTCCCATTCATATATAAATATTCCGCCTCAAACATATTAAAATTTATAAATTTATAAAAAATAAATATAAAATCGAATCAAATGGATGAATGCAATGGACAAACTTCGAAAAGACTTGTCCATATTACAAGCTTGGTATGAAATCCTACGACAACTACCATGCCAATTGGGAAATTTTGTTTTTTAATTATGAAATCCATTGTTTAAATTGCAACAGGGAGATGTCATTTTTCTCCACTCCCAAATTCGTGCAAAAGGATGAAAAAAAGAGGATGGGATGAGTAAAATCCTTCCTCCGGCAAAATCGTAGATCTTTTTTCCGGTGATCGCGACCCAAATCTGGATCTGTTTCTTCACAATATCCAATGTATACCTCTGGTGGATCTGTTTTTTCACAATATCTTACACCTATGCCTCTTACTAGTCAGATTTGGTCTCGATTGCTGAAAAAATGATCTATGATTTCGTTGGAGGAAGGATTTCTGGTCAAAATCATAGATCATTTAGACAACTCCGTAACCTTTATCCACCAGCCACCTACTGATAAAGTGACATCCTTATCTTGTATGTCGATGGGTGTCTATTCATTGTGCCAAAGAGGTGCATTCTAGGGGGTTGATGTGTAACTCCTTCCGTGCTCACCCTGGAGTTGACACATGTCTTTTTAAAATATAATAAAATATTATAAAAAAAACATGTCGGCTATTTAAAACATTTACAATGACATATATATAACAACTACACAAATTAGATAAATTAACATCTGATCCTCATTAAAGGGTTTTTTTACCATTTAAACTTGGGATCTTCCATTTACAACTTCTCATCTCATTTACTCATTACCAATTACTCTATACCCTATGGACTTAAATTATTGATCATTATATTTTCAAAAGTTATATATATTTAAATATGATAATGAACATATAACCGTACAAACACAATACAAACAAATCAATTTAGTTCATACTTATATTTTTGTTGGACATGCTTATTACATATAAAATTCTAGATACACATCAAAACTTGTGAATATAACTATTTTTTATGTGATTACAAATAATTTGTTTTTCAATTTCAAATAAATATAATATTCAATGGATTTATCACTTATGTTTATGAATGTTGTAATAATACACGACAAAGATTATTATCAGATGTGGATATTGATATCCTATCATGAACATACCATTGACATTGATTTTAGATTTTAAATTTGTAAATATAACTTATTTTTTATGTGATTATAAATAATTTGTTTTTGAATTTCAAATAAATATAGTGTTCAATGGATTTATCACTTATGTTTATGAATGTTGTAATAATACACGACAAAGATTATTATCAAATGTGGATATTAATATCCTATCATGAACATACCATTGATTGATTTTACATTTTAGTTAACTTATGAGAGTTATTTTCTTACAATAGCACAAAGGAATCCAAGCTGTAGCATAAAATGCTATAGTACAGAAATAATGTTCTTGTAAACTCATGAGCAACTACCAATTTAACTCCAACCCGTATGCTCCTTCTAATTAGTACTAAGGACAGTCCTAGTGGAAATGGAACTATGACCGCTCAAACATTCCTTACAGAAAGTTTCATGGCCATCGATGAAGCCAAAAGTTCCTTACAGAGCTACCTGTTGTCATCAATGCTACTCGCTATGTATGTGTAGCCAACTAGTATGAAATCATTTGACCTTGAATACAAAATTCCATAATCTCTTGTTCCACTAACATATCTCAAAATCATTTTCATTATTTGCCAATGTGACTCCTTTGGTGTCTCCATGAACCTTAATATCAAACTAACTGCATACATAATGTCAGGCCTTATTGATGTCAAATACATCAAGTTGCCTACTCATATTTTCAAAAAACTTGGATCTACCTTTATTCCCTTGTCTTCTTTGCTCAATTTCAATCCTGTTGCCACAAGTGTAGATGTTGGCTTGCAATTCAACATCTTGAACCTTTTCAAAACATCATTTGTATATTTTGTTTGACAAATGAATATTCCATCATCTATTTGACTCACTTCTATGCCCAGAAAATATTTCATTAAGCCCAAATCTATCATCTCAAATTCTTTTTTCATTGTTGATTTAAACAACTCAATTGAAAATTTTCCTATAAATACCAGATCATCAACATATAGGCATACAATTAAGACCTCACCTTGATCATTTACCTTGATCTAAAGAGTTGGCTCACTGCTGCATTTGCTAAAACCATGGCTCAAGAAGTATGAATCAATGCAGCTGAACCAAGCTCTTGGAGCTTGTTTGAGACCATACAAAGATTTTTTCAACCTATAAACTGTTGATGTATATGTTACTTTGGAATGCATTTCACATATATGTATATTGTATTCCTATAGAGATGTTATTATATCTCTATACAGAAGTGTTTGTATTCCTATAGAGATGTTATTATTCCTCTATACAGAAGTGTCGTCATTTATATTGTAAGTGTCGTAACTTATATTTGATGGGTTATTAGACCACCTTGTTGGGGTCAGCCCTGTATAGGCCATGTGGGTCAAAGGGTTATTAGACCACCCTATTGGGGGTCGGCCATGTGGGTCAAAGGGTTATTAGACCACACTATTGGGGGTCGACCCAGTCAGCATTAAGTTATGTGGTTAAGTTAAGGCCGACCTAGTAAAGGTTATTAGGTAAGTCAAGTCAAGTATAAATAGAGTGCAGGAGACACTCTATTTGATCATTCTATTCTCACATACACTCATTGGAGAGTGGTACACTTGTGGAGGAGGAGACGTTGCTGCTAGGAGATGCCTATCTCTTATGCTTGGGTTGTATCATTTCTCCATCTATCTCCGAGGAAGTTATTGGGGTTTTTCACCTTTATGGTTTTCCTCAAGTAAACTATGTGTCTCTTGTGTGCTTGCATTATTGTGTCCATGATTGATATGCTATAGATATGCAGTACATGTTGTTCTCTCAGTTAAGATCCTAGATCAGATTGAAGTAAATTTTGAAAAACTAACATGGTATTAGAGCTAGCCTGAAAGAAGGCATGGTATGGCATGTATGACACTTGTTGTACTTGCGATGTTAGGGCTTGATATAGCAAAAACCAGTCATCGTAGCACTTTCACTATAAATCCATTTTGTAGAAGTTTTCAGAATTGAAACTTCTATAGGTCGAATATCAGATCCCCATGTATCTTGTGTCCAAAGGAAAACTTCTAATTCGTTGTACGTTGTGTTTTTTGATCTGTACAATCTAGGGTTTTTGCCTCTTCCAGATCTGAGTCATAAACAGGTGACCTAGGAAAAAAGGTCATAACTTGGGCTAGGAAGCTCCAAATGAAATTTTGTAAGAATTTACAGGTAGTGTCCAGACTGTAATTTCTCAGGTAACTTTTTTAGAGGCCAAAACTGAACCAGTGACACATGGCACACTGTACAAGTTCGCTCTCCTGTTTTATCCCATAAAGAGGTCACATTGTGACACTTGCATAACTCTCTCTCAGAGAATCCATTTGAGGTTAGACCTATGGGGTTGGAAATATGACAGGTCAAGATACCACAGGAAACATTTTCAGACCCTATGGATCAAAACGTTCAGAGTTACACCAGAAACAATCAGGTGCATATTTCTGTCAAAACATAATTATTTTTGAGCACCTTCATTCATGGCTCCGGGAATTAGGGTTTTGGAGAAAGTTGGTATTTTTCCAATCAGAGACCACAACTGAATGATACTCATCAAAATTGAAATTTAGAGACCAAGATCAAATTTTTTGGTTGGGTAGAAGGCCGGGCTTGATCAAACCCTAGTTCGGGACTTTGATCGAAAAAGTGGAAAATTAGGGCTTCTGCAAAAGTTGGAATTTTTTAAGTCTGTGACCACGGTTGGAAGCTCCTCAGAAAAATATAATTTTAGAGCTTTGGATCAAACCTTTTGGTTGGGCAGAAGGGTGGGCTTTGTCAAACCCTAGTTTGGGATCCTGTCTAGAAGATCCAGAAGTCTCAAAGGCAATTTTGAGGGGTGAAACTTTGTAGTTTTCAAATTCTGAGTATACCAGCTTGATCAGCTCATCAAGATGCATCATTCTATCCTTTCAGAAGTTTGAAATTCAAAGTTTGAATTTTTAGGGTTTCTCTGACAAACCCTAATCCAGCTCTAGATCCAGTTTCTGCAAATCAAGTGGATTGGGTTAATCCTAGAAGAGAATCATTTGGTCACCTGCATAAGTGAAGAAGTTCCTGTTTCAGAGGGAGATGAGGCTAAGACCTTACATAAGAAGATTACAAGCAATCTCGACAGGTATGACTTATCCAAGTATGTTTCGAGATTTGTTCATGATTAAGTTTATGGTATGCTTGTCTTCATGTTATTACGGTTAGTACAATCTTGATTAAATTTAGACTTGTCATATCACCTTAATAAAATTAAGAATGCATGATAGAAGATATTCATTGATTAGGTTGTTGACACTTATGATTGTACTAATGCATTATGGTGTTGTATGAGGTTTATGTTGTCCGCTAACATGAAAAGTACACCAAGAAAGACAAATCATGTTCTAGTTCAAGAACATATGATCATGATGGCGTGAAGACAAAGATTCATCCATTGTCATGGATCACTTAGAAGATCTATTTATGAGGTATGTATAACTTGGTTCTATAATGGTTACACACCTATGAGATATGCAGGTTACTAGCACAAGTCATTGAAGAGAACAAGAAGACATCATGTGGGTATGTTAGACATAACTAGCTAACATACTAATCTAGGTATGTTTTTCCTATATCAAGTTAGAATCCTACCTTGTGATAGGATCTCTTATATAAGTATACATGGCATGATTGATAATGATTATTCACAGGTTTGAATAAACATGGGTGTATGCATATTATGTTTCTTACCTTAATTGATGATATGACTAACCAAAAGAGTCATGAAAGTATAGGTTTGAGTAATCACAGGTTTAGGCATATTATGTTTCTTACTTTAATTTATGATATGACTAGCCATAAGAGTCCCTGAATACTAATGCTTATTATTTTTGTTTGAAATGATCATGACTATACATGCTTAAGATTATTGTGTTTTGATAGTATTGAGAATATACTAATAAATGTATGATTATGTATGAGATCTCGAGGATATCACAATAATGATATTTGTAAGCATGCATAGTGATTGATGATAGATATAAGTTCAAGGACAAGTAATCCAGGAAACAAAGATCAAGAGGGAGCACACTCCAGTAGTTTCTGCAAGGATGCAAATATTCAGAGGGAGTCGACCACTTCTCACAATCCACATCAGAATGGAGTTGCAAAGATTCAGAGGGAGTCAACCCAACAAAAAAGCAAAGATAAGTATTTGACTTATCATTTATTGCATATTTGATTGTTTAAACAATAATGTTCAATGATATAATACTGATGTTCCTAGAATTAGGCTGTGTATTTTGGCATATTAGAATAATTGCATTAATGAACAACATACTACTAATATGCATGTAATGGGTAAGTGGCCTATGGCACTGTACAACATTCCATTGCTACTTATCTAGAATGAAACCTCTTTGCTGACATGTTGAGAGTAGTGCAAAACTCTTAAAAATGTTCTAGTAGAGACTGGAAGGCATCTAGAAAGTTATATGATATGGATGAATGTTGTATTGAAGCATTGGCTAAAATAATTGCATGTGTATGACATATTTCTTTATGTGTAATAATTTGTTCTAAAAACTATGAGAAGTTTCTAATCATGCAATTTAACTTGTTTTGTAGGAAAGATCGTATACCATCACCTACAAAAGAAGGACTACAACATTTGTTCAACAACAAAGTTATCTATTGAAAATATTGAAGATATTGAAGTTCCCAGGATCTGGGAAGAATGCCATGATCGAGGAGTACTAGTCGATCATGAAGATGTTTGGGATGCAGTCCCAAGACCTGAAGGGAAGTTTGTTGTGACTTCTAAATGGATCTATAAGATCAAGCATGCTGCAGATGATAGCATGGAGAAACACAAAGCGATGTTTGTAGCCCGTGGATTCTCCCAGAAGGAGGGATTGAGTATGAAGAGACTTCTACACCTATAGCCAAGCACACCTCCATTAGATCAGTACTTGCTCTGGCTGCAGTGATGAAATGGAAGATATACCAGATGGATGTCAAGACAGCTTTCTTGAATGGTGTAGTCGAAGAGTAAGTGTATGTGGAGCAACCACTTGGTTTTGAGACACATGACGGAAAGTCATATGTGTGCAGATTGAACAAAGCGTTGTATGGCTTGAAGCAAGCTCCTAGAGCTTTGTATGGTAGGAAAGACAACTTTCTATCTAGTTTGGGCTTTACCAAGAGTAAAGCAGATTTCAACCTTTACTACAAGGTTGAGGAAGGCAATCCAGTGATACTACTTTTGTATGCGGATAAGCTATTTGTTACAAGTGAGCATGGATTGATTGCCGACACATAACGGAAGCTTGTTGCTGAGTTCGAGATGAAGGACTTGGGGATGATGCACTATTTTATAGGCATGGAGGTGTGGAAGAGTACAGATGGAATCTTCCTTGGACAAGGGAAGTATGCAGTAGAGATCCTGAAGAGGTTCGGGATGATGGATTGTAAGGCTATGGACACACCTATGGCATCGAACCTGAAGCTTTTGTGTGATGCTTCATCTGATCCGGTTGATGTCACGATGTATCATCAGATGATTGGGTCCTTGATGTACTTGAAAAACATGAGACTAGATAGTTGCTTTGTGGTGAACACATTGAGCCAATTCCTGATGGATCCGAGGAGTGTTCACCTGGTTGCTATAAAGCATATTTTGAGGTTGGGCAGGCAGTGCTGCAGATAGGAAGAGCACTTCTGGGTGCTGCTTCAGTATGGGATTAGGTGTGATCTCTTGGTTTAGCAGGAAGCAGTCTTGTGTAGCATTGAGTACAGCTGAAGCAGAGTATGTTGCAGCTTGTTCAGCTAGTTGTGAGGCAGTATGGCTTCAAAAGCTATTGTCCAAGTTATTTGATCTCCCGCTGGAGGCTACTGGTATCTTTTGTGACAACTAGAGTTATGTGAAGCTGTTTGAGAATCCGGTGTTCCACGACAGGTCGAAACACATTGAGATCAAATAGCACTATATTAGGGATATGGTATAGAGAGGATCAGTGAAGCTCCTGTATGTTGCGATAGATGAGCAGATTGCAGATGTGCTGATGAAGCCACTAGCTAGAGTAAAGTTCGAGTACTTTAGAGAGAGGCTTGGTGTCCTTCAGATCAATGACACTTCGAGGAAGAAGTGATGGAGACATTTGCCGAAGCCATTTTGAGCATGGTGAGAGGAGGATCCTTCCATGACTGTGGATATAAGCGCTAGATGATAAGCATCAGGATGATGCTCCAGTTACTACTCTGTATGTGTATATATGCATCATGTTGGATGCTTGATATGATCGATTGGATCATTTATATGTATATGTATGAACGCATCATGTTGGATGCTGGATATGATCAGTTGAATCATTTATATGTATATGTATGTACGCATCATGTTGGATGCTGGATATGATTAGTTGGATCATTTATATGTATATGTATGTACGCATCATGTTGGATGCTAGATATGATCAGTTGGATCATGTGTATGTATTTGTAGATGTATCAGGTGGATACATTGTATGATCAGGTAGATCATGTATGTTGATATTTATCAGGTATGATCAGGTGGATCATGTATTTGTATATGTATCAGGTGGATACATTGTATGATTAGGTAGATCATGTATGATGATATGTATCAGGAAGATACTGTGTCTGCTTCAGGTGGATGCATTGTATGATCAGGATGATCATGGATGACGAGCTTCAGGATGTTGCTCCAGATGACATGCATCAGGACGTTGCAGTGATGATGATCAGGATGATCATGTGTACATCAGGATGATGTATGGTGAGTATCAGGTTGATACTTTGTGGCTGTGGAATAGGTTTTGCAGATAAGCATATAATTTGTGCCCTAGGAGGTTTGCAGATAGTCTTTCGAGGTTTTGCCTATGGCATGTAATCTGGCCCTGGGATATCTGGCAAATGCTCTTTCGAGGTTTTGCTTTGGAAGGACATATAACTTGGCCCTAGGAGATCTGCAGATAGTATTTCAAGGTTTTTCTTATGGTATATAATTTGGCCCTGGGATATCTGGAAGATGCTCTTTCGATGTTTTGCCCTATGGCATATAATTCGGCCCTGGGAGATCCGATAGGTTGAGCTGTGTGCTCGTAATCAGTCCTGGGATGCTCTTTCGAGGTTTTTCCATGACCACATGTAATAAGTCTTGGAGATCTGGACAGGATGAAAAAGGCCTCAGATGCTCTTTAGGGTTCTTGCTTGGCAAGACACTCTTTTAAGGTTTTGTGGTGGAGGTCACATGTAATAAGTCCTGGAGATCTGGACAGGATGAAAAAGGCCTCAGATGCTCTTTAGGGTTCTTGCTAGTCAAGAGACTCTTTTAAGGTTTTGTGACAGTCACATATAATATGTCCCTGGGAGATCCGATAGGTAGAGCTGTGTGCTTGTAACACTGTGGATGCTCTTGCGAGATTTTGTGATGCACGTAATAAGTCCTGAGATTTCCACAGTTTGGCCAGTGATGATAAAGACCTATAGGTGGTGGGTCTACATCCATTATGAAAAAGGACTGGCTCTATAGAACTTCCTATGACAAGTAGAGTCAGAGATTGATTGAGATAGCAGCAACAGTGACGATGACGATGATCTAGAGAAGAATACTTGTGCTAGAAGACCCGTTGTCACGAACCCAAAATTTCATAAAATTTAAAACTTTTCTAAGTGCCTAAAATGTCACAAATATCTATGCGGAAGTAGAAAGTGGGGTTTACTTTTAAATACTGCTTTACAAATGATTATAACTTTGCGACATTTATTACTATTATAAATGTCGTTATGACAATCAAAAAGGAATCCCTTAAATGGAATTTATGTATATTAAGTACTATCTCTCATCATAGGTGCACAAATAAGATAGACATTTTTATGTTCAACTAAGAATCAATTCTTAATTTGAAATATAAACCATTTCTTAAACCTTGCGGGAAACACAAAATTTCGTTATGCCTTAACATACATCTTTAAGAAGCATATACATCTTTGATCATGCCAATAGAATATCCTAAATGGTAACAATATGATCATCGACATTATACATCATATAAACAACCACTTCCTAAATGAATCGGTACTTCAAAGTAATCATACACATTTTAAGGACAGAAACAAATACTCATACATAAGACACATTGAAAAACACCATAGGAAACATAGGAGACAAAAATATAACGTGGTTCACCCGTACACGGGCTAGTCCACAAAGGTTTGTGTGTGTGCCATTTAACAATTCCCAAAGGGATTACATTCTTGCAACATGATTGTTGCTATCTTTCTGCAATCATATGATCTAATTACAAGTCTACATTTACTTGTCAACCCTTGAATGGTCTCATACACAAGCTTGAAGTTTCCTTCATTCTTCTAGGGCTTTCCCCTTCTTCATGGTCATATACAAAAAGAAAGTATATATCAACCAAGGTTCTAATAAGAGAGAACATATATAAAATTCGATATACGAACTAAGGGACATCTCCCCTTTCTTTAAAGATACATTAAGAATATATATATATATATATATATATATATATATATATTTCAATAGTAATACTAAAGACATCTCTCATTGTTTCAAATCTTTTATTTAAGCAATTATATACTTTTCCTCATAAAAACTTAAGGACATATTTTCATACACTAAAAGTATCGATCACCCATAATCAAATATTTAAGGAAGAACCTTCCTTACTAATAAATATTTCAATTAATCACTGCTTTAACTAAGGGGACATCCCATACCCTAATCATACTTTAAAAGATATATTTTAATATCTTAACTAAGATGACATTTCATACCTCATCAAACCTTTAAGATATGATTTCTTATTTTAATTAAGGTCACATCTTATAACTTAACTTGCTTTTAAATATATTTACTTTTAAAGATACTTTTATTACAAGGCTTTGACTTAAGAAAAACATTCATACATAATAAGGATCACTTGACTTAACTATAATTCCTTAAAATACTTTAAAAGATATATTTTAATATCTTAACTAAGATGACATCTCATACATCATCATATTTTCAAAGATGTGATTTATTATCTTAACTAAGATGACATCTTACTTTTAAAGATATTTTTATTACCAGACTTTGACTTTAAGGAAAACATTCATACGTAATAATAAAGATCATTTGGCTTACATCATCATACTTTCAAAGATGTGATTTATTATCTTAACTAAGATGACATCTTACTTTTAAAGATATTTTTATTACCAGACTTTGACTTTAAGGAAAACATTCATACGTAATAATAAAGATCATTTGGATTAACTATAATGAGGACTATAATATGTAGCACGCTAGTTTTCCAATCAAAAAGGTTACGGTCAATATATAGAACCACTTACTGTCTTACTAACACAGTATAAACTTTCATACTAAACGCAACATAAGTTACGGAGGATTTATTATATTCTAGACAGAGTTCAGTCCTACCGTTCGATAGCCTACAGTTACAGTTAGACATAAATAAATCTACGGCTTTATGAATTAGCTTCGACATCATACTAAGTGCATTAACAGGGATTCAAAATACGGTACCATCGTCGCTAGCATATCCAATTTAGTAATACCATAAATATCAGAGATGTAAGGCTAGACCACCAATTCGCAGGCTTACAATTATTAGTGCAAAAAGACAGAGATATAATTCTGGTTCCTCTAGTCGTAGGTATATAAATATAACTCTGCCAGCAACCTCTACCACTGAAACTACGTCAAAGATTGTAGAGATTACCCCAAACGATCCACGCAGCCAACAACATACAAATTATTATGGTAAATAGCTACAAGCCTCTTGGCTATCCAACACGTAGTTATAACCAGAACTACACTATTGAACCGAATTGGGAATTGGCTTCCACAGCCTCCCAAACGATTCACGCAACCAATAGTATAGATAGCGAGCTAGATCACTGCGTTCGTTTTAAGAAAAATAAGGATTTTCGTGGTAGGAGAATAACTACTTTCGTGTCCAGCCTCTAGTACCAAAAAGGTAGGACGAACTATAAAATCTATGTAGGATTATATTTCCAGGATCCATTTCCTTTCGGGGCATGCCCTAATGTAGATCTAGGTTATCTGTCCAATTCACACTAGTAATATTTGCAGATTAGAAGGATCAACATAATAATATAAAACTTATAGAATTTTGGCTACGGCTGTGCCTATCATAGCATTTTAACATATCCTAGGAATCCCTTCTAGGTAGCATTTGACAAAGAAAAGCAGCTTATTAACAATAATATAACATACAGAATTTTTCTCGGGTTATAACTGTGCTTTCTGTAGCAATAGGAATATTTAACATACCATACAATTTGCTTCGAGTTTACTGCCCTCCTCCACGCAGGTGAAAAATGGAATGATACGCCCTCTTCTTCTGAGTAAGAAATTGTTGTTTCAAAATAAAATAATGCGCTGAGACGATCCCAAACATTCCATGCCCAAAAGAACTGGACTACTACCCCCCCTTTCCTTCTGAGACCGAGATCGGATGATATCTACCGAACACAGCAGTTAACTTTTGGCATTTTTCCCCCAAAGCTCAGATCCGGTATATCCGCACTAGATCCTCCATTACATACAAGTGTCGTTTTACATTTAAAGAGGGAAGGTGTGGTTAGTTGGCTGATTCCAGTCTATCTCCATGCGAGATCTTCCTCATAAAGGTTCAACATGAAACAAGGGACACAACGTATAAATAACATGAAGGTGGTGCTCTCCATCATGCAGACAATAACCTTAAACTTCGGGATGGACTCAACAGTCCTTGATCAGAGAATTAATTAAACGGTTGAGTTTGGTGCACCATTCTTCTCATTCTCCAATATAAACACAAATAATAGCCATATTCTTCCTAAGGCGACACCTCACTCCTCGTGATGGAGACAACTTGCAAGGATCTCTCCTTGGTTTGCTCCTCCACCTTCTCGAATTCCCCATCTTACCTGGAAATATTTACAAATTCATGACTCCTTCGAAAATGTATTATATTACATAACTTTTGTTTGTATTATTATATGTATTTTCCACCATAAATCCGATTCTTTGTAGTATGCATATCTCATGCATTAAATCTTTCTTTTCCAAAGTTCATTTTTCCTAAAGGGGTTCATTGCCCTTATAACCTCATAACACAAGTGGCAAGTATAACTTTATTTAAACAATTGAATATTTACTTCGTCTAATAATAATTTTATATCAAACCCTATTTTTATATTTGATAATTTAATAAGGGATATTATCTTAGAATAGTATGTTAATGCCTAGGCTTATTTGAAGCCACAGAATTTTACTATTTGACTTAGTAAATAATCATCTTCTTAACTTAGTGGATTTAGTTGTCTTGATGATTAGCTGTGTCGTCTCGAGGTCTCCTAAGTTATTAATAACATTTGCGAATATATCAATAGTTTCATGGTCCACTGATGGGGCCTTGGCCTTGAGCTCCTCACCATGGCCATTTACAAAATTACATTTACAGAAATAATAAAAATAAAGATCAACATAGGTCATAAAGGAGGGATATCACATCCTCCTCCCCTTTAAAATAACACCGTCCTCGGTGTTCATTCTTCTCTTGGAACAATCATTTGCACCAAAACTAGAATTCAAAAAACAAGGTTTAGTAACAACTTGCCATCAACTTCATAATCAAACTCAGAAACATAAATCATGAGTTCTTTATTGCACCTATCACTTGCAATATATGGGATAGATCTAGCACTCCATGATTGTATTCTGTTGACAAAATCAACAAACAGCATTCACCTGATCCAGGAAATTCTTGCCTAACACCTTAGTGCTCATGCAGCAATCCTTTCTCTCATGCCTTGCCTAACACCTTAGTGCTCACACAGCAAACATTTCTCTCATGTTTTGCCTAACACCTTAGTGCTCACGCAGCAACCATTTCTTTCATGTTTTGCCTAACACCTTAGTGCTCACGCAGCAAACATTTCATTCATGTATTGCCTAACACCTTAGTGCTCACGCAGCAAACATTTCTTTCATGCATACTAAGCAGCGTCCTGCCTCTCACGTATACATTTTCTTATAGCTTGCCTAGGTCTTACAGCCAGCCGATTCTCCGAGAATCCTAGTGGCTTTTCAATCCCTGATTTTAGGGAGTATTTCAATGTCATTACAACACTCGCCTTCCACAATTCCCCTCAAGCCTTCTCGCTTGAGTCCCGGAATTTATTTTCCCCGAGCCGTCTTGCTTGAGTCTAGAAAATCTCTTTCAATTTAATCAATTTATTTCGTCATATTACATTCTATACCCATACAATTACTCGGACCAATCTGGGTCAAGTGCTTTATTCAACAATAATTACCAACACATTTTTTTTTTTTTAAAAGAATATGTAAAAATTGTGATGTGAATCTTATTTCCTCACTCCTCATCTTACCATGCATACATTTATGCTCTTGCATTTTCACAAGCTTCACAGAAATTTCACCATCTGCCATATTTCACTTGTTAGTATCACTTTATATACGAAAACAAATATTGTAAGAAAATCCCTTCCTTCAACAAAAATCATCTTTCTTAATAAAATATCCATATGTGATCATCTAAGATGTCATTTCCTACTACACATAACTAGCTTATAAGATTTCATAATGCTTTGAACACGATATAACATGCTTTCTATGACGATCCATGGACATTATGATCATTTAACTTTGAATGTTACATTTTACCATTTCAACATAATTTCCTATTTAGTTATACAACCCTTTTGTATATCCTAACATCATATAGGGATAACCAATTGTCTACAACAAACTTACATACCTTATACAGTTAACCATGTACCTTTGTAAAGGCAACCGCATAGCTCACCTTCATCTGCCGCGGTTCCAGTTTGCTTGTGTCATCACACATTAGTATTATACATGAATCGATATATATTCCACATTTACCCATTGACGGGTGTCAGGTAGTGATGTGTGGGAAAAATACCAATTGCTCGACCACAACATTCAAAGTGTTAGTCGTATAAAGGTAATTAACTCATAAGAACAATCATACATATAACATATGTTCAAATATCATTTTTACATTGTTTCATAAAAGATTATACCTCGATTACTGTCTCAAAGATCACTTCCGATCTACCCTGCAAATTCCATGTCATCAATGTTTTCCTTAACACATAATAGATAAAAACAGTCATTCCTTGTGGCAACATAAGGACGTCAGAAAATTACAGTATCCTACTAACCTGTATTTATTTCATGTTGGTTCTAGGTTTCCAATAATCTATCCCTTAACAAAATAACATATAGTTGTACATGGATAGCAAGTCGTCATAAATATTATAACAAATAAAAGTATAACTTCTATAACCATCACTTATCGTTCCCAACATCTAGCTTAAGGATTTACTGGAGTAAGAAGTTGTAAAAAGGAAACATACATTTTCATCATATGCACCCTATACATATGCATACTTTTTAAGTGTTTATAACCATTTTGTCCTTTTGTTGAACTAACACGCCAGGGTACAAGAATGCTCTAATGTCTCACGTTTAGTATCGTAATCACTTATCTCATACCTTCATCTGCTAAAGTGAAAAATATAGTAACAAAGACTATTCATCTGTGGAAGTACACTCAGGTGAAAAACATGCTAACTCCCTTCTCAAGGTAGTAAATGTTTAGACTACATTCTTGCTCCATTTGTCATTCAATCAACCGAACACTTTTAAACTTCTAAGATTTGTAAACAACAAATTCCAATAATTATATTTCGCACAAGACAGGATATAACTTTTTTACATCATTTCCTATCAGGGTGATACAGTTTATTTCATAAGAGAGCCATACATGCCCATATACTAGTTAAGAAATTATTTATCTACACTTCTTATCCTTTGGTTTTATCTAAGAGAAGCATCATCCCTTCCGAAGGAATATGTACTGTAGTTATTGTCATAAATTCTATATACTACTTAACTTTTATACTCAAAATTGAGGGAAACTTACCAACTCCTTTAGTCATTTTCACCCTTCCATATCTATGTGGTCAATATGCTAATAATTTTCGGTTTGTATAATATTCTTCTTGGATGTCGGATCATCGACGAGTTTTATTCTCACAACCAACTATCTATGTAGTAAGTAGGAAATTTTCTAGACATCGAACACATCCATCGTTAGGAGTTCTAAGTACACCAATAAAGTTAATCCCCTTAACCTTTATGATACATCTTGTCTTTCATAATGCGGATGATCCTTATACATGATAGTGGATGATCAATATCATTCAATCCAATAATTTTCAATTTTCAGTATGTAAATAAAGTACAACATACTAGACTAGAGATGAAAGTGGAACTCATATACTTACAGTTTAATCAGACGAGTCTTGGTTGGAATTCCACAATAATTGCTTCGTCACGATATTTCCATATTTCCCTTAGTTTCTTCTTGGAGAACTCGACGATTAATTTGGATAGTATATTCTCGTCCATTCGTCCCCATGCATCCAAAACACAATTTGTTTGTTAGTTTCAAAACTCTCATGTTTATTTACCTTATGTTGAGCCCCTATAGGCCCGAGTGCTGAAACCTCAGCTCTGATACCATATGTCACGAACCCAAAATTTCATAAAATTTAAAACTTTTCTAAGTGCCTAAAATGTCACAAATATCTATGCGGAAGTAGAAAGTGGGGTTTACTTTTAAATACTGCTTTACAAATGATTATAACTTTGCGACATTTATTACTATTATAAATGTCGTTATGACAATCAAAAAGGAATCCCTTAAATGGAATTTATGTATATTAAGTACTATCTCTCATCATAGGTGCACAAATAAGATAGACATTTTTATGTTCAACTAAGAATCAATTCTTAATTTGAAATATCAACCATTTCTTAAACCTTGCGGGAAACACAAAATTTCGTTATGCCTTAACATACATCTTTAAGAAGCATATACATCTTTGATCATGCCAATAGAATATCCTAAATGGTAACAATATGATCATCGACATTATACATCATATAAACAACCACTTCCTAAATGAATCGGTACTTCAAAGTAATCATACACATTTTAAGGACAGAAACAAATACTCATACATAAGACACATTGAAAAACACCATAGGAAACATAGGAGACAAAAATATAACGTGGTTCACCCGTACACGGGCTAGTCCACAAAGGTTTGTGTGTGTGCCATTTAACAATTCCCAAAGGGATTACATTCTTGCAACATGATTGTTGCTATCTTTCTGCAATCATATGATCTAATTACAAGTCTACATTTACTTGTCAACCCTTGAATGGTCTCATACACAAGCTTGAAGTTTCCTTCATTCTTCTAGGGCTTTCCCCTTCTTCATGGTCATATACAAAAAGAAAGTATATATCAACCAAGGTTCTAATAAGAGAGAACATATATAAAATTCGATATACGAACTAAGGGACATCTCCCCTTTCTTTAAAGATACATTAAGAATATATATATATATATATATATATATATATATATATATATATTTCAATAGTAATACTAAAGACATCTCTCATTGTTTCAAATCTTTTATTTAAGCAATTATATACTTTTCCTCATAAAAACTTAAGGACATATTTTCATACACTAAAAGTATCGATCACCCATAATCAAATATTTAAGGAAGAACCTTCCTTACTAATAAATATTTCAATTAATCACTGCTTTAACTAAGGGGACATCCCATACCCTAATCATACTTTAAAAGATATATTTTAATATCTTAACTAAGATGACATTTCATACCTCATCAAACCTTTAAGATATGATTTCTTATTTTAATTAAGGTCACATCTTATAACTTAACTTGCTTTTAAATATATTTACTTTTAAAGATACTTTTATTACAAGGCTTTGACTTAAGAAAAACATTCATACATAATAAGGATCACTTGACTTAACTATAATTCCTTAAAATACTTTAAAAGAT
Source organism: Larix kaempferi (assembly GCA_027924585.1). Classification (NCBI taxonomy): domain Eukaryota; kingdom Viridiplantae; phylum Streptophyta; class Pinopsida; order Pinales; family Pinaceae; genus Larix; species Larix kaempferi. Next base: position 2,160,874 of record BSBM01001218.1, read on the forward strand.
ATATTTTAATATCTTAACTAAGATGACATCTCATATATCATCATATTTTCAAAGATGTGATTTATTATCTTAACTAAGATGACATCTTACTTTTAAAGATATTTTTATTACCAGACTTTGACTTTAAGGAAAACATTCATACGTAATAATAAAGATCATTTGGCTTACATCATCATACTTTCAAAGATGTGATTTATTATCTTAACTAAGATGACATCTTACTTTTAAAGATATTTTTATTACCAGACTTTGACTTTAAGGAAAACATTCATACGTAATAATAAAGATCATTTGGCTTAACTATAATGAGGACTATAATATGTAGCACGCTAGTTTTCCAATCAAAAAGGTTACGGTCAATATATAGAACCACTTACTGTCTTACTAACACAGTATAAACTTTCATACTAAACGCAACATAAGTTACGGAGGATTTATTATATTCTAGACAGAGTTCAGTCCTACCGTTCGATAGCCTACAGTTACAGTTAGACATAAATAAATCTACGGCTTTATGAATTAGCTTCGACATCATACTAAGTGCATTAACAGGGATTCAAAATACGGTACCATCGTCGCTAGCATATCCAATTTAGTAATACCATAAATATCAGAGATGTAAGGCTAGACCACCAATTCGCAGGCTTACAATTATTAGTGCAAAAAGACAGAGATATAATTCTGGTTCCTCTAGTCGTAGGTATATAAATATAACTCTGCCAGACAACCTCTACCACTGAAACTACGTCAAAGATTGTAGAGATTACCCCAAACGATCCACGCAGCCAACAACATACAAATTATTATGGTAAATAGCTACAAGCCTCTTGGCTATCCAACACGTAGTTATAACCAGAACTACACTATTGAACCGAATTGGGAATTGGCTTCCACAGCCTCCCAAACGATTCACGCAGCCAATAGTATAGATAGCGAGCTAGATCACTGCGTTCGTTTTAAGAAAAATAAGGATTTTCGTGGTAGGAGAATAACTACTTTCGTGTCCAGCCTCTAGTACCAAAAAGGTAGGACAAACTATAAAATCTATGTAGGATTATATTTCCAGGATCCATTTCCTTTCGGGGCATGCCCTAATGTAGATCTAGGTTATCTGTCCAATTCACACTAGTAATATTTGCAGATTAGAAGGATCAACATAATAATATAAAACTTATAGAATTTTTGCTACGGCTGCGCCTATCATAGCATTTTAACATATCCTAGGAATCCCTTCGAGGTAGCATTTGACAAAGAAAAGCAGCTTATTAACAATAATATAAACATACAGAATTTTTCTCGGGTTATAACTGTGCTTTCTGTAGCAATAGGAATATTTAACATACCATACAATTTGCTTCGAGTTTACTGCCCTCCTCCACGCAGGTGAAAAATGGAATGATACGCCCTCTTCTTCTGAGTAAGAAATTGTTGTTTCAAAATAAAATAATGCGCTGAGACGATCCCAAACATTCCATGCCCAAAAGAACTGGACTACTACCCCCCCTTTCCTTCTGAGACCGAGATCGGATGATATCTACCGAACACAGCAGTTAACTTTTGGCATTTTTCCCCCAAAGCTCAGATCCGGTATATCCGCACTAGATCCTCCATTACATACAAGTGTCGTTTTACATTTAAAGAGGGAAGGTGTGGTTAGTTGGCTGATTCCAGTCTATCTCCATGCGAGATCTTCCTTATAAAGGTTCAACATGAAACAAGGGACACAACGTATAAATAACATGAAGGTGGTGCTCTCCATCATGCAGACAATAACCTTAAACTTCGGGATGGACTCAATAGTCCTTGATCAGAGAATTAATTAAACGGTTGAGTTTGGTGCACCATTCTTCTCATTCTCCAATATAAACACAAATAATAGCCATATTCTTCCTAAGGCGACACCTCACTCCTCGTGATGGAGACAACTTGCAAGGATCTCTCCTTGGTTTGCTCCTCCACCTTCTCGAATTCCCCATCTTACCTGGAAATATTTACAAATTCATGACTCCTTCGAAAATGTATTATATTACATAACTTTTGTTTGTATTATTATATGTATTTGCCACCATAAATCCGATTCTTTGTAGTATGCATATCTCATGCATTAAATCTTTCTTTTCCAAAGTTCATTTTTCCTAAAGGGGTTCATTGCCCTTATAACCTCATAACACAAGTGGCAAGTATAACTTTATTTAAACAATTGAATATTTACTTCGTCTAATAATAATTTTATATCAAACCCTATTTTTATATTTGATAATTTAATAAGGGATATTATCTTAGAATAGTATGTTAATGCCTAGGCTTATTTGAAGCCACAGAATTTTACTATTTGACTTAGTAAATAATCATCTTCTTAACTTAGTGGATTTAGTTGTCTTGATGATTAGCTGTGTCGTCTCGAGGTCTCCTAAGTTATTAATAACATTTGCGAATATATCAATAGTTTCATGGTCCACTGATGGGGCCTTGGCCTTGAGCTCCTCACCATGGCCATTTACAAAATTACATTTACAGAAATAATAAAAATAAAGATCAACATAGGTCATAAAGGAGGGATATCACATCCTCCTCCCCTTTAAAATAACACCGTCCTCGGTGTTCATTCTTCTCTTGGAACAATCATTTGCACCAAAACTAGAATTCAAAAAACAAGGTTTAGTAACAACTTGCCATCAACTTCATAATCAAACTCAGAAACATAAATCATGAGTTCTTTATTGCACCTATCACTTGCAATATATGGGATAGATCTAGCACTCCATGATTGTATTCTGTTGACAAAATCAACAAACAGCATTCACCTGATCCAGGAAATTCTTGCCTAACACCTTAGTGCTCATGCAGCAATCCTTTCTCTCATGCCTTGCCTAACACCTTAGTGCTCACACAGCAAACATTTCTCTCATGTTTTGCCTAACACCTTAGTGCTCACGCAGCAACCATTTCTTTCATGTTTTGCCTAACACCTTAGTGCTCACGCAGCAAACATTTCATTCATGTATTGCCTAACACCTTAGTGCTCACGCAGCAAACATTTCTTTCATGCATACTAAGCAGCGTCCTGCCTCTCACGTATACATTTTCTTATAGCTTGCCTAGGTCTTACAGCCAGCCGATTCTCCGAGAATCCTAGTGGCTTTTCAATCCCTGATTTTAGCGAGTATTTCAATGTCATTACAACACTCGCCTTCCACAATTCCCCTCAAGCCTTCTCGCTTGAGTCCCGGAATTTATTTTCCCCGAGCCGTCTTGCTTGAGTCTAGAAAATCTCTTTCAATTTAATCAATTTATTTCGTCATATTACATTCTATACCCATACAATTACTCGGACCAATCTGGGTCAAGTGCTTTATTCAACAATAATTACCAACACATTTTTTTTTTTTTAAAAGAATATGTAAAAATTGTGATGTGAATCTTATTTCCTCACTCCTCATCTTACCATGCATACATTTATGCTCTTGCATTTTCACAAGCTTCACAGAAATTTCACCATCTGCCATATTTCACTTGTTAGTATCACTTTATATACGAAAACAAATATTGTAAGAAAATCCCTTCCTTCAACAAAAATCATCTTTCTTAATAAAATATCCATATGTGATCATCTAAGATGTCATTTCCTACTACACATAACTAGCTTATAAGATTTCATAATGCTTTGAACACGATATAACATGCTTTCTATGACGATCCATGGACATTATGATCATTTAACTTTGAATGTTACATTTTACCATTTCAACATAATTTCCTATTTAGTTATACAACCCTTTTGTATATCCTAACATCATATAGGGATAACCAATTGTCTACAACAAACTTACATACCTTATACAGTTAACCATGTACCTTTGTAAAGGCAACCGCATAGCTCACCTTCATCTGCCGCGGTTCCAGTTTGCTTGTGTCATCACACATTAGTATTATACATGAATCGATATATATTCCACATTTACCCATTGACGGGTGTCAGGTAGTGATGTGTGGGAAAAATACCAATTGCTCGACCACAACATTCAAAGTGTTAGTCGTATAAAGGTAATTAACTCATAAGAACAATCATACATATAACATATGTTCAAATATCATTTTTACATTGTTTCATAAAAGATTATACCTCGATTACTGTCTCAAAGATCACTTCCGATCTACCCTGCAAATTCCATGTCATCAATGTTTTCCTTAACACATAATAGATAAAAACAGTCATTCCTTGTGGCAACATAAGGACGTCAGAAAATTACAGTATCCTACTAACCTGTATTTATTTCATGTTGGTTCTAGGTTTCCAATAATCTATCCCTTAACAAAATAACATATAGTTGTACATGGATAGCAAGTCGTCATAAATATTATAACAAATAAAAGTATAACTTCTATAACCATCACTTATCGTTCCCAACATCTAGCTTAAGGATTTACTGGAGTAAGAAGTTGTAAAAAGGAAACATACATTTTCATCATATGCACCCTATACATATGCATACTTTTTAAGTGTTTATAACCATTTTGTCCTTTTGTTGAACTAACACGCCAGGGTACAAGAATGCTCTAATGTCTCACGTTTAGTATCGTAATCACTTATCTCATACCTTCATCTGCTAAAGTGAAAAATATAGTAACAAAGACTATTCATCTGTGGAAGTACACTCAGGTGAAAAACATGCTAACTCCCTTCTCAAGGTAGTAAATGTTTAGACTACATTCTTGCTCCATTTGTCATTCAATCAACCGAACACTTTTAAACTTCTAAGATTTGTAAACAACAAATTCCAATAATTATATTTCGCACAAGACAGGATATAACTTTTTTACATCATTTCCTATCAGGGTGATACAGTTTATTTCATAAGAGAGCCATACATGCCCATATACTAGTTAAGAAATTATTTATCTACACTTCTTATCCTTTGGTTTTATCTAAGAGAAGCATCATCCCTTCCGAAGGAATATGTACTGTAGTTATTGTCATAAATTCTATATACTACTTAACTTTTATACTCAAAATTGAGGGAAACTTACCAACTCCTTTAGTCATTTTCACCCTTCCATATCTATGTGGTCAATATGCTAATAATTTTCGGTTTGTATAATATTCTTCTTGGATGTCGGATCATCGACGAGTTTTATTCTCACAACCAACTATCTATGTAGTAAGTAGGAAATTTTCTAGACATCGAACACATCCATCATTAGGAGTTCTAAGTACACCAATAAAGTTAATCCCCTTAACCTTTATGATACATCTTGTCTTTCATAATGCGGATGATCCTTATACATGATAGTGGATGATCAATATCATTCAATCCAATAATTTTCAATTTTCAGTATGTAAATAAAGTACAACATACTAGACTAGAGATGAAAGTGGAACTCATATACTTACAGTTTAATCAGACGAGTCTTGGTTGGAATTCCACAATAATTGCTTCGTCACGATATTTCCATATTTCCCTTAGTTTCTTCTTGGAGAACTCGACGATTAATTTGGATAGTATATTCTCGTCCATTCGTCCCCATGCATCCAAAACACAATTTGTTTGTTAGTTTCAAAACTCTCATGTTTATTTACCTTATGTTGAGCCCCTATAGGCCCGAGTGCTGAAACCTCAGCTCTGATACCATATGTCACGAACCCAAAATTTCATAAAATTTAAAACTTTTCTAAGTGCCTAAAATGTCACAAATATCTATGCGGAAGTAGAAAGTGGGGTTTACTTTTAAATACTGCTTTACAAATGATTATAACTTTGCGACATTTATTACTATTATAAATGTCGTTATGACAATCAAAAAGGAATCCCTTAAATGGAATTTATGTATATTAAGTACTATCTCTCATCATAGGTGCACAAATAAGATAGACATTTTTATGTTCAACTAAGAATCAATTCTTAATTTGAAATATCAACCATTTCTTAAACCTTGCGGGAAACACAAAATTTCGTTATGCCTTAACATACATCTTTAAGAAGCATATACATCTTTGATCATGCCAATAGAATATCCTAAATGGTAACAATATGATCATCGACATTATACATCATATAAACAACCACTTCCTAAATGAATCGGTACTTCAAAGTAATCATACACATTTTAAGGACAGAAACAAATACTCATACATAAGACACATTGAAAAACACCATAGGAAACATAGGAGACAAAAATATAACGTGGTTCACCCGTACACGGGCTAGTCCACAAAGGTTTGTGTGTGTGCCATTTAACAATTCCCAAAGGGATTACATTCTTGCAACATGATTGTTGCTATCTTTCTGCAATCATATGATCTAATTACAAGTCTACATTTACTTGTCAACCCTTGAATGGTCTCATACACAAGCTTGAAGTTTCCTTCATTCTTCTAGGGCTTTCCCCTTCTTCATGGTCATATACAAAAAGAAAGTATATATCAACCAAGGTTCTAATAAGAGAGAACATATATAAAATTCGATATACGAACTAAGGGACATCTCCCCTTTCTTTAAAGATACATTAAGAATATATATATATATATATATATATATATATATTTCAATAGTAATACTAAAGACATCTCTCATTGTTTCAAATCTTTTATTTAAGCAATTATATACTTTTCCTCATAAAAACTTAAGGACATATTTTCATACACTAAAAGTATCGATCACCCATAATCAAATATTTAAGGAAGAACCTTCCTTACTAATAAATATTTCAATTAATCACTGCTTTAACTAAGGGGACATCCCATACCCTAATCATACTTTAAAAGATATATTTTAATATCTTAACTAAGATGACATTTCATACCTCATCAAACCTTTAAGATATGATTTCTTATTTTAATTAAGGTCACATCTTATAACTTAACTTGCTTTTAAATATATTTACTTTTAAAGATACTTTTATTACAAGGCTTTGACTTAAGAAAAACATTCATACATAATAAGGATCACTTGACTTAACTATAATTCCTTAAAATACTTTAAAAGATATATTTTAATATCTTAACTAAGATGACATCTCATACATCATCATATTTTCAAAGATGTGATTTATTATCTTAACTAAGATGACATCTTACTTTTAAAGATATTTTTATTACCAGACTTTGACTTTAAGGAAAACATTCATACGTAATAATAAAGATCATTTGGCTTACATCATCATACTTTCAAAGATGTGATTTATTATCTTAACTAAGATGACATCTTACTTTTAAAGATATTTTTATTACCAGACTTTGACTTTAAGGAAAACATTCATACGTAATAATAAAGATCATTTGGCTTAACTATAATGAGGACTATAATATGTAGCACGCTAGTTTTCCAATCAAAAAGGTTACGGTCAATATATAGAACCACTTACTGTCTTACTAACACAGTATAAACTTTCATACTAAACGCAACATAAGTTACGGAGGATTTATTATATTCTAGACAGAGTTCAGTCCTACCGTTCGATAGCCTACAGTTACAGTTAGACATAAATAAATCTACGGCTTTATGAATTAGCTTCGACATCATACTAAGTGCATTAACAGGGATTCAAAATACGGTACCATCGTCGCTAGCATATCCAATTTAGTAATACCATAAATATCAGAGATGTAAGGCTAGACCACCAATTCGCAGGCTTACAATTATTAGTGCAAAAAGACAGAGATATAATTCTGGTTCCTCTAGTCGTAGGTATATAAATATAACTCTGCCAGCAACCTCTACCACTGAAACTACGTCAAAGATTGTAGAGATTACCCCAAACGATCCACGCAGCCAACAACATACAAATTATTATGGTAAATAGCTACAAGCCTCTTGGCTATCCAACACGTAGTTATAACCAGAACTACACTATTGAACCGAATTGGGAATTGGCTTCCACAGCCTCCCAAACGATTCACGCAGCCAATAGTATAGATAGCGAGCTAGATCACTGCGTTCGTTTTAAGAAAAATAAGGATTTTCGTGGTAGGAGAATAACTACTTTCGTGTCCAGCCTCTAGTACCAAAAAGGTAGGACAAACTATAAAATCTATGTAGGATTATATTTCCAGGATCCATTTCCTTTCGGGGCATGCCCTAATGTAGATCTAGGTTATCTGTCCAATTCACACTAGTAATATTTGCAGATTAGAAGGATCAACATAATAATATAAAACTTATAGAATTTTTGCTACGGCTGCGCCTATCATAGCATTTTAACATATCCTAGGAATCCCTTCGAGGTAGCATTTGACAAAGAAAAGCAGCTTATTAACAATAATATAAACATACAGAATTTTTCTCGGGTTATAACTGTGCTTTCTGTAGCAATAGGAATATTTAACATACCATACAATTTGCTTCGAGTTTACTGCCCTCCTCCACGCAGGTGAAAAATGGAATGATACGCCCTCTTCTTCTGAGTAAGAAATTGTTGTTTCAAAATAAAATAATGCGCTGAGACGATCCCAAACATTCCATGCCCAAAAGAACTGGACTACTACCCCCCCTTTCCTTCTGAGACCGAGATCGGATGATATCTACCGAACACAGCAGTTAACTTTTGGCATTTTTCCCCCAAAGCTCAGATCCGGTATATCCGCACTAGATCCTCCATTACATACAAGTGTCGTTTTACATTTAAAGAGGGAAGGTGTGGTTAGTTGGCTGATTCCAGTCTATCTCCATGCGAGATCTTCCTCATAAAGGTTCAACATGAAACAAGGGACACAACGTATAAATAACATGAAGGTGGTGCTCTCCATCATGCAGACAATAACCTTAAACTTCGGGATGGACTCAATAGTCCTTGATCAGAGAATTAATTAAACGGTTGAGTTTGGTGCACCATTCTTCTCATTCTCCAATATAAACACAAATAATAGCCATATTCTTCCTAAGGCGACACCTCACTCCTCGTGATGGAGACAACTTGCAAGGATCTCTCCTTGGTTTGCTCCTCCACCTTCTCGAATTCCCCATCTTACCTGGAAATATTTACAAATTCATGACTCCTTCGAAAATGTATTATATTACATAACTTTTGTTTGTATTATTATATGTATTTGCCACCATAAATCCGATTCTTTGTAGTATGCATATCTCATGCATTAAATCTTTCTTTTCCAAAGTTCATTTTTCCTAAAGGGGTTCATTGCCCTTATAACCTCATAACACAAGTGGCAAGTATAACTTTATTTAAACAATTGAATATTTACTTCGTCTAATAATAATTTTATATCAAACCCTATTTTTATATTTGATAATTTAATAAGGGATATTATCTTAGAATAGTATGTTAATGCCTAGGCTTATTTGAAGCCACAGAATTTTACTATTTGACTTAGTAAATAATCATCTTCTTAACTTAGTGGATTTAGTTGTCTTGATGATTAGCTGTGTCGTCTCGAGGTCTCCTAAGTTATTAATAACATTTGCGAATATATCAATAGTTTCATGGTCCACTGATGGGGCCTTGGCCTTGAGCTCCTCACCATGGCCATTTACAAAATTACATTTACAGAAATAATAAAAATAAAGATCAACATAGGTCATAAAGGAGGGATATCACATCCTCCTCCCCTTTAAAATAACACCGTCCTCGGTGTTCATTCTTCTCTTGGAACAATCATTTGCACCAAAACTAGAATTCAAAAAACAAGGTTTAGTAACAACTTGCCATCAACTTCATAATCAAACTCAGAAACATAAATCATGAGTTCTTTATTGCACCTATCACTTGCAATATATGGGATAGATCTAGCACTCCATGATTGTATTCTGTTGACAAAATCAACAAACAGCATTCACCTGATCCAGGAAATTCTTGCCTAACACCTTAGTGCTCATGCAGCAATCCTTTCTCTCATGCCTTGCCTAACACCTTAGTGCTCACACAGCAAACATTTCTCTCATGTTTTGCCTAACACCTTAGTGCTCACGCAGCAACCATTTCTTTCATGTTTTGCCTAACACCTTAGTGCTCACGCAGCAAACATTTCATTCATGTATTGCCTAACACCTTAGTGCTCACGCAGCAAACATTTCTTTCATGCATACTAAGCAGCGTCCTGCCTCTCACGTATACATTTTCTTATAGCTTGCCTAGGTCTTACAGCCAGCCGATTCTCCGAGAATCCTAGTGGCTTTTCAATCCCTGATTTTAGGGAGTATTTCAATGTCATTACAACACTCGCCTTCCACAATTCCCCTCAAGCCTTCTCGCTTGAGTCCCGGAATTTATTTTCCCCGAGCCGTCTTGCTTGAGTCTAGAAAATCTCTTTCAATTTAATCAATTTATTTCGTCATATTACATTCTATACCCATACAATTACTCGGACCAATCTGGGTCAAGTGCTTTATTCAACAATAATTACCAACACATTTTTTTTTTTTTAAAAGAATATGTAAAAATTGTGATGTGAATCTTATTTCCTCACTCCTCATCTTACCATGCATACATTTATGCTCTTGCATTTTCACAAGCTTCACAGAAATTTCACCATCTGCCATATTTCACTTGTTAGTATCACTTTATATACGAAAACAAATATTGTAAGAAAATCCCTTCCTTCAACAAAAATCATCTTTCTTAATAAAATATCCATATGTGATCATCTAAGATGTCATTTCCTACTACACATAACTAGCTTATAAGATTTCATAATGCTTTGAACACGATATAACATGCTTTCTATGACGATCCATGGACATTATGATCATTTAACTTTGAATGTTACATTTTACCATTTCAACATAATTTCCTATTTAGTTATACAACCCTTTTGTATATCCTAACATCATATAGGGATAACCAATTGTCTACAACAAACTTACATACCTTATACAGTTAACCATGTACCTTTGTAAAGGCAACCGCATAGCTCACCTTCATCTGCCGCGGTTCCAGTTTGCTTGTGTCATCACACATTAGTATTATACATGAATCGATATATATTCCACATTTACCCATTGACGGGTGTCAGGTAGTGATGTGTGGGAAAAATACCAATTGCTCGACCACAACATTCAAAGTGTTAGTCGTATAAAGGTAATTAACTCATAAGAACAATCATACATATAACATATGTTCAAATATCATTTTTACATTGTTTCATAAAAGATTATACCTCGATTACTGTCTCAAAGATCACTTCCGATCTACCCTGCAAATTCCATGTCATCAATGTTTTCCTTAACACATAATAGATAAAAACAGTCATTCCTTGTGGCAACATAAGGACGTCAGAAAATTACAGTATCCTACTAACCTGTATTTATTTCATGTTGGTTCTAGGTTTCCAATAATCTATCCCTTAACAAAATAACATATAGTTGTACATGGATAGCAAGTCGTCATAAATATTATAACAAATAAAAGTATAACTTCTATAACCATCACTTATCGTTCCCAACATCTAGCTTAAGGATTTACTGGAGTAAGAAGTTGTAAAAAGGAAACATACATTTTCATCATATGCACCCTATACATATGCATACTTTTTAAGTGTTTATAACCATTTTGTCCTTTTGTTGAACTAACACGCCAGGGTACAAGAATGCTCTAATGTCTCACGTTTAGTATCGTAATCACTTATCTCATACCTTCATCTGCTAAAGTGAAAAATATAGTAACAAAGACTATTCATCTGTGGAAGTACACTCAGGTGAAAAACATGCTAACTCCCTTCTCAAGGTAGTAAATGTTTAGACTACATTCTTGCTCCATTTGTCATTCAATCAACCGAACACTTTTAAACTTCTAAGATTTGTAAACAACAAATTCCAATAATTATATTTCGCACAAGACAGGATATAACTTTTTTACATCATTTCCTATCAGGGTGATACAGTTTATTTCATAAGAGAGCCATACATGCCCATATACTAGTTAAGAAATTATTTATCTACACTTCTTATCCTTTGGTTTTATCTAAGAGAAGCATCATCCCTTCCGAAGGAATATGTACTGTAGTTATTGTCATAAATTCTATATACTACTTAACTTTTATACTCAAAATTGAGGGAAACTTACCAACTCCTTTAGTCATTTTCACCCTTCCATATCTATGTGGTCAATATGCTAATAATTTTCGGTTTGTATAATATTCTTCTTGGATGTCGGATCATCGACGAGTTTTATTCTCACAACCAACTATCTATGTAGTAAGTAGGAAATTTTCTAGACATCGAACACATCCATCGTTAGGAGTTCTAAGTACACCAATAAAGTTAATCCCCTTAACCTTTATGATACATCTTGTCTTTCATAATGCGGATGATCCTTATACATGATAGTGGATGATCAATATCATTCAATCCAATAATTTTCAATTTTCAGTATGTAAATAAAGTACAACATACTAGACTAGAGATGAAAGTGGAACTCATATACTTATAGTTTAATCAGACGAGTCTTGGTTGGAATTCCACAATAATTGCTTCGTCACGATATTTCCATATTTCCCTTAGTTTCTTCTTGGAGAACTCGACGATTAATTTGGATAGTATATTCTCGTCCATTCGTCCCCATGCATCCAAAACACAATTTGTTTGTTAGTTTCAAAACTCTCATGTTTATTTACCTTATGTTGAGCCCCTATAGGCCCGAGTGCTGAAACCTCAGCTCTGATACCATATGTCACGAACCCAAAATTTCATAAAATTTAAAACTTTTCTAAGTGCCTAAAATGTCACAAATATCTATGCGGAAGTAGAAAGTGGGGTTTACTTTTAAATACTGCTTTACAAATGATTATAACTTTGCGACATTTATTACTATTATAAATGTCGTTATGACAATCAAAAAGGAATCCCTTAAATGGAATTTATGTATATTAAGTACTATCTCTCATCATAGGTGCACAAATAAGATAGACATTTTTATGTTCAACTAAGAATCAATTCTTAATTTGAAATATCAACCATTTCTTAAACCTTGCGGGAAACACAAAATTTCGTTATGCCTTAACATACATCTTTAAGAAGCATATACATCTTTGATCATGCCAATAGAATATCCTAAATGGTAACAATATGATCATCGACATTATACATCATATAAACAACCACTTCCTAAATGAATCGGTACTTCAAAGTAATCATACACATTTTAAGGACAGAAACAAATACTCATACATAAGACACATTGAAAAACACCATAGGAAACATAGGAGACAAAAATATAACGTGGTTCACCCGTACACGGGCTAGTCCACAAAGGTTTGTGTGTGTGCCATTTAACAATTCCCAAAGGGATTACATTCTTGCAACATGATTGTTGCTATCTTTCTGCAATCATATGATCTAATTACAAGTCTACATTTACTTGTCAACCCTTGAATGGTCTCATACACAAGCTTGAAGTTTCCTTCATTCTTCTAGGGCTTTCCCCTTCTTCATGGTCATATACAAAAAGAAAGTATATATCAACCAAGGTTCTAATAAGAGAGAACATATATAAAATTCGATATACGAACTAAGGGACATCTCCCCTTTCTTTAAAGATACATTAAGAATATATATATATATATATATATATATATATATTTCAATAGTAATACTAAAGACATCTCTCATTGTTTCAAATCTTTTATTTAAGCAATTATATACTTTTCCTCATAAAAACTTAAGGACATATTTTCATACACTAAAAGTATCGATCACCCATAATCAAATATTTAAGGAAGAACCTTCCTTACTAATAAATATTTCAATTAATCACTGCTTTAACTAAGGGGACATCCCATACCCTAATCATACTTTAAAAGATATATTTTAATATCTTAACTAAGATGACATTTCATACCTCATCAAACCTTTAAGATATGATTTCTTATTTTAATTAAGGTCACATCTTATAACTTAACTTGCTTTTAAATATATTTACTTTTAAAGATACTTTTATTACAAGGCTTTGACTTAAGAAAAACATTCATACATAATAAGGATCACTTGACTTAACTATAATTCCTTAAAATACTTTAAAAGATATATTTTAATATCTTAACTAAGATGACATCTCATACATCATCATATTTTCAAAGATGTGATTTATTATCTTAACTAAGATGACATATTACTTTTAAAGATATTTTTATTACCAGACTTTGACTTTAAGGAAAACATTCATACGTAATAATAAAGATCATTTGGCTTACATCATCGTACTTTCAAAGATGTGATTTATTATCTTAACTAAGATGACATCTTACTTTTAAAGATATTTTTATTACCAGACTTTGACTTTAAGGAAAACATTCATACGTAATAATAAAGATCATTTGGCTTAACTATAATGAGGACTATAATATGTAGCACGCTAGTTTTCCAATCAAAAAGGTTACGGTCAATATATAGAACCACTTACTGTCTTACTAACACAGTATAAACTTTCATACTAAACGCAACATAAGTTACGGAGGATTTATTATATTCTAGACAGAGTTCAGTCCTACCGTTCGATAGCCTACAGTTACAGTTAGACATAAATAAATCTACGGCTTTATGAATTAGCTTCGACATCATACTAAGTGCATTAACAGGGATTCAAAATACGGTACCATCGTCGCTAGCATATCCAATTTAGTAATACCATAAATATCAGAGATGTAAGGCTAGACCACCAATTCGCAGGCTTACAATTATTAGTGCAAAAAGACAGAGATATAATTCTGGTTCCTCTAGTCGTAGGTATATAAATATAACTCTGCCAGCAACCTCTACCACTGAAACTACGTCAAAGATTGTAGAGATTACCCCAAACGATCCACGCAGCCAACAACATACAAATTATTATGGTAAATAGCTACAAGCCTCTTGGCTATCCAACACGTAGTTATAACCAGAACTACACTATTGAACCGAATTGGGAATTGGCTTCCACAGCCTCCCAAACGATTCACGCAGCCAATAGTATAGATAGCGAGCTAGATCACTGCGTTCGTTTTAAGAAAAATAAGGATTTTCGTGGTAGGAGAATAACTACTTTCGTGTCCATCCTCTAGTACCAAAAAGGTAGGACAAACTATAAAATCTATGTAGGATTATATTTCCAGGATCCATTTCCTTTCGGGGCATGCCCTAATGTAGATCTAGGTTATCTGTCCAATTCACACTAGTAATATTTGCAGATTAGAAGGATCAACATAATAATATAAAACTTATAGAATTTTTGCTACGGCTGCGCCTATCATAGCATTTTAACATATCCTAGGAATCCCTTCGAGGTAGCATTTGACAAAGAAAAGCAGCTTATTAACAATAATATAAACATACAGAATTTTTCTCGGGTTATAACTGTGCTTTCTGTAGCAATAGGAATATTTAACATACCATACAATTTGCTTCGAGTTTACTGCCCTCCTCCACGCAGGTGAAAAATGGAATGATACGCCCTCTTCTTCTGAGTAAGAAATTGTTGTTTCAAAATAAAATAATGCGCTGAGACGATCCCAAACATTCCATGCCCAAAAGAACTGGACTACTACCCCCCCTTTCCTTCTGAGACCGAGATCGGATGATATCTACCGAACACAGCAGTTAACTTTTGGCATTTTTCCCCCAAAGCTCAGATCCGGTATATCCGCACTAGATCCTCCATTACATACAAGTGTCATTTTACATTTAAAGAGGGAAGGTGTGGTTAGTTGGCTGATTCCAGTCTATCTCCATGCGAGATATTCCTCATAAAGGTTCAACATGAAACAAGGGACACAACGTATAAATAACATGAAGGTGGTGCTCTCCATCATGCAGACAATAACCTTAAACTTCGGGATGGACTCAATAGTCCTTGATCAGAGAATTAATTAAACGGTTGAGTTTGGTGCACCATTCTTCTCATTCTCCAATATAAACACAAATAATAGCCATATTCTTCCTAAGGCGACACCTCACTCCTCGTGATGGAGACAACTTGCAAGGATCTCTCCTTGGTTTGCTCCTCCACCTTCTCGAATTCCCCATCTTACCTGGAAATATTTACAAATTCATGACTCCTTCGAAAATGTATTATATTACATAACTTTTGTTTGTATTATTATATGTATTTGCCACCATAAATCCGATTCTTTGTAGTATGCATATCTCATGCATTAAATCTTTCTTTTCCAAAGTTCATTTTTCCTAAAGGGGTTCATTGCCCTTATAACCTCATAACACAAGTGGCAAGTATAACTTTATTTAAACAATTGAATATTTACTTCGTCTAATAATAATTTTATATCAAACCCTATTTTTATATTTGATAATTTAATAAGGGATACTATCTTAGAATAGTATGTTAATGCCTAGGCTTATTTGAAGCCACAGAATTTTACTATTTGACTTAGTAAATAATCATCTTCTTAACTTAGTGGATTTAGTTGTCTTGATGATTAGCTGTGTCGTCTCGAGGTCTCCTAAGTTATTAATAACATTTGCGAATATATCAATAGTTTCATGGTCCACTGATGGGGCCTTGGCCTTGAGCTCCTCACCATGGCCATTTACAAAATTACATTTACAGAAATAATAAAAATAAAGATCAACATAGGTCATAAAGGAGGGATATCACATCCTCCTCCCCTTTAAAATAACACCGTCCTCGGTGTTCATTCTTCTCTTGGAACAATCATTTGCACCAAAACTAGAATTCAAAAAACAAGGTTTAGTAACAACTTGCCATCAACTTCATAATCAAACTCAGAAACATAAATCATGAGTTCTTTATTGCACCTATCACTTGCAATATATGGGATAGATCTAGCACTCCATGATTGTATTCTGTTGACAAAATCAACAAACAGCATTCACCTGATCCAGGAAATTCTTGCCTAACACCTTAGTGCTCATGCAGCAATCCTTTCTCTCATGCCTTGCCTAACACCTTAGTGCTCACACAGCAAACATTTCTCTCATGTTTTGCCTAACACCTTAGTGCTCACGCAGCAACCATTTCTTTCATGTTTTGCCTAACACCTTAGTGCTCACGCAGCAAACATTTCATTCATGTATTGCCTAACACCTTAGTGCTCACGCAGCAAACATTTCTTTCATGCATACTAAGCAGCGTCCTGCCTCTCACGTATACATTTTCTTATAGCTTGCCTAGGTCTTACAGCCAGCCGATTCTCCGAGAATCCTAGTGGCTTTTCAATCCCTGATTTTAGGGAGTATTTCAATGTCATTACAACACTCCCCTTCCACAATTCCCCTCAAGCCTTCTCGCTTGAGTCCCGGAATTTATTTTCCCCGAGCCGTCTTGCTTGAGTCTAGAAAATCTCTTTCAATTTAATCAATTTATTTCGTCATATTACATTCTATACCCATACAATTACTCGGACCAATCTGGGTCAAGTGCTTTATTCAACAATAATTACCAACACATTTTTTTTTTTTTAAAAGAATATGTAAAAATTGTGATGTGAATCTTATTTCCTCACTCCTCATCTTACCATGCATACATTTATGCTCTTGCATTTTCACAAGCTTCACAGAAATTTCACCATCTGCCATATTTCACTTGTTAGTATCACTTTATATACGAAAACAAATATTGTAAGAAAATCCCTTCCTTCAACAAAAATCATCTTTCTTAATAAAATATCCATATGTGATCATCTAAGATGTCATTTCCTACTACACATAACTAGCTTATAAGATTTCATAATGCTTTGAACACGATATAACATGCTTTCTATGACGATCCATGGACATTATGATCATTTAACTTTGAATGTTACATTTTACCATTTCAACATAATTTCCTATTTAGTTATACAACCCTTTTGTATATCCTAACATCATATAGGGATAACCAATTGTCTACAACAAACTTACATACCTTATACAGTTAACCATGTACCTTTGTAAAGGCAACCGCATAGCTCACCTTCATCTGCCGCGGTTCCAGTTTGCTTGTGTCATCACACATTAGTATTATACATGAATCGATATATATTCCACATTTACCCATTGACGGGTGTCAGGTAGTGATGTGTGGGAAAAATACCAATTGCTCGACCACAACATTCAAAGTGTTAGTCGTATAAAGGTAATTAACTCATAAGAACAATCATACATATAACATATGTTCAAATATCATTTTTACATTGTTTCATAAAAGATTATACCTCGATTACTGTCTCAAAGATCACTTCCGATCTACCCTGCAAATTCCATGTCATCAATGTTTTCCTTAACACATAATAGATAAAAACAGTCATTCCTTGTGGCAACATAAGGACGTCAGAAAATTACAGTATCCTACTAACCTGTATTTATTTCATGTTGGTTCTAGGTTTCCAATAATCTATCCCTTAACAAAATAACATATAGTTGTACATGGATAGCAAGTCGTCATAAATATTGTAACAAATAAAAGTATAACTTCTATAACCATCACTTATCGTTCCCAACATCTAGCTTAAGGATTTACTGGAGTAAGAAGTTGTAAAAAGGAAACATACATTTTCATCATATGCACCCTATACATATGCATACTTTTTAAGTGTTTATAACCATTTTGTCCTTTTGTTGAACTAACACGCCAGGGTACAAGAATGCTCTAATGTCTCACGTTTAGTATCGTAATCACTTATCTCATACCTTCATCTGCTAAAGTGAAAAATATAGTAACAAAGACTATTCATCTGTGGAAGTACACTCAGGTGAAAAACATGCTAACTCCCTTCTCAAGGTAGTAAATGTTTAGACTACATTCTTGCTCCATTTGTCATTCAATCAACCGAACACTTTTAAACTTCTAAGATTTGTAAACAACAAATTCCAATAATTATATTTCGCACAAGACAGGATATAACTTTTTTACATCATTTCCTATCAGGGTGATACAGTTTATTTCATAAGAGAGCCATACATGCCCATATACTAGTTAAGAAATTATTTATCTACACTTCTTATCCTTTGGTTTTATCTAAGAGAAGCATCATCCCTTCCGAAGGAATATGTACTGTAGTTATTGTCATAAATTCTATATACTACTTAACTTTTCTACTCAAAATTGAGGGAAACTTACCAACTCCTTTAGTCATTTTCACCCTTCCATATCTATGTGGTCAATATGCTAATAATTTTCGGTTTGTATAATATTCTTCTTGGATGTCGGATCATCGACGAGTTTTATTCTCACAACCAACTATCTATGTAGTAAGTAGGAAATTTTCTAGACATCGAACACATCCATCGTTAGGAGTTCTAAGTACACCAATAAAGTTAATCCCCTTAACCTTTATGATACATCTTGTCTTTCATAATGCGGATGATCCTTATACATGATAGTGGATGATCAATATCATTCAATCCAATAATTTTCAATTTTCAGTATGTAAATAAAGTACAACATACTAGACTAGAGATGAAAGTGGAACTCATATACTTACAGTTTAATCAGACGAGTCTTGGTTGGAATTCCACAATAATTGCTTCGTCACGATATTTCCATATTTCCCTTAGTTTCTTCTTGGAGAACTCGACGATTAATTTGGATAGTATATTCTCGTCCATTCGTCCCCATGCATCCAAAACACAATTTGTTTGTTAGTTTCAAAACTCTCATGTTTATTTACCTTATGTTGAGCCCCTATAGGCCCGAGTGCTGAAACCTCAGCTCTGATACCATATGTCACGAACCCAAAATTTCATAAAATTTAAAACTTTTCTAAGTGCCTAAAATGTCACAAATATCTATGCGGAAGTAGAAAGTGGGGTTTACTTTTAAATACTGCTTTACAAATGATTATAACTTTGTGACATTTATTACTATTATAAATGTCGTTATGACAATCAAAAAGGAATCCCTTAAATGGAATTTATGTATATTAAGTACTATCTCTCATCATAGGTGCACAAATAAGATAGACATTTTTATGTTCAACTAAGAATCAATTCTTAATTTGAAATATCAACCATTTCTTAAACCTTGCGGGAAACACAAAATTTCGTTATGCCTTAACATACATCTTTAAGAAGCATATACATCTTTGATCATGCCAATAGAATATCCTAAATGGTAACAATATGATCATCGACATTATACATCATATAAACAACCACTTCCTAAATGAATCGGTACTTCAAAGTAATCATACACATTTTAAGGACAGAAACAAATACTCATACATAAGACACATTGAAAAACACCATAGGAAACATAGGAGACAAAAATATAACGTGGTTCACCCGTACACGGGCTAGTCCACAAAGGTTTGTGTGTGTGCCATTTAACAATTCCCAAAGGGATTACATTCTTGCAACATGATTGTTGCTATCTTTCTGCAATCATATGATCTAATTACAAGTCTACATTTACTTGTCAACCCTTGAATGGTCTCATACACAAGCTTGAAGTTTCCTTCATTCTTCTAGGGCTTTCCCCTTCTTCATGGTCATATACAAAAAGAAAGTATATATCAACCAAGGTTCTAATAAGAGAGAACATATATAAAATTCGATATACGAACTAAGGGACATCTCCCCTTTCTTTAAAGATACATTAAGAATATATATATATATATATATATATATATATATATATATTTCAATAGTAATACTAAAGACATCTCTCATTGTTTCAAATCTTTTATTTAAGCAATTATATACTTTTCCTCATAAAAACTTAAGGACATATTTTCATACACTAAAAGTATCGATCACCCATAATCAAATATTTAAGGAAGAACCTTCCTTACTAATAAATATTTCAATTAATCACTGCTTTAACTAAGGGGACATCCCATACCCTAATCATACTTTAAAAGATATATTTTAATATCTTAACTAAGATGACATTTCATACCTCATCAAACCTTTAAGATATGATTTCTTATTTTAATTAAGGTCACATCTTATAACTTAACTTGCTTTTAAATATATTTACTTTTAAAGATACTTTTATTACAAGGCTTTGACTTAAGAAAAACATTCATACATAATAAGGATCACTTGACTTAACTATAATTCCTTAAAATACTTTAAAAGATATATTTTAATATCTTAACTAAGATGACATCTCATACATCATCATATTTTCAAAGATGTGATTTATTATCTTAACTAAGATGACATCTTACTTTTAAAGATATTTTTATTACCAGACTTTGACTTTAAGGAAAACATTCATACGTAATAATAAAGATCATTTGGCTTACATCATCATACTTTCAAAGATGTGATTTATTATCTTAACTAAGATGACATCTTACTTTTAAAGATATTTTTATTACCAGACTTTGACTTTAAGGAAAACATTCATACGTAATAATAAAGATCATTTGGCTTAACTATAATGAGGACTATAATATGTAGCACGCTAGTTTTCCAATCAAAAAGGTTACGGTCAATATATAGAACCACTTACTGTCTTACTAACACAGTATAAACTTTCATACTAAACGCAACATAAGTTACGGAGGATTTATTATATTCTAGACAGAGTTCAGTCCTACCGTTCGATAGCCTACAGTTACAGTTAGACATAAATAAATCTACGGCTTTATGAATTAGCTTCGACATCATACTAAGTGCATTAACAGGGATTCAAAATACGGTACCATCGTCGCTAGCATATCCAATTTAGTAATACCATAAATATCAGAGATGTAAGGCTAGACCACCAATTCGCAGGCTTACAATTATTAGTGCAAAAAGACAGAGATATAATTCTGGTTCCTCTAGTCGTAGGTATATAAATATAACTCTGCCAGCAACCTCTACCACTGAAACTACGTCAAAGATTGTAGAGATTACCCCAAACGATCCACGCAGCCAACAACATACAAATTATTATGGTAAATAGCTACAAGCCTCTTGGCTATCCAACACGTAGTTATAACCAGAACTACACTATTGAACCGAATTGGGAATTGGCTTCCACAGCCTCCCAAACGATTCACGCAGCCAATAGTATAGATAGCGAGCTAGATCACTGCGTTCGTTTTAAGAAAAATAAGGATTTTCGTGGTAGGAGAATAACTACTTTCGTGTCCAGCCTCTAGTACCAAAAAGGTAGGACAAACTATAAAATCTATGTAGGATTATATTTCCAGGATCCATTTCCTTTCGGGGCATGCCCTAATGTAGATCTAGGTTATCTGTCCAATTCACACTAGTAATATTTGCAGATTAGAAGGATCAACATAATAATATAAAACTTATAGAATTTTTGCTACGGCTGCGCCTATCATAGCATTTTAACATATCCTAGGAATCCCTTCGAGGTAGCATTTGACAAAGAAAAGCAGCTTATTAACAATAATATAAACATACAGAATTTTTCTCGGGTTATAACTGTGCTTTCTGTAGCAATAGGAATATTTAACATACCATACAATTTGCTTCGAGTTTACTGCCCTCCTCCACGCAGGTGAAAAATGGAATGATACGCCCTCTTCTTCTGAGTAAGAAATTGTTGTTTCAAAATAAAATAATGCGCTGAGACGATCCCAAACATTCCATGCCCAAAAGAACTGGACTACTACCCCCCCTTTCCTTCTGAGACCGAGATCGGATGATATCTACCGAACACAGCAGTTAACTTTTGGCATTTTTCCCCCAAAGCTCAGATCCGGTATATCCGCACTAGATCCTCCATTACATACAAGTGTCGTTTTACATTTAAAGAGGGAAGGTGTGGTTAGTTGGCTGATTCCAGTCTATCTCCATGCGAGATCTTCCTCATAAAGGTTCAACATGAAACAAGGGACACAACGTATAAATAACATGAAGGTGGTGCTCTCCATCATGCAGACAATAACCTTAAACTTCGGGATGGACTCAATAGTCCTTGATCAGAGAATTAATTAAACGGTTGAGTTTGGTGCACCATTCTTCTCATTCTCCAATATAAACACAAATAATAGCCATATTCTTCCTAAGGCGACACCTCACTCCTCGTGATGGAGACAACTTGCAAGGATCTCTCCTTGGTTTGCTCCTCCACCTTCTCGAATTCCCCATCTTACCTGGAAATATTTACAAATTCATGACTCCTTCGAAAATGTATTATATTACATAACTTTTGTTTGTATTATTATATGTATTTGCCACCATAAATCCGATTCTTTGTAGTATGCATATCTCATGCATTAAATCTTTCTTTTCCAAAGTTCATTTTTCCTAAAGGGGTTCATTGCCCTTATAACCTCATAACACAAGTGGCAAGTATAACTTTATTTAAACAATTGAATATTTACTTCGTCTAATAATAATTTTATATCAAACCCTATTTTTATATTTGATAATTTAATAAGGGATATTATCTTAGAATAGTATGTTAATGCCTAGGCTTATTTGAAGCCACAGAATTTTACTATTTGACTTAGTAAATAATCATCTTCTTAACTTAGTGGATTTAGTTGTCTTGATGATTAGCTGTGTCGTCTCGAGGTCTCCTAAGTTATTAATAACATTTGCGAATATATCAATAGTTTCATGGTCCACTGATGGGGCCTTGGCCTTGAGCTCCTCACCATGGCCATTTACAAAATTACATTTACAGAAATAATAAAAATAAAGATCAACATAGGTCATAAAGGAGGGATATCACACCCGTGTCAAGAAATACCTTCCTAGTTCAGAGGGAGTGTTGATGTATATGTAACTTTGGAATGTATCTCACATATATGTATATTGTATTCCTATAGAGATGTTATTATTCCTCTATACGGAAGTGTTTGTATTCCTATAGAGATGTTATTATTCCTCTATACGGAAGTGTTTGTATTCCTATAGAGATGTTATTATTCCTCTATACAGAAGTGTCGTCATTTATATTGTAAGTGTCGTAAGTTATACTTGATGGGTTATTAGACCACCTTGTTGGGGTCGACCCTGTATAGGCCATGTGGGTCAAACGGTAATTAGACCACCCTATTGGGGATCGGCCATGTGAGTCAGAGGGTTATTAGACCACACTATTGGGGTTCGACCCAGTCAGCGTTATGTTATGTGGTTAAGTTAAGGCCGATCTAATAAAGGTTATTAGGTAAGTCAAGTCAAGTATAAATAGAGTGCGGGAGGCACTCTATTTGATCATTCTATTCTCACACACACTCTTTGGAGAGTGGCGCACTTGTGGAGGAGGAGAAGATGCTGCTAGGAGATTTCTATCTCTTATGCTTGGGTTGTATCGTTGTTCTATCTATCTCTGAGGAAGTTATTAGGGTTTTTCACCTTTATGGTTTTCCCCAAGTAAACTCTGTGTCTCTTTTGTGCTTGCATTATTGTGTCCATGATTGATATGCTATAGATATGTAGCACATGTTGTTCTCTCAGTTAAGATCCTAGATTAGATTGAAGTAAATTCTAAAAAACTAACATAAAATTTATGTTCATGACCCAAGATCTAATAACCCGGTGGCTGCTACACATACACTTCATCCTGTAATATCCCATTCAAAAATGCTAATTTGACATCCATTTGATAAACTTTACATTTATGATGCCCTGCTATTGCTAACACTGATCTCACTGTATCTAATCTAGCTAGTGGAGAAAAAGTCTCATTGTAATGAATCACGGGTTTTCATGAAAAACCCTTTGCAACTATCCTCGCTTTATGCTTCACGACATTTCCATTAGCATTAAACTTTGTCTTATAGACCCATTTTACACCTATTGCATCTTTTCCTTCTGCAATATTTACCAATTTCCAAGTTTGATTTTTCTATATTGCTTCAATTTCTTCATCCATTACATTTTTCCAACTTTCATACTTAATCGCTTCTTCAAAACATATTGGATCAACAACAAAAAATAAAGCAAAGTCAGAAATTAAATCATCTTCATCAGTACTTTGAGTTACCTCATATATTTCCTTGAGACTTCTTGTCTTCACTGGAGTGCCATCTGACACTAAGCTATCACTTAAGTGATATCTAGGCATTGGCTGAGATCTTGAAGCAGATTGAGGTGTTGATGTTATATTATGTGAATTGGAGCCATTGTTGGGAGCATGATCTTCATTAAAATATTTCATCTCAAATTGTTATTGCTGATGTAGATTTTCATTCCAAATCCATTCTCCATCTTCAAGAAACTTGACATCTTTGTTGATTATAGTCTTTTTTGTGATGGAATTATACAACTTGTATGCTTTTGATTGCTCATTATATCCCACAAAAATACATCTTTCTCCCTTATTCTCTAATTTCTTCCTATTTTCATCAGGAACATATGCATATGCAATACACCCAAAGACTCTCAAATGAGAAACATTATGTTTCTTATTACTCCATGCTTCTTGTGGTACTTTATCTTTTCACACTCTTTGTGGGGGAATGATTCAAAATATATACTGCACAAGCTACAGCTTCATCCCAATACTCATTTGGTAGATGTTTAGCTTTCATCATGTTTATTTCCATTTCCATTATTGTTCTATTTTTTCTTTCCACATTACCATGTTGTTGTGGTGTATAGCTAGTTGTAAGTTGTCTTTTAATCCCATTTGCTTTGCAAAAACTCACGAAATCATTGGACACAATTTCTCCACCTCTATTTGTTCTTAGAATTTTAATGTAGTAACCACTTTGTTTCTCAACCATGACTTTAAACTACTTAAAAATTTCAAAAGCTTATGATTTGTGTTTCAAAAATTATACCCAAGTTTTCATGGAATAATCATCTATGAAAGTTATGAAATACAAGTTATTGCCAATAGAAGGTGTCTACATATACCCACAAAAATCTAAACGCACAATTTCAAGTGGAGCTCTTGCTCTATAGATGACTTGCCAATAGGAAATGATTTTCTATGCTTCTTACCAAGAATGCAACCTTCACAAACTTTGTTTGGTTGTTCAATCAACAACAAACCATTCACCATGTTTTTCCTATGCAACAAATTTAGACCCTTGAAGCTTAAATGACCAAATATTAAGTGCCATAATCAATACTCATCTGAGAGGACTGCTTTGAAAGCAACAGACAAATCATTTTGCAACCTTAAAGGGGACATCTTGTTTTGTGTCATTTGGACTTTTGCAATTAGTGTTCCATGTGTATCAAGAATCTCACATGCATTATCTTCAAAATAGGCTTTATATCCCTTTTGTAGTAGTTTCCCAATGCTAATTAGATTGTGTTTAAGATTAGGGACATAATACACATTTGGAATGTGTTTCTTTTCTCCTTGCTTTGTCTTAAAGTTTAGGCTACCTTTACCCATGATAGCTACTCTATTATCATCTCCCAATTTTACTTCTGATTGCACATATTCATCTATGTTTGCAAACATATCCTTGTTTCCACTCATGTGCTTACAACAACCACTATCTAAAAACCATACTTCTTTTGAGCTTTCTTGTGCACTATTACAAGTAATAGACATTGAATCACTATTTTTAGAGTGATTTTCTCTTGAAAAAATTGCATTCTGCCTCTTCATATCAAACTGTTTCTTTCTACATTCAGGTGCATAATGTCCAAATTTTTGACAATAATGGCATTGGATATGTGATTTGTCATACCTTTTTCATTGGCCATGAACTTCATGAGAATGAATGCCGCCTCTGCCTCTTTTGCTTGCAAAGAAATTAGAATTTAGTATTTCTTCATGAGAGTTGTCTAGTCTTCCACCTTCATTACGGTTGCTAGTTCTTCCTCTTCCAAATCCTCTTCCACCTATATTAGTGATTCTTCCTCCTCTTGTGCTTCTTATGCCTCTGCTTCTACTAACCTGAACTTGTGATTTGAATGCATTTTCCATGGAGGAACCAATTGATCGATTTAGTCTTTTCTCATGGGTTTGTAAAGACCACATAAGTCCATCAATAGAAACTTGAGACAAATCTTTTGATTCTTCAATAGCTACAACTATTGGGTCAAATCTAATAGGAAGACTTCTCAAAATATTGTATACAACTTTTTGATCATCCAACTTATCTCCATGAGACTTTATTTGCTTTACTATACTGAGTGTACAAGTGAAAAAATAATTTATTGTCTCAGAATTCCTCATTTGCAAATTTTCAAAATATCTTCTAAGCATTTGTAATCTTACCAGCTTGACTTTGCAGTACCTTGATATGATTTTTGTAGAGTGTCCCATACATGCTTGGACCTTGTAGCTGGTGCAACCCATGGGAAAATTGATTCTTCCATTGCTTGTTGTATTAATAACAATGCCTTGACATCCTTCTTCCTATTCTCCTTGAGAAGATCATTTTGTGGTTGTAATAAAGCTTTATATGTTGCTTGATTTGTTGGCCCATTTTCAACCAAGTCCCATAAGAGTCTTGTGAACAAAATAAAGTCTTCATCTTAATGCTCCAATATTCATAATTTTTTCCATTAAATTGTGGAATTTTGGGTTGAGTGAGACTACTGCTACTCACACCCTCCATAATTCAACTAATTTAAAAAAGATATGGCAATTTTCACAATACTTTGTTAACACAGCTATAATGTCCCCTCCTCTATCCCAATCCTTATGCAGTAGAAGTACAAATAGAAGGTACAATGTACAAGACCTTGGCGAGAAGCTCAAGATTGTGGCCTCACCCGTAAAGCACTCTAAGTATCATTGTGAATTTCCTAAGTTGTAATTTGAGTTTGTAGACTTAGGAGACTAAAAGGCTCGGCGTGACTAAACGAAAAGGGCATGAATCCAATAGGGGCAGATGTTGAATGGTAGGAAGCCATGAGAATCTAGTAATATATGCTGAGTGTCATTTTGGTGTTGTGGGCACTTGAAGAAAAGTAAAGTGATTACTTGGTGGTCCAAAGTTTTAGGTGTCCTCCTAAGTAGCGTAACTATTAGTTGCAATCTAATAGTAACTCCTATAACCTATCTGTCAGCATGAGGATATCTATTATTAGATGATGATAAGTAAGAAACTAAAACATAATCTTAGCAATTATTGATTATCTTAGTTTCGGCAAAGATACTCAAGTTTATGATTAATATCCTTAAATTTAAAGAAGCTAATGTCTTTACATTATAAACACCTTAAGCATAAGGTATAAGAAATATAATTTTGTTTAGAAATTATCTTAAAGATAAAAAAAATGGTTAATAGTATTATTATGTAATTATTAAAATAATAATATTAATATTGAAAATGGTATTATATATATATATATATATATATATATATATATATATATATAATTGTTGAGTTGTATAAACACTTAAACATATTGTTGAGCAAATAAATATGATAATTAGTTAAAAGAGGGTTTTAAATATCCCATAACGATTATGCAACATATCCTGATAAATATACATAATGGTGGGTAAGATGGAGAAAACAACTATATTTAATTATTGAATAAATATGTAGTGTTTATAAATCACAAAAGAAGACATCCATTGGTTGTAGCTTGGGTGGTTGGAAGGAATGATTATTGTCCTCCTCACCTAGGTTTAATTCTTGTAAGTAACATGATGCTCTTGTTGAGTCCATATTGTAATAATTATATTTTTTAACATACCTTGATTCTCTACTTAGAATAGCAAGACATTTTGATGACACTTTATAATCATGATTGATTGGAAGGAGTGGCCTTAGTAGGGAGAGATACTCCATTCTTTTGTTAATATAATTTTTTGGATAATCTTAATAGATTGATAGAGGAAGGGCACCCAGCCCTATTTTGCTCTCTCTTTTTTCCCAGAGGTGACAGACCTCTTTGGAAGGACTAACCCACATTATTAATTGTGCCATTCTTTCTTGCTCACTAAGAGCTGGTGGGAGGGGCAACCAGGGATCTGGCTTGAGGTATAAATATATATATTAATATTGGTTACCAGGGATCTGGCTTGAGGTATAAATATGTATATTAATATTGGTCACCATTGAATCCAAGCTTTATATGAAAGGCCTAAAGCATCATAGAACCGAACTCTAAAATATGACTGCGTTAGTTGAGAATCTTATTATTAATTTTCCAAGGTACATGCAAAGGCCTTTGAAATGGATATATCATGAGAAAGGAGTACTTTTGGTTTATGAAGTGTCACTCTATTTATATACATTGACTTTAAATCCTTACAACTTAGTGTGGCTATAAAGGTGTACAATGTTTACTTTATTCATTCAATATTTAATACCGAGACTGAGGAAGTGAGGGTAATATGTTTATAAATGAGATTTAATACGTTGTACTAACTTAAAACTTTAAGTTAGTATTTTAAGGAGATTCCTTAATGGATTATTTAATGAAAAGTGATTACTTTACATTGTTTGATATAATGTTTAAGACCAATTATTTAAAAGTAAAAGAATTATAATTATAAATTATAAAAATCCAATATATTGGGTTAACTATAGGGTAAGCATTCCGAGGAGAATCTTTAGAAGAATATTGATTATTTAAGTATGATGGGGTTAGGGTTTTAAATGCTTAAGAACTATTGAGACCTCCTTACTATCTAGTTATTGGGAATCAATGAGAATCCAGGGATTCTTCATTTGAACGTCAAAATTATTTGGTTAGTCAACCTTTGTTCATTGTGTGAGCTTAGCTTGGGGTGGCCTCTCGGTGGTAGGAACAATACACCGAAGAGAGAACCAAAAAGTTACACTATTTTGTTAATATTGTTCATCAAACTTTGTAAAAAGCTATGCAAGAATGTGTTGAAGTAAATAGAACGCTTATAAATGAATAAATGTTCTTTGTACAATCTAAGATGAACGAAAAAATTATGTGAATTCCAATTGTGATTACAAAGTAATGTATCTCTATCAAGAGTTTGTATGTTAATTGATGGAAAATATATAAATAATTCCATATATTGGAATAGAATTAATTATATGTTCTAGAATCTAATTAGAAAGGTATAATGAACTTATGTTATTGTATTTGACTAGCATAGATCCATCTCAAACCCGGATCTATCAAGCACCGAGAGGAATCCAATTTCTTGAGGTGTAATTTTTTTTTGTTTTATCTTAAATTTTTTACACATTAAGAAAAAAATTATCCCTAAAGAAATTGGATCCCTCTTTTTTAATTTTTAATTATTTTTTATTTTTTTATTTTTGATAAGTTATGAGTGGACATGAAATTTTTAATTATTTTTGATTTTTTATAAGTTATGAGCCGACATGGAAACCTAACCTGACAAATGTGACAAATGTGACAACATCTCCCCCATACTCGGTTGTAACCTAACGTGACAAAGTGACAAATGTGACAAAAGTTACAACATCTCCCCCATACTAATTGTAATGTAACGTGACAAATGTGAGATGTGACAACAAATGTGACATGTTACATGTGACATCTGTTACATGATCTCCCCCATACTATAAACATGACAAATGTGACATCCATTAGAGGATCTTCCCCATACTATTACTTTTTACATTTTATTACTTTAAAAACGTTACATGTGACATGTGACATGAGTTATAGAATCTCCCCATACTAGATTGTAAACACCTCGTTTAAGTGAGACAAATCATCTCAAATAATGCAATGCATAGACAAATACTTAATGGTTAAGAAAAGGATGCTTACCATCTAAAATAACATTATTCTTGTTTTGGAAGAGATAATCTTAATTACTAGATATATTTTATATCAGTTTACAACGCTTAAATAGAAGTAAACTATTTGAATATTAAACCATCACATCACATGGTAAGAGATTAGTTGAGTTTGAAGTAAGAATACTAGTACTGGAAATATGCTTCCTTGATGTTTTAAATATCATGTAATAAAAAAGACTAACATATTGTTTTGGTAAAAGATTAGTTGAGTTTGAAGTAAGAATACTAGTACTATCCAAATATGCTTCCTTGATGTTTTAAATATCATGTAATAAAAAAGACTAACATATTGTTTTGCTTAGATATGTTAAAAAGAAAAATAACATATTGTTTTGCTTAGATATGTTAAAAAGAAAAATTAGTATGATGAATTTGGATGCATGACAACAACTTTGCATAACCAATGCAAGTGATTAAATCACTATAAGAAAAAGATTTTTCATGTCCCAACAGGCTTTTAATAAAATTACGAATAAAACACCAAACTTGTAAGTGGACCAAAAGCAACAAACTGATATTTAACAACAAGCTGAGATTTCCAGGTTTAAAAAAATTATGAATAAAACACCAAACTTGTAAGTGGACCAAAAGTAACAAACTGATATTTAACAACAAACTGAGATTTCCAGGTTTACAAGTCTAAGAAATACTTGGAGAAATTATATCATCATTTTCACAACAAATGAAATGATTTACCTCATGCATCCAGCATCAATATTATCCCAAAAATATTCTGCTTTTCCACACTTCCACAAGCAGCCTCTGCATTTCCACAATCAGCCTCTGATACCAGTTTGTAGGAGAAGGATGCAAGAGAAAAACTAAGACTGTGCACTTCCACAAGCAACCTCTGCATTTCCACAATCAACCTCTTATACCAGTTTGTAGGAAAAGGATGCAAGAGAAAAACTAAAATGAGAACTGAAAAGTACAATTAGATAAAAAGATATGAGCTGTTACTCAATATTTTATTATGCAGAAGAAGTTACATCTACAAGTCTTCCTTATGCCAGATTTTACAAACAAATTGCTGCAAATTGTCACTGTACTCTTGGCTGCTGGATGATAAAGTTGAGCGGCTGGACGACTAGCTAGTTGTTAGTTGGCTTGACGGCTAGGGCGGGACGGCGACTGCTGGTCGGTTGCTGAACTGTGGCTGCTGGTGGGTTGATGAGGAGGGCGGGACGATCTGTCAAGCTTATCTTTTCAACATGATTCACCCACACGACAGGACTATGCTTGCAAATAGCGCCCCCTGACATTGGATGGAAGGCAAAATCGTTTTGAATTTGGCTTTGGTTTCCCGCTCGATTGGTTGGTGGGGTCTGTACGAGGGGTCACATTATGATGGATGGACAATGGAGGATCATGCTGCGCCATGGACGTGCATGCAATCTATGGCGTTTACAGATGCGGTAGGGATGGACATGGAGAGGGAGTTGTATAAGGGTTAACTAAAACGTTTTGATAGGTTAGAATCTGGCAGAGTATTTTTTGTCAAAATCTTAATTTGGAGTTTTCATATTATAATTTCATTGATAATTGGGAAAATAATAATAATTATCTGAAAAGCAGGGCGTTTTGGCTGTCTTTTATCCTAAACTCATAAAAAAGTCTGAGCGAGCAGTAATACTCCATGCTGAGAATTTGAAGTCTTTCTAAAATGTATTTTTCAGGAAAAATTAGTACCTCTCTGAGATTATTGTCTCTACGTATTAGTAATTACCCTATACCTCTCTGAGATTATAGTCTGTACTTATTAGTAATTACTCTATGGTTATGATTATGATGGCGGTTATGGTTATGATGGTGAGCTAGCCCTAGGGATAGAATTTGATGGGCAAAATTGCAAGCTATTTGATTCATTTATGAAAATCGTGACATTTCTTTATTAAAATCTTTAAATCGTCCGATAAAATGACTTGATAGAGAAGGTAGATTTGATATTCCAACCCAGCCCTGCACTGCAGGTTTGGGTTCTTTCTCTTCGATCAAAACATTTAGTTTGAATCGTTATGTTTTTTCACGCGTATACTTAATACTAATGAACTTACAACCAACATCACTGGTTTTTTCTGTTTTTCTCTCTTTGGTTGCATTTCTAGCCTTGAAAGTTTTATATGAAATCTTTTTCGCTTTGTGACTTACGACGCACTATAAAATATTATTGTGGAGGTTTTTTTAATGGACTTGAAGGCTATATATTATTCTGGAGGTTTTCTTATGGACTTACAAGCTACGGATATATTATATTTACTTATAGCTGTATTATATTTATTTAGATTTTGCGCCTTTAATTTATCAGCTGACTAGTTTTAAATAGCCTTTTGCATTTTTCCTTACGATTCTATGATTTTTTCTTCTTTACTATTTTATTTAATCGTATCAGTTGGATGTTTTATGTTTTAGTTACACATTTCGACCTAAGAAATGTGTTTTGTCAACGTCTCTACAGCTTTGCGAACTTACGGTACACTGTAGCTGTGTGTTTTCTTGTTGGTGTGCTTATGAAGTTTGATTGTTAACAGCTTTTTTATTGTTAGTTTCATTGTACCAAAGATAGCAACGTGTAAAGCCTGAATCAAGTTTTTAGTTAAATAGACGTAGAGAATGTGTAATTCCACCCCATCAAAACCTTTATCATTTGAAATAATTTGGTGATGATCTATTATTTTTATAAACTTTATCACATCCTCTACTAATAGTAGAATGTATTAGTTGGCTCCTGTTACATTAATGATGGAAAAAGATGAGCATTTTAGATAGCTTTTATCCTAAGTCAATATGAATACTAATGCGGCTTCTGTTCGGTGGACTGCCTGTAGAACTCTGTTCACAACACATCCGAATGGACATCGACCTTCACACAAGATAAGGATGCCACTTTATTAGCAGGTGAGGTTGATAAAGATTATCCATAACATCCTTTTCCTTCATTTTTTGGACACGAATCTCGGATTGGAGAAAAACGACATTTACCAGTCAACTCAAACACTGAAATTACGATTTAAACAACGGATTTCAGAATTTTAATAACTTTGAGTTCAAAACTAAAATCCCCCAAGTGGCATGGCAGTTGTCACAGGAGTTCGTACCAAGCTTGTAACTTCAGTCTTTTCGATTTATTTTGATTCCCGACAAATTTTTTATTTAAATAATTTTTGAGGTTGGAAATTCAAATACATTTATTGTATGATTGTATTTTATTGTTTTTATGACAGGCGTGTTAAAATTTTAACCTTATTTCACATCAAAATTCCTTCTTACAAATAATTTAATGGTCAAATTCAAACCCTCATTATCTCGATGCTAATTTTTATGAAAATGCAATAATAATTCTTCCTGTCAATCTCAATAATATATCATATACCATCAATGAAAGAATTGGACTGGTTTCCTTGTATGGAAACATATAGAAGCGTCATCATTTTTTTGGTCCATGGACAACTATAAACCATGACCAGAAAAAGAATTTCCCAATAATATAATTTTGGTTACTCATCCCCATAATACGTCACAAAATTTCATTGAAATAATACATCACACAACATAATTGAAAATTGAAAAACCACTAAATCCCTGAAAACTAATGACATTTTACCACTGAATTATGGTAAAATCCCATTTCTGTCTTTGTGTTTTTGGTTGGAATGTTTGTAGTTTTGGAAAATTTTGGAAACTGAGAATACCTCATTCTTTATTTATTTTTCTATTCATGTCATCTTTTGTTAGTGTTTATAAATGGGCAATGGGCATTTTCATGTAATGTGAAATTTATTTAAATTAATGTAGATTTATTTTAGTTTATAATTTAGTAAGATTTTTTTTATTTTAAGTTTTATATAATTAAAAGAATTTGTACCTTAAAAGATTTGATTTTTGTAAATAGTTATAAATCTAGAGTTAAGATGGATATATACTCATTATTATTATAATAATTTTTTTTTCAATGTATTTTTTGTGTTTCATTTTTATAGATATCACATTTTTTATTGCAACAAGGTGCTTTCTACAACCCAACCGAGTATGAAGGAGAAGTGTAGTTCCGTGCTCATTGTGAGAGGCACTTTTTACACACCATTATGAAGGAAAAGTGTAATTAATGTGGAGTTGACACATGAAACTTTAATAAAATAATAAAATATTAAGTCAAAAATTACAAAAATATTAAGTCCAAAAAAAAGTATAGTATGAGTCCTTAACCTAAAATATAAATCAAATAGATCTATATTCTAATTAATCAAAACTAAAAAATTCAAAGAATCTTGGATATTTATAATTGGTATTCCTTTCAATTAGTGCAAGTTTGGCTATGTGCAATTAATTACTTTATATGGATATTATATAATTTTGCTATCTTTACCTCTTTGCAATTAACTTGTTTCAATATGAACATGGTGGTATTCATCTTTTAAGATTTCATATAATGTAGTATTATTACTAGCATAAATCCATTTTAATAGGGTAGCAACTTTTAACTCCAGATTTATCATCAGGACTTAATAGGGTAGCAACTTTTTCCCTCAACTACTTGAATTGGAAATTGTGCAATATCACTCCTTCACTTTCTTACCACAACAATTCATCATTGCTTTCAACCCAAGTCTTACATGCCAGATTTAATATACTCCTCAATAATTATATTCCTACTTAGTTTTCCTTGATTACTTGCATATTTCTTACTAAAATATTTCAACAAATGCTAAGATGTAGTTGTAGCTTTAGCTTTATTTTGCTACCTATTTTGGAATTATATTAACTTGAGAAGGATTATAATTATAATGCAAAACAATTATTAAGAGTTGATTAAGCACTCTGGTTGTATTAAGCTTAGAACCCCAATAACTTATTATGTATAAACAACCATCCACTTTATTGTGTGACCCTCCCAAAAGAACCTTGTTAGCTCTTCAAATGATCTACAACCCTCCTAGAAGACACCTACCTACTCTATGAATTATCTATCCATTATATGCCTGTAACATCCCTAAGTTTTGACCTAATGAATTGTATAAATGTAAATAATTTTCGTAATCGTTCTAGTGATAAGTACAAGGCCAAGGACCCACCAGTGAACGTTGTATCTAATGGTGTTTATTTTACTAAATATTTTAAACATGGGCGGTAGACCTAGGTCACTCGAAGTAGTGACACAACTACACGACGGGCATTTGAAATGCACTACGATAATGATAGGTCGAAGATAACCTATGTCGCCTTAATGCCCATAAGTAATTAAGGTAAGCTGATTTTAGTGACACACAAATACTAAGAGTGTCACCTTCTCGATATGAGGATCATTAGGATTTGATAATCCTAAGTAAAACAAGAAGGTTATTTTATTAGTATTATAAGTATTTATACAAGGTGCTAGAAAACACATAAATGATTATCTGTTAAAGGGAACCTAGTTTATTATGAATATTTTATATAAAATATTTAAAAATATTATGGACAATTATAAATAGTGGGGTTAACTATTTAATGATATACACATTTATACGTATATCAAAAGTGATTGATATTATAAATGTGTCATATATATATTTACACAAAAAGTAAATAGGTAGTTCTAATAACTATTTAGCTATTATATATATATATATAAGAGGTCAAAGTGAGCCTTATAACTAATTGAGAAATAAAGTAAATGCTAACTTAGTAGATTATCATAGAAACTTATGTGTGCACCAAGATTTTGTTAAAGGTCCATATATATATAAAAGATATACATAAAGTATTAACTAGTAACAAAAAGTTAACTAGAGAGTACCTAAGATATGTTTGAAAATGCATATGGAGGTGAGATATTTTATTATTTAGGTACTATATTGAATAGAGCATAGATGACGCATGACAAGGAGTGGCTTTCAATTATCAAACTTATGGTATAGTGAAGCATCTTGGTGTTTATGCGTAAGGTTTCGTTTTGGTAGTCGAATGAGTATTTACCCTATACCTTAATATATATTTACATTTACATATATTCATTAGGTATTATAGCTAAGCAATTTTTAAGTGTGATTTCCAAAGGTATTGGAGGAATAAAAGACGTGAGAAGTGTAACTACCACTTAAAAAAAAGAGAATAATAATAATGTACCATTGCAGGAGGATTCCCCTCTCGGAGATAGACTCTCCAAAAGAAAGAGTGTTGTCTTCTAAACATTTAATACAGGAAGGTGGCTAGACTCGCGGAAGAGATCTGTCGAAGTTTTCCGTTGTCATGTTAAATGTTGGGGAGTGGACGGAATCTCCAAGAGAGAGTGCTGTCGTTAAAATTTAATGTAAGAAGGTGGACAGACTCCTCGAAAGGAAAGTGATGTCGAGATCTTTGCAGTATGATAAGGTAATTTCGGGGTCAATTCCTACATCTTAGCACTGACAGTTGATGGAAGGAGGTTGTTTCAAAAAATAAAAGGGGCGTAAACTTGCCTTTTGAAACTATATATATATATATATAAGTTACATGATTTCAGAACTGATAGTTTTGGAGGGAAGTATGGTTTCATGTTCGTTATATTAAATAGAAATTATATTCTTTCACATAATCGACGTAGGTTTGTAGCCATCCAAAGCACATCGTATTTTTTTTTATCCTACTTCATACTAAGACCATTTCCACGTATTCAGCAAAAACGTGAAGCCTTCCAAGGGCACAACCCCATCCTAAACTTACACGTAGGGCTAGCATACGAGCGGTGGAGAGGATGATCTTTTAGCTTTTATTGAGCGAGCATCAAAGAGGATACCATTGCTTAAGTTATGGAGTTTATTCGGCCACCACTCACTCAGTTGTGATTTTGATCTAGAGTTCCATTTTAGTGAGAGACTTCAACATGAAGCTCACCACTACCACCATAACCCGGAGATCCTCCTCGCATCCTGAAACGGAGGAGTCACCTATTATAGGCGGGGGTTCCAAAGTGAAAGGGGATGTATATTTATAGAGGATCTTCTTACGTTGTCGCGAGGGGAGTGGAAGAGGAAAGCCGATTGGAAGAACTCACTCATGGAGTAAGGATGCCAAAAGAACTGGACTTAATTCCGCAATAGAGGTAATAAAATTTCTATCTGCCCTCCTTAGTTAATAAATAGGTTGCGTATCTATTATCCACGGAGTGGGCCGAAGGGAATTTTCATCTACGTTTTCATAATGTACCCACCTGTTTTCGGGTTTATGATTTTGTGTATGGTAATTTTCTTTGTCTGCAATTTCACTTTTTGTTGGATTATCTATTTAGCCACAGCGTGATTTATATAAATTCTTTACGCTGGAGTATCAGAACTCTTAAATAACCTCCGCTGTAGAGAACATTGGCAAATAAGGGAGACCCTCGTAATTTAGATAATTTGTTATGTTCTGCATTTAGATCACCAAAGTTTGAATAGGCGAAAGTCGATCTTTTTACACTCATAGCTTGTTTTCTGGATAAAGGTATAACCTGTAGGATATTGTGTTGGCGGTAGTTATGAACTGCGCGAATAAGATAAATTTCTATAGAGTGTCAAATCTTTATGATAGAGTGATCTTCTGATTTATTTTTTGTATGATGAACCTGTCACATAGTACTTATGATCTTCTCCGTTTATAAGTTTTCTGTCTGTTGTTGAATTCTTAATCCCGGTATGGTAACGTGTGGACAAACGCTCCAGTTTGATCTTAACAAACGCCAGCGTTGAAATTATTTCCTTTTATCAAAAACGTCTGATATGACTCTCAGTTTATATTTTAGTAAACCTTCAACCCCGAATCTCTGCAGAAACTAACCGAACCCTAAAGGGGAAGACTGACAGAAGGCTGCTGCCATTTGAAAATGGTAGTGTGTAGCTCGACCTGTGTAGTAATGAATTATCCTCTTGTCTAAGATGCGAGTAGGTCTTATCCTTCCAAAAATTCCGATGCTTCCAACCGTAGAGACAAAGCTTGGAGATTGGGATTTGGTTATTTTAGATTTTAGCTCACTGATGACATCAAAGAAGATTCCTTTAATCAACATTATCTGTATGAGAATCATTCTATCTAAAAACCCAAAAGTGTATTCCCACACAATATATATATATATTATTTTAAGGAACAATGATGGAGAGTGGTACTTCATTCACAAATTCGTATCTAATTCTGACAAATATATCTTGTAGCTTTTATATATATATATATATAGAGGGATTGGATACATGTTTTCAAGTGTCGATAATAATTATAGATCCTTGCTATCGTAAAGAGATTGAACTCAAGTCTCTGATTAAGAATTATACCTTACCTTTATTATGATTTTAAGTGAACATAGATCCTGGAGCATACTTAGTTCACATTATCATTAATGTATGCTAACTAGGGAGAAGTAGCTGAAAGCTAGAATCGAGTTAGGAACTGTGTAGATACCAATGTTAATCCACTTAGTCTTATTATGAATATGTTGATAAGACATGATAAAAGAAAAGGATTATGCAAGTTGTTATAAATATATGTTAAAGTATGGTAAGATGCTTTTTATTATAAATAATGAAAAGATATATATACTTTTTAATATATGTTTGAAAGAGGTTTTTAGTTTAATTATTGAAAAGTTCTATGTCATAGAGGCTTGATGGAAGGAGAAAAAATCTTGTTGCAGCAACCAGGTTGCTCGTTGTAATCCTATTACTTTTAGCATAATAATAAATGATGCATACACTTTTGTGGACTAGCCCATGTACGGGTGGACCACGTTACTTTTGGTCTTCTATGTATGACTTTGATTTTTGCATATGTGTGTACTTGTGTTGAAATCAATTGTATTTATGTGTACCTTGTGAGTTACTTGTACTTGTTCATGTGTTGATGTGTTGAATATTTATATGTAAAAATCTATTCCTTTCATTGGATGTGTTAGATACCATTAAATTCAGGACTATGGGAAATGGTTGATCAAGTATAAATTGATCCTCTTTGATCATGCAATATATTTTGGAGTTTTAGGATTGTGCATGTTACACCTATATTATAATACGATTTGTAGGGTTACATAGACGTGTGTTGTTAAGTAAAATTTTCTAATTTGTAGGAGGATTGTCCTCTTACTCGTACAACTGTCCAAAGGGATCAATGATAAATAGATTTCATAAAATAGGTTATTGCGTTGGGGGAGATTGTGTAACATGTGTGGAGTATTTGTCGAGTGTTTGTCAAGTTTGTCCAATGTTTGTGAGTAACAAAATAATACAAAGTAAATAAAAAAGAATAATACAAATTAAAAAATTATAAATATTATGTCGGCCATAAACAAAAAAGAATATAATACAAAGTAAAAAGTAAATATGAGACTTAAAGTAGAGACTTTAGAGCTTAGGATTAGGTGATAAATATTATGTCGGTCATAAACAAAAAAGAATAATACAAAGTAAAAAGTAAATATGAGACTTAAACTATAGACTTTACTTTTTACTTTTAATACAAAGTAAAAAGCAAATATGAGATTTTAGAGTGTTTGTCGGCCATAAACAAAAAGAAATAATACAATGTAAAATGTAAACATGAGACTTAAACTAGAGACTTTTGCACCTGGGAGATTTGATCCCTCTTGGCCCTTGATATAGCCTAGGATTTGGATCTATGTTGGTATTACATCATTCAAAACATAGAGTTATAGATGTAGCTGCATGTCGTCACCACATGTGAAACTTGATGATTGTATATCTAAGTTGTCGTTTATACAAATACATAGTTAAAGATAATTTATGAGATGTTCTAATGTCGCCTTTTATTCTAAACAATAATTTAAATGTTGAAAACTTCATACTTCCGCATAGCATTTATGGGCAAACAAAGCACTCAAAAAAATTTTAAATTTTTGCAAATTTTGGGTACATGACAATGTCTCTTCCAATGAGCCTCTTCAATGTGTTGGGTGAAAAAAGTGGACAAGCTACAACTTAGAAATCATTCTAACTTAAAAATAGAATCAAAGACAAAACTAAAACCCAAATTTTTTCAAAACCCAAATTTTTTCAATGTGTTCGGTGAAAAAAGTGGACGAGCTGCAACCTAAAAATCATTCTAACTAAAAATAGCATCAAAGACAAAACTAAAACCCAAATTTTTTCAAAACGGGACAGAGCTTTCTCAACTCTCGAGATAAGAAAAGCATGCCATCTCTAGATGCTTATTCTAACATGAGAAAGCATTAAGATCCCAACTACTAAATAAGGTGTTAAGATAGATAAATTATTTATAAAATTTATTTAATTTTTAACTGTTAATATGTTTTTAGCTTTTTTTGAAAAAAAAATTTCACTTTTATTTAGTAACTCAAAAACTTGGAATTGAATATGACACTAAAACTGTAACCAAATCTGGTAGTAAATTTGGTTCTAAATATGGCTCTAAGCTAAACCTGGTGCTAAATATTGCACTTAATTTGGTTCTAAATTTAATGTTAATTATGATGCAGGAAATACTATTCTTTAAACATATTTTCACTTTAATTCACTCCTAAGCTATATCAAATCTTATTCATCTATATTTTGAAATATTCAGAAAGAAAACTATTAATGTCCCTTTCCTTGTTTTCATTAACTTCAAAACTTACATCTTCCTCATGCTTTCTAACTTTACTTTAAAATCTACAATAGCAAGGTTTCCTTTTTATTCACATGCAACTTCTACGTAAATTCAACCTTCTTCCATTACTACTAGTGCATTTTTCAATGCCAATTCAATTTCTGGCTTACAAGCCGAGATTTCTACAACTTCATCTGAACACTTATTAAAAATTTCTTCATAAAATCCTACTTCATCTGCTGTGAATTTTTCGTTACCTACTCTTATAAACATTAGTTTATTTGAATGTTTACTTATTAATTCAATTGCCTTTTTATAATAT
Organism: Larix kaempferi; assembly: GCA_027924585.1. Taxonomy (NCBI): domain Eukaryota; kingdom Viridiplantae; phylum Streptophyta; class Pinopsida; order Pinales; family Pinaceae; genus Larix; species Larix kaempferi. The sequence goes on from BSBM01001218.1 coordinate 2,202,213, forward strand.
TTAATTATTCTTTTGTGACCTATTTTTATATACTTTTTTTTCACAGATCTACTGGACTTTTTTATAACAAGAATAAAAAAAATGCTACTTTTGCTAACTTGCTAATTTACTCTTAAAACACCGAATCCCAAATTACTTAAAATCCAATGACAAGGAAAGCCTGCACTTCATAGTGCTTATTGCTTCATCAAAAACTATGCTTGCAAATAGCGCCCCTGAAAGTGAATGGGAGGCAAAAACGTTTTGAATTTTGTTTTGGTTTCCCGCTACAGATTGGTGGGTGGTGCCTGGCTGCCTGCAGTAGGCGTCCCGTGCTTGCCACGATGATGGATGGAAGAGGATAATGGAGGATGATGCTGTATGGACGTGCATGCAATCTACAGCGATATTGTCCAGAGGATGATGTTGGAAAGGACAACGAAGCCTACGGGCCCGGACTTCGGGAGACAAGAATGACGGGCTGTAGTCGTGGGAGAATATTGGTGGATTCAGGTCTTGAATTTGATGGCATGTAGAACGTATTTGAAGGATTTTTAAGTTTAGATGCTAATATTTTTATTATGAGAATCTATCCTCCCACGGTTGTGCATTAAGTACACATACATCATAAATATGTAAGTATAGAAAACAACAGAATAGGTAGCAGACAGCAATCACACAAGAGACATAGAAATATAAGTGGTTCACCCATTGAGTGTGGGCTACATCCACGGGACAAGGGCAGGCATTCTTTATTCATCATCAACATAGTTTACAAACTATCTCGGAGAGGGCATAAATCCCCAGCTCAATATCTGCCTCAATGGGCCACATATTTAAGATCCTCCTTCTTCAGTTACACATAACCGATAACTGATTATACCGTTGGTGAAACCACCGTGAACCAACTTGACCTCAACCGTCAATTGGTTGTCACATTCCAACAATCTCCACCTTGACAACAATTTACCTAATGCCCTGCCCTTGTCCATTTGTGCTTCTAAATACCAAAGCACCTATTTCACTGCTTCACCTGGATTTGTCATGTATCCACTGACAACACCAACCGCATGTGAAAAGATCTCATCGCATACATCACACCAGCGTACCATACACGAGACATATAACCCTTTTCTTCATTGCATGGACATCAACCTGAAGAAAGCTTATGATGTTTACCAGTTTGATCCCTGAGTATCATTATCATGTACTCATCCTATGATAACCAAATCTTACCATGAATCCATCTCTTGTACATTTACGCTCAAGATTGTTTTGCTGCTCCCTGATCCTTCATCTTGAATGTCCATCCGAACCAACCTGTTGATCGTATCCATGCTTGTGCTTGTTTCAAGCATAATGCCAACAATCCAAAAAACGCCAAGATAGTGAATACCATAAACCCAATGGTTACACCCACTTTTTGTAAAACCTGGTTCACCATGAAGAAATCAAAACATCTTGTACCAAATGCTTGAGAGTGCTCTTCAAGCCATACAATGATTACCTTGAGCTTGCAAACAAAATCTTCCTATGCAATCCTGAGCACCTTCTATGCTCCACCTCGAACTTTACATCCGAAGCCCTTAGCCAAATCTGGCCAAGACAACCAAATGAGCCTTTACCGCTCACTTTCAGGTCTTTATTTTACAATGGAGTTAACCAAACCTTTAAAATAGGCTTCATTACATGTAATCTCATGGGCAAAATGAGCACAACAACCAATGCCCTACCTCTTTTAGTTTACCTAAATCTATGTTTAGTTTCATAGGTAACTAACAACCTAGGGTATGCATGCCATTCCAGGTCTTACAGTCATATACCCAATTACATGTAAAAAACTAAATTTTTACAACTCCAAAAATAATAATAATTTTTCTACCTTTTTTTATTATTATTATTACCCACCTTACAAATGTCAGGAACACTTTCACTCTCTCTCGAAATTGCTTGACCTTCCTACCACAGGCTCGACTTCCCACCACGGGCTCCTGCTTGCCGCTCGACCTTCACGCCAACGTCCTCTACCTCTGCACGGCGGCTGGCCACAACGTTCCTCTACGCTCGGGACACAGCACAGCGTTCCTTCACGCCTCGACACAGCACAACGTTCCTTTAGATCTTCTTTTCACGCAGGGGATGCTTTCTTCCAGGATGCTCTTCTTGCTGCCCATCATGGGCTCTCTTAACTCGCTCTCTGAACAGTTCACCACCGCACAGTTGGTCTTCCACGAACTGGCCTAGAAAACTCTTCTCCACCACTGTACAGCACAACTTTCGCTAGCTTGGCTACTATATGCACAGATTGGCTTCTGCTCTTTATGGAGGCTCCTCTCTCCCACTGGACACTGTTCTCCAACCTCTGCACGCGACTTCTCCAACGACGAATGGTCGGCTACTGTAGAGCCACTACGGACAGGACTCTACCACGGAGCTCTCTCCACCAGGATTGCGAGTCTATCTTGCTGTTGATTACAACCTCCACCACGAGCTATGGCTACTTCTCCACCAAATGCAATCTACCACACGGCCTCCTCCAACACTGCAACGGGATTCACCTTAGGCTTAGAGGACGGGCAGGTGACTCCTCTGCCAGCAACGGGCTCTTACACGGAACTCTCCACAACTCTCCATGGCAACGGCTACAGCCACGAAAAATGGCGGCTCTTTGTTCTGCACAAGACTGCTTCAGAATTCCACTTCACGTCCGGTGATTCAGGCTCACGGGCTCCACTTCGTGTCTTTCATCCACGCAAAAAGGTTCCTTTAAAGCTGACTGACTAGGAAGCATGCGGGCTAGCTCCTCTACACACAGGCACAACCTTCACCGGCTCATTCACTCTATCAGGAACGACTTCGGCTTTCTCTGTCAGCAGACGACTCTACTCCTTCATGACGACTCCGCTCTTTCTTGTTCTCTGCAACCTTCTGCTCTTCACCTGAGCTCTGATACCACTTGTTGTGCATTAAGTACACATACATCATAAATATGTAACTATAGAAAACAACATAATAGGTAGCACACAGCAATCACACAAGAGACACAGAAATATACGTGGTTCACCCACTGAGTGTGGGCTGCATCCACGGGACAAGGGCAGGCATTCTTTATTCATCATCAACATAGTTTACAAACTATCCCGGAGAGGGCATAAAGCCCCAGCTCAATATCTGCCTCACTGGGCCACATATTTAAGATCCCCCTTCTTTAGTTACACATAACCGATAACTGATTATACCGTTGGTGAAACCACCGTGAATCAACTTGACCTCAACCGTCAATTGGTTGTCACATTCCAACACCCACAAATTTACCACTTAACCACAAGTTAATCAACATTGATAATCCATTATTTCAATCAACTTTATTACATTTTCTATTTGATTCCTGTTACATGAATGAACCAAAAAAAAGAACCACTTTAGATAGCTTTTATTCTACGCCACTATGAAGACTAATGCGGCTGCTGTTCGGTGGGCTGCCTGTCTAACTCTGTTCACAACACATCCGAATAGACATCCACCGGCATACAAGATAATGACGCCACTTTATCAGCAGGTGGCGGGTAGTTACTCACACTATACGGGATTGGAAAAAAATGACATATCGTAGTCAACTCAAACACTGAAATTCCGAGCGGATTTCAGAATTTTAACAATTTGGGTTCAAAAATAAAATTGCCCAAGTGGAATGGCAGTTGTCACAGTTTATATTATGCAGAATTCTTTCCAAAGTTTGTCGACTACATTCGTCTATTCGATTTATTTTGATTCATGACAAATTTTTAATTTAAATAATTTTTCAGGTCAGAATTTCAAAATACATTTATCGTATAATTGTATTTTAAGACTTTTTTGATTGGTTAAGAGTGGTTGTAAAGAAACAGGTTAACGGCTCAATATCCAGATTTGGTAGGAGTGGAAGTTTGATAGGAGTGGAAGTTTGAGTCGTTGAGATAGATCACCAGTGGGTTAGTTCAGATGAAATATTTTTTTGAATAACAGAGATGAATCAACTTATATTTATCCATAGCAATCACTAATAACTTTTCTCACTACCAGTTTAATAACTAATTTATAACAAGTTTTATCATCTTCACTAAAAAAATTATATTTTATTGTAATCCAAACACATTAAAATTTTAACGTTATTTCACACCAAAATTCTTCAAACAAATAATTTAATGGTCAAATTCAAAACCTCATTGGTAGTTTAGGTCTGACAGAAATGATGGTTCATACATGGAAGAATGATGAAACCATGGTCTAACAGCCCAAATGTGTGTCTCTGACATGAAGAAATGAATGAAGAATGGAGTAGTTCTCACTATTTATATACATGGTGGAGACTATCCAAGTGACAACCATGGTGATAAGAACTAGCTCCTTGGCACCCATGTAGTTGGACACCCTAGTAGATTATCATATAACCTTATGTGTGCACCAAGATTTTGTTAAAGGTCTATATATATATAAAAGATATACATATGTATCTGAATATAAACAAAGTATTAACTAGTAACAAAAAGTTAACTAGAGAGTACCTAAGATATGTTTGAAAATGCATATGGAGGTAAGATATTTTATTATTTAGGTACTATATTGAATAGAGCATAGATGACGCAAGACAAGGAGTGGCTTTCAATTATCAAACTTATGGTATAGTGAAGCATCTTGGTGTTTATGCGTAAGGTTTCGTTTTGGTAGTTGAATGAGTGTTTACCCAATACCTTAATATATATTTACATTTACATATATTCATTAAGTATTATAGCTCAACAAGGTTTAACTGTGATTTCCAAAGGTACTGGAGGAATAAAAAAGGTACTGGAGGAATAAAAGACATGAGAAGTGTAACTACCACTTAACAAAAAGGAGAATAATAATAATGTACAGTTATAGGAGGATTCTCCTCTCAGAGGTAGACTCTCCAAAAGAGAGAGTGTTGTCTTCTAAACATTTAATACGGGAAGGTGGCTAGACTCGCGGAAGAGATCTGTCGATGTTTTCCATTGTCATATTAAATGTTGGGAGTGGACGGACTCTCCAAGAGAGAGTGCTGTCATTAAAATTTAAAGTAAGAAGGTGGACGAACTCCTCGAAAGGAAAGTGATGTCGAGATCTTTGCAGTATGATAAGGTAATTTCGGGGTCGATTCCTACATCTTAGCACTGACCGTTGATAGAAGGAGGTTGTTTCAAAAAATAAAAGGGGCGTAAACTTGCCTTTTGAAACTATATATATATATGTGTTACATAGATTTCAGAACTGCTAGTTTTGGAGGGAAGTATGGCTTCATGTTCGTTATATTAAATAGAAATTATATTCTTTCACATAGTAGACGTAGGTTTGTAGCCAGCCAAAGCACATCCTATTTTTTTTTATCGTACTTCATACTAAGGCCATTTCCACGTATTCAGCAAAAACGTGAAGCCTTCCAAGGGCACAACCCCATCCTAAACTTACACGTAGGGCTATCATGAGAGCGGTGGAGAGGATGATCTTTTAGCTTTTATTGAGCGAGCATCAAAGAGGATACCATTGCTTAAATTACGGAGTTTATTCCGCCACCACTCACTCCGTTTGAATTCAGATCTAGAGTTCCATTTTAGTGAGAGACTTCAACATGAAGCTCACCAGTCACCACTACCACCATAACCCGGAGATCCTCCTCGCATCCTGAAAAGGAGGAGTTACCTATTATAGGCGGGGGTTCCAAAGTGAAAGGGGTCAATAATATATATAGGGATTGGATGCATGTTTTCAAGTGTCAATAATAATTGTAGATCCTTGTTGTCGTAAAGAGATTGAACTCAAGTCTCTCCTTACCTTTATTATGATTTTAAGTGAACATTGTTCCTAGAGCATACTTACTTCACATTATCATTAATGTATGCTAACTAGGGAGAAGTAGCTAAAAGCTAGAATCGAGTTAGGAACTGTGTAGATACCAACGTTAATCCACTTAGTCTTATTATGAATATGTTGATAAGACATGATGAAAGAAAAGGTATTATGCAAGTTGTTATAAATATAGGTTAAAGTATGGTAAGATGCTTTTTATTATAAATAATGAAAAGATATATATACTTCTTAATATATGTTTGAAAGAGGTCTTTAGTTTAATTATCGAAAAGCTCTATGTGATAGAGACTTGATGGAAGGAGAAGAAATCTTGTTGCAGCAACACTACAAGAAAAAAGGCATTTTAGCCTCACATTAGCACCACTATTTGTAAAGGATTTGGGAAATCCTCAATTTTCAAATAGTGGTGCAAAAGTGGTGATAATGTGGGGATACGCAAGTGGTGCTAATATTTATGGTGCAAAAGTGGTGTTTGTAAAAAAGTTGTTTTTGGTGTTAAATGAGTATGTGGCATTCCATGTTGTATGGTGTAAACCACCAAAACCAATATTAGGTGGATTGAAGTTTTGTGGTGCAAAACACCAAAACCAATATTAGGTGGATTGAAGTTTTGTGGTGCAAAACACCAAAACCAATCCAACATGGACTAAGACTTTTTGGTGCAAAACACCAAAATTATTAATATTATTATTATTTAACATACACAAACTTGTATATTGTGCAAAGCACCATAAAATAACAAGTGGTGCAAAGCACCATAAAATAATAAATGGTGCAAAAAAATATAAATCACATATTATATATAAATTATATAATATGTGATTTATATTTTTTTGCACTACACACACATATATACTTCTTAACAAGGTTAAAAAATGTATATTAAAACATTTTCTTAAAGCTTATTTTGTGTAAACGTAAGGGAAGGATATAATTCCCACAGTTAAAACCTTATTTTGAAGCTAATAATCCTTCAGAAACCATCACATCCCTTTGGCTTTTGGATTTGAAAAACCATAAAAGAAAAAAATATATTGAATTTGGTATGTTTCCATTACTCTCTATGCAAAAAAAAATTGTAATATCACCACAGATATGCTTCAAATGAACCACCTAATTAGAATATGCAAATATCATGGCAATATGCTTCAGATGGACCGCCTGATTAGAATATGCAAATGGTATCAAGTTTAATCAATTCAAACTCACCACGGTGAAACCAATTTGTAGTGGATACACACACCATTTTCCTATCTTGGATTTACCTTTGGATGAAATAAGTTATCATATATTAATATATAAATTAAGGTGAGAATTCATAAAGTCATTAATTGAATAAGAGTTGGGAAAGATGTTATACATTAAGACTTACATTCCAAAAATCCTAAACACGATTAAGAATATCCACTCTACATATATTTGGTAAGGGATCAAAAAATGATATACCCGAGTTCTTGAATGATCTACTTCTCTTCCTCTTTTGGAGCAGCTGTAGTAACAGGCTGCAAACTTTCTTGACTACAAGCCAGCTTCAAATCTGCACGTTTTCTTTACAGTGTCTACATTTGAACAATGTATGGAAGTCTCTGCCACCTACTATGATGTATACATTTTGTCTAATGCAATGTACATGTCTATGCAATAGTATGTGGTGCTTACAAAAATGACAATCTTTGTCATCAGTTACATCATAGGGAATAGTTGTGATTATCTTCAAAACATCATGATACAGTTGCAGCTTCCTAATCTCTTGTTCCAGTCAGATGATTTTTTATTAGGAAAGCACTTACAAAACCAAGTCGAATCCTTTGCAAAAATATATTATATTTCTCCTAATTATCATTATCATTATAAAGGAACACTTACAAATTTGAGAGATCCCATGTACTTGCACATGGATAGCATCACCACAACTCAACGTAGCTTACCACAATTCAACATAGCATCAAAAATTGCATTGATATCAGTTCAATGCAGCATCCAGGTGGGTCATTAACACAACTTCCAAGCAATATGGAGAGATCATAGTGTTCCATATGCTTGTCAAGATTGCAGTAGCAGCATACCAACTATTTCACTCCACACAACAACAATATCAAACAATGCATTCAACCAACAATAATTTCCCTCAACGTTCAACGTTTAATCATCAAATGCAGTGAGAGTAATTCCCCTCAACGTTGGTCTACTCAGAATGCAGAGATGACTTCAAAATGGTCTCAAGCCCCATACTTCAGTTGTTATCATGCATCAACCAAACTCCAAGTCAGCACTAGTCTTCTCACATGATTGACGCAACAACACGATACATTGCAAGGGTTTCTATCCCTCACCTAGTAGAGAGAAGAGGAGTCTTGTACAATTCTTCCACATAAAAGTTGTTCTCGCTTCAGGTTCATTAACGTTGTTCTCGCTTCAGGTTCATTAACGTTGGCATCATATGACAGTCTTCGATAGCTCACGATGGCAGTCTTTAATTTCAAAAGTTGAAATGTTACTCCACAATAATTGGCATCTTCTTCACACTCAAATTTTCATTCTCCACATGCAGTTAAAATTAAACCTCCACGCAAGGTATCACCAAGATTCTTACACTCATGAGAAAAGAAAAAATTCGCCATATGGGCCGTGTACTTCTTCTTGAGTCGTAAGTATTCACGTGGATATGGATTGATGTCATCAATCATTGTCTGATCACCAAATTCATCAAGACACGACTATCTCTTCATAAAATTGTCATCCACACAACATACTTAGTTCAATAACCACATGCAATCAGTTATCATAGCATCTGAGAAGGAGAGAACTGTTCTCATTAAACATTGTGATACCATCAACCACATTGGGTCACACACCTCCAACTCCACCATGAGCAATGAGTTATACACAACTCCAAAAGATAAGGTGTAACTTTCACAATGATAATGCATGAACTCGAAGCTTGTATCAACTTTTGAAGAGTTCTTCCATGCAGCAACTGGTTGACACGATGCGCATGTGCACATGATAACTTCAGGAATCCATGCTATGCAAACAAAGGGAGAGAGGGACCACCGAGCTCACTAAGTTCATAGCACGATGTAATGAGGATCAAATGGAACAATGGAGGACTCCTGCAAGGTCGGTGAAATTCCAGTTACAATTTATGTAGAAACAACAATTCATACAAAATAAGATTACGGATAAAAATAGAAAAACTTTCACTTGGTTTATGCTTATTTCAAGATTTGCTTGGGATTGAAAATTGATATTTTGTTCCGGCAACTTTGCACAAAATAAAGGCGAATTCAAAATAATTTTTCCATCTTGCACTGAATTCTATTAACCATGAAGGCTACATAACTCTACTGAACCGGCAATATTGTTAGATGCTACACAGGTTAGACATAGTTTTGGCAGAATTCATTAAATAGTTCTTTGGAGCCCTTGAATGCACCATGGAAATCAAGGGGAGAAACTGAAGGAACATTGCATACCTTTGTACAGTCGGCAACGGTGCATGTTCCCCCAGAGTCGGCCAAGACACTAGCATTCACTGCTAAAATATAAGCCATGGTAAGGAAAGTGGTCATTCCAGCCCGGACTTCTTTTGTAAAACATGTCTTCCGAGCTTCCATTTTGAAGTACCTTCCAACCCAACTCTTGTTGATTCTATCATTCAGTCTGGCCTCTCCATGCTCCAATTTTTTCCATAAACTTCTGATACATGCCAACATATTGACTAAACCAGTCAGAGAGCTATAACAAAACTTAAAAGAAATGAATGCTTAATTCTAGATAATGTAAAGTATCAAAGTTCATACAAATTCACAAGTTTTCGATGCGTCAAAAAACAAGTGAAGAAATCAGTGTATAGAAACAAATTCGGGTGCCATTGACAGACAATAGGAGGAGGAGGAGGAGCGAGGAGCCACCCTGAAGACATGTCCATTACTGGACGAAAAAATCCAATGCTTATAAAGGGAATCTAGGTTCCTCAAAACCTAACCCCAACCATTCACGACTTGAAAGGACCCTTCAAAACCTTGCATGTTGATTTGGTATCTACATATAGCCCTGAACCAAATGTATCCAAAAATATACATTTACAATTAAACAGTGCCAAATTTTCCTGAAGCGAAGAAGATTTGATTTCTTTAATATGTGTCAGATCGTTTTCCTTTTCCAAGACATTATAAAGCCTTCCTCGAATTTACAACTAACGAAAAACAATGGTGGCATCGTAGGATTTTTTAATAGAAATAAGCTCTAGAAAGAAAATAATAAGAGCATGGCAGATTCTACGACTCCCCTTTTCTTGAGCTCCTAAAGAATGTCGTTTCACAATGTATAATAGCAAGGAAAAATTTTAGTTGAAAATACTAACCAATAATGCTACAAAATCATTAAGACAACACCATCCTTTGTATATTGTGGAACGCAGCCTTTGAATCGAAAATACCAACCAATGATACCAAAACCATAGAGCCGCCACAACCCCAGATTGCTTATTTCAAGTAATTGCATACTTACACAGCCCTTTATATCGCAGAAGATATGTCTTCCCAGGATCCACATTCAGAACGAATGTATCTGCATTTCATGGCACGGCATGGTCAGTCAGATTTCCCCATTTCTTCTCAAAACATAAAACAATTAATAAGATTGTTGAAACAGATTTAAACGCAATTTGTACCATTAGCAGAGGAGCAGTTGTAAAGAGGTCCAGGAAATCCGTTTATAGTGTAGGAATCCGACACATTTGGACCGCCTCCTGTTTGGAGCCTGCTGGAGAACCTTCTCCGTATCTGCATTCCACCATTCTCCTGCAAGGTGAAGGTGAAAGTATTAAATTTCATCTGGGATGGGCTCCGGCCATTGGCCATTGCCATAGTTACAAGGTCCAGTACATCATTGATAAAAAAGAAAGGAAAAGGAATGAAGATATAAAACTGGTGGTCGGCCACGACATTAGCATGAATTAAGTTGAAGGTCTTATGAGCCATGCTCTGTGGGGTGCTTCTTTAGAAAGTAAGTTAGAGGGGAATCTCTTCGACACTAGTTGGAGGCTAGTTGATGATTTTTAATACCCTAGTTTTGGGTTGGATCTGCTTTGAGATGCGTTCATAAAATGATGTAAACACTTTACTTTCCTAGTCCTGGTTATGGAGCCCATCGGGCCTGGTGTTTAAACGTGGGCTCCCGGTTTAAACCCTCGTAGTGAGCCTCTCATTTTCAAACAAATATGGGTATTACTTCCTGGGCTCCCATTGGATTTATGGAGCCAACCCTGTTTAGCAACATATTTGAGTTAGGTTATCATCTTTACATAATTACAAGGTGCGAAGTGAAGCATCTCGACCACAGGGAGGAGAGGGTAGAACAAGGGGGTTTTAAAAACGGGATGCACAAAAAAGGGGGTAACTTCGCAAGATTCTTGCAGCTGGATGAGGGCCTGCAGGGTTGATCGCAGAAAAAAGAGCCCACACAAAATGGGGGGGACAACTGCTCGATCAAACTACCAATTTAGAAGGATAACGTGCATATTATTCCAGTAGAACACATTTTTCAGCCCTCTATTATAGATTTCCAACACTCTTTCTAAAAACTATTCCGTCTATTGAAGAAAACACCAGAAAATAAAAACCTAAGGAACAGATTTCTTACTTGGAGGAGTGAACAGGGTTTTATGACAGCTTGATTATTCCTTTGGTCTGCACCATAATGGCATCTCCAGGCTATGGAAAAGATCGATCCACAAATATGTTGTTAAATTGAATCTCTAGATAGTGGCCAAGATCCACAAATCTGATCTGCAGAAGTGTGGTCTATGTAAACAAAAATGGGTATTTTTCCAATCTGCCCTGGTATGGGATCTGTAAAGTAATGAAATATGGTTTCCCCCCAATTTTATTTCACTTCCTGGTTTTCCCGCTCGTTTATTGGGTCAGGATTAAAATGGCTTTAAAAAAGTCTTTCGCCGACCCAATACACACTTAGATAACAATGGTATTTCATATTGAGCCATGTGAAATTTTTTTACCAATCCCCAAACACCTCTACACCGTACATTTAGCCTTAAGGATTATGTAATATTCCCACAACATCTTATGGAATTCACCATTCACCTTAAAAAAACTCATCTTTAGTGAAAAAATATAAAATATTTAAACATAAAAATATTGAAAATGAAGAGAGCTTTAAAAGTTATAAAATAAATATTAAGAATGGTATAATCATTTATTAAGAATGAATTTGATAATTAACATAAAAAAAGCTAAAATTATTATAAAAACATAAATATAGATAAATAAGTCATAATAATTAAATGTCTAAAAAAGAAAACTATTTTAAGTTTAGTAATAAACAGTAATTGAAGGTCATTGTAAAAAGTTAAAATATTACAATTTACAAGTGCTTTCATCTTACAGCTTAAAAGAGTGCAGGTTAATTTATTGTTGCAACATTTTGGTCATATGATATTTTAGGTTTTGGTTTAGGCACGAGGTAGGTTCATTCTCACTATTTGTAGTTTCACCAACTTGCAACCCTTTAGCTCACCTACATACATCTAGTATGGTCACATGCTCTTTATTGTGGTATATTGGATTGATCTAGAAACATCTTCAAATTTGAAGTTGTTTGAGACAATTCCATATTGAGGTTGGATTTGTCATAGGTTCTCCTCTCTAATTGAGTTACTTAAGTTCTTCAAGAAGAAGTATGATTTTTCCCAGCATTATCTATATGGTTTCATTTTTTTATTGATTCCATTGTTGTGATTTTATGTACTCTTTATGTGAAGCTCTTGAAAGGAAACATGATTGTTTTGTAGTACTTTCCTTTTTTGATATCCCTTGGTTAAATTGATCTAGAATTAGATATGTCACAACAAAATCCATTATTCCATTTTATGCGGATAACATTTAGTGGCAAAGCATTAATTTGAAAGTAAAATATTAATTACATTTTAGTAATTTTTAATCCATAATGTTGAAATCCAAATTAATTTATAGCATTTGTTTTGAGATATATGCATCACTATCTAGGAAGTATAATATGTTATGCTAAGAGCTTGGGTGGGCAGATTGCATTGAATGGGGTTGAGGTTGGGTTTGCCTAAGGCCAAGTACATCTCGTCTTTTCATGATCACCAAATACATAAGGGGTGACATCTAGTATAGCAGATGTCGCTTCAAGTGATGGACATGGAAGCAGTTGGGTGTCCTATCTCGTTTCAAGCACTCAAGGACATAAATCATGAATCTCATTCTCCACACCATAATTGAAAGTTGTCTTTGGGATAACTTAGTTGTATTTAAGGGTCACTCCCACCATAGACACATGATGATAGTTCAATAGTTGGATTTACTCCAAGGGGGTACAATACTATAAGAGGGTAGATGAGCAAAAGAACAAAGAAAACTTGTCTTTGAGGCACAAAAAATATGCAAGACATGATCGAGGAGGATTGAAAGGGCACACTCCATATAGCTATAAAAACATCAAAATGATATAAAGAATTTCAACCACATCAATAGTTCAACCACCTCAATAGTAGTGAATATTATTTCCCTAAATAATGTGAGTGGGCAACATGGAGGGAGAGGGATAAAGAGAGGGGAGAGGGAGGGAGAGGGGGGGTGGCTAGGGAAATGTGCAAATAGAGAGAGAGAGAGAGAGAGAGAGAGAGAGAGAGAGATTGGGGTAGGGGGGAATGAAGAGGAATGGGAAACAAAGAGGAGGGAGTATGAGGGAATAGAGAGAATGAGAAAGGGAGAAAGGGAGAGAGAGATAGCGTGGGGGTAGGGGGAACATAGAGAAAGAAAAAGAGAGAGAGGGAGAGAGAGGGGGGGCATGGGGAGAGAGGGAGAGAGGGGGGAGAGTTAGAAAGTGGGGGATAGATGGGGGTTTATAAAAAGAGATAGAGGGGGGTATCCGCAGCCCGCATGCTTTTATATGGACCGTTGATTTGTTTTGATCTTGCGGTTGATATTGAAGTGTTTGTGTTTTGAATGATCAATTCGGTTCTCTGTTTTCCTTCATCATTTTTTGGTTTGCAATCGGATTTTGAACTGTGATTTTCACTTGCGGCCTCATATGATTGATAATCATTGATTCAATTAACTTCAAATTAATTGGGTGTTAAGATTTGACATGAATCATACGTGAATTATTGCATTTTTATGCTGTCTTAATTCAATCTTTGTCAACGCATGCTATGCGTTATTTCAATGTAGACGTGATAATTGTAAGTTCCAGACCGTAATATTTTAATCATGCCAATTCATTACGCTCAGTCATTTTTGGAATCTTTATTGTTCTTTGTTAAATACAGGATTCAACATGGGCAATTGGTTGCTCGCCGCACTGTAATTGAAGAGTCTTCTTGGTTGATTTTCATAAGTTTCTTTCTGACAATTTTATTGTGAGAGATATGCAGCGAGATCATAAGTCTTTGGTCAGGTTTTGTGAAAAAAAGTACTTCACCCTCTTTTGTATCAAGAGCTTGTGTCACCACCTTTTGATGCAGATGTTCCTGATGAAAGAAGCGGTAGCGAAGAAGAACTTGATGTTCGATCCATCTACATACAACTCCATCAGAAGAAGAAAAGGAGGATCACTGAGAAGGCAGCTGATCCAGAAAATACCATTATCCAAGATTTTATAATCAATGAAGAGCCTGTCCCTCCATTAATTCGTTCAAAGGAGGAGCAAGTGCCTGACTTCTCAGTCTTTGAGAACGATGTTGATCATCATAAATCTTCTAAGAGAGATTTTTCAGCTCCCTTGTTGTCCGTCAAAGACAGCTAGCAAGTCGTGGTTAACCTCTACACTTTATTACGAGATGTTTCCCGTGATTATGTGATGGCCATCTTATGAAGTTTTGTGAAACATTTTCTATGAACCATCCTCTACTATGATATGATTAGAATAGTTTGATTTTGCAAATCCCTGTTTTCATGGGAAATCTATCCTTTGTAATCCTCTTTGTAACTATTATTTAAAGGGATAGAAGCCTCATGGGAAAAGGGGGGGAGATAATTGCCAGAGAAGGACGGGGGAAACATCGTTTCACTTGTGATCATGTAATTTCTTGCGGGCCAATGAATCAAAGTTAGTTTCTTTCAGTATCATCTTTGTGTAAGTTGTCAAATTTCTTTGATGATGTCTGATATCTTCACCGCAATTATTAATTAACACTATTGATTTTGTAGCTAATCATTAAGGCACTAATCTCTGAGTTGGATTTCTCTTAATTCATGATATCTTTGTATTAAATGTTTTAATTGAATTTCTTTAATTAAAATCTTTATCTATTTCTGCAAATGATTCATAGTAAATATTAAGTTCTTGTTAATTTTTCAATGGACAAAAGAACAACAGGATAATCTTGGATATGCTTGATCTTTGAATTATTGTTAGTAATTTTCATTATCTGATCGTACTTCGAAGTAATGGGTTAATGATTCGATTTAGCATTTCTGGCAAGTTGATGAGATAACTTGTTGAGACACAAACGAAGTTACCCTCCATACAAACAACACTCTCTTTAGGTAAGATCTGACTTAACTTAGATTTCTTTTTAAGGTAGAGTTGTTGTAGGTTTAGATCCATTTTAGAATCAGGACATTTTTGTACTTCCATCTCACAAGTCCTTGAGATATGTAGATACAACTCAAAACCACATAATGGCAATGACATAATCAATCATAGGCCAATGATACCCTCAAAAGTTTGTATGTGGTTGTTGGAGGCAATATTCTTATCCCTAAATGGATAGAGGATTCCTTTAGAGCTTGAGATTCAAGTCTCCTTCACTGACCATGTACAAGGCCTCAAGGATGGTTTTTTTAGGGAAACATTCATGGTCCAAGGCCCCAAGGCCCCAAGGCATGGATGTACATTGTGCCATGAATATCTCTATGAATCCATGCATGGTGCTTAGAGGCATTGCTCCATGGATACAAGACCTTAGGAGGCAACTTGTTGTTGGTGGAGAAAACCTTCTTAGCCCTAGATGGTTAGAAGATTCCTTTATAGCTTGAGTTGCAAGTCTCCTCTATTACCATGTCCAGGGTCCTAAGACCACAAGACCTAGATACATAGCACAATGGATACCCATGCAAATTCATGTGTAGTTATTTGAGGCATTGTGCATGGATTTATATGCCTCGGTGGTTTCTTTAGAGCCAAAGGTAATATGGTTTTCATCCCTATAATTCCATTCCAAAGGATCTAGGACACATTCATAATTCTTAAACCACCTAATGGAACCAACATCCTGAATCATAGGCCAATGATACCTTCAATAAGCCACATGTGGTTGGTAGAGGAAACCTACTTAGTTATAGATTCCTAGAAAATTCCTTTAGAGACTATGGTTTAGGTCTCCTCCATTAGCCATGTCCAAGGCCCTAAGGCCACAAGATCCAAATACATAACACTATAGATACCACTCCAAAGTTGTTCATGGTGGTTTGAGGCAATGTTCGTGGCTTTGAATGCCTCAAAATTTTCTTTAGGGCCAAAGGCATGGTCTTCTTCCCTAGAACATCATTCCCAAGGCCCTAACACACTATATACTACTCAAAACAACTTTTTGTCACCAAAATCATAAATCATAGGCTAATAATACACTCAAGTGGCCATGTGTGGTTGGTGGAGACCACCTCCTTAACCTTAGATGGCTAAAATATTCCTCTAGGGATTGAGGATCCAGTGTCCTCTACTGACCATGTCCAATGCCCAAAGGAAAAAAACATAGATACATAGTTCCATGGATACCCCTACGAATTTATGCATGATGCCTTGACACATTGTTCATGGCTCTAAATGCCATAAGAATTAATTTAGGTCCAAACACATAGTATTCTTCCTTAGAATACCATTCCCAAGGCCTTGAAACTAGATATTACTTAAAATATCTAATTGTACTAAGATCCTCAATCATAATCCAATGTTAACTTTAAGAGGCTATGTGTGGTTGGTTGAGGTATCCTTCTTATCCTTGGATGGATAGAAGATTCATTTAGAGCATGAGGTTCAGGTCCCCTCCCTTGACCATGTCCAATGCCCCAAGTCCTAATGACCTAGATGCATAGTGCTATGGATACCTTCTGAATCCATGTGTGGTGATTTCTGGCATTATTTATGGCTTGTATGCCTAAATGGTTTCTTTAGGGCCAAAGGCATGGTCCTCTTATATAGAGTGTAATTCCCAAGGACTCGATACATGTGTCTAATGCTCAAAACCAACTATTGGCGTTAAAATCACTAATCATAGACCAATGATACCCTCAAGAGGCCATCTGTGGTTGGTGAAGGCATCCTTCTTTTACATAGATGGCTAGAAGCTTCCTTTAGGGCCCTATTTTTAAGTCTCTTTCATTGACCATGTCAAATTCCCTAAGGCCAAAAGACCTAGATACATAATGCCATGGATATCTCTACAAAGTCATGTTTGGTTCTTTGACACATTGTTCATGGATGTGGAATCCTCAGTGATTTATTTAGGGCTAAAAGCATGTTATTCCTCCCTAGAAATTCATTCCCAACACCCTGATACATGTACATACTCCTAAAAACACCCTAATGTAACGTACTACCATCCTTAATCATAGTCCAATTACCCTTGAAAGGCGATGTGTTATTGGTGGATAGAACCTTCTTATCTCTAGATGGCTAGAAGATTCCATTAGAGCTTGAGCTTCATGCCTCCTCCCATGACCATTTACAATCCCCCAAGTGCCCAAGACTTGGATACATAGTGCCATGGAGTGACCCTTGCAAAGTCACGCATGGTGCTTTAAGGCATTGTTCATGGTTTGGGATGCCTTAATGGTTTCTTTAGGGCCAAATGAATGGTATTTCCCCTAGAATGTCATTCCCAAGGCATTGAGAGACATACATATTTTCAAACCCACCTACTGGAATTGTCATCCTTAATCATAGGCCAATGATACCCTCAAGAGGCCATGTTTGGTTGGTGGAGGAAGCCTTCTTAGCCTTGGATGGATAAAAGATTTATTTAAGGCCCAAGGTTCAGATTTTTTCCACTGACCATGTCCAAGACCTCAAGTCCCTAAGACCTAGATACAAATCTCAATGGATACCCTTGCAAAGTCATGCATGGTTCTTTGAGGCATTGTTCAAGGCTCTAGATTCCTTAATGGTCTATTTAGGGCCAAAGACATGGTATTCTTCTCTATAGAATCATTCCTGAGGTCCTAAGACACCTACATACTTCTCAAAATCACATAATGGTGTTAATATCCTCAATCATATGACAATGATACCCTCAAGAGATCATGTGTGGTTGGTTGAAGCGATCTTCTTAGACTTGGATGGCTATAAGATTCCTTTATGGATAGAGGTTCAAGTCTCCTCCCTTGACCATGTCCAAGTCCCCAAGGCCCCAAGAAATGGATACATAGTGGCATGGATATCCATGCAAGGTCATGCATGGTGCTCTAGGCATTGTCCATCACTCTAAATGCCCCAATTGTTTTTTTAAGTCCAAAGGAGTGGTTTTTTTTCCCTATAACATCATTCCCAAGGCCCTAAGACATGTAGAAACTACTCAAAGCCACCTAATGGAAATGACATAATCAACAATAGGCCAATGATACCCTCAAGAGACCATGTTTTTTTAGTGGAGGCAATCTTCTTATCCTTAGATGGATGGAAGAATGATTTAGAGATCGAGATTTAGGTCTCCTCGACTAACCATGTGTAAGGCCCCAAGGCCACAATACATATATACATAATGCCATAGATACCCCTCTGAAGTAATCAATGTTGATTTTAGGTATTATTCATGGATCTAGATGTGGAAATGATTTCTTTAGGGACAAAAACATGGTCTTCTTCCATGGAACATAATTCCTAAGGGCCTAAGACATGTGCATGCTACTTAACACCACCTAAATATAACAACATCCTCAATCATAGGCCAATTATACAACTAGGAGGTTGTGTATGGTTGGTGGAGGAAAAATTCTTATCCCTAAATAGTTACAAGTTTCCTTTAGGAGAAAAGGTTAAGGTATCCTCCTCTAACCATGTGTTGTTGTTGGAGGAAACCTTCTTGGTGGAGGAAACCTTCTTATCCTTGGATGGCTAGAAGATTCCTTTAGTGGTCGATATTTAGGTCTCCTCCATTGATCTTATCTAAGGCTAAAAGGCCATAAGACCTAGATACAAAGTGTCTCAATGGATTCGGATGCCTTAATGGTTTCTTTAGGGAAGGCCTTGGGACACCTACATAAGGCTCTTGATTTACTTTTATGACTCCAATAAAGGACTTGAGATCCATCCCTCTATGAAAAAAATATTGATTATGCTCATATCCAACTATTATGTCAAATATCAACTTTAAATGGTGTATGTTATGGTTCATTGTCTTGATCATTGCCCATTACCTCAATAATATTATGTTAGGGTATACTTCTTTCAATTTCTTCCCCAACTATTTACTCAAACCCATCGCTAGTACTCAAAACCACATATTTCCACCCATATCCCACTTTGAGAATAATGATATATTATATATTGCATGATCTACTAAGTGATAGTTTGAGTCATTGCTATTAGCCCGATATGCCTAAAACCGTCCTTTAGGGCCTAGTTCCTGTAATTCCTCTCATTACTATGTCTAAGGTTTGCATACCTAGTGTCACTTATATGAATGCTCAGATGCCAAGGATAGTGTTTGGAGTTTATGGGTGCGGTTTAAAGCTTCCCTTAGGGTTTAAGGCCCAATTTTCCTCCCATGACATTATACAAAAACCTAAGACCCGTGCATAATAAAAAAATACTCATAATGGTGTTTATTTCCTTGCTTAGAGGTAAATAATAACCTGGACATGTCATATCTAGTGCTTTGAGTTGATGTATTTTTCCTTGGATGCACAAAATATTTTACTAGGGAATAAGGCCTAGGTTTCCTCTTTCAAACATGTTAAGGGCCTAAACACCCATATATAGTGCTTAAAAACAACCTCTTACTTACATTAATATCCCCAATATCAAGCCAAGGATATCCTTAGGAGGCCTTATGTGGTGTTTCAAAGTATACTTGTTAATCTTATATGCCTATAGGTTTCCTCTAAGGTCCAAGGCATGGAGTTCCTTCCTTAATCATCTTTATTCCCTAAAGACTTATACCTAGTTTTAGTTCCTCCAACTCCCCCCATTATCCCTATTATAAGGCCATAGATATTCTCAAAAATCCATTTGCGTTAATGTGACAAATCATTATTATCCCTACATGCCTAGAAGTTTAATTTAGGCTAAGGCCTAGGTTTCTTCTCTTAACTACGTTGAGGGTCAATAAACCTATCACTAGTGATCAAAACCTTATAATGCAATCAATATCCACACATAGATGTTAAGAATATTCTTAGGAATATATGTGTGTTGACCATATTTCTTGGTCCTAGATTCCTAAAATATTCATTTAGGGCCCAAGGAAGAGGTTTCCTCCCTCGAACATCTCCAAGGATTTGAGATCCATGCCTTGTGCACAAAGTCTAGTAACGATATTAATATCCATTAGAAAAATTAATGATATCAATAAAAATATGCCCTATCAAATAATGAAATCTCTATTCAAATCATTTTTATTAATATTTTATAATAGTAATAAATTAAAAATGGTTGTATTTACTTATTTGTCAAATTTAAGAATCATGGGTATTTATTTGCTTGAATAATATTGAAAAATGAATGG
The DNA here is from genome assembly GCA_027924585.1 of Larix kaempferi. Classification (NCBI taxonomy): domain Eukaryota; kingdom Viridiplantae; phylum Streptophyta; class Pinopsida; order Pinales; family Pinaceae; genus Larix; species Larix kaempferi. The sequence continues at coordinate 2,222,770 of BSBM01001218.1, forward strand.
TCCACTTGAGCTATTTAGAAAATAATTATTTGTGAACTTGTTGTGTTTGTGGTGCAACACCTCATAAATGAATCATGTGAGCTTGTTGGTTTAAATAGCGATAAAAACAAATAATTGAATTTGTTGTGATTGTGGTTTAAAACCTCATAAATTAATCATGGGCATTTATTTGAATGAAAAAAATTGAATTAAGTTATTACAAAATAATTATTTGTGATGTTGTTGTGTTTATGGTGCAAATAATCATAGTTAAATCATTTTTGTACATGTCCATGTGACAAATATGAGCTTAGCCACACTATATGGTACTTGACAACATGACATTTCTTTATGCTTAGGATTCCTTTAGGCTAAGGCCTATGATTGTTCGTTCAACAATGTTGAGGGCTATTGGACCTATCCCTAGTGATTAAAACTTTTAATAGTGTGAATGCCCATACTTAGAGGCTAAGAATACTCTTAGGAATATGTGTGGGGACCTTTGTGGTGTATTTATTGGTCTTAGATTCTTAAAAGCTTCTTTTAGGGCCTTAGCTAGAGGTTATCAAATTTAAATTCAAATAATTTTATTACTACTTTATAATAGTAATAAATTAAAAATAGTTGTTTTTATTTATTTGTCAATTGTATTTATATGTTTAAATAATATAAAAAATGAATAAATGAATTGAGCTATTTTCCAAATATTTTTTTTGAACTTGTTGTGCTTGTGGTGTAAACCTCATAAACGAATCACGTGAATTTTTTGCTTAAATATTCTAAATAATATTTCAACTTCTTGCAAGTATGGTGCAAACACTCATAAATTAATCTTTGATAATTTATTTTAATTGATATGAAAAAATAAATAAATAGTGAATTGAGTTATTTTCAAAATAATTATTTGTGAATTTGTTTATGGTGCAAATCCACATAATTAAATCATATGTGTACATGTCCATGTGGAAAATAATAGCTTAGCACCACTTTATGGTACTTGCCAACATGGCATTTCTCATAAAGGTAAAACTCAATTTCCAATGATAATAACTAATATAACACCAAATTAACACCACAAAATATAAGTGGTGCTAATACCACCACTTTAACACCACAAAATATAAATGGTGCTAATAACACCACTTTAACACCACATAAATGTAAGTGGTGCCAATACCACCACATTTACACCACAAACTATAAGTGGTGCTAACTTATGGTGCTAAAAGATGGATTTTCTTGTTGTGTGCAACTAGGTTGCTCGTTGTAATCCTATTACTTTTAGCCTAATAATAAATGATGCACACATTTTTGTGGACTAGCCCATGTACGGGTGAACCACGTTACTTTTGGTCTCTTATGTATGACTTTGATTTTTGCATATGTGTGTACTTGTGTTGAAATCAATTGTATTTATGTGTACTTTGTGAATTACTTGTTCATGTGTTGATATGTTGAATATTTATATGTAAAAATGTATTCCTTTCATTGGATGTGTTAGATACCATTAAATTCGGGAGTATGGGAAATGGTTGATCAAGTATAAATTGATCCTCTTTGATCATGCAATGTATTTTGGAGTTTTAGGATTCTGCATGTTACAGCTATATTATAATACGATTCTTACGGTTACATCGACATGTGTTGTTAAGTAAAATTTTCTAATTTGTAGGAGGATTGTCCTCTTACTCATACAACTGTCCAAAGGGTGATAAATAGATTTCATAAATAGGTTATTGCGTCAGGGGAGATCGTGTAACATTTGTGGAGAATTTGTCGAGTTTGTCCAATGTTTGTGAGTAACAAAATAATACAAAGTAAAAAATTAGAAATATTATGTTGGCCATAAAGAAAAAAGAATATAATACAAAGTAAAAAGTAAATATGAGACTTAAACTAGAGACTTTAGAGCTTAGGATTACGTGATAAATATTATGTCGGTCATAAACAAAAAAGAAAACAAAAACAAATAATACAAAGTAAAATGTAAACATGAGACTTAAACTAGAGACTTTTGCACCTGGGAGATTTGATCCTTCTCGGCGCTTGATAGAGCCTAGGATTTGGATCTATGCTGGTATTACATCATTCGAAACATAGAGTTATAGATGGAGCTCGTCACCACATGTGAAACTTGATGATTGTATATCTAAGTTGTCGTTTCTACAAATAAATAGTTAAAAATAATTTATGAGATGTTCTAATGTCGCCGTTTATTCTAAACAATAATTTAAATGTTGAAAACTTCATACTTCAGCATAGCATTTATGGGCAAATAGAGCACTCAGACAAATTTCAAAATTTTGCAAATTTTGGATACATGACAATGTTTCTTCCAATGAGCTTCTTCAATATGTTGGGTGAAAAAAGTGGACAAGCTACAACCTAGAAATCATTCTAACTTAAAAATAGAATCAAAGACAAAACTAAAACCCAAATTTTTTCAATATGTTGGGTGAAAAAAGTGGATAAGCTGCAACCTAAAAATAGAATCAAAGAAAAAACTAAAACCCAAAATTTTTCAAAACGGGACAGAGCTTTCTGAACTCTCGAGATAAGAAAAGCATGCCATCTCTAGATGCTTATTCTAACATGAGAAAGCATTAAGATCCCAACTACTAAATAAGGTATTAAGATAGATAAATTATTTACAAAATTTATTTGATTTTTAACGGTTAATATGTTTTTAGCTTTTTTTGAAAAAAAATTTCACTTTTATTTAATAACTCAAAAACATGGACTTGAATATGACACTAAAACTGTAACCAAATCTGGTACTAAATTTGATTCTAAATATGGCTCTAAGCTAAACCTGGTGCTAAATATAGCACTTAATTTGGTTCTAAATTTAATGTTAAATATGATGCACGAAATACTATGCTTTAAACATATTTTCACTTTAATTCACTCCTAAGCTCTATCAAATCTTATTCATCTATATTTTGAAATATTCAGAAAGAAAACTATTAATATCCCTTTCCTTCTTTTCATTAACTCCAAAACTTACATCTTCCTCATGCTTTCTAACTTTAAAATCTACAATAGCAAGGTTTCCTTTTTATTCACATGCAACTTCTACATAAATGCAACCTTCTTCCATTACTACTAGTGCATTTTTCAATGCCAATTCAATTTCTGGCTTACAAGCCAAGATTTCTACAACTTCAACTGAAGACTTATTAAAAATTTCTTCATAAAATCCTACTTCATCTGCTGTGAAGTTTTCGTTGCCTACTCTTATGAACATTAGTTTACTTGAATGTTTACTTATTAATTCAATTGCCTTTTTATAATATTTAATTATTCTTTTGTGACCTATTTTTATATACTTCTTTTTCACAGGACTTTTTTATAACAAGAATATACAACACTTCTTGCAACAAAAAAAATGCTACTTTTGTTAACTTGCTAATTTACTTTTAAAACACCGAACAAGTTACTTAAAATCCTCCAAATGACAAGAAAAGCACCACCCTGCACTTCATAGTGCTTATTGCTTCATCAAAGACTATTCTTGCAAATAGCGCCCCTGAAAGTGAATGGGAGGCAAAAACGTTTTGAATTTGGTTTTGGTTTCCCGCTACAGATTGGTGGGTGGTGCCTGGCTGCCTGCACTAGGCGTCCCGTCCTTGCCACGATGATGGATGATTGCATAATTTTACTTCTTATAGCGATATTGTCCAGACGATGATGTTGGAAAGGACAACGGAGCCTACGGGCCCGGACTTCGGGAGACAAGAATGACGGGCTGTAGTCGTGGGAGAATACTATCCGTCATGCTCCCAATATTGGTGGATTCAGGCCTTGAATTTGATGGCATGTAGAACGTATTTGAAGGATTTTTAAGTTTAGATGCTAATATTTTTATTATGAGAATCTAACCTCCCACAAATTTACAACTTAACCACAAGTTAATCAACATTGATAATCCATTATTTCAATAAACTTTATTACATTTTCTATTTGATTCCTGTTACATGAATGAACCAAAAAAAAGAACCACTTTAGATAGCTTTTATTCTACGCCACTATGAAGAATAATGCGGCTGCTGTTCGGTGGGCTGCCTGTCTAACTCTGTTCACAACACATCCGAATAGACATCCACCGGCATACAAGATAAGGACGCCACTTTATCAGCAGGTGGCGGGTAGTTACTCACACTATCCGGGATTGGAAAAAAATGACATATCGTAGTCAACTCAAACACTGAAATTGCGAGCGGATTTCAGAATTTTAACAATTTGGGTTCAAAAATAAAACTGCCCAGTGGAATGGCAGTTGTCACAGTTTGTATTATGCAGAATTCTTTCCAAAGTTTGTCGACTACATTGGTCTATTCGATTTATTTTGATTCATGACAAATTTTTAGTTTAAATAATTTTTGAGGTCAGAATTTCAAAATACATTTATCGTATAATTGTATTTTAAGACTTTTTTTGATTGGTTAAGAGTGGTTGTAAAGAAACAGGTTAACGGCTCAATATCCAGATCTGGTAGGAGTGGAAGTTTGAGTCCTTGAGATAGATCACCAGTGAGTTAGTTTAGATGACATATTTTTTTGAATAATAAAGATGAATCAACTTATATTTATCCATAGCAATCACTAATAACTTTCCTCACTACCAGTTTAATAACTAATTTATAACAAGTTTTATCATCTTCACGAAAAAAAAATTATATTTTATTGTAATCCAAACACATTAAAATTTTAGGGTTATTTCACACCAAAATTCTTCAAACAAATAATTTAATGGTCAAATTCAAAACCTCATTATCTCGATGCTAATTTTTATGAAAATGCAATAATAATTTTCCCTGTTAATCTCAAAAATATATCACATATATATATCAATGAAAGAACTGCTTTCCCGTATGGAAACATATAAAAGCATCATCATTGTTTTGTCCATGGACAAATATAAACCACGAGAAAAAGAATTTCTCGTCGCACAACATCTTTGAAAACAACTAAATCCCTGAAAAACAGTGACATTTTACCACTGAATTATGATAGAATCTCATCATTAATTTGCACCTTCTAAGCAAAACCCATGATTCGAACACAGGTGGAAGCATTCCATTTGTCCATGTATGCGTGAGAGCCATGTCTAAGGGGCTTTAGGGTCCATTCTATTTTTTCACCCCTCTAAACATACCATAACAAGAGTTACAAAATGGTGATGTCTTTGTGCTTTTGGTTAAAATATTTGTAGTTTTGGAAAATTTTAGAAACCAGCAAACCTCATTTTTCTGTTTATGTTATTCCTGGTTCATGTTTAGTATTGAGCTTGAATCACTGTAAGTGTAACTCATTATGTGTTTACGTGTAATATGATATCTAACATTTATTTTAGCTGATAATTTATTAAGAATTAAACCGGGTGCAAACTTTTAAAATGGGGTGCAAACTTTTCATGAGTTTTGTATATTTAAAAGAGTTTGCACTTAAAAAGATTTGATTTTTGTATGCACTTATATATAGATGAATTTTTCTTTTCAATATATTTTGTGTTTTATTGAAGTTATTTTTTTATTCAAGGAAAAATGTAATTTTTGTAAAGTTGATATATGACACTTTATTAATATAATAATACATTAAGTAAAAAACAAATATATTAATAAAAAAATTACAATAAGTATCCTTATTAAACTAAAGTTCAAAACAAATAGATATATATTCTAATTAATTAAAATTAAAAAATTCAATGAAATTTGGATATTTAAAAGAGTTTGTATTTCAAAAGATTTGATCCTTGTATGCACTTATATATCTAAAGTTAAGATGTATTTCTCTTTTCAATGTATTTGAGTTTTATTTTTATTGAGGTTATTTATTTTTATTGAAGGAGAAGTGTAATTTCTGTAGAGCTGACACATGGCATTGTATTAAAAATAATAAAACATTAAGTAAAAAAATTACAATATCTACCCTTAACCTAAAGTTCAAAACAGATAAATATAAATTCCAATTAATTAAAACTAAAAAATTCAAAGAAACTTGGATATTTACCAATTGATATTGCTTTCAATTAAATTTCGCTATGTCCAATTAATTACTTGATATATGAACTTTATAAAATTTTCTTATCTTTACCTCTTTGCAACTTACATGGTTTATTAAGACATGGTGGTATTCATCTTTTATGATTTCATATAATATAGTATTATTACCAGCATAAATCCATCTTAACTTTGGATTTATCATGAGGTGATAGGGATCAAATCCCTCGTCCTGCAAGCTTTTCCTCAAGTTTTTGCAGTTTAAAAATGTTTGCTAGTGAATCCATGAAAATGGGTAACACTTTTTGTCCAAAAGTGACAATGAAAATTTGATTTTTTACTCATCTATTAAATCAAAGCTCTCAAAACTCATATATGCATTGTGAATTCTAACATGCAACAAAAAACAAATTGTAGGGAATTATGTTGTCTTTTCATCTATATTTTAAAAATAATAATTTATTATTATTTAATATGTCAAATTTGCATTTAATGATATGTTTATTCTTGTAAAAGGAAAAGTTAACAAGTGGCCTGTGTGCACTTAAAATAATTTAATGATAACTGCATAACTATTCCAAAAACATATATGAATATGCACTAGGACACACATATTTTTAATTTATTTTAGAAAATTATATTTTTTTAATAATTTTCGAAACTCACCATTGAAAATTTTAATTGTGTTTTATATAGATGTGTGTGCACATAACCTTTTTTTTTTTTACTCGTTACAAAAGTTGAAAAACAAAAATACCCTTTTGAAGATGAAGTTGATGTGGGGCATATATATTTTTTGAAAATTTTTTATCGTGTACTTTTTATGTTGTTGATTTTTCTTTAAGTTGATTCCAAGTTGTGAACATGGTTTTAAGTGTAAGTTTGAAAAAAAAAATTATCATATGAACTCAAAAACTCATAAATTATATGTTAATGGATAGACAATTCATTGACGAATCCATCGATATGAAGTACTTCACCTAAGGTGCATGCAGGAAAATGATTTAGGCCTCATAAAGACGCCATTAAAATTAAATTTGCAGAAAATGTGTTAAAATCCCATTGTTAAATCCCTCAATCGAGCTATTAGCTCGATTGAGGTTTTTAAAATCCTGGATCGAGGTTTTGATGTGCATTTTTAAGTACCTTGATTGAGGTTTTATGTGTGGTGTAGATAGAAGCTCGATCCAAATTCTAAAATCTTGGGGTGCCCATTCTTCTTCTTAAAGTTAACTATTTGGGTGCCCTTGTAAGAACTTTTAGTTAATGTTATAATTGTTAACTAATTATTAACTAATTACTAACTAAAGAAATTTTCCTAGCTAGTAATTAGTTAATAATTAGTTTCGATAGGAATTACTAATTTGTTAGTAATTGTTTATTTGGTTACTAATTAGTTAATAATTACTAAGTAATGAAAGTTTTAATAAATCAATGTCTAAGTTACATCAATTAAATTTGATATATCTTCCAATCAATAAATTTGTTATATATATATCAATTAAATCTTATATTTCTTCTTCAAACTAAACTTGATAAATTATTTGGAGTATTTTTTTTACTAGATTAAATAAATTTTAATACTATATATATATATATATATATACACGAAGCATAATAAATTTATAATCATATAATCAAGAAGATATAATAAATATATTAAATTAAAATCAAACATAAAACTATAAGATAATCAAATTTAATAAAACATAATTTCAAGATGAAGAATGATACATGTGGGCATTAGTAAATACCTGGAAGATGAATTAGGTAAAGGCAACAAAATGACCACTTCCTTTAGATTTTCTATGTGTGGATATGGGTCGCATAGTAATTGGTGTTATAGATGTGACTGAAATAATAAAAAACGGGGATAATGTTCATTCGGTTGTTGGTTCTTAATCACAAGCAAGGATTAAGAACCAAAAGACTAATATCCCCATTTTCTATTATTTCAATTGCATCTATAACACCAATTACTTTGTTATTATATCTATAACCCCTCTCTACAAGTCCTCGGTCAAGCTTCTATGCAACAAACATGGTGAAATAAGTCATGATCTGTTGTTGTTTTATTTTTATAACTATTGCAGGAGCTCAATTAAGCTTCTAACTTCCACATGAAGGATGTCATGTACCTGGTGACCTCACAGTGACTCTTGGGTCACCGAGTACTGGATCTGCTAATTTAATTTTCCTATGATATGTAATTTTATTCTTCTAATGATTTGAATTATACATTTACAACAAAAATAAACATATGTATAATCACTCATAAAACATATATGAAATCTCTATCAACTATTACCATAAGCATGCATTTACATTGCCATTATTTTGGTTTCATAATTCAATGGTGGAAATGATTAATACAATCATAAATAAATACCATACATTTATTCACATAATGAGCTTATATGAAATATAGCTAACAGACTACAAACCAAGGACGTTTATCCCAACTGTACGATCTGTCAAGGCATACATTTCTTTGATTGAGCCACCCCTGAGTTGGGGATACCCATCCACATGAAGGTATTGAGTTTATCCTACAACTACCCAATCCCCTATTCTCGGTCTAGATCCAATTCTCCAATTCTCCATTCTGGTGATGGTGGTACAACCATTGGTAGTTTAGGTCTAACAGAAATGATGGTTCATACATGGAAGAATGATGAAACCATGGTCTAGCAGCCCAAATGTGTGTCTCTGACAGGATGAAATGAATGAAGAATGGACTAGTTCTCACTATTTATATGCATGGTGGAGACTATCCAAGTGACACCCATGGTGATAAGAACTAGCCCCTTGGCATCCATGTAGTTGGACACTTTTCCCTTTCCGAAAGAGAGTTGGACAAGTGGCATGCATGGGTTGGGAACCTTTCCCCCTCTAATCCGAGGCTTGGGATATTCTCTCTCCTCCTTGTGGAAAGATAGTCCCCCATCTCTTCTTCACCCTTCTTGGTCTACAATAGTCGTGTGTTTTTATATTGAATGTAAAATGCAAAAAATACATTATTTTGGTCTCAGTGAACCATTCATGTTTGGATTCTTGACATTTCTATCATAGTGACATAATTACATTTTGGAGTTAGAAATGGGGTGTTACATTCCCCCCCCCCCCCTAATTTATGCATTGTCATTGGTGCATCATCAACACTATATATACAATGACAGAATGTAACATGTCCTTAAATACGTACAATATATTGTTGCACCACCTCCTTTAGTTTCCAGGTTGCTTTCTTAACCATAGTTTCCATAGTGTTCTTGGTCCTTGCAATCTAGCATATTTGTCAGCCATCTCATCCAAAATGAATCAGCATTTATCCTCCACTAATTCCTTATTTTTCTTTCAAGTCTTGGCACATCTACATGTACCTATGTCATTCATTAAAAATAAGTAGGCATGTTATAATCATTCTCATGAGACCATCATAAAGTCCATATATATATATATATATATATATATATATATTCGAATAAAAAATTCAAGAACATATATCCATTTCATTAAATAAGTATGGAAATCTCTATCCAATACTTATCTACATGCACATTTCTTTTATTTCACAAGGTTTCAACATTAAATAATTCAGCTCACTGCTCTTCTTAAGGTTCTCATGTCTTTGCAGTCGCCTTCTTCTTGAGCTTTCCAACTTACAATTTTCACTATGGGCTCATAATAAGTAGATTTACCATCCACCTGTGTCATAATCATAAACATACATGTATTAAGAATCATACTTTTATATATCAAATGATATTGGATATCATTATCATCACAATTAAATTCCTGATAAAAACATGAGTTTCACACATAATACTTAGCTTTCAATGGGAAGAGAAACAATCCATGTCTTCTTTATGGCTGACTTTTACTGCATATCTAAGACTTTATTTTCCTTTCTTTATATATATATATATATATTAAAACAACTCTATTCTCTCAAGAAAACTTTCTTGGATTCCATCCAATGTGGCTAGTTTTTCATGCAATTCTTTCACTACATTCACAATAGCTCCAATTTGTGTAATTGCTTTTTAGATCATGCAGTCCATAGCTCATGCTCTTCTTGCAATGTGTCCTTAGAAATCATACATTTTTAATTAACTATGAGGTCCTTCCAATAGTGTTTTTTCCTTTTCATATGGTAGTACTCAATCTTATTTATGTTCTTATACTCGTTGCCATGTCCAAGAAAAGCTCTACCTATAGTCTGTCTTCTTAATGAAATTTTCAAATCATCCAAACAACAATGGGAATTCTTTCATATTCTCACTTCATTGCAATATTCATAATAACCCATTAAATATTCTCAAAATTATAATGCCAACAATTCAATCATTTTTCAACTTCCACTTATTAAATCCAACAAAATACCATTCTCCATATATGTATTACCAGTGCATCAAGCATTCTCATAATGTAATCGCACATGTGCCAACAAGCACATTCATATTTTCTACTTATGCATATTTCCTCAATGCATCTTTGCATTAAGTCAAAAATTCTGTAATGATAACTCTTATTATCTTCCATGTTATGTTAAAGGATTCAAACAACACCTTGACACATCATCCATCCACCTCACAATTACTTGTTTGATCATCTAGATTCCCTCCTCTTCATTCCAAACACCTCACTAAGAATATACTTCTTTAGTGCTCTTTAGTGTTGGCACATAGGTTGCAGTCCAAGACATTGATCAAAATAAAGGAGATTTTGGATATTTGTGTGGTGCTATAGCATTCCCAATTCCATCAACACATGGCACCCAAGCGTGAATGTAATACTCATTTGAAATGGATATTAACTCCTAACCATTTCCATCATGGCACACTACTCATAAATGCATCAAAATATTATAAGATATTTTTAACCCAAGGATTTATGCCTTTTTAATCATGTATCGATGACATACATGCATGCAAATGTCACCATGAACATATCAACGAATATATCAAGCATGATTGGAAGAATTCTTACCCAATTCCTCAATTCCATACCTATATGGTTTCCATCCACACCTTAGATGTTACCTGATCAAATCGTGTTTTACAGGAACTCACATGATTCCCTCCATCGACCTCATGACAAGCACTTTCCTTGTTCCCTCTCAATGTGAGATTGATCTCCACAAGTAGTTGCATCATCAAAATCTTCAACTAGGTTCTCAAACCTTCATGGTTATACAACACATTAGAAACCATACTTAGTTTTCATGAACTACCCATTGCATATAACATGATATCACTCTTATCCTATATGAAATATTACGTACATGCATTCAAGTATATTCTCATGTACTCTATCTATATTATTCCTCAATATGCCTACTAGTGCATATGCATACCAGTTAAGCTACACTCTTTCATTCTTATGCCATAAAGCTATCTAGACATAGCTACTTTCCTAACATAAAGAAACATAAACAATACAAAAGGAGAGTCAAATAATTTCTCCCTCTCCATTCCTCTCGATAGCATAGGATTCATAGCTTAACAAATCTCTTCCATGGCCTCTCTGCCAATTAAATAACAATTCATTAGATGCAATATTCTCACCCAACTATTAATACTTAATTCATATTTAAGTTATACTTTCGACTTAAAAAAAATACAATTCTATTTTAGAAACAAAATAGAGATTTATGATGAGGAAATCTCCCTTGTTCATAGTTCTGCTTTGTTTCACACATGCGCCCTTTATTGTTGCACCCAATTATTTCCATCCTTGCATCTTCTTTGATTCTTTGGGTCACCTTTGCATTGTACTCATTTCCAAGGTCCATTGTTCCAATTCTCTCAATCAATCCAAGCCAAGACCAACTCGACATCTTCTTATCCAGACTTGCTTCTATCCTTGTCTAATTTTAGAATTTTTCTCTGCATTCCTTGGAAAATTTCTTGTTCAACTCTACTATGCCACAATCTCTATATCACAAGCTAATTCTACACCATGGAGTGCCTTACTCCCTTTATAGATATTTCTAGGTGAATTGAATTTCATCATTTACTTCGCGTTATTTACACATAAGTTGTTGGTTCATATCCTGCAACTCTATCTATCATGTATAAAGCTATTTGTTATGGTGGCTCACCCAACTCATCCATGGGGTACATTCACTCTTCTTCCTGGTTGGGCCGAGAGGCCCTTTCTACAGCCCAAAGTGGATGAGATGTGTCACGCCTGCCACATGTCGGCTCGAAATTTAAATTGGCTAGATTGTAAAATACATCTATATAAATATATATTGAATTTCAATTTCAATTTCCATTAATGCATCCTCACATTTTAAATAATTGTTTTCATAAATAGTTACAATAATAACTATTTTTCTTCATAATCAATTAATGAACTCATTTTTTTCATATTTGTAGGGTTTATGTGTTACTCTTTAGTATCCCAAATTGGAATAGTTGGCAAGTGGATGAATATATTGGATTATGTATTGTTAAGTAAATAATAGAACAATAAGTAGGATATTAGTTTTGTGATAATTGCAAATTAACTAATAATTGGGAAAGTGAAAGCATTTTACTTCACAATTAATTAATGAATGCAACTTTTGTGTATTTGTAGGATTTATATGTTATAATTTACAACATGAAATAGTTGGCACTTGGATGATTAAATTTGGGTAAATAACTATTTTACTTCATAACCAATGAATGAATGCAATTTTTGCCTATTTGTAGGAGTGATGTGTTATATTTTAGTTGGAATAGTTGGTGGTTAAATATTAGTTTTGGGTGAATATCTATTTTACTTCATAATTAATTAATTCATTAATTAATACAACTTTGGGCTATTTGTAAGATACCCAAATTGGAATAATTGGTGCTTGAATGATTATAACATAAAATATATTAGATTAAATGTATTTTTAAGTTGATAATATAACAATGAGTTAGATATTAGTTTTGTAATAATTGCATATTAATAAACCAACATAGATTCATCTTAATTCTCTATCAAGCATTGAGTCCAGGGATCAAATCGCTTGAGGTGCAAACCCCTTTTTAGAGTCCTAAACTTTTCAAGGGATTTGATCCCTATCGGCCCTTGATAGAGCCAGAGTTAACATGGATCTATGCTGGTAGATTCCCTACCATCCAAGCCTTTCAATGGTCTTTTTCTTGTGAATACAAATGTCTCCCATTCTATACAACCTTTATTACATGGTTTCCTTCTATCTCAAAGGGCTATAATTTACACCCTTCTTCTATGCATAGAAATACCGCTTTCTGCAACTAGTATTTCTCATACCTCTACAAGTCTTTACGTTATTGTATTAAATATCAATTACACCAACCAAGACATTGACATCTTTTATCCTCAATTTATTTCATGCAATTTAGATTGTGTAAGGTTTAAATCCATGCAATATTACATTCTTTGGCAATGCTGCAACAACCCTAATCACCTAATCAGTCATCCTTTACACATGATATACAATCCTTTTTGGTCTTATTTATGCTTCATTTGTAGCATTTCTATCACACCACAATCCTGTGATTCATATCACTTTAGCTTCAACCACCTATAGCTCTTTATGTCTCTTCATGCACTCCCTTTTTCCACATTTTGAATATGATAAATGTATGGCATGAACCTTTACAAAGAATCACATTCTTCCATTGCACCTTTACCAAGAATTGCATTCTTCCATTGCACCTTCACCTAACAATGTCAATATCATCTTGGATGTAAGGGAAGTCATCCAAACTCATTTTTACATCTGGTATGTTTATATACAACCACATAACTCTCTTCTTAGGCTTAAGAAGAATTGGCAATCATCCACATTTGTATTTAACAAGCAACTGGACCATACTTAGCTCATCTCATTATGCCTTCCTTATAACTTACCACTATGTATAACCTAAATAATTCAACTTTAGAAGATAAATATGAAGAGTAAGCCACTTCTAAATACCTACACTATCTCCCTTGCATCTTTGTATTTCTATTCTTAAACTTCTCACGATCTCCATAGTTCCAGTGGATTTACATTTTTTCTATATTCATGTGTTTATATTTCTACATTTCCCACACTGATATATTGACCTTGGATGTCCTCTTCAGGACTATATGGAAACTACCCTTCTTCTCTTCTAGTCTTCTATATGTTTCTGGAAACTTATCCCGTAATTGAGTCTAATTCTAATACCATACTGTAATATGCAATCTGCAATCTTGTATGTCATTACATCTGTTAGACATAATTTAATTCTAAGAATTCAATAAAAATGTCCATATATATATATAATTTAAATTCTGAAAAACACCATTTGCCAATTTTGTCAAATAGGGCCTATAGGTCCATTTCTTCCCATTTCCTGAAAATTTCTATATTGCTTAGTTATGGGAGCCTGCTTCATCTTTATTCTCCTTATTATAATATTTACAATGGCTTCTCCCATTTCCATTTATGAATGCAAAGTTGAAAGTTACATCTCTCCAAAATCAACAATTTTGCCCCATTTTACACTATTCTTATAACTGCAATTATTCTGAAGGACCAATTTCTGAGATCTATAGAAGAAAATCGATAAAGAATTGGAATTTTTTATATTTGGAGATGATATCCTATATGATTTTGATTACCCAAATACTTTCATTATTCAATTATGATGCCCCCATCAAATTTTATAAAAGTATGGAATCAACAACTTTTAATTTTTGCATTTGTTTTCTAGTTATTTTCTTTGAAAACTGTTATCTACCAAACTAAGCATTTTGGAAAAATTTTACTCTAAGAAAAGTTGTTCATATTAATGAGTAGAACAAATGTTGAAATTAGTAAATTTTCTAGTTATGAGCTATGGGGCCAATTTTTCCTCCTGCAATTTTTCAAAAATCGACCTTCCACATGCACAAATAGTGGATTTCAACCTTCGTTTGCATCCTGGTTCCACATATTTCTGAATTTGGCCTCAAGGATCCCACGACAAAATCATAACAATTTGGACCTCAATCAGGCCCTCGTCCATCCTTGGGCTATACATCTTCAAAATCCATTAAACTAAAATTTATGCAAAATTGAAGCAGATTGGCTCTATCCTCCTCAATAAAAATCATGCATCCTCTGTAAATAGCGTCGAAATGGTGTAAGTAGCGTCAATTTCTAAGTTAATATGCTCCTATTATGGCTAAAATAAAATTTTATGTCTAGAATTTTTTTAATCACTTTTCTAATTTCCCCTGACATGGCATTGTGCTGATGTGGCATGGTGCTGACAAGGAATAGTGTTGATTTGGTAGTACAATTGTTCCTTGAGGTGTCATACAATCCCATATGTCACCACGTGACATAGCCATGTCACCCTCCTACTATTAAATGGTTTCAAGCTCGACGAAGAAGTGGTTTAAGAAAACAACTTTTGTGATCCTAAGCTCCAGCAATGATGCCACGTGTCTAGAGTGGTTTCCTTTCAGGAACGTTCTCCTTAAAATAAATTTCAAGTAACTTCAGGATTCTAAACACTTATGTACTGTTGATATTCCACCCCAAGATCTACTCCCATGTTGATTGACATGCAACTCTGATAGGGAAACGTCACTTCTTCCCATCCCATCACGTCACATCACTAAACCATATGCACCCTCCAATGTTGATTAAATAACCTAGTTTGATTTTAAAATTTGGCACTTAATAGGTGGTTTGGCGGTTTCAGGATCGACAACGAATTGGTTTAGACAAACTGCTTTTGAGATCTTGAGTAATTTCGGTGATGATGCGTGTCGTGAGTGGTTTTCTTTCAAGATCATTCTTATTAAAATAAAATTTGAGCACCTTCATGAACTTGAAATGATATGAGCTATTGATCAGATCAAAGATATTCCAAACCATTTAAACTTGTATTGCTCCTCACTTCATAGAATATGCAATTTTCGGTATAGATGTATAATTTCACCCAGAATCGACTGAATTCCATAGTTTTCACCACAGATTCCATCTATACTAAATTATGGAGGATTAAACATGATTTCCCCATCATTTTATCTGATGCATTTCGTCATACACTTCCTGTTCAACCTAGATTTCTTCCTATAGAATTCGAACACGGCCCATGTAGTCCTAGTTCTGCAATCTAGGCCTTGATACCAAATTGTCACGTACCTAGTGACCTCACGATGATTTTGGGTTCATGGGGTACTGAATCTGCTAACTGAATTTTCCTCTTATGTGTAATTTTGCTCCTCTAATGATTTCAATTATACATTTACAACAAAAATAATCATGTGTATAATCACTCATAAAACATATATGAAAGCTCTATCAACTATTACAAAATTAAGAATGCATTTACATTGCCATTATTTCGGTTTCATAATTCATATGATGGAAGCGATTAATACAATCATAAATAAATACCATACATTTATTCACATAATGAACTTATCTAAAATCTAGCCAATTGACTATAAACCAAGGGAGTTCCTCCCAACCATAGGCTCTATCAAGCCATATATTTCTTTGATAGAGCCACCCTCGAGCTGGGGCTACCCATCCACAAAACGGTACTTAGTTTCAGCTACATCTACCCAATCCCTTATTCTCAGTCTAGCTCCAATTCTCCATTCTGGTGATGGTGGTACAACCATTTGTAGCTTAAGTATGACACCAATGATGGTTTAGAAATGGAAGAATGATGAAACCATGGTCTATAGTAGCCCAAATGGATGTCTCTGACATGAAGGAATGGATGAAGAATGGGATAGTTCTCACTATTTATATGCACGGTAGAGACTAGCCAAGTGACACCCATGGTGATCAGAACTAGCCACTTGGCATCCATGCAGTTGGATACTTTTCTCTTTCCTACAGAGAGTTGGATAAGTGGCATGCATGGGTTGGCCACATTTCCCCCTCTAATCCTAGGTTTGGGATAATCTCTCTCCTCCTTTTGGAAAGATACCCCCCCATTTCTTCTTTGTCCTTCTTGGTCTGCGGTAGTCATTTTTTTATATTAAATGTAAGATACACAAAATTACATTGTTTTGGTCTTAGTGAACCATTGCTATTTGGCTTCTATCCATTTCTATCATAGTTACATAATTACATTTTAGGGTTAAAAACAAGGTGTTACAAAGGAAATATCCCGTGACCTTTTGTTTTTAAAAAATTATGGGACATAAAATATTGAGTGAGCTTTTAGAGCTCGATCGAGGGTTTTATTAACTTTTGATTGAGCATTTGGTTAAGCTCTAGATCGAGCTTTTGAAAGATCAATCGAGAGATTGAGAAGAGCTTGATCCATTTTTTTTTTCCATACTCGTGACCTCTGCTTGCAAAAAAGTGTTACTCATATTCATGGGAACACCCTTGCAGCTTGAGAGATTCGATCCCTATTAGCTCATTATATATCCAGAGTTAACATGGATCTATGCTAGTTTATTTAATGTATTAAGAAGTACCAATAATATTCCGACATTATTATTATTACTTTATTTCAATTTCGTAAAATATTGTATTAGAACAATATGTGGGTATGGATGCTATAATCTATTGAAGATTAGGTTGTAGAACTTAATATAAATCTATTTAGCAAGTTTATTTATGTTTTAATTTTAATTTTTTTCCTAGTTTGTTTGTGACTTGCAGGACTAGGTGCATCTAAGTTGTCAAAATCATGTGGATCTAAGTTGTCACCACACTTTAACCCTTAACACGGATGGATTTGTAAGTGTCTTCTCTTGCCTAACTTGTGGAGTTTGAACTCAGGTCGCCATGGAAAATGAGGCCCGTCAAAACTAACCATGCTAATGAAATTTAACATAATTATATTTTAATTTTCAACCTAAATTATATATATATATATATATATAATTCAACGTAACACATCTCACCCATTTTAATTAGCAAAAAAAATGTATTATAAATAAATACTTATTTTATATATAATAGAGTAAACAAAATACTTAAAATGTAATTAAATGGTACAAATCAAGCCCATTTGATTATACCACCAACATGAGTAGAAAATACTCCTTAGGAGAGAAAGAATAACCTTAATCCTTATAAAAATGAGTATACAAGGAATACATCAATCGTTACATTCACAATGGCATCTAATGAAAGTATTAATGTATAAATTTTGAATACCTATCACATGTGCATTTCAAATTCTATACGTATAATTGAATCTAAAAAATACTCAACTGCATGCATGATTAGGATACCAAAACTCAAGCTATATGGAGTATTGAATATCCATGTTCATTAAATTGACATACAAAGTCCTATTTAATGAATGTAATAGAGTATAATTAGAATATTTATCATATACAATTTAATACAAAATCCTATTTAACGAAAGTAATATAGTATAATTCGAATATTTATCATATATAGATTTTAAACATTATATGCACAACTTAATTTGCAAAGTTGTAACGTCTTCAACCATCATTTTGACCATGTAATGAGTAGTCTTCAACCATCATTTTGACCATGTAATGAGTAGTTACAGATTCTATACTTTTAAATTCAGCTCCATGGAGATCATAATTTTCATTTAAAACTAATTCTATACTTTTAAATTCAGTTCCATGGAGATCATAATTTTCATTTAAAACTAATTTAAGACTGACATGAACACATTTACATTAACAAATATATTTCATAAATACCACATGTATAAACCATAATGTTCATAAGAAAACCAAATATAATTTTGGATATTTATTGACAACAATGAGTATTTATTTTTTAACTAAAGAAGATCCAAGAAACTAGTTGTGTCAGATAATTTTTCACCCAACAATAGGTACCAGCTATATATACTACCTCCAAATTGGCTATGAGGCCACCAGGGTGAAGGAAACAATTACAGGCTTCACTTTCTCTCGGCCTAATCTATTTGCTCTCATGCTTAGGAAATCTTATCAACTCAGAGCACTACAAGAATCTCATTCATTCATCCCAACCACGCAACTCTCTTCCACTAACTCACACAATGCAAGGAATTCCTACCCATTTTCTATTCAATAGGCCCTCAAAGTACCCATCCCTTATAGTTCTCTTTAATGTGTGGAGAAAGAGTCTAAGATGCTATATGTTTTTAGATAATTTCCTCTAAAATCAATTCATGACTTATCAAGTATCCAAGGGCCAATAAATATGTAGCAGGTAAATATTTCCTATCTTTACTAGTCTCTATGCTCATCTACAACCATCATTTTTCACTTCGTGTCTGCAATTTCCTCTTCACGGTGCTAATTTTTGGTAAATCTCCCAGTTTGGTAATTGGCAATGGAGAGAACAACATGAAAACTATGCATTGTATGAACTCTTCCATGGGGAGTGAGTGATAGATCAAATAGAGATGAGAGGATCGGTGAAAGGACAAGTGACATTAGTTCTCACCATAAAATTAAGAAATCCTACAATTGTCATAAGAAGTATATTCATCCCTTGCTTCCATAACTACATGAGAATATTTTCCCACCAAACTGACACATGTATTCAATGACTGGATTTGATAAGCGAAAGGAAGTAAATGGATCATTTAAGGAACATGGAAGAAAAAAATGAGCTCTAAATATGACACTTGGTATATGAGGATTTACCACTACAAGAAAAAAGGTCATTGGTGAGGGTAAAAAAATGTCACCATAAGCTCATTGGTGATGGTCAAAAGGGGCTCTGTCACCAAAATATGAGCATTGCCAAAGGTACAGTCATTGAAATTAGAGGCTATGTGGTGACATTCAAGGTACGCCACTAATAATTAATGTTATGTCGGGTTGTGACCGTCACCAATCGTTATGAAGTGTTGGTGATGGACCTATTTTGGCCCTTGCCATTTGATGCATATATGGTGACAGTCAATAACCAATCATTGGTGAGGGTCAAGACATGCCACCATAATCTCATCGGTGATGGTGAAAAGGGATGACGTCACCAAAATTCGAATGTCGCCAACGGAAGTGTCCCCAAAAGTAGAGGTGATGTGGTGACATTCAATGTTTGTCACTAATAAGGATTATTATGATGGATAGTGACCCTCACCAATTTATATGAAGTTTTGGTGGTGGACCTATTGTGGCCCTCACCATTGATCATACACGGGTATGGCTAATAATCGTTGACTAGTGAGGGTTGAAAAATGTCACCATAAGCTCATTGGTGATGATCAAAAGGGCCTCCATAACCAAAAAACTAAACGCCACCAATGATGTATGATGAGGTCCTTGCAATGACCCTCACTATTTATGTTATTTCCATTAACATATCAATGGTGAGAACTGCTATGATATTGTCACCACTTTTCATTTTGAAAATCTTTTAATGACGCAAAATAAAGGACCGTTTCCATTTCAATTAAATTTGTAAAAAAAGTAATTATAATGGTCCTTAAAGGATAATGGTGAAATGTCACCATTGATTTCCACAATGGTGACAATCTTTGGAATGTATGAATATGGATAGTAGAAATACATTCATGTATCAGATCTAAGAAACATCTCATAAAAAATATTCTTCTCTTATTTATAAATGACAAGCGCAAACCCCTACCTTGCATTTACTATCATGCACATGTAAACTTCTTATATGTTCAAGCATCCAACCATGTATTTTTGTTTTCTCTATCATGTGCTTTCATTTTTTTGTGCTCCATATCATCTAAGCCTTAATCTTTTGTTCTTTCTACAATGGTTCCCACTAATAATGATTCGTTATCCCTTCTTCTAGTCATGTTGAGTTATTGTGGTTTCTTGTGGACATTACTATATTTCTTTATTTCTATTTTGGAAATATCAATGAGTCAATGGGATAATAATGTATTCTATGAGATGAGAATGTCAATATACTTGCCAATATACTTGTTAGTAAAGAGATGGCAAGAGGTGATCCGTAGATATGGCTTTAAACAAAGCTTAGGGGTAGCCCTCATACCCTAAGCCACATAGATCATAGACCCCCAATCCCAACAAACAATTGTTTATATCCTTTCAGAATTAAATAATTTCTGATTGATTTCTATTCATCACAAGTTATCGATGATAGTTTGCTAGGAATGTGGTGAACCAATGATATAGGGGCCTAGATCTGCTCCTTCTAGTCACACAAGCTTGATCCCTATCAGTCATTCCTTATTGAAATATTTACACACATACTCAGTCACAAATTTGTCATCTTGGATTCTCTGGTATTTATAACAATACTTTAAAGAGGGCTCCTATCTAGGATTTTTAGAGTTTAATACAGGATTATCTTGATCTATGCAACCCAATATATAATTGGCCAGTAATCAAGAATGAGATAGTCCTAGGACACACCCCAAGCTAAGGGAGACTAGCAACCCACTCAAACACAACCCATCTAGACTTGTTACTTAACCATCCGATGGAGCATTTACTACTCACAAGTTGGTGCCAGAAGAGAAAATATGGGTAGTGGTTCACTATAGGAATACAGGTAAGTGGGGCCCCATCCTTCTTGTAATGTCTCCTATTCAAATTCCATCAAAATTTTTCCCAACATGCCTGACAAGATGACTATGGAATTTTGACAAAAACATGGTTTTCAAATTGCTGTAGCTTACTGGGAATTAAATCTATTTGGTTGTAGTATTAGAAGAGAAGTATGTCCAATCATTGTTGATAGAGCACCTTCTTTGTTGTTATGAGCGTCTTTTTAGTTCAACCTACATAGATTTGAAGTGATAGCTTTATGTTGTGTTGAATGTACCTTACAAAGGCATATTTCTGAATTTGTTGGTTGTAGTTTACAAGGGGAAATTATCTGAGTGTTGGCTGTACTTGGCAGGGGGAGATTTCTATTCTTGTTGGTTGTACTTTACAATCACAGGAATTGTTACCCTGCATGGATTAATTTTAGTAGGCCTATAAACTTGCTTGCAAAAAATAATGCAGTAGGCCTATAAAGGTTTAAACTCTAAACTATGGTAATTAAAAATGTTCTCTAACTACGATTACATCATGACTATTAAAATTCTTGGATCATAATTATCTTGGCCATCATTATTTACCATTTGAGCAAATCCCAGGGACATAAAAATTTACTACCTAAACTTAGTTTCACATATTCCTTCAAAAGAGAATTTTGGAGAATGGAGTCAATATGTTGGAACTCATTCCAGTATATTGATTAAAAAACATACCTATACCTGCTATATAATTTCAGGTTGAATAACTTGCCAGTACCTAAAGCCCTCTTTGCAACAAATCCATCTGAACATAATTTTCTTCATAGTGGATTTTATATGACATCTTAAGTACATATGCCCCAAAATGGATGGTGTGGACCTCCCAAGCTGGTCAATGCAAACCCCCTAATCCATAGTGAAAATGTGAGGACCTAAAAAGCAGAGAGACACATTTTAACCCTAAGATTTGCCAGCAAATAATCAAAAAATATTTTGTGCAGTCCGAGATATATAATAAATTAAATGGTTTAATAAAGGAGGCTATAAAAAATATAGAGCCTCCAGCTTTAATCTGTATTTTTTTCTCCTTGTAAAACGTGAGGACCTAAAAAGCAGAGAGACACATTTTAACCCTAAGATTTGCCAGCAAATAATCAAAAAATATTATGTGGAGTCCAAGATATATAATAAATTAAATGGTTTAGTAAAGGAGGCTATAAAAAATATAGAGCCTCCAGCTCTAATATGTATTTTTTTCTCCTTGTAAAACTTGAGAATTTTCTCTTTATAATTGTCATGTTCCAAGCATTAGTTTCAGCAGGTATATAAACGTGCTTGAAAAAACAACAAAGTAGCATATCCTGTGAATTATTGGTGTTATCGCAACTTACATGCATTTTTTAATTCTCATATATATCATAATTGTAGAGCATCTATAAAAGTGCAGAATTCCTAAGATTCATATTGGCATGAAATTACACATTTTTGGGGGAAATGCTTCAAGAAACTTCCTCTGATGGGTTGCACTGCAAGGGCTAGAATTTATTTTCTTACTTGCCGAATATGAGGTGTATCTATACCCATCAAAATTTATTGGGACTAGTACCCCACCTCATCCCTTTTAAACTCAAGTCAGTCAGGTGGAGCAAACCACAAGGAGAATGCAACCCTAGTAGATGGTGATGACCAATGGCCTGCTCGAAAAATTTGCACATTTGGTTATTATTGTTATAACATTTTACTAATTTGAAAAAGAAAAAATATCACATTGTTATAAGTAAAGTAAATAGAACTGATTCACTAACCTATTTACACAATAACTAAAATAGATATATAATCTTTCTTAAGCATATGGAAACAAGATAGCAAAAGTTGATATAAAATGATGTAACAACAATTTAATAATGTATATCTATAGGCTTGGCCTAAGCCTGTAGGATGAGTTGTTTTTTACATTTACAGCTGCACAAATGGAAATCAGACATATGGGCCTTCTTTGGATTCATGTCACCCAGCTCATCCTCCTATTTGTTCCTCCCAGTTCATTCTAATGTTAACTGAGGACTGGATTTATTGCAGATTGGTCACAGAACAAAGGAAGCACAGTTTATGCTTCGGTTATGATGAAATGTTAATAAGTGTCAATGGAAACTAAACAAGCACTATAATTCAACACCATTGACAACAACAAAATCACAAGAAACTATTAAAAAAGCTATTCAAACAACTTTTTTGAACTCCAACGAAAAACATGAACCATACCTCAGTCATTATTTCTGCCAGGTGCTTGACAGTGACCTCATTATTAGGATTTCCAACATTGAAAATGTGGTTGTTTTCCCTAGAAGAAATTTCCTAAAAAATGAAACAGGTAAGTACAATAAATATATAAGAACCATACAAGATCAGTAGAAATCCCCCAAGGATTGTTGTTAGTTACAATCATCAAGAGAATAGGTCATCTAGCATATTGTGTCCCATATGTTTAAAGAATATTTCTACAATTCCATGCATGCAAAACCAACACAGAACAACACTCATTTTTTTCTTAAAGAAATCTATTGTGGAATAACTCCAATTTAATGATTTAAAAATAAAAAAACAAATGCAAACCACAACGAAAAATACACCACTATAAAATGATATAATACCATACCCAAGTTAACACATCTAGAAAGTCAAGATAAAGCAATTACAACCACATAGTAGTCCACTTACTTTCCAAGAGCATAATCAAACATAAAGGACAAGCTATAAATAATCCACTAGATAGTCTAAGAACATCTTAATTCAGTCCAAGAAAAAAGATCAAAACTAGCATTTATTAATATGCTTCTGTGTACGTCATTCATTCAACGTAAATCCAAACCATTATTGACCCAATATGCAAATTCTACAAATGTATATACAATGTAAATGTGAATATAGAAGAATCAATATGTTTTATTTTTTAATATTCAACCATATTCCTTCACAATATGAATAGACATAATCCACATTCATGACAACATCGACATAGACATCGACTATATCTTCTTCATTTACATATTTTGCTTCTTGAAATTATGTAACCCCTGACAAATATGCATGCTCAAGTTCATATGATGTAGTATTTATCAACCCTTTTGGAGGACATGTTAACACTACATACCAGTCAGTCTCAGCTAGATCTTGTACATAGAATACCTGTTTAGCTTGTGATGCTAGAATAAATGGATAATCTTTCCAATGATTCTGACTTAAGCATTGCTTCATATTCACCATTGTAAAACCCAAATCATGAGTTTTAATCCCTCTCTTATTGTATACATCGACCCAATTACATTTGAACATTGTGTACTCCATACAAAAATAGTCCAATGTAATTATTTCTTCTATTACTCCATAAAATGTGGTTTTCTGATGTACAGGGTTTGGATCTTTGGAACTTGATCTCATCATTGTTTCGACTTCCAAACATAGACCACTATTTTGGGTGGTTCTCTCATTATCCATGCTTTTTGTATGGTATGTATAACCATTGGTTAGGTATCCCTTGTACTTATTCACAAATTTCCCTGGGCCTAGCGCTATCCATTTAAGTGTATTAGACACCTTTCCATCTCCTTCCACCTACATATTTTCAATTTTTTAATGTAGTTAGAACACATACATCCAACCTATGATAAAATATTTAAATTTGTACATGACAATTTATTCAACATGTAATGATTTTTAAGTACTTATAATATAAATATTATAAAGTCACCTATTTTTTAAGTCAACTAGAAAAATGTTGGGTGTGGAGTCTCTGCAATAGAGCTTCATCTTTTTTGGTTTTGGCAAATGAGTTGGGAATCTCCATTTTGTGCATTCTGATTTGACAATTATGGACATTAAAAATGGTTGTTAATGTGTTTTGATAAAATATGAATAAAAATAATTTGAAATGTCAAATACATTATTCTATCCATGGATCTTTATTTTGTTAAACCACAAACAAACAAAATTTTGAAGGTAAAACATGTTACTTACTCTATCCATGGATCAACTTCATTTGTGTGAAATAGAACCCACCTATGGGCTTGTTCCCAACTAGTGTCATCCAATTCTAATGGAATTGAATCAAATAATGGCTTTCCATCAATAATTACTTCTTTGACTTCATCATCCCACACTTCATTTCAACCATGTGTGGTTCCAATAGCTTCCATACCTTTCAAGTATCCTCCACAAAACTTTATTGATTCCTCCACATTGTAGCTTTCAGCGATGCATCCTTCAGCCCTATTTTTGTTCTTAACGTAACTCTTGTATACTTTCATGCACCTACAAAAATAACATATTTTTTTTTAAGTAATGCCAAAAGATTTGAATAAATTATTCTTGTTGTGGTGCTTAATACCAAGTAAAGTTTCATGTACCTCTCAAAGGGATACATCCATCTATATAAAACCAGGACACAATATAGAATCTCACGTACCAAATGTACATTCGAATGCATCATTATATCAAAAAATGAAGGAGGGAAGTACTTTTCAAGCGAACACATTGTATCCACGATATCATTTTCCAACTTGTCAAGGCTCTCTATTGAAACCAATTTTGCACAAATTTTCCTATAAAAGTAACAAATATTATAAAGCATCTTTCGAACATCGATTGGTAACACATGGAACAGAGTTACTGGGAGAAGTTGTTGCATTAGAACATGGAAATCATGCACTTTCATTCCATGTAACTTAAGCTCTTCCATAGATATATGATTATTTGGATTAAAGCTATAACCATCTAGCATACCCCCAAATCGAGGGAAATGAAATGCCAAATAGGCCTGGGCCTGAGGGGCTTGAGGGGCCTGAGGGGAGCCGACCCCTTAATATATGCCTTCGGCGTAATAAACTAGCATACCCCCAAATCGGGGGAAATGAAACGCCGAATAGAGTTTCAAAATGTTCCAAAATGAGAGAAAGTTGTGTGTATGTAGATAATACTATTCTGTGTGTTGAAAGCAAGTTTAATGAATGTATTTGTGGAAGTAGGCAAGGGAGTGTTATCCTTCGGTTGTAGGCCAATACATTATATATAGTGAATTGATTACTAAGACCAATACATTATATAGGATGCAAGATTCCATGACATTCAGTTTATAAAATCTTGATATAGTATATTTTTTATTAATACAAAAAGTATTTTCTATCATTTGGTTTATAATGGATAACCATGGATGCAAAATTCAATGTTAAGAACCTTACCAAGTCACCACCAAATAATTTAGTTGAGTGTGTGTATTAATTAGTGGGCATACATTTAAACCCATAGTCATCTTTCTTCATTGAAGTAACAAGTCTAGTCAATTTTTAATAATGTGTTGCTCAGCTTACAACTCTACCTTAGGTTATGGAAGTTTCTAAAGCTCATGAAACTCAAGGAATTGGTAAAAGGAATAGCATGGTGTTTACTCCAACCATTCAACCTAATATCCCCAACCTACACCCAACTAGAACATCACAAAGGTCGTATCTTTAAGGAATTGTCTTGCTATGTGATTGGCATTCAACAAATCAACATGGCATTCCATCATGTTGACCCTATGATTGATCATTCTTACATGGGCATTAAATACCATCAAGAGAGAGGTGGGAACATGTTGTTTCTCAATGTAAAAATGTCACATTATATCAGAGATAGACTATAGGAGAATTTATTGGAGATGTTAATCCATTTGTAGGACATTTTTATCAAAGGATCAAGAATTTTGAAAAGGTGTGGCCACAAGCAGTAAATGAGCTTGGATGAAGCACAGAGCCATGCAAGTTCAAAATCATCAAATCATATATGAATAGTTCATGAAAAGTGAGCTTCATTATGAATAGTTCATGAAAAGTGAGCTTCATTGTTGCCGCCCTATCATATAATTGAAAGTTAGATATTTATTAAATCCATGCAATGACAATTATGAAAGCTACCTACTTCAATAAAGCTTCCAACAACCCATTCTAATAAAATTGTAAAATGTAAATTGTATTTTATAGTAATAGTCACATCCAATATGTTATTATCACAACAAACATGTTATTATGCTATTATCATACCACATCTTAACAATCATTTATTTATTGATATAATTTAACTTCCTTGTGATTGCCATAAACTTTATGTAAAAATAAAGTTATTGTTTTGTGAATACTGATTACATCTACTTATTGCTTAAATATAAAGCTGAAATTGATTGATTGAGTCGCTACAACGTAATT
Source organism: Larix kaempferi (assembly GCA_027924585.1). Taxonomy (NCBI): domain Eukaryota; kingdom Viridiplantae; phylum Streptophyta; class Pinopsida; order Pinales; family Pinaceae; genus Larix; species Larix kaempferi. Next base: position 2,250,393 of record BSBM01001218.1, read on the forward strand.
GTTTATGTTTGATATACATTTTCTTAAAGTTGATTGAATTCCGTTTAAAATATATTATTAGAAATTTTAAATTGTGTTTTTGAATCCATAAATAGATTCAACACCCTCAAATAATTAATACAAATTTTAATTTATTAATTTAAAAATTGAATTTACCTTATTCTTTTAACTTACTCCAACTTTCTACCACTTCAAGTAGCCTACAAATTATATATATAATTTGTGAGTTTAACTCGGTTTAAAAATTTGATGTTATTTATTCGTTTAGAGCCTACATAGACTCAATAACACATAGACATTTTTTTAAACTATTTTTTATTATCCAAAGAAATATAAAACAAACAATACCTTTGTATTTTTCTTCTTACAACTATAATCAACATAAAACCTACCACACCTTTCACATCTTGGTTTTTAATGGCCGAATATACAATTTAATGCTTTTAGCGGCTTTCATTTATGGAGATCTTCAAGCAGGTGATCAATCAATGGGTAGAGATTAAGGCCAACTTTAATTTAAGTATGACGGTCAGAAGAATAAAACATGGCCTCTCAACTATATTTATATTTAATTGTATAAATAGTGGGCGAATAAAACATTTAATTGTAATGTGGATATAGATACTATTGGGCGAATAATATATTTATCCACAATTAATTGGAATGTGGATATAGACATTGCAAGTTAATTTAACAACATAAATACAATGGCCATTATCATCGTCTGGCAACTTTTTATATTTCCACTTAAAATGAAAATACTTTCTTGCTATTGAAGTCAGTGATTTGGTAATCACATGGAAGGCAGGTATACATTGTAGCGTGTATCTTTTTGCATGCCTCTCCGTTTATTTGGTTGTATTTTATAGCGCTGCACCAATCATCAAAGCCAAATACAAATCGGGAAAGCTTTAGTGAGAGAGTTGCAAGCATAGATGTAAATTCCTCCATGTGGTTTTACGTATATTTTACCGAATTTAACATTCAAACTGAGGAATTTATTTGGCATATGCTCCTTAGTCTTAGGGGCAGACTATGTCAACAAATTTCGAAGCGCTCATTCCTTTCCGTCTTTTCCAAAATTTGGTAATTATAGTACCTGAAAATATTATGGATTGGACAATCAGAAGGTAAGAAATCCTCATTTTTCTACAGGACAGGTTTTTTTTTATAGGGCTATTCAATGGAGGGCTATGTGCTTTGGATTAATTAGTGGGTCCGCATGTTTTGTCTTTATTGTCTTGTTTATTCCCATTAGTGTGGTTTTATATCCAGTCCCTGGTTTTAATGTCTGGTTTTAGAAATAGTGATTTTGACTACTTTTACAATTTGCCATGTGTTGTGTATAAGAAATATATAAATCATGTCACTGTGAATCCTGTGATCTTATATCCAATCCCCTTGTTTTAATGTCTGGTTTTCGAAATAGTGATTTTGACTACATTTGCAATTTGCTATGTGTTGTGTATCAGGAATATATAAATCATGTCACTGTGAATCCTGTTTGGATCAGAGGTGTCCGACGCCCAATTCCAACTGAAAATGACAGAATTGTAATAAAAACGTTAGTCTTGAAAATGAAAATATAAACTAAAGAGAGACTCTTTTATCTAGTTTCAAGCTTCACAGTGATGTTAAAGTTTTAAGAATCAAGCGCAAAGCTTCTGGGTATTGTCCATTGCTGATTTTTGTGCTTTTTCGTTCTACCGTTTTGGGATTGAGTTTCTCATGCATATTTTCTAGGGTTTCAGGATTATTCGATGTATTTCTATACGATCTCACATCGGATGCAGGATTATTGGATGTATTCACGTACTAGGATTGGCTTGTGGAGTACAGTAGGGATTATAATGATAGATCCCAATCGCCGTTTCTTAAATTTGATAGGGGATTGGCACAAAGTATCTTCCCGGAATGCACCCAAAATTCATTCTACAGTATAATTCGGGTATCGTTTTTCACCAATCATTCATGTTTGTTATCCTGATCTGCCGAAATCATTGTTTTGGGTTCCATGTGACCTTCCACGAGTTGCTTCAAACTCTACTTGACTGCCTGCCTGGCTCCTGTGTGATTTTGGGTTCCATGTGACCTTCCACGAGTTTCTTCAAACTCTACTTGACTCCCTGGCTCCTGTGTGATGTTTTTTGGCTTTTGGAATTTTGCGATCACTCTGAGAGTCTGAAGCCTGACTATGGAATTGGAGGAGGAAGCGGACTCGGTGGTGGAGGAGGAGGCGGCTTGGGCAGAGGGGCCGGAGGTGGCTTGGGCGGAGGGGACGGAGGTGGCATGGGAGGAGGCTTGGGCGGTGGCGCTGGAGGCGGAGGTGGTTTGGGTGGTGGTGGAGGGTTTGGTGGTGGTGCAGGAGCCGGCTGTGGCGGTGGATTTGGTGGAGGTGGTGGCGGGAGGAATGGGACGAAATGTCATTGACAGGGGGGCATCTCTTCATAGGCCGTCGACAGACTACAAAAACCCGAGGGGAGCCGACCCCTTAATATACGCCTTACGCCTTCTGCGTATAAATCACATTAAATAATTTTTTTTTATTTAAATGAACCTTAAGCCTCCTTGAAACATCTCACGCACACATGGAGGAATGGAATGCTTCCACCAGTGTTTAAATCTTGTTTTTATTATACCATGCAAATCGATGATGGAATTTTACCATAATTTAGTGGTAAAATGACACCGGTTTTGAGGGATATAGTGGTTTTCAATTATGCTGTGTGATATTATTTCAATGAAATTGTGTGACGTATTATAGGATGGGTGACAAAAATTATAATATTGGGATATTCTGTTTTTGGGCAATGGTTTACTTTCGTCCATGGATAAAACAATGATGACTTTCTTATATTGGTCCATACATGAAGCCAATCCTTTCATCGATATTTTGTAGTGTAGAAATTGAGATTAAAAGTGAAGGATAATCTTTTCCCATTCATATATAAATATTCCACCTCAAACATATTAAAATTTATAAATTTATAAAAAATCAATATAAAATCGAATCAAATGGACGAATGCAATGGACAAACTTCGAAAAGACTTGTCCATATTAGAAGCTTGGTATGAAATCCTGTGACAACTACCATGCCAATTGGGAAATTTTGTTTTTTAATTATGAAATCCGTTGTTTAAATCGCAACAGGGAGATGTCATTTTTCTCCACTCCCAAATTCGTGCCAAAAGGATGAAAAAGAGAGGATGGGATGAGTAACCTTTATGAGTTGTCTAAATGATCTACAATTTTGCTCGGAAATCCTTCTTCCGGCGAAATCGTAGATCATTTTTCCGGTGATCATGACCCAAATTTGGATCTGTTTCTTCAGAATATCCAACGTATACCTCCAGTGGATCTGTTTCTTCACAATATCCTATGCCTACGCCTCTTACTAGTCAGATTTGGGTCGCGATTGCTGGAAAAATGATCTACGATTTCGTTCGAGGAAGGATTTCTGGTCGAAATATCATTTAGACAACTCCGTAACCTTTATCCACCAGCCACCTGCTCATAAAGTGACATCCTTATCTTGTATGTCGATGGGTGTCTATTCATTGTGCCGAAGAGGTGCATTCTAGAGGGTTGATGTGTAACTCCTTCCGTGCTCACCCTGGAGTTGACACATGTCTTTTTAAAATATAATAAAATATTATAAAAAATAACATGTGTGCTATTTAAAACATTTACAATGACATATATATAAAAACTACACAAATTAGATAAATTAGCATGTGATCCTCATTAAAAGGTTTTTTTACCATTTAAACTTGGGATCTTCCATTTACAACTTCTCATCTCATTTACTCATTACCAATTACTCTATACCCTATAGTCTTATAGACTTAAAGTATTGATCATTATATTTTCAAAAGATATATATATTTAAATATGATAATGAACATATAACCATGCAAACACAATGCAAACAAATCAATTTAGTTCATACTTATATTTTTGTTGGACATGCTTATTACATATAAAATTCTGGACACACATCAAAACTTGTGAATATAACTATTTTTTATGTGATTACAAATAATTTGTTTTTCAATTTCAAATAAATATAATATTCAATGGATTTATCACTTATGTTTATGAATGTTGTATTTTTTATGTGATTACAAATAATTTGTTTTTCAATTTCAAATAAATATAATATTCAATGGATTTATCACTTATGTTTATGAATGTTGTATTTTTTATGTGATTACAAATAATTTGTTTTTCAATTTCAAATAAATATAATATTCAATGGATTTATCACTTATGTTTATGAATGTTGTAATAATACAAGACAAAGATTATTATCATATGTGAATATTAATATCCTATCATGAACATGCCATTGACATTGATTTTACATTTTAGTGAACTTATGAGAGTTATTTTCTTACAATAGCACGGAGGAATCCAAGCCGGAGCATATAATACTACAGTCCAGAAATAATGTTCTTGTAAACTCATGAGCAATTGCCAATTTAACTCCAACCCGTACGCTCCTTCTGATCAGTACTGAGGACAGTCCTTGTGCAAATGGAACTATGACTGCTCAAAAGTTCCTTACAGAAAGTTCCATGGCCGTCGATGAAGCCAAAAGTTCCTTACAGAGCTTTTTTGAAATCTAGAAAATATAATAAATGGTTTCAAATATCTCTTATATTCCAATTATATAATTTCAAAAAAGTATATCTACAATTGCATTTTCTTTTTAATAAAATCTAAAAGATATAATAAATTACTCAAAACAAAATACGCTTAGGTTAAATTAAACAAATAAAAAATCGCTTAGTGAAAATTGTCCTTCAATTCCCAAGGATTTCTGGCATGTGGGTGGGGATTGAGTATTTATTATGTTAGTAATCTGAAGGGTGCCTGGTAATATTCCACAAAATAGTGCCCTGTAGTAATCCAGAGTGCAATTGAACTTTGAACTTCTTAAATCTGAAGTACCAAAATTCATTGTGGTTTGTAATGGAGCTTCCATTCGCCTCATCACTTGAATTTATTTGGAACTGCTGCCTCTCCTAGCATGAAAATGGAGTGATTCCCATTGGTTTCTTCTAATTGATTGGTTTCTTCTAATTGATTTGTAGGAGAAGGATGCAAGAGAAAAACTAAAATGAGAACTGAAAAATGCAATTAGATAAAAAGATATGAGTTGCTGCTGAATATTTTATTATGCATAAGAAGTTACACCCACAAGTATACTTTATGCAGCTATGAAATGATTTATTTATAGCAGATTTTACAAACAAATTGCTAATGTACTCCTTGTTGCTGGACGGTGGAGTTGAGCGGTTGGACGACTAGGTAGTTGTTAGTTGGCTTGATCGCTGAACTACTGCGGGGGGACAACGACTGTTGGTCGGTTGCTGAACTGTGGCTGCTGGTCGGTTGATGAGCTATGGTGGGACGATCTGTCAAGCTTATTTTTTGAACACTCCCTTTTAAGATTGACTTCCTAATGATGCCCAAACCTTTTCTTAGGTGTTCAAATCTCTCTGTTGGTAATGGATTTGTGAATAAGATTTGTAAAATTCAAGATATATTTCACTATTGTTGATAAGCTCTCTAATGAAATGATATCTAGTATCAATGTGTTTGTTCCTTTTGTGAAAGACATGATTTTTTGATAGTTCTATTGTTGAATTATTGTCACAGTAAATTTTTGTTGCTCCTGATTGATCTTGCATCAAATCTGACATAATTGTTCTTATCCATACTGCTTGATATGTTGATGTAGTTGAAAGAGTAACAATGGGTTGTTTTGGGGAAGCCCATGAGATTTCTCCTAAACCAAGATGAAAAATATATCAAGATGTGCTTTTTCTATTATCAATGCTACCTGTAAAACCATTGTTTGTGTAGCCAACTACTATGAAATCATGTGACCTTGACTATAAAATGCCATAATCTCTTGTTCCATTAGCATATCTCAAAATCATTTTCCTTGTTTGCCAATGTGACTGCTTTGGTGTCTCCATGAACCTCAAAATCAAACTAACTGCATATATAATTTCAGGCCTTGCTGCTGTCAAATACATCAAGATGCCTACTAATCTTTTGAACAAACTTGGATATACTTTTGTGCCCTTGTCTTATTTGCTAAATTTCAATCCTATTTCCACAGGTGTAGATGTTGGCTTGCAATTCAACATCTTGAACCTCTTCAAAACATCATTTGTATATTTTGTTTGAAAAATAAAAATTCTATCATCTATTTGACTTACTTCTATGTAGATAAAATATTTCATTAAGCCAAAATATGTCATCTCAAATTCTTTTTTCATTGTTGATTTAAACAACTCAATTGAAAAATTTCCTGTAAATATTAGATCATCAACATATAGGCATAAATTAAGACCTTACATTGACCTTTTACCTTGATGTAAAGAGTTGGTTCACTATTGCATTTTCTAAAACCATGGCTCAAGAAGTATTAATCAATGTGGTTGTACCAAGCTCTTGGGGCTTGTTTGAGACCATACAAAGCTTTTTCAATCTATAAAATTTATATTCATGACCCAAGATATGATAACCTGGTGGTTATCTCACATACACATACACTTCTTCCTGTAATATCCCATTAAAAATTGCTAATTTTCCATCCATCTAATAAAATTTCCATTTATGATGCCCTTCTATTGCTAACATTGATCTCACTGTATCTAATCTAGCTATTGGTGCAAAAGTTTCAATGTAATCAATCCCGGGTTGTTGTGAAAAAACTTTTGCAACTAGCCTTGCTTTATGCTTCACTACATTTCCATCAGCTTTAAACTTTGTCTTATAGACCCACTTTACACCTATTACATCTTTTCCTTCTGGAAGATTTACTAATTACCAAGTTTGATTTTTCTCTATTGCTTCAATTTCTTCATCCATTTCGTTTTTCCAACTTTCATACTTAATTGCTTCTTCAAAACATATTGGATCAACAACAAAAAATAAAGCAAAGTAGGAAATTAAATCATCATCCTCATTACCTTGACTTACCTCATATATTTCCCCGAGACTTCTTGTATTAACTTGAGTGCCATTTGACACTGAGCTATCACTTGACTGATATCTAAGTGTTGACTCAGATCTTGAAGAAGATTGAGGTGTTGATGCTATATTATGTGAGTTGGAGCCATTGTTGGGAGCATGATCTTCACTAAAATCTTTCATCTCAAATTTCTGCTGCTGATGTAGATTTTCATTCCAAATCCATTCTCCATCTTCAATAAAATTGACATCTCTGTTCATTATAGTATTTTTTGTGATTGTATTAAACAACTTGTATTCTTTTGATTGCTCACTATATCCCACAAAAATACATCTTTCTCCTTTATTATATAATTTCTTCCTATTTTCATGAGGAGCATGTGCATATGCAATACACCCAAAGACTCTCAAATGAGAAACATTATGTTTCTTATTACTCCATGCTTCTTTTGGTACATTATCTTTCACTCTTTATGGGGGAACGATTCAAAATATATACTGCACAAGCTACAACTTCAACCCAATACTCATTTGGTATATGTTTAGCTTTCATCATGTTTCTTGCCATTTCCATTATTGTTCTATTTTTTCTTTCTGCATTACCATTTTGTTGTGGTGTATAGCTAGTTGTAAATTGTCTTTTAATCCCATTTGCTTTGAAAAAACTCAAGAAATCATTGGAAACAATTTCTCCACCTCTATTTGTTCTTAGAATTTTAATGTAGTACCCACTTTGCTTCTTAACCATGACTTTAAACTGCTTAAAATTTTCAAAAGCTTATGATTTGTGTTTCAAAAAATATACCCAAGTTTTCATGGAATAATCATCTATGAAAGTTATGAAATACAAGCTATTGTCAATAGAAGGTGTCTGCATATATCCACACAAATATGACTGGACAATTTCAAGTGGAGTTCTTTCTCTATATGACTTGGAAATAGGAAATGATTCTCTATGCTTCTTACCAAGATTGCAACCTTCACAAACTTTTTGGTTGTTCAATCAACGACAAACCATTCACCATGTTCTTCCTATGCAACAAATTTAGACCCTTGAAGCTTAAATGACCAAATATTAAGTGCCATAACCAAGACTGATCTAAGAGGACTGCTTTGAAATCAACAGACAAATCATTTTGCAACCTTAAAGGGAACATCCTGTTTTGTGTCATTTGGACTTTTGCAATTAGTTTTCCACGTGTATCAAGAATCTCACATGCATTATCTTTAAAATAGACGTTATATCCCTTTTCTAGTAGTTTCCGAATGCTAATTAGATTGTGTTTAAGATTATGGACATAATACACATTTGGAATGTGTTTCTTTTCTCCTTGATTAGTCTTAAAGTTTATGCTACCTTTACCCATGACAACTACTTTGTTATCATCTCTCAATTTTACTTATGACTGCACAAGATTCATCTATGTTTGAAAACATATCATTTTTTCCGGTTAGGTGCTTACTATAACCACTATCTAAAAACCATACTTCTTTTGAGCTTTCTTGTGCACTATTACAAGTAATAAACATTGAATCACTATTTTTAGAGCGATTTTCTCTTGAAAAATTTGCATTCTGCCTATTTATATAAAACTTTTTCTTTCTACATTCAGGTGCATAATGTCAAAATTTTTTACAATTATGGCATTGGATATGTGATTTGTCATACCTTTGTCCTTGGTCGTGAACTTCATGAGAATGAATGCCACCTCTACCTCTTCTGCATGCAAAGAAATTAGAATTTTATCTTTCTTCATGAGAGTTGTCTAGTCTGCCACCTTCATTGCGGTTGGTAGTTCTTCCTCTTCCAAATCCTCTTGTGCATCTTGTGCCTCTGCTGCTGCTAACCTAAACTTGTGATTTGAATGCATTTTCCATGGAGGAACCAATTGATCTATTGATTCTTTGCTCATGGGTTTGTAAAGATTGCATAAGTCCATCAATAGAGTCCATATTCAAATAAAGGCCATTGTCAACCAAGTCCCATAATTCTTGTGAACAAAATAAAGTCTTCATCTTAATGCTCCAATATTCATAATTTTTCCATTAAATTGTGGAATTTGGGGTTGAGGGAGAGTACTGCTACTCACACCCGCCATAATTCAACTAATTTCAAAAAGCTATAGCAATTTTTACAATACTTTGTTAACACAACTGTAATGTCCCCTCTGCTACCTCAATCCTCCTGCAATAGAAATACAAGAGAAGGTACAATGTACAAGACCTTGGAGAGAATCTCAAGATTATGGCCTCGTTGGTAAAGCACGGTAAGTATCATTGTGAAGTTCCTAAGTTGTAATTTGAGTTTGTAGACTTAGGAGACTGAAAGGCTTGACATGACTAAATGAAAATGGCATGAATCTAGTGGGGGGAGAGGTTGAATGGCAGGAAGCCATGAGAATGATATAGTAATATATGACGGGTGTCATTTTGGTGTCGCGGGCACTTAAAGAAAAGTAAAGTGATTACATGGTGGTCCAAAGTTTTAGGTGTCATCCTAAGTAGAGTCACTATTAGTCGCAACATAATAGTAACTCCTATAACCTATCTATGAGCATGAGGATATCTATTATTAGATGATCATAAGTAAGAAACTAAAAAATCATCTTAGCAATTACTATTATCTTAGTTTCGACAGAGATAATCAAGTTTATTGTTGATATCCTTAAATTTAAAGAAGATAATGCCTTTATATTATAAACACCTTAAGCATAAGGTGTAAGAAAGATAATTTTGTTTAGAAATTATATAGAATTATCTTAAAGATTAAAAAAAATTGGTTAATAGTATGATTATGTAATTATTAAAATAATAGTATTAATATTGAAAATGGATATAATTGTTGATTTGTAAGCCCACAGAGGCCTAATATGTAATGATGTAGCATGTTAGCATTTAGTTTGCTTATGGTCAGAATTATGGGGGAGTGTTGGAGATAATTCCTCCCGCCAACTATTTAAATCCACCAACCACCGATACAAGAAGTTAATGCATTATTTGAAAAAGTAAATACGCCTTGTATGAAGAGGCATCCATATGTAAATGTGTTTGTATGTTCATTTGAGGTTTAATGAATGTAGAAGAGCCTAGAGCTCCTGTCCGTTTTTTCTAAGCCTTCGCCTACTTTGTTTTGCTCTGCCTCTGAACTTGTCAATTTTTATAGAAGTCACTTTTTTTTACTGCAACAAGGTGTTTTCTACAACCCAACCCTGGTATGAAGGAGAAGTGTAACTTTGTGCTCGACACATTCTACACACAAGTATGAATTGAAAATTGTGCAATATCACTCCACTTTCTTACAACAACAATTCATCACTGCTTGCAACCCAAGTCTTACATGCCAGATTCAATATACTCACCTCAATAATTATATTCCTACTTAGTTTTCCTTGATTACTTGCATATTTCTTATCAAAATATTTCAACAATGCTAAGATGTAGTTGTAACTTTAGCTTTATTTTGTTACCTATTTAAGAATTATATTAACTTGAAAGGATTATAATGCCGATTAAGCACTCTAGTTGTGTTAAGCTTAGAACCCCAATATCTTATTATGTAGTAATAAGCCATCCACTTTATTATGCGACTCTCCCAAAAGAACCTTGTTTGCTCTCCAAATTATCTACAACCTTCCTAGAAGACACCTACCTACTCTATGAATTATCTATCCATTATATGTCTCTTCCAATGACTCTTCCAATAAGCCTCTTCAATGTGTTATCTATCCATTAGATGTCTCTTCCAATGAGCCTCTTCAATTTGTTGGGTGAAAAAAGTGGACGAGCTACAACCTAGAAATCATTCTAACTAAAAATAGAATCAAAGACAAAACTAAAACCCAAAATTTTTCCATGCGTTGGGTGAAAAAAGTGAACGAGCTACAACCTAGAAATCATTCTAACTAAAAATAAAATAAAAAACAAAACTAAAACCCAAAATTTTTCAATGTGTTGGATGAAAATAGTGGACGAGCTACAACCTAGAGATCATTCTATCTGAAAATAGAATCAAAGACAAAAAATAAAACCCAAATTTTTTCAAAACGGGACAGAGCTTTCTCAACTCTCGAGATAAGAAAAGCTTGCCATCTCTAGATGCTTATTCTAACATGAGAAAGCATTAAGATCCCAACTACTAAATAAGTAATTAAGATAGATAAATTATTTACAAAATTTATTTAATTTTTAACTTTTGATATGTTTTTAAGGTTGTTTTGAAATGTTTTTTCACTTTTATTTAGTCACTCAAAAACTTGGCATTGAATATGGCACTAAAACTGTAACTAAATTTGGCATTAAATTTGGTTCTAAGCTAAATCTTTGTGTTAAATCTGGCACTTAATTTGGCTCTAAATTTGATGTTAAATATGATGCAGGAGATAACACCAAATTTAATGCTATTTAGTGAAATAGTGTCGAATTTTTACAAAAATTACAAAAAATCACTAAAATAGTTAATGGAAGCAAAAAAAATAACTGGAATATGGCATGTACTACAAGTATTTATTAATAATTATTTTGATAAGATAGTATTAAATTGAATGGTGTTTTTGTTTTATAATGTTTAAATAATTAAAGTTTTTTTTTAAATTGATTTTAAAAATCTAATATAAAATTTCATCTTAAAATATGGCATGTGTGACATAGGGCAAGTATTTATTAATAATTATTTTGATAAGATAGTATTAAATTGAATAGCTACACCTACAGTGAATATTCTACTAATTCGAATTTGTTCAAAATTTCCTTACATGAACTATCAATATAGTAGAATTATGTTACTATGAAGAAAACTAAAAGAAACACTAATAACAAGGTTTTGTCATAATGAATCAATTATCAACTATCCTTTAAACATATTTTCAATTAGTTGTAATTCACTCCTAAGCTCTATCAAATCTTATCATCTATACTTTTTAAATATTCAAAAAAAAACTATTAAAATCCCTTTCCTTGTTTTTATTAACTCCAAGACTTACATCTTCCTCATGCTTTCTAACTTTAAAATCTACAATAGCAAGGTTTCCTTTTTATTCACATGCAACTTCTACATAACTGCAACCTTCGTCCATTACTACTAGTACATTTTTCAATGCTAATCAATTTCTAGCTTACAAGCCAAGATTTCTACAACTTCATCTGAACACTTGATTAAAAATTTCTACATAAAATCCTACTTCATCTGCTGTGAAGTTTTCGTTACCTACTCTTATGAACATTAGTTTAGTTGAATGTTTACTTATTAATTCAATTGCCTTTTTATAATATTTAATTATTCTTTTGTGATCCATTTCTATATACTTATTTTTCACAGACCTACTGGACTTCTTTATAACAAGAATATACAACACTTCAGTAACAAAAAAAATGCTACTCTTGCTAACTTGCTAATTTACTCTTAAAACACCGAATCTCAAGTTACTTAAAATCCAATGATAAGGAAAGCACCACCCTGCAGTGCACTTCATAGTGTTTATTGCTTCATCAAAGACTATGCTTGCAAATAGCGCCCCTGAAAGTGAATGGGAGGCAAAAACGTTTTGAATTTGGTTTGGGTTTCCGCTACAGATTGGTGGGTGGTGCCTGGCTGCCTGCAGTAGGGGTCCCGTCCTTGCCACGATGATGGATGGACGAGGATAATGGAGGATGATGCTGCATGGACGTGCATGCAATCTACGGCGATATTGTCCAGAGGATGATGTTGGAAAGGACAACGGAGCCTACGGGTCCGGACTCCGGGAGACAAGAATGACGGGCTGTAGTCGTGGGAGAACACTATCCGTCATGCTCCCAATATTGGTGGATTCAGGCCTTGAATTTGATGGCATGTAGAACGTATTTGAAGGATTTTTAAGTTTAGAGGTTAATATTTTTATTCTGAGAATCTAACCTCCCACAAATTTACAACATTGATAATCTATTATTTCAATAAACTTTATTACATTTTCTATTTGATTCCTGTTACATGAATGAACCAAAAAAAGAACCACTTTAGATAGCTTTTATTCTACGCCACTATGAAGACTAATGCAGCTGCTGTTAAGTGGACTGCCTGTCTAACTCTGTTCACAACACATCCGAATAGACATCCACCGGCATACAAGATAAGGACGTCACTTTATCAGCAGGTGGCGGGTAGTTACTCACACTATCTGGAATTGGAAAAAAATGACATATCGTAGTCAACTCAAACACTGAAATTGCGATTTAAAGAGCGGATTTCAGAATTTTAACAATTTGAGTTCAAAAATAAAATTCCCCGAGTGGAATGGCAGTTGTCACAGTTTGTATTATGCAGAATTATTTCCAAAGTTTGTCGAGTACATTGGTCCATTCGATTTATTTTGATTCATGACAAATTTTTAGTTTAAATAATTTTTGAGGTAAGAATTTCAAAATACATTTATCTTAATTGTATTTCATTGGGCCCGGGAGTAACACCCTTTTTGATTAGTTAAGAGTGGTTGTAAGGAAATAGGTTACGGTTCAATACTCAGACATATTTGGTAGGAGTGGAAGTCTGCATCCTTGAGATGGATCACCAATGGGTTACTTCAGATGATATAATTATTTTTGGATAACAGTGACCAATCAACTTATATTTACAGATAACCATCACTAATAATTTTCCTCACTACCAATTTAACAACTAATTTATAACAAATTTTATCATCTTCAAAAAAAAAATTATATTTTATTGTAATCCGAACATGTTAAAATTTTAACGTTATTTCACACCAAAATTCTTCTTCATGGTCAAATTCAAAACCTCATTATCTCGATGCTATTTTTTTATGAAAATGCAATAATAATTTTCCTGTTAATCTCAATAATATATCAATGAAAGAACTGGTTTCTGTATGGAAACATATAAAGCGTCATCATTGTTTTGTCCATGGACAAATATAAACCATGAGAAAAAGAATTTCACATCACACATCTTTGAAAACAACTAAATCCCTGAAAAGCAGTGACATTTTACAACTGAATTATGATAGAATCTCATCATTAATTTGCACCTTCTAAGCAAAACCCATGATTCGAACGCAGGTGGAAGCATTCCATTTGTCCATGTATGTGTTAGAGCCATTTCTAAGGGTCTTTAGGGTTCATTCTATTTTCTTACCCCTCTAAACATACCATAACAAGAGTTACAAAATGGTGATGTTTTTGTGCTTTTGGTTAAAATGTTTGTAGTTTTAGAAAATTTTGGAAACTCAGGAAACCCCATTTTTCTGTTTATGTTATTCCTGGTTCATGTTTAGTATTTAGCTCGAAGCACTATAAGTGTAACTCATTATGTTTAAGTGTAATATGATATCTGAAATGGATTTATTTTAGCTAATAATTTATCAATCTGTTGTTTTATCAAGTTTTGTATATTTAAAAGAGTTTGCACTTGAAACACTTATATATCTCAAGTTAATAGGATCGATTTCTCTTTTCAATATATTTTCTGTTTTAGTTGAGGTTATTTTTCTTTTTCTTTTTTGAGGTTATTTTTTTATTAAAGAAAAGTGTAATTTCTGTAAGAACTTTATTAAAATAATAAAACATTAAACAAAAACAAAAATATTATTAAAAAAATTACAATACATACTTTTAAATGAAAGTTCAAAACAAATAGATATATATTTCAATTAAAATTAAAACTAAAAAATTTAATGAAACTTGGATATATAAAGAGTTTGAAATTCAAAAGATTTGATCCTTGTATGCACTTATATATCTAAAATTAAGATGGATTTCTCTTTTCAATGTATTTGTGTTTCATTTCATTTTTATTGAGGTTATTTTTCTTATTGAAGGATAAGTGTAATTTCTGTAGAGCTGACACATGGCATTTTATTAAAAATAATAAAACATTAAGTAGAAAAAGAATATTAATTAAAATAATTACAATATCTACCCTTAACCTAAAGTTAAAAAAAAATAGATATATATTCCAATTAATTAAAACTAAAAAATTCAAAGAAACTTGGATATTTACTAATTGATATTGCTTTCAATTAAGTTTCACTATGTCCAATTAATTACTTGATATAGGAATTTTATAGAATTTTCCTCTCTTTACCTCTTTGCAACTTACATGGTTTATTATAGACATGGTGGTATTCATCTTTTATGATTTCATATAATATAGTATTATTACCAGCATAAATCCATCTTAACTTTAGATTTATCATGAGGTGATAGGGATCAAATCCCTCGACCTGCAAGCTTTTCCTCTACATGCAACAAAAAAACAAATTGTAGGGAATTATGTTTCCTTTTCATCTACATTTTAAAAATATTAATTTATTATTATTTAATATGTCAAATTTGCATTTAATTATATGCTTTTTCTTGTAAATTTCACGAAAAGTTAACAAGTGGCTTGTACACATTTTTTTAATTTATTTTAGAAAATTATATTTTTTTATTAATTTTCGAAACTCACCATTGAAAATTTTAATTGCATTGTATACCTAATTGCATTTTATACATATGTGTGTGCACGTAGGATTTTTTTTACTTGTTACAAAAGTTGAAAAACAAAAATACCCTTTTGAAGATGATGCGTTGAAGTGGGGCATATATATATTTTTTAGTTTTTTGATTGTGTAGTTTTTATGTTGTTGACTTTTCTTTCTGTTGATTCCAAGTTGTGAACATGGTTTTAAGTGTAAGTTTGAAAAAAGAAATTATCATATGAACTCAAAAACCTGTAAATTATATGTTAATGGATAGACAATTCATTAACAAATCCCTTGATATGAAGTCCTCCACCTAAGGTGCATCCACGGACAGGATTTAGGCCGAACAAAGAGGCCATTAAAATTAAATTTGCAGAAAAAATGGGTTAAAAGACTGTCTTAAGACCCCTCGATCGAGCTATTAGATCGATTGAGGTTTTAAAAATCCTCGATTGAGGTTTTATGTGCATTTTTAAATACCTTGATTAAGGGTTTATGTGTGGTTAAGATAGAAGCCCGATCGAGATTCTAAAATCTTAGGGTGCCCATTCTTCTTCTTAAAGATAACTATTTGGGTGCCCTTGTAAGAGCTTTTAGTTAATGTTGTAATTGTTAACTAATTAATAACTAAACAAAGTTTCCTAGCTAGTAATTAGTTAATAATTAGTTTTGATAGGAATTAAGTTAATTAGTTAGTAATTATTTATTCTGTTACTAATTAGTTAATAATTACTAAGTAATGAAAGTTTTAATACTTCAATGTCTAAGTTACATCAATTAAATTTGATATATCTTTCAATGAATAAATTTGTTATATTTATATCAATTAAATCCGATATTTATTCTTCCAACTAAACTAGATAAACTATTTGGAGTATTTTTTTTACTAGATTAGATAAATTTTAATACTTTATATATCTATATATATATATATATATATATATATATATAGATAGATAGATAGATAGATATGAAGCGTAATCAAATTATAATAGTTAACACATATAATTAAGAAGATATAGTAAATAAATTAAATTAAAATCAAACATAAAACTATAAGATAATCAAATTTAATAAAACATAATTTCAAGAAGAAGAATGATACATGTGGGTATTAGTAAATACCTGGAAGATGAATTAGGTAAAGGCAGTAGGATGACGAATTCCTTTAGATTTTCTACGTGTGGATATGGGTCGCATACGGTAATTGGTGTTATAGATTGACTGAAATAATGAAAAAAGGAGATACAGTTCGTTTGGTTCTTGGTTCTTAATCACAAGCAAGGATTAAGAACCAAAAGAATCCTATCCCCATTTTCTATTATTTAATTCGCATCTATAACACCAATTACTTTGCTATTATATCTATAACCCCTCTCTACAAGTCCTGGGTTGAGCTTCTATGCAACAAACATGGTGAAATAAGTCATGATCTGTTGTTGTTTTATTTTTTTAACTGTTGCAGGAGATGAATTAAGATTCTAAATTCCACAGGAAGGATATCACGTACCTGGTGATCTCACGGTGACTCTTGGGTCACGGGGGTACTGAATCTTCTAATTGAATTTTCCTATGATATGTAATTTTGTTCTTCTAATGATTTCAATTATACATTTACAACAAAAATAAACATGTTTATAATCACTCATAAAGCATATATGAAATATCTATCAACTATTACCATAAGCATGCATTTACATTTCCATTATTTTAGTTTCATAATTCATATGATGGCAGTGATTAATACAATCATAAATAAATACCATACATTTATTCACATAATGAACTTATCTGAAATATAACATTACTAGAATTACAATGTAATTGTCCACTACTCAATCTACTTTTTGAACATAAGTTCCTTTGCGTAAATTCTACCACACACTACTTATATGTTATTTTTTTTATCATCCAATTTCTACTATTGCAACCCAAATTTGATTGAGAAGGTCAATCAATTGTCAAACATTGCTAGTTCCACTACTTTTGTTGCAACCCAACCTTCACTAAGAAATTCGCTTAGTTTTTCAACAGTGCACTTCTCAAGCTTACTACTATTTTATTACTTTGACCAATTTTCCATGATTCTATACATTATATCCCCTCTATACTAAACTAAATGGATATCTAATTCAAGCATTGCATCCAAACCATGAGAATGCACTTCTTGATACCCAAAATAATAAGTTCTATCCACACTTTAATATGTTGTACAATTCTACTAATGAAAGAAAAGGTCTCACCCCTTCCTTAAACCTATTAATTCACCACCTATAATTAAATATTCCAACACACAACGAAATGGTGCCTCCATTCCCACTATCCCACTTTAGCTTAGTAGGTTTCCTAAACTAATCGCATTGTGAAGAAGATGATTCCTAACATGGACTACTTGTGCCATAGGTTTCATCATCATGATAAAACAAAATTACTCCTTTTTCAAAGTCTTCAATAATATTCTCATACTTGTGTCTTCTTCCCAAGTATTTGGTAACGGCATAAAAAACATCCTCCTCCTTATGTTAGATTATACTATGTTTTTTAGTGGCATAGATTGCAAATTCTTATAATATGTCTAGAAGTAACTAGTAGCCTTCACCATACACCACCTTATAACATTCAATGAATTTCCAAGTCATGTTTGTTAACTCTTCACCTTCATCGGATTTTGTCAAATCACATATTGCTTTCATAGTTATCAAAGGTTCCTCTTCCACTTTTTCCCTCCTTTTCTCCTCTTAACCTACCTTTTAACATAATTAATCAACCTCTTATTTT
Source organism: Larix kaempferi (assembly GCA_027924585.1). Classification (NCBI taxonomy): domain Eukaryota; kingdom Viridiplantae; phylum Streptophyta; class Pinopsida; order Pinales; family Pinaceae; genus Larix; species Larix kaempferi. The sequence continues at coordinate 2,268,618 of BSBM01001218.1, forward strand.
CAATGGGTGTCTCATCCTTCTCAACAATGTATAATATTTCCATATCTAAGTCCTAAAGTCCCTCTAAAATAATGTTAGTAGTGACCTCAACTTATTGACCTTCACCATGTTTAATTTCCTATCAATACTTGAATTCTCCTACCATTCCTCCAATCGATCCAATGTATTTCAATTGAGATTTCTATTGGATGAGTAACTCCTTGCACTACTTAGACACAACACTTTGGTAATTTTGCATTTAAAAAATGTTATCCATATGAACTTCCTCTAATAGTGAACCATTGATAGTGCCACATGCTGCACTTTTGGTGAGTGCATTTGTCAGGAAATCCTACAACTACCAACGGAGCAAGATTCCTCCTACCTACAACATCTTGCCTCTAGTTCACCAAAGAAGAAAATTGATCAATATTTTATGTTAATATCTTCACCAAAGTATGCAATGCTACCAACCTACTCTCTAAGTTTACAACAATTTCATGAACACTTAATGTTCGTTATCCTTATTCAAAATATTCTTACAATTTCATGAACACTTAATGTTCGTTATCCTTAATCAAAATATTCTTACAATTGTATGATGAAACAAGGTCTTTCTATAGGCTCGCCGACTACCTCAATAAACTTCATGGTTGGCTTTCTTGGCACCCACCTCAACTTCCTTCTAGTCATCATAGGTACACCACAAGTCTTGGTTCCATATAATAACAACGAATAGTTCTCATGGGGCATGGGAATTGCCTTGGATATCCTGAGAAAAATGCCATTCCAAGATGTCTTTGTGGTCATCCAATGGAACCATCATTAAGCCTAAGATTCCATATCATTCCTTCAAAGGTGACAAATGAACAACTCCTATTATTAGTTTCATTATTGAGTTCACTACCTTAAATGGAGCCATGGTACTCTCAAGATTATGATGAAGTCATTTAGCAGATTGTTCACTTACAAAATTGTGGCCTACATTGGTTTCCATCAAGGTTTCCACCTTCAACCCATTCAATGTCGATTTCACAAAAAAATGCCATGCCGAACTTCACCTTGAAAATCATGTTATTAACATCATGCCATGAACTTGTTGATAATTGTTGTCAGAGAAACAAATTCCCTGAACTCTACCTTTGAAGTCTACTGCACATGGATTTCTTCCAAGGCTTCCAACTTTTTGTTCAAAGGATGTCTATAGAAACATGGTTTTAGTAACAAAGGAAAGATGTAACATTATTATCTCCCCACTTAAGCAATTTTAGTTTCTTTCATGCAATGATGTTTCCATTTTCTTGGGCATACTTCTTCCTAAACAATTTGAACTCAAGTTCTAGTTTCACCTTTGTTTATCTTGTCATATATTGAAACCTCTGATACGAGGCTTCAAACCATGCATTTGATTTTTGGAACGCCTCCATGTGTTATTACATCAATTGTAAAAACCTCACCATCAAAACTTTCATCCTTGTCTTCTCGGACTCTTCTTCTGCACCATCAATTTAATAACATAAGCACATTTGAAGAACCCACCCAGTTATTAAAGATTAGTTTTAACTTATATGCTTCCAAATTCATGGAATGAATCACCTATTTCAAGAATACTTCCTTCACCCAAAGCCATACTGTAGATTTTCCTCTATTTCTTTTTGACATGATTATCTTTGAATACGACCCAAAGTAAAGACTTAAAAAAACTCCGCCTAGTCTGCACAATCTCAAAATACAAAGGAATTACTAAACTTATGTGAGGACCAATCCATCCAAGTTTCTTATTTCACAAATGCACAAATATGCTCTAATCCTACCCAATGTATTCAAGTCTTTATTGTGACCACCTACATGTCTACTCCTAAAAACCTCTTGTTTGTTCCAATCCTACCAAAACATGGTGAATTGTGTACAAAATAGTTTTGGAATCAACTTCCTCCAAAGGTTGTGCTCTCATACCATATTTCCAACAGAAAGGAGGTGAAGATTTTGTAATACAAATGATTATGGACTTATAGGTCTTGCATAATTTTTTTAACTTTTGACACCCTAGGTGTGGCACTTCCTTACCTTGGACATATGATATAATTTCCAACTTATGCCCACTACAACCAAATTATGTATCTTCCCATAAGGTCGTTCCCATAACTACACATTAATCTACAACTTGTTAGGACCACAACTAAGTTCAATACAACCAAGTTATCTAATAATAGGCACACATCCAACTGTGGCTAAAGCATCCTAGCTATGCTTTAACACTTAGTGAATATTCATCAATGTAATGTGAGGAATAGTAACATTGAATGAGCATAAAGATACTACAACACATAACCATGGGTGCACTATGGTGACACCCATGGTGAACAAGTTATACAACTCTTGCAATAAGAACTCACATTTTTGCACAAAAACCACAAAAAAAAACTCCGAATCAAAAAGTGGTGCTATGGAAGCACAACTTTTCTTTCATAGCTAAAATTACAACTTTTTGGTAACCCCAGGTGGTGTTTCTATAATCGAAACCATTAAATAGACCCCGAATCGAAAAATGGTAGCACAAATTTTTCACTCATTTTCTTTCTGGAGGTAAAATTACAACGTTTTGACATTTTTCAGCTTAACAGTCGATGTCTTTGCAATGCGAATACCAAAATCAACCTACGAATAAAACAGAGGTGCTACCAATGGCACATATTTTCTTTGTTAGGTTACATTTGAAGTCATTTCTAAACCATGCCTTGAAAATATTTAAATTAAAAAAAAATCTTTGTAAAAGTGAAAAAATACATTACAATTTCAAGGAAAAAAAGAACAAATATCAAACAAATTTTAACCCAAAAAAAACCTTTAAAAAATATTAAAAAATACATGTTTTAAACAACACATTTTGAAAAAAACAAGAAGAACAAAATAAAACAAAATAAAATGAAACACATTTACAAATGTTTAAAAACAAAAGTAAAATAAAATAAAAACCTAGCTAAAAAATAGTAATATTAAAAAAATAAAAATAAATAAAAAACAAAAAGACAAGAAAGAGGAGACATAATAAAAAAATGAAGAATTAAAAAAAACTAAACTAAAAAAAAGAGAAATAATAAAAAAATGAAAAAGTTTAAAAATATATGAAATATTAAAAAAAAAAAAAACTTGAACTTTTAAAGGGGAGCGAGGGTTTATTAAGTGGGAGGGGAACGTAAAGGGAGAGGGGGTGTGGGTAGTAGGGTAGGTGTGGGGGGGAGGGTGTAGTGGGTAAGGGGGGTAGTGGAACATACCCCTTTGCTAAAAACATTTTATATTTGAAGAAAACATTATCTTAACTTTTATTGTAAAGTTTTATATTTGGACAAGTGTCCAAGGATGATTGTAATTGCACAATATTATTATTTAAATAAATAAAATAGGAGACACTCACCCAAGGAGAATTGTTGAAAGAGTGTTTACTAACCCACTAGGTGGAATGGAATCTGGAGTAGAAGGCAATGGACAAGTGGTAGCATCATGAATCAAGTAACTAGCTTTTGGTATGGGACAACTCCCTTGAATTGTGGTCATAGTGCCCTAAAAGATGGGGCTGGAGCTTGAGGCTCATTTATTTTGGAAACTGACCACTAAAGACCTAGGAATATTTTTAAGAGCCATCGAATTTGGACTGAGGTTCAACACTTTTCCTGATGATGAAATTTACCTTGTGGTTATGCTGTATGCACACAAGAGATTCGATGCAGGGAAAGACTAGGTTTTTGATCATGGTGTAATTCTTCCTTGTTTACTGCTGAGTGTAGAGTTTTCCTACTTAGGGTAGAGGTTTGAGGCATATGGAAAGTCTCCATTGATTGCTGGAAATACAGCGTGAGTGACTTGCTTCTACATAGAGTCTTCTACCTAGTGGTTCAGTAAACAAGTTCAGGGGTCCTAAGGAGCAAGTGATATTGGCTGCTTCTTCTCAAGAAGGTTGGGAGGAATAGGCCTCTTTGGTTGTTTGTCCACCCTATCTATAGTTGCAGGTTCTATTCGCAATTTCATTTCTTAAGTAGTTATAAATTATTGTTGTAGATGTTGAGTTAGTGCTCATTAGTTAAATATTGATAATGCAAAAGTAAATGTTGGATTTTCTAATCTGTTAATGATTCTGTAAACTGTTGAATAAGTATATGAATTGATAGAATAAATACCTTCTCTGTATTTTTCCACATACTGTTTTCGGTACCGTACTCTACTATAGGGAAGGGAGATCAAAATAGATGAATGATATGCAGTCAACAGATTGCATGAATAGATTAACTCTGTTATGTTTCCCTTAAATTTCCTTATGAGTTATATTCTGCAATTTAAATTATCTTATGTCTAGTCTTAGAAAAACATAACAGCTTTGCATATTACAAACATTAAAATATTTCTATAGTAATAGAAGTAAACATCTCATTTTTGCACAAAACCTAGGGTTTCTTAGTAGGTCAATTATTTCCTTATAGTAGACAAATACTATATACTCTTTGATCATTTCTTTCAAACATTATAGTATTCCAACTTCACTATATTCCTTCATCAACATTTATGAAATATAATAGCTGTAAAACCAAACACAACTTTTATTACGAAGCTGCTAAGCACTAATATTATTACAAGCACCTTATCATATAAAAAAAGAAGAACTACTATACACTATTGTTACATCTTCAGCCTTTCATTTATTAAATAGACCTAGATATGATACTTCCTTTATTTTAACAAACATCTCTAAGTCTGGATGATTGTCCCAAACAGTATACAATATTAGATTAAATATTATATCAACCAAATAAATCTTCCAAATGAAACGTGAGTACACAAATACCTTGCACTTACTGTATGCAAATATTATTCCATTGGTTCAAAACCCTCACCATATCTATAATTATATTATATTAACGCTAATAAATAACACCCTAGACGACACTAAACAGAGTCTCGGATTAAGGAACTATGCATTATCCTTTTATTTCTTTTTGAATGCAGTCATATCCTGTACATGGTAACCATAACACAGAAAAGTTCATATTACGAAAGGGTTCGATATTTTAAACTTTAAAAACAACCATTCTGTGCAAGACGAGCCTAGGGTAATAAACCCAGCTATAACAAAAAAAAATAGACATGGTCACAGTAGCAAAAGCAAATATCCATTTTTACAAACAAAACTGAGTTTGAGACTACAGTTCAAAGGACCAAGCCATTCAGCTCTCAACACTTGAACATTCAACATCTCAGTCACATATAGAACCAAAGGGTTCGAGGCCGTAAATGGTTGAATAATCCATACATCAAAACGAAGTTCGATATTAGGGTTTGAATTATCAACACGAGGCATTTGGCTCTGGGCCATCATCAATACACATTATTTGTTTCATAATGAAAAACATTGAAATAAGTTAAAACAGGTACGATGCACTAAAACTGTATTAAGTACAAATACCAGGACCCTTTTTATATATCAAATAACAGAAGGATAAACACTCATAACTGTTACCATTACTATTACCCATTTCTGAAGTAGACCATGACTACACAATGACTAAACAAATTTGCAATCACAACACAGGGTCGAAACCCCAAAATGACATTGAGTTCAAAAACCTTAAAACATCTATTTTCCATTAAATAGCCGAGGGTTGAAACCTCTCAACAGTATTACATTCTTTTACAAATATTTACGCAGAGTAGCACTGAAGGCTTAAATGCCGAAGTGGGTCGAGGATTTCATCCTCCCTACTCTAACATTCAGCTCACAAACATCACAACAATGGTCACATTCCAAAGCTAGACATAAAAAACGAAGCCTCGGCTAAAACCAAAGAAGGGACCAATAGTCACTGAGCCGAAACCTACAGGGAAAACCACTGAAGCTTACTGGATTCAATGTCGTTTTCATCATTCAAACTTGAGCATGAAAACCCAGAGCCGAAGAACACTTGCCATCAACACAGAGAGTGGTTAAATTTAGTTTCAAAGCTTAAACATTAATGACAAATGCAAAACACAATTTTTTCATTAAGGACATTACCTTAACCGTAACTCGAAATCTCTTGCAACTGGTTTTGATCCATAGTCATTCATATCACTAGGACAGACGTATCATTGCTACCCATAGCAGTAGTTCAGCTCTTAAAACCCTGAAAGTAGCAGTTTCCTTACAGGTCGCGGTATCAAAACTGAGGAAGGAGTCCTCAAAAATCGGCTTCGAGACCCTACAGAACCGCAGGCCAGCCGGCCTTGCTACACTCCACCCTTTGCAAAATTAATTCCAAGTTCATCACCATCATCGAGGCAAGCCAAAGTGCTGTTAGGGTTACGCTATTACCAAGAATTATCACGTGAAGCCAACCACGGTGGATTCCAACAGACATTCCACCAACATCATTTTAATGCACTTTAAATGATCATGTCTACCATCAGTACGATGACTTGCCAATGAAATTTGCAACAGGAATATCTTCGGGTTAATCATCAACTATGCATTATAGTTTGGATTACCCTTTATCAAAACCATCATACCATTGTCGAAGCATGAAACTATTACACAATGACCAATTCTAGGGTTTCGATCAGCGCCGAGGGGACCTACAACCATAAGCATTGTGATTACATTTTAGTACTAAGGTCTCTCAAAAATATATTGATTGTTAACCTTGCATTTTTTCTTTTACATCAAAACCCTCGTATAATGTATAAAGACCCTATCTATAATATGGTTTGGATACAATGTTAAAACATGTTCCAAGTACTATATTACTAATGGTATAAACTATAGAGAAATCATACATAGTAACTAATTTATAATTGTAGTTACTATGACCATACCCTAGTATTAGGATAACCATTACATTATGGGGTATAATATATTGCATAGGATCAAAGCATAGAATTAAAATTACTTTGGCATTTAGGATAAGATCCTATTACTTCAAGCATATAATACTTAGTATAATTTCCTCAAGTAGCATTTGAATTACTTAAACCCAGTTTTCAATAATCATTTTGTTCAAACACTTGAGTAGTAAAAATAACATAGAAGCTGAGAGTAGAGTATGATACGATATAGTTATATAGTTGAAACATTGATCAAAGTAGATCTCACCCTGAAAAGCTTCACAAATTATTCTAATTCTCTTTTAAAAACTTGAAAGTTATTGACGAGATTGAGGATCTCCGTAGTTTTCACTTTCAAAACAGTATTAATCTCTTACCTGTAATCTACATCAAGAACGTTCAAATGCTTTAGCTAATAGCTAAGTAACCTCAAGGTGCCCATAGGACCCCTTCATCATCAAAATAAGAACACACAGGTAGCACATTTAAACCACAGCAAGTAAAAGTATAGAGCATCAACATCCATTCATAAGTAATCTAGATTGCACATATTTACATTTAACATACATCGTAAATCAATACATATGCATGATAGTCACAACATTCTATTACAGCATCTCGATGAAATGAACAAACAAGCATATAATATATTTCCGCACAGCAAGTACAACATTTAATGCTACGTTGAATTTTTTTTTAAATTTTGTGAATTTTTTGGGATGTTACAGGTAGTGGGTAAGGGGAGGGGGTAATGGATAGGGGGTGTGTGGGGTGGGTAGCAAGAGGGGACGAGAGGGTGGTGAGGGGGGAGGGAGGTTGAATGGGGTGCAATTTTCAAGGGAGAAAGGGTGGGGGGGGTTGAGGGTTGGGTGGGTTGTGATTATGAGAATCGTGCCACCATCCAACCCCTCCACCACCAACCCACCTCCACTTCACCACCACATTTTATGTATTTGTTTTGTTTTTTTGGTTGTTTTTTATTTAAAAAGAAAAAAAATTGGTTAAAATGCGTTTTTTTTAATGGTTTAGGTGTAAGTGTTTTTTTTGTTAAAATTTTGTTTTTTTTGTTTTTTTTACAAAGTTAAAAGAAAAATTAAATATTTTTAGGCCATGGTTTAAAAATGCTTGGAAATGTAACCCGAAAAAGGAAAGAGGTGCTACTGGTAGCACCTCTTTCCAAGTCATTGGTTTATTTTAGCATTTATGTTGCAAAGTGGTTGGTTGTTAAGGCGACAATGTCAAACAAGTTGTAATTTTAGCTCCATAAAGAAAAATGTGTTCTAGCATTTTTTATTTGGGGGTTGATTTTACAGTTTCTATTAGAGCGGTACTGTGCCGCACTTCTCGGAGTTTCCAAAAATTTGTAATTTTAGCCTCAGATAAAAAAAGTGGTGCTACTGGTAGCACCCCTTTTCGAATTGGGGTTGTTCTTTTGTTGTTTCGATGCCTATAAAAAAATGAGAATAATATCGAGTTCTCGTCAAGTTGTATAACTTGCTAGAGGACACCTTGACATTATTAATATGAAGAATGTTACAAATATACAGCAAGGGAACTCGACCAATTTACTTGTGATTATTTATAGATATCCAAATATCCAAGGCACAACTTCCTATAGCTGCAATACTTGTAAATCTAACTTAAAAATTATCCATGGATTTTCCTCGTGTAATCTCCTTTCCTCACTTGTAGTAGTATTAGTCTATATCTTCCATGAACTAGACACTTTCCAATTTTTCTAACTCCCTATAGACCGCAGAAGACTCAACTATCATGAAAATTATTCACTATGCCAAAACCTAGACTTAACACCTAAAACCTCATTATCTACTTGATGAATGATTACTCTTTGATCTCCATGATTGATGATGAATGCCTTTGCAAAATGGTTGTGTCGTATTTAATATAGGTGTAACGTGATTTATGGTTACCTTCTTCTAATGCGACTTACACCATACTTGATGTCCAAGTGGACCCAAATTTGCATTCAACTCCATTGTCCCACCAAGTCTTGGAATTTTCAACCCCTTGGGTCCACATCCAATTGGATTGTGTGTTTTTTCCCAAGGTGTCCAAAAGTATTATTTCCTGATGTTTTCAACCATCCTGCTTGAATAGTTACCAATGGAATCCTTTCCATGCCTTATGTTTCATGCCATGCTAACCCAATGTCTATTGAACTTGTGATGAACATCCAACTAAACTAGGCACTCTCGGCCATGCAGTAAAGTGATACAACCACAATCCAAGAAACAACTTCCTAGCATACCTATGAACCAAGGAATGTTGTGTCCATCATCCAAGACATTGTGTGACTTCGACAAGAAAACTCAAGAGACAACCCTCATCTTTATTCCATACCTATCCAAATTACTTTGCGAAGCTCTCTAGAACATAGGTATTCCTTGCCATCATGAAATATTGTTAAGGCATGCTTTTCTAAACATGTTTCCTACCATTGCAACCAACCAAAGCCTATCGATTACTATCTCAATGAATAGGAAAGGGTGCCCATTTCCATATCCAAGGCATGGTGAACATGTTTAATATATTAACTAATTCTATTGCTCGTTCTGATTTTTTGAAGTCAAATGTAAAAAATATAGTAGTGACCATATGTGTTAGTACAAATCATGGAGTAGACTATGCCAACTAGTTGGCATTGTTGTTAGATGATGCATTGAAATTAGGATTACACCTACAATTTTTTTTTATTAAAAAATTGCAAAAGGACGATGCAATCTCGATATCCCTTGGATATAGACCCAAGAAGAATGTCACCCTTTTAACAACAAATTAGAATGCAATAAAATGAATTGTCAAATAAATGGAAATTTTTTTCAATTTAATGTACATGGTAAACTATAAGTTTAGAAAGAAGTTTGAACCCTATATGGACGGATTAGTCCATAAAAAATGACTATATGTTTGGTAGGGACATAAAATGGAAACATTGGTAATTTATAAAATCTTAGATATGAAAAAAAATTGGTAACTTATGAAATCTGATTTTTGTTAGATCATCATATTTTGTTTGTAAAAGTATTAAAAAAATGAGATCCATTTCATAATGTTGTCCTTCATATGCAGTAGTCACTAATGTCTCATATCCATACCCATAATTCTACCATCAATCATTTTTTGACATAGTATTTATTTAGTCAAACCAAACAAGGTATGAATGCATACAATGCTTTAATTGTTGCATCCCAATAACACATGGAATGATCACAAAATTATATCATAACAATAGTTCAATCATTTTTTAGACATTGACATTTTTATTGCAATGAATAAACATTATCATATATACAATATTAGCACATATATCTTCTCTCATCATGCAATTAACATATTATATTACTAGAACAATCAAGCATATGTGCCAAAGTTAATGTAATTATAATTGGAACTTGCACATTCACATACTACTATTTATGCCACTTGCATTATGCTAAATACCATATCATTATGTCATGCAATACACTATGAAAATTTGGATGGCTGAGCCAATGCCTTAACACATCATCCAACAACCTCATGAATATGTTTAGTTGACCTTTTGAACACCTCCCTCTTCAACCGAGCACAACATAATGGAAGACCTTTCCTTTCTCCACTCAATATTACTGCATGAGCCCTTCCCCTTTAGTGCTCTTCAATGTAGGAAAGAAGGTTATAATGCGTGATACTAATTCAAGTGGGAAACTATTGCATATCTATGCAATGATATATAAAGTTCCCAAGTCCAACATCAACATGGTCTCACGCATGTCATTCATTTTAAAATCATGGGCATAAGACTTTGAACTTACACAAGTTATGAACTCTTAACCAACTTATCTCAAATATTCTAGCTCAGGAATGCATCAACAGTCTTTTATCAATTTCACATGTTTAATTCCTTTTCCCTTTACCAAACCACCATTATAGCATGAATACCATGTATGCATTTAGATGTCTTAAATTAAGCACTTATGATATACAAAATGATGGAATGAATTCTTAACTAAATTCCTATCATCACACGTGGGAAAATCCATGAACATGGATAATCATCACACATGGGTGAATCCTTGAATATAGGTAATAATTATTGGAAAGGAATGTGAAGGGGTAGAGTTTAATAGATGTTCAATCGATACTTGGAGCTTGATTAAGCTCTATGTTTGCACACACACACATACATAATACAGTATACAACCTGATGAGAACTCTATACTCACAATGAGAACTCTATTCCTAAAATTTTTTTTTTTGCGTGTGTGTCAAAAACACCAAAATCAACCTTCAAATTGAAAAGTGATGCTGCAAGTTGCACTCTTTTTTGTTTCGAAGTTAAAAATAAAACCATTTCCCTAAAAACCCATATTGTTGTTAATAATAACCTTAAAATCAACCCTTGAATATAAAACTAATGCTACTAGCTGCACACTGGTTTTGTCAAAGGCTAAAATTATAACTTGTTTGAAAGCATGGTCTTAACAATCAATATTATTGGTAGGAAAATCTTAAAATCAACCTCTAAATTGAAAACTAGTGCTAACATTGCAGCATTTTTGAAACCATGATGTTGAAAAATAGGGACTCCCCTCTTCATGGCCATCACTCTCCCCTCCCCATTTTTTAATTTTTTTTAGAAACATTCATATAAAATAAATAAATAAAAATGAGATTTTTTATTAAACAATGAAATTTTTATTACAAATTAAATAATTTTATAAAAAAACATATTTAAAAATTAAAAGATTAAAAATATTTTAAAAATAAAATAAAATTAAAAAAAAACATAAAAAAATATTTTAAAAAATTAAAAATTCAAAACAAAACTATGAAAAAAAATTCAAAAAAAGCAAAAAAGAAAACCAATTGCTGCACCTTTGCCTCCTGCTCCTTCCTTTCCCTTCCCCCACCACCCCTTCTCACCTCTTCGTCTCCCTCGCCATTCACCCACCTTTTACCTCCCCCGCTACCCCTCCTCTCCCCCACCAGCCCTTCACCTGCACCTTTCCCTCCCCCGCCCCCGTTTCCCCGTCCCCTCCCTTTCATGGATCCCATTGAGCCACAAATCGATGTCGGACATCGAGCCATGGTTGGATGGGCATCGCAGGGGGATCCCCCACAGGGGGGGTTGTAGGGAAAGGTGCGGGGGGGGGTGGAAGGGATAGAAGGGGAGGGAAAAGTGGGGGGAGGGGGTGTGGGCAGGGGTGGTGGGGCAGGGAAAGTGAAGAAAAGGAGAGTTAGATTTTTTTTTTTTTAATTTTTTTTAATGTGTTTTCTGAATTTTTATTTATTTTCTAAATTTTAAATTTTTTAATATGATTGTTTTAAAATAAAATTTTAGTTTTTTAATAAAAAATTTATTTTAATAATTTTTTTAAAATTTATTCATTTATCTTACATAATTTTTTTAAATATTTTTAGTTTATATATATTTTTTAATTTTTTATTTCATTTTAATTATTGAATCCATTTTATTTATTTTAATTATTGTCTTTTTAAAGTTTTTTTAATTTATTAATTTCGTGTTTGATTTTTTTTTAAATGTTTTAATGTTGTTATTTCTTTTTCAAATATTAATAAATAATTTTAAAACAAAAATTGTTAGTTTCGTTTATTTTTAAAAATTGTTTGTTTTATGTGATTTAAAAACAATTAGTAGATGGGTTTTAAAAAAATTGTAATTTTATCCCCAAAAAAAAATGGTGTGCTATTGGTAGCACCATTTTTAGATTCAGTCCATTAAATGCAACCTATAAAAATATGAGAACTATTAGGAGTAAATACATGTATGTATGTATGTAGATAAATATAGAACACCATTTCATTTCACGACTGTCAACCCCCTTCATTGAAATCCATTCAAACGACCTCAACCAAGTGTTACTGGAAAGCCACCAACCCCCAATCGACCCAATCCCATCCAACCCTAGATGTTGGTTCATTTTGTTTGGTTTGGTTTTATTAAATTATAATTGATTTTTTTTCATTTGTATTTTTAAATCTTTGTTTCGAGGTAGCCATTATGCAGCCAAAATTTTCAATTTTGGCATAAATCTTAATTTTCATTTAATTATACAATTACATATTTTTTTTTCCAAATTTTATTGAACGACAACAATTACGATCCCAAAATTTTCAAATTTTCATTAAAATTTAAACCTTTTGTTTCAATTATATCAATTAGCATTAAAACTTTTTGTTTTTCAGTGGTGTGTCAACAAGTAGAAATGTTGTTGTTCTTTTTGTTCAGTCCTTCAGTTATGCACACAGGATTGAAAATTGGAACTCACATGCTATTGCTCAAGGAAAGACAATAAATACTCAAGCAAACTACCCTATTATTACAAACCATCAATGAAGTACTTATAAATTCGTACCTTTGAATACTATTTAACTACTATCGTACCGAAACATTGGTGCTTACAATTAGTAAAACCTTATCCCTAATAAATACTAACTCAAAAATATGAATGTTATAGCCATTGTAACCCCCTTATATCCTATCACCGTGAAGCCATAACCCTATAAAATGCAATTTATATACCCCTAGCACATATAACCTTAAAAACCAAGCCTTATCACCTAAATTCTAACCACTACACCCTATAACACCCTTATAGGTCCTCACCATTATAATACCCTATTCATTATAACCTTACATTTATCACCCCTATCAATGTTAACCTCTATAACCTCTATCTAAGTTAGTTGTCATTGGGATGAAAGGTTATAAGAAATAGGTTTAAGGGTTATATGAATAAGGGTTGATAATGGTTGGGCACAAAGAGTTAAGGGGTATATCTTAGTAGTTATAGGGTTCACTTGTTTGGGGTTATATGGATTACAGGGTTATACTGGTTATAGTATAAGCATTATGATTTATAAGGATTAGTTTCCCGATAATGGTTATATTAATTAGGGGATATAAGGTTTAAAGGTTCTATGAGTTTATAATTATAGGAGCTAGGATTAGTGTTTATAGTATTTAGGGGTGATCAATGTTAGATTTTTCAAACACTATGAATTATAAGTGTAATGGTTTATAAAGGCTAAATTAGGGTTAGCTTTTTAGGGCTTCAAGGTCATTAAAGTTAAGATTAGAGTTTATATTCTTTATTCAATATAAAGACTAAAAATGATGAGCAACAGGGATTATGTATGAGGGGTTACAAGGGTTAAGATCAATGTAATTAAAGATGTTAGGGTAAATTTTTATAAAGGTTATAACATAGTGGATATAGGGGTCATAGTTATAAGTGTTATATGGATAATGGGTTATCAATTGTGATGATTATAAGGTTTAGGTGTTAATAGGGTTTTAGGTCTTATGGATCAGAGAATATGAGATGTAAGGATTAAGGGATAATGATTCAGGGTTAGGGGTTAGAGTTATATAATAGAAGTTTAGGTTAATGGTTCCAAGGATTATAAATTATAATAATTATAAACGAAATATTGAATAGATGTCCTTATAGTGATATCCACAATCACAATTTGGTTAATGAAATCATAAGCCAAGTCAACCAAACTATCATAGAAACTTTCCTGTGAATTTAAAATCACATCAAAACAAAATTCTAAATAAGTAACTTAAGAATTTCATTTCATAGTTTCTTTATTATCTCCCTTTGTCTTGGTTGTATGAATCAAGTTAGTCTAAAGGATGTTAAAACACGTTGCCATCATCAATATACATGTTATTATGTTTATGTATTATAGGGGTTATATGGACAAGGGATCAAGAGTTATCATTTGGGATACATTAGAGGTTATTTAAGGTTAGAAGGTTTAGGGATTATATATAATAAGTGTTATAATGTAAAGGTTTATAAGGTAATTTTTTTTTTTGGTTATAGGGGATATGGATTAGGGATGATGAGTTATAATGTCGTTTAGGGGAAATATTAGGTCACATATTTTATGGGCTACGAAATAAGGTTTATTATGATTTGGTGTTATTGGAGTTAATGGTTTTATTGGATTTAATAATTGGACCCTTGTTTGTTGGACATACATGCCTTGGATCTTGGCACGTGTCACCTAGAGTTGGAATGCACCACATATGGATCTATCTTGTGTAGAGTAAGTTTTATTGAAGTGGACTAGGTCTACTTTGTATTCTTTGCTATCATCACTTTTCATATAAATAAAGGGAGGAGAGAGTCTCTACATTAGTTAATTATTGTTCACTCAAGTACCCACTTGCTTGAGTTAAAGATATGAGAACTAGGGAAAACTAGTCTCTTTAATATTGTCTTAAATTTCATTTGCTCTCTCTATCTTGGCCTCTAGGATTCTTTGAGAAAATGCAAGGAAATACTCTACTTAGGTTTTTCCCTAGACAGACCAAATAGACAAGGGTTTGGGATAAACTCTAAAGGATCAAAAAAATCATTTCATCTTGTAGCTCCTATGAGATAATAAGACTGAGGTTTTCTATGATTTGGAAATCCTAGTGCTACTTAGTGTGCTTGGTGTGGATAATATAGAGGGAGATGTTATTTTGAACATCGAGGATGTAACTCTAGGTTCCAGGGAGGACTTTATGATGTGTATTATATCTTTTTAAGGATCATTATTGGCTAGTGGAGTGATTATATTTGGATAGGAGTGATTTCAAGGTAGGAGTAGTTGGTGAATAGGCTTTTCTTATGGTTTCCTTTTATAGGGTTTGGAAAGACTAACATGTACTAGATTGTGCTAAATTGTTGGTATGCACATGTACTTTATATTATATATTTATATGAAGTGTTTCACTATCCACATTTTCTGTACTTGCATATTTGAATCTCATTTCATGATATCTTCATGATTGAGTAGATTCTTGAACTAGTTATGGATGTTGCTTTGACATAATATTGAGTTGAATTTGTTATGTAATTTAGCACATATATAAAAGTTAAAAGAGAATATTTACTACTGTATTTATGTAATAAATAGTTTTATGTCTCTTATATGATTGGAAAGTGTGACCTAAGGGATGAAACTTTGTGGTATGAAGTACACCTGATTGATATTTATTTCCTTTGGTTTCATTGTGAATTTGGGTGAGGGAAATGAAGAATTTTCTATTGTAAATTCATATTTAAAATCATTTCTAAGGCTAAAATTTCAAAGGAAATAGATATGGTAAACTTCAAGGTTGAGGTGAAATTTTTGAATTTTCAATAATACTTAGATTCTAAAAATTTCTAAATGGTTTGAATTTTTTTTAGATATTTCTACATGGTATTATAGTTTAATTGATTGGGATTCCTCCCTTGGAGAAGAGTGAATTAGATATTTAATTTGTATTTTACCTAGAAGAGGTGCTTGAACTAGTCATAAGTTGATTGGTTGTGAAACTATCACACACTTGGGAGAAACAATTGAACCTTAGAAGGTTTGTTCTACTTTGGTTGTTTCTAATATTACTTAGAGGCATGCTTCATGTTTGCATGGCTCACTAATCTCGGTCTTAAAGAGTGAAAAGTTGGATGGTGTTTCCAATTACATCCCTTTAAAGTACATGTTACAAATGCTTTTGGAGGAGGCTAAGACTTGTGAAAATGTTGAAAAAGAGATTGTTGCCCCTACCAATATGACACAATTGGATACTAATGCTAAGTAGGAGGCTTAGGAAAAAGAGAATAATTGTTTATTTGGTGAAGGAACAATTCATCCCTCACATTATGGACAAAACAATTACTAGATTGATGTATGAGGATTTGGTTGGTTTACATAAGGGTTCATGTGTCTCTAAATAGATGGCATTGTGAAATAGGATTTTAGCTATCCACATGAGTAACAAAAATATAGTGGTTATCTACCTAACGATGGTCATAGAGTAGAGAGATTAGTTAGATTCCATAGGGAAAAAGTAAGGATAAGGAGTAGGTGTCCATGGAATTAAATGGAATTGCTCCATTTTGTAAACCTTTGTAATGCCCCTAGAATGACTGTGGACCTTAAGGGCACCTGTCAAGTGACCCAACTGAACAGACATCAATAAAGTGGCCCTTCGAGTTAGGATGTGTCTTAATAAGGGAAAATCACCTGATGATGTGCATGGATATAGTTGATAAATGAGTTAATGAATTAAATTTTATATGTGGAGTGGGATAATTGATTGCTTAGTTATTGCTTAAATGCTTAGCCTTGATTGATGAAGTCAAAGTACAGTAGGACAGTTACAGTCCTAGCTCTATGACTTGGGAGGACATAACTGAGATGTGTCATAGCTTTCGGGATTTATTCTGAACTTCGGGACGAAGCTCTAAATAAGTAGGGGTATATGTAGTGCCCCTAGAATACTACTGTAGTGCCCCTAGACTACTGTAGACATTGAGGGCACCTGCTGAGTGACCCGACTATTTGAAACATTAATAAAATAATTCCTTTGATTTTATTTTGAGTATATCTATGATTATGATTGATTGTAAATCAATAAAATAATAATATATGTTTGTGAGAAGTGTGTGTAGCGACAGGTGAAACGGTTCACCGAAGGACACACAAAGGAACATGAAGGGTCGTAGAGTACGGGTAAATCACACACAGGGGGAGCAACGACGATGTCGACTTCCGACAAGAATACCACGCATGAGCAGATAAGCACTGATCCGCTTACTCAAGAGGAATGCGTGAGAGTGTACGAGGTGGGCCACGACGGAGCTGGTCACGTACGAGTTGAGGGGCGCGCAGTGAGAACGGACTCACTCCTCAGCGCCATTAGTCCCTAGATAGCATGTAGACGGAAGATGGATGGTAACGATTCCTAAAATCCCTACAAGAGTTCTCGCAAGTCAAAACGGAAAGATGGTGGCAGAAGGGCCCGACGATGCGGTACCCTGTCGAGAACGGAAAGAATGGACGCAAGGACCCAACGATGCGGTACCATGCCAAGGAATGGAAACCATGGATGACTGGACCCAACGGAGTGGTGCCATGTCAGGGAATTAAAATTAAGGAACTAGGAGCCCAACGACGCGGCACTGTGATCCTAGTGAGTTTGATGGTTAAATTTAACTGCATAAAAACTTATGAGAATAACTCTAGATTTTACTTAGCAAATGCATAAAAATAATTTAGGCATTTGCACATGAATAGTTATTTTTGTTGAGCATTTAAAATAATAGAAATCATTATTTAGGAGAAAAATAGAATCCTAAGATTAGACACCTAGTCAACTAAAAGCTAGGAGTTAATTAAAATATCTGGGGGACAAACTGGAGCAAACTTAGGGGTGTTGGTGCACTTCCTAGAGAAACTGACACTTGGATGGGTGAGTGTTTTAATTAAATAATTAATTCAAAATATTTAATTATGCATGAAGCGACATGTGTCGCATGAGATTTTACTTTATAAGGAAGGCTTGGGGAATGGGTAAAGGGGGCTAGAATTTGGATGATTGTCGTAATTTTCGAGTGCCTCAAAGACTTGCTGCTATTTAAAGGGTTTGGCTAAGAAATCCTGGGGGAGGGGAAGCCCAAGCTGGATTTCTGAAAAACATGTGTGAGCTCTACGACCCGAAGCTCGGGGGAGGCCATGCGACTGAAAGCATGAGCCTATGGCTGGGTGGCGGAGCTAACGGTTGCTTCGCCTATGGTTATACGAGCTTTTTCTGGAGGGATCCTATGAAAGATGCGGATGACAATGGGCTAGACGGATCGGATTGACAACGACTACTCCTTCGATAGCGGGATCGACCGACGAATGACAGGTATGAGGTTCCACTTGTATCTTCTTAAGGAAAATTTGTTTACTGTAATTTAGTTTTCTATCTTTGATATGTTCTAACCTGTGTCATATTATGTTGATGAGTTTCATATTAGTTTTAGGGACGACCCCACAAATGGGGGTCCCTACATTTGGTATCAGAGCCGGTCGAGCCTTGAGGGCACCGGACTCTTATTTCGATGGCATAGATATTTCAGTTGCATTATCTTAGTTTCTGTTGGGTAAGGATGTTTCTTTTAAAGGGTTCAGAACTATGTTTATATTTAACAAATGGTTATATTACAATGTTGCATCATTGGATCTCTAAGGTTCTCCAATGGCATCACGATCTAGGTCAATTATTTGAAAACTCTGTCAATAATGAATAACCTTCATGATTATTTTTCTTTTTCTCAAATTTCAACTTCATCCCTGTACTGGTCATATCACTCAGTTCGTATAGCTTAGTCTTATTTTTTTTAAGTTATATAGACCTATGAATTCGATCCTGTATTGATGTCATAACTCCCTTGGTTTACCGATAGATCTAGTTCTCTGATTTATGAATCGATTTGGTATTTCCAATTTCAACTGAGATCTTATTTTTGAATCTCTGTGTTTACTCCCAATTTAGACTGAGATCTATATTTTTTTTTATTCTCTGCGTTAGCTCCAGATTTCAACTGAGGGAAATTCGACCTCTGTCGTGTTAATTTTAGGATAGATGCATCTTTAATTTTTGTGAATTCGGTATGCCAGATTTAGCGTGGCTTACCTCTACATAATTTCTGCATTTAATATATGTTTTTGATCTCTGGAAACTCCGATTGATGCTTTGCGATTTCAAATCCTGGGGTTTCTTTTATAGACCTGTTGTTCATTATTGGTCAAATTCTCTGTTCTATGCTAAGATTTAAATCGTGGTTTTGACATATCTTCATATACAGTCTTAATTAAATGAAACCGCTAGATCTATCCTTTAAGATGAACTAATTCATAGATCTTTGTTCATACTGGAAACACCCAAGAACTCTGTATTAGAAATCATATTCCCTGATGAAAGTTATGATCTATGGCTCGTCTTGGATGAATACATTAGTTTTGATTGTATGCATGATCCCCAGGCACGAGCTTTCTGATTTGTAATTTCTGTCTTCTATATGCTGGATGTGCAAATTGGGGTTTGAATCTCTGTAGGTTAGTTTCTTTTATTGACGAAATCGCTTCAGATTTATGTTTTCTGTGTGCTGAATTTCAAGTCGAGTTTTGATCTCAGCTTTTAGTTTTGTTGATGAAATTGTTCTGATCTCTGTTTTCCTTGTACCGGATTGCAAATCGAGTCTTCGATCCCAGTTACTGTTTTTTTTTTTTTTTTTTTTTAAACTACATATGATTCTGGTTCGGAGAAAAGACTGCACTACGATTCAGAGGGTAGATTTCGTGATGTTTCCCCCTTATATGTATGCTGCAGTAGAATTGTGGGGTTTCTGTTGAGACCGTTGTTTTGCTTGGATATTCTATTATTGTTTCGAAATGCATTTGCTTAACAAGGAGATCAATCTCCTTGTTTATATTCCTGATACCTTGCCGGATTTATATAAAGGTCAATCGCATAATGGTTGGGGATGGGATAGCACATAGTGCTTGATCCCAGGTGTGTTGCCATATTGTATAACGGCTGAAAAAAACCCAACTTTCCGAACACTTCTGATACGATTTTAGTATGGATCGTTTGTGATTTAATGAACCCTCGGCTGAATTTCGCTTAAGTTGGTTTTGGGATCACCTTACCCAAAATTAGTAACCGGCGTGGAGAGGACCACTCACAAGAAGTTCGATTTCCCGTCTCTCCTTCTATTAGAAATTCTGGGCATGCCTTGTAATTTAGATTTAGTGAGGCGTCTTCCAGTTGGTTTAAATGCTTGGTTAAATTCGATATGATGGAGATTACTGCTAAGTTGGAGCATACTTACCCACAGTCACGGACAGAACAGAGCTCTAGTTTGATAGAAACTATCCACCTAGACCACTGTATTGATGCTTTTCAAATAGTTAATGCAGGGTTAAACTTCGTTAGTATTAATCTATGGATACTGTTTATGACGTTTAGTCGCTAGGTGGAACCTGGAGGAATGAAGATTAAAGAGTATTTTCTTTTAATGACCACTGTTTCACAATTTTAATTTTTGTTTAGATCTCCATACCGCCACGTTATGGTAGATGCCGCTATATTAGATCTTTGATTGAAGATTTTGGTTTGCAGTGTGTTATGAACTATGTTTGATATTGACCATCAATGGATTAAAGTCGTGCTGTATATAAATGCTAAGATCTCTGCCTGTTCATTGTAGTTGGTGAAAATTGCCTTATAAGGAATTATAATTGCTTGGATCTCCACTATAGAAAGAAATCGTATTTTTTATTTGCTTAAATTTAGATGAAGATGACAGCGTAGATAACTTTGCTTCAAGATCTTATTACAGCAATCGTTCTTTAAACCCTTTCATTGGATCACAGAGAAATGCTGTGGGTCATGTTCATTGATATAGTATTTCTTTTGGCTATCAGATCTACTTCATTAGATCACAGAGAAATTCTGTAGACCATATTCCTTTTAAATATTTGAATCATTTCATTGGATTACAGAAAAATAATGTGGATCATACTTAATCTATGTTCACATAGATCTGTGATCCATTTCGAGGTCTTAATTCTATTTGAAATCTCTATCTCTAGGATACGTTTCGATCTCTGTCCAAGAGATGACCGTATATTTCGTGGCCTCTGTATTCCACTCTCCAACGCAACATTAGATCTGTAATCTATTTCCAAATTTATAACTAGATCTGAAATTTTAATTCCAGAATGGGTTGATCTCTGTTTTGATATCAAATAGACCATTTGTAAACTGAACCTGGAGCATTCTTCTTTGATCTCTATGATAGGTCAACCATTAGACGCCAGATCACGGTATCTTAACTTTGCCAAATTGTTTTGTTTAATCTCTAAGATGGATCGACTCTACACACCCTATTGTGGTGACTTCAATGTTATTCCAGAAACTTTAATTAGTAACTCACTTACTTATAATCCATGGACATAGACGAATTTGATACCTTAATCCTAACATCTATGCGCCTTCAGATTTGTGAATCTTTTCAAGCTGAGAAAAACTCAGTTTCCGTAAATTAAGAGGATTGATCATTAAATCCGACTGTATAGCCAAGACAACTGCTGGAAGTTGATGTTCTCCAGGCAATTTGATCTCTGAATCAGTGGCCTTTGAAGTCGATTGCTTAGGAAAAACCACCTCTTGTTTTTTTTTCTGCAGAGGTTTGATCTCCGCATTACCAATCACATCTACACCTCAGACTAGCTCTAGATTTTGTTGCTTCTCACAGAATTGACATCTCGGCATTTTATTAATTCTTGTTATGGCTTTCAAAACCTCGAACCTCTCCGTCGATCCGCCCTCGGTGGGACCTTCAACACAGTTAGCGGGGTGACAGAAAACCTATGAGCTGGAGAATATTTTTATTAAGATCAATTTTTTCGGGGATTGATACATTGACTTCTATCTTAGAGGAGGTAGGTGGAGTCATCCCACAACTAGTCGACAACATTAACTACCGAGGCCATCCCACTCGTGGTAGATCTTTAGCTGTAGTGTGAGATTATGTTCCTAATTATTAGAAGCTACCATAAACTTGAGCGGGTAAGGATGACAACTATAGCCTGAATATTTCCTCCCAATGGTTCATCAAGTTCTGATAAAATTGTCTAATTACTCGAATCGTTACCATGTCTTCCTCGAAGCTGCCAAAAAAACAAACAAACAGTGATCTAACCCTCAGCACTCCAATCTCTGTTCTATATTTTTAATTGATCTCTGAAGTAAATCAATCACTAAACGCCAAGATCATTGTGTAAGTATCTTTGTTATGAATATTTAATTGACCTCTGGAGTATTTATACCCTCTAATGCCCAATCGTGGATCATGATCTCTGTAAATTCATTCATGTGTGAATTAAACTCTAAAACGCCCAACGTATTCACCGTTATAATTATGTTTTCTCATTAAAATCGGATCCCTGTCATTTCTCGGCGGACATGAAAAACACCCAACGTATTCACCATTGTAATTCTGCTTCCTCATTAAATTCAGATCTCTGTCATTTATCTGGGGAGCGAAATCATATCTTTGTATCTCCATGTTATTAATCAACGCACCTGCTTCGGTTGGCAGGAGTAACTCAACGTGCTATAACCTTCAGTAAATCGTTGTGACCGCATACAGTTCAGCGTAGTTTTAGGAAGAGAACCATTGTAATCCCTTTATTAAATAAAGGTCTCTTAAATGACTTTCATGTGCTGGCGTTCCTCCTCCAAAATTTGGAGCTCCTACCCGATGACGCTCAGAGTGGGTTCACTCTGAGGCCGCCTTCAATTAAAACTTCATTGCACCACCTCCCAATCACCGCGATGACTATGATCCATTTCTTATTTCTGTAGTAGTATGATGTTATAGTTAACAGAGTTATGCAAAAGTTTAATTGTTATACCTCGTACATTGTTATGCTTTATTTTTATGCATTCTTATAAAAATTTCTTTTAAACAATCATACATGACTTGAGAAAATTTTCCAATCTTAGAATGCACATATATATAAAGGTATATAGAATCATATGCTATTCAAGTTATAATATAGAGGTGTTAAATAACGAGTTCTCTAATCAAACAATTAATTAAAAAGAAGTCATTTATATATATATGAAAGCATATATATACAGCCTTATGTTATATAATTTTATTATATAGGAAGTGTTAACTAATTAATTAATTTTTTTAGTAAAAAAAAAAGTAATTAAATAAAAAAGAATCACGTATATATATATAGAGAAATTTATGTTAAGTAAATTATAATATAGGAAGTATAAATTGAAAAAAAAAAAAACACAATGTATGATGTGTGAGTTAGAGGAGTTTTAATCATGGTCGAATGAGATAGTTAGTACAATTATAAATTCTCCATGTTAAAATTAGATTTTAAAGTGAAATATATCATGTGTATAATTACCTTAGTTTTTCTTTTATTAAGTATAAAAAAATTAAATAGGTGACTCGTACTATGGTAATTAAAACAACATATGAAGTGAGAGATGGATGAGTTCTAGTTGTAGAGTATAGTAGTTTGTACCGATATTTATTTCATCATGTGAAATTATATATATATATATATATATATATATATAATAAAGTATTTCATATGTGTAAATGTATTGATTTTTAAAGTATTATTATATTAAGTTAGTCATGGAAGTGAGAGTTTAGTATTTAGTATATCTAAGTGGTCAAAATGTGGAAGTCATGAATGTGTTTTTATATCAAAGTTAAGGAGGATAATGTTATATGCATGTGTTACTATAGTAAGATTGGTATGAAAGTGAAAGATAGCAAATTTTTATCTAAATTAGTTAAGAAGTGAAGTCGATATGTGTCTTGTATGAGTTGTATGAGTTGTGGTTAAAAATGGAAGCTAATAAATGTGTGATTGTATTATGGTCACCCTTATAAAAATGTGTCATTAGTGAATAAGTAATGTCAGTTTTATATATCGATATATATATATATGACTTTTACAATTGTCTAGTGATCGGAAGTGGTACATTTAATAACCAATTTAATGCATTTGGTGAATTACTAAATGACGGGAAATTTATAAATTTTAAACTGACAAGACAACTTGATGTTTAGATTGACGAGACTTTGAAGGATTGTCGAGGAAGTGAATTTAAACTCAAAATTGAGAATGAGATACCGAGGTGACCAAGGTCATAAGCTGAACACGATCACTTTGATTTTACATCATGATGAGACTGATAACGAAAAAAAAAATGCAAACCTTATGTAACCGTCACATGGTATTGGAGAATTCTTAACAAGGAAAATCCACCAAACGAGTCAATAGAGACTATCTCAGTAAAATGAAGTATGGAGACGATCGACACTAGAACTATAATACAATGAGGGAGAGATGACTAGCTCTCGAGATGAAACTCGAAGAAGTTAATAAAATAGAAATGCCGTGACTTGATGAGTCCACTAGAGTGGTCCTAAGACAACCAAAATGACGAAATGAGGTAAGGATGTGATAAGCTCATTTGACTTGGACATGATGAAAGGAATAAGAGTTAAATTTCATATGTTCGACTAACTCACTAAATTTTGATGACTAGAATCCTATCTTATTGAGAACCAACATTATTAAAACATTTTAGAGGTATTTGGAAGTAGTCTTATGGAAATTAGGTTTGGAATATTTGAGGGTCTCTCTCTTGACTTGTTAAAAACGTGACCATATCTTACCCATCTTCGATTGACGGAATATGTTATGATGTTTACCTTCTCGTCTTGGAGGGAAGGATGACCAAATAGATTTTGATCTTTGCTTGGATTTGTTGTGCTGAATGATGATTTGATAAATTATTGGGTGGTTATTGACACAACGCAGCTTGTAGATAATTTGGACATCATAGACCTTCATACATGACTGGGAGGTATGGAAAATCTAAGTTGGTATTGACAATTATGAAAGTATTATTGGATTTTCATTACGCGAAATTACAACTGAGTTCCTGAGGAGGTACTGCAACTGTGACGAACCCAAAATTTTAAAACTTTTCTAAATGTCTAAAATGCCACTAAATACATGCGGAAACATAAAGTGTGGGTTTACTTTCTTTAAATATTGCTTACAAATAATTATAACTCTTCGAATACATAACTCTTCTAAACTCAACACATGGTTTTCTTCTTTTGAACCAACTAACTCTTCATATGTGTACACCAGATACAATCACAAAAACATAGACTAAGAAACCATAAATAGCTATATTTAAACCCCATATTTCTTTTAATCAATTCATTCAGTTATTCGTCAAAATAAAATGCACTTCAAGACTTCTAACTGAATCGTATACTTCAAAGTAATCATAACATTTTTAAGAAAGAAGCAAATACTCATACATAAAGACACATTGAGATACACCATAGGAAACATAGGAGACAAAATGTAACGTGGTTCACCCGTACACGGGCTAGTCCACAAAGGTGTGTGCATTCTTTATTATTTAGGCAAAAAGTGATAGTATTACAAAGAGCAACTTAATTGCTGCAACAAGACTTCACCTCTTTCCAGCAAGCCTCTACCACATAGGGCTTTACATGGATCAAATATACATAAACTAAGACCACCAAATCTTACATTTATGCTTCTAGTCATATTATCTTCAAATGTATAACCCATAGGGCATCTTTCCAATTGTACAAAAAAATTCTATAAGTCATTCTACCATTTTCCAAACTTCTAACGATTTCCCAAGGTCATATCTATTCTCCCAACACTACATCATGAGGAAAATTATCTTTCCAAACTCATAACTGACCCTAATAACTTTTATTGATCTTAATAGCTTTTATATATCTTAAAAGTCTATATACATATATATAAAGAAATCTTTATAAGTCCTCCACTAGATTTCATCGAATCATAGTACATTCAAGGATCATATAATTATATCTTAAGAGTATATATATATATATAATTATCAAAAGAAGTATGATTTCATATATACTATATATTGAGATCCTAACCTAGGATCCAAAGCATTTTGCATGCAGCCAATAAATTCAGTGATCCTGTATATTTATAATACTGAAAATTTTCATAGAGGGAAAAATAATCCACAGAAATTTAAAGCGTTGTCGGCGTCACATGATTACGGATCCATCTGGGATCTATTTGGTTCGCGGTGACATAGATCTACAGGATTTACGTGTTGTGGTAGCCATGATACATATAAGTAAAGATTGATGGCAGCAATGAGTTATAAAACTGGATCCATTAGGCATTCAACATGCAATAGATGACACAAGCAAACCCATCCATAATTATACAGTTCTTATCTTTCACAATTATTCCAAATAAACATCGTGAATGCTTATCCTAAGGAGGCGTTACCAATGAGAGTCTCTGGTTCGAGTATCGGCATAGAGGTCAATGCAGTCGAATTCATCAACAACCAGGTTCTGCTATTTTAGTGGTAATAATGAACAACAGTAATATCTGATTTTTAACCTACAATTAAATCTTATGACTGCGTTTCAGTAATTATCAATGGATCTACGATTCCACAGACAGAGCAAACCTAAACACAGAAAATAAAAGGAGTTTAAGCAGCGATTCGGAGATCGCACAGCTCGGTGGCTACAATTAAATCTTATGACTGCGTTTCAGTAATTATCAATGGATCTACGATTCCCCAGACAGAGCAAACCTAAACACAGAAAATAAAAGGAGTTAAGCAGCGATTCTGAGATCGCACGGCTCGGTGGCTACAATTAAATCTTATGACTTCGTTTCAGTAATTATCAATGGATCTACGATTCCACAGACAGAGCAAACCTAAACACGGAAAATAAAAGGAGTTAAGCAGCGATTCTGAGATCGCACAGCTCGGTGGCTACAATTAAATATTATGACTGCGTTTCAGTAATTATCAATGGATCTACGATTCCACAGACAGAGCAAACATAAACACAGAAAATAAAAGGAGTTTAAGCAGCGATTTTGAGATCGCACGGCTCGGTGGCTACAATTAAATCTTATGACTGCGTTTCAGTAATTATCAATGGATCTACGATTCCACAGACAGAGCAAACCTATATGCCAGGTTAATATAATTGCAGCAAACAGTCTTTAAATTGAAATTAATAACATACCTTGTTCAAGTATGATATCGCTCGTCTACCATACAAAGTATCGCAGTCAAAAATCTAAATCTGAATAGAAAATACATACAGTATCCCGGTATGAGATCGCCCAGCTACGTGTTCAGGTATGAGGTCACCCAGTTACTAAACAAAGCATCAACTTCCGAAGAGAGACTAGTGAGAGACCCTTCTCGACTGTAGCGCTATCAATTACCAATTACCTCCACCATTTCCCCGTCAACAACTCAAGTTTTTAAGAAGTGTTATCGTGGACATTGCTATCATGGTTGCACTCAGCTTCTAAGCCCTCCTCTCCCCTTCAATCTCTACTGATATATATATATAAATTAGACTTCTTTTTTTTACAAAATGTCTTACCCCGTTCTTCTCCGTGAATACCTCTCGCAGGGTGAATGCAACGATTCTACTCAAATTACCCCGACTCCCTTTGCCGCCATTACCCGTGATCTCCTCCTCAAACCGACGGCAAATGGCATTTTCATCATAGACAGATGGCGCTCTTAGAATTTAAGACTACTATCCACGATCCTTCCATTCTGCGTTTCCACTCCTGTCATGGACTTACTCGGATGGAACGAGATCGTGTCTCACCAACTCCGAGGTCGACTGATATAAATGTCTGCCTCCAGATCCCTTACCCCACTACCTCCATTTGCCACATAAACCTTCACTAATTGTTTGGTTTAGAGAGATCATAACTGCCACTACTCAGACGCATTGCCAAATGGCATCTCACAGGCACCAGATGGCAGTACCGAAAAAACTGGGTGGTTAGTGTTTTTCTCTAGACAAACTCGGTGACCAAAAAAAAATGGCGCCCATCACCATAACCACCAATTTGTATTTATGAGCCACGTTCACAATTTTAGGGAGTGGGCTCATACAAAATCGTATATACAAGTTGATGTTAAATTAATGATCATCCTTGATCCATCTCTTAAATGCGGGAGATGTAAAATATAACAATTTGGAGGTTGTTCCCCTCGTCCCAAGATGGCCCTTGAAAGAAGGGTTTTGTTTTAAATTATTGTTTACACTCTACTCAACGGAAAATGCTAAGGATAACTTCCTTTTAGAAACTATATACGTATTTTAATACTTTTATTACTGCATCTCTAAAACACACGCCAAGGTGCCTTTCATATATATAAATATTTATGAAAATAATATATATATATATATTATCGATCTATTTCTATAATTATCTGACACACCTTGTGGTATAAACTCTAGTAAAG
Organism: Larix kaempferi; assembly: GCA_027924585.1. Taxonomy (NCBI): domain Eukaryota; kingdom Viridiplantae; phylum Streptophyta; class Pinopsida; order Pinales; family Pinaceae; genus Larix; species Larix kaempferi. Next base: position 2,297,179 of record BSBM01001218.1, read on the forward strand.
AGAAAGGTATAAGGTGTACCTTCTTTTAAAGTATTCCTTTTTAAGAAAAATTATTCATCCATCTTATATTTGGAAAAATATACATATATCTCTATATGTATAAAAAGTTACTCCCCACTTTTGAATGTTATTTAAAATATATTTAAAAGCTCCAAAATAATAACCTTTAAATTGGGGAAACTATTATCCCTCTAACCTCCTTCAATGTATGGGTTAAGTAAGTATTTGGGTAAACCTTATAAAGTACCGATGAATACTAGACCATGTAAATGTGTAGCGTTTCTTTAGAATTTCCATGTCTTCATGGTGTAGAAAGTATCTTTCTCAAATTTGTATAAAATATCTCCTTTCCACCTTTATCTGAAGATTATATATATATATATATATATATATATATATATATATATGTATGTATAAACTTAGTTTCATAACTTTTAGGGTTGAAAGGGATACTTTCCTTGACACTCTTGTCAGAGTTCATAGTATCTAGTGATAACACTTAACCAATGTGTTATGCTTCTTTTAGTTTCTTTTTTTGGAGTTCTCTCTAACATCCTCTCATAGGGCATGATTAATATAGTCCATAAGACCGATGGTTGAACTTTTGATCCTAAAAGGTAATAGGAGTTAGAATAGTAGTTATGTAATTAAATAAACACTATCGCCGATCGTCTACTTAGGACGATAATATGAATGATTTAAGGTTATCAAGTAAGTGCTTGAGATACTAAGATGACACCCGTCATCTTCTTTTGTTTTTTTTTGTTACCATTCCTTAGTGGCTTCACTTTCCTCTCACTAAGCTGCATCTGTTCTACTTAAGAGTAATTCACAACAATCCATTTCAAGGTCCACTGGTGGGGCCTTGGCCTTGAGCTCCTCACCAGGGCCACATACATAAATTATTTTTACAAAATATTAATAATAATAAGGGTCAAATTGGAGGGATGTTACAGGAACCATACTAGATGATATAGAAAACTAATGATTAGAACCACTAGTGCTTATGGCCATGATTGTTTGATAAGAATAGAAGCAAATGACAAGAAGATATGAAGAGGAAATTATAGTAAAGCCTAGCGTCGAAAGTATGAGAACAAAAATTAACTTCGGGACGAAGTTCTATATAAGAGGGGGTGTATGTAATGCCCCTAGAATGATTGTGGACCTTAAGGGCACCTGTCGAGTGACCCACCTGAACAGACATCAATAAGGTGGCCCTTCGAGTTAGGATGTGTCTTAATAAGGGAAAATCACCTGATGATGTGCATGACTATAGTTGATAAATGAGTTAATGAATTAAATTTTATGTGTGGAGTGGGATAATTGATTGATTAGTTATTGCTTAAATGCTTAGCCTTGATTGATCAAGTCAAAGTACAGTAGGACAGTTACAGTCCTAGCTCTATGACTTGGGAGGACATAACTGAGATGTGTCATAGCTTTCTGGATTTATTCTGAACTTCAGGACGAAGTTCTAAATAAGTAGGGGTGTATGTAGTGCCCCTAGAATACTACTGTAGTGCCCCTAGACTACGGTAGACATTGAGGGCACCTGCTGAGTGACCCGACTATTTGAAACATTAATAAAATAATTCCTTTGATTTTATTTTGAGTATATCTATGATTATGATTGATTGTAAATCAATAAAATAATAATATATGTTTGTGAGAAGTGTGTGTAGCGACAGGTGAAACGGTTCACCGAAGGACACACAAAGGAACATGAAGGGTCGTAGAGTACGGGTAAATCACACACAGGGGGAGCGACGACGATGTTGACTTCCGACAAGAATACCATGCATGAGCAGATAAGCACTGATCCGCTTGCTCAAGAGGAATGCGTGAGAGTGTACGAGGTGGGCCACGACGGAGCTGGTCACGTACGAGTTGAGGGGCGCGCAGTGAGAACGGACTCACTCCTCAGCGCCATTAGTCCCTAGATAGCATGTAGACGGAGGATGGATGGTAACGATTCCTAAAATCCCTACAAGAGTTCCCGCAAGTCAAAACGGAAAGATGGTGGCAGAAGGGCCCGACGATGCGGTACCCTGTCGAGAACGGAAAGAATGGATGCAAGGACACAACGATGCGGTACCATGCCAACGAATGGAAACCATGGATTACTGGACCCGACGGAGTGGTGCCATGTCAGGGAATTAAAATTAAGGAACTAGGAGCCCAACGACGCGGCACTGTGATCCTAGTGAGTTTGATGGTTAAATTTAACTGCATAAAAACTTATGAGAATAACTCTAGATTATTACTTAGCGAATGCATAAAAATAATTTAGGCATTTGCACATGAATAGTTATTTTTGTTGAGCATTTAAAATAATAGAAATCATTATTTAGGAGAAAAATAGAATCCTAAGATTAGACACCTAGTCAACTAAAAGCTAGGAGTTAATTAAAATATATGGGGGACAAACTGGAGCAAACTCAGGGGTGTTGGTGCACTTCCTATAGAAACTGACACTTGCATGGGTGAGTGTTTTAATTAAATAATTAATTGAAAATATTTAATTATGCATGAAGCGACATGTGTCGCATGAGATTTTCCTTTATAAGGAAGGCTTGGGAATGGGTAAAGGGGCCCAGAATTTGGATGATTGTCGTAATTTTCGAGTGCCTCAAAGACTTGCTGCTATTTAAAGGGTTTGGCTAAGAAATCCTGGGGGAGGGGAAGCCCAAGCTGGATTTCTGAAAAACATGTGTGAGCTCTACGACCCGAACCTCGGGGGAGGCCATGCGACTGAAAGCATGAGCCTATGGCTGGGTGGCGGAGCTAACGGTTGCTTCGCCTATGGTTATACGAGCTTTTTCTGGAGGGATCCTATGAAAGATGCGGATGACAATGGGCTAGATGGATCGGATTGACAACGACTACTCCTTCGATAGCGGGATCGACCGACGAATGACAGGTATGAGGTTCCACTTGTATCTTCTTAAGGAAAATTTGTTTACTGTAATTTAGTTTTCTATCTTTGATATGTTCTAACCAGTGTCATATTATGTTGATGAGTTTCATATTAGTTTTAGGGACGACCCCACAAACGGGGGTCCCTACTTTTGGTATCAGAGCCGGTCGAGCCTTGAGGGCACCGGACTCTTATTTCGATGGCATAGATATTTCAGTTACATTATCTTAGTTTCTGTTGGGTAAGGATGTTTCTTTTAAAGGGTTCAGAACTATGTTTATATTTAACAAATGGTTATATTACAATGTTGCATCATTGGATCTCTAAGGTTCTCCAATGGCATCACGATCTAGGTCAATTATTTGAAAACTCTGTCAATAATGAATAACCTTCATGATTATTTTTCTTTTTCTCAAATTTCAACTTCATCCCTGTACTGGTCATATCACTCAGTTCGTACAGCTTAGTCTTATTTTTTTTAAGTTATATAGACCTATGAATTCGATCCTGTATTGATGTCATAACTCCCTTGGTTTACCGATAGATCTAGTTCTCTGATTTATGAATCGATTTGGTATTTCCAATTTCAACTGAGATCTTATTTTTGAATCTCTGCGTTTACTCCCAATTTAGACTGAGATCTATATTTTTTTTTATTCTCTGCGTTAGCTCCAGATTTCAACTGAGGGAAATTCGACCTCTGTCGTGTTAATTTTAGGATAGATGCATCTTTAATTTTTTTGATCGCGGTATGCCAGATTTAGCGTGGCTTACCTCTACATAATTTCTGCATTTAATATATGTTTTTGATCTCTGGAAACTCCGGTTGATGCTTTGCGATTTCAAATCCTGGGGTTTCTTTTATAGACCTGTTGTTCATTATTGGTCAAATTCTCTGTTCTATGCTAAGATTTAAATCGTGGTTTTGACATATCTTCATATACAGTCTTAATTAAATGAAACCGCTAGATCTATCCTTTAAGATGAACTAATTCATAGATCTTTGTTCATACTGGAAACACCCAAGAACTCTGTATTAGAAATCATATTCCCTGATGAAAGTTATGATCTATGGCTCGTCTTGGATGAATACATTAGTTTTGATTGTATGCATGATCCCCAGGCACGAGCTTTCTGATTTCTGATTTCTGTCTTCTATATGCTGGATGTGCAAATTGGGGTTTGAATCTCTGTAGGTTAGTTTCTTTTATTGACAAAATCGCTTCAGATTTATGTTTTCTGTATGCTGAATTTCAAGTCGAGTTTTGATCTTAGCTATTAGTTTTGTTGATGAAATTGTTCTGATCTTTGTTTTCCTTGTACCGGATTGCAAATCGAGTCTTCGATCCCAGTTACTGTTTTTTTTTTGTTTTTTTGTTTATAAACTACATATGATTCTGGTTCGGAGAAAAGACTGCACTACGATTGTGTAGAAAAGATGGGATTCCCGTTATAACTGCTCTATAATTTATATCTCCGTAGTTAATGATTCAAAGGCTAGATTTCGTGATGTTTCCCCCTTATATGTATGCTGCAGTAGAATTGTGGGGTTTCTGTTGAGACCGTTGTTTTGCTTGGATATTCTATTATTGTTTCGAAATGCATTTGCTTAACAAGGAGATCAATCTCCTTGTTTATATTCCTGATACCTTGCCGGATTTATATAAAGGTCAATCGCATAATGGTTGGGGATGGGATAGCACATAGTGCTTGATCCCAGGTGTGTTGCCATATTGTATAACGGCTGAAAAAAACCCAACTTTCCGAACACTTCTGATACGATTTTAGTATGGATCGTTTGTGATTTAAGGAACCCTCGGCTGAATTTCGCGTAAGTTGGTTTTGGGATCACCTTACCCAAAATTAGTAACCGGCGTGGAGAGGACCACTCACAATAAGTTCGATTTCCCGTCTCTCCTTCTATTAGAAATTCTGGGCATGCCTTGTAATTTAGATTTAGTGAGGCGTCTTCCAGTTGGTTTAAATGCTTGGTTAAATTCGATATGATGGAGATTACTGCTAAGCTGGAGCATACTTGCCCACAGTCACGGACAGAACAGAGCTCTGGTTTGATAGAAACTATCCACCTAGACCACTGTATTGATGCTTTTCAAATAGTTAATGCAGGGTTAAACTTCGTTAGTATTAATCTATGGATACTGTTTATGACGTTTAGTCGCTAGGTGGAACCTGGAGGAATGAAGATTAAAGAGTATTTTCTTTTAATGACCACTGTTTCACAATTTTAATTTTTGTTTAGATCTCCATACTGCCACGTTATGGTAGATGCTGCTATATTAGATCTTTGATTGAAGATTTTGGTTTGCAGTGTGTTATGAACTATGTTTGATATTGACCATCAATGGATTAAAGTCGTGCTGTATATAAATGCTAAGATCTCTGCCTGTTCATTGTAGTTGGTGAAAATTGCCTTATAAGGAATTATAATTGCTTGGATCTCCACTATAGAAAGAAATCGTATTTTTTATTTGCTTAAATTTAGATGAAGATGACAGCGTAGATAACTTTGCTTCAAGATCTTATTACAGCAATCGTTCTTTAAACCCTTTCATTGGATCACAGAGAAATTCTGTAGACCATATTCCTTTTAAATATTTGAATCATTTCATTGGATTACAGAAAAATAATGTGGATCGTACTTAATCTATGTTCACATAGATCTGTGATCCATTTCGAGGTCTTAATTCTATTTGAAATCTCTATCTCTAGGATACGTTTCGATCTTTGTCCAAGAGATGACCGTATATTTCGTGGCCTCTGTATTCCACTCTCCAACGCAACATTAGATCTGTAATCTATTTCCAAATTTATAACTAGATCTGAAATCTTAATTCCAGAATGGGTTGATCTCTGTTTTGATATCAAATAGACCATTTGTAAACTGAACCTGGAGAATTCTCTTTTGATCTCTGTGATAGGTCAACCATTAGACGCCAGATCACGGTATCTTAACTTTGCCAAATTGTTTTGTTTAATCTCTAAGATGGATCGACTCTACACACCCTATTGTGGTGACTTCAATGTTATTCCAGAAACTTTAATTAGTAACTCACTTACTTATAATCCATGGACATAGGCGAATTTGATACCTTAATCCTAACATCTATGCGCCTTCACATTTGTGAATCTTTTCAAGCTGAGAAAAACTCAGTTTCCGTAAATTAAGAGGATTGATCATTAAATCCGACTGTATAGCCAAGACAACTGCTGGAAGTTGATGTTCTCCAGGCGATTCGATCTCTGAATCAGCGGCCTTTGAAGTCGATTGCTTAGGAAAAACCACCTCTTGTTTTTTTTTTTTCTGCAGAGGTTTGATCTCCGCATTACCAATCACATCTACACCTCAGACTAGCTCTAGATTTTGTTGCTTCCCGCAGAATTCACATCTCAGCATTTTATTAATTCTTGTTATGGCTTTCAAAACCTTGAACCTCTCCATCGATCCGCCCTCGGTGGGACCTTCAACACAGTTAGCGGGGTGACAGAAAACCTATGAGCTGGAGAATATTTTTATTAAGATCAATTTTTTCGGGGATTGATACATTGACTGCTATCTTAGAGGAGGTAGGTGGAGTCATCCCACAACTAGTCGACAACATTAACTACCGAGGCCATCCCACTCGTGGTAGATCTTTAGCTGTAGTGTGAGATTATGTTCCTAATTATTAGAAGCTACCATAAACTGGAGCGGGTAAGGATGACAACTACAGCCTGAATATTTCCTCCCAATGGTTCATCAAGTTCCGATAAAATTGTCTAATTACTCGAATCGTTACCATGTCTTCCTCTAAGCTGCCAAAAAAACAAACAAACAGTGATCTAACCCTCAACACTCCAATCTCTGTTCTATATTTTTAATTGATCTCTGAAGTAAATCAATCACTAAACGCCCAGATCATGGTGTAAGTATCTCTGTTATGAATATTTAATTGACCTCTGGAGTATTTATACCCTCTAACGCCCAATCGTGGATCATGATCTCTGTACATTCATTCATGTGTGAATTAAACTCTAAAACGCCCAACGTATTCACCGTTATAATTATGTTTTCTCATTAAAATCGGATCCCTTTCATTTCTCGGCGGACATGAAAAACACCCAACGTATTCACCATTGTAATTCTGCTTCCTCATTAAATTCAGATCTCTGTCATTTATCTGGGGAGCGAAATCATATCCTTGTATCTCCATGTTATTAATCAACGCACGTGCTTCGGTTGGCAGGAGTAACTCAACGTGCTATAACCTTCAGTAAATCGTTGTGACCGCATATAGTTCGGCGTAGTTTTAGGAAGAGAACCATTGTAATCCCTTTATTAAATAAAGGTCTCTTAAATGACTTTCATGTGCTGGCGTTCCTCCTCCAAAATTTGGAGCTCCTACCCGATGACGCTCAGAGTGGGTTCACTCTGAGGCCGCCTTCAATTAAAACTTAATTGCACCACCTCCCGGTCACCGCGATGACTATGATCCATTTCTTGTTTCTGTAGTAGTATGATGTTATAGTTAACAGAGTCATGCAAAAGTTTAATTGTTATACCTCGTACATTGTTATGCTTTATTTTTATGCATTCTTATAAAAATTTCTTTTAAACAATCATACATGACTTAGAAAATTTTCCAATCTTAGAATGCACATATATATAAAGGTATATAGAATCATATGCTATTCAAGTTATAATATAGAGGTGTTAAATAACGAGTTCTCTAGTCAAACAATTAATTAAAAAGAAGTCATTTATATATATATGAAAGCATATATATACAGCCTTATGTTATATAATTTTATTATATAGGAAGTGTTAATTAATTAATTAATTTTCTAGTAAAAGAAAAAGTAATTAAATAAAAAAGAATCACGTATATATATATAGAAATTTATGTTAAATAAATTATAATATAGGAAGTATAAATTGGAAAAAAAAAAAACACAATGTATGATGTGTGAGTTAGAGGAGTTTTAATCATGCTCGAATGAGATAGTTAGTACAATTATAAATTCTCCATGTTAAAATTAGATTTTAAAGTGAAATATATCATGTGTATAATTACCTTAGTTTTTCTTTTATTAAGTATAAAAAATTAAATAGGTGACTCGTACTATGGTAATTAAAACAACATATGAAGTGAGAGATGGATGAGTTCTAGTTGTAGAGTGTAGTAGTTTGTACCGATATTTATTTCATCACGTGAAATTATATATATATGTATATATATATATATATAATAAAGTATTTCATATGTGTAAATGTATTGATTTTTAAAGTATTATTATATTAAGTTAGTCATGTAAGTGAGAGTTTAGTATTTAGTATATCTAAGTGGTCAAAATGTGGAAGTCATGAATGTGTTTTTATATCAAAGTTAAGGAGGATAATGTTATATGCATGTGTTACTATAGTAAGATTGGTATGAAAGTGAAAGATAGCAAATTTTTATCTAAATTAGTTAAGAAGTGAAGTCGATATGTGTCTTGTATGAGTTGTATGAGTTGTGGTTAAAAATGGATGCTAATAAATGTGTGATTGTATTATGGTCACCCTTATAAAAATGTGTCATTAGTGAATAAGTAATGTCAGTTTTATATATCGATATATATATATATATGACTTTTACAATTGTCTAGTGATCGGAAGTGGCACATTTAATAACCAATTTAATGCATTTGGTGAATTACTAAATGACGGGAAATTTATAAATTTTAAACTGACAAGACAACTTGATGTTTAGATTGACGAGACTTTGAAGGATTGTCGAGGAAATGAATTTAAACTCAAAATTGAAAATGAGATACCGAGGTGACCAACGTCATAAGCTGAACACGATCACTTTGATTTTACATCATGATGAGGATGATAACGAAAAAAAAAATGCAAACCTTATGTAACCGTCACATGGTATTGGAGAATTCTTAACAAGGAAAATCCACCAAACGAGTCAATAGAGACTATCTCAGTAAAATGAAGTATGGGGACGATCGACACTAGAACTATAATACAATGAGGGAGAGATGACTAGCTCTCGAGATGAAACTCGAAGAAGTTAATAAAATAGAAATGCTGTGACTTGATGAGTCCACTAGAGTGGTCCTAAGACAACCAAAATGATGAAATGAGGTAAGGATCTGATAAGCTCATTTGGCTTGGACATGATGAAAGGACTAAGAGTTAAATTTCATATGTTCGACTAACTCACTAAATTTTGATGACTAGAATCCTATCTTATTGAGAACCAACATTATTAAAACATTTTAGAGGTACTTGGAAGTAGTCTTATGGAAATTGGGTTTGGAATATTTGAGGGTCTCTCTCTTGACTTGTTAAAAACGTGACCATATCTTACCCATCTTCGATTGACGGAATATGTTATGATGTTTACCTTCTCGTCTTGGAGGGAAGGATGACCAAATAGATTTTGATCTTTGCTTGGATTTGTTGTGCTGAATGATGATTTGATAAATTATTGGGTGGTTATTGACACAACGCAGCTTGTAGATAATTTGGACATCATAGACCTTCATACATGACTGGGAGGTATGGAAAATCTAAGTTGGTATTGACAATTATGAAAGTATTATTGGATTTTCATTACGCGAAATTACAACTGAGTTCCTGAGGAGGTACTGGAACCATACTAGATGATATAGAAAACTAATGATTAGAACCACTAGTGCTTATGGCCATGATTGTTCGATAAGAATAGAAGAAAATGACAAGAAGAGATGAAGAGGAAATTATAGTAAAGCCTAGCGTTGAAAGTATGAGAACAAAAATTAACTTCGGGACGAAGTTCTATATAAGAGGGGGTGTATGTAATGCTCCTAGAATGACTGTGGACCTTAAGGGCACCTGTCGAGTGACCCAACTGAACACACATCAATAAAGTGGCCCTTCGAGTTAGGATGTGTCTTAATAAGGGAAAATCACCTAATGATGTGCATGACGATAGTTGATAAATGAGTTAATGAATTAAATTTTATGTGTGGAGTGGGATAATTGATTGATTAGTTATTGCTTAAATGCTTAGCCTTGATTGATCAAGTCAAAGTACAGTAGGACAGTTACAGTCCTAGCTCTATGACTTGGGAGGACATAACTGAGATGTGTCATAGCTTTCCGGATTTATTCTGAACTTCGGGACGAAGTTCTAAATAAGTACGGGTGTATGTAGTGCCCCTAGACTACTGTAGACATGGAGGGCACCTGCTGAGTGACCCGACTATTTGAAACATTAATAAAATAATTCCTTTGATTTTATTTTGAGTATATCTATGATTATGATTGATTGTAAATCAATAAAATAATAATATATGTTGATGAGAAGTGTGTGTAGCGACAGGTGAAACGGTTCACCGAAGGACACACAAAGGAACATGAAGGGTCGTAGAGTACGGGTAAATCACACACAGGGGGAGCGACGACGATGTCGACTTCCGACAAGAATACCACGCATGAGCAGATAAGCACTGATCCGCTTGCTCAAGAGGAATGCGTGAGAGTGTACGAGGTGGGCCACGACGGAGCTGGTCACGTACGAGTTGAGGGGCGCGCAGTGAGAACGGACTCACTCCTCAGCGCCATTAGTCCCTAGATAGCATGTAGACGGAGGATGGATGGTAACAATTTCTAAAATCCCTACAAGAGTTCCCGCAAGTCAAAACGGAAAGATGGTGGCAGAAGGGCCCGAGGATGCGGTACCCTGTCGAGAACGGAAAGAATGGACACAAGGACCCAACGATGTGGTACCATGCCAAGGAATGGAAACCATGGATGACTGGACCCGACGGAGTGGTGCCATGTCAGGGAATTAAAATTAAGGAACTAGGAGCCCAACGACGCGGCACTGTGATCCTAGTGAGTTTGATGGTTAAATTTAACTGCATAAAAACTTATGAGAATAACTCTAGATTATTACTTAGCAAATGCATAAAAATAATTTAGGCATTTCCACATGAATAGTTATTTTTGTTGAGCATTTAAAATAATAGAAATCATTATTTAGGAGAAAAATAGAATCCTAAGATTAGACACCTAGTCAACTAAAAGCTAGGAGTTAATTAAAATATCTGGGGGACAAACTGGAGCAAACTTAGGGGTGTTGGTGCACTTCCTAGAGAAACTGACACTTGGATGGGTGAGTGTTTTAATTAAATAATTAATTGAAAATATTTAATTATGCATGAAGCGACATGTGTCGCATGAGATTTTCCTTTATAAGGAAGGCTTGGGGAATGGGTAAAGGGGCCCAAAATTTGGATGATTGTCGTAATTTTTGAGTGCCTCAAAAACTTGCTGCTATTTAAAGGGTTTGGCTAAGAAATCCTGGGGGAGGGGAAGCCCAAGCTGGATTTCTGAAAAACGTGTGTGAGCTCTACGACCCGAAGCTCGGGGGAGGCCATGCGACTGAAAGCATGAGCCTATGGTAACAATACTGGTGACTTGTTTGCATAATTCTGAAGGGGTTCTTACAGGGTGCCCTTGGGTTTACTTAGCTTTGATAGCTAAAGCATTGGATTCTTTTCTTTCGCAGATCTCTAGGTAAGGTAATAGAGTAATTCTAGTTTTTCAAGATAGTTATAAGCTTCAACTAATCGTATCTATTTTTGAGATAAATATATATATACTGCCGTGCATGAAGATGTCGATGGTATGTAAATTCGGTTTATCTTCATCAACTTGTATCATTTTTATGATATCATTGGTATGTGTTGCTATCAATGTTTTACACTATACTCCATTGTATTTGTTGATAGGATCAGTGGTATTACAGGTTAGATTATCAGTCTGAAAATGCGACAAGGTTGATCGATTAATGACCCTGAGAAGATAGTGCCACCATTAGATTAAAGTGAAACTCCTAGAAAATGACATATGCAATGTATTAAGTTTGACAAGCCAATGTGATGATGTTCTGTTGTGTCACTTTATAAACAAGATGCTACTAGACATAAATCATATGCGACACATAAGATTTAGTGTCAAACCCTAGATTTCTAAATAGTGTGAGGGTTAGATTTTCATTACATTAACCTTATGCAAAGTGACCTAGCTATTGTAATTGTAATGCATGTTTATTAAATGCATGAGTTTAAATGTTAAACTTATGGTAGCACCTACAATACTAAGGCATTGTATCGATTTATAATATATGCTTGATATAAAAATATGTCAAGTCCTTTGATATGGAAACATATGAAAACTACGCGAATTGAATAGCATTGGGAAAACACTATATGCAAAACCCTATGGTTTGAATTGCAATGCATATATGCTATGTGAACTAGAACATGGTTAATACTTATAGCGTGAATGTAATATCGAGATATAATAATGTTTTATGGTTGAAACTATATAACTGTTGTATTATGGTAGTGATAATGTATTAACCTATGGTTTAAATACTATGCCACGGTTCGTAATATAGTTGTAATGTAGGAGTGATACAATCCCGAGATTTCGCTGTAACCATAACTCGATGCTGACAGGAATTAAATGCAGTTGCAGGTAATGGCCTGGCATGTGATACATAAATCCCAGCATTAAATATGAACCATGTGTGATGGTAGTGGTTGCTTCGATGGCTCCTACGTGTTATTGGTTCCACGTGATATAGTTGTAAGATTGGTGATAGTTCGTTGAGCTGTAAGCTCAGCTTTGGTGATATGGCGCTCCAACTGTGTTGGTTATTAAATGAGGTTATTAAATGTTGCTTGGTTGTATCTCTGCCTTGGTACTATGATGGCTTTGCTGGCTAAGTCTTGATCATTGATCTCTTGCCTTGATCATTCAGATACGTAACCCTAAGGAAGTCTCACAATATCGTTTTTTGTTTGCCTTAACGTGTTCATTTGGCGTCTTTGTTTGGGGGAGAGGCCGACAGGCCGCTGGTTAGTAGGGCTCGACCCTGGGTGGTTTGTGGATGGCTCTGTGTCTCCATTATCTGTAATTTTACTGTAAAATCTACTATATAAGTTGCTCGAGTTTACTGAGTGTAAAGCAATGAAGCCCTTTGGCTTTCATCATGTGACAATTTAGGTTTTCGGTGGGGTTTGATTTTGAGTTTGGTTAAGGTTTTGTTGCATGATGCTTTATTGCGATGGTTGGAGGAATTGGAAGCTTGAAGCATTCCATCCATTTGTCAAAGTGAGGGTAAGTCATCTCATATCAAAGCTTATGTAATATGTTTTTGGTTTGTCAACATTTGTTGGATCTCGTTAATAACTTCTCTCAGTTTTGTATGGAAAGTACTGCCTTTGTTATGGATTTCGCAGTACGGGGTTTTGATAGCAATGGATGGCACGCTATAAAATGGTAAGCCTCGGTGGCAAACCGTCTGTAGGTTCTCCTGACAGATGTGTGGCAAACGTTTGAAGTTGTAACACTTGTTTTGGAAATCGTGGTTCAAAATCGATTTTGCTTCGTGTTACGCCTATGTTAGGTTAATTCTTGGTTTGCAAAGTTGATGTAATAGTTTGTAGTGTTACTGTACAGTGCTTGGGTTCTGAGTTTTGAACTGGGCTATGTTCCTTTGTTAAAAAGGGTTTCAAACTCTATTGAGTTGATAATATAAAAGAATATTTGCAAAAAATTATGTTGCCATGACTATTTTGTGTTCTTTGTTTTGGGGCTTGGTCCGTGAAGAAAACCTGTGACTCATCGATTTATAAAGTGGAAATAATTTGTGTTTTAACAGCCTCTGTGTTCGAATTTAATGTAAAATGATAATGGTTGTGCAACTAGGTTTGAACACACCTATTGCTATCGTTTTCTTTATGGACTGTGAACTCATGAAATGTTTAAATGTTAGGAAAAGAAATCGTATGCTTTGTAAGAAAATTGAAAATGCTGCTACTATCTTTTAAACAGTGGTTATATGTTTCTAATACACAATTGTCTTTGAGCTATATTCAATATCGTCGATTTGTAACAAATGTGGTTGCGTGTCAAACTTAAGAATATTTCTAGGGCTAGGGTTTAGTCTTCGTTTTGGAATGTATAGATGTTGATGTTGCTCTTCGATAATATATCGGCATCTAAGTTTGTCTTTCTCGTTGGTTCTGTCTAGTTTGTTCTGCTTTCAAGGTAATAAAGGAAAACTTGAAGAACAACACCAGAATGTTATCTAGATTTTATAATTGTAAAGTGGATTGATAACAGTTTCACTTTCTACTTTTAGAAGGGTGATGCAATGTTAAAAATGCATAATTGTTTGTGATAAGGAAATCCTAACTTGGCTCTGTTTAAAATGTAATGATTCTATATCTTCGATAAATTCGTATAACAGATGGATATAGGGTTTAGTCAAGTGTTTAGGGTTTGACAATCTGTTCCTAAATAAGAGAAATACAAAGTATTTATATAGTGCTAAGAGTAGATGGCTCTGTACATGAATAATTTGCATTTATTACTATGCATCATTTATAAAAGAAATTAATATCAATATGTTGTCTGTTTGGATCAACTCTACAACTGTACGATATAGAAAATAATTCATATGATTTTCAGAAAGGAAAATTATTTGTTTCTAAACAATCTGATATTTATAAAATATAGAAAAACATACTGTAAATTCTCAGAATAATTGTTTGTGCAGAAATAACAAGGAAAACCACTGATATATGTAAACATAGAAAATTTACAGTAAACAGTAACTTAAGAAAATACATCATTTGCATCTTCTCATTCACATGGCTACCTTTCCTATCATACATATCTATTTAATTTGTCTCTGTACTAGAGTACGATGTTGTTCCTTTTTGCATGGGGAAAAATACAGAGGTTATTTCATTCATTCAATCAAATTCATAAAGAATTATTAATTTACTCAGGAAACTAAAATAAACTTATAAAATAAACAGTAAAAATTAAATAAACATCATAACTTTAAATATACAAAATAGATAAGATAATAGAACCTGTACATGACGATAGGGACGACAAACATGCAAGGAGGCCTGTTCCTCCCAACCTGTTTCAAAAGAAGCAGCTCAACTGCTGGATTCTAGTGAACCCCCGAGCCTGATTACTGATTTAATAAGTGGGTGGAATATGTGTAGAAGCAAGGCACTCAAAAATGCCTTCTCCACTTAGCATCAACCTCCTGAAATAACATGCCTTCTCCACTTAGCATCAACCTCCTGAACTCACTAAGAGTTCGGCAGACTCACAACATGATCAACAACATAGCATATCCCCTCATCAAATCTCTTGGGGGAAAACACAGCAAAACCCCAAGGTAAATTTCCTCGTCAGGAAAAGTGATGAACCTCAGATCACAATTTGATGGCTATTATATAGACTGCTTAGGTCTTTTAGTGGTCAGTTTGGAATAAATGAGCCTCAAGCTCCAGTCCCATCTTTCAGGGTACTATGACCACATTTCAAGGGAGTTCTCCCTTACCAACAACTAGTTAGTTGCATCATGATGCTGCCACTTGTCCATTGCCTTCTACCCCAGATTCCATTCAACCTAGTGGATCAGTAACCACTCTTTCAATAGTCCTGTTAGGTGTTTGTCTCCTATTTTATTTATTTAATAATAATATATTGTGCAAATTACAGTCATCCTTGGACACCTATCCAACATAAAACTTTACAATAAAAGTTATAATAATGTTTCTAACACAAAATGTTTTCTAGCAAAAAGTGTATGTTACAAACACCCCCTCTTAAGCTCAACATCATCTTCGATGTCGCTTACTCATCATCAAGTTCCTCATGGAACAGAACTGGATATGCTGCTCGCATATTACTTTCCAGATCCCAAGTAGCTTCATTAGGGCTAAGGTGCTTCCATTGCACCTTTACCTGCCCTATGGTGCGATTCCGAAGCATAATTTCCCTCCGGTCGAGAATACAGTCCGGTTCCACCTGAAAATCTCCTTCGGGTTCCACCTGTATGTCATTCCAATTCAGCACATGAGTAGCATTGTGCACATACTTCTTTAAAACAGAAACATGAAAAACATTGTGGATTTTTAAATTATATGGCAATGCCAATTGATATGCAACAGATCCAATCCTTGATAAGATTTCGAATGGTCCACAATAACTTGGTGCTAATTTGGCATAGCTCCCAAGCTTCAAAGAATTTTTCTTGGGCTTTACCTTTATAAAAACATGGTCTGAAATTCTCTTTCAGTGCGTTTCAAATCAGCATAAGTTTTTTGCCGATCTTGGGAAACCTTTAAGTTACCTTGAACCTGTTTCACGGTTAGCTCCATTTCTTTCAATAAATATGCTCCTAACATCAGTCTGTCTACAAGATTATCCCAAGAAATTGGAGTACAACATTTTCTTCCATACAAAATCTCAAATGGGCTCAACTTAGTAGATGCTTGATAATTATTATTGTAGGAAAATTCTGCTAAATGCAAGTAATCTTCCCACTTAGATGGCTGATCTTTAACATTAAATCTTAACATGTTTTCTAAAATTTTATTTACTCTTTCTGTTTGACCATCAGTTTGTGGGTGGAAAGAAGTTCTGAAATTTAGTTTAGTATTTAATCCTTTAAATAGTGCTGTCCAAAATTTACTGGTGAACTTAGAGTCCTAGTTTGAAATAATTACCTTTGGAATTCCATGCAAGCAAAAAATTTGCTTCATGAAAATATCTACAATGTCAAAAGCCTTGAAAGTAGTTTTAATAGGAATAAAATGAGCATCTTTACTAATTTTATCAACAACAACCATAATTGAGTCATTCTGCTTCTGATTTTTAGGCAAACCTGTAATAAAGTCAATGCTTATAATTTCCCATTTCCATTCTGGAATTGGTAAGGGTTGCAATAGCCTAGCTAGATGTTGGTGTTCTGCTTTGATAGTTTGACATTTGAAACATCTAGCTATATATTCAGCAACTTCACTCTTCATGTTGGGCCAAAAATACTCCTTTCTTAACATAGTTATCATTTTCTGATAACCAGGATGCCCTAAATAAGGACTCTTGTGAACTTCATCTAAAATCAACAACTTAACCTTCGAAAAATTAGGTACATAAATTCTATTTTTATATGTTAAGAAGCCTTCTTCATTAATTCTGTAATCTGTTATAAAATTTTCAAATGAATTTTCAGCCACTTTATCATGTAATTTTTGGTAATTTTCGTCTTGCTTAATTCCTTCTTCGATCTGATTTTCTAGATCAGTTTTAAAAGTACTGATTGCTGCCACAAAACTCAATCTAGCATTTCTGCTCAATGCATCAACAACCTTATTCTGCTTTCCATTAATGTGATGAATCTCAAAATCGTACTCGCTAAGGAAAGCTAACCACCTAGCTTGCCTTGCGTTAAGATTTGCTTGATCTAGTAGATACTTTCAACCCTTATTATTAGTCATTAAAATGAATTTTCTTCCGACCAAATGATGGTGCCACATTTTTAAAGCATGTATCACGGCTGCCAACTCAAGATCATACGTTGCATAATTCTTTTCATGTATTTTTAACTTCCTTAACTCAAAAGCAATTGCATGACCTTGACTTAAGACCCCTCCAAGTCCATCATTGCATGCATCCATGCATACGACGAAATCCTTATTGTGATCTGCAATTTTTAAGATGGGTGTTGTAGTTAATAACTCTTTTAACTTATTAAAACTTTCTTGACACTTTTGATCCCATATGAATTTCTTCCCTTTCTTCTGCAAAAAAGTGATGGGGTTAGCAATTCTAGAGAACCCTTCAATAAAATTTCTATAATACCTCGTTATGCCCATGAATGACCGTACATCAGTTACATCTTTAGGGATAGGCCATTCATTTATTGCTTTTATTTTATCAGGATCAACCAAAATACCATCTTTAGAAATTATATGACCCAAATACTAAATTTTATCTTTATAAAAATCACACTTACTGAACTTAGCGTAAAGCTGATGTTCTCTAAGTACTTGTAAAATGATTTTTAAATGTTCATCATGCTCTTCTTTAGTTTTTGAGTAAACCAGGATATCATCAATGAATACCACTATGAACTTATCCTAATATTTATGCAGAATGTTGTTCATTAAACACATGAACACTGCAAGTGCGTTGGTTAGCCCAAAAGGAATAACTATGAACTCGTAGTGTCCATAACGCGTTCTGAATGCAGTTTTGAACATGTCCTCGTCTTTTATCCGGACATGATGATAGCTCGACCTTAGATCAATTTTAGTGAATATCTTTGCTCTGCATACTTGATCAAATAGATCATCTATGTAGGGTAAGGGATACCGGTTCTTAATTGTCATTTTATTAAGCTGTCGGTAATCAATGCACAAATGCATGGTATCTTCCTTCTTTTTAATAAAAATTACTGGTGCTCCCCAAGGGGACACACTGGGCCTTATGTAGTTTTTATCTATTAATACTTTCAGCTGAGATTTTAACTCATTTAACTCCAGAATATTCGTCCTATAGGGGGCCTTCGAGTTTGGTACCACACCGAGTACTAACTCAATGGTGAAATCAAGTTCTCTTTTCAGAGGTAATCTTGGAATTTCTTCCGGGAATACATCAGAAAAGTCCCTAAGGATGGGAATATCCTTTAGTTTTAATTTGTCTTCTTTAGATGTACACTCATCATTAATAACATTAACAACAAACATTTTATGGCCTTTTCTGGCAGCTCTCTTTACATGTAAGGCATAAATCTTCCTTACTGAAATCTGCCTATGAATTCCTTTTACTGTTTCTGAATTATCTTCATTATTTACACATGTAAAAGATTTATCATAGCAATTCAGTAAAACTCTATGCTGTTCAAGCCAGTCCATACCAATCAACAAATCATATGACCCTAAGGGTAAAACATTCAGATTAATTTGCATTTTCAGCTGACTTAAAAATGCTTCACAATTCTTGACATAATATGTAACCTTTCTTTTAGTTCCTGTTGCAAGCTGAACTAACCATGCATTATCAAATTTCTTTGTTTTTAGCTTGCAACAGTTTACTAAAGTAGGTGAAATATAACTCAGATTTGCACTTGGATCTATTAGAATAGAAATAGATTTGTTTTGTATTATACCTTCAATTTCGACCATGGATGTTTGATAGTCCACTTGACGATTCTCCTGTGCTGCATTTATCCTGGGCATTTCTCTTGCGATATCTCCAACTGTAGGTTCTGCTTGCATAGTATGAATATTGTTGGTTGTCCTCTTGTTGCATGGGCAATCTGTTCTCTTATGTGGTCCACCACATTCATAGCACTTTATGGGTCCTTTCTACTCAACATACCTATTGTTATTGTTATTTTTATTGCTGTGATTATTATTATTAGCTACATTTCTTGTAGCAGTAGAGTTCTAAGATGCATTATTCCGGTAATTATTAGGAAAATTTCTGTTATTAAAATTTTTCTTAAAACCTCCATCATTATGATTAAAATTCTTCTTTTTATAGTCATATTGATTAGTCTTACCGTTCTTCCATCCAGTTGTTCCTTCTCTTTTTATGTTTTGATCAAAACAAAAATTTGCCTTCCTCATGGCCTCTTCTAAAGTGGAAGGATTATCATACTCAATATGGTCTTTTATATTAAAAGGTATACCACTGAGAAACCTTTGCACTTTAGGCTTTTCCTTGACCATGTAGGGTATGTACCTTAACAAACTAAGGAACTTGCTGCACAGTTCTTTCATGTTCATTGTACCCAACTTTAAATCATAAAAATCCTTTGACTTATCTTCGAAGTATTGTTCCAACAAAAACTTCTTTTTAAACAAACTTTTAAACATAGTCCAAGTTACTTCTTTTTCTTTTATACTCTTAATCCTTTTAAGATCCTGCCACCAAATATCTGCCTTCTCGGTCAGATTATAAATAGCCATCTTGGCTTTCAGTTGAGAAGGATAGACATAACTATTAAAGTACTTTTTCATTCTAGACAGCAAAGCTTCTGCTGTCTCACCCTTCTCACTTTCGCCATTAAAGGTAGGTGGATTAATCTTTTTAAATTCCCCAGTAATCTATTCATGATGTTTATGTTTTCTCTTTTTAGAGCAGCATTCACTGTTACTGCTGTCATAATTAATATCATCATTACTTGGATCAGATCTAGAAGATGAGTAATTGTTCCTTTTATCATTTCTTGTTTTCTTATGCTTATGTTGGTGGGACATTATTTCAGATATAGCCTTCAATTCTGATTTTCTGCCTCTTTCATCACTATGATAGTTTCCTTTTAAATTCTGTTGTAGCTCATCCTGTACCTTACGGATCCATTCATTTTCTTCTTTAACATCTTTTAACTCAAATTTTAAATCCTGTACAATGCGTAAAATTTTAGAAGACTGGTTGTTTAACTCAACATAAATTCCTTCAGTATTATTATGATTAATACGTTCATTACGAGGAGATCTGTCCTCTGCTGATTCTTCTGATATTTCCATACCTGCAATTAAAGGTCAATTTGTTCTGTGTAAATATAAAATTAAAGTACAAAAGTTACTAACATAAACTTTCTGATTTATTTTCTGTTTGCGTGCATGAGCCTCAATCAAGCCTAGAGTTTGAACTTGCGCTCTGATACAAATGTAACAACCCAAAAAAATCGCAAAAATTAATTTTTTTTTATATAGCCTAAATCATAAGAGAAATGCTATCTCCGGAATGAAAGTTATTTAATTAATAGATAATAGCAGCTTCATAAATCGTCTTATTTATTTTTAAACATAAAAAGATACTTGCTTATAAATAAGATGTGACAAAACAATGTTTATTTCGTTATGTTTAAAGATCTGGTAACAATACTAATGACTTGTTTGCATAATTCTGAAGGGGTTCCTACAGGGTGCCCTTGGGTTTACTTAGCTTTGATAGCTAAAGCATTGGTTCGTTTCTTTCGTAGATTTCCAGGTAAGGTAATAGAGTAATTCCAGTTTTTCAAGATAGTTATAAGCTTGAGCTAGTCGTATCTATTTTTGAGATAGATATATATATATTGCCATGCATGAAGATGTCAATGGTATGTAAATTCGGTTTATCTTCATCAACTTGTATCGTTTTTATGATATCATTGGTATGTGTCGCTATCAATGTTTTACACTATACTCCGTTGTATCTGTTGATAGGATCAATGGTTTTACAGCTTAGACTATCAGTCTGAAAATGCGACAAGGTTGATCGATTAATGACCCTAAGAAGATAGTGCCACCATTAGATTAAAGTGAAACTCCTAGAAAATGACATCTGTAATGTATTAAGTTTGAAAAGCCAATGTGATGATGTTCTGTTGTGTCACTTTATAAACAAGATGCTACTAGACATAAATCATATGCGACACATAAGATTTAGTGTCAAACCCTAGATTTCTAAATAGTGTGAGGGTTAGATTTTCATTACATTAACCTTATGCAAAGTGACCTAGCTATTGTAATCATAATGCATGTTTATTAAATGCATGAGTTTAAATGTTAAACTTATGGTAGCACCTACAATACTAAGGCATTGTATCGATTTCTAATATATGCTTGATATAAAAATATGTCAAGTCCTTTGATATGGAAACATATGAAAACTACGCGAATTGAATAGCATTGGGAAAACACTATATGCAAAACCCTATGGTTTGAATTGCAATGCATATATGCTATGTGAACTAGAACATGGTTAATACTTATAGCGTGAATGTAATATTGAGATATAATAATGTCTTATGGTTGAAACTATACAACTGTTGTATTATGGCAGTGATAATGTATTAACCTATGGTTTAATACTATGCCACGGTTCATAATACAGTTGTAATGTAGCAGTGATACAATCCCGAGATTTCGCTGTAACCATAACTCGATGCTGGCAGGAATTAAATGTAGTTGCATGTAATGGCCTGGCATGTGATACGTAAATCCCGGTATTAAATATGAACCCCGTGTGATGGTAGTGGTTGCTTCGATGGCTCCTACGTGTTACTGGTTCCACGTGATATAGTTGTAATATTGGGGATAGTTCGCTGAGCTGTAAGCTCAGCTTTGGTGATATGGAACTCCAACTGTGCTAGTTATTAAATGAGGTTATTAAATGTTGCTTGGTCGTATCTCTGCCTTGGTACTATCGTGGCTTTGCTGGCTAAGTCTTGATCGTTGATCTGTTGCCTCGATCATTGAGATACGTAACCCTAAGGTAGTCTCTCAATATCGTTTGTTGTTTGCCTTAATTTGTTCATTTGGTTTTTTTGTTTTGGGGAGAGGCCGACAGGCCGCTGGTTAGCAGGGCTCGACCCTGGGTGGTTTGTGGATGGCTCTGTGTCTCCATTCTCTGTAATTTTACCGCAAAATCTACTATATAAGTTGCTCGAGCTTACTGAGTGTAAAGCAATGAAGCCATGTGGCTTTCGTCATGTGACGGTTTAGGTTTTCGATGGGGTTTGAGTTCGAGTTTGGTTAAGGTTCTGTTGCATGCTGCTTTGTTGCGATGGTTGGAGGAATTGGAAGCTTGAAGGATTCCATCCATCTGTCAAAGTTAGGGTAAGTCATCTCGTATCAAAGCTTATGTAATATGTTTTTTGTTGGTGAACATTTGTTGGATCTCGTTAATAACTTCTTTCAATTTTGTATGGCAGGTACTGCCTTTGTTATGGATTTCTCAGTACGAGGTTTTGATAGAAATGGATGGCACACTATAAAATGGTAAGCCCCGGTGGCAAACCCTCCGTAGGTTCTCCTGGCAGATGTGTGGAAAACGTTTGAAGTTGTAGTACTTGTTCTAGAAATCATGGTTTGAAATCTGTTTTGCTTCATGTTACGCCTGTGTTAGGTTACTTCTCGGTTTGTAGAGTTGATGTAATAGTTTGTAGTGTTACTGTACAGTATTTGGGTTCTGAGTTTTGAACTGGGCAATGTTCATCCATTAAAAAGGGTTTCAAACTCTGTTGAGTTAATAATATAAAAGAATATTTGCAAAAACTTATGTTGCCATGACTATTTTGTGTTCATTGTGTTGGGGCTTGGTCCGTGAACAAAACTTCTCACTTGTCGATTTATAAAGTGGAAAGAATTTGTGTTTCAATAGCCTCTGTGTTTGAATTTAATGTAAAATGATAATGGTTGTGCAACTAGGTTTGAACACACCAGTTGCTATCGTTTTCTTTATGGACTGTGAACTCATGAAACGTTGGGAAAATAAATCGTATGCTATGTAAGAAAAGTTAAAATGCTACTACTGTCTTTTAAACAATGGTTATATGTTTGTAATACATAATAGGGTTTGTCCTATATGCAGTATCGTCGATTTGTAACAAATGTGGCTACGTGTCAAACTTAAGAATATTTCTAGGGTTATGGTTTACTCTTTGTTTTGGAATGTATAGATGTTGATGTTGCTCTTCGATAATATATCGGCATCTAAGTTTGTCTTTCTCATTGGTTCTATCTGGTGTGTTCTGTTGTGAAGGTAATAAAAGAAAACTTGAAGAACAACACCAGAATGTTATCTAGATTTTATAATTGTAGAGTGGATTGATAACAATTTCGCTTTCTACTTTTAGAAGGGTGATGTAAAGTTAAAAATGCATAACTGTTTGTGATAAGGAAATCCTTACTTGGCTCTATTTAAAAAGTAATGATTCTATATCTTGGATAAATTCTTATAACATGTGGATATAGGGTTTAGTCAAGTGTTTAGGGTTTGACAATCTATTTCTAAATAAGAGAAATACAAAGTATTTATACAGTGCTAAGAGTAGATGGTTCTGTACATGACTAATTTGCATTTATTACTATGCATCATTTATAAAAGAAATTGATATCAATATGCCGTATGTTTGGATCTACTCTACGACTGTATGATATATAAAATAATTCATATGGTTTTCATAAAAGAAAATTATTTATTTCTAAACAATCTGACATTTATAAAATATAGAAAAACATACTGTAAATTCTGAGAATAATTGTTTGTGCAGAAATAACAAGGAAAAACACTGATATATGTAGATATAGAAAATTTACAATAAACAGTAACTTAAGAAAATACATCATTTGCATTTTCTCATTCACATGGCTAGCTTGCCTATCATACCTATCTATTTTAATCTATCTTTGTACTAGAGTACGATGCTATTCCTTTTTGCATAGAGAAAAATGCAGAGGCTATTTCATTCATTCAATCAAATTCATAGAGAATTATTAATTTACTCAGGAAACTAAAATAAACAGTAAAAATTAAATAAACATCAGAACTTTAAATATAAAAAATAGATAAGACAATAAAACCTATAAATGACGATAGGGCCGACAAACACCCAAGGAGGCATGTTCCTCCCAACCTATTTCAGAAGAAGCAGCTCAACTGCTTGCTTCTAGTGAACCCCCGAGCCTGATTACTGATCCAATAAGTGGGTGGAATCTGTGTAGAAGCAAGGCACTCAAAAATTCCTTCTCCACTCAGCATCAACCTCCTGAAATAACATCCCTTCTGCACTCAGCATCAACCTCCTGAACCCACTAAGAGTTTGGAAGACTCACAACATGATCAACAACATAGCATATCCCCTCATCAAATATCTTGGGTGCAAACACAGCAAAACCCCAAGGTAAATTTCCTCGCCAGGAAAAGTGATGAACATCAGTTCACAATTTGATGGCTATTATATAGACTACCTAGGTCTTTTAGTGGTCAGTTTTGAATAAATGAGCCTCAAGCTCCAATCCCATATTTTAGGGCACTATGACCACATTTCAAGGGAGTTGTCCCATACCAACAGCTAGTTAGCTGGATCATGATGCTGCCACTTGTCCATTGCCTTCTACCCCATATTCCATTTCTGACCATAAAATATTGGGAGATATTTTCTTAAAAGGATTCAAATTATAAGGATTTTATAGTCCCATGAAAATTTTGACAATTTTTAGAGTTAAAAATTTTGTATCCCATGGAATTTGGGAGAATCAACTTAGAAAAAATGGAAATTGGTGAATATTTTTTTGGGAAAAAGGTCAAAATTAGGCCATGGGATAAATTTTGGCCCTAAAATTTTCCCTAGTTTGATTCAACATAATCATGTGTGTGTGTGTGTGTGTGTGGATAAGGTGAGATTAGGGATAAATGTTCCCACACCTTCTATGACAGCTCGCAGGAAGTCATGATGGATTACTTAGAAATAAAATGACGAATAGGAACATGTAGAAGAACAAAGATATTCTATCAAGATGAGCATACCTCCTAGGATATACACTAATCATATTGAACTCACTTCTTCCATTTGTAATCCTTTCAGTTGTTTTGAGGAAGTGAGGTGTGGTGACTGCACAGAGGAGAGTGATGTTTGGTGGTTAGTATTAGATCTTAAGACTGTAATTGATTGAAATTTGTAGATGATGGGATTGGTTGAGCAATAAAGAGAACCAACTGATGTCGATGCAACATATTTTCATCTAATCATGGAGTGTTATTTGTAGGGTTACTCAAAAAGGGTTTCCACCATGCTTGAGGGCACTTCACATGATGTGGATTTCATGGTGTTTTTTCTACCCTTGATTGTATCATGATGGAAATTCACATTGTAGATAGCTTACTCAATATTTTTTACATTGTCTTTATTCTTTTCTGGAACAATTTCTTGGATGAGTGGATACCTAGAGGGTATGATCACAATTTTCATGATGCACACATGGATAATTTGTTTCTCTGTTGGAAGATGATTTATAATAGATAAGGTGAATTGGGAATATTAAATGAGGACATTGATCCCTATGTGGCATCATGACACTTGTTTTCTTCTATGGAGCCGTGTATTTGAATTTAGGAAGCTTTGGTTGAGCAGTGATAATCTAGGTGTTATGGACCCAAAGGTACACACGGATTATGAGCTAGCATTGGAGCCTTGTAGGATTGTTTGAAATTTTATTGAGGATTTCTCAAACATGGGCCCTTTATTGTTACTAGGCATGCATCCCTTGGAGCTTGTGATGTATCACCTAAAGTTGGAGTGAACCATCTGTGGGCCTATCTTGTGTAGTTCTAGGTTGATTGTAGTGGGATAGGTCAACTTTATATTATCGGCCTCCCTCCCTTTCATATAAATAAATGGAGGAGATATATTTTCCATGAATTCATTATCTCTCAATCATGTGATCACATGATTTTGTTAGAGATTTGAGGAATATGGTGAAATGGTCTCTTTGTACTCTAATTAATTTCTATTTTCTTTCTTTTTTTCCCTAATTTGTAGGATTACTGGAGGAAATTTACAAAAATAATAGTTTTTCTTTTCTTTTTCTGAGAAAACAAATAAGACAAGGGTTTGGGATAAACCCTTGAGGACAGAAAGAATAATTTGATGTTGTAGCTCTTGTGAGAGAATAAGACTATGATTTTGTGGTGTTTTGAATCCCTAGTGCTACTTGGTGTGCTTGGTGCATACAACACATAGAAGGATATGCCCGTGTACACTGTGGAATGAAAGGGTAGGTGCCAAGGATGAACTTGCAATGTGTATTCTAGTTTATTGAGGTTTTTTGGTGAAGTGACTAGCATTGGTTGGGAGTGAATCTAACTATGAGGAGTTCCTGGCTAGGATTTTCACCTAGCTAGGGTTTAATGACCTTGACATGCACCAACTTGTGATAATTTTTTTATAGTACTTGTAATTCACACACACAGACACACATATATATATGAACTGTTCTAATGTCCAATTTTTTATACTTCCATATTTGAATTTTAACTTATGTTATATTTATGATTGAGTAGAAGCTAGGGTCGGTTATGCATGATGGTTTGACTTAACATTCTGTTGAATTTGTTAAGTTATTTAACAGATATGTATAATATAAAGGAGAATATATATTGCTATAATTACTTGTTGTAATAAGTGTTTTTTATATTTGTTATATTTTTGGAAAGAAATTTCTAAGGACTAAAATTTTGTGGTATTGAAGAAAAGCTAATACGTGGATAGTCATAGAGTGCAATATATGACATATGACAAGCTAATATTTAGATATTTTTGGGAACAAGAGGAAGGTATGAGTTTGGAAATGGGTAATTATGATAATTATCCTATGAAATAAGTGGATCCATTTCCTTCTATATGTCATCAAGTGATGTTATTAAGTTGAATGTTGTTTTGTTCGTGGTTTGAACATAAATATTCTTTGAGTTTCTTGTGTGGAAGGGATTCAATATAGATTTACATTTGAAGGATACCATTGCACAAACAGTTATTTAAATATAGTCAACTTTAATAAATTTTGCTAAAGGTGTGCTAGATGGTGGCCTTTATAGGTTTCAAGTTGAACCTAAAGTACATGTACATTGTACTGGGATTTGGATTATCCTTTTATCCTTGTGGAGGATTACGCAAAGAAATTATAGCGGGATGCCATGGGAACATGTCTGAAACCTATTACATGATATCAGTGATTGATTCTATGATTGCAATGAATGGGATTGTTGTAGCGTATAAGGTAGGGTTGTTTGATTCTCTAAGGGAGAGGAAGATGACCTTGATGTTACCCCTAAATAGGTTGTTTCTTGTACCACAAGCTTGGTATTTTAAAATAGATGGGATTTATGTAGTTTTCTATCTTTTCTATTTTAATAGGTCTAGTCTATTTGTCTTCGTATTATATTGAGAAATGATAATATTGGCAGGATTTCCATAATAGCTCATGATGTAGTGTCTAAATATCTTGGCCCATGGTGTAGACTTGAGGGATGATGGAGCTTATTTATTTTATGATGATATACATTTATGTTCCTTCATATTCATAAATGGCTAGTTTTTTCTTGGATGCTTGAGGTGTTGTGGTATCATGTTGTGTTGTTGGACAAAATGATATTCGAAATTATTAAATTATATGCATTCCAGTGTAGCATAGTATTTTGGTGATTCAATATGTTAAGTTGGATGAGGATGTCAGTTCCTCTGGTTCAAATTTGTATGTTTTGGATAATGAAAGGGTTGTGGAGATTGTTGTTCCAAAGGGTGATTAAATAAAATAACATCTAGGTGTGGAAAAAGTGCAGTTGGGGATGGATGTTCCCACACCTTATATGCCAAATTTTTAAAAGATGAAATGGATTACTTATACATTACATTATTTACAAGAGCATGTAGGAGTATCCATACATTTATAGACAATGACTATAACATCTATGAGATCAACTAGCCATATTACATTAAAATTCGAATTTGAGAGCTTTCCAATTTCTTTAAGGAGATGAGGTGTGATCCCGTAATGGATGACTGTTGTGTTTAGGGGTAACAATTGATTCACTAGGACATGGTTAATGTTGGAAATGGAAAGTTTAGTTGACTTATATATGGTTTGGTGAAAACACTTCCCTTGTAAGAAGGGAGTTTTGTATTTTGGGGTTACTTCAAAAATGTTTTCACCATGCTTAAGGGTTCTTAATGTCATGTGGGGATTATCCTTGATTGTAGGCAATATTTTAAGGATTCATAATTTTCTTAAAGTGTTGAAACCTTGACAAATATTACTAAATATTAAATTCCTAACCATAAAATGTTTGACGATATTTGCTTAAAAAAATCAAATTTCTAAGAATTGTATAGTCTCTTGACAATTTTGGCAATACTTAAAGTAAAACACTTTTACCCCATGGAATTTGGGTGAATCAATTTAGAAAAAAAAATGGAAAATAATTTTTTGGAGAAAAACCCCTAAAATTTTCCTTCCTTGATTGTACCATGATGGAAAAGCACATGAGAGATAGTTCTCTCATGCATTTATATACCTTGTATTTATGCATACGTGGATCACTTTGTTGAATTGTTGAATACTTAGAGCACAAGATAACATTGTTCTTTATTCACACATAAAGAATGGTTTGACATCTTTGAAGATGATTTATCTTGGACGAGGACCATTGGGAATATTAAACGAGGTAACTGGACCTTAGATGACATGGGGACACTTGGTTGTTTCCATGGAGGCTTTCACTTGACTTGTGAATTCCTGGATTGAGAAGTGATCATGTAGTTTTACTAGATCCAAAGGTATACATGACTCAGTAGGTAGTGTTTGATCTTTGAAGTCATTTGGAGGAGTATTGGGCCCTTCCTAAATAATGTTTATCCTTGGACACTTGCTTCTTGGCCATGCACGTTTCTTAGCTTGGGATGTGTTACATAGAGTTGGATTGAACCACATGTGTGCCTATA
Source organism: Larix kaempferi (assembly GCA_027924585.1). NCBI lineage: Eukaryota > Viridiplantae > Streptophyta > Pinopsida > Pinales > Pinaceae > Larix > Larix kaempferi. The sequence continues at coordinate 2,326,237 of BSBM01001218.1, forward strand.
TTATGTAGAGATATGTTTGTTAGAGTCTACTAGGCCCACATTGTATTTTTATCTGAGTCCCTCACTATTCATATGAAAGAGAGAGTAATTCCATCAATTCATTATTATAACCTCATGCACTCACATGATTGAGTTAGAGATGTGATAACTAGGGAGATCTAGTGTCTTTATACTATTATTCATTTGTATTTAATCTCTCTACCTTGAGTGATAGGGTTATTGAAGGAAATTAAATGGAACAATATGGTTACCTGGTTTTTCCCTAGGGAGAAAAAGAAGACTAGCGCACAACAAGAATCAAACTAGGGATTTATGTCATTTAGAAAAACTTTTTCCTATTGGTTTGATTGATGTGGATAAGATATAGAGAGACGATCTTGTACACGTAGGGATACAAGTGTAGGTGTCAAGGAAGACTTCTGAGTATGTATTCTATATTATTGAAGATCTTCTTGGTTTCTATGTTGTTGAAGATCTTGGTGGTTTGAGTAGATTTGGATAAGAGTGATTACTAACAAGGAGGAGTTGGTGGATAAATTTTTGTTATGTATTCCCAAGATAGTGCTTGGAGAGAGAGAGAGAGAGAGAGAGTTAATTTAATGCTATAATAATATGTGATAATAATCCAAGAAACCTCTTAAATTGAAATTCTTAAAAGTGGTATTTCTCATCATTTATATATAATTATCATCCATGACTTAAGTTTCATAATGATTTATTTATACTTTCGAGTAACTATTACATATTGTCTTGGTTGATCCTAATAATAATTGAGAAAGAATTAATAAAAAAGTTGTCGTAGTAAAATGAGTACAATATGAACAAAATGAACTTAATGTAGTGTAGGAAACCTAATATAGGAAAACCAAATAAAAAAATTGCATTGTACCTCACTCTTTTTTTTTGGTTTAGAATAAAATATGTAAATGAAGATTGAGTCAATATGAGTTACAATAAAAGTAATGGTCATAATCCCCTCTCTTTATATATAGAGAATCTGGTTTACTTGTTTTGTATCATATTGTGATAAGCAATTTATCTTTACAACTCTAGCATTAATTTGACATTAAATTAACCTAAATTTATTAGGTGTTTTAACAAATATGTATAAGACAAATGAGAAAATTTGCACTTAAAAATTCCTTCTCCACTCAGCATCAACCTCCTGAAATAACATGCCTTCTGCACTCAGCATCAACCTCCTAAACCCACTAAGAGTTTGGCAGACTCACAACATGATCAACAACATAGCATATCCCCTCATCAAATCTCTTGGGTGCAAACACAGCAAAATGCCAAGGTAAATTTCCTCGCCAGGAAAAGTGATGAACATCAGTTCATAATTTGATGGCTATTATATAGACTACCTAGGTCTTTTAGTGGTCAGTTTTGAATAAATGAGCCTCAAGCTCCAGTCCCATCTTTTAGGGCACTATGACCACATTTCAAGGGAGTTTTCCCATACCGACAGCTAGTTAGCTGGATCATGATGCTACCACTTGTCCATTGCTTTCTACCCCAGATTCCATTTCACCTAGTAGATCAACAACCACTCTTTCAACAGTCCTCTTAGGTGTTTGTCTCCTATTTTATTTATTTAATAATAATATATTGTGCAAATTACAGTCATCCTTGGACCCCTGTCCAACATAAAACTTTACAATAAAAGTTATAATAATGTTTCTAACACAAAATGTTTTCTAGCAAAAAAGGTATGTTACAAAAATTCTGCATGGGTGTTTTCTTGTACTACCAGCATGACCTTGGTAATTTGAGATATCTGGTATTAGTGCAGTTGTCTATGTTTGTAATTTCAATAGATTTTATCAACTTGTTTAAGCCTTATATGAATATGTTACCAACTTTGCAATAATCCTTGAACAACTCATGATGTGGTGTTTAAATATTTTGGTCATGATGCTGAAAACTTGAGAGATGGTGGATTCTCGTAAGTTGTTGATAGTCCATGGTTATGTTCCATCTACTTCAAAAATGTTCATTATTTGTTTGATTCTCATGATGCTATGACAACATATTTTGTTGGATATATAGTTATTTCCACATCTTACATTATCTACATTCCAACACAATAGAAGTTTGTGGTGAGATGAGCTATGGATTTTGATGAGGATGTGAGGTCCTCGAGTTCATAGGTGTCTCCTTCAAATATTGTAGGCGGTGTGGAGTTTGTTTCTCTAGAGTTTGATTAAGGGAAAACTTTAAGGAGCCATAATTTTCTTTAAGTGTAGAAACATTGGTTAATCTTACTAATTGTTAAATTTCTGACCATAAAATATTAGGAGATATTTTCTTAAAAGGATTCAAATTATAAGGATTTTATAGTCCCATGAAAATTTTGACAATTTTTAGAGTTAAAAATTTTGTATCCCATGGCATTTGGGAGAATCAACTTAGAAAAAATGGAAATTGGTGAATAGTTTTTTGGAAAAAAGGTCAAAATTAGGCCATGGGATAAATTTTGGCCCTAAAATTTTTGCTAGTTTGATTCAACATAATCATGTGTGTGTGTGTGTGTGTGTGGATAAGGTGATATTAGGGATAAATGTTCCCACACCTTCTATGCTAGCTCACAGGAAGTCATGACGGATTACTTAGAAATAAAATGACGAATAGGAACATGTAGGAGAACAAAGATATTCTATCAAGATGAGCATACCTCCTAGGATATACACTAATCATATTGAACTCACTTCTTCCATTTGTAAACCTTTCAGTTGTTTTGAGGAAGTGAGGTGTGGCGACTGCACAGAGGAGAGTGATGTTTGGTGGTTAGTATTAGATCTTAAGACTGTAATAGATTGAAATTTGTAGATGATGGGATTGGTTGAGCAATAAAGAGAACCAACTGATGTCGATGAAACATATTTTCATCTAATCATGGAGTGTTATTTGTAGGGTTACTCAAAAAGGGTTTCCACCATGCTTGAGGGCACTTCACATGATGTGGATTTCGTGGTGTTTTTTCTACCTTTGATTGTATCATGATGGGAATTCACATTGGAGATAGCTTACTCAATATTTTTTACATTGTCTTTATTCTTTTCTGGAACAATTTCTTGGATTAGTGGATACCTAGAGGGTATGATGACAATTTTCATGATGCACACATGGATAATTTGTTTCTCTGTTGGAAGATGATTTATAATAGATAAGGAGAATTGGGAATATTAAATGAGGACATTGATCCCTATGTGGCATCATGACACTTGTTTTCTTCTATGGAGCCGTGTATTTGAATTGAGGAAGCTTTGGTTGAGGAGTGATAATCTAGGTGTTATGGACCCAAAGGTACACATGCATTATGAGCTAGCATTGAAGCCTTGTAGGATTGTTTGAAATTTTATTGAGGATTTCTCAAACATGGGCCCTTTATTGTTACTAGGCATGCATTCCTTGGAGCTTGTTATGTATCACCTAAAGTTGGAGTGAACCATCTGTGGCCCTATCTTGTGTATTTCTAGGTTGATTGTAGTGGAATAGGTCAACTTTATATTATCGGCCTCCCTCACTTTCATATAAATAAATGGAGGAGATATATTTTCCATGAATTCATTATCTCTCAATCATGTGATCACATGATTTTGTTAGAGATTTGAGGAATATGGTGAAATGGTCTCTTTGTACTCTAATTAATTTCTATTTTCTTTCTTTTTTTTCCCTAATTTGTAGGATTACTGGAGGAAATTTAAGAAAATAATAGTTTTTTTTTCTTTTTCTGAGAAAACAAATAAGACAAGGGTTTGGGATAAACCCTTGAGGACAGAAAGAATAATTTGATGTTGTAGCTCTTGTGAGAGAATAAGGCTATGATTTTGTGGTGTTTTGAATCCCTAGTGCTACTTGGTGTGCTTGGTGCATACAACACATAGAAGGATATGCCCGTGTACACTGCGGGATGAAGGGTAGGTGCCAAGGATGAACTTGCAATGTGTATTCTAGTTTATTGAGGTTTTTTGGTGAAGTGACTAGCATTGGCTGGGAGTGAATCTAACTATGAGGAGTTCCTGGCTAGGATTTTCACCTAGCTACGGTTTAATGACCTTGACATGCACCAACTTATGATATTTTTTTTATAGTTCTTGTAATTCACACACACACACATATATGAACTATTCTAATGTCAAATTTTTTATACTTCCATATTTGAATTTTAACTTATGTTATATTTATGATTGAGTAGAAGCTAGGGTCGGTTATGCATGATGGTTTGACTTAACATTCTGTTGAATTTGTTAAGTTATTTAACAGATATATATAATATAAAGGAGAATATATATTGCTATAATTACTTGTTGTAATAAGTGTTTTTTATATTTGTTATATTCTTGGAAAGAAATTTCTAAGGACTAAAATTTTGTGGTATTGAAGAAAAGCTAATACGTGGATAGTCATAGAGTGCAATATATGACATATGACAAGCTAATATTTAGATATTTTTGGGAACAAGAGGAAGGTATGAGTTTGGAAATGGGTAATTATGATAATTATACTATGAAATAAGTGGATCCATTTCCTTCTATATGTCATCAAGTGATGTTATTAAGTTGAATGTTGTTTTGTTCGTGGTTTGAACATAAAGATTCTTTGAGTTTCTTGTGTGGAAGGGATTCAATATAGAGTTACATTTGAAGGATACCATTACACAAACGGTTATTTAAATATAGTCAATTTTAATAAATTTTGCTAAAGGTGTGCTAGATGGTGGCCTTTATAGGTTTCAAGTTGAACCTAAAGTACATGTACATTGTAGTGCGATTTGGATGATCCTTTTATCCTTGTGGAGGATTACGTAGAGAAATTATAGCGGGATGCCATGGAAACATGTCTAAAACCTATTACATGATATCAATGATTGATTCTATGATTGCAATGAATGGGATTGTTGTAGCATATAAGGTAGGGTTGTTTGATTCTCTAAGGGAGAGGAATATGACCTTGATGTTACCCCTAAATAGGTTGTTTCTTGTACCACAAGCTTGGTATTTTAAAATAGATGGGATTTATGTAGTTTTCTATCTTTTCTATTTTAATAGGTCTAGTCTATTTGTCTTCGTATTATATTGAGAAATGATAATATTTGTAGGATTTCCATAATAGCTCATGATGTAGTGTCTAAATATCTTGGCCCATGGTGTGGACTTGAGGGATGATGGAGCTTATTTATTTTATGATGATATACATTTATGTTCCTTCATATTCATAAATGGCTAGTTTTTTCTTGGAGGTTTGAGGTGTTGTGGTATCATGTTGTGTTGTTGGATAGAATGATATTGGAAATTATTAAATTATATGAATTCCAGTGTAGCATCGTATTTTGGTGATTCAATATGTTAAGTTGGATGAGGATGTCAGTTCCTTTAGTTCAAATTTTTATGCTTTGGATAATGAAAGGGGTGTGGAGATTGTTGTTCCAAAGGGTGATTAAATAAAATAACATCTAGGTGTGGAAAAAGTGCAGTTGGGGATGGATGTTCCCACACCTTATATGCCAACTTTTTAAAAGATGAAATGGATTACTTATACATTACATTATGTACAAGAGCATGTAGGAGTATCCATACATTTATATACAATGACTATAACATCTATGAGATCAACTAGCCATATTACATTAAAATTTGAATTTGAGAGCTTTCCAATTTCTTTAAGGACATGAGGTGTGATCCCGTAATGGATGACTGTTGTGTTTAGGGGTAACAATTGATTCACTAGGACATGGTTAATGTTGGAAATGGAAAGTTTAGTTGACTTATATAGGGTTTGGTGAAAACACTTCCCTTGTAAGAAGGGAGTGTTGTATTTTGGGGTTACTTCAAAAATGTTTTCACCATGCTTAAGGGTTCTTAATGTCATGTGGGGATTATCCTTGATTGTAGGCAATATTTTAAGGATTCATAATTTTCTTAAAGTGTTGAAACCTTGACAAATATTACTAAATATTAAATTCCTAACCATAAAATGTTTGACGATATTCGCTTAAAAAAATTAAATTTTTAAGAATTGTATAGTCTCTTGACAATTTTGGCAATACTTAAAGTAAAACACTTTTACCCCATGGAATTTGGGTGAATCAATTTAGAAAAAAAAATGGAAAATAATTTTTTGGAGAAAAACCCCTAAAATTTTCCTTCCTTGATTGTACCATGATGGAAAAGCACATGAGAGATAGTTCTCTCATGCATTTATATACCTTGTATTTATGCATACGTGGATAACTTTGTTGAATTGTTGAATACTTAGATCACAAGATAACATTGTTCTTTATTCACACATGGAGAATGGTTTGATATCTTTGAAGATGATTTATCTTGGACGAGGACCATTGGGAATATTAAACAAGGTAACTGGACCTTAGATGACATGGGGACACTTGGTTGTTTCCATGGAGACTTTCACTTGACTTGTGAATTCCTGGATTGAGAAGTGATCATGTAGTTTTACTAGATCCAAAGGTATACATGACTTAGTAGGTAGTGTTTGATCTTTGAAGGCATTTGGAGGAGTATTGGGCCCTTCCTAAATAATGTTTATCCTTGGACACTTGCTTCTTGGCCATGCACGTTTCTTAGCTTGGGATGTGTTACATAGAGTTGGATTGAACCACATGTGTGCCTATATTATGTAGAGATATGCTTGTTAGAGTCTACTAGGCCCACATTGTATTGTTATCCGAGTCCCTCACTATTCATATGAGAGAGAGAGTAATTCCATCAATTCATTATTATAACCTCATGCACTCACATGATTGAGTTAGAGATGTGATAACTAGGGAGATCTAGTGTCTTTATACTATTATTCATTTGTATTTAATCTCTCTACCTTGAGTGATAGGGTTATTGAAGGAAATTAAATGGAACAATATGGTTACCTGGTTTTTCCCTAGGGAGAAAAAGAAGACTAGGGCACAACAAGAATCAAACTAGGGATTTATGTCATTTAGAAAAACTTTTTCCTCTTGGTTTGATTTATGTGGAGAAGATATAGAGAGACGATCTTGTACACTTAGGGATACAAGTGTAGGTGTCAAGGAAGACTTCTGAGTATGTGTTCTATATTATTGAAGATCTTCTTGGTTTCTATGTTGTTGAAGATCTTGGTGGTTTGAGTAGATTTGGATAAGAGTGATTACTAACAAGGAGGAGTTGGTGGATAAATTTTTGTTATGTCTTCCCAAGATAGTGCTTGGAGAGAGAGAGAGAGAGAGAGAGAGAGAGTTAATTTAATGCTATAATAATATGTGATAATAATCCAAAAAACCTCTTAAATTGAAATGTTTAAAGGTGGTATTTCTCATCATTTATATATACTTATCATCCATGACTTAAGTTTCATAATGATTTATTTATACTTTCGAGCAACTATTACATATTGTCTTGGTTGATCCTAATAATAATTGAGAAAGAATTAATAAAAAAGTTGTGATAGTAAAATGAGTACAATATCAACAAAATGAACAAAATGAACTTAATGTAGTGTAGGAAACCTAATATAGGAAAACCAAATAAAAAAATCGCATTGTACCTCACCTTTTTTTTTGGTTTAGAATAAAATATGTAAATGAAGATTGAGTCAATATGAGTTACAATAAAAGTAATGGTCATAATCCCCTCTCTTTATATATAGAGAATCTAGTTTACTTGTTTTGTATCATATTGTCATAAGCAATTTATCTTTACAACTTTAGCATTAATTTGACATTAAATTAACCTAAATTTATTAGGTGTTTTAACATATATGTATAAAATAAATGAGAAAATTTAATGCTATAATAATAAGTAATAATAATCCAAGAAAGTTCTTGAATTGAAAATTTTAAAAATGGCATTTTTCTTAATTTATACATACTCATCATCCATAAATTAGGTTTCATAATGATTTCTTTATACCTTCATACAATATTCCATGGAACTCCAATTGTAACAATATGATTAAATTATATTAAATAGTTTATCAAAAAAATATAAAATTATGATAAAAAACAATGTGAATATATACTATATTACATAATTATTACTTGTTATTTTAAAATATAATACTGTAAGTATATCATCATGGTTAATCTTAAAAATAATTTTAAAAAAATTAATATTAAAAATGTACAACAATAAAATAAGTATAATATTAACAAAATTAACTTAATGTAATCTATGGTAAAACGCAATAAAAATATTTGCATTGTACCTTACTATTTTCCTCTTTGATTTACAATGAAATACATGTATAAATGAAGATTGAGTCACTACCAATTACAATAAAAATAATGGTCATAATCTTTCCTGTTTTTTTTTCTTTTTTCACACAATAAAAACTATACTTTCATATTAAGTATATGAAGAATTATAGCCAACTTCCATTGTCAAATAACATTCCAACGCCAACCAATGGAAAAAAAAAGTTCAGCCCCCTCAGCAAGTATGAAAAAACAAATACAAACCAAAACAAAAACCAGAAAAAGAAATAGTCACCAAACCAAAACAAATCAACAAACAAATTCATGGACCATACAAAAGATAGCTGCCAAAGGACATCTACACCCCAATGTAATCTTTGCTGCTTTAATATCCCATTCTTACACTCTTTCATTAATTAAACCACAAATCAATAAAATTTAAATAAAAATGATTTAATATCTAAATAATTATCAATAATTAAAGTTGGAATTAACATTTATTATAATTAAAACATAAAACATAAATAACTTATAACTTTATTTGAAAATCTATTAATTAATATCATGATGAAATTCTTTATATCCAAATTCAATTCACCATGAGATTCATGAACACGCATGAAATGACCTATATAATTTCAAACACCCATATAGTTTCACAACTATAGAAGGTATTAGAACATGACCAATTAATAACTAAATTATTATTTTATTTTTAATATATATTATTATTACATAAATTTAATTAATATAGATTATTATTACATAAATATATTTATTATTTCTAATATAATAATTGTATTTTCTAAATATATATTTATATTAAAAATATTTTTAAAATATATTTATATAAAGAAATAATTATATAATAATCAAAATTTGATTAAATTTTCTTATTTTTATTTATTTATTTTAGTGAAAAAATCACCTTCATGCAATTTTGAAGGAATCAAGGAAAGTTTGAAATACAATCATTACAATAGAGCTCAACAAGAGCATCATGTCACTTATAAGAATTGAACGAGTAGGGAAGGCAACAATTCCTCCCAACCACCCAAGATATAACCAATGAACAAAATCTTCTTTAAATTACACATATCAAGTACATGAATTTATTATTTCCAATGTAATAATTACATATTTTAAAATTTTGATTAAATCTTTTTGAAGTTACACATATTAAGTACATGAATTTATTATTATTTCTAATGTAATAATTACATTTTTTTTTAATTTGATTAAATCTTCTTCAAGTTACACATAAGCATATAAATTTATTATTATTTCCAATGTAATAATTGTGTATCTATAGAAAAAGGTATATGTTGCTTTTAGTGTTTATAAAATTATTGATGGCCCCATTTTAACATCAAGGAAATGGTGTCATAATGACAATCCCTTAATAAACTCCAAATTCAATACGAATTAGAACTTTCCTTTCGGAAAAAGTAAACTCATAAAAATATTAGTTTAATTTAAAGAAATTGATTGTTGGAAATTAATATGAATCATTATAATGTTGAATATAAAGACTATTAAAATTGAAGTTTCCATTATGATATTAACTTTTTTGAATTCAACAATGTTGTTTATAAGATTTAGATTTTAAATTAATAACTTAAATTCTAATTAATGATTATAATATTCTGAAAACATAATTAATATTTAAACAACTCATTTATAGGTTGAAGTAAATATTGACATAAAAATCATAAGATTGAGGCCAAGGAAATTCCAAAGACATTGAAACAAAAAATAGGCCCACAACAACTAGACGTTTATCTTGGAATCGGCAGCAAATGTTCAATGTTAGCGTGTAGAGTTTTTTTGTTGGGGGATAATGATGTATGGATGAAGCTTTTTTGTGGGGTTACCCATACTCAAGAGGGTTTGGATTTTGAATATGATTTGGGAGTAAATTGTAGTCTGGCAGCAGTATATATATAATAATTTATTTATTATTACATATATAAATAACAATAATAAAATTATTAAAAATTATCGATTCATTAACTTTAGCTGAAATTTGACACACGTGTATCATTGCGCTATTTTTTTTAACAATCTATTGAAATACTCATTAAGCGCACTTGCTCACGTTAACGTGGAAAAGTAGACCTTCTATTTATTTATATTTTTATATTAGATTGAATTATGGTAAGATTTAAACATTTTATCATAAAATATTGAAGTAATAATTTAGGTTAAATTTTGTAGATCTATAAATTTTCGTTTCTTTTCAATTATACTCAAATAAAGTTATTTGTTCTAAAACAATATGTAAAGGTTTTGTATCTTTGAGATGTAGAATAGTTGGTGGTAGGTGATGGTTAAGATACTCTTAATCTTAAGCTGATTTTCCATGAATATTAGATACTAAAATCTAACCATACAAAGGATTGGTACAGTCTAACCCAATCACTGAAAAAGAAAAACCTTATTTTTATTGTTATTTTAAATTCAGTAAAAGAACTCTATTTTCAAAATAATAAAAATAGAAATCAATTTACCCCATAAGCAATGACGAAATCACGACGACAGAAAGTATTAAGAGTTTTATTTGAATAATTATCGTTATGAATGGTTGACAGGTATAGAATTGGTTGGGAAGATCAGGACAGGATTCGGGTGATTAGAAGCTGAAGTCAACTGAGCCATCAAGAAAAAAGGACTGAATATCCTTCACAGAAGATACTGTGGGGAGACTGTAGGTTCAGTTCACTGAATGAGACAGGTTTTGTAGCTAAATAGCCAAATATATTGGCAAGCCGCCATTAATGAGGTTCAGAGATTGATTATTAGGATAATCAGCAGAAAATTAAAGGAGGATACTTCGACAAAAGGGAATATTCTGGTTTACAAAATTCATGAACGACTTCCCCACCCATAAAAGTATATGTCAATTACTCTGGGCGGTGCCATGATTCCTTTTTGAATGCCTTTCATGGAAAGCGAAATCATGTTAGTGGAATTCCATCTTTTTGCATCTGTCCAATCTTGCATGTTACTCGATTCCCTGGACTCCTCCAATGCAGGTTTTATCTATATATATCTATATAATGGCTGTGGATGTCTTTCCAATTTCAGTACATATGATCACATTTTCTTCTCATTGAAGTGATTGTAGACATTCAATTTGAAATAGTTGCAGGTATATGGCTTCTCCAATGACCATATGGAGTTTTAAGCTCTGCATCTTATTAGTTATACTGCAAAGAGTATTCAGCGCCTGTGATGACTGTGTGAATTCCAGAGCAACATTCTATGGAAGTCCAGATGACCTTGGAACTGACAGTATTAAGTCTAATCTCTAGCTCCTCATCTTGCTTTTGCTATTTTTTTGCAAATTTTACAATGGTCCCTCATTTCAGAATTGCATCAAATTCCTGATAAATGTAGTGCCAAGGGAAATTTTACATTGGTATGTTATTGTACTAAGCTATCAATCATAAACTTAAGCTCTGAAGGTTTTTGCTTTGAAATGATAAGAAATTTGTTTAAATTCCTTTCATTTTATTTTGTAGGTTACACAGGCACACATAGATATATCTAACACCATGGCTGTAGAGCACCTTGTTTATATCACTTGGTGCTTTGCAATTTCTTTGAAGAGTTTAACTCAAAGGGCACAGCTTTGACATAGTTCTTTTCTTTATATGTACAAGCTTAAAAGCCATAGCTTTGTTATACTTCTTTTCTTCATAGTATAAGTTATAAGTTTCTTTTCTTCATATGTATAAGTTATAAGTTTAAATAGTGTATATGATTGCGCTGATATAGCCAATTATATTGGACATGATATCATAACCTTGAAATGGTAACTAGATGTTACATTGAAAAAAATAATATGTTTCCTCAATCAGTATATTTTCATTTATCAAGCACAGACAGAATATATAGTGATATGAATACCTCAACAAATTGGATGTTGTCATTGCAGTAAGTTATGAATCCTAAACTTAAGCTCTGAACGTTTTTGCTTTGACATGTCAAAAAATTTGTTTAAATTAGTTTCATTTTATTTTGTAGGTTACACAGGCACACATAGATATATCTAACACAATTGCTGTAGAGCACCTTGTTTATATCACTGGGTGCTCTGCAATTTCTTTGAAGAGTTTAACTCAAAGGGCACAGCTTTGACATAGTTCTTATCTTTATATGTACAAGCTGAAAAGCTATAGCTTTGTTATACTTATTTTCTTCATATGTATAAGTTATAAGTTCTGAGCTTCTTTTCTTCATATGTATAAGTTATAAGTTTAAATAATGTATATGATTGCACTGAAGTAGCCACTTATATTGGAGATGATATCATAACCTTGAAATGGTAACTAGATCTCACATTGAAAAAAATAATATGTTTCCTCAATCAGTATATTTTCATTTATCAAGCACAGACAGAATATATAGTGATATGAATACCTCAACAAATTGGATGTCACTCCAAGGAATTAGATCACTTTACATGGTTAATAAATTTAAATTTAAAATGTACCTATGACCTGCTTGAATTGCCATGTAAATTTTGTATGAAAAACCAAGCAGAATTTTGTATAAAGAACCATAGTCTGCTTAGATGATAGACAAGGGAATAAATCTGTAGCTGGCAATTATGGCATTGTCTATATTTCTCTTTGCTGTGGATTCTCAAAAACTTAACATGTGATAGCTGGAGCTTGCGGATATGGTTCATTCGGGAAGAATCTGAATGGTGGTGACGTTGCTTGTGCCTCTCAGTTGTACAGAGGTGGCCTTGGATGTGGTGCTTGCTACCAGGTGATCAACTAGACAGTGAAGCCAAACCCTAATATGTTCATTATCTTCTAGATCTTTAAGATTTCATTGCAATGTTTATCTTGTTATTAACCAATGGTGAGAAAAACAGGTGATCTGCACTAATCAGGATCTCTGTACAGAGGAAGGAGTGAAAATCGTGGTAACCGACATGGGGCAAGGTGACCGAACTGATTTTATTCTTTCCCGTCATGGCTACACCAAACTGGGTAGTAGCTCTAATGCTAGGGACCAATTAATAGCCATGGGCGTAGTAGACATTCAATACAAAAGGTGAAGCAAGCTCAATTCAATGGTCACCAGATTCGACATAGTTTAAGAATAATAACTACACTGAATATTATGAATACATTATTTCGGTAATTGATCTGGAAGGTTATTGACAAAACTTTATATTTATGCAGAATAGCTTGTCAATATCCAGGCCAAAACCTCTTGATCAAGATCGATGAGAACAGCAACTTTCCATACTATCTAGCTTTTATATTCCGGTATCAAGCAGGCCAAAAGGACATCTTGGCAGTTGATGTTTGCGAGGTTCGAAGCATGGCCTCCATCATTTATTTTTCTAAGTGTTTAACTTATTTTTCAGGTGTACTTTAACTTAATGCATAGGTTAATAGAATGCAGATTGTCATAGTTTATCATAATTAATGTTTAGATTTGATTGTCTGAAGTTCGTAGAGCTTGAGCTTATTTGGATTGTTGATTTTCTTCATTCAACGAGCATGTTCCTAAAGTCTGAGATTATCTCCATTGTTGATTCTCTCCATCCAACGAGAGCAGGGTCAAAGGTTGCCTTTCCTCTTTTCCAGTTAGATAGAAGGAATCAACAATCGAGAGGATAACGGTTTTGTAGATCTTATTTTTATAGAAGACACTTCATTCATCATATTGTAATTGTGTTAATTTTTGGATCTGACAGTGCAAAGGTTTTTAGATCTTACTTTTCAAATAGATACTCCATGCACATTCTTGTTCATACCATCCCTTGGAGTGAACACTCTATTCATCATATTGTAGTTCTGTTGGTTTTTGAATTTAACTGTGTGAAGTTTTCTAGGTTTTAAGTTTACAGTGAATATTCCATTAACTTTCATGTTGATATCTGAAGATGGAAGGAATGTCCACCATACACTGTATAATGTAAAGTACCCAAAAATCCTCAAACAATTATTTATCAAAAAATTAAAACAACTAATGTATACGTTTTTAAAACGTTGTTAATCGTCCCTTCACTTTCAAGTAATATATCAATTTGATACCGTTAACCTAAAAATATAGATTATTCTTATTTTGTTATCCTCGTCTTAAAATCCACTAACTAATAATTGAAATTGCTTGATGCAGACTGAAACCCTAGAATGCAAACTGCGCGTTACAAACCATGGTGCTGTGTGGGATGTAGTACCGCCTCCCACAGGTGCTCTTTCCATACGATTTCTTGTTAGCGATGGTGACCAGGAACAATGGATCACAGCTGCCAATGTTATACCAGCGAACTGGACAGCGGGAGCTATCTATGATTCCGGAATCCAGCTAGACAATTAGACCCATAATTTGTTTTATATAATTATATCCAGTTTATAATCAAGAACAGCAGCATTCTCCACGCATCGAATCAAGTTGATAGGGAGTCTGAAAAGCATAAAGCATTAATCGATTGTCTGATTGGTTGTCTGTTCAAAAAAATGATTAACTGTTGTAATGATGGCATCCAGTGGTTCAAACTCGAATCTATTTGACGCCAAGCTAATGCTAATTATATAAGTACATTGGAATGTTACTTCTGGTTGACAATTTCTATTCTTGAAATGTTTACTATAATTTAGAGTCTTTGTATTATTATGGGGCGTACTCTAAAACTGCGAGGATTTCTACCTGAATAAGATGATTTTTCCGTCATGTCAGGATTTTCAGAAAACCATAAATTTTGCAAAATGGGTAAGTTTTACAGCTTTTAGGTCTCCCAGGGGTTTTTGACTGTACTGAATCCATTTATGCCTTAAAACACTGATTGATTCAGATTTTGGAAACACAATTTTACTGGTTTATGGTGAAAAACTCACTGTCCGATGGAAATAGTCTAATCTTTAAACAACTTCTTTCATGGTGATAACAGTTACCAACAGTGATATGCAAATTCGATGTGTACAGGGAGATACATGTGTACATGGATATAGATGAAGTTATAATATGCAGAAATCTGTATATCTTGGATTAAAGTTTAGATTTGGATTTGTGTCTACTATATGCCACTGCACTTACTTTAAATTGTTAGTTTTATAAATCGATTCATGGAAACTCTATAGCTGTAATTTAGCAGTGCCCGCTGGTCTTAAGAAATTAACGTTTCAAACTGTTGGGAAATTACACAGATTCCCTCTTAAACCAGATTTGGGAGAGCGAAATTAAATCAGAATAACAAGACACCCAAAATTGATAATGGAGTTCGGCCAATGAAGCCTACGTCTCCGGCTGCTGCAGATCTTTTATGAAAGAGGGAAAAATTTACAGAGTGTTGACAAAGCTCACAAACACACAGATCAGGACAGGACAGTAAGAAACAGCATTAAAGCTTTTCTTTTGTCTCTCGCTATCTACAAATGCAGAAGCCCACCTTCTAGTTATAGATGCAGACGCCCAAATCTACACGTTTTGCCAGCTAACAAGCCCATATCTTTTTCAACGAAGGATGCACCGTCCACTCTGTTGTCTTGGGTTGTTGGCTTGACAACCACTCTGTTTCCCTTTCAGCTTAAATGTCATTTATGTGAGTTTGACCAACAATCTCCCACTTGAAGACTGATTTCAATCTATCTTCACACCTCGATCAATGCAGCAGCCTTTCTGGTATTGTTACTCTAGCAGGCCAACTGAAGCTGAACACAGCTTCAGTTTGTCAGTAGTCACCGTCTTTGTTAACATATCTGCTGGATTTTGAGCTCCACTGATCTTTTCAAGTTTCAAAATCCCATCTTCCAGAAGTGACCGGATAAAATGATACCGCAACTGTATGTGCTTCGTTCTGGAATGAAAAGATGGATTCTTCGCTAAATGGATAGCACTCTGACTGTCACAATACAAGACATTGTCGTCTTGTTTCTTGCCCAATTCCTCCAAGAAACCTTGTAGCCAAACCATTTCCTTGCTGGCTTCCGTGATAGCGACATATTCTGCTTCAGTTGTGGAGAGAGAAACTATGTTCTGTAGTTGAGAAACCCAGCTCACTGCGGTACCTCCTAGAGTATACACATACCCTGTAGTGCTCCTTCTGATGTCGACATTTCCGGCTAAGTCAGCATCCACATAGCCCGTTAGTATCGTATCTCCACCTTTGAAACAAAGTGCCTTGTTTGTAGTACCCTGTAGATATCTGAGGATCCATTTGACTTCTTCCCAATGCACCTTGCCCGGATTATTCATGTGCCTACTAACAGCTCCCACTGCTTGAGCAATATCTGGTCTGGTACAAACCATGGCATACATCAGACTTCCAATTGCTGAGGCGTACGGCACCTTCGCCATATGTGCAACTTCTTCCTCCGTCTTCGGTGACTGTTCTTTGGAGAGTCTGAAATGAACACCTAAAGGTGTACTCACTGGTTTAGCATCTTGCATGTTGAACCTGGAGAGTACTTTGTTCATGTACTCAGCCTGTGATAACATCAAAGTCCCCAACTTCGTGTCTCTCTTGATCCTCATTCCAAGAATCTGTTTTGCAGCACCCAGATCTTTCATTGCGAACTGCTTCGACAATTTTCGCTTCAAATTTTTAATCTCTTGCATATCTGAACCTGCAACGAGCATGTCATCAACGTACAACAATAAAATAATGAAGCTGTTGTCGAACTTCTTGATGTAGCATCAATGATCTGCTTGGCATCTTGTGAAACCGCTGCTGCCCATGAAGCTATCAAACTTCTTGTACCATTGTCTTGGAGCTTGCTTTAAACCATACAGGCTCTTATTCAACCTGCATACTAAGTTTTTCTTTCCTGCCTTTATGAATCCTTATGGCTGCCTCATATAGATCTCTTCATCTAAGTCACCATGAGGGAAAGTTGTCTTTACATCTAACTGCTCAAGATGTAAATTCTCTGCAGCTACAATTTTCAACACCAATCTGATTGTAGTCAACTTCACGACCGGAGAGAAAATTTCATTGTAGTCAATACCTTCTTTTTGCTGAAAGCCTTTGACAACCAATCTTGCTTTGTAGCGCTTGCTCCCATCGTGATCTTCTTTGATCCTGAAAACCCACTTGTTATGGAGCGCTTTCTTGCCCGGTGGTAGTTCAGCTAATTCCCACGTCTGATTTGACATGAGTGAGTCCATCTCATCTTTCATGGCAGACTCCCACTTGACTGAATCCTCCACTTTCATAGCTTCATCATAATACTCTGGTTCTCCACTATCAGTTAGCAACAAGTAGTGCAAAGAAGGCGAATAACGTTGTTTTGGTTTAGGAATTCTGGAGGAGCGTCTTAGTTCTGGCGTGCCTGGTTCTTCTTGAACTGCTTCAGGACTAATCTGAACACCATTTTCAGAAATCTCCTCGAACTCAACAAATTCCTTTGTTTCAGCATCGATATTGGAGCTGCTTGATTCTGCGGTTGACCTGTCTTTGAACATCACATTCTCATTGAATATGACATCCCGGCTTCTAATGATCTTCCGATTTTCATAATTCCAAAACCGGTAACCGAACTCATCACCACCATATCCAACAAAGACACATTTGTTAGATTTAGCATCAAGTTTGCTTCTTTCAGCAGAATCTATGTGTACATAAGAAATACAACCAAACACTCTTAAGTGCGAAAGGTTTACCTCTTTTTCGCTCCAAACTTCCTCTGGTATTCCACCATCCAAAGGAACTGAGGGCCCATGGTTGATCAGGTAGGCCGCGGTGTTGACGGCTTCAGCCCATAACATCTTGGGTAAGTCGGCATGTATCCTCATGCTTCTGGCACGTTCATTCAGAGTTCTGTTCATGCGCTCCGCTACGCCATTTTGCTGCGGTGTCCTGGGAACTGTTTTCTCCATCTTGATCCCGTTGTTTGCGCAAAATTATCTGAATCTACTATCTCTGTACTCTCCTCCATTGTCAGACCTCAACCGCTTGACTTTCAAACCAGTTTCATTTTCCACCATAGCCTTCCATTTTCTGAAGGTATCAAAGACTTCTGATTTCTTCTTCAAAAAATAAACCCACACCTTCCTTGTAGAATCATCGATGAAGGTGACATAATACAGTGAGCCTGCAAGAGATGGAACTGGAGATGGTCCCCATACATCGGTATGAACCAACTCTAACTTTTCTGCCTTGGGTGTCTTGCCAATCTTTGCAAAACTGACCTTCTTCTGTTTCCCAAAGATGCAATCCTCACATAGGCCGACATCTACACTTTTCAGATCCGGCAACTTCCCCTTCGACAGAAGTGTCTTCATCCCTTTCTCGCTCATATGGCCAAGCCTTTGGTGCCATAGGTTTGATTTTCCATTTGCATCCGCTACTGCAATGATATTCTCCAAGTTTGAGGTTACATAGAGAGTGCCAGTCTTCTTACCATGAGCAATGACGAGTGCTCCTTTGGTAATCTTCCATTCACAGCCTGAAAAGGTTGTACAATATCCTTCTCCATCAAGCTGTCCTACCGAAATCAAATTTCTTTTGAGGCCAGGAATATGTCTCACTCCTTGCAGCTTCCAGGTGGTCTGGTTTGGCAACTTTAAACGGATGTCTCCTTTTCCCACGATCTTCAAGGTTTCATCATCAGCTAGATGAACCTTCCCAAAATCACCACTGACATAGTTCTCCATGATTTCTCGGCATGGGGTGGCGTGGAAAGATGCCCCTAAATCCAAGATCCATGATTCAATCAGACTGTTGACGCTTAGAATCATAGCATCACCTGCTTCCTCGGTCACGTTGGCAGATTCCTGTGTGCCAGTATCTTTCTTCGGTGCTCGGCGATCCCTTTTAAAGTGACCTTTCTTGCCGCAATTATAATAGTTAAAATCTTTCTTGCCCATTCTTGATTTGCCCCTTCTAGATTTCAATCTGCTACGATTTAAATTTCTTCCTGAAGTTCTCCCTCTAGACTCTGTGTGCAAAGCTGAGGAGTTTGATGCTTCACCCGATTCTCTCCGCTGAATTTCTTCACTCAATACCAGATCTCGAACATCGTCGAATTTCAATTTACTGTTTCCCGACGAGCTGCTGACTGCTGTAACGGTAGCATTCCAACTGTCTGGTAGAGATGATAAGAGAATCAAAGCTCGAACTTCATCATCGAATTCAATTTCCACGGAACTCAACTGGGTTGTGATTGTGTTGAGTTCATTCAGATGTTGAGCCACTGATGCCCCTTCCGCCATCCGCAAATTGAATAATCGCCTCATCAAGTGAACTTTGTTAGAGGCCGATGGCTTCTCATACATACTGGAGAGAGCCGCCATAAGACCCGCCGTGGTCTTTTCCTTTGATATGTTGAAAGCAACATTGCGGGATAACGTCAGTCGGATAACTCCAAGGGCTTGTCTGTCGAGAAGAGCCCAGTCTTCATCCTTCATGCCCTCTGGCTGCGTTCCTAAGAGAGGTTGATATAAATTTTTCTGGTACAGATAATCTTCAATCTGCATCTTCCAAAAGCCAAAGTCTGCACCATCGAACTTCTCAATTTTCACGTTCCCTTCGTCTGCAGCCATCGCTCCCACTCGAATCTGGCTTCCTTTGGAACAATTCAGCACATCCTGATTACAAATTTTGCATCTTTGTTACCGTCGTTGTAACAACCATTTCCTCCGTCATAGAGAGTCGCTTGTCTAACCTCTAACGCCCAGAGCGAGCGTTGCTAGAACTTTTCTTTTCCTTCCACAGAGTTCCACGGCCGGGCGAATCCCCTTTTCCTTCCCCAGGCTCTGATACCAGTTGTTGGGAAATTACACAGATTCCCTCTTAAACCAGATTTGGGAGAGCGAAATTAAATCAGAATAACAAGACACGCAAAATTGATAATGGAGTTCGGCCAATGAAGCCTACGTCTCCGGCTGCTGCAGATCTTTTATGAAAGGGGGAAAAATTTACAGAGTGTTGAAAAAGCTCACAAACACACAGATCAGGACAGGACAGTAAGAAACAGCATTAAAGCTTTTCTTTTGTCTCTCGCTATCTACAAATGCAGAAGCCCACCTTCTAGTTATAGATGCAGACGCCCAAATCTACACGTTTTGCCAGCTAACAAGCCCATATCTTTTTCAACGAAGGATGCACCGTCCACTCTGTTGTCTTGGGTTGTTGGCTTGACAACCACTCTATTTCCCTTTCAGCTTAAATGTCATTTATGTGAGTTTGACCAACACAAACATGATCTCAAAACAAATTTTGCATGGCAAATCAGACTAATGCCCAAATAATATAATATGTAATGACCCAAGTTTATATATATAGATTTACTTTGCATTTTCAAGCAAATCGGTACGTTAAATAGTGAGAACCGTGATCAGAACACTGTGGGTGCCGATTGCAGATTTCAGGTCATTGTCGACTTCAAACTTGTAGGCATAGACCGGGAAATTAGTGCAAATTATAATTATTAATTTAAATATTTTATAAATTTGAATTTTTTAATATTGATGAACAATTTTCGCATTCAAAAAAAATAGTTAGAATAATATATAATAATATTTATTAGAAATTATAATAATTAAAAGAATATATAATAATTAGAAGAACATATTATGATATTTATTATAGAAAATAATAATTAATACAACCATTTAACTTGTGGGTGGTGAATATTCATAGGTCACAAGTTAAAGTGCCATAAATAAGTTATGTGTTATTTATTCTTCATGTTTTTAGTTAAATAGGTTGTTTATCACTAAGTGTTATCCATGTATGAGTTTATCCATGTATGAGTTTATCCATGTATTAGTTACCAGTTATTATATATATATATAATTGTTTATTTTAAAGAAATAAATACATTTTAATATTTAAAAAATAATATTATCAATATAAAATTTAAACTATATCAAAATAATTCTAAATTCAAAAAATTCAAAATGTTTATCTTTAAATCAACTTATAATGTAATTATTATTTTTAAATATGAAATTTATGTATTCAATAAAATTTATAATAATAATTTAAAAATAAAAATAAAAATAATTAAACTAAAATGATATCATAAAATAATACCCAGTATGAGAAATCGTCATTTTTCTCCTTAAGGAAGGAAATTTCTCTTTACATTGAACTATTTTTGTTATGGATTATGGACCTTCCTTTTATGGTTGGAAGGGTCTCGTTACACCAAAGCATTTTTTTATATATCAAGATTCTAGATAATATGACAGTTTGCCTGGTACACTGCTCAAGAACTCCATTATTCATGTGTGGTATTAAGAATCTTTTTTCTTATATCAAGATTCTAGATAATATGACATTTTTCTTGGTAAAGTGTTGAAGAACTCCATTATTCATGGATAGTACTAAGAACATAACAGGAATGTTGACATAAATCTTCATTCATTTAGTGTAAAACTTAATATTTATATTAAGTAATTTTTTTCTTTATAAAAAAATTATAATTTTATTCATAAATAAATATTACGTTTCAAAATTTCAAAAAATTAGTTTTAAGATTAGAAGATTACTTATATTAAACTTTATCCAAAAACAAGTTTATTACATTCTATTCAAAATACTCATATTTATAAATATTACGTTTCAAAATTTCAAAAAATTAGTTTTAAGATTAGAAGATTACTTATATTAAACTTTATCCAAAAACAAGTTTATTACATTCTATTCAAAATACTCATATTTATAGTCTATGAGGTAGAGAAATTGGTAATAGTATATATGAAAATATTATTAAAACTTAATTGAAAATAACGAGAAAGAAGACTATAATTTTTAAAGAAACATAACAATACATCATATAACAATATGTTCATAATACAAGTTAGCCTAATTCATTTAAGAAACATGATAATAGAATTAAAGCACCATGATCCACTACCTGAAGAATAACAACAACAAAGATCTGAAAACTTGAGATCATTGCTAGAAAAATATAGATACTTATGATCATTGACAAGTAATCCAAATGTAAGAATTAAAAAATAAAATCTAAGTTAGAAAAACACTCCTATAAAGTTCCCCGTTGGCTTTGAAATTAATTTTGAAAATTTAGTTTCTAACGGGTCAACAAAATAAAAATATCAAATTAAAACGTAATCAACAAGCCATAGAGGGATATTCAATTGTCTTCAAAACCAAGAGGAAACATTAAATTAAGTATTACCTAAAACACACACATAGCAAAAGTAAATTCACTCCTAGGTACACCATGGAATTTGACCAGGAAATTTAAATATTTTTGAAACTACCCATTTTACTTAGATTAATGCATTGAAAGTTTCAATGCTTCTTATCAAATAGTTGTAGGCTATGTAATTCCAATGTTTCCTAAAATATTTTATAATCATAGACTAGCCATCAATGTCATGATAGCTTGCAAAGAATTCATTTGGCACGAGGATAGGGAATTATGTCTTCGACTTCTCCCCCCATAGTTTACTATCTAGGAAAACATTAATATTGTGAAGCCATTTGATTTTGGAAGTAGATGGTAGAATTTAGAATTATTTTATAATCATAGACTAGCCATCAATGTCATGATAGTTTGCAAAGGATTTATTTGGCATGAGGATAGGGAATTATGTCTTCGACTTCTCCCCCATAGTTTACCATCTAGGAAAGCATTAATATTGTGAAGCAACATGATTTTGGAAGTAGATGCTAGAATTTAGAATTTAAGGAAAAGATCACATACATATATGATATGTCTATATATGTTAGATGAAGGGCATTGTTTAATTATTCAAATAAGAACAATTGCATTTGGAATGAGAAAGAACATAAATATTTAGAAAAATGAAAACATCAAATTGATATATATAAAAGAAATATAAAGTCATAGTGAAGGAGAGGGATTGAAAGGAGATAAATCTAGTTTTAAGGAAGAGAAAGAAGCTTGGGATGAGTAGGTGGAGGAATATAAAATAAAAAATAAAAAAAAATGTGAAAAAGAGTTGGTTTATTAGAAATACTTTCATGAATAAGAAATCAATTTTAGGGAAAGAATTAAATATTGCAAATAAAAAATCCAACTCAAACAAGAACAATAAGAACATGCTCACAAAGAGAAAAAAGAACCATAATTAGAGAAAGATGAATAGTAGAAGTTATGTCAGGATAAGAGTTTTGGTTACTTAAAGAAAATAAATTAGAAGAAAAAATAATTACCGAGACAAGGCTTGGATGTGTTGGAAATTTAATCCTTTGGGGTTTTGGTTCCTTGTATGTAATTGCTTAAGTTACAAAGATGAAGAGGCACATACCTTGGGAATGTGAGTCCCAAAGGTCACCTCTCTCTTAGCTGTATAAATAAGAGATTCATGTCAATAGAAAAAGATAAGCCTGGATTTATTACTGCCCCTAAATGTATTTTCAAGGATAGTTTCTAGAAACCACACCACCCCCCCGCCAAAAAAAAAAAATCATGAGCATTAGAATTTTGGATGGGGCGGGGTTAAAAAGACCACCCATAAATGTACTTTTCAAGGCGGTTTTTCAGAATCCCCGCACCCTTACCAAAAAAAATAAAATTAATGAGAATTGGACTTTGGGGGGGTAGTGTTTTGACAACCCTCCCCTAAAAGTCATGAGAATGTAACTTTTGTAGGTGATTTTTTAAAAACTTCCTCTAAACATTCAATTCTCATGATGATGACAATGATGATAATGGCTATGACAATGACAACAACAATGATGACGGTGATGATGATGATGACAATGATGATGGTGATGATGACAATGATGACAAAAAAACTGATGATGATAATGATGATGATGACGATGGTGATGATGATGACTATGCCAATTATGAGGATGAGGATACTAATGATGAAAATGTAAATGATAATGTCGATGAGGATGATGATGATGACAACAATGTGATTATATGATGGTGATGATGACAATGATGATGATTATATGATGACAACGATGATGATGACAATATTGATGATGATGTTGATGACAATGATGCAATTCTTAACAATTTCTTTGAGGGGTCATGGTTATGCTTGAGGTTCTGTACTACAACACATGCTATGTAAATTAAAAAAATTACGTATGCATGGGTTGTGGGAACCATTTTTAGGTTTGGAATAACATGAATTTCTATTGGGAATTGTTCCATTGTTTGGGAAACAAATCATATGCTTAGAGCCAAACACTTTCTTACAAGACTCATGGGCCATGACTATGCTAATGATGATGACAATGACAATGGAAATGAAGACTATACTAATTATTGTGATGATGATGAAAATTATGATGATTATAATCATCATCATCGTCATCATCATTTCCATCATCGCCATTCTCATCTAGTTCATCATCATTTGCATTTTCATTTATGTCATCATCAGCAACATCATCATTGTCACTATCATTGTCATCATTGTCATTATAATCATCAACATCATTCATTTCATTATCAATGTCCAATTTTATTAAAAGTCGCATTCATCTCTTGCACTTTACACCAAATTATGAGATGATGATAACATTAATACAAAAATAAGCTAACAAAGATACAACAAAAACTAAATTCATTATTGAAAAAATGGTTAAAAACATATTGCAAATATAATGTCTATAATGGTGGTGGTTATGATCTTTGAGAAGATATATGGTTTCTACACTCAAATTTACAAAATTCCATAACAACTACATTCGATAAAGATTTCAAAACACTAAGTCTAGTAAAAACCTTAGCATGAAGTTTTGGTTGAGTCAAGTCTATGGGGTTAAATTAGGGTATTGGAATAGGGTTCCACATGGTTCCTTTCCTTACAAACCCTTATTATATTGTGATTCTTATTTACATTAGATATATAATAATTATCCTCGCATGACTAGCCATTACATTTTAGCTATATTTTTTTTTGTAAAAGTAAGAGATTGTATTACTATGACAGAGTTACATATCGGAAAAAACTAGTGGCATGGCTAGTAGGAGGCCAACCAACCATAATTCTATGAACCCAAACAAATAACAAAGTTTCATCAAGCCCAAACCTATTACAGAGATTACCGAGAGGTACCAAAATCCCAAAAAGCTTGTCGGAAAAAATTAATTCCCCCAACCCTAACAGATAACAGAGTTCCATCAATCCCAAACCTATTACAAAGATTACAGAGATGTATCAGATGCCCAAAATGCATGGCAACAAAAACAACAACGCCCAACTATCAACCATAAGGAGCTTTAACAGAGTACGGGAGACATAATTAACAAAACATCGACCTTCAGATCCCACCAGAGAGTTACGACGACATAATGAAAACGAGAATCTAACATAACTTTAACCCAAAACCAAGGCACCAAAGAAGAGTGCCTCAAATTCCATAAGTCGGCCGAGGAGCCGGGTTGTGAATGGGACAATGAGCACGTGAAAAACCTAGTGTTGCAGCTGCATTTTGAATAGGGTCACGATGATCACCCCCAGCTGAAGACGACTCCAGAGCCGAAGGAGGATGGACGCCCAATTCTGTAGCGACAAGGTCGAGCTTCTAGTGCATAATATAGCACTCCTGGTGGTGAGCTTTCCACGCATGAACATGCTCCATATCCCCAGCAGCTTTATTTTCACGTTCCATAAGAACATAAGTGAGGAGGCCCTAAGTAACCCAGAAAGTAGTGAACATTCAATCGTAGGGAGAAAGACACCCTGTCGTATTACCCGGGTCCGTTACCCACTCACCAACTTCATCCCCCAAGTCACCACCAGACATTTCCTTGACCCTTTCCCACAGGTCATACTCAACCCTTTCCAATTGTTTCGTAATGACCCTAGGGATACGGTCCTGAAAGAAATAGGTGGCTGGAAGGGCCTTACGTTCTTCCCTCCTAGCAGGGGCCTTTCCCTTTTTGGGGTCAAGACAAGGCTT
This sequence comes from Larix kaempferi, assembly GCA_027924585.1. Classification (NCBI taxonomy): domain Eukaryota; kingdom Viridiplantae; phylum Streptophyta; class Pinopsida; order Pinales; family Pinaceae; genus Larix; species Larix kaempferi. The sequence goes on from BSBM01001218.1 coordinate 2,352,264, forward strand.
CTTATCCTTCTACTTATGCAGCGCCATCATAGAATTACTAGAAACCCTCAGCAAGCTATTCTGAAAAACCACTCCAAGATTGGCGATACTGAAAAACACCACTCAAGCAGGAAACTATCGAGATGCATAAAAAACCATTGTTCTGATTGCCTTTTATAGCAATTTCCAGAAAAATTCCCGTAAACAACAGGGTTGGTCGTACTTTGATCATTAATCCTCATGATTTTGTCCAGACCTTTCCTTGGTGCAAGCCAAAGGATTATTGATGTTACCCTCATGACCGAGGCTTGTTCGTATGCTATGGTTATTATGAATTGAAGTAGGTCGTACTGGTTTAGCACTATGGGAATTTAAGGGGCAAGGGATTGCAGTTCCCGATTTGAAGCAGTCACAACCTCCCGCGAGCTATCCATCATAGGAGAAACAAGTGGTCTATAATCAGTATTGATGGGAGGCCTCGTGTCCTGCAATCCCCGAGTTCTCGCGCATGTGTCCTCCTCTGCCATCATGGAACAATGGTGGGGCCAATCTACATTCCCAAAGGTGCCAAGGGAGCCAGTGCAGATACGACTAGGTTCATCGACCCTGACGTTAGCCAAGAGGTCCTCCACCCTATTCCTGTCTCTACGAACACGGCTAAAAGACCAGGAGCAGGAAGCACCGATAATCGTGGCTAATTGTTCCACTCTGTAGGAAATACGCCAAATGTCTGTTACTTTTGCCAGGGGGTTTTCCATTCTGGAGGTTACGAGCAAGTTGGATGATGAGGCAAGAATCCCCTTCAAAGGTGATAGGGGTCAGTTTGAGTTGGATAGCCAGTTGAAAGCTAGCAAGGAGACCCTATATTTCAGATGCATTGTTCGTTTCCTCCCCAATGCTTCCAAAGTACACCTGTAGGATTTTTCCTTGCCAATTATGAACGACTCCACCAATGCCCGTTGGGCCTGGGTTTCCCTACGATGCCCCATCAAGGTTCAACTTAAAATCCCCAGTATGAGGGGTCGTCCAATAATCAGGAATTTTCAGAGTGATGTTCATTTTATCCTTTCGGCTGCAACTCTGGGTGTCCTTACTAATACCCCAAGAAGCAAGGATTCGATGCTCTCTCTCATTGACCTCCCAGTCTTTGGCATCCCAGAGGGTGACGCAGGTGGTTTCCAGAATATACTCCTCAATCTTAGCCCACACATGATCCTGAGAAGAAATTTTATCCTGAAAAATCCTCCTGTTTATTTCTTTCCACACTTCCCACATCAAAGCACCGGGGAATGAAGTCCAAAGAGAGTTAACAATGGGATTCAAGAATGCTTGAGGGTCCGAATTCTTGACAGTCTGAGGAGGGTATCCTCTGCAGCGATTGGACCATCGTAAAATATCGGCCTCTTTATCCCATAAGGGAGTGATGAAAGGGAAAGCATATAGTAAGTGAGCTAATGTCTCCTCTCTTTGTAGGCACAGGGTGCATTGGGATGGGCCTATGATACCACGTTTCCTGAGATTTTCCCTTGTCAAAATTCTTTGATAGAAAACTAGCCAAATAAAGGTGGCAACTTTGGGTCAGGTATTGGTTGTTCATATCTTTGTCCATGTCTCATCTTGAGGAGTGTCAGGATTGGTGGTCTACAGGGTATAAGCTTCCTTGGTTACATTTTAGCTATATTAAAAACTATAAAAAAACACATTACAATAAATTTTTAAAAAATCCCAAAATTTGCATAGAAACCAATTTTTATGAAAAATCCCTCATAGTTTCATTTTCATGGAATAAGGTAGCAGGGTCGATAGTTGAGAAGAAGAGGAGATTGATGATAGGGAAACTATTTTTTCATCATGCATAATGTGTGATTGCCAAATTCCATAGAGAAAAAGAAGTTTCCTATGGAAAGAGTATTTTGGTTAGGAAAGTTCCATAGGAAACGAGTTAGAGAAGGGCCTTCCATAGTCATTGTAACCATTACCATCATCATCATCATTATTGTCATATCCATCATCATCATCATCTTCATTGTTGTTCTCATCATCATCAATGCCATCATTTTCATCATTATCATCATCATCATTGTTATCATCATCATCGACATCGTTATCATATCAACTTCATCCTCATCATCATCATCATCATCGTCATCACCAAAATGATTAACATTATCATCATCATCATCATCACTAGCATAGTTGTCATCATTATCCTCATCATCATCATAATCATCATTCATGTCATTGTCATTGTCATTGTCATCGTCATTATCAATATTGTCAATGTCAACATCCTCATCATCATCATCGTATAGTCACATGATTGTCATTCTCACTATCCTTAATGTCATCATGATCATCACTGACGATTATCATCATTGTCACTGCCATCGTCACTATCATTGTCATTGTAATTGTTTATTTGTCCATGGCTTTGTAAACCAATAAACCAACAATGGTTGATAATTATAGGTTATTTAAACCAATTTTGATTCTCATAACCTAAATAATGGTCCATGGTTAACTTTATTGTATGATTCATGGTCCATGTGTAGGGCCCCATGCGTAATTACTTTACCTTACAAGCGTGATATGGTGGTCATTTTAATATCTATAACATTGAGGATAGTTCTTGTTGCATAGACCATTTCCTATCAACTAAATTTAGGGTCTAATTCCATAGTAAATTTTTATGGGGTTGTTGGTAAATGCATGTTAACCTAGACGATCACATAATACCTATGGTGGTATGAATGAATAGGAATGGTGGTATGAATGTCGATAGTTTTCCTAGGGGTAATGTTTCCCCCAATTTTCTTGTTATCACGTGTACCTACAATTATATTTCTTGAATTAATATAGGTATTGAGCTTTTGAGTTGGGTCCAAAGTTGATGATGAGGAACATTTGAAGGTTGCATATAATTTAAGGTTGAATGAGGATATAATGATGAACACGAAGGTGGAGTAGCAGGGTTGTAACACACCTTATTTGACTCATATGTTAGTACTGAAAAGCACAAGTTTTTTTTTGTATTCAAGAAGAATATTTATTACATCCCATTTCAACTCTTGATTCTATGTTTGATTCAAATGGAAGGAGGGAAATTGCTTTTCCTTCTGATTTTATGTAATGCCTTTATTGTTTTTTTTGTTGAATTACAAATTTGTTAAACATCATCAACATATTTTACACTTTAAAAGATAGATTTATGCATGGATCAATATTCCTTTCAAAATGGTTACTCCAAATCAAGTTCAGACTTATAAAGTCTAGAAATTATGTTTATGTTATAGATACATAATTTGTATAAATTCGAACAAATGTCTTAGTAAATTAATATGAACAACACCATGGTCCTAAAATTCAAACATACTATGTTGTAATAGGGAAGTCCTTGGAATCCTTATCACATTGATTATTTACCATTTTCAACCCTTGAACTATATATTCAATGTATCATAGGTTATATTGTAGTTCAAGGATCTAATCCTACTGCATTATACTATTATGGGAAGGGAAGGAAGCCTTTATCAAAGGAAAATTTTAAATTCCATTATATGCAAATACATGCCATTTATTGAAAGGATAAGGTTTAATACTTTGTAGTGGTCCATTCTATGGTTTAAACGTTGAGTTTTTTTTTTCCTTGAAAAAAAAGTGTAAATTTATTTCATCTCATGAGTACAAAATTACATTGGATCTTCTTCACTCTTGAAGAGTGTATATGTTGCTAAGCAGTACCAATAAATGTAGAATAAACTACTTCGAACATTTGGCTTTAAACAAATAAGAAAAACTCAAGTACTAAGATACCTCAGATAAAAAATTCAGCTAAAGACCTTATTCCGGGAAACCATGAATGGCTCTACAAGGAAAAACCAGCAGAAAACCAACATAAAATGCCGTAGGTGAAAGGCTAAAGCAACATGAGAGAAAACGTTTCCAAAAACCTCGAATAAGAAGCAGAGCCACTAGCATCTGGAGAAAGAAAACCCCAACCCGCCAAATGGATGTCTCTCCTCGGAATCCCACATGGGAAACAACTCCTCGATCGACCACTAAGAAGAGGCTGTCGCCGCCATCCAGTGAACACAGGGACCAAAACCCCATCGCGTGCCTGCCTCAGCAAAAATCGCCTTCCGAAAAAGGCCGCCACAATCCTTCAAATGAAACCAGGGCAATGAAACCCCTTCGCGCGTCCTCCTTAGCCGATCCATCGTCTGCATAAAGGAGCCTAGAGCCCATTGCTCAACAGTCCTTGCTGCCGCCGTCGTCCTCCAGCCGAAGTTGCCCCACCCCGGAGCTGCATCCCACTGCACAGATGCCACCGCCGCCGCCGCTAGGGAGCCAAAGAAGCTCGCTACCCAATGGGTCGCTGTGCCAACGCACTGCCAATCGATCCAAAGCAGAAAGGAAACCCTACAGCCGGCCAAGATAGGTAGCAGACTCATGTGAGAAGGAGAAGAGCGACCATGGAAGAATCCATGGCCGCCAAAAACTGCTCTAGCCTCCTATCAAAACCCTAGTTGCCGAGCCTCTGCAAAGGGAAAGTTGTGTTGCAGCATATTACGTGGCAAAAAAACATCGGAGAGAAAAATGATAATACTCCATTTAAACGTTGAGTTATAACAAAGGTAATTTAGTTTTTACATTGTCTCAATTTTTATTATAAATATGCTAAATCCTAGCTCTAGGTCATTTATAATCTATGCGATCTCGCTAATGTTGAAGATTTGAACTTGGATGAAGCTTGGCTACAAAACTTAGGTTCTCGTTTACATTATTATATGTGAACTAATGTATGGACCTAACCACATACATGTGTGACCTTTACACATGTTGATCTCTTAGTACATTTAATATTGATAGATTATCATCAAAAGTTTCGAGATGAGGTATTAATTATACATTGAAGATATGTCCCTTTGTGATGCTACCAAGAAGTATTGACACATGGAGTATGGAAAACCTCCCATGGTTTTACCTTGTCCATAAACCACCTTGTGTAGAGTAAACCTGGAGATTTTTTTACTAAAATTTCAAGCATATTGGAAGCAAAGTTTCTTTGGTTTGGCCTCAATTTGATTCTTTAGCTATAGCCTAAATGCCTCGATTTTCTCGTATGGGAAACATTTACTTGTGCATTCTACAAAATATAAATCGTGGTTACAACACATGGTGGCAAGCTACTTCTTGGAAATGTAATTTCTTTTCTCTCATTTGTATTTGTTTAACAACCTAGACTTTTCATTCTAGGTCTCTTTTCTCCCTATCGTGAAGTATGGAGGTATTTGTGGGATTGTTTTCTGAATTTTCACTTTGTTTACTTCGTGCTTGAAGGATTTTGTAATCTCTCCGCTTTAAAAATAAAATAAAATTATTTAGTCCATGTAAGAAGTTACGTCTCTAGATGATTCAAGACTTGACCTTCTCTTATCTTTGTTCTTAGCTTATTTAATGCTTAAGTTTTAATTGTTGATGTCGCAACGAGCCTTCGTTTGATTTTTCTTTCTCTCTGGTATGGATTTTCATCTTCAATGTTGCTTGTCAAGTCCACTAAGCATGATTCTATGCCTGGCCTTTGATGGACGTACTCTTGTTTTGGAATATAGTCAAGTTTTGTTTGTTTTATAACATCATACTTGGATTCGCCTTGGGACCTACCCATGCTAACAACTAGGAAACGAGCGGTTGCATATATCTCTTTTAAGAGGGCCAAAGCCACTCTATCATATATATTATTATGCAATGCTTAAGCTTACCATACCCGACGAGTGTAACCTAGAAGCGCTAGGCTTCACTACTTCTGTGGGTAATACCAAGTTGCAATATATATATATATATATATATATAAGAAGATAGGAAGGTTGTCGAGGGTTTATGTGAAACGACCTACCTTGTTGAAGGTCCCACTCCCTAGCATGCGAACAATGTTACACTAGGGTGGAATTCATTGGCTGTTTTAATTATATACTAAGGTTTTATGTCACCCTGATGGGAAGTCATTGGTTGTTTTAATTATATACTAAGGTTTTATGTCACCCTGGTATGATGTAGCCATAACCACTGGGTGTCAGCCTTTGGTTCTATCGCATATCACCTTAAATGCATACGATCTCCATATTGATGGTTGTCACTTTAATTAAAAGTAATTAGGGCGTTATCATCCACCACATTCTCTCCATAGATGGAAAATTTTAGGGGTTAATCTTAGCCCATGGCATAAATTTAGAGGTTTTAAATTTTTGATGGGCTAATTTTTTGTCAAACACCCGTTAGGTATGATTAACCCACATTTTATTTATTTATTTTTAATGAATAGGAGGTTAGACCCATCAAATTTAAAAAAGGGAGCCAAGTTAAGACAAATTTTCCCCTCTAAAAATAGATTTAAACATTTGTTCGCTCACAAAAATCGATAGGTAGATCCCATTCGCCCCTGATTTCCAAAATTCACAGTTTCTAAGGGCTCTTTAGTCTTCTATCGATTAGGAAAATTGAATTCAGAGTTACATTTGTCCATATATTATGGCTTGAATCTAGTTTTTCAAGTTGCTTAATGTCCACCAAAAAGGGCAGTTGATATTTACTATCAGGTCTTATAGAGACCCATTTGCATCTAGGAGAGTTCTAAATCCCATTGCCTCAGATCCAAAGTTTTTCCTAAGAAACATGGGGACTGTGAAGCTTGCGATCAGTGATGCGTCAATAAAATTTTGGTGGGTGTTTGGGGCATCATGATTGGGAGCTGGGACTTCATTCATATACGCATATTTAGGTGTGCAAGGGGGCATGAGGCTTCTTATAACCACTACAATTTTGTTTCTACTTGTCTTTATATTCTTCTTTCTAGAACAAGACCTGGGTGGAGCAACCTGGAATCCCACTATCTTTGTTACTTCTTTTTCTTTGGGCGTTGTCATGTATTTTTACATGTTTCTTATTTTGTTTATTGAGTTTTATGGTTTTCAAATTATTTTTGTAGTGTTGACATTGTATCTTGTGCTTGGTTAGCCTTATGTTGCAGCGCGAATGTTTCTCTTTTAGATTTATCTCCTATTTAGTATTTTTTTGTATATTTTTCATATTAGTATATATGGTTTTATACTTTATAAAAATGTTTACCAGGAGTTCACATGATTTTATAAGTTAGTAAAAGATTTTCCAAGACCTTACAAAGTTTTATAATTTAGTGAAAAATTCGCTAAGATTTTACAAGGTTTTATAACTTAGTGATGATTTGCCAAGATTTTACAAGATGGAGAGATTCGCCAATATATTTATATATATAATAACCTTCATATTTTCCTATATATCATGAGGATTCATGCATTTATTATACATTGTCTAAATTTAGGGGGGGTCTTAAAATTGTCCCTGTCTCTATATCTCAATGCTAGCTAGTGCATTTAAAGTGAATCCGTCTTGATATGTTTTGTGGATTTTATGGCCCTCCACCTCGTCTAATTTCTCCACTTGTCCCACCTACTATGATCCTAACCTATGGCATAACCTTATGGAAGATTACATGGTTACTCCATGTTACTTTTCTTGTCTTATAGTGCATCAGTTGGCATCAACGCCCATCATGACTTGCTTGGTGGATCATATTGTGGTAGAGGCAGTTAATATTGACATCACCATCATAATAGTTAAAAGGGTTTACTCTTGGGGTTTTGTGTTGTGAGTGTTACTCCACTAACTCATTTTCTTCTTGTACTGAACGGGCTTCGGCTCTAGTCATCATCTCCACCATGCTTGATTGTTCAAACTTAGATGGTTAAGGTTGCTCCATGAGTGTTATGTTTGCAATTGTGCTTGCTTCTTCAATGTATTATTTGTAAAGTACTAGTTTTTGAATGCATTTCCATTGAATTACTCCATAACAAATGATGGGTTCACAACCTTGTGAGGAACCCATCAGGTTGAAATTTGTCACTTCTCCTAGGCAATGTTTTTTTTTATTACAGTGTGGATTTGAAAATTGGGGTTGTGGTTTCTCTCCATGGTCCCAAGTCGAGCTTGGTCTTCCATGCTTCATATCTAGGTATGGAATTAACATTTATCATTTTTGTTTACAATTACTTGAGTTTATATTCATGTACATATATCCTGGATGGTTGCTGATGGTTCTTACTTCTCATTGTAGGGTTACAGTAGCTTGACTATGGTGCTCATTGACCCTTTCCCAAACAAGATACTTGGGTTTCTTGTTGTTGTTGATGTTAAGAACATTGGGTCTATCTTGTATGATTATTAGTGGTGTGTCCTCGATATTGATGTCATAGAGCTATATTGTAAAAGGTTTTAGCAGCCTTGGTCATTTGCAACCCTTAGGTTTTTAGAGATTTGTAACATCCTGTCATGATCATGACTTGGCTCTATTAATTGTATTAATAAATACATTGTATCTGTCATTTACTAGTGGATACATGTTTTCCATTTAAAATGTATATCCTTGAATCTTTGATATGCGGCATGTTAAATGATATAGCTCAATATTGTCTCTTTTAATGGCTTACATATGTTTTGGTTACATTAATTTAGACCAGGATTAAAACATCGACTCAATACTTCTATTTTGATGCCTTCTCTTGCACTCAACTGTACCTGGTCTCAAGAACTTTGGTTGTTAATTTATATGAACAAAAGAGAGTTCAAATCCTTTCATCTTTTTCCCTGTAGTTTGTTGTTTCACTTCTGCACTCTTATTTGTTTTAGTTCAAAGGGATTAAAATTTGAATCTCTACAACTCACTAAAATAATCATCTTCTTCATTTATTGTGCCACTATTTTTCTTGTTCTTAGGAAAAAGTTATTATAAATTCCTTTTTAATTTAATTGTTGTATACTTGTACTCATTAGGGTAACATTGAACCCCAATACGCTCAGTGGTGTTAATAAACCCTCCATATTTGTATTATGTGTTTTCTTTATCATCATTTTCGTTAACCTATGGGGCTTGTAGTGGTTCTCCATTATGTTGTTGGTTCAACCCATGATCTCATGGTTGATGTGATGTTATTAAACTTGCTTTCATTTGTTTTTTCGACTGTCCTATTCGTGTTTGGTTAACCTATGGGGCTTGTATTGGTTTCTCCATTATGTTGTTGGTTCATTAGCATTAGGATGATTGTATTACTTACAATCATTTTCCACAAACCATTCGCTCCACTTCTGAGTGGCTCATTCTTCTATTTCAGTTGGCATGCATTCAAGGCTCTGTCTATATAAGTTCGGTCTTTAACAAAACTTGTATATCCTTAGACCGGTCCCTTATATGCTATGGTTATTTTCATTATTTAGGTTGGGTCATTATGTTTAATATACGAGGGTTATCATGAACCCTAGTGGTATTCTAAACTTCGTTGGTCATTGTAAGTTGATTTGTTTCATTTGATGACAAATGTATTATCATGTGGATATTTCTACGATTTCTACTACTCGTTACCGGTATAGAAGTTGTTAATGCATGTATGGTTTAATTAGTTAATTAATCATTGATTGCTTAATGTATATTCTGTTTACTTTGACAGGGATATAATGACTACTATATCTTAATTTTTTATATGATTTTGGTTATGACAAATAGTATGCAAAGTTAGAATATGTGATTTATTATATGGTGATTATATAGATTCGATTTCTACTTACAATACTATGTGATTAAATATGTGTATAATAGATAACGAAAATGTTTTGATTAAATATGTGTATAATATGTGTATTACTTACAATCATTTTCCACAAATAGTTTTCATTAGGTTTTATAACTTAATGAAAGATTTGTCAAGATTTTACAAGATCATATAATTCAATGAGAGATTCACCAAAAATTTTATATATATATATATATATATATATATATATATATATATATATATATATATATATATATATATATATATATATCATTAACCTTCATGAAAGATTTGTCAAGATTTTACAAGGTTATATAATTAAATGAGAGATTCACCAAAAATTATATATATATATATATTAACCTTCATATTTTCCTATATGTCATGGGGATTCGTGCATTTATTATACATAGAAATTTAGGGGGGTCTTAAAATTTCCCCTATCTCCATATCTCAATGCTAGCTGGTGCATTTAAAGTGAATTCATCTCGATTCGTTTTGGGCATTTTATGGCCCTCCACCTCGTCTGATTTCTCCACTTGTCCCACCTACTACGATCCTAACCTACGACATAACCCTATGGAAGACTACATAGCTATTCCATGTTACTTTTCCTGTCTTATTGTGCATCAATTGGCATGACCGTCCATCATGTATTGCTTGGTGGATCATATTGTGGTAGTGGTGGTTAATGTTGACATGACCATCATAACAGTTAAAAGGGTTTACTCTTGGGGTTTTGTGTTGCAAGCAGTTGTGAGTGTTACTCCACTAACTCATTTTCTTCTTGGACTGAATGGGCTTTATCTCTAGTCATCATCACCACCATGTTTGATTGTTTGAGCTTAGATGGTCAAGGTTTCTCTATGAGTGTTTTGTTTTCAATCGTGCTTGCTTCTTCAATGTATTATTTGTAATGTGGTGGTTGTTGAATGCATTTCCATTCAATCACTCCATAACAAATGATGGGTTTGCATCCTTGTGAGGAACCCATCAGATTCAAATTTGTCACTTCTCCTAGGAAATGTTTGGTTTTTTATTATGGTGTGGATTTGACAATTGGGGTCGTGATTTCTCTCCATGGTTCCAAGTCGAGCTTGGTATTCCATGCTTCATATCTAGGTATGGAATTAACATTTATTGTTTTTGTTTACATTTACTTGAGTTAATATTCATGTACATATATCCTCGATGGTTACTCATGGTTCTTACTGCTCATTATAGAGTTACAATAGCTTTTTTTTTTTTGTAATTAGGGGAATCGGCAACTGGGAAGGGGCTGGTACTCGCGTGACACGAGGTCAAGGGATCCAATCCCATCCGCTACCACTATACCCCTAGGTGCACCCACACAGCTCACAAGCATGGGGAACGGGTAAGTCAGTGTGATTTGAACTCATGACCTCCTTTTACAACATTTATTTCATATCAAGTGAATCGCCGGTTGATCTACACCCCCGTGGGCAGGGTTACAATCGCTTGATTGTAGTGCTCATCGACCCTTTCCCAAACAAGGTACTTGGGTTCCTTGTCGTTGCTGATGTTAAGCACATTGGTGATATCTTGTATGATTATTAGTGGCATGTCCTTGATATTGAGCTCGCAGAGCTATATTGTAAAAGGTCTTAGTAGCCTTGGTCATTTGTAACCTTAGGTTGTTAGAGATTTGTAACATCTTGTCATTAACATGACTTGGATCTATTACTTGTATTAATAAATACATTGTATCTGTCATTTACTAGTGGATACATGTTTTCCATTTAAAATGTATATCCTTGACTCTTTGATATGTGGCGTGTTAAATGATATAGCTCAATATTATGTCTTTTAATTACTTACATATGTTTTGGTTACATTAATTTAGACCAGGATTAAAATCTCGACCCAATACTTCTATTTTGATGCCTTGCTCTTGCACCCAATTGTACCTGGTCTCAAGAACTTTGGTTGTTAATTTATATGAACAAAAGAGAGTTCAAATCCTTTCATCTTTTTTCCTGTAGCTCGTTATTTCACTTCTGCACTGTAATTTGTTTTAGTTCAAAGGGATTACAATTTGAATCTCTACAACTTACTAAAAGAGTCATCTTGTTCATTTATTGTGCCACTGTTTTTCTTGTTCGTTGGAAAAATTTATTATAAATTCCTTTTGTTATTTAATTGTTGTATACTTGTACTCATTAGGGTTACATTGAACCCTAATACGCCCAGTGGTGTTAAGGAGCCCTCCATATCTGTGTTCTATGTTTTCTTTATCATCATTTTGGTTAACCTATGGGGCTTGTACTGGTTTCTCCATTATGTTGTTGGTTCAACCCATGATCTCATGGTTGATGTGATGTTATTAAACTTGCTTTCATTTTTTTTTTCGACTGTCCTATTCATGTTTGGTTAACCTATGGGGCTTGTATTGGTTTCTCCATTATGTTGTTGGTTCATTAGCATTAGGATGATTGTATTACTTACAATCATTTTCCACAAACCATTCACTCCACTTCTGAGTGGCTCATTCTTCTATTTCAGTTAGCATGCATTCAAGGCTCTGTCTATATAAGTTCGGTCTTTAACAAAACTTGTTTAACCTTAGACCGGTCCCTTATATGCTATGGTTATTTTCATTATTTAGGTTGGGTCATTATGTTTAATATACGAGGGTTATCATGAACCCTGGTGGTGTTCTAAAATTCGTTGGCCATTGTAAGTTGATTTGTTTCCTTTGATGACAAATGTATTATCATGTGGATATTTCTACGATTTATACTACTCGTTAACGGTATAGAAGTTGTTAATGCATGTATGGTTTAATTAGTTAATTAATCATTGATTGCTTTATGTATATTCTGTTTACTTTGACATGGATATAATGACTGCTATATCTTATTTTTTTATATGATTTTGGCTACTACAAATAGTATGCAAAGTTAGAATATGTGATTTATTATATGGTGATTATATAGATTTGAGTTATGCTTACAATACTATGTGATTAAATATGTGTGTAATAGATAATGAAAATGGTGTTCCCTGATTAATGCTAGAGGGATAACCATAACAAAACATTATAGAAGACATCAACTAACTAATTAGGTCAGAAGATAGATATAGTACTAGGGTAAGATGACTAGCATTGCCTCAACTTAAATGCATGTTCAATCTATTAAACACATCAGATCACAACAACCTATGGTAACAAATCAGATCAGAACAACCTATTTACCATAGTCATTTATTGCTAAAAAATTAACGACATATCAACAGTAACAAGAAAGAAAAGAAAATAACTATTTAAACTTAAACAATACTGGATACAATTAGTAAAAAATACTTATAAATACAACACATAAGCATTCATATATAAGCAAAAAAAATAATAAAAAATAATTCATAGTTGGTATGCAATAGTTTTGGAACATCAGTTGGGATGGGAACATACCTCCTAGTTGTATACTATGAGCAACAAAAAATTACCGCTCATGTCACCCCCAAGCATGGAATTTGTATCCAATAGGGAGAACACTCTACTCTTACAATACACAATCCCACTAAACCTCTTTAGCAACGGTCTATCTTGATCTAGATTCATAACTGTTATCCAGAATCCAACTCATTTCACTCACATAACTCTTAAAAAATTTCCGAACACTTTCAAGTGCTCACACAACAATACTTCTTAGCATACTTGGTAGTGTCCTACCCCCCCCCCATATTCTAATATATATAATAATTGCCTAGGTCTTACTTCCAAAAGCTTTCCCTCTCCTTCAGAGACTCATAGCCTTGGATTCACCCCTATTTTTTTGGGTTCTAGTTCAAGACTTTTGTCTCATGACACTTGTAATATCTCTCCCTTGATAGTAGGATTGTGTTCCCCACTCATGGTGTAATAATCATCTCCATTCATGGCCACCCATCTATTGATTAGTCATTTAAATTATTTAGAAATTTTCTTTTACAATAGTCCTTACCTAAGGACAAGTGTTAAGCACATCCTTGCACACATTTCAGTTCTAACATAATAGAATAATTCTACTGAAAAACATAATATGAATTTCAACTTAAGTAAATAATTATGCAAACTAGGGAATATTACATCCTCCCCTCGTTAAAAACAACATCGTCCTCATTCTTCCTCCAATGCATTTCAGATCTTGAAAAGAGATGGATATGTGTTCCTCATCACATCCTCCATCTCCCAAGTAACATCTTAGGAATAAAGTACATCCACTACACTTTTACTTGCATAATAACTCGATTCTGGATTTTGATTTTCTTCCTTTCGAGCACACATCATGGTTTCACCTGGAACCTTCCTTCGGGTCAACTTGTATAAAATTCAAATCAATAGTGTGAGTATAGTCATGAATATATTTATTTAATAGTGAAACGTGTAGAAAATTATGTATTCTCATATTAGTAGGAAATGCTAATTGATAAGCCACTGACTCAATCCTGGGAAACACTTCAAAAGGACCAAAAAATATGGGATCCATCTTGGCACAAATTCCAATTTTTAGTGAGCTCCTCCTTTGCTTGAATTTCAGGTAGACATGATCTCCCATGTTGAGCTCCCTTTGTAGACTTTTCTAATCAGCATAACTTTTCTATCTGTCTCAGAAAATATTTAAATTCTACCTTACTTGCATAAGTGTTGAACTTTGGTTGTCATTGATGTCAAGTGATGTCAAAGTGGATTCATTATTTCTGTTCCATCTTGAAGAAACATATGAAATCCACTTCGAAGAAGTATATATCCAGAAGTGCATACAGTATGAAGAAGTATATTCATAGCTACATCATGCATATCTAGTTTGAAGAACTACATAAGGAATCCATCCAGTACATATGTGGCACACGTGTAGGTCTCAAGTCCATCCATTCATTGTCCTTCAAGGTACAAGCTAAAGTGCTGATTGGAAAAAACCTTGAAGAGTGTGCAAGCAAGCCAAAGAGGTCATTGGACAAAGGTTAAAGTTCGCAATCAAGTCAAGAATTGTTTGGAAAATATTCGGGAATGCACAAGAAATCAAAAGTATTTATTCGACAAAGTTCGGGAGTGCACAAGCATCATGAAACAAGAAGTGGTCAAACAATTATGAAAATCTCGAAAGTGCACAAGTCTTACCAATTGGAAGAAAATTTCAATTTTGAAGTGCGCACAAGTACCAAGAAGGGTGTGGTAGTTGAAGATACCATATGCACAAATTACAGAAGTAATGGTACATCAAGGGAACAAGACCACACCGCGAGGGTGAATGTCCCACTAAGTCAAAAACAATATATGCGCAAATTCCATAGGTAATGGTACATGAAGGGCACAAGATTACATTGCTAGGGTGAAAGTCTCACCGAGTCAAGGAAAATGTATGCACAAGACCCACAAGGGATGACACATCAGCAACGTAGATCATGACATGTGGCAGAAGCATGAACCATGAAGAAAAGAAGAAGGAAAGCCACAACCAACTTATGGACATACAATCCATGCATGACATGTATAAATAAGAAGCAAGTTGGATATTTGAAGTAATCCTAATAGCAAGGATGAAGAGATTGTAAGTGGAATGCTGGAAGATACAGATTTATATTCACAACATCAAGGGCTCGTGGAATTAGAATATCATGATCTAGCAGAGAGCCGAGTGCACACAAGTAGAGGAATATAATAGATGATGGTGAATAGAATGATGTTGTGAATTTGTGACGATTGCATAGAGACATAAAGGTATAATTACAAAAGATGCACAAGTGCGTGAGGACCGAATGACAGTAAAGAAGATAGCACACAACAAGTCATAGATGTTCTAAGACAAAAGCACACAGAGACATATCTGAAATATATCTTGTGATGCGCGATGTGAAGTGTTTCATTGACGCACAAAGGATTAGTTGAAGTGTGAAAAGTAAGGAAGTCCATCAGATGCACAAATATATTGTTGCAGCAGAATCAAGCATGTGATTCATGATGAGAAAGATCTGATCGAAAAGACAAATCATTTAATGCATAGTAGGTTGCAGATTGTCTAAAAGACTATGGCATCCAAACAGAATGGAAACATCTTAGAAGGTTCATAGTTCAATCTTATACTAGTGTGCAAAGTTAGAACAACAAGTTATTAGTTGATGAATAGTATCAGCTTACAGTGTAGTAGCACAGTAGAAGAATGGAATATTGAATATTGGCACAGACTGTAGTAGTTGAAGCATCACATAGTATATGAAGTGCGACGTAAATTGATGTGAAGTCTTGAGGTTGATTTATGCAACACAGTTACATCGATACTACAACATACAGAAGGTGAGCACAACATAAAGAAAAACAATATATCAAAAGTTTGCGTAGATAAGAAATTTAGAAAAGTAACATCTTATTCTTATATAGCTGGGAGGCAGGACATGGAAAGGAGTAGGGGGCCATAGCCTCCTTCAAGTTGGTGTTGGAGAAC
Source organism: Larix kaempferi (assembly GCA_027924585.1). Taxonomy (NCBI): domain Eukaryota; kingdom Viridiplantae; phylum Streptophyta; class Pinopsida; order Pinales; family Pinaceae; genus Larix; species Larix kaempferi. Next base: position 2,368,327 of record BSBM01001218.1, read on the forward strand.
TCAGGGAGTTGTAGCTTCCTTCCAGTCAGTGCCTGTAAAAACAGTGGTCAATGTCTCCTTCCAATTAGTGTTGGAAAGCATAGGAAGTTGATGATTCCTTGAATGTAAGGTTTTCATTATAAAAGAGAATTTTGTGGTTTTCTCCTATTTGGTTTTCCATGTAAAAATTCTATGTTCCATGTTTCGTGTTATTACACATATGTGGATGAATGTTTTATTTATAGTGGATGCATAATCGAATATCAAGATTAAGATTAATATGTTAAAGAAGAAAAAATTGTTCATAACTGCGCTAATACTAATTCAACCCCCTCTTAGTATTAAATAGATTCCAATATTTCGGTATCATAGTAGGTGTTTTCAGTAACAACTTAACATTTGGAAGACAGATCCCTGCGTAGAATTGAACTATTCCTTGTTGAAGAGGAGGATTCAACAGACATCGATAAAAAATATGAAGAGATGGCTGAAGTAGACTTTGAAGGAGAACCAATCAATGCTTTGGATGAATTGAAGAAGCCAAGGAAGAGAAGAAAGCACCTACAAGAATCACTTATGAGATTGGAGGAAGATACGACCAAGTAGTTGAAACTAAGGGAAGAAAAGTGTGTGAAACTAGAAGCTGAAATCGTTTCTCTGAGAGAAGAACTACAAAAGATAAGCTGCCAATTGGAGAATGGACACAAATTCAGAAACAACACCAATGAAGAATCAAACTTTGTAAAGAGCTACGTAGCAGCGCTCAAGAATTTATTCTCAAAGATCAATATAAGTTCAAAGAAGAGCACAATAATCCAATTCATATGAAAATTGAACCTACACAATCCAAGGGAGTTTATCCAATCAGGTATCAAAATCTCTTTTGGGGCAACTGTTACTACTATCACAATTTTGGTCATAAAAAAAAACTGCAGAGCACGTGCGCTTGCATATGCTAGGAGGAATGGTTTTTGTAATCATATGAACCCCAAACAATACATTTCAAGAAAAGGAGTAATACCCTAAGAGAATATCTCAACCCCTTAAGCACTATGAACTTAGATAATGAGTGGTGTAAATGTCACAATCATGGTCATGAAAGTTAGAACTATGAAAATCAGTTGCCACCTGTGCAATCACTAGAATCAACTGAAGATCAAAAGGATCAGGTCTATCAGGAAGCATGAAACCTAGCCTTATATGCACAAAATAAAAGGGGGAAATGGTACATATACAATGGTTTTCCTAAGCATATGACATGAGACAAAAACACCTTTCTAAAGTACATAAAAGAAAAGGGAGGTAGTGTCTACTTTGGGGATAATGTCTTGGACAATATATTAGGAAAGGAAGTAAGAAGTTTGGGAAACAAAATGATCAAGGAAGAAAATGTCTTACTAGATGAAAACTTGAAATGTGATCTTCTGAGTGTCATCCAGATATGTGATCAAGGGAACACACTCACTTTTGACACTCAGAAAAATGCAAAATAAGAAACATTGATATAGGCAAAGTAGTAGCAAAAGCCTCCAGAACCCCTAACAATGTCTATATTTTAGATGATGAAAATGAAGAGAAGTGCTACATGGGACATATAGATGAAAGTTGGCTCTGGCATAGAAGATTGAGACACATCAAATTTGACAATATGGTCAAAATTAGCAGGAAACAAGTTGTGAGGAACATTCTAATAATTACTACACCATAAAACTCATTATGCAAACACTATGTACACAAAAATTAAGCAAGGATTACATTCAAGAAAAAATAGTATGCTACATCAAAGCCTTTGTAAATGGTTCATTTAGATCTTTGTGGTACAATGAGAACCAGAGGGATGAATGGTGAGTCTTAATTTCTTCTCTTCATTGATGATTACACCATAATGATGTGGGTATTCTTTGTTAGAGAGAAATAAGAAACATTTGAATGTTTCAAATCTTTTATTGAAGTGGTTGAAAATGAAACTGAATTAAGATAAAGTGTTTGAGATTTGACAATGGAGGAGAATATACTTCGAACAAATTTGATAACTTTTGTGAAAATCATGGAATAAGAAGACAATTCTCAACAGCCAAAACTCCACAAAAAATTGGAGTGGCAGAAAGGAAAAACATAACTGAGCAAGAAATGGCAAGAAAAATATTAAATGAATCAAATATATCAGATATTTTTTAGATCCATGCCATTTATACAATTTTCCACATCCTCAATAGATTTCATATCAGGACAAACAATTGTTCAACGCTTTATCAACTCTGGAAAGGAAAACCAGCTATAGCTAAGCGTTTCAGGATATTTGGAAGCAACTGTTACATCAAAAGAAACAATGAAAAGTTTGGAAAGTTTGACTCCAGATCAGATGAAGGAATTTTTCTTGGATATTCCACCAAGAGAAAAGCTTATAAGTTTTATAATATACGACTCAGAAAGATAGTGGAAAGCCCATATGTGAAAGTTGATGAAGTAGTTACCCACATAAGAGTAGAAGATGATGATGATCTGCGTATGCTTGATCAATCATATGGGGAACTATCGGAAAATAAAGAAGCATAAGAACCACATGAAGGGATATGTCAACGCGAATTAGAAGACGAAAGACAGGATACAGAGGCTCCTTCTAGGTACATTCAAAAGATTCATTCAGAATTTTTTATTACTAGAGGTAAAATTGTTGGGGTAAGAACCATGAGAAGTCTAAGGGATTCAATTGAAGAATTTCATTTTTCTTTGATTTCTCAAATAGAACTAGAAGGATTTGAAGAGGCTAGAATAGATGAACATGGTAAAATCTATGAATGAAGAATTAGACCAAATTGAAAAGAATGAAACCTAGGAAATTGTTCCAAGACCCAAGAACAAGAATGTTATTGGTACAAAATGGGTATTCAGAAAAAAAAATAAACAAGGAAGGAGAAGTTGTCAGAAACAAGGAAATATTGGTATGCAAAGGTTATGTGTAGATTGAGGGAATAGACTTTGAAGAAAAGTTTCCTCCATTTGAAAAAATGGAGGCAATCAGACTATTTGGCCTATGCTTGTGCATAAAATGTCAAAGTATATCAAATGGATGTGAAATCAATATTTCTAAATGGAGATCTTGAAGAAGAAGTATACATTGAAAAATTAGATGGTTTTTCACTTTTAGATAATAGAGATCATATTTGCAAACTGAAGAAAGCATTATATGGACTTAAACATGCTCCCAAGTCCTAGTATTCAAGATTGGACAAATATCCGCAACAACAAGGTTTCAGATGGGGTAGTGGAGACAACAATCTTTATACCAAAAATCATAATAAAAAAATGATATTTGTTGAAGTATATGTTGATGACAATAATTTTGAAAGCAATGATGATAAAATGAGTCAGCAATTTGCTAAGGATATGCAAAAGGAATTTGAAATGTCTATGCTTGGGGAATTATCCTTTTTTCTTGGTTTGTAGATATCACAATTGGATAATGACATGTTCATCTCTCAATTGAAGTATGTTAAAGAGATGCTGAAGAAATTCAACATGGAAGACTGCAAGTTAGTTTGTACACCCATGGTCACTGGGTGCAAGTTGAGTAAAGAGGATGTAGCTGAGGAAGTTGATAAGAAACTATACAGATCTATGTTTGGGAGCCTACTGTATGTAACTTCCTCAAGCCTAGATATCATGCAAGTTGTTGGACTTGTAGCAAGATTTTAGGCAGCACCCAAGGAAACACATGTTCAAGCAATCAAGAGAATCTTTAGGTATTTAAAAGGGATCATGAACTTTGGTGTGCGGTGTCCACAAACCAAATATATAAACTTAGTTGCATACAATGATGTAGACTGGACAGATAGTGTAGATGATAGAAGAAGTACTAGTGGAGCTATATTTTTCTTAGGAAATTATCTTGTATCGTGGATCAACAAAAAACAACCATCAGTTGCACTATCTATGACAAAAGAAGAATATATTGCAGCAATTGCCTATTGCGCACACGTTCTATGGATGAAACAAACCCTGAAGGATCTGTAAGTAAATATTGATCATCCAATAGAAATTTTATGCGATAATACAAGAACAATCAATATCTCTAAGAATCCCGTTATGCAATGCAAAGCTAAACACATTCCCATGAAGTATCACTTTGTAAGAGAGCAAGTTGATAAAAATATTGTCAAGCTAGAATATGTTGATACTAAAAATTAGATTGTAGATATATTTACAAAACCTTTCCCACAAAGTATGCTTGAATATATTAGGGAAAAAATAGATGTGGTTCTCAATCCACAAAATAATGAGAACCTAGCGAAGGAGGTCTGAACGTAGGTGGGTTTTGGTACTACGCAGTTGGAATGACAGGATGATTGCATGAAGATCTGTGCAAGGAAAGATGAAATATTATTAAAGGAACAATAGATCAAGATACAAAAAGAAGATAGCAACTCTACAAGGGGAGCATATCTGAGATGGTTATGAAAATAATGTACAGGCTATAGGATATCAGCGTAGAAAATTCAGCAAAAGGAAGCAATGAAGTCAGGGCGAGTTATCCTTATGTGAGTAGTGAATGAATACTATCTCAAATGGAAGAAATGAGAACCAATAATTTTGCAGTAATGGCACCTCTTTTCCATTGATGTCAAAGGGGGATAAATAGCATGAATCTGAGCAATAGTGGAGCTGATCATAGAGCATGCAACAACACAATGAGAATGATCATGAAGCATGTGGCCTGCGTAGAAGTAACAAAAAGAAAAAGAACCATTGGCAGTAGAATGCAAAGTTGGCAAAGGTTCAAACTGACAAAGAACACAGAGGAAGTACACATAGGAGGAGTACTACAACAAGTACAGATGAAGCATACAAACTTCAGAAGATGTTAATGCACATCTTCATAAGATGTTGACATCAATGCAAGAGGGGGATTTTGTTGAAATTTAGTTGTCATTGATGTCAACTGATTCAATCATTGATGTCAATTGATTTCAAAGTGGATTTAGTATTTATGTGTCAGCTTGAAGAAACATGTGAAAGCCACTTTGAATAAGCATATCCATAAGTGCATACAGTATAAAGAAGTATATTCATAGGTACAACATGCATATCCAATTTGAATAAGTACATAATGTTCGGATATCCACATCATCATTTTCAGGACCTTGCATGCAATTAGGGTTTGCATGCAAATTCTAGGGTTTGCATGCATCCCAGTCACTAGGTTGATTCCTCCAGCACCTTAGCCACTTCATTCTAGCACCCAGGAGCTTCTTACATCACACTTTCAACCCTCCTAGTCAGGAAGGTGCCCACTTATCACCTACTTCCAGAGAAGGGCGCACTTCTTCACCTACCACCTCAGTTTACACTCAGTTAGCTCCGATTCTCCTTGATTTGAGGCTAGTTTCACTCCCGACTGACTGTTTCACTCCATTGGACCTCCAGATTGACTAGATGACTTGTTCTAACTTCAGTTGAGCCTCCCATGCACCCTCTACTGAGCCTCCTTCCCTATATCAGTGCTACACACTTCAGTTACACTTGTTACACTTAGTTAGACTCCGATTGACACCTGGATGACTAGTTCTTGTGCATTGATGACCACCACTGATTGATGATGAGGACTCCTAGTTGGAGTCAAGCTACACAATTCAGTAATTCAAATGACCTTCTTATTCAATTCGAATTGCTTAGTCATTTTTACTGTATTGTATTGTAATTATTCACCCTCATTGGGATATTGAACACTGATGCATGTTTTGCACAGTTTTACACCATTTTTCTGAGTTTCATCTATTGTGATTGATTTATTTGTTCATTAGATCCATTGTGACTAATTTTACACATAAGGAATAAATCCAGTACATATGTGGCATAGGTACAGGTCTCAATTCCATCCATTCATAGTCCTTCAAGGTACAAGCTAATGTGTTGATTGGACAAAATATTGAAGAGTGAGTGTTGAGGCCTCGGTTGAGCAGGTTAGATGCAAAGGTGTTGGAAAGGTTCCAAGGCTCCCAACAGAGGAAGAAAACCCAAGTTGAAATGCTTCGAAAGACCCTGCGCAAGGGAAGTTCTATCCCTAAACTATTTGGTATGGTGATCCCCCACAGATATTCGGCCTCTGCTGGCACTCTAAGAGTTGGTGATTTGACCAATTAGGTCAGTTTTCCAATCAAGTAAAACAAGAGTATGAAAATGGTAAAGCTAAGCTAAGCTAACCTATTTCAGAAGAGGAAACTAATCTATGTTAGTCCTATTCTAAAAAGAAATCTTGATTTTATGCAGATCAACCTTGAGGTATGATGAACAAGTAAATTACCACCTTCAACAGAAACATTTTCAATGTGTTACTTATTAACTTAAATCATAATCCATTAATGAAATTTAAAGACGATAATTCAAGTACTTAAGCCTGTTCAAGATTTAATCTATAATCATTTTTGTCAATTGAAAAATTAACCATGATTATTAAGTGCAATGAATCATTTGCGAAAATCGATAACAAAAGTATTAATATTGAATAAACTCAATGAAATACCTCACAGCATCAATCAGCCATACAGGGAAACCAATATGATAGATCCATACATTATATATATGCAAAATGATAACATTCACTATAGATGAAAATATGAAAATACACAATCAGTAATTCTCAAATAAACTTGAGGAATAACAAGAGATAGATCAAAAGATGACTTTACTGTATTAAGAGAGTCTTGTACAGAAATTGCAAAAGCTCTGATGAATAGAGTATCCCAGTCTTTCTCCTATTTATGTGTAACTCCAAAATTTCCAACCCCTTAACTACGAGAAGGATTGCTCCTTAAATAGGAAATTACAAAAGAGTGCAGATGGGACTCTCCCAAAAACAGGGATTACAAAAGTTTAAATTAGACTATGAATCCAGAAAATCATGCCATTTATTGGCTTACATGATTTTAATGACTCCTCCTCTAAATTATTTTTAGGGATCCACCTTCTAATTAAAATAGTTCCTCGTGACATAACAAGAATTCAGTACTTATTTGCTATGTATCAACAACGGGCGATTCAGGTTCTAGAATACCTTCCACGGAGGTTTTAGGATCAGAACCCACCTTCTCAAAAAAAGAAAAATCCAGCAAAGGATCTACTGCAGAAGGAGTTGGCGAAACATCAGGTTCTTCGTTAATTATAAAATCCCTTATAATAGTGTCGTCTTTATCAATTGGTTCTTCAGGATATTTCTTTTCCTTCTTCTTGAGGAGCCACACGTAGACAGAGAGAGATCCAAACTATTCCTCTTCGCTATCGCTGCTCATATCAGGAATACCTGCATCAAAAGGTGGTGACATAGGTTCTTGATGTAGAAATGGTTGAAGTTCTTCATCTTCAAAACATGCATCAAGGGATTGATTTCCTGCCTGCATATTGCTCATTCCAAATGCATCAAGAAGAAACTCACAACATCAACATGGAAATTTTCCTCTTAAAGAATACAGAGGACGAACTAAAGGGTTGATGCTTGTTACCAATTTAAGGTCAACTGATAGGATGGTAATGATTGAGCAGAACAAGTTGTAATAATCAAATTATTACGATTAGGACACTGCAATCATCTGGAATGTAACGAAACGAGCTATAACGTGTGTTAACCGGATGTGGATCCATGTGAAAGTACAAATCCAACGAAGACTCGCATCACTTAAATTGGATTTGAAAGCCCATCATTACAAAACTAATCACATCAATAATCATGACTCTAAAATTGGGAGGAAAAGAGAAATTATGGCGAGAGAGCTGGCTGCAAAAAGACGAAGACAAGGATTTTAACACGTTCAAACTAGCAACCTGACTTCACCTGTCAAATTGGATCCAAATCGCCGATTTAACAGGATGACCTAAGCGACTCCTGAAAACTAAAAGGTATAATTCACAAAGCTTTGCAGAGTCTAGTTAAATAGCAGAAGAAGGTCATTATTGAATCCAAAACAACCAAACAAATGAATGTAGAATACAGCAACGGCAACAACCCAACCTAAAATAACTGAAAAAACGGGTAATAGCGACCCTTAGCAACAAATTCACATTAAAAATCGGCATAGCGCAGTAATTTCGATAGTAAAAATGATAAAGGAAAAATTGAAAAAACCCTTATTTATTGAATTTACAAGACAAAATCCTAACTGTGCGATCAAAATGAATGAACGACTCAGATTACCCTAATTGAGATTCGAGATCGGACCGTTGGTGCCTTATTCACAAATTAAAAAAAAGGTTCCCGAAAGCCGCAACCTGAAAAATTCAGGTTCGGGTTTCGGAATTGCACACTTTCCAAATATAACGAGAAAAGTAATTCCCGAAAGCCGCAACCCAAAAAGTCAGGTTTAGTTTTAGGTTCGCAATCCAAAAGAAAAATGCAGGACAAATTCCTGAAAGTCGCAACTAGAAATTCCGGGTTCGGGTTTCGGAAATGGAATAATGGTAAACAAAAGCGAAATCTTTTCCCGAATCCCAAAATGCAACATTGTCGAGTTTCAGGTTTGAGCAACACACAAAAAATGCTAAAAATAAAATGAAGTCCCGAAAGCCGAAAGTCGCAATAGCGGGTTTCAGGTTTCGGGAACGTACATCTCATAATTATTAAAAGGAAGAACCCGCAACCCGAAACTGTCGGGTTTCGGGTTGACACAACCAGAAAACAAAGAAAATGAAATCCCGCAGCCCGCAACTGTCGGGTTTGGGTTTCGGGTTGGAATAAACAAACAACAAAACACTCAAAAACTAAGGTTTTCTCCAGATCAAAACACTTAGGAAAAGGAATAAAAAAATTGGCAAATAGGAAGACCAAAAGCATCAGTTAAGGGGTCTTCAAGATGGATCTCAAGATTTGGTGTTTTACGAAAGAACTTACCCAAACACTTTTGCGTTTATTTAGAAATGGAGTTCCCATGCTTCAGTTAAGCATGGGATTTGTTGTGGCCACAACAACTAGCGGCTAGTTGGGGCGAACCAGTTATCTCTGCAATCAAAGATTCAACTAAGGAAAGTATGTCAGGCAACCAAGAACATCTCAACCCGAATTTTTAGAAAATGTTCACCAAAAGAACAGTTGATAAGAAAGAAACACAAGATTGATATATTCCGATACATGATCATGTTAAAGTAATGCTAATTGGATAAGGAAACTCCAGAAACAATTGAGAGTCTTTACCTTCATGCAATCATAGAAACTAGCTTGTGTTAAACTTGAAAATTAGCTTAGAACTGCTCTTGGATATCCCAATTACATGTCACCTTGATTTATTGAAACTTATTTGTTTACAATACTTCATTTAGCTATATACATTGTTCCTCAGATCTCTTTCTTTTTCTTTTTTTTTTTCATTTTTATTAGTAATTTATAACTTGGGCATAAGAACTTGTAGACATAGGACCACTGCCCTGACTTGGTGATCAGAAAATAGCAGTGCCATTCACAAATATGATCTGGAAACTGAACAAGCCAGCTCGGTATAGAGACTTTTTGTCTTCCAGTTGTGGCACCGAAAGCAACTATCATGGTTTGGTGACCATATGATGATAATTTCAGTCCAAGGTCAGACCCATGATCACGGCAGGGATGGATTTTGATATGTCCCCCCTGTTCCTACATTCGGCAAGTATCTTACAAACAAAACAGAAAAATTATTGAGTTGTGAATTACAAGGAACTACCATGGCTTGGTAACCATATAATGGTAGCGTTACTCACCAATACTTTGCAGAGCATGAATGGACCAACCTGTGATAGGATCTTCCACCTCCTAGCTAACTGAGAGTCATCTTCCAAGTGTGGTGGCTTGATGTGAAGATGTCATTCCACTTTAGCACTTATGAACCTAATGGGATGGCTTAAAATAAGACCCCCCACCTTGTAATTTACATTCATTAAGAGGATTATTATTAAGATGATAGTAAAAGGATTCCAGAGCAGATAAAGTTAAACAGGTTATTATGATATGTTGTTTGATCCATGAAACATGAGATAAGACAACTTAGTCACCCCCTAAACCTCAATTAAACAAAAGACATGTCTAAGATGATGACTATGATGGAAAGGTATCAATTTAAGTCTCGCAATTACTAGCTATTTAACCCTTTGCTGAGAAAATTCTTACATGGGCCGAAGAAACTGTAGTAGACAAACAGTGCTAGAATTTCAAGTGAGCTGATTATGAGAGAAAAACTAACCGTCAGGCATTGCCATATGTGTGGGATTTATTAAAACAAACAAATGAAAGCAATCATAGAAAACCAATAAAATCAAGAAAACATAAATCACACACCTCTCCTATGTGCAAATGCATCAGATTGATCAAACAAAATACTTTTTGAGAAGTGAAACATTCAATGGATAGGTGTCCACAACTCCCTCCAGTGTCTGTAATCAAACTGTACCAGGGCCAATCTTTTCTGTAATAATGAAAGGCCCCAGCCAAAGACGCTGAAACTTGGTATAGGCATTCTTGTCTCTATGCTATTTGTCCCATCTTAGGACCAAGTCTCCAACAGAAAATTCCCTATCAAATGATGATTTTTCATCAAACCATCTCTTCACCATCTGTTGATGATGATATAACTTGTTCTTAGTTGTTTCCCTGTCCTCTTCTAGTTTATGTAAAGTATCAATTCTATGCTAGAGGGGAGAAGTTTCATCTTCTTGGACAGACTGAGCTAACTATAGTGAGGGGATGGTGAGATTGGGAGGAAGAACAACTTCCTTACCATAAACCAAGCAGTAGGGGGAATTTCCAATTGCTGCCTTTGGAGTGATTCGATCTGCCCAAAGAGCATTGTACAACTGTGTGTGCCAATCTCTATGATGAGAAGCTACAGTCTTCTTCAGAATATTGATTAGATTTTTGTTAGAAGACTCAGCCAACCCATTACCCAGTGGGTAGTAATTGGTGGAAAATTTCAACTTAATCTCTTTTTCAAGGGCATATTCAGTCAAATCAATCGAGGAAAAATAGGACGCGTTATAAAAAATGAGGTACTCTGGAGCACCAAAGCACGTGACTATATGATTTTCAAGAAAGGAAATTACTTGGTCAACATTACATATTTTAAGTGGGACTGCCTCTACCCATTTGGTAAAGTATTCAGTGGCTATAGGGATGTATTTGTGCTACAAAGAAGAGGCAAGGTTGATAGGTCCAACAAAGTCCAGTCCCCATTTTTGGAATGGGAACTGAATAGTGACTGGTTGAAGAGGAAAAGCAGGTTTCCTGAACTTTCCCGCACATTTCTGGCATGGTTCGCATCTCCTCACATAAGCATATGCATCTTTAAACAATGTGGGCCAATAATACCCAGCCCTGAGTATCTTATGAGTTGTTGTCTCTCCTTAAAAGTGGTCTCCAGCAAGTCCTGCATGAAATTGAAAGAGGATGTTATCAGTTTCATTCTTTTCCAAACACCTAAGGAAAACTCCATCCTATTTTTTCTAAATAAGACTTCATTAATGAATTGATAAGGAGCAGCCTTCAATCTTAAGGCTCTGCATTTCTTAAAGTCAAGGGTTTCAGGAGAAAACCCATGGTTCAGAAAAAAATTTGATATGGTCATACCACTCGGAGGAAGGAGTATCAATGGCATTGATAGAACCTGTTGGAACATGTTCTTCTTGATCCCATTCAGTCTGCTGCTATGTAGGATCATTCGATTGCGCAGTCAGCAAGCAGAGACCTTGTCCTTTGACAATTTTGGCTGGTCTAATTTCAAGATCATACTCTTGCAGGGATGTCATCCAGTGAGCCTTTTTTTCTCCCAACTCTTTTTGGATCAGCACATTCCTAATGGCAGAGTAGGGTACAATGAACTTGGTTCGATATTTCCACAAATAAGGCCTATAATGCTTGACAGAATTTTAAACCACGTAGGCTTGCTTGTCAATCTAAGAATAATTAAGCTCAACTCCTTTGAAGGTTGAACTCATGAAAGATATTGGAATTTCTATGTCATTGTCATGCTTCTGTGTTAAAACAGCTGCATACGAGAAATCAATAGCAAAAGTATACAAAATGAAATCTTTATCAAAGTCTGGGGACAACAAAGCAGGGGGCTTCGGCTATGGCCTTTCGAATTTCAATGAACGCATCTTTTTGTTCTTGTGACCAGGTAAAATGTACATCTTTCTTAACTAAATGCTGTAAAGGTTTAACTATCTGTGCAAAATTAGGTACAAATCTACGTACAAAGTTGATCTTACCCAGGAAGGACTACATTGCTTTGCGAGAGCCTGGCAAGCCGATTTTTGAAATAGCATATGTGCGTTCGGGGCCGATGATCATACCTTCTTTTGAGACAATGAAACCAAGAAGCTTTCCTTCTGTGACCGCAAATATGGGTTTCTTCGGGTTCAGGGAAATTCCGTACTTCCTGCAATGTTCAAAAACCTATTTTAGAGCAAGAAGATGTTCATGTCGCTTCTTAGAGTATATAGTAATGTCATCTAGATAAACTATGACATAATTATGCATCAAACCCCGGAAAACTATATCCATAGCTCTCTGAAAAGTGGCTACTGCATTGATTAAACCGAAAGGCATCTGTCTATAGGCGAAAGTGCCCCAAGGAGTTCTGAAAGCAGTTTTCAATTGATCGTCCCGGGCAACCATAACTTGGTTATACCCCGAAAAATCGTCAAGGAGTGAGAACATCTATGAACCTTCTACCCTTTGCAAAATCTGATCCATAGGAGGAACAAGATAATTGTCTTTTTCGGAAGCCCGATTGAGATTCCAGAAATCAACACACAGTCGAATTTCTCCACTTTTCTTTCAGACAGGCACCAAATTGGCTATCCATTGTGTATGCCTCACTGGGAATATAATTCGGGTGGTGAGTAGCTTTTCCAATTCTTTTTTCACCGAGGGTTCTAAGATGGGATGCATTTTGCGCAGCTTCTATTGATATGGTTTCACTTACGGCTTCATGGGTATGTTATGATACATGATGCTAGTGTCAAATGTTTTCAACTCGTCATAGGTCCAGGAAAAGACATCTTTATATTCTTTACACAGCTTAATGATAGCTCTTTGTTCTTCAGGTGTGCAATTGACTCCCAAGTTGATAAAACGAGGTTCTTGCTCGGTACCTAAGTTAACTTGCTCATAGTTAAGTGAGGCGCTCCGGGTTTTGCAATTCATTTTATGCCTGAATTTGTCTTACAAATCGTAGAACTTCTCCAAATTGATTACAAACTTTGGGATGACGTTTGAGGGATCAGAGAGAGATTCTTCATGTTCGGCCTCATCTATAGCCATATCCTGGAATGTGTCCTGGGCTGTTAGAAAATCAAGTATCTGTTGATCGTCATCAAAAAATTTCCAATTAGTTACATTGTCTGATATGGAAGGCCTGTACATAAGTTCTATTGGTAATGTTCGAGGAGACAGGTCCTCTGGTGGAATCAATCTGGATGCTGTATTTTCCAACAAGTCAGCATCAAAATTTTGAGATCTAGGGACTAAATTAATATTGAATGCAATAAAGGAACAAGTAATATCTCTTATCAATTTCTGATAATTCATCAGGCGGGGAGATAAGTAGTGTATTTTAGTCCTCACCTATTTGATAATGATCTCTGAATCCCCAAAACATTGGATTATCTGCACTTTCATGTCAATATCCTTCTTAAGTCCCTACACTAGGGCCTCATATTCAGCTACATTGTTTGTATAGTCAAACTCCATCCTGCATGCAATCATAGTTTTCGTTCCTCTTGGATCTATGAGGACACACCTTGCACAAGCTCCATCCTTAGATCTAGAGCCGTCAATTTTTTTTTCCAAGCAATAGGGTCTAATCTAAAATTTGTATTTACATTAAAAACATTATGTACAATGTCTCCTGAGAATGGAACATAGGTGAGATGAGTTACCTGAGATTCATTCTGTGCATTCCCTTGTGGTGAAATGTCAGCTGGTAAATCCCCAAAGAAAGCATCAAAAGTAAAATGCTCAATGTGTGACTGACTGATTTTTATATGTGTTGAGCATGGACTCTGGAGCACATGGGTGACCTATGTACTCAGAACAAGCCCCGATGTACATAGAGGACTTTTTATTATGTACTGGGTGTAAGCCCCGATGTACATAGATTGTTGGGCATAAGCCTGGAGCACTCCAAGCTTGATAATGAATACCAGATCCGATACCATTCATATATTCTAGATGTGATTCACAACCACATTCTAGTACTAGTGTTGAGTGGGATACTCTGGAATTGCACTAGCGTAACGCCCATGTGAGAGTGTTGAGCCAAAGCTTGAAGAGCACTTGGGGTTACTTGATCTTGAAAGTGTTGAGTCAAGAAGACTCTGAATAGCACTACTAATCATCACAATTATTTTATTGGTTAAATGAATCATTCTAGCTATCATCAAGGACTGTGGGAACTACCATGTTAAATGAGGGAATCCAACATGCAAGAGGAACCTAGAGTCACCTTACCTAGACAACTATCCAAATCTATCCAAAAGACCTTATCCAAAGAATTGGAGTTTGTATTAAATAATTACCAAAGAATTAGTTTTGTTATCTAATTAATTAAATCAAAGATGTTATTATGATATTTAATTATTTAATAATCAGATTGATCATTTATAAAAGGACACTCACTTATTTGAAATATTATGCATAAAATGTTTCTTTATATTATTATTATACTTAAAGAAAAATATTGTGATCTAACTTAAATATACATCTAAATAAAAGTCCTAGATAGACTAGGAGTAAGTAGTTAGTTAAAGTATCTTTTACAAATATTATAATTCATAATTAAATAAAAAACTGAAGTTAATATTACAATTATTATTATTTAAACCAATAGCTATATTCCAAAAAGTTCACCTATATAAAGAAGGACAATTCCCAAGAGAGGGATCATCTTTTTCTTCTATCATTATTCTATGGTAAGAGAAGAGAATTGTCCCACAGAAACTGAAGGAGCTTCTTATTTTCAAGAACTGAATTGCATCAACAATCTTCCCTAGGTCCTCTATTGTACTATTGCATGTTGGAACCAGCTCAGGGGATCCATTAGTGAACCAGGAACAGTTCTGGATCAAGGTTAGAACGAACGTGGTAGTCGCAAAGTCATTCGATCAGATTATTCTACAGGTCATCCAGAATAATACATACTTGTTTTCAGTAATCATTGTTTGAAAGTGTGCAGGTTGTACCAGTTGCATCTACCCATGTATGAGTTATTTCTATGTTATTTTCAAGTTATATTAAGTTGTTAAAAGTAGACATTTAGATCTGTCCAAATAGTAAACTAGTAGTATTAATTTATCGAGAGCAAGGGCCTATGGCATTGGCTCTCCCCGGGTCAAATCTTTTATTTCAAAAGTGGATTTTCTGTTTAAAGCCCCTTTAAACCCTAACTAGTAGAAACAGTAAAGGGTTCATAAATAAATTTTAGTACTTTAAATATAGCAAAATCATCTCCTATAGGAGATTGATTGACTCACCTCATACTCCAGCTTAAAATCTTGAGTCTAAATCCTAAACCAATTCATGTTGGGTCAAACGTATGAACTAAGGAAACTTTATAATCAAGATCCCTTCCAAGCTTTTGTACAAAAGTTATTTCCCAACGTATATGATTTCATGTCATGCTGAGATTAAAACATTTAAATCAACAAATCTCTGGCATAGGTCTCGTAGGGTCCCAAAATTAATATATATATTTATCAAATTAAAGGTAGAGTTCCCATAGACTCTTTAAAACCAAATTCAAATACAGTAAAAGAACTCAGCCACGCTCAGAATTTAAAATCAACCACCTCATACAGTTTGCCTTACACAGGATAACATTTCATTTAACACTTGTTTTTGGATTATATTTAGAATCGAATTCTCTACACAAATCATTAAAACCTAACCAAAGTCAATAAAGCGAATACCAATGCTAGGGTTGGGTCATCAAGGTACTCATAATTAATATAAACAAGAAACCAATTCATACGATTTCCCTATCAACGATCTCAGCCATTACGACTTCACCTGTAAGGTTTTAGCTAAAGCATAAAGATTAATTACTCTCTAATTAATTATTTATCTTCTCAAACTAGGAGTACGATAACCCATAATTTAAACTAGTAATTTCCCATTACAGAAGTATAAACGATTCTCATTACAATTGCATAAATCCAGCTAGGGCCTTGCCCTTCAGTAATTCAAATATATAAACAACATTCTCATTTTTTTTACATTGAGAAAATCTAATTCTAAGTTTAAACACTTAAATTAAATCAACTAAAGGAATCACAAAGAACCATATCATGTTACAGCTAGGGTCTTCACCCTAGGTTTCGATAGGTAGACTAAAAACAATTTATCACACCCTAGACTTGCCCAGGTAATGTCATTTTTGGAAACCCCGGTCTTTGCTAGGATAAGTAAACACACAAAGACTAAATTAAATATGAAAACCGCATCTGATCAGAACGACCATACTTCCAAAAACTAATGTGTATCTTTGAATAATGGCAGGCTAAACTAGGTTTATACAATTTTTGTAAATACAGGCAGAAACTTTATCCATATATCAATAATCAAACGTTGTAATCAATTCGCAATTGTATCCACAATATTGAAAAAATTTCATTAATAAAACGAAGGTATTGAAAGCAAAATCTATGAAAACGATGTGTTCAAATATCTAGCTAGGGCCTTCCCCCTTTATTAACAAACGAAATCAGCTCATTACATATATCGTGTTTGCCATTAAAAGCCCCAATTTAAACCATGAAAATAATATACATTTCCAGGAATGCTGAAACAACAACCCTCGTACAAGAGGCAAGTAAAGACAATCCCCTTCAACACTAAAATTTCCATATAGGCTACAACACAGTAAACGTTGTGGTCCATTACAACTTAGAGCGTGCCTCAGGTATGGGCGCAAATTAATACTCAAAACCCACAACATTTTAATTGAAGTCCAAATTTAAAAACATTACATTCCAAGGTATACGAATTAGCAGACAAGCACCATGTTGAAGAGAGGAGAGGGCTAACAGAAAACCAGAATTACCCCCAGTCACCTTAGTTGTGAGTATCACCATGCTCGGCTTGGAGCTATCACCACCGAAGGCCCTGCCAAAACAAACCCAAAAACGATAAGGTTACAACTCAAACCGGAAGAATGGTTATGAAAACAAGTCAGAACGAATTTGTTCATTGGCACAGAGTTTACCACATAAAATCTCATGCATCTGGAGATGGGCAAGTCAGGTCCTACCATGGATGCCTCCAAGGACTAAGGAGCCTCGCTCCTCCCTCCCCTCACAAAACCAACAATGCGATTTTTGCAATAGAGTCATTCAAACCCTTAAGGTTTAACCTAAAGTGCCATCTGGTTGTCTCCCATGTGCATTGGACTCTATGGAATGCGTTTTCCAACTCCTTTACACTTTTGTGTTAATACCCCTTTTGCATAGTTAAAGGTTTACTTTCAACCTTGTATGATTACATTTAATTGTTGACCAAAGGTGTATTAATAACTCATATATGATGATACAAATCTCGGAAATTAAACCCTAAATAAGTCTTATGCATACCTACAAAACCAAGATGGAGTAAGCTTTAGCAAGAATGCTAAGTAAGTCTGTCCTTCCCTGCTAGATCCATCCCTTTGAACATGAGAATGCCTGTATAATAATATAGTGATTTAAAAAGAAAGCAGAATAATCCATCAAGATAAACACATAGTTGCAACATTTAAAGGAACAACATAATATCAAGATGCCGACATAAAGAATTCATTTAAAATAGTAAATTGATCAACCAACCGAGATGTTTGCCATAAACTGGAGAGGTTCGTAAAGACATAAACCTAGTTACATCGCTTCCGCAAAACCTTAAAGTAATACCAATCATAATGAATATATCCAATAGTTGTTCATGGATAGAAGTACCATCCATCTTACATCATACATTATACATTATATCACTACAATTCTCTAGGCAGCTTCCTAGTGCTAAAGTTAATTTACTAAACAACTAGATAAAAGGCAGTATTATGATGTACAAGAAAAATTTTAAATTTTTATAGTTTTAGGGACATTACAAGTGGTATCAGAGCTAGATACAACACTAAGAGACCTATTGGGATCCTTACAGAAAACATCCGCTGCAGATACTTATAATTCAAAACATACACTTATAAATTTCTTTTATATATGAACTAACATATTTCCGTTCTTACAAATTGATGCAACATTGCAGGTACAATTACAGTCTGAGTTATGAATACAGAAAAAGACAACAGTATACATCGGAACTTAAATTCCCCACCATGAGAGCAAGAAATCGCGGTGGAATTAAACTCAGATTTGATGAAATCAATTCAAAGCCTACAAGCAGAGTTACAAATTTTCAGAGATGACAACATGCAAGAAATGAGAGAACAACATGATATAAATGAAGCTCTACTCCAAAGCTTAACAAGGGAAAAACCCCATGAACAGTCCACATATTCATCAAACACAAATAAAGAGAACAAATGTCACACCAAAAGATCCATCAGTCCCAAAGAGGACAAGTATGAAAAGCACATACCAGATTTCATGAAAGAGAACTGCAAAAGCTCTTCCAACGATGATGGTTCACCACCCCCTTGCAAGAGAAGGAGTAAAAGTGATGACAGTTTACAAGGAGAATTCCGGAAAATAAAATCCGAAACTTATGATGGAGAGATAAATACTGGGGAGAAAGATTAGGAGTGGCTATTAGGAATGAACAAGTATTTTAAAGTCCACAACCATTCCAGCGAAATGCAAGCCCGACTGGTCATTTACAACTTAAATGGTAAAGTAGCCACATGGTGGAGAGACTTGAAACATACAAAAGGGCACGAAGTGAGAGACATAAGATGGAGTGCTTTCAACAAACTGTTTCAATACAAATACATGTCTGAAAGATTCTTTGACAAGAAGATCAAAGAATTTCACGAACTAAAGATGGGCTCCCTAACTATAGAAGCCTTTATCAACATATTTTTGGACCTGCTATATTATGTTCTTTATATAAATGATGAAAAGTCAAGATACAACAATTCTTAAGATGCCTACGAAAATTGAGTTTGACATGCCTAAAACCTTAGACGTGACTTTACACAAAGCAAGACTCTGTTATGAACATGGAAAACCAAGGAATTATAACATAAACAAAAACAAAGATAGGTTCAAAACCTTTTCAGAAAAACGAAGACCCTGTTTTAGATCACCACCTTACCGGAAACAAAACAACAGTTTCCCTCCCAACCGAGGCTTCAACCGACCTCATGCATGGCCAAATGTACCAGCATCGCATAACAGACCAGCCTTTAACGGAGGATCAAAGGCTGCCCTGCCAACCATTACTTTCTCGAAATGCCAAGGGCCTCACTACTTCCGAGATTGTCCTAACAAGACAGATGGATTTTTGCACAACATTCAGGAAAACCCAATAGTAGGGAACATGGCAAAAACACCCAGGATCTATGCTGCACTTGATGGCCGACAAGCAAACCACCAAGCCACTATGGTAGAGATTGAGGGTAAGATCTCAAACACAGCTGTTTCAGTTTTGATAGATCCCGGTGCATGTCGAAGCTATGTCTCCCCTAAGATAGTCGATACTTGTAAGTTAAACCGAGAGAGTCACAAGAAACCATGGCTGGTACAACTAGCCACTGGTACCAAACGGAAAGTATTTGAACTAGTTAGAACTTGCGAGATAGATTTGAACGGGTTCCCGACTAGGGTGGATTTAAATATCCTACAGCTAGGATCATACGATGTACTTATAGGCATGGATTTGTTGGAAGAACATCATGCCCTGCTTGACTGATTGAACAAGTCAATACTATGGACGGATAACCAAGGGAATCAAAAAAATATTCAGGGTATACCTAAGAAATTTTATGTAAGATAGATATCTTCCTTGCAAGCAAAGAAGTGCGTAAGGAAGGGTTGTAAACTCTTTGCAGTGAACATTCAAACTGTAGAAGCCGATAGGGAACAACAGATCGAATACTTCCCATTCCTTGTACAATTCAAGGATATATTTCCCAGGAAATACCAGGGTTACCACCCAAATGAGACCTAGACTTCTCCATAGAACTAATACCCAGGTCAGTACCAGTTTCCGAATTCGCTTACCACATGAGTCCACCCGAACTGGTGGAACTTGTTCGGGTGGAACTCAAGCTTCAGTTACAAGAGCTAATCAAGAAGGGATACATTCGACTAAGTGTGTCTCCTTGGGGAGCATCGATACTCTTTGTCAAGAAGAAGGACAGGACAATGCAAATGTGCATCGATTACCGCCAACGCAACAAGTTGACCATCAAGAACTATTACCCACTCCCTAGAATCGACGACTTGTTTGATGAAGTCGGAGGAGAAAAGATATTTTCAAAGATCTACCTACGATCTAGATATCACCAAGTAAGAATCTATGACGAAGACATTAGTAAGACGACCTTTCGAACCCGATACGGTCATTACAAGTTTGTGGTAATACCTTTCGGTTTGACGAATGCACCTACAAACTTTATTTGCATGATAAACAACATCTTTAGAAAATACTTAGAAAAGTTCATCCTAGTTTTCATTGACGACATTCTAATCTCCTCCAAGAGTGAAGAAGAACACGAAGAACACCTCTGAATAGTGTTGTGAATACTACGAGAACACCAACTGTACGCTAAGTTTAGCAAGTGTGATTTCTACAAATCCCAGATACAGTACCTAGGTCACATCATTTATGAGAAGAGGATAGCAGTCGACCCTGATAAGATTAAAGCCATAGAGGAATGGCCTACACCCATGTGCGTGGCCGACATAAGATCATTATTAGGGTTAGTCGGTTACTACCGAAATTTCATTGACAACTTCTCACGGATTGCTTGTCCTATGACTACCTTGCAGAAGAAGACAACCAAGTTTCTTTGGACGACCAAGTGCGAGGAAAGTTTCCAAAAGTTAAAGCAACTCTTGATTAGCATACCCATCTTACGTATTGCCAACCCCGATGGGGACTTCATAGTGTACACAGATGGAAGCAAGGAAGGGCTCGATGGAGTCCTTATGAAAAATGACTTTGCTATCTGTTATGAGTCAAGGAAGTTGAAGGAGCATGAAGAGAACTATCCTACTATTGACCTTGAACTAGCTGCCATCATCCACGCCTTAAATATGTAGAGGCATTACCTTATGGGAAAGAAGTTCCTACTAAAGATAGACCATCATCCACTTGAAGGTGCAATGGAGGCACTTCGAACCAGAAGAGGCTACTTGGGAAAATGAAGCAACCATGAAAGAGGCTTACCTCGCCTTATTTTAGAACTTCATTTCTAGTCGCTAGAACACTGGGACGGTGTTGTTTCTAAGCAGGGAGGGATGTAATATCCCGAATTTTGACTAACTATATTGATGTTATATATTGGGATTAAAGCCCCAACACATATGATTTACTTTGTTATACTGGGTGTAAGCCCTAATGCACATGTTTTTACTTTTATTAGATGATGGTAGTAAGCCGCGATGCACATCACATATTTTTGTTGTAAGTATACATATTTAGGCATGGACCCTAACAGATTCAGGTTATTGCTATATATTGGGCAAAAAGCCCCAATGTATTTGATTGGTGTTTTATTATGAGATTGAGTAGCTGCCATCATCCACGCCTTAAATATGTAGAGGCATTACCTTATGGGAAAGAAGTTCCTACTAAAGATAGACCATCATCCACTTGAAGGTGCAATGGAGGCACTTCGAACCAGAAGAGGCTACTTGGGAAAATGAAGCAACCATGAAAGAGGCTTACCTCGCCTTATTTTAGAACTTCATTTCTAGTCCCTAGAACACTGGGACGGTGTTGTTTCTAAGCAGGGAGGGATGTAATATCCCGAATTTTGACTAACTATATTGATGTTATATATTGGGATTAAAGCCCCAACACATATGATTTACTTTGTTATACTGGGTGTAAGCCCTAATGCACATGTTTTTACTTTTATTAGATGATGGTAGTAAGCCGCGATGCACATCACATATTTTTGTTGTAAGTATACATATTTAGGCATGGACCCTAACAGATTCAGGTTATTGCTATATATTGGGCAAAAAGCCCCAATGTATTTGATTGGTGTTTTATTATGAGATTGAGTACAAGACCTTGTTATAATGATATGGTCTTTTGTTATATACTATGTAGAGTTATGATATGCATGACTGAATTTTATATGTGTTGAGCATGGACTCTAAAGCACATGGATGACCTATGTACTGGGCGTAAGCCCCGATGTATGTAGAGGACTTTTTATTATGTATTGGGCATAAGCCCTGATGTACATAGAGTGTTGGGCATAAGCCCTCGAGCACTCCAAGCTTGATAATGAATACCGGATCCGAGGCCATTGGTTTATTCTAGATGTGCTTCACAACCACATTCTAGTACTAGTGTTGAGCGGGATACTCTGGAATTGCACTAGCATAACACCCATGTGAGAGTGTCGAGCCAAAGCTCTGAAGAGCACTCGGGTTTACTTGATCTTGAAAGTGTTGAGTCAAGAAGACTCTCAAATAGAACTACTAATCATCACAATTATTTAGTTGGTTAAATGAATCATTCTAGCTCTCATCAAGGACTGTGGGAACTACCATGTTAAACGAGGAATCCAACATGCAAGAGGGTCCTAATGTCACCTTACCTAGCCAACTATCCAAATCTATCCAAAAGACCTTGTCCAAAGAATTGGACCTTGTATTAAATAATTACCAAAGAATTAGTTTTGCTATCTAATTAATTAAATCAAAGATGTTATTATGATATTTGATTATTTAATAATTAGATTGATTATTTATAAAAGGACACTCACTTATGTGTAATATGATGCATAAAAGTTATGCATAAAAGGTTTCTTTATATTATTATTATACTTAAAGAAAAATATTGTGATCTAAATTAAAGATACATCTAAATAAAAGTCCTAGGTAAAATAGAAGTAAGTAGTTAGTTAAAGTATCTTTTACAAATATTATAATTCAAAATTAAATAAAAAAATTGAAGTTAATATTTAAATTATTATTATTTAAACCAACAACTATATTCCAAAAAGTTCACCTATATAAAGAAGGACAATTCCCAAGAGAGGGATCATCTTTTTATTCTATCATTATTCTATGGTAAGAGAAGAGAATTGTCCCACAGAAAGTGAAGGAGCTTCTTATTTTCAAGAACTGAATTGCATCAACAATCTTCCCTAGGTCCTCCATTGTCCTATTGTATGTTGGAACCAGCTCGGGGGGATCCATTAGTTAACCGAGAATGGTTCCGGGTCAAGGTTGGAAGGAACGTCGTAGTCCCAAAGTTATTCGGTCAGATTATTCTACACGTCAGCCAGAATAATACATACTTGTTTTCAGTAATCATTGTTTGAAACTGTGTAGGTTGTACCAGCTACAGGATCAAGCTACATCTACCCAGGTATGAGTTATTTCTCTATTATTTTCAAGTTATATTATGTTGTTAAAATTAGACATTTAGATCTGTCCAAATAGTAAACTGGTAGTATTAATTTATCAAGAGCAAGGGCCTATGGCATTGGCTCTCCTAGGGTCAAATCTTTTATTTCAAAAGTAGATTTTCTTTATAAAGCCTTTTTAAACCCTAACTAATAGAAACAATAAAGGATTCATAAATAGATTTCAGTACTTTAAATACAGCAGAATCATCTCCTGTAGGAGATCGATTGACTCACCTCATACTCCAGCTTAAAATCTTGATTCTAAATCCTAAACCAGTTCATGTTGGGTCAAACGTATGAACTAATGAAACTTTATAATCAAGATCTCTGCCAAGCTTTGGCGCATAAGTTATTTCCCATCATATACGATTTCATGTCATGCTAAGATTAAAACATTTAAATCAATCAATCTTTGGGATAGGTCTCATAGGGTCCCAAAATTAATATATATCTTTATTAAATTAAAGGTAGAGTTCCCAGAGACTCTTTAAATCCAAATTCAAAGATAGTAAAAGAACTCAGCCACGCTCAGAATTTAAAAAATCAACCACCTCATAGAGTTTTCCTTACACAGGATAACATTTCATTTAACATTTTTTTCAGATTATATTCAGAATCGAATTCTCTACACAAATCATTAAACCCTAACCAAAGTCAAGAAAGCGAATACCAACGCTAGGGTTGGGTCATCAAGGTACTCAGAATTAATATAAACAAGAAACCAATTCATACGATTTCCCTATCAATGATCTCAACGATTAAGACTTCACCTGTAAGGTTTTAGCTAAAGCACAAAGATTAATTACCCTCTAATTAATTATATATCTTCTCAAACCAGGAGTGCGATAACCCAAAATTTAAACTAGTAATTTCCCATTACAAAAGTATAAACTATTCTCAATACAATTGCATAAATCCAGCTAGGGCCTTGCCCTTTAATAATTCAAATATATAAACAACAATCTTATTTTTTTTACATTAAGAAAATATAATTCTAAGTTTAAACACTTAAATTAAATCAACTAAAGGAAACATAGAGAAACATAGCATGTTATAGTTAGGGTCTTCACCCCAGGTTTCGATAGGTAGACTAAAAACAATTTATCACACACTGGACTTGCCTAGGTCACGTCATTTCTGGAAACCCTAGTCGTTGCAAGGCTTAGTAAACACACGAAGACTAAATTAAATATGAAAACCACATTTGATCAGAAGGTCCAGAATTCCAGAAACCAATGTGTATCTTTGAATAATGGCAGGCTAAACTAGGTTTATACAATTTTCGTAAATACAGGAAGAAACTTTATCTATTTATCAATAATCAAACGCTGTAATCAATTCTCAATTGTATCCAAAATATTGACAAAATTTCATTAATTAAACGAAGGTATTGAAAACAGAGTCCATGAAAGCGATGTGTTCAGATATCCAGTTAGGGCCTTCCCCCTTTCTTAACAAATGAAAGCAGCTCATTACATATATCATGTTTTCCATTAAAATCCCCAATTTAAACCATGAAAAGAATATACATTTCTAGGAATGCTGAAAGCACAACGCTGGTACAGGAGGCAAGTAAAGACCATCCCCTTCAACACTAAAATTGCCATACAGGCTACAACACAGTCAAAGCTATGGTCCATTACAACTTAGAGCATGCCTCAATTCTAGCCGCGAATTAATACTCAAAACCCACAACATTTTAATTGAAGTCCAGATTTAAAAACATTACATTCCAGGGTGTACGAATCAGCATACAAACACCATGTTGAAGAGAGGAGAGGGCTAGAAGAAGACCAGACTTACCCCAAGTCACCTTAGCTGCGAGTATCACCACTCTCAGCTTGGAGCTATCGCCACCGAAGGCCTTGCCAAAACAAACCCAAAAACGACAAGGTTACAACTTGAACCAGAAGAATGGTTCTGAAAACAAGTAAGAACGAGTTTGTTCATTGGCACAGAGTTTACCTCATAAAAGGTCATGCATGTGGAGATGGGCAGGTCAGGTCCTGCCATGGATGCCTCCAAGGCCTGAGGAGCCTTGCTCCTCCCTCCCCTCACAAAACCTGCCATGGATGCCTCCAAGACCTGAGGAGCCTTGCTCCTCCCTCCCCTCACAAAACCAACAATGCGATTTTTGCAATAGATTCATTCAAACCCTTAGGGTTTAACCTATAGTGCCACCCAAATGTCTCCCATTCGCATTGAACTCTATGGAATGCATTTTCCAACTCCTTTACACTTTTGGGTTAATAACCCTTTTTCATGGTTAAAGGTTTACTTTCAGCCTTGTATGATTACATTTAATTGTTAACCAAAGGTGTATTAATAACTCATATATGATGATACAACTCTAGGAAATTAAACGCTAGATAAGTCTTATGCATACCTACAAAACAAGGATGGAATAAGATTTAGCAAGAATGCTAAGTAAGTCGTCTTATGCATACCTACAACACAATGATGGAATAAGATTTAGCAAGAATGCCAAGTAAGTCGTCTTATGCATACCTACACAACACGGATGGAATAAGATTTAGCAAGAATTCTAAGTAAGTATGACCTTAGCTGCAAGATCCATCCCTTCAAACATGAGAATTTCTATATAATATAGTGATTTAAAAAGCAAGCAGACTAATCCATCAAGATAAACACATAGTTGCAACATCTAAAGGAACAACATAATATCAAGATGTCGACATAAAGAATTCATTTAAAATACTAAATTGATCAACCAACCGAGATGTTTGCCATAAACTAGAGAGGTTCATAAAGACATAAGCCCAGTTACATCGCTTCCGCAAAACCGTAAAGTAATACCAATCATAATGAATAAATGCAATAGGTGTTCACGGGCAAAAGTACCATCCATCTTACATCATACATTATACATTATACATTATATCACTACAATTCTCTAGGCACCTTCCTAGTGCTGAAGTTAATTTACTAAACATCTAGATAAAAGGCAGTATTATAACGTATAAGAAATTTTTAAAATTTTTACAGTTTTAGGAACATTACACTTATAGCTTTTAAGTTCAGCTAAAAGGATTCGCATGATCTCTAATACCTCAATTGGGGTACTCTTCTAATTCCCTTATTTCATATCAACTACCAATTTAGCTTTAGGTGTGCATGGGTTATTGTCCTCTTGTGGAATGTTTTAATTTTCCATATTGGATTTCATCTCTGCTCCTTGTTCCTATATATATACTTCTCTGATACCCTATGTCCTAAGTGCTATAACCTACAACTCTAATATCATATGTAATGTCTGCAATTTACTAACCAAATTTTGTTTTTATTTAGTCTATGTAATCGACAAAGTTGCATCTCTAGATGATTCAAGACCTAATCTCTTATCTATGTTCTTGGGTTATTTAGTGGTTAAGTATTAGTTTTTGATGTCACAACAATCTTCGTTTGCTTTTCCTTTCTCTATTGTATCGCTTTTCATGTTCTATGTGTGAAATCTCCATAAAAAAAATAAAAAATTCTTTCCTTTAAAATTGAACCTTGTAATTTTCAGTCCACTTTGTACCACACAAAAATAACAGTTTTACATTTATCAGTATTTAATTTATGAGTGTCTTCGTAACATTGAACTTACAGATGTTCTTTCCTTGTTCTCCTATTAGCTAGAAGGTTATTATGTGGACATACCACTTACTTAGCTGCGGCTAATCCTCCCTCCTTTCAGGTATGCAGGTTCCTATGATTTTTCAAGAGTTTCTCCATGATGACGCAACCAGGTATGGATATTTCAACAACTCCAGTTTTATTCCCACCAAGGACCATAAGCTTGGACTAAGGAAGAGTATTAGCATGGTTCAAAATGTAATTTTGTTATACCAATACCAATCCTTGAAGAATACAACCCCATACTACAAGGTGATAGTATTAACAAAGCATAAACTCAACATGTTATAGAACAATATGAACACTAATGTTATTCGAATCTTGAACTATCAAAGTTGAACGCCATCGTATGTATCACCTAACACTAATGTTTTCAAACCTGCAATAACAAATTTTTGGACGCTATCAATGTATTACCCAACACTAATGTTATTCGAAGCTCGAATTATCAAGGTTTGAATTAAAGTTTGGACGCCACCATAAAATATTATCCACTAGGTAAGTTTAATAAACCACATATTAATTTGAAAACCCATTCTACATGGCAGGATCTACGACTGATTCAATATTTAATACGCAGGGTACCCGTACTGGGGTCATTCACTGTGTTTCCAGACGGCCATGTGAAGACAATTAATGTGCTTGAAGGTTATGGGGCCATCTGCCCTGAAGGGACAGGGTTGGTTGTCTCGGTGTTTGGGGTGAGTAACTCCTCAGCAAAACCTGAAGCTTACTGGGATAATTTCCTTATTGGCATTCGAAAATGGGGATTCAAAGGTCTATTCCACCAAACCCTGGCGATTTTGTCAAGCCTCAACCTCTTGCTATCATACTTCTGTAATCAGGAAGATCGATTTGAGCAGTCGTGGTTACTCCAGAGAGTATACTCCTTGGCTTTGAAGGCACCGTTACTTTCCTGCGTTGTCTCAGAGGTAACTACGATACAGTAACCTGTGTATTTCTTAACAGTTAGTTTTAATAATGCACTCTATTGCTATTTTGTTAATACTGCATTCGTCTCAATGGTGATAGGTATTCTCCAGCTCGAGACAACGTAAATTGCAAAGGGAGCCTATCTTATCGGTAAGTGGTATCGCTCCTTGCCTTCCAATGACGACAGGAAGAACTTGGAAGTCCTCCTCAACGACATCAAGGGTTTTAAAGTGTCATGGTTAGTTCATTTTAAGAATGGGGTTTCTGTTTTCACCCTCTCGAATACCCTGTCGAGATTATCAAAAACCCAGAACATTTTTATTGTAAATGAAGGATTTATTATGAAAGTTTCTACAGGTTTCAGGGTTAGTACTGGAAAAATTATTTGATCTTTTGATACTTTAAAAATCCTATTTAGATAGGACTGCGGAAAGGGGTATGCTGCCATTCCCACTTCTTTAAGTATTACACAAACCCTCTGTATTTTTCTAAATACACCCATTTTGGGTATGTCCGCGTGGTAGATAAATGTCTAATAATGATTATGTGGAGACTGGAAAAATTATGATATTATAATTCTGTTTCAACAGTCGTGTGGCAATTTTAAAGGGTTCTATATTTAAAGAACTCTGAAGCTTTGGTTTTGTCTCTACTTGTGAACGGATTATCCACACGGTGAGAAGTGAATTGTAGCAGATGGCTTCGTTCCAAATAGAACTTAACAACCCAGTTGTGGTGTGGGTCTGTGGTATTTTCTTATTTAGAATTGTTTTAAAATATTCTCGCTAAAGCTTGGAAAAACTGTTTTTACTTCCATATATGACGGTAGAGGCATTACCTGGAACATTACGATCTGAATAGGTCTTTGAAGAAAAAGTGAGATGACATGATAAAGGTTCTCTTATATATATTTTTATTGTTTTCTCCTCAAAATATACTGTCGATGTTTTATTTTTATACAACTGTAAGGGCCTTTGCCTGGATCATTACCTAACAGAACCGGTCTTAAAAATGATAATGATATAGTAGGCTAGTAATTCTGTTATATGTGTATTTTGTTTCCTTCTAAAAACATACAGTCGATGTATCTAGTGCCTAAATACCCTTTCTGCCATTGTAGGAACGTCGGCAACCCTCGATCCCCAATTTATGACCTGTCTTTTCAGAATTACTGTGAACGAGAGTTAAGGAATTAGATCGGATTAATTCCTAAAGTTAGGGTTTATCCCGTGAGGGAACAATGAAAGTTGTAGGCATTCGATTCGAGAGGAAATAACCTTCTCAGACTTCTAAATTCATAATATATAGGTAGTTTTGGTTTAATTCATCATTTCAGTGCTAAACTCCATTTTCCATCTGCGATGAAGGCAATTATAACCTATTATATGGAATCGTGGAATTTGCTGTACCAAGGTTTCTATGCTAATAAAAATCCATGTATTTCATGAATAGTCGTAGGGTATAAAAAAAATCATTTAATACAAATGAATAAAGAATGTAAAAGAAAGCCATGTAATTCCCACGGAGCTTTATAGATTTTAACTTGGAACAAGAAGATCGGTACGATATACAATGAGTGCATACAAAAATCATGTAATAGGGCTTTATAGATCAACTATAAAACAAAGATAAAATCGTTATAATAATCAATGAGAGTGTACAGTAATCGTCGCTGTTTTGTCATCCATACTACAGATCCAGCATTAGTCGAATAACAGAAATTACTTAAACATATATTTTTAACAAATGGAGGCAGATAAATAACAGAAATACTTGACGTCTGAAATCACAAAAACCTGGAATTTGTAAGCCAAATGCAGTAGGAATAGCCACGTTCCTCCCAACCGTAGATTAGGTACAAACACCAAGTCTGTCCGCAATCACCCCCGAGCCAGACACATGCATGGAGAAATGTGGACAGCTAGCCTCAAACTCAGTATTATTTTCCTGAATCCCTTGCCTAACACAGAGTGCTCACACAACAAGTGAAATTCCTTCCGGCATACTCAGCAGCGTCCTGCCTCCTCACATATGCCATGTTTTTATAGTTTTGCCTAGGTCTTACCATTAGCAGCCAATTCCTCATGGAATTTTCGCAGCTAATCAAATCCCTGATTTTCAGGGTGTGTCTAGTGTCTTAAATACACTCCTGACACTTGTTCTGGTGTCCCAGAGGCTAACTCTAACTTGTCCCCCACTTCTCCATTCATGATCTCCTCATTTAACTTGGCTGTTCCCACTCATTCTTTTATTAATAGAATAAAAATTGTTTGTTTACATCAGTCCTCCTAGGACTTAAGTCAGCCGATTTCTCATCTGGCTTCCTCATTGCATAATCTCAAATTAATAAAAATAATTTTAAAAATAAATCAGACATAATGTTTTTTCATCATTGGAGAGGGATGTCACACTATGCTACTTATCAAGTTCCCTAAGCATGCTTCTATGCCTAGAAATTGATGGACGTACCTTTGCTTCTAAATCTACTTTATTGATATTAGAGTAAACAAACTCGGTACTACCTACCAATTATATATACATCTATTTTTTGTTTTGTACACATATATGCCTATGATAAAGTTTTATTTGTTTTATAACGTCATACTTGGATTGGCCTTACGGCCTACCCATGCTAACCACTAGGAAACAAGAAGTCCCATATATCTTTTTTAAGACGGTGAAATCCAGTCTATCATATGTATTACTATGCAATGGTTAAGCTTACCATACAAGACGAGTGTAATGTAGAAGCAGTGGGCTTCATGACGTCTTGGGGTAATACAAAGTTGCAACACACACAGATATAGGAAGGTCATCAAGGGTCTACGTGAGAGGAGCTATGTTGTTGGAGGTCCCACTCCCCACCATGCAAACAATGTTACGCTACGGTGGAAGTCATTGGTATGGTGTTTACGCTTATATTTTTTGTTTATAATTACATGATTATATATATACTGGATGGTTATTGTTGGATCCTGCTTCTCATTGTAGGGTTACGCTAGCTCGAACGTGGTGCTCATCGGTCCTTTCTAAAGCAAGGTACTTGGGTTCCCTTCCTTTGCTTATGTTAAGCGCATTGGTGCTATATTTTTCGATTGTTAGTGGCCTATCCTCAGCCTTGAGCTTGTAGAGATATGTTGTAAAAGTTTTTCATAGTCTTGGTCATTTGCAACGATTAGGTTTTTGAAGATTTGTATTAGCCTATCATGGTCACGAGTAGATTCTATTATTTGTAGTCATAAATACATTGTATATATTATTTACTAGTGTATACATGTTTTCCATTTATAATGTATATTCTTTGACCCATTGATATTCAGTGTGTTATTGTTTATTGTACTGTCATACATACATTCTGGTTACATTGTGTTTATCCCAGGATTCGAACCTTGAACTGGTACATCTATTTTGATGCCTTTCTCTTGTGCTTGAATGTACACAGTCTCAGGAACTTTGGCTATAAATTTATATGAACGAAAGAGACTCTGAATCCTTCATGCTGTTTCATATAGCTTGTTATTTTGCCTCTACATTGTTTTCTTTTTTATTACAAAGGAATTACAATTCGAAGCCTTGTAGCTTACTAAAA